>CM059016.1:22382928-23639178 GCA_030272315.1 Paspalum vaginatum
TGAAGGCATAAAAATTAGGAATGAGTGCATAAATGGTGGCTAGAGGGAAATATGAAGGCATAAACGTTGCTCCTGCTCGGCCAGCTCCACACCATCAACAGGCACAACTGGTAGGAGAACCTATTTCTAGAACCTAGAATCACTGCTCTGCACATCGTGGGCCTTTCAATCTCCCATGTGTGCCTCTGCATCATATTTTAGAAAAGGGGGAGGGGAGTGAGAGAGAACACACATGCCTGTGCCAGATCCAAGTTGATGATGCCGAGACGCAGCACTAGAGGATCCGCAGCAGGCCTCCTCTTCCTGATCTTCTCAAGGGAGAGAGACTAGAGTGGGTGAGAACCCCCGATGCTGCCGCCACCGGAACCCATGTCACGGACGCCGCCCGAGCCCCTGCGTGGCCAACAAATGTGACTTGGCTGAATGCAGTGGAAGGTGAGATTGGGAACAAATTTAGATCAAAGAGAAGAAACTAAAACAAAATTTAGGGCACGAGAGTTGGGATTTGGGAAAAACCTGAGAGGCCACCTTCTACACCAGGAGGTCGGAGATCAGATTCGGTAGTGCGTGGGGGAACGGAAAGTGACTGGGAGGGAGGGAGCCAACCAGCATCAACTGTTGACCTAGTGTGCGCGCAGGGCCGCGTTCGGCAGCGCCCGGCCGCGTCAGATCCGCGCTGCCAGCCACACCACGCCGGACGCCAAAAGGGGGTTGGGGGCGGTGGCTTGGGTACCTGTCCGCCGCGCCGGCGAAGACGGGGAGGGGGGCAGCCGCGGTGGAATCGACGTGGGGGTGGAGAATGGCGGGGGTTGGGCGGAAGAGGGCGACGGTGGATAGGGGAGGGGGGCTGGCGGCGGCGGAATCGTAGATAGGGTGGTGGCTGTGTGGAACGGTGGGGGTGGGGCGTAGAACGTGGTTTGACCAGACCAGAAACGACGGGGGTGGCCGGGTGGGCGAGGGAGCGGCGGGGTTGGAGGGCAGATTAGGTGGTGGTGGGGCTAGACCGGAATGCACCGTTGGACCGTGGCTTCCTCTGGTTGCTGAAAGCCCAGGGCTTCTAATATATATATATATAGGAAAATTCCTTTCTACATGCGCATATAGCTACACTCACATGTGTATCTCATGATTTTGAGGGTATCTGGTCGAACGAAAGGTATGTATATGAAGTATGTGATAAAACTAGACCATCTGTGGTGGTATATACGTGAGGTATGCAAGTATATCCAAGGTATGTGGACATACCTCATAATATGTACTAATATAAAGGTATTATTATAATAAATTAAAATCAGGGACTGTTTTGTAATTTTTTCGCATGGTGGCATTTGAGGTATCTTAAATTGAGTATGTGAACATACTCAAACTGATAAATGAGTATGTAAACATACCTTTCTTGGTTTACTGAAGGTGTGGGTAGCTACAAGCGCCTGTAGATAAAACTCTTCCTATATATATATCAGCAAGCCGCCGTCGACTCCGCTTTGCTGCCAGAGAAGCATCAAGTATCTAGAGGCTGAAGATGTTGCAACGCTGCCGGAGACGCCAACGGTTGCCGTTCCTCGCCGTCGCCGCCGAATTCGACGTGCCGCCAATTTCTGGTGTTATGTTACTGGTAAGTTTATGAAAAATTGTTGTAGTAGGCCCCTGAACCGGTAGAGAAATAAATACATTTATATCCAATCAAAGATCTTTCACGAGGTAACATTAATGTTGGTTAAAATTAACACATGCTTGAAACAAAACAATCTTTATTCAATTCAGAAGTCTAAATTGATCATAGGACGAAAATATAACTAAATCAAATCATAATCATGGCTCATCTTCAAAACAAGGCAGGTCAACAAAATTAATATTAGTTAAAATTAACGACAATGCCATCAATCTATTGTCATCATGCATATCTCTATTAATTATCCACGTTGGTTTCAAATTATCCAAAGAAAAAAACATGGCAAAACTTCATCTTTGCAGTGCAAACATAATCTGATTTCTGTGTCTAATTCTCAGCTCCAATAAAAATTTTATCTAAAACATTTTTTAAATATATGTATAAATAAGCGTACACAAGTATAAAAAAATTCTAGTCACTGTTCTCTAGTCAATAATGGCCCAAAACAGCCCGACGACCTGCTCACCAATGTCTCAGGCCACAACCTGGGCCTGGGCGGGGATTTCTCTCCCCCGCCTGGGCTCAAAGTGGCCCACAACAGCAGCAATCGACCTCCACCGTTCATCATCCGATCGATGGTCAGAAATCATCCAAGCTTGACATATATCGCAGATTTTTCGCAGGGCGTGGAAACCCTAGCTCATTTTTCCTTCTTCCCCGGCGGTCGCAGCTAGGGGTGCAAGTGGTGTGGATAATTATCCAACCCGACCCGATCCGAATCCTAATTATGTGATATGGAGGAGGAGTTTTTATATCCGTGTGGATATGGATAATCCGAATCCGATTTACATGCGGATGCGGAGTAAGATATTGTATCACCAAAACCCAATGGATATGATTATCTGATATTTAAACATGGATTATCCGATGTTTATAATAGGATAATATCCTATTAGTTATGCATGTATATGATGGTCAACAATGATCGTTGATTTGTGCCAAAAATACCTCACTATTATTTTTTATTACTGATGTGTAAATTATGATGTAAACAACTATACTTTAGTTTATGAATATTGATCATTGTAAAAAAAAGCTATATGTAAGCGTGTATTATCTGATCTTTTCAAATCCGCTTTCGCTCCGAAACCGATCCGACTCCGCACCATTTCCGATATCCAACAAAATCTGTATCAATATCCGTAACCGAGTAATATCCGCTCTGCCCCGAATCCGACAAATGAAATAGGATTAGAATATGGAAAATGCATTATCTGCTCCGATCCGATCCGTTTGCATCCTTAGTCGCAGCTCTTCACTACTCTCTCCTAGTGGCGCTAGCAGGCAGAGCGTTTGGGACTGCCGGTGCAGCCCCCTACCGACGAGCTAGCAATCACCAGCGCCCCACTCACCGCCTCTCTTCTTCTTCTCCCTCGCACCACGCTCTCTCCCCGCCTCTATGGCAGCAACGCAAGCCGAGCGGTGTGGACGGCACAAGCGAGCGAGTGGCGTGGCTGGCTACAACGGCACGGCCCCTCGCTGCAAGCGTGCTCGCCGCCTCTCTTCTTCCTCCTCTGAGCCACGCCCGTCATCTTCTACTCCCTCCCCTTCTACCCCGACTCCGTTCAATGAGAGAGAAAAAGGGAGCAATGCAATGTGCATGGCGGCGCTGCTCACGTTCACCCATGGGTGGGCGCATTGTAGTCGAGCGGCTCAGCGGCAGCGCTTTTCTTCCATGTGCACACGCATGCCATGTGGCTCTACCGCCTCCTTCTGTCGATCGGTGACAGCATCGACGACAGCCGGCACAGTGGCCAATGGTGAGGTGGCGCATGTTCATCCCCTCTACGGGATCTTAGGCAGGTGGTGATTAGAGTTAGGGTTAGAGAGACAATCCCCTTTCCCTCTTCTTGGATTCAAGACACAAGCTCTAGATCCGGTTGATTCTTGTCTCATTCTTCTTGACCCGAGGGTCATTGTTCAAGCTAGGGTCAGGGTGGGCACACCTGACCATATGATACCATTGTTAGTCTTCTTGTTCGTGGATCTAGTGCCCAATACCCATAATCACTAGTTCTTGGTGTAGATCCAGATAGTTCATGGCGGATCTTCATAAGTGTGGATCTAGTGAGATAGTGAGAGAGAGGAGAAGGGAGAGAGACAGTACCTTAGTAGATGCGAGCTCGACCGGTGCCACTTGGGGAACAAGGTTTCCATGGCGGCGAGCTAGAGTGAGAGGACGGCGGCGACCTCATAGAGGCAGCGCAGGTGCACACACAGAGGCAGTGCCGGTGGCTGTGGCTCTTCCCTCCACTCCCGCACCTAGGTGATCGCGCCTAGGGTTTCTAGGGTCCGAGGAGGCACAACTAACGTTAGTTCGCATGGCATTGATGTCCCCTATTTGTGGTGGCGCAGTGTGGAAGGGGCCACAACCTCAGGGGGTTTGGGGCCTCCGATCAAGGCCTAGTTCTAGATCTAGGCTCGGTCAAGACTTCTCTATTCCAAGCCTAAGATCAATCTAACACTAACAACTATCTCGGCGAGCACATCTACCTTGTTACCGTGATAAGGCTGATTACAGATATATTTTCAAACACTCGTGCTCACAGATCACGCACGAGTTTGGGAGGCTAGTATCTCCTTAATGCCAGCCCAGACCTCAGCCACCGTCTTCTTGGATGCAACCTAGGTTAGAATCTCCTTGGAGATCCTGGAGAGCAAGTAGCTCACCACTTGTTGATCGGCAGCAATTAATCCATCTAGCTTATTCAGGATTGTCCACCGTTACTTCCTTGTCCTTGACAACTTCCTTCACGGTCTTGCTAGGTGCAGCAATCGTTCCGTCAAGGTAGCCTTCCGTCTGGGCACCTCGAAGTGCTGCCATGACCTGCGCCTTCCAGAGCATGAAGTTATGGCATCTGAGCTTCTCTGTAACAGCATGACCAAGGGGCGACAGAGCGAGGGGTGAGGACAATGAGCTCACCATGATCAGATGTATTTGGAGGTTTAGGCTCTTGGTACCATGTAAAAGTTGGTGGAAGCGTTGAACCCCGTTAGGGGCCGCTTTGCATGTCTACCCTATAAAAGAACGAGTTTAGAAGATAATCTTTTACACCTAACGTCCATATACCCAATGGTATACCTGCCCTTGAATAAATTTCCATCATATAATCCAACGGTGTTGATGATCTCGGGCCCACGATTATTTTTAAATGCCCCAAATGCACGCAAACTCTAAAAGCATATAAACCATGTGCGTTAAACATCCACCGTTAGCGTTAAATCATACAGCAACCGGAAAAAGTTTCTGCCACATCTGCGTAATTTTTCTACCACTTTTTGCACCAAATTTTCTACCCATTTGCAAGCACCTCTCCTAACCATCCTCGACCTTGTTTCACCGGCCCAATAATAATCATACAGCATTAGGTTCATTATTAAGCCCACGCCATCCACATTCCTGGTATAAATCTAAGACAAATACACAGTACATAAAATCAAACAGCATGATACCACATCGTCTTAGAAGATCTAAATAAACTTTCACATAAACGTTGAACAAGTTGATGAAGCACCACGAGACTACGAAAAGTCGAAAACGATCACCGCCGACGGGGGCCTGCTACGATGGTGAAATAAAGATGAATAGAGAGACTCTTGCCACAAACCAGGAAGAAGACAAATCTCGGTGAAGCGCTAGCAGCGATCAACCTGGCGTGGAAGGCCATCTCCATGGCGGCAGGCAATGGAGCATCCATGGAAGGATGGAGGAGGCAGAGGCCGGATCTAGGTTGGCCGGCGACGGAGGGTCCGGGTGGCCGCGGCGGAGCCCTCAACGGCATGCAGGGTGGGTCAGTGGAGGTGCGCTCCACCGTCGCCGGGTGAGAGGAGTGGGGATGAGGAAAGAAACTAGGTTTAGAGGGGATTGGGCTGGGGCAGTCTTTTGATCTGCCCAGGCTCACGGGAGCCGTCCGATCAAATCAGACGGTGACCCAATTCGGGAGAAGACCCAAAAAAAAACTTAAACTCTAGGCTGCACACATGTATATTTTTTGGACTGGTTTTCAACCTAAAACAATGTGTTTTATACATGTATGCCACCATATAATTAGATCAAGCATCTTGAATATTTTTGCTCCAATAAACACTAGACCTTTGTTGTTTTACCTAAATAGATATTTCAAATAGAGTGGATTTAAAATGTTAAATTGAATAATATTTTCATTTAACCACGTGCGGTAGGCACGTGCACTTTGACTAGTTTATATAAAATGTTGAGATGAACCCTCAACGTGGTTTACAAGTCAGGTAACAAGATAAGAGCCAGCCGATGCTACGATCCATCTATACAGTTTGTTACAGAATCCTAACAACTATCTCGGCCAGCACATCTATCTTGTTACCGTGATAAGGCTGATTACAGATATATTTTCCAACAGTAGTCACCTAATGACTTTAGGTGAGAATTATTGTTATGTTTGGAAAATTGAATGGGAAACTATATCTGGTTTGTTTTAGTTTAAATATTTTGGTACTTTGGTAAGTTTTGCTAGACAGCCTCCGAGCCAACAACTGCATCAATCTTTTGCAGAAGTAAGTTTTCTCCCGTGGAAATTATTGTAGCTACATTGCTGTTGGGAGCAATTCCGTAAGTTGCCCTTCCAATCATGCAACATAAATTTGGTATCGCCACTTCTACTTCGATGGATGTTGCTAGCCTGACATGATGCAAGCTTGATGCATGCAATGCAGCATCAAACAAGACCAAACAGACCTTTGTTTTATTTTTGTGTACTTTTTCTTAAAGATCATGTTTTATGCTTGACTCTCTTTTGATTAGCTGCATAACTTATGCAGAGACCAAAAGAATTTTTTTCTAAAAAAAACTATGTACAGAAACAGAGAGCTACCCCTGTTCTAGTAGATGATGCGTTACCCCCTTTCCAAACCTAGTAGGTAGTTGGGCTCACTGAGTCCTATCCGTTTCAGAAATAAAAAAAGGAGTAAAATGCATCCATAGTCCGTTAACTTTTCGCGTTGTGTCAGTTAGGTCTATCAACTCTCGAAGTGTATTTCTGAGTCCATCAACTTTTTAAGTGGTTCACCACAGTTCCATACCCCTTCATTTTATGTTGTGTTTTTCATTTAACCCCCCCTAAAATTCTTATCAACAATTCACATATACCCTTCTTCTCTACTGCCTCGCCGGCGCCTCCTTCCCTCCGCTGGACGGCGCGTCGGCGCGGCAGTCCGGCCGGGGTGCGTGGTGCCACTTGACGACATGGGCAATCATGCGTGGGCGCGATCAGAGCAGAGGAGGCAGAGGATTCTTGGATTCTTTCTTGGTAGGTGATGGAGGAGGAGCGGGGGAAGTTTAAGGCTGTGGCCGGCCTCCCAGCTTCCACGCTGCCTGTCCTGTGACAGTGAGAGCGCATGGCCATGGCTGCCCTGGCCCTGGCGCTCACGGCTTTCTACGCCTACCACCACCTCGGCCACTCCCGCACTGCGCCGCCTGTCCGTCTCCTCCTCCCCTCATCCCCGCCGCCTTGACGTCTCCCCACGCACAAAGGCGGCCTTGACAAACACCTGCCATGACTAGGACTAATGCCCCAGCGTGCCACCGCATGGTCCGCGTCCCGAAGTAGCGACACCGTTGCAGCGCGCGCAGTGGAACGCCAACACCGCCCCTTCGTTGCCCAGCGCGTACAGACCTCCACGCCGGCCGGACGCGGCCGCCCTCGCCGCCGGCCCGCAGCGGGCGCACGGTCGATATATGAGGCGCTCCTGCCCGAAGGGGGATGCCCGGGGTGGCAGCGGCGAATCCCATCGCGCGCAGGTGGACGGCCAGGGCGGTAGCTCCCGTCGCGCGCAGGCGCATGGCCAGGGCTGCAGCTCCCGCGCGCAGGTGGACAATCGGGGCGCCGTCGCCACTGCGGGAGCCTAGCATGCTGACCGCACGTCATATGTTGCCGTTCGGGTTGGGCCCCTGGTCAGTCGCGCCCATGGAGGCGACTGCGCCGGCGCATCTGGTCGCACTGACGGAGGCAGCCGCGCCCGTGCCTCTGGTCGTGCCCACGGAGGCCGTCGCCTCTGGATGCGCGGGATGGTGAAGCTGCAGGTGATGGTGACAGGATCCGCGAGACGAGAGGAAGAGGACAAGGGAGCTAGGTGCAAGAAGAAAGAAAATTTGAGGGGGTTAAATGAAAAAAATATAAAATGAAGGGGTATGGACCTACGGTGAACCACTTAAAAAGTTGACGGACTTCAAAACACACTTCAAAAGTTGATGGACTTAACCGACACAACGCGAAAAGTTAATAGACTACCGGTGCATTTTACTCATAAAAAAGTGTGGGTGCATTATATGATGTTTTAGAGAGTTTGTTTAGAAAATATAGATCCAATGAATAAGGAATCTAATATGAGTTATCATAGGAGTCAAGTCATAGCATCCATATAAATAGGGGTTTTAGGCCACGACTGCTGTGCTATTAGGCTAGTGGTGCACTCATGCAATTAGGCAATACACATCACACGATTATCATCCAATGGCTCCACTTTCAAAAAACACCCCCAGGCCTCCCCTCGTCTCACAGCCAAAATGAAAGAAAAAACTCTTCGCCGCTTCACGCTGCAGCATCTCGGTTCGATCCTGCCCGCCAGGCTCCCTACTGCTCGACGAAACAGCGTCAGCGGCTGACAAGAACCTACTACGGTGGGCCGGTAGCGCTCAAGGCCTCCGCGCCGCCTAGCAAGCCCTTATGTGCTGGAACTCCTCCCAATCCGTCCCTCTCGTACCCTTCATCTGCAACCTGCTCTGCTTGCTTGAAGACCTTATCTAGAATGTACAGGGGAGGAAACTTGAAGAAAAGAAATGACCACATTAATGAAAGTAGGCAAATGAATTTGGGAGCGGGGATTGTTGTTTAAAGGACAGCTTGGGATGAACACGATCCAGTTCTTCTCTTCACTTGCTTTGCTTCACAGCCTCTGTTTCAAAAGCAACATACTTTCTATGCCGTTCAAGCATGCAATGCCGTTCATCAATACGCAATTCATTACTTCAGTAACTGCTGCTACTCGATCTAGACGATTCCCATCATGCGATTGCTCATGGCATGCACGGCGTCGTTGGCTCGCAGGTCTAATTCCGACTAACCCGGTCCACCAGACTTGTGGACCTCGACAGGAACTCCGCACTGAACGGTGCAGGTGGAGAGCGGAGACGCAAGGTTCATCAGCTCATCTCCGGTGGCTGCAGTTGGAACCGCAAGCTCATTTTTCTGCAGGCGCAGTGGGGCTCGGAGACACTCGAGCTCCGGCACAAGAGGGCCTTGCCAGGACTCAGGTGCCAAAGGGGTTTCGTCGCAGGACATGGCCATGGCGGGCAGGGCACTGAACCTGCGGTGTTCCATCGCTGCATGGAGACAGGGACTCATGGTGTTTTTTTACGCGTAAATGGCCCATGCGTTGCTACGGGTGTATTAAGTCTGATGAAACAATAATTAGTATAGTATCATTTGAAGGTGTACATCAAATATCTTCGACAAACTTTACTACACTTTTCCAACACCTAGATAAGACATTTTATATTTTTTCTAGTATGGAGAGGACCCTCAAGATTGTCTCAAGACACTATTTGTAAACACATAAAAACTCATGTGCCAAAAATATATCTAAGAAATAATGCCTTGTACACCTAATGTTTGGTTGTGCCTATCTCTATAAGTAGGCAACCAACCCGAATAAAAGCAAAGTAGTTTCATGTTCAAAATGTTCAAAGCTAAAATGACCAAATAAAAGCAAAGTAGTTTCATGTTCAAATTACTCTAAAATAATTAGTTTTAAGTATCATATCATGTTCTTCTATGGAAGGAAAAAAACCGATTAGTTCATACATGTTACCAAAATACCAAATTGCCCATATTTCGGAAATAATTTACAGCGTACTTCCTTAAAATAGCATGGTTTATCTTTATTTGACATCCGGCATATATACTTAACAGACAGACTAATCGTCAAATATAAAGTTTAAACAATCCATACAATAAAAATGGTAAGGATAACTTGTTAAGCTATACCAACAAATCCGAAAGGTATGTACAAGAATCATCAACAGGATTAAACACCTGAGATATTTTCGTAACACTTCAGAGACACACTGCTCACTCATTTCATCTCACCTACTATCAATGCCCAGGCATAACCAAACCAAGAAATAGGTTGTCCATAAAAAAAGAGCATAGTAGTAGTGATTTCAACAAAGATATGGGAAATGAACAGACCAGCTGTTGTTATTCTGAACAGGAAAAAAGGATGCTGCCTGGAACATGGTCCTACCTGGAATTATCAGAGACATGTTAGGCAATTCAGAGATGATCGATAGAGTTGGCCCCAATTGAAGAACAGAACTGAAGCTATCTTGACGGATCAAGGCATTCAATAAACAGAATGATCATGTGCCTTTGACTTATTCTCTTGTGGACATTACTACTTGCGAACTTGATGCCACAGAAATGTGGTTAACACATACGAATACAAGGAACAGAGGTTCAGAGAAGAGACGGAGGAAGACAAAGTCAATGTGGTTGGAGTATAAGCTTAGCTGAATGACCGTCACTTGCACCTGCTTGTGCAATATTTGCAAAAACAAAATGATTACATGCTTAGTTATGATGGCGCAACATAGATCAAGCCGCAACTGCATCCATGACAAGTTTAATCGGACCAAAAATGAACAAATATAGATAGAACAAAAAAAGAACAAATATAAATAGAAGATTAATTGATGAATGGATCTGGTAGAAGAAACATAAGCTTAAATCTCCAGTTCTTTTAGATCGGTTAGAAACAGAAGCACACATGTTCTTTACATTGAGTAAGCAACCTGTAACCCACATCATATCATTTCCCCCTAAAAATCCACTGTGCGGTGGGGAGCAGAGTATAAGAGCTATACCTCGGAGAAGAAGCAACTGGAGCAGCTCCGATGAGGTAAGTGCAGTAGCAGCCTGCTGCGGAGGCAGGAGCAGTCGCGGCGGCCATGAGGGCAGCGCCGGCAGCAGCAGTGGTGGAGGCGCAGAGGTAGGGGGTGGCACTGTGGTTTGGCCAAGGGTGGGGTTGAGGCGTGGGATGTCTAGGGCCATGGGTGGGAGTGGACACCCATCTCAAGCCAAATGGGATGGCAGTTGTAGAGGCAATGTCGGCGACGCAGGAAAGACGGCAGCGGCGCATGCCCCCACCTGTCGAAGAGAGAAGAGGGGATGGGCAGGGCTTGGGGCATGGCCGCGCATGCCCCCACCTATCAGAGAGGTGGGGAGGCGGTGTGGGGAGGAGGCGAAGTACGGGGAAGAGGAGCCATGGTGGCCCTGCTGCCGGAGGTGATCGCCGAGGAGCGGGCGTGGAGGCACTGCTACTGGAGGAGGAGTAGGCCGTCGATGGGGCATTGTGGCGTCTCCGCTGTCAGAGGAAGGGGGAGTCCATCGTCGAGCTCCGACAGTGGCTGTACCGCCAGATTCAGAGGAGACCGTTTGGCAACCGCAGCTCAACCGCCAGATCCGGAGGAGGTTGTAGAACGCGGAGGATCTCCCATCAGGGGAAGAGTCCATGTGGGAGAGGCGGATCCATTTTCAGACGAGGAGGAGGAGGCTCTATGGGGGCGGATGCGGGGACAGTGCCTCTCCTCAAATGTATGTAGGGCGGTAGCCTGAGGGTGTGAGACGTAGCAGTCGCGGCGGCCGGTGGGGGCGGCGTGCGGGAGGCTAGTAGTTGGCGCTGTGGGTCGCAGCGGCGTGCAGAACGGCGCTCGTGGCGACAGCGGAGTACGAAGAGAGGCTAGGGTTGGGGGATGGCCGTGGGTCAGGCAGGGTGCGAGGAGCCAGGGACGGGGACTGCAAGAGGCGGTTTGAGTCAGACGAAAGGAGCGGGTGGACTCACTCCATATTTTTTTGGTAGAATAGATTTTGGCTATGAGACGAGGGGATGTGTGGAGTGTTTATGCTGGCACTGTTGTTGTTGTGTTGAGTTATGATCTAAATTTCATAGTGGCGGATTAGGGTTTGCTATATAATCATCTTGTAAGCTATTGGAAAATATACAGTGTTATTGTAAACACGCCACGAAAATAATAAAAGTTGTGGCTGGCTAGTGTCCGTGTTTTTTCCTTCGCATTGGAGGATTTTTTATGTTAAATCCTTGTGTTCTTTGTTTTCGTTCTTTGCTTGTCCATCTCAACACGTTGGATGAAAGTCGCGAGTTGTATTGCCTAATTACACAAGTGCACCACTAGCCTAATTGCACACCAGTCGATGCCGGGGTTGTACACTTGTACTCACAGTAGGAAATAACAAATAAATAAATCAGTGTATTTTTCCTCTAAACATCTTCGCTCCCTCTTGCTACACCGGTCCTCCCTACCCGCCAGAACACTGATAGCTCTGCGGTGGGATTGTCTGACATGAGGAAGGGAAGTCGTCACGCGTGACTTCCACTTGTCTTGATGCTGTCTGCGCTCCATCCGTGGGCTGGAGGTGCTCTCTGCTTTTTCACGACACGGCACGCGAATTGCCAGCCCAACAACAAGCTGGCCTAGGCTCAGCTCACTTACACCGTGTCCAGCGGATTATCTAAACGGATTTTTCTATTATTATTCTAACCATCTTTCTCTCTGTTTACAGTAATCTTACAATATCGTTTTATACTATAAACAGTCTATATAGACAACCCGCTAGAGATAGTCTGAGAGGAAATAGCACAACATCCAACAGACTTTTTTAATAAATACATTCTGTTTTGATACAGAATAACATAAGCATTTCACTTGCTTTTTGGCAATTGCATGCTTTGAACAATCCACGTAACCTCCATTGATAGCCACTTCTATGGCAAATGAGTTTACACAATTAGCCATCGATTTTGCTTGGCTACAGGAACTCCACCCAAAGCATTCAAAAGAGTGAATAAAATATCATCCTAAAAGAATAAAATCGCCTTCTACATCACAACACTTACATGTCTCAAAAGGAGTAAGGAGCCACACAGGCGTGTCCTCGTGCCGCCAACATCGCGTGCCCCTGGCGTTTGCGTCCGCTACCGACGCGGCGCGACCCAGCATCGCCTAGCCCTGCGTCTTTTGCATAGCTGACATGTTCCTAACAACGGAGCAGTTAAGCTGAGGATCCTGCATTTCCCTACTAATCTCCAAGGAGCAACAAGAGAGAAAATCTGCACGGGTCGCAAAATGGGCCTTTATGGGCGTAGAATGCCATTGGGCTGCCATGAGTTTAACTTGTTCCTTCTCAAAAAAAAAAATGAGTTTAACTTGTTTTTTAGCAATAGAATGCCTCGAATAATCCACATAATCCCCAATGATAGCCACTTCTATAGCAAATGAGTTTGTACAATTATCCATAGATTTTGTATGGCTACAGAAGCTCCACCAAAAACATTCAAAAGAGTGAACAAAATATCATCATAAAAGAACAAAATAGCGTTCCACATCGCAATAGCTGCATGTCTCTAAAAGAATAAGGAGCCAGAATGGTGTGTCCTCATACGGCCGACGCTGCGTGCCCCGGCCGTCTACTTGCGCCACTGACGTTGCGCGTCCGGGCATTGTCTGGCCCTGCATCTTCTGCACAGCTGGCTTGTTCTCGACAATGGAGCGGTTAACTTGTAGATCCCACATTTTCATGCCGACTCAATAATTCCCCGCCAAATCTCACCATGTGGCAGCCAGAGGAAAAATCTGCACGCTTCATAAGTCCCTAAATGGGTCTTTATGGGCAAAGAATGCCATCTGGGTTGCAATGTTTCCATTAGAAAAGCGATGTCCTTCATAAATTGTTGGATGGTATATGAACGGCATCGGCACACCGAAAATTCACAGGTGACTTGCCTCCTCTGTGACGTTAGAGAATCCGTACGCGTAGCTCCATCTACACCCAAAATATTTCATCAATTTTTTTTTATAAAAAGCGTATTCTTCCTCCATTCAATTTATAAGGGGCAATTGCTGCTGTACATCGAAACAAATGTGAGCCGTCCATTCTGTTAGATCTAAAGAGTTAAAAGGAGGTATTACCTCCTATAAAATAATACCTCAAAATAATTAAAAAGATATTTATTAAATTCTAATCTAATATTAAAACAGCATGGGATAACCGTAACTAACAAACGTGGCCGGCATCTACGCGACGTGATCCATCTCGACGATCCATATGTTTGTTGGAGACGTGCTTATAACATGATAATCCATCAATAACAAAGGTGACTACATGTTTGTACTGAACGTGAATGTGTCAGATTATTACCTTAAACAAATAGCCTTTTTTAATGAACGTGGGCGGCACTTTTCGTACAGTTATATATTGTAAATAGGGATTTCTAATCCCCTTGCACGTGTATGATTGATCCTGTCAACTCTATCTCCAGTAAATATGTGTCGTAAACGATTTTTCTCAACGTATCTAATATATTATTATTGGTAAACGTAAGAAATTCAAGACTTTTTAAACTTGAGTAGTTTATGTTTAACTAAAATAAGTTCAAACAATATAGAGTAGTCTTTTTTCCACCATGACTAATGTATGCTTAGTCTGTCCCAAGGACTTCACTCAAACTTTTGCAAGAAAAAAAGTGATAGATTCTTTTAAATAAATATATAATTATTGCGCGCCACTGCCGAAACCATCTCTCGATAATGTCTCTGCTGCCGTTCTCTCAGCGCAGAGATCGCGTATCGAACAGCCGGAGTTGCGGAGGCTGAGAGAGATACGGCATTTTTACTCTATTTAATTTTTTTCATATTTAATATTTTATAGTAATTATTGTATCTTTTTTTAATTCAATGGTTCAGATCTATTTAAAATCTTACCTCTTAAAAGATAATTTGTGTACCGTAGCACAGCCCTTTATAAGGAATACTGGGTATTGAAATAATCCATATATTATTCCATATAGACGTGGATTTATCAACATCTAGTATATGAATATGGACCGGAAAAATGATGGCCAAACCCCTTACCATTTGGGACGTAGGAAGCATGAAGAAACAATTTAGCAATAAGTGCAAAATAGAAAAAGTTTACAAATTTTAAACGCTGTTTTGACACCGTAAGCATTTTGAATCACTAGGAGTAGTAATTGCTCAGTCCGTGAGTGAGGTGGTGTTGCTTCCCAGCAGTGCAGCCTTCCCCCTGAACTGCTTCCACTCGTCGAGAACTCCCGTGAGCCTGTCCAGCTTGGGCTTGAGCCCAACGAGGCAGTTGCCATGCACCGTGCACACCTTGTAGAAGTCCTTGCGCAGCTCGCAGAAGCCGCTGAGGTAGGCCGTGTCCACGAACTGCACCCGCACGCCATGGCGCGCCGACAGCTTGTGCTTCACCTGGTCGAACACGTACTGCTCATGGTCGCCCGGGTACTCCTTCCGCGACTCGTACCAGCTCCTGTAGAACGCCACCATGCGGGCGCTCGCCTTGGCGTACACGAACCCTCCATTGGCCGTCTTGTTCAGGTCGTACGGGTTGTCGCCGTAGTAGTAGTCACACGACATGGCCATGTCGGCGCCGACCGGGATGCGCAGCAGCGGGTTCCGCAGCCAGATGATGTCCACGTCGGTGAAGACGAAGCTGTAGCCGAGCTTGAGCACCCGGGCCTGGAACCGGTGCCTGCGCCACATCATGTCCAGGTAGTCCTTCTTCATGTACGGCTGCTCTGCCGCGAAGTCGGCGCCGTCCGCAACGCGGAGGCGGTAGCAGAGCGGGTGCACGCGCTGGCACTGCTCGTACGCTTTGGCGTCGACGGCGACGATGACCAGGTGCTTGAGCAGGGGCGCCGTCCTGACGCCTATGCGGAAGCTCTCGAGGAAGAGATCAAGGAGCGAGCCCGGAGCCGTCCATGCCTCGTTCGTGAAGGTCATTATTACGGTCTTATCGTCCATGGCCGCCTTTCTCAGCATCTCCTCGAGCTCGTTCTCGGCTGAAGTATGCTGTTGTAAGAATAGTAAAAAAATGGTACGTAGTTTGTCATTGGTTGTCAGCACTCAGCACTGGAGTTTGAACACATCGACATGCGTGCACGTACCTTGTCAAGCTTCTTTGTGCTGGGATCCGCATCTGCTAGATCTCCATGACCCAAGGCGAGTTCTTCTCGCACGGCCGGCAAGACGCTGCAGGTGTATGGAGCGTGTAGCATTAGCACCACGGAGGTGGCCGCGGTGACCGCTGCTACGATGAGGAAACCCAACAAAAAGATCATGCTTTTCATCTCGTTCATCTCGAAGTCAATTAAGACCAATCTAGCACTCTAGCACCGGTTCCTCTCGCCGGGCAAAGTGGCGAATCACCAGAAATTCCTAGACTCGACTCGAGACTGAGGCGCATCAGGCAACAGGCTGCGGCTACATGCGGGTTGGAACAGAGTGAAGGGCTAGCACACTTCTGATCTTATGGCCATTATTCCTGAGGCCAACATGCAATAGATTGTATTGTACTGACATTTTCTGAATTGATTGCGCCTTGAAAACTATGTGTTGTATAATGACTTTTTGGTGATGATGAGGTCGTGTATTTGGGCCGGGGGCGGTTTCCTCTCGATCTGAGCCTCCTGGCTATCGATGTGCTCGTGGGTCAGCAACCTCGACGGTACCTGCTGCAAGGCCGAGGATGACGAGCTTGACGCCGGGGCGCTCAAGGAACGGTGGCTGGCAAGCATGGAGCACAGAAGAAGCAATTTGCACAGCAATAGTCAGAGTTGGAAGGCTTTCAGAGCTCTTTCAGTCCTTCGCCATTATTTAGCCCGTACGTGCACTGGCACCGCTGACTGAAACGCAAGTGTTTGCATTAGTTCATGCATGCAGCATACTCCGGGCAGCTTGCGTCTGTACAACTCTGATATTGTACATTTGTACAGTCTTGAAAGAAATACCTAACTTCGCAAAAAAGAATGAATCTAGCATATAGGGATTAACTTCATTTTTATTTGGAGCTCTTCAAAGGGAGCCCTGATAAACATTTTGCATATCTCCAAACCAAGGAAAAATTTCTCGCCCAACAAAAATGAGAATCCCGATATTCGTGTTCTCCATCGGGACCGTTTTTATATTATCAGTCATAATTTTCCTTCGTTTTAAATTTGTTTCCCAAAAATGGTCATAGAAGACTAAGATCGCAAAAAGAGGTCGTGAATCTCTCACATTTAGCCAAAAAATCACTTTTTTCTTCTATCTTGCTCTTTTATTAAACCACTACCACACACAGGCAAACAGGACGCACATTACCATCATTCATTTTGTTGTGTTTCTTGACCTATTTTTTTATGTTAAATTGTTAGAAAATAATCTATATATGACTAATTGAAGAGATTAAGCAATTCTTTTCTAAAGTTTGTCCAAATTTGGAGAAAACCGATATTTGAGAAATCCAATATATGGTTTTAAATGGTGGCTGTAGACATGAGTGGCAACTTTTTTTCATAAGCTAGGAGGCTATATCGAAGCTATAGAAAATAGCCGTTTCAAAAAAAAATAATAGAAATATATGGATAATTGATATAAAACCGTAGTTTGATGAGTAAATAAAATGTTGAACTAAATTTGAAATGTCCAAAAGATCAAATTTGTACACACTACACAATCATAACTAAAATAAATAAATTGACTCTTGAATCCATCGCAAACTCACCATCCCAGATCACATGTAAATACATAACAAATATAGCTTGTGTCCATAACAACAGTCCATGGCATGATAAATATAGCAAGTCCATATCATGATAGTTATAGACTTAGTTTAGTTCATTTCTCAGTAGCATAGTCTAGCTATTTTGGCTTCACTACACAAAATAGGAATAGTGAAAGCTATAGGCTATAGCTATGCCAAATAATGTCGCTAAATGGGGCTATAGCGGTGATAGTTTGAATAGTGTCTAAAATCACAATAGCATAAACTTTGGTCTCTCAAAAAGTTATAACACAGCTACAATGAGGCTATAGCCAGCTATTTAAATCTATCGCCGATAATCGCATTTCTCGGTTACCTCCTTGCCAACCAAATCACAATAGAAGCAGTGGTTTATGATTTGGGAGTACAATCCTAGAGAATTGGAGCAAGAACAGAGAAACTAGAGGACGAAGATCACTGCAGTCTTGTTCAGTTCGATGCCCCCTTCCTTTGTAGTCATTCATTAGGTTCACTTGGGCTGAAGGCCTACTTCTGGCCCAAGCGTGTGTCCACCTGGCAGCCTGACTAACATCCAATCCCACTCCATGACATTCCCCGCCACTTAATACGCGGCTTGCCCTCAAGCCACTAATGAAACCGCTGGGATCTCATGGCAATCATATATCCTTGATAGACATTGTATTGTCATATCTGAGTCACAAGATTCAAGTTCTTGTCTGAAGTCTCTATGCATGTTCCAGGAAGACCCTGCACCTTTGGAGAATGATAAGCCAGGATGCAGGATGTGTATGTCCAGATGCACATCAAATATAGTCCTCACAAGTTGTGTGCTAAATTTCCAAACTGATTTAACTTCCTGCTGCCGAATGAAACCCAGGCAAAAGTTCCCAAAAATTCCTTCAGATCACACCAAGTCGAAGTACTGGAACGTGCTGGTACAGAAATTCTTCCACATCTCAAGTAATTTAGCAATTGTATGCCAACCCTCCATGAACCACAACACACCCCATGAACTGAAAGGCCCAAACAATTTGTGTATGAACAGAGAGTATTTGATATGCTCATGATCTGATTTATCTTGCACGTGCAAAGTCTGGGTTGGCTGGCGATATACCATCATAGCAAAGAGTATGTCTGGACCAAACTGTATATAGTTGAACAGAATGCAACTTCTTTTCAATTGCTCAACTGGACCATTGATTGATTTTTTTTTGCTACAGTAATGTTGTCGCTGCTGAGGCCATAGCTCAATCTTTTGCTTTCCATGAGTGATCCAAAACAGAGTAACATGTGGCCAGAGATTGCATAAATTTGCTGTTGTCTGTCATAGAAACGTATCTGAATCTCGTGCAAGAGTTCCTACCAAATTTTCTCCGTTCCAAATGCTTGCAGCATCAGACCATAGCTCATATTGATGACAGCATACCGAATATATCGATGTCATGCACAGCAGATTCCTCAACATGTGCTGCACTTGGAGATCAGATGCTCCACCAGAATCTATCAATAATGGACATGATAGTAACAGTAGAACCATAACATTAGCTTGAGGAAGGGATTGGATGGACACTAACTGAACTTTTTAAAGGGCTATAGGAAGAATTCGTGCACTGTTGCTTCTTTGTTTCAGTTCCTCAACTAGCATTTTCATCAAACCAGCAGTAATTGCAGAAAGTTCCAGTTTGCTTTTGACTAACTGTTGTGCTGTAAGTTCATCATGGTGCATAGGAGGCAACCAATTTTTCCTAACAGCCTGGAGAATCTCATACTGACTAGAGTAGTTTTTGCATCGACCCTTAGCTACTTTGGAAGGCCAACTTTCTATTTTAACACTTTGCTTGAACAAAGCAGTGTACAAAAATGAAAGCCCCAAGAAAAAAAATTCAGCATTCCAGTTATTTGTAGTGTTATCCATTGCAGCTGTTGTCCAGCTGAAATGGAATGTTCTAAAAAGAACCACAATTGTTTTCTTGGAACTTGAACTCTGAAGAATAATATCCAATGACACAAGAATTTTCCTACTGAAAATAGTGCACTCTCAACCTTGCTGCACTCAACTGGTTTCACAACACGATGGTGAAAATATCGGTCTTCAGCTTCTGCACCTTTCAGATAAGAGAATGAATGCATGCAATCATACAAATACATGAGTGCAGGAGCAAGGTATTTTAGTTGACTGAAATGCTGCGCACTGCTGAACATGTATTTCATTCCTAGTGTTCCCTCATCCAGTAACACCAAATCAATGTTCTCTACCGATTCACCAGAATAAATGTAACGTCAAATTGGGTCGATGATTCCTGTTGGCTTCCAACGAATTTTATGGTGGTATCAGTTGGATTGGAAAGATTATCAGTTTGTCTTTCCATCAATATATAGTGTTGAGCACCAAATTGGGCTGGTTTGTTGCTGGCCGCCTCCACCAGACTATCCAGTGGGCAGGGCCGAACTGTCCGATGTCACTGGATAGTCTAGTAAGATGTACCGGACAGTCCGATACAGTCGAGTATAAGATGAATCCCGTGATTTGTACGAAGATCTCATGGAGCTCGACTTGTACAAGGTTCAAGACCACACTCCCTTGTAAATATGAAGGGGCAAGGCCGATTGGTGCATTCACAATCAAATCAATCTACTATTTTACCTTTACTTTTATGCTTATATCTTCCCAAACCCTGATTCTCTTCTCCAACCCTAACTTTCACCCCATGTTGACTCTATGCCGACCTGAGGAGCTCTAGGTGACCTATGACGCTGGAGCAAACCCTAGCATCGATCCTCCCTGATAGGTTCTCTCCCGGGAGGTTTGATCTAGGTCCTACCAGAGCCTCTGCCAGTGAGGCGTGCCGGACTGTCCGGCGTGGTCAGGGCGACCACCCCGAGGGTTTTGCAGCAGCGAGCAAACTCTAGGGTACTTTGAGTGATTGGCTGGGGAAGAAGACAAAGGTCAACCCGAAATCAGACACAATGGTCAAGCTATCAGATCTGTCTAATGTCTCCGAAGGCAACATCATATCATAAGGCCGAGTTTCAAAAATTTGCCGGCCGAGGAGCAGAAGAAGTTTGGGGATATGATGAAGCAAGCGCAAGAGGATGCAACAAAGCGGTTCCTAGAAGGGTTCACAATGGATCGTTACAATAAGGTGACCAAGCAAAAGGAAGCCACCATCGACACCCTGCTGCCATCAACATCTTCGTCAATTCCCAATGTAAGTAATTTAGAATCTACTCAGATTTTTCAATCTATTAAAAATTACATTTGTCAACACAACGACCAGGTAGTCAATTCATTAGAAGAAATGAAAAATCATTGTCTAAAAGATTGGCTAGGGTTCAAGAAAACTCTATTTCTTCTATGTTTTCGTCACATGAACATAGCGTAGAAGTGGTTGCACCTACTACATCACCACCGAGTGGATCTCAACAGATCCAGCCAACTTATGGTATGCCTTTAAATTTCTATCTAGGGCAACTGATCCTGCCACCCTCATTGTTGGGTAGGCCGGAACCGGTCGCGTCCACCGGACAGTTCGAGCACTTACCGGACAGTCTGGCGCCGCATCGGACAATAAGGTAATATCCACCGGCTATCCGGTGTGCCTAGTGCAGGGCCTATGATGGCTCCACCTTGTACAATGATTCCTTCAGCTTCGGTACATCTTAACCAAGTAATATTTTGAGGATGGCAAGAGTAGAATACTTCACACCACCGTCAGAATTAGAAGGGTTTGTTCCATCTTTTACTACAAATGCATATGGCGTGGGTTGGTTCCACCAACCAGTTCAGGCATACCTAAAGGCCCTATTTCAGACACTACTTATGACTAGATCTGGGCTGCGTAAAACCCTAAGGCTTCCGCTTTCCAAGGACAGGAAATCGATGGTTTAACATCGGTCATCAAGGATGAGATCTAGTGAGAGTTGATTGACACCTTTAAAAAAAGTTGGGAGTTGATGTGTCGAGTTCTAATAACTCATACCAGAAACCTTACAATTACAAATTCAATGCCCACACATTTCCTCCTGGGTTTAGAGTGCTGAATTTTGTAAAAAAATTTGGCAATGATAATAAAAGCACTAGGGAGCATGCCAGTCAATTTCTAGCTCAGTTGGGGACCTAGCCGATAGGGAAGCTTTTAGAATTCGGTTGTTTTCTTTATCTCTTATCGGTAGAGTTTTTTCTTGGTATTCCGCTTTTCCTCCTAATTCAATTAGCACATGGGATGAGATGGAGGCAAAATTCCATGATTACTTCTTTTCTGAGGAGTATGAGCTAGAGTTAGCCAATTTGCCTAAACTTCAGCAACGACAAGAGGAATTGGTTCATGACTTCCTTAGGAGGTTTAGGGATACAAGAACCCAATGTTTCCAGTTGTCCGTTTCCGATAGAGAACTAGTTAGATTTGCTTTAGAGGAGTTGAGACCATATCTTAAGGAAAAGCTAGCATGCACACGTTTCTTTTCTTTAGCTCAATTGCATCAGCAAGCTTTGGCTGTAGAAAGCCAAAGCAAAGAGAACCAAAAAACTGCTCGTCATAATGAGAATATGATTCAGGTAGTTCTATGATGAAATTAAGGAGGTTTATGCAGCACAATTTGTTCGGTTTAACAAAGCCAAACCTTTTGCTTGTCCATCCTCAATAAAAATCGGCAAGAAGTTAAATTCACTTTTGATGTTGCTAAATGCGATAAAATCTTTGATGAATTGCTTAAAAGTGGGAACATTACATTATCGCATGCCATTCCTTCTGCAAATGAGTTATAGAAGTGAGCATATTGCAAATGGCATAATTCTTTTTCTCATGCAACTAATGATTGTAATTTTCTCCGACGATAGGTACAATCGTTTGTCAATGAAGGCTGTTTGAGTTTTCCTAAAATGCAAATAGACAAGCAGCCGTTCCTCATGAATACTCTGGACTTGAATGGCAAGAAGGTCTTAGTTCAGCTAGAAGTGGCCGATGCAAGCAAATGCAAAACTGTGATCATCGGTAGCTCCCGAATCATCGATGAAGAAACTAAAGTTAATTTTGTCCAGGGAGCTAATCAGGCAAAGGGCTCCAGATGGTAAGGAGGCATTGAAGATCACTAGTAAGCTTGTTGCTACTGGGGGCAGCAAAACCAGTAAGGGGCCTCTAGGATAGCGCCACCGGACAGTCCGACATGCCCTACCGGATAGTCCGGCGACAATCAGAAGCAGCCAAGGACCTTCAAGCCAAGGCAACTGAAGGTGGGTACATAGAAGAAGCATCAAGCAAGGACCTCTGGTAAGCCATTCAGATCTGGTCCGATATTTGATCAATTGCTTTCCACATATGTAAAGAAGGCCACTCCTAGTAATCAGTCGTGTAAGCGACCAAGGTCCCCACCGTGGGAAGCAATACACATGCAAAACAAGAAGCCGCTAGAAACGGCTTCTCAGGTGGTTCAGCTAGTACCACCAGCACCCATCAATCCATCGGGACCTCCGCAGGAATTTCAACCAAACCTAGCATGGAGCACAATGGCTATGCATCCACCTTAATCTTACAATCCTTACTGCTATCAAGGTTAGGGGGCACCGCAAGTTTTTTTTTATAGATTGGCACCCTTAGTGCATGACCAATTGAGTATGCCTCAAGCTGGCCCATGGATGCAAAATTAGAAACAATTCTAGAATTATCGGCCTCCAATGCCGACAAATCTGGTAGGGGTGCAGGGGGACAGCCACCTAGATTTGTAGTGCCTCCTACTCAAAATTTTCACCCACCTCCACCAACGTTTCAATTCCCACCAAAACCACTTTAGTAAGCTCTAGTATCGGTTCAACCAGTGGCATCACCGGCTCAACCAGCAATATAACAAGCAACTCGAGCTACACCCGGTAATGTTAGCATTGGGGCAAATAGCATGGTCTTTAATGAACATTGCATAATGCTGATGGTTTTGGGGAAATCAATCAATACCATGCCAAAGGAAGTTTCATCTAAAGCTACTTTGGCTAATGATCATGAAGCGAGCTCCAATAAGTCTACTAGCAAACCGCCACCAGATCCAAAATGTTCAATGCCTCGATGGTGTCCATCGGGCTTGACTCACTCACAAAATAGGAAGTTGCAACGCTTGCGAGCTAAGGAAAAGGAGCAAGAGGCTAAAAAGATCTTCAATGCAAGCATCCTATGTTCCCTCCAAAGCAATGGAAGCTGAATGCCGCTGAAGCTCCTGCTCTAGTGGCTAACCAGAGCAATCCCCAAATGCAGGATTGTCCGATTGCGTTCACCGAATTATCCAGTGCACTGGATTGTCCGGTGACACCTGCCAGACTACCTAGCACTCAAAATATAGCAATACCACAGCTGGAATTGACGTAGATGATTGTAGAAGCTTCCACACCTGTTGTTCCAGAGGACGAGATGGTCAACTATGAAGCTTCTCCTGAACATCCGGGTATGGATATTAATGTAGTTGCTTTCTCCGCCGATTACAACATTATATGCAAGGATGAACAAGTAATGGCTTAGTTTAACTTTGCGCCAAGTGATGTTGTGTTTACGAAGCCGACAGGATCAGTTAATCACTTGAGGCTAATCTATGTGTGGGGTTATATTAATGGAGCCCCGGTTTCTCGGATGTTGGTTGATGGTGCTGCGATGGTCAACTTGATGTCGTATGAGTTGTACAATAAGCTTGGTAAGCTAGGATGCGGAGCTGGTGAAGACCAACATGATGCTCAGCGGTGTGGGGGGGAAAGAACTCCATTGTGGTCAATGGAATTGCTTCCATGGGGTTTACCATTGGGAGCAAGATGATCGCCGCTGCATTCTTCATCGTTGAGGTAGAAGGTAACTTCAGTTTGATTCTTGGGAGAGATTGGATCCATGCCAATCAATACATACTTCTACTTTGCATCAATTTCTTATTCAATGGGTCAGGGATGAAATTGAAGTGGTTCATGCTAATCCATCGGCCTCCATTGCTACAGCCGATGCTCCTATGATTCGGGCATACGACAATACCGACGACGAAATTGAAGTGCTTGACGGAGTAGATCTCTCAGATTAGCAATTTCTAAGTGTGTCCAAGGTTTTATTCCTCTGATGTTAGAGCCAGTCGAAAATCGGCTAAACCATGTCATGTAAATCCAATGCATACATCAGCAGAAGGTGGCTGCAAAGGTGAAGACATGAGGAAGTCCAGGCAGCAGGCAGTCCCTGCACCAATGTCGGACAGTCCGGTAAGTTCCACTGGATAGTTCGGTGAAGGTCAGAAAGCTAGTTGTGATTTTGATTTTGGTTGTTTTGTAATAGCGGAGTTTAGAGACATAGACAAGTTAGGATAGGGGTTTACATCGGCTGATCCTCTCGAGGAGGTAGATATAGGTGATGGAACTATTCCAAGGCCGACATTTCTAAACAAGAACCTGAAATCCGATTCTTGGAATAAATTGATTGGGTTGTTATGTGAGTACGTTGATTGTTTTGTTTGGAGTTATACTAAAATGCTTGGATTAAGCCGTGATATAGTTGAACACTAGCTACCTATTAAACCTTGATTTCGACACTTCAAGCAAAGGCGACAACATTTCGGTCCTGACATATATCTTCGTATTAAAGATGAAATTCACTGGCTTTTGGAAGCCAAGTTTATTAGACCTTGCAAGTACGTTAATTGGGTCTCTAACATCGTGTCGATGGAGAAGAAAGACTACGACAAGCTTCGGATGTGCATTGATTTCCACAATTTGAATAAAATGAGTATCCTATGCCTATAGCCGACATGTTAACCTATAGTGCTTTTAGTAATTAGGTCATTAGTTTTCATGACGGTAATGCCGGATATAACCAAATATTTATGGCTGAAGAAGATATGTCTAAAATGGACTTTGTGTGTCCTGTCTTTATTGGTTTATTTTAGTGGGTTGTTATGACGTTTGGATTGAAGGATGTTGGTGCCACTTATCAGAGGGATATGAATTTTATTTTCCATGAGTTGCTTGGAATTATCCTAGAAGTCTACATTGATGACATAGTTGTTAAATCGACTGCGTTGATTCTCATTTAGCCAATTTGCGTAAAGCCTTCGAGAAGATGCGCTAGTATGGTTTGAAGATGAAACCACACAAATGTACTTTTGGTGTGTCGGTTAGAAAGTTTTTAGGCTTTATAATTCATGAAAATGGCATAGAGGTTGATCCTAATCGTGTAGACGCTATTCGAAAAGTAGCAGCTCTGGTATGCAAGCTTGATATGCAAAAGTTTCTTGGCAAGGTGAATTATCTACAGCGGTT
Source organism: Paspalum vaginatum (assembly GCA_030272315.1). Classification (NCBI taxonomy): domain Eukaryota; kingdom Viridiplantae; phylum Streptophyta; class Magnoliopsida; order Poales; family Poaceae; genus Paspalum; species Paspalum vaginatum. Next base: position 22,408,487 of record CM059016.1, read on the forward strand.
CATCTCTAATCTTGCTAGGAAGGTGGATGCTTTCACTCCCATTCTTCGGTTGAAGAATGATGCAGATTTCGTTTGGGGGGCAGAACAGTAGAGGGCTTTTGAGCAAATTAAGGAGTATTTGTCTTCAGTGCCGGCGCTTAAGGCGCCTAGGAGTGGTGTTCCTTTCAAATTATATATTGCCACTAAAGACAATGTCATTGGTGTTATTTTGGCTCAAGAAACCAAAGGCAAGGAGCATGTGGTCACATATTGAAGTCGAAGATTGATTGATGATGAAACAAGGTACACGTTTATTGAGAAGTTGTGTTTATGTTTATTTTATGCGTGTACCAAGTTAAGGTATTATTTGCTATCTAGTTCTTGTGTTGTTACTTGTCAAACCGATGTCATTAAATACATATTGTGTAACCCCATCATGATTGGTAGAGTTCGAAAATTGGCTTATTCTTTAATAGAATATGATTCAAATTATGTATCTTTGAAATCCATGAAAGGCCAAATTGTAGATTATTTTATAGTTGAGCATCGGATTGATGATTCTTGTGAACTAGATACGGCTTATGTTACTTTTGTTCCATGGAAACTTTACTTTGATGGATCGGTTTGTGACGAAGGACGAGGTGTTGGTGTAGTGATTATCTCACTAGAAGGTGGGCATAGCCCGGGTGACTAGTGCTACCGTCGCACAGTCGGCCGGCCCTAGTTCGATTCTCAGAATCAACTCGCTCCCTCACCTAGCCTCTCACGCATGGAGCCACAATGGGAGTACAACATGCCTGTCGTCTACGGAGCCATGGATGGTCTCGGTGATCTCTTCAAGGACGCGATCTTCGGTCTGAGTGTAGTTGTAAGTTTGTCAACTATACCCAGATAAGAGGGACTCAAAAAAAAGAAGGTGTTACTTTTGATTTTTCTAGCCGATTAGAATTTCATTGTACTAATAATCAAGCCGAATATGAAGCATTGTTGTTTGGTTTAGTGTTATTTCATTCCATGGTTGTGAAGCATGTTCAAGCCTTTTGGGATTCTCAGATGATAGTCTAGCTGGTTTTGGGTGAGTATCAATGTTTTGATTGAGTTCTAAATTCTTATCTCAAATGGTGTTGAGATATCATTTGTTCTTTCGATGAATTTGAGATTCGTCACACATTTAGAACTGACAATTCTAGGGCTAATAATCTGGCTTGGGGAGCATTTGGTTATCATGTTTCCAAAGGGAGATTTCATATCTCTGAGAAATCAATGCTCAAAGAGGCTTGTGTGGTGAGACTGCACACGCTGGACTGTTCGGTAAGGTGTACTGGACTATCCGGTGGTGTGCCGAACCATCTAACGGAGGGTGTTAGACTATCCGGTGGAGATGAAAAGGCTCTGATTTTGGCTCTAGGGAATTCGGCAAGCGATACGGCTGACCTGAGTGATGTGAGGAAGCCTTTTGTTGCATATATACGAGATCCTAGTGTCAGAACAGATCAAAAAGTTCAGCGAGCTGCATTTTAAGTATACTCTGATTAATGATGAATTGTACTGTCGAATTGTTGGTGGTATTATGCTTACGTGTTTTGGTCCTTATGATGCTATGTTGGCTATGGCGGAGGTGTATGAAGGTATTTATGATACTCATCAATTGGCTTTGAAGATAAAGTGGCTTTTGAGAAGTGCTGGGTTTTATTGGCCTAGTATGATTGCAGATTGCTTTAAGTATTACAAAGGATGTAAGGTATGCCAAAAGTTTGGATACCTACAGATGATTCCTACTGCTAAGATGCATCCCATTATCAAACCTTGGCCGTTCGGAGGATGGGCTTGGACTTTATTGGAAAAAACCATCCGTCATCTTCCAAGGGCATCGGTTTGTATTGATGGCTACAGATTATTTCACCAAGTGGACTGAAGCCGTTGCCTTGAAGAACATGATGCATAAAGAGGTAATTGAGTTCATTACTAAGCATATTATTCGTAGGTTCAATATTTCTCAAACTTTAACAACAGATCAATGTGCTTCTTTTATGTCTAAAGAGGTACGTGAATGTACCGAATCATATAAAATTAAGATGCTCAATTCCTCTCCTTATTATGCTCATGCCAATGGTCAGGCTGAGTCCAGCAATAGAGTTGTTATTAATCTTATCACCCTTGCTGTTGGCATGAGGTTTTGTCGGCGAATTTATGGGCTCATAGAATATCTAAACATCATGCTAGTAAATTTTCTCTTTTTGAGCTTGTGTATGGTCGGGATGTTTTGCTACCTTTAGAAGTAAATTTGGATGCCTATAGGTTTGTTTAGCAGAATGATTTAGATATCAGTGAGTATCATGACTTAATGATGGATAACATTGATGAGGTGACGGATAAATGCTTGACGGCTCTGAAGGACATTGAGAGAGAGAAGCTCATGGTTGCCAAAGCATACAACAAGAAGGTAAAGGTCAAGTCTTTTCAGGTTGGAGAGCTCGTGTGGAAGATAGTGCTACCATTGAAGACCAAGGATAGAAATTCGGCAAGTGGTCTCCATGCTGGGAATATCCATACAAGGTGGCATGGGTAGTTCCTGGTAATACTTACATGTTAGAAGATCTGCAAAGTAATGAACTGCCCAAGATGTTGAATGGTCGTTTTTTGAAAAAATATTATCCAAGTATGTGGCAAGATGCTTGAGAGAGGCCGATGTGTTACATCGGAGGTTTAGTTGTTCTACGGAATTGATATACTATGAGAAATCTGTTGATTCTCGAAGATGTAAATGTTTATGGTGCTTTTAGTTAATGACCTTCCCTAAAAAGCAAGAGGCATGTGTTATAGCACCAAATTAGGTAGGTCTGTAGTTGGCTGCATCCACAGGACCATCTAGTGGCTAGGGCCGGATAGTCCTGTGTCATTGGATAGTGCAGTGAGGTGTATCGGACAATCTGATATGGTCGAGTCCGAGATGAATCCTTTAATTTGTGTGAAGATCTCATTGAGCTTGACTTGTACCAGGGTCAAGACCACCCTCCCCTATAAATATGAGGGGCAAGGCCGATTGGCGCATCCACAATCGAATTAATCTACTATTTTACCTTTACTTATATGCATATCTCTTCCCAAACCCTAATTTTCATCTCCTACCCTAACTTTCGTTGACCTGAAGAGAGCTCTAGGTGGCTTGCTGACACTAGAGAAAATCCTAGGCTCGATCCTCCATGATGGGGTCCCCCCAGGAGGTTTGATCTAGGTCCTATCTGAGTCTCTACCCCTCACCAGACTATCCGGTGAGGCGTGCCGGACTGCCTGGCATGGTCAGGATGACCTTGAGAGTTTTGTAGCAGCGAGCAAACGCTAGGGTGCTTTGAGTGATTGGTGCGAAAATATGTCAACATATAGAACACCGAAAATGGGAACGTCCGTTTTCGCGTGGGCTGCTTCAGGAGTCCAGATCAGGGTCACAAATAAATTGAATTTGAGACGAACGGTGCCTATGTGTAAGGTATGTAGGTTAGACCGCATAAACACTTTGTCTTTTATTATTATATATATACCAGTAGAATGCTCGTGCGTCACAAACGGAGAAAAAAAATAAAAAGCACATATAGATCAATATTATAAAAATTGGCCACGCGAATAAATTCCATACCATATTGTTTATTCTTTTCCCATTGACTGCGAGCGACATTTAGGGTGGTGTCAGTTATGTTAGAAAAGATTATGTTTTTAGCTTTTCTGCAATATATAAAATGTTAACAACGGAGTTCGTATGTAATCTGGGTATTTTTTTCGCTGCAATCCGATTCTGGCTCACGAATAAATTCTACACTATATTGTTTCAATGATCCCCATTGATTGCGAGTGAATTTTAGAGTAGTGTGATTTAGGTTGGATACGCTATCACTTTATCTTTTCATCGGTCTATGGAACTTTGAAAACAGAGTCCATGTGCAACAAGGGCGTCCGTTATAGCATGGCTCTTTCTGAAGTCCGAATCAGGTTCGCGAATAAATTCAACGTCATGTTGTTTCAAAGATTCCCATTGACTACCAATGAATTTTAAGGTGGTGTCAGTTGAATTGAAAAGATTATTATTTTATCTTTCCGTTGATATATGGAGTGTTGAAAACCGAGTCTGTATGCAACTTGCGCGTCTATTTTCGCGTGGGCTCCTCCTGCAGTTTGAATCGGGCACATCAATAAATTCCACGTCATATTATTTCAACAATTTTCATTGACTACCAGCGAATTTTATGGTGTTATAAGTTTGGTAGAAAAGCTTATACTTTTACTTTCCACCATTATATATATTGTCTTGCGGTCCGAATAGGGGTCGTAAATAAAATAAATTTCAGACGGATATGGCCCACATGTAAGATACAATAAGTTGGACCGTAGAATCATTCTGTCTTTTGTTATTAAGTAGAGATAATATATACTAGCAAAATGCCCGCGCGTTGCAACAAAAGAAAAAAATCCTTAAGCACCTTCAGATCGATAGATATAAGTATAGGCCTCATAAATAAATTCCATCTCCAATTCTTTTGAATTTTCTACTTGCCAACGAGCGATATTTAGGGTGGTGTTAGTTGTGTTAGAAAGATATTTTTAACTTTCTAGTAATATATCAATGTCAAAAACAGAGTCCGTATGCAATCTAGGCATCAATTTTTGCGTGGACCGTTTGCCGTCCGAATCGGCCACGCGAATAAATTCTACGTCATATTGTTTTGACGATTCCCATTGGCTGCAAACGGATTTTAGTAACAATTAGGTTGAAGGTTGTCATTTTAGCTTTCCATCGATATATAGAATGTTGAAAATGGAATCCACATGTAAATCTAAGTGAGCGTTTTCGCGTGGGCTGCTCCTGTCATCCGAATCAGCCTCACGAATAAATTCCACGTCATATTGTTTCGATGCTTTCCATTGAATGCGAGCAAATTTAAGTGTGCTTTCAATTGAGTGGGAATGATTATTATTTTAATTTCCATCGGTATATAGAACGTCTAAAAAAGAGTCTGTATACGACCTGGGTATCTGTTTTTTGCGTAGGCTCCTACTGCGCTCCGAATCTGGTTCGCGAATAAATTAAATTTTAGACAAACAGACCCATGTGTAAGGTACGTGAAGTTGGACTGCAGAATGCCTTTGTCTTTTATTATTATATATATAAAGATAAAGATATTAGGTAAAGACTAGCAAAATACTCGTGCATTGCAATGGGGAAAATTCTTAAACACCTCTACAACAATACATATAAGAATGGGCTTCGCGAATAACTATTACTACAACAAATTGTTTCGAATTTTTCCCTCGGCTCCGAGTGAAATTGTGAGTAGTGTCGGTTTAGAAAGATTGTCTTTTTTTTCTTTCTGGTAATACATAGAACGTCGAAAATGGAGTCTATATACGACCTTTGTGTCAGTGTTTGCGTGGGTTGCTCCTGCTGTCTGAATCAGTTTTGCGAATAAATTCCACGTCATATTTTTTCGACGATTTCTATGGACTGCAAACGAATTTTAGAATGGTGTCAGTTGAGTTGTAAATGTTATCACTTTAGCTTTCCGTTGATATATAGAACATAAAAAATAGAGTCAATATGCAACAGGGGGCCACAATTTTCGTGTGAGCAGCTTCTGCTATCCGAGTCAGGTTCACGAATAAATTTCATATCATATTGCTTCGACGATTCCCGTCCACTGTGAACGAATTTTTGGATGGTTTCACTTGATTTGGAAAGATTATCATTTTAGGTTTCGATAGGCATAGAACATCGAAAACGGAGTCCGTATACGACAAATACGTACGTTTTCTGTGGGCTCCTCCTACAGTCAGAGTCGAGCGCTTGAATAAATTCCATTTCATATTGCTTCGATGGTTCCTATTGACTGTTAGCAAATTTTACGGTGCTCTTAGTGTTGGAAAGATTATCATTTTATCTTTCTTTCGATACACAGAATGTTGAAAATGGAGTCCGTATGGGCTGCTTATGTTGTGCGAATCGGGTTCGTGAATAAATTTCACATATTGCTTTGTCAATTACTATTGATTTCGAGCGAATTTTAGGGTAGTTTTGCTTGATTCGTAAATGTTATCATTTTAGCTTTCTATCGATATATATAACGTCAAAAGCGGAGTCCGTATACGACCTGGGCGTCCATTTTCACATCGGCTCCTCCTGCAGTCCGAACCCGCTGGCGAATAAATTACATGCCATATTATATTATTTTGACGATTCATGTTAATCATGAACAAATTTAGATTGGTATCTATTTCCCTGGAATATATAATGTCGAAAACAGAATCCGTATGCAATATGTGAGTCCGTTCGTTTGGGCTCCTACTAGAGTCTGAATTGGACTCATGAATAAATTCTATGTCATATTGCTTCGATGATTCCTGTTGACTGTCAAAAAATTTTACTTTGCTCTAAGCTGTGTTGGAATGGTTATCATTTTAGCTTTTCAACGACATATACAACGTCGAAAACGGAGTCTGCATACGACCTAGACGTCCGTTTTTCGTAGGCTCCTTCTCTTGTCCGAATCAAGACCGCGAATAAATTCCATGTCATCTTGTTTTGACCGTTCCCGTGGTTGCCAGCGAATTTTATAGCGCTCTCAATTGGTTTGGAATAATTTTCATTTTATCTCTCATTCAATATATAGAACCGAATTAGGGTCACGAATGAATTAAATTTTAGACGAACAAAATTCACATCCATATATATATGGCCGCGCGGTACAGAATAAGCTATTCAGTCCCCGAGTCAGCCCACGAGCCCACGCGGTCCAACCAGCCCCGGCCATCCACCCGAGCCGCACAGACTCTCGACCCACAGGTGACAGCGTGAGGCGCGCCCCTCCCTTGGACGGCCATCCTCGAACTCCGCTCCCGCCGTCTCTCGGTTCGTCTGCCAACCTACAGGATGGATTGATTCTAGGAGCGGTTGGCCACGACATCTCTCCACCTTATTCCCACGAGCAGCACGAACTGGCAGTTCGTCCTCTGCCGATCGCTACCTCTGTTCACTGCCGTTTGAGTCAAATTGCCGAGGATTCGTTGTGGAGGAGGAGGAATTGGCGTCAGTACGGTGCTGCAGCACTTCACTGCAGGAGAGGAAGGTATTTTTTTATGGGCCAAAAACTCACAAAACACAAGAAACCGACGAAAGATACGATTTTTCGTGGACCGGCCGACGAAAAAGTGTGACAAAAAAATCCCACGAAAAATTGCAAACTTTTTTGTCGGCCCCACGAAAAATCATCTTTTTCGTGAATTTTATGCTGGCCAACGAAAAATAATCTTTTTCGTGGGCTGCTGCGGTTCACGAAAAAGGTTTTTCATCGGCCGAAGAGAAGTCCACGAAAAATGGCCTTTTTCGTGGGCCCCCTGGCCGATGAAAAAGCTAGCCCGCCTCAAGCTTTTACGTGGGCTGCCACGGCCAACGAAAAACCCTAGGTGCCCCCCAAATCAGGGTCTTTTTTTTCAACCAAACACACAAATCACAATATACAAATACAGCAGAAAACTCTCGCAGTATATATCAAACCACAGCATTCATCAATCTTCTCAGAAATCACAATCAAACCATAGCATTCATCAGTCCTCAAATTTATAAACTCCATAACAAAACTACACACAAGTCTATCATCATTCCTCAAATCCATCATAAACATACATAGACCAGTCCAGGATAGTTCAAACATACATGACCAATAGGAGAAATAGAGGTCCAACACACGTAACCAAATGTCATTGCCCTCAACTGTTTCAACGCGCTTACGGTTGTGGATTGTTGGAGTTGTGACCGCTTCCGGATCCTCCGCCCGAATTGCACAGATACTCGTTGGGGTCGACCCCTGCCTCAGGAGGCCCATTGCAGGGACGTGAGCCTGATACCTGCAAATAAACGAAAACAGATGAAATTGGCCAAATATATTTGAAATAACATGTTTCATATTGAACAAGACTCAATTCAAGTTAAAAGGTCACGTCAGGAGTTAAAAGGTCACGTCAGGTCTCAATGCAAGTAATTTTAGTAAGATACATCAAGTTGAGCTAGACCACGAGCAAACTATACCATAAATATATGCTAAGCAAGCGGGGAAGACTCCAAACCCTTAGTCGAGCACAATAGTCAGGGTGGTGATGTGAATTCAAGAGCTGAATCAGTAACTCACTGCAGAGGTATGTTGAAAAAACAATTCTTTATTTTTAGTGATTGCAAGTACATTGCATGATTGCAACCATTTTAGCAATATCCATTGTAACTGTAGAAGACCCATGGGGTGCAATTAGTGTTTGGTTCTGCTTATATGAGCTCACAACATTCAGTATATATAGTTAATGCTTGGTTTTATGGACACTCTGAATAGTCAGAAATAGAGAATTTTTGAAAAACAATGTACAAGATTTCTTCAAAATGTAAGCGAACCTGAAATGAAAGCAGAGGAACCCCTTGATGTCATCTTTTAGTAACACTTTAGCATGCTCATGCTATTTAAATCAGTGCTCCAGCTTAGGATAGTTTATACATCTATGCCTCTTAACCAAGTGCTTCAATCCTGCCTTCCATGGATTTACCCCACACTAATGTGATTGTCAGCTATTCAATTCTACAGGAAACGTGTTCGCCCTATAGGGATTTTTTTTAATACATGTTAAAAAGGCCGATTCACCATTATTTTCATTTAACATACATGAACTACAAGGATATATGATCCATGAAACTTCTTCACAATTTTGAAGGTTTCATAGGCAATTTGGGGCTGTCAGTCAATCCAATACCTTTAAAACAGAGCTTTTGGGTAATCTTAAGTGTGATTGATTGATGTGAAATGCGAAAGCTAGATCCCAGAATGTTTTGGTGCAAAACATCTGCCTATACAATACATAACCTTCTCCTATTCTTTTCATATTTACCTTTGACAAAGCATTGAGAGGAGGCAAGGTGATCGTAGTGGCCGTCGGAGGGGATCAAGTTTCTACTTGTGGTACCACGAAAGCAGATTAGACATAGTGACACCACTGCATAAATGGGTACGTCTGGGTGAATCATTTTTGTTTTTCTGGACACAAATTTGGAATCCCCAGCTTACATTATTCATCACTATCATTTAGTTTGTAGCCTGGTCTAGAGACATCAAGCCCACCGGTGAATGGTGCCTTTTGACTTTTAGCTAGGTTTGTAAAGGATTTCTTTTTTACCTTTGGTAAGTGGAACGAGTATGTTATAGCCTGTATCAAGTGCGTGTGAATATATTTGCTTCTGTAAAATGGCATCAGTATGTAAGAATAAGAAACTCAAACTGATCATTGTATAAGTTCTATGCATCTTAGATCATGTAAAGATTAGTTTTTAGCACTCATTCAATCTTTCTCAAAATTATCTTGACTATGTAAATATTCAAAAACTTATATACACGGCTATTAGCTACTATATAACAAACAATCCATACCTCTGCTCGTTCTGGCGTCGGGAGGCAGGACAGCGGTTGGGGGCGTCCGGGGGCTCGCGCGAGGGGGCCGGCGGCCGGGGTGGCGCCGCCAGCGCGAGCGCTGCGGGTCACGCGCAGCCGCGTCGGCCAGCCTACACGGAGGCCCGGAGGGCGGCGGCGCCAGGTTGCGGGCGGAGCCGGAGGGCGACAGCGCCCGGTTGCGCGCGGGGCCGGAGGGCGATGGCGCTGGGGGCCAGGCGGCGGCGACCGGGTGGCGCAAGACCGGGAAGCAGCGTCCGGGCGGTGGAGCGGGTCTGGGCTGCGGCGTTCGGGGCGCACTACCGGGAGCGCAGTGGGCGGCCGGTGGCGGAGGGCGCCGGGTTGGCGGCGACCGGGCTGCGCGGGGCCAGGGAGCGGCGTCTGGGCGGTGGCGCGGGGCCTGGAGGCGGCGGCCGGGGAGCGCAGCGGGCGGCGGGCCGCGAAGCGCAGCGGGCGGCGGCGCAGGGAGCGGCGGGCGAGTTTTTGGATTTGGAGGTTTTTTTCGATTTGGCAGAGAGGCAGCGGCTTAATGTGCCCACTTTTTCATTGGCCAGAAGGGGGCCCACGAAAAACACTCTTTTTTGTCGACCGGCCCACGAAAAAGAAGGGTTTTTCATCGGCTACCGCGGCTCACGAAAAAGATGTGGGCCCAGGTTCCGCTGTGGAGCAGATTTTTCCGTCGGCCGCATCGTGCGCTTTTTTGTGGGCTAGGTGACAGGCTCACGAAAATATTGCAACTTTTCATCGGGCCAGTCGTGTTTTTTTATTTTCATATTTTTTATTCTTTTTTTACAAAAATATACTACGTTTTGCAATTTTTACTGAAATATACCTCCGGCGCCTAGGGTCCGAGCGTCAGGTCTCCTGGTGCCTGGGTACTGGGCGCCAGGTCTGTGGCCTAGCCTTGGCGCCTGGAGGTTGGGTGCCAGGAGCTAGGAGCCTGGACCCTGGGCGGCAAGTAGGGCCCACTCCTTACTGCCACCCCCTTTACTGCACGCCGTGGGAGGTAGCGCCGGGGGTAGGGGGCTGGCGCATGGAGGTTGGGCGCTAGGTGCTGGCCCACTTTACTGCGCGCCCGTGGGAGTGCCAGAGCTGGCGCTGGATGCCCGTGGGAGTTGGCGCCGGGGGGGCCAAGTCCTGGCGCCCGAGGGCTGGGCACCAGGTCCCCCGCCGGTATAAAAGCTGCGCGGCTCTTGGAGGGGCTCATTTGCCCACTCCCACAACCAGAGAAAGAGAGAGGGGAAGGGACGAGGAGAGGGGAGGAAGAGAGGAGGGAAGGATGGCAAAGCTCTGCTAAAATTCGACTGTGGATCAGGTAAATTTTTTGTACATTTTTTTAACCACTTAATTATGTATCATATTAGGTTTATATGGAGCACTATATTTGTGTAGTATTTTTAGAATGTAGAATTTAGAGTACAATATATACTGTATTTCAGTAGATCTGCATGTTATGGTATCTATTTGTATATTTATTTACCGCTAGATTTGCAGTAGTTTAATAACCGTAGCAGTAGTACGTAATGTACTAGTGATATTTATTTAAATATGCTACATGTTAGATCTGCATTACGTTAAACAGTACTTATATACTTTGAAAATAGGTCGGGTTTATTTTTTTATTTAGATATGCTATAAATAGTAAATTAAATATGTGATTAGTGTCATTTTAGTAGTTAAACCAGATTATTTTATAGGGATATTATTAATTATTAGTAATATTTACGTATATATTAATTATTTGTGAAAATTGATTAGTTATATATATTGCCAGATATGTCAACCAAGTTACAATTTGAAATATATTACGGCGAAGGCAGTGTAGTTGGAGGTCTATATGGAGTAACATTGAACGGGTTTAATCGTATGTTCAAGGGTATAGATAAACATTGGGATAAAACATTTGGTGCCGTACGTTGTTGGCTCGGACTTGGGTTTAAAGTGAACACAGAAACACATATGCTCACAGTCCAAACTCTCGTCACATTGGCAAATGAAGGTGTTCTCTATGAATTGATGATGATTCGTAACAGATCAGATCGAAAGATATACATGAATATGGCTTTTCATCATGGGTAGGCTCTTGTTATGCTTGTCCAGATCCTTCCAAAGGTCGTTGTTCCATCAGAAGGCAATGAGAATTACAGCAACACCCATGGCGGGATGCATGAACAACAAGGGGTGGAACATGGCGAAGGAAATGCCGATGGCCATACTGAATCTGAAGATCCAATAGAAGAACATAGGGGTGGTTGTTGAAGTTAACGTTGAAGGGCATGGTAGTGAACTAGAAGCACAATGACAGGCAGATGAGAGGCATGGTAATCTGAAAGATTCACAAGGGCAGGCAGATGAGGGGAAGAGGATACCAAGCATTGTGCAACAAATGCAGAATGAAGATGAGGAGTTTGCGCATGTACAAAAATCTGGTGAATCTTCTAATGAAGATGAGGAGTACCTAATACCAGCAGAGTGGAGAGAACGTAGATTCGATAACCCTGTTGTACATGATGCTAAGCAGCAGGAGTGGGAGTATAGAGAAAACAAAATAGTTCAAGGTGCAAGATATGATTCTAGTGAACAATTTAAGGAAGCAGTAAAGCTCTGCTCCATATCTCTTAAGAAGGAATTCAGAGTAGTGAAATCTAGCCCCATGTGTATGATGTTTGTTGTGTAAAGGATGATTGTCTATGGCGAGTTCATGCCTTCAAGGGTATTATGAAAAACCATTGGAAAGTGTCAATTGTTACAGAGCATGCTTGTTTGGAGAGAGAGGTACCAAAATACAATCGAAATTTGACCGCTGCATTCGTGGCCAATGAAATGTATGGTCTCATCCTGAACAATCCACACTATGAGCCAAAACAGATAATCACACATATTGAGTGGATTTACAAGTACACCATAAGTTATGCCAAAACATGGAGGACGAAACAGAAGATGTTTGAGATGAGATATGGCATATACAAGGATTCGTATGACAATTTGCCTCGTATGCTTAACATAATTGCTCAGAGAAATCCTAGAAGCTAATACGATGTTAAGCGATTTCCAAACCCTGAAGGAGGGCCAAGCATCGTGCAACGAGTTTTCTTTTGTCTTGGTGCATGTGTGAGGGCATTTCAGTATTGTCTCCCAATACTCTATATTGATGGCACTTTTTTGACAGGGCAGTACAAGGGCACGATACTGACAGCAATCGCGGTTGATGGGAACAACCAGGTGTTACCTGTTGCATTTGCATTTGTTGAGGGTGAGAATACCGATAGTTGGTATTGGTTTCTGGAACGTGTGAAGACTCAAGTGGTTTCTTTGCGGCATGATGTTTGTCTAATTAATCAGTGATAGGCACTCAAGAATATTAGATGCAGTACACAAACTCCAACATGGAAATGGTGCATCTCTCCCCTATGGCATGCTGTCCACAGTAGATGGTGCATGAAGCATCTGGGTGCAAACTTCCATGATCATTTTAAGAACAAAGATCTAACAGACATGTTCAAGAGGTTGTTTTTTATCAGAATCAGCAACGGAAGTTCAATGGTCTTTGGAACCAGCTAGATGAGTTAACCGCAAAGCAAGCTGCAGAGTCAAGTGCAAGGATGGCGAAACCATTTTCACAATGGATCCAAGATAAACCAAAGGAGAATTGGGCTTTATTGTATGATACAAATGGTAGACATTATGGAATCATGACAACAAACATTGCGGAGTCATACAATATGGTGATGCGTGGTTCAAGGGGCCTGTCACTAGTTGGTATTGTTGAATTCATCATGTACGGGTGTGCAAAGTACTTCAGGGAACGCTACATGGCTGTAAGTGCAGACTTGACCAATCTATCAGCGTTGTTTGGGAGGAGGATAACAGAATACATGAAAGCAAAGATGGATAAGGCACAAGAACATAATATTGTTCCTATGGGGACAAGGTAGCATAGGTTTGAAGTTGCATGCAAGGACAGATGTCGTCGTGGTCTGCGCAGAAAGAGGACGGTGCAGGAATGCGTCATTGACAACAATGGCATCATTCACTGCTCGTGCTTTAAGCCAAAACTGTTACACTTACCATGCTCACATGTTCTTGCTGCATGTAGAGAGATTAGTGTAGATCATACACACTTTGTTTCAACATATTATAAGAAGGAGACAATTGCAGCAGTCTGGGACCAAGGGTTTTATGGATATGGAATGGTGCGAACATTTACGCAACCAAATGTGCCGACATGGTACATTCCAGATCCTTCAATGAAGATTACACATAGAGGCCGCCGTAAGACACGTCATATTCGGAATGGTATGGATGAGGCGGAGGTAGGAAAGCGGCCCAATAGTGCACTCAGTGTGGTGCTGTGGGTCAGAACTACAAGAAATGTCCCCAAAATTCAATTCTTGGAGCTGCCGAGGCGGGACCATCTGGAAATGCAACAGATGGAGCGCCTCCACCTTTTGAGATGGCCTCCGCAAGTCATACTCGGCCACGGCGGTCGGTGTCTACCCGATCGGGCGTACTTTAAGTATCGTGTGAACCGAAAATTTGTATTAATTGTGATGAACTTTATCGTATTGTGCATTATTTGTGTTGAACTGTATCCAATTGTATCTCTAAGGACCTATAATGATTTACAAGGACCTATTATGTAATCTGCTTTCTATTATCGTATCTTATTATGTAAGCTTTGTCATGACTTATTATTTCAATTGTTTCTATTATTTCTATTACATCACATATGTAGGTATGGCTGAGGGGCCACTAACGCCTGAGCTGCTTGACCCTGATATTGACTTGGGTCACCGTTCATACTTGAGTGCCGTGGAGCACAAGCAGCTGGAGACATTTCAATGTCGTCCCCCTGCAGAGTACCTTTGGCTCGACAACCATTGGGTCGGGAGGTAGTTTATTACTCGTGATAGTTGTTTTTAATCATTTTTATTTTCCATTCTCATGTTTTCATCTTTCGTATTGATCTTTTAGGTTGCATGGGGCGGGCCTCCTTACTTTGTCCCGTCTAGTTGAGGGTAGTCCCGTCGGTCGACACGGTCATGACAGGGCCCAATTGGTGATTGATAACTCTCTCATCACGGCCCTAGTTGACATACCACCTCCCATGCGGAGAGATGGCACTGACCCTACAGGACGTCTCCTACCTCCTTGGTCTTCCAATCGCATGGGAGGTCGTTGGGCCCCGTGTGATTGCATCATCATGGAGGGAGGCCCTTGAGGCACGGTTCGCTGCTGTTGACCGTCTAGACCATCTTGGTCCACTGGAGCCGCACGCCACTTCTCACGGCCCGAACAAGAAGTGCCTGTTGCAGTTTAAGGTAATTTCTGTATCGTACTCTACCTTTGTTATTTATCATTACTTGAGCACATTTAGGTTGTAGAGTTAATCATATATATCATTTTCCATGTAGGCAACCAACCTCCATCCGGACACAGACGATTACAGCTTCAGCCGGTCCTTAGAGTCCTACCTGTTGTGGTTGTTTGGGTTCATTATGTTGAAGAATGGCCATGAGAACTCTGTCAACAAGGTCCTCATGCCCTACGTGCAAGAGATAGAAGATGCACCCGAGGGCCAGGTTCCCATTTGGAGTTGGGGTTCAGTCGTCCTTGCCGTGACGTACCGTGGCCTTTGTGACGCGTGCATCAAGGATGACAACAACGCCAGGTTTTAGGGCTTCGCGCTACTACTACAGCTGTGGCCGTATGAGCGGTTGGCCGTGGGTCAACCTATTGTGGACCACAGACCCTACAATTTGCAGTACTACGGGGACCTTGAGGACGACGCGCTGACTATGGGCACTCTTTGGGTGTGCCCACGTGAGGTAACTTATTTTCAACTCCATTTCTAGGCACTCTTTTGGGTGTGCCCACAGCTTTCAAACTAACACACGTGTCATACTTTTTGCAGAGGACTTAGGCAAATGAGCAAGCAAGACGTACATATCCCAATTTTGTAGTGGAGCTCGATCGGCTAAAGGCTGATGATGTGGTATGGGAACCCTACACTGCTCTGACTGTGGCGACCCGTGCTCCTCATGGGTTGTCGTCTTGGTGCACTTCGAACAGGGGATTATGGCTTACGACGAAGTCTTTGGTGTACGATATATGCATTGAGCCACACTGCCCTGACAGAGTTATGCGACAGTTCAGATACGTACAGCCGTTCCCGGTACCACGTGCGCTTGATCGGGTTCCACGGGCTGAGCACAGGTACTTCACAATTAACAAGATAAACAAAAGTAATGCATGTCATAGTGTAACTGAACATGTCATATTCTATTTTAGGTTGACCAGGCTTGGCCAACCTTGTTCGGCCATTTGGTTGCAGAAGGTACAAGCCTACGTGGACGCATAGGACCAAGCTGATGAGGACATCGTCGTGCCCGTCGGTCCACACACAGATGCGTGGTATCAACAAATCCTAACATGATACCAAGCTCACACTCGATGTCAGATCACATATGCTGAGACCCAGCAGGTCGCACACATTGTAACCTCGACGGATGCGTATGCCCGCCATAGAGATGAGGCCCTTGCAGGAGCAGTAAGTCAATATTTTCATTCCATATGTCAATGTAAGACACTATGTAACATACCACAAACTCAGTGTTTTGCAGATGCAGATATGCTGCCAGCTACAGTCTGATGCCCACTCGGCATTGCTGCGGCTACAAGGCGGCAACCCTTTTTCCGCGACCGAGCAGCTGCAGGGGTTGACCAGGGCAAACGAAAGTTTACTTTCCATGATGCACGCATGGGGAATATCCCCTGACATGCAAGTTCCCCCCGTCCAACAGCCACCGCCTCCTCCGCAGCACACAGGTAACTACAACAATTGTATTAGTTACAATAAAAAAACATGTACTGTCCCATGCCTCATTGTTTGTTTGTGTTCCAGTGCCCTCCTGGCCGTACATGTCGATGCATGCTCCATCCACGTCATACACGTTGATGGGTCCTTCTCCACCGATGCCGTACACGCCGATGGGTCCTCCTCCACCGATGTCGTACACGCCGATGGGTACTCCACCCATGCGGCCGATGGGTCCTCCTGCACCGTGTGCATTCACACCGATCCATCCACAGGCAAGAAGTCCTTTTAAATAATCCATTGTTTGGTTCTCTGTTTTTGTTTTACCTAAGGATCTTGTCTTCACGAACGCATAATATTTTTTTCGCAGGATTTAACATGTCTGTTGGCGCAGGCCCTTCTCGCACGCAGAATATATTCATGGGAACTGAGATCCATGACGACGAAGCGTTTTCTTGCTCAGATCTTGATAGCGAGGGTGTAGGGGACCGATAGGATGTCCTTGGCGCGTCCCAGCTGGGCGGTGCTCCACTGTTTGCGACACAGGAGGCCACATAGACACCTCAAGTCCAGCCACGTCTAGAGCGAGTGGTGAGGTCTCTAGACCGTCACACCTACCCCACGGACCACGTGCACACGCAGCAGAGGGCGATGGAGCGGCGTCGTAGGGGCGGGTATAGTAGGGTCCATATATATGCTTCACATGTATCCTTTGATGAGACGCTATTTCATATGTGACTGTAGGGAATCGACCGGTATGCATTTATGTGACTCCGTTGCTTTTGCCCCATGAGCTGAGGGGTACACTTTATTGCATTGGATTCTCTTGATCAGGGCATCAGATTCCCTTCGTCACTACCTCGCACTGCACTCTGCCCTACTACTTTTATGATGCTGGATGCAGAGCACCATCTTCATCATGTCATTGCACGAAATGATAACCTTTTCAGATGGAAGTGACACAGCATAGCCCAGTACCCTTTTTAGGTCGATGTGAACACTCAATATGCTTTTCAGATAGGAGTGACGCAGCATAGCCCGGTAGATTTTTCAGGACGATGTGAATACTCAGCAAGCTTTTCAGGTCTCAACAGCCTTTTATGCAGCGTGAGCCGAGCACTCGTTGAACCACCACTGCTGCAACACAACTATAAATACACCCTCACACTTGCAGATACTACACCACACAAACAACACCTACCCAGTTCACAAATCAACAATGGCCGCACCAGTGGGGAGAGGCCATGGCCGTGGCCGTGGGAGGAGGGCAAACCCACCTCACCACTTCGCCTAGGAAGGAAGCTTTGGGACTGACATGTATGATCCTCCACTAGACGAGTTCCCTCTAGAGGGAATTCACACATTCATGGGTGGACGACAGCTTAGGCCTTATGATGATCGGAGGGAGGAGTGGCCAAAGTGTGGCCATGGGGAGGACTGTGTTGTGCAAGTATTCGATTCCTACCTAGATGGTGGCCGTCGGTTCTATCGGTGCCCCAATGGCTATGTATGTACAACTATAACCTTACATTTTTTTCCATTAGCAAACCTAACGTAACTTTTTTTTGCAAGACTACTGCGACATGGGAAACTGCCGCTTTGCTAAGTGGGTCGATCCTCCAAACAATCAACACATCGACGAGTACATCAATTACCTCAAGAACAGCATTCATGACCTCGATTGCAAGGTCAAGTCGCTTGAAGAAGAAGATGAGCAGAAGGCACCTGTGGTTGTCAGCCTCAAGGATGACTCCCTTTGCCCAGACCCATTCTGCAAGTGTCCATATCACCTGAGAAGTGGCTGGCCCCCTAAGTCACCATCATCTGGGGGCATGGGTTCTACGAGGAAGGGGATCCTTATAGTTCTCAGCCGCACATTATGCTTAGACTTCGAGCATAATGTTTGTCTAGGTCATACCCAGCTTCTAAATTCCCTAAGGCGTGTATAATTTCATAGAGCTACTTAGGCACTATGAAAACATGCCAACGCAAACATGTGGTAGGTTGTGTGTAGATCATAGTCACATGTGAATGCATGTTGAACATGTACCGTAATAGTAGAATCAACTATACCGAAACCATGTACTATGTTGTTGTTTATTGCATGCAAACTCTGAGCTGGGTTCCATTTAATATGTTATTTCCATTTTCATTCAATTGTGACTAGTTTAAATCGTGTTTGCTTCATCCACTGATTCTTTCTTGCACATTCTTCCGGATAGCCCTTTTTATAAATAAAATTGCAAAGAAATGCAAAGAAAAAATTTATAAATAAAATTACAAAGAAATGCAAAGAAAAAAGTAAAAAAAACAACCTGGTTGGGGTCCTCTGGGCCATGGCGCCTTGTCTCGGGGCGCCAGGATCCTGGGCCCCCTCCGACACAAAGACCCTCCACCCTGGCACTTGGTCCCTAGGCGCCAGGAACTCTCCAGGCGCCACCCGCCCGGGTACCGGACGCCGGAGATATATTTCTGTAAAAAATGCAAAACGTAGTATATTTTTGTAAAAAAATAATAAAAAAATAAAAAAACCTGGTCTAGTCCCTACGCCCACGTAAAAATTTGGGCTCACGAAAATATAGCATTTTCTTGCAGTGCTTGCTCCCTTCGCCGAGCGCCGCAGCTACCTCGCCCTGTCATGCATGTTGGCCATCCCGAGCTCGCCGGACGTTGCGCTCTCGAGCGGCCGTGCCGGGTGTTCCCAACGATGAGGGCCGCCCCTACCTTGCCGGTTGCCGTGCGGGTTTCCAATACTGATGCTATGGCGGGCTGCGGCAGCACCGTGGGAGAAGGGCGAGATTTCGCAACAGTCGAGGGGTCGAATGTGGAGCCAGGTACAAAATCTTGAAGTGTTGACACTTGACAGTAATCAGTTGGATGTGCAGGCGGCGCGTATTAGCTGCCGAACAAAGTGCCCAAGAGCCAGCGATCCGATTCATAATCGCACAGGGAGCTCCACAATGACGAGAATTTGCACCGGTGGGCAAATCAAGGACACCGGACGCAGAATAGAAGAAGAAACAAGTTCGACAGGTCTGTTGACTCCGCCTGCGTCTGCACGTACACCTATAGAGGAAATCAACCGGGGATCAGAGTTAACTCCGCCGGCTAACGGAAGCAGAGCTTGCAACTCCTGATGTCCAGCGCACGTATAGGGATGTGAGTTCTTTGTTATGATTTATTTGCTATTAATGTTTGGATGTAATTTGCAATAACTACACACAGATAAACTGAATAGAATATGATATGAGATTTGCCTGGACTGGACAAACTAGCAGAGCACTAAGATCACAACCTGTGGTTAATATTGGTGGAAAGACAGTTGATAGTTTCATAAGAAATTTAATTTCAGGGAACATGGCATCTAGCTAAACAGGACATATACAGTAGGATCAGAATGTGATATTAAACCTGAATTTTATTTCCAATCCAACTGAGCCATGTTTATATGCCTGATTTAATAATGGATGGATAGGTCATACGCCTGAACATCCCCAGGCCCCAGGGGTGTTCACTTGATAGCTGCTCCTGTTTCATGACTCCAAAAGAGCAGTCCACACCTGCAGCATCGTCCTACTGCCTGAGCTGCGGCCAGCTGCACTGCGACAAGCAAGCAGGCTGTAGGGAGGAGACGGCAGTATTGCCGTAAGGCATCCAGCTGCTTTCGGGAGTGAGCCACAAGTTGCACGATGAGTTGCACATTACGGTCTGCAGAAATTGGAATCAGGGCCAAGGGAAGTAATGGGCTACACTATGGCCTCTGTTTTGGCAACCAGATCTTGAGGTGACCAATTCCGTCATATTCATCTTTACTGGTGAGTTTGGTTCTTCTGCGAGGCTCGAGCTTGTCACTGGCCGCAGCATGTAGTGGAGCGGCTGGTAGGTTCTAGGTTGATTGAGGCCGCGTTGGTGCGCTCTTATGGATGGTGGTAGAGTGGAAATTACAAAAAGTGCAGTGGTTATTGACCTTTTTCTTTCTTTGTCCTGTATATAAGCTACAGCTCAGCAAGATTAATTATGTGAATCGTGCTTCAGGCGCACACACTGGAGGTGCAGCTCCTGCTTCACAGCCTCAGGTGCACACGCTGGGAGGTGAGCTCCTGCAGCAGCATTACCTCTTGGAGTTACTAGAGTGCGGGATGCCCTAATGTACATAAATGAAGCACTTTCTTTGTGCTGATCATACATGTTTAATTAGTATGTTCAACCCTTCCACTACTGCTTTATAATTAATCCCATCATATATTTGAACTGTAAATGGCTAGTTTATGGTGATGGTTAGTGGCTTAGTGCCCTAGTTGCTGGTGGTGTGGATGGTTCTGCCCATGGATTTTAGATATGACGCATGGAAAGAAATCATACATTGATTTTTAAATCCAGCAATGTGGCTTCATTACTTATGGACTTGGTAACGAGTTATCCATTTGCTTGTACTTATGTCTTTATTTGCGAGTACCAAAATGTGAGTGTAATTGAACCTTTTGTGTCCACACATAAGTGACAACCAATTTACTTCTGTTTTGCGTGCAGGTACATCATGAACAAATATTATGGAAATACTCTCACCAGTATACGGGGCACAGACTGCAGGATGCATTGTACCAATGGGCACCGGCTTTGCTTGTGCACACCGAGAACCTCACTCACTGCGGATCCAAAGACTTCATATTTCCCAGTGTCCGTTCCTCCCTCTGAGCGAGCGATCAGCTCCCACGTGGGGGGCGGGGCCCAGGTGATTGTGTGGGCGGTGGGCTGCTGGCCACTGCTGCCCCGCTTGGGAGTTTGGAGTGACCGAGCTGCTCTCACGGGAAGGAAGTGGGCCCAGGTAAGTTTTTTCTTTTTCTTTTTCTTTTTTTCCATTTGCTGTTTATTTTATTTTGCATTATTTATTTTTCCTTTTTATTTTTCATTCATATTATATATACTGTTTTATATATTATCTTTAGATATAACTCAATATTATACTTTAGCATAATTCTCCTAAGAATTAATTATGTTAGGATAATTTTGTGCTAATAAATTACACCAGCGAGCTTGTTATGTCATACAGTTATTTTAAATTATGCTACCATAAATTATACTAGCATAAATTATATTAGCATATTTTTATCACAATGTTATGATAAAAAACATACATCCTAAAATTGCATAACGAGCATAAATTATTTTAGCATAATTTTATGTCATATAATTATGATAAATTATGTTAGCATAAATTATATTCTCATAATTTTATGCCAAATTATACCAAAGAGCTATTTATGTCATACAATCATGACAAATTATGCTACCGTAAACTATGCTAACATAAATTATGTTAGCATAACTTATCATGATATTTTATGAAAACATAAATTATCAGGATAACTTTATGGAAGCATAACTTATCAGATAATTTTATGAAAATATAATTTATTATAATAATTTTATGTAACCATAATTTATCACGGTTTTTTATGGAAACATAACTTATCAGGTAATTTTATGGAAACATAAAACATAACTTATCAGAATAATTTTATGGAAACATAACTCATCAGGATAATTTTATGGAAAGCATAACTTATCAAGATAACTTTACGCAAACATACTTATCATGATAATTTTATGTAAGAATAATTTATCACGATATGTTATGGAAATATAATTTATCAGAATAATTTTATGAAATCATATCTTACTATGCGCAAAAACACAGAGAAATAAACTGTACGCCGAGCGACTTCTGGAAAGGGCACGGGAAAAACAACTGCGTGGAAAAAGAGAATCGGACGTAGCGCGAGGGAAAAGAGAACCGGGCGCAGGAACCAGCCGCACGTGGGGCCATCACTCGTTAGACTCTAGGTTGGCGAGCGCTCGTCAATTAGTAGTCCCCTTCTTATTGGTCCTGTTAGTGCGGCGAGGTGCATATGTAATCACACTCTCGAGGACCAATGGCATTTTTTTTCACAGAAACTTCTACTCATGAACATACTATTATTGCATGAATGAAGTTTTTTTATGGTTCACTAGCTTAATTCTGATATGATCAGTGTGATGCGTTTGCAAGATGAAGTTTTATATTTACTCTTCATTTTTGTGACAACAAAACCAACTTGATGCTACATATAAAATTTATGTTCCTGCCTTCAGAACATTTGTGATAAAGCTAGTGCGGTTATAAATGAATTCAGTTGTTATGTTCGCTCGCTTCATTTGAAAGATAGTGAAGGTTTTTTTTTTTTTTTTTGCATGTGCATACAAATGAAACTATACGTGACCCCGCTGAGGGCATTCCTCGTACTAGTACCAGATAGGCATCCTCACAGCTGAGCTAAATGTAGTATCATACAAGTGTCAAGAAAAAAAAATAGTATCATACTATCATAGTTTGTAATACTCCACTCATGAGCCTAATATCGGTCGCTTCTTGTTTGATCGTAGGCAATAATTTAATTGTTTATTGTCTGGTAAAATTGTTCCATAAGATTTTGATATGCTTTAGGTGCCTTCATCAGATACTTAAAATTTATTCTTGCTTTACACGCCTTTACTTAAAATTTCTTGTGACCAATGAGCGATCTACTTTGTACATTGCGTATGCTATTTCATAAGGCAATGGACAATGGGGGCTTTGCGCATAATGGATCAAAAAGGGAGTATGTGCTGGAAGAGAGCAATTAAAGTAATGCACTGACGACTGATTATTGCAAAAAACGTTCTTGTACATCTGTTTGATTAAAAAAAAGCAGATAAATGGAATATGGAAAAAAAACAATTCAGCATATGATTCATACTGACCAGCCTTAGCATTTTGTTGCTTGACATCAAGCTAAGCAAACATCTACCGTACATATGTTACAGAGGCACTAAATCCCTATGAGAAACTACTTAACATAGTATAATTCAAAGTTGCTACTACAACTCAAAAGCCTTGCGATATGAAAACATTAGGGCCAGTCCACCACAATTCAACAGAAACACTGCATTGTCTAGCAAGAAGTAAGCTTTGCAATTTCTATGAGCAAGAACTTGGATTCAGGCACAGCTCGATAAAGCGGGCACGACTCCGCAAAGCGCCAGCACAGTACCGGCTGTCCTTCAATGCTATTCGATCAACTTAGCCAAGCATCCAGATAGTTGTAACCCATTGTACGCTGTGTCTGCGGCGTCCAGCCTGCCCAACCAAGCGGGGCCACAGCTTTGTAGAGCACCGGTGCTTCACTCCTCAAGGTGATCCTCTACTTTATTTCGTTCAGTATTCATGCTGGGTGCTCATGCGGAAAGGTAAGGAGCCCAGGTGGCTTTCCTGAGTTTGAGAATGCAACTGTCAAATCCTCCTGCAACAGTGGTGAACCCATTATCAGGCATAGACAAACAAGAAAACAACTTTGTAGGGATCCCTTCTAAATAAACTAGCATCATCAAATAATGAATCAGATTACAAGCAGACCATGTATGAGGGCATAGAATTAGTGACTTTTTTTTTGTGATGGCTAATAAACTAATGGCATAGAAAATAAATGGTACTAGTACTACTCACAAGGTCAACAGAGACCGAAGCAAATTAGGTGTACAGATTGAAGTAGGTAGAATCTTGCATTGAATTAGTCTGGATCTGGAAGAAGAAGTTAGTATAGCATATGTTAATGCAGTTTATAATTTAAACCGTAACTCCTGATCAACAGAAAAGACCTTGAATTACTAACTGAACATGTAGCCATTAACCAAAAATTGTCAACACATACGAGGGAATTAGTTATGAGCATGAGCAACAAAATGAAGGAGATAATAGTCACCTGGTGCGAAATGAAGTCACATGCAGCAGTTTCTAGAAATCTACAGCACGTTCATCATGAAAAAAGGTGCATCAGCCGACACCGTCAAACTTCGTCTCTTACCATTCTCTCTTGTCGGGAAGGCAAAATCATGATTCTACCTCAACCGTGCAACACTTATAACTTGAAATGCATGTTCCAATGCCTTTCTAGCGAAGTATTTTCCGCTAGGGAAGACCAACACATTGAGGAACAAGATATCGAGATTCCAACAATTCACTGATGAAACAGTGGCGGAGGCTTGGGAGTGACCACAAGAATACATTGCAGCCAGCCTCCACCACGGAATGCAAGAGTGGCTAATTATTCAGAGTTTCTTTCACGGTCTTCACCACTCAACACAAGAACATCTGGATGCAGACACCGGAGGATCCTTCCTATCCTTGAGTATTGCTGTAGCCAAAAGATGGCCACCAACCAAGGATGGAGAGAAGAGAGGTCAAGTACCTAATCCCGTGGCATCCATCAGATCGAAAGCACTGACATGCTTGCCGCAAAGATAGACCTTTTATTGAAAAAGTCCAAACCCTTGACGCTCACATGACTTGTGAAGTCTGTAGAAATACAGGACACTCAGGAAACAGCTGTCCCGAGACACGAGCCGAGGAAGCGAACTTCATCGGTAACAATGCCAATAGCTTCAACAACAGGGAATCGTCCTCAACTAGGCTGGGCCACAAGACCACATGTTCCCTTCTCTGGGCAACGTAATTCTTCAGGTAATTCGCAATAGTTTCCTAACAATAACTTTGATCAAAAAGCTGTGAACGATAGCATCAGTAAAAAGTTTCATGCTAACGATAGAATGTTTGAATCTATTTCTCTACAAATGAAAACTTTGAACATTGCTATGAAAAAACAGCTAAGCTTTAACAAAATGTTAGAAACTCAAATAGCTCAGTTGGCTGCTTCTCTACCTAACCCAAATGCGGGCAAGCTGCCTAGTCAACCCGAAGCTCCTCCCAAGGAGCACATCAATGCAGTGACCACTAGGGGTGAGAAGTCTACACAAGACCCCTACCTCCTAGTCATGCAGGTAAAGAGCAGGAGAAGACTGCCGAACCCAAAGACAAGGAAGCAACAGAAGACACCCCTGGGAAGGAAGAAAATGAGAGCCAATGGACCGGCTCCATTGCCTCTGGAGTGATGAGTGATTGTCAACGGAAGCCAAAGACCCAGAAGGACTTAGGCACAAGACCTCCGATGGACAGGAGGCCCTCCGATGGACTGGAGGTAGATGGAAGCCCTCCGAAGGACAGGAGGCATGCTCGACGTCGGTCGGCCATGGGAGTTCAGTACACGGAGGAGCGGCGCGGCGACGGTAGGAGTAAGACCTCCGAAGGACTACGAGGCGACCCCAATGGACTAGGGATGCCAGGTGCCACCGCGGTGCTCCAGCCCGAGTACATGGCGTGGAGACGGGCGAGGGCGTTGGCGGATTCGCACAAATCCGCCACCCTACCACCAACTTACTAGACTCAGTGAATGGCCTCATTCTCATCGAGATAGAGTGGAGTGGGCCATTCCAGGCCCAGGAAGGAAACCCTAAAGTTTCCTGGTTTCTGACTTCAAAATCAGGGGTCAATCGGCGGATTTGGACTACTGGCCACTGTGGACGTCATCCAGGAGATAGCTTGTAGATGAAGAAGATCAAGACTCCATCGCGGTCGTCCATCCCCAAGAAAGTCGAGTCTTTTCCGTTTTGGTCCCTACGGGCATTTCTGTAATATATGGGTCTTAGTGTAAAATGTGTCAATTAGGTCTGGACTATAAATACCTAAGTGGCTAGTCATTTAGATGACTCATCCACCTCTAGAGACCCCATGGCTTAGTTTCCAACCAGCCAAGAGCTTAGAGATAAAATCGGGTGCATAGCTTAGGATTTGAGAGTCCCATAGACTAGTACTTTGCATTAGTGGGAGGATGAAGGGTGGTAGGCTGAGTTGAACCTTCTAAGAACTGATTTCTACATCTAATCAAGGCAAGATTCGTCCCCAAATTCATGCTCATGTGTGCAGCCATCTCCCTCCCCCTTCTCTAGTTGGTTTTTGGATGAAACTCAAAGGCTTTTGGTGATTTGCTTTGCCCACGAGTTAATCATGTTCTTTTAGCTCTTTTGGACTTGCTAGGATGTGGAGATTATGACTTAAATCATCTCAATCCTGCTGGATTGCCATGAGCAAGTCCGCCTTGAGTTTTCCCCTTTCTTGCCCAAAGATTGCCATCTCACGAGATCTGAAATTCCCGCTGATCCCTTGGTCATTTTGCGTTGATCTTCTGGGAAAAGCTTTGGAATATGGTCCAGATTGCCTGTGCAAAATCTCATGAAGATTGGACAAGATTTGGTCAGTTTTGGGTGTGAAAACCCCTTGTCTGCGACTCTACCGAACAGTTTGGCAGAGGCCACCGGACAATCCGGCTCCACCGGACAGTCCGGCAGAGCCCACCGGATAGTCTGTTGTGGGGTCTGCGAGTGGCTCCCCACCAGACAGTCCGACAGAGGTCACCAGACTATCCAGTGCCATCGGACAGTCCGGCTCCTGCTACCGGACAGTCCGGCTCTGCCTGGGTTGTAGCTGTGTTTCGCTGTTTGCTTCTTCCTGTGTTTTTGCTTTGGATTTTTGCATTCCCCACTTCCAGACTATTCTCTTTGCTTGCTGTGAGTCAGTGAGACGCACTTTGGTGCGGTGAGTGTCGTGTGGCGGTTTTTGCAAGATTCATTGCCTCAGTACTCTTGTTGAGTTGGCTCGCGGTTTTTCTCGCTTGGTGCGTATCCTCTCAGTGGACGGCACCCTTGAGCTGCTAGACACGTATCTGTTCAGTGGACGGTGTCTAGTTCTTCTCTTAAGCACCAGTTTTGAGGAGTTATGAATTTCAGTTTTAAAGTGCTCCTATTCACCCCCCCCTCTAGTCGCATGTCTCGGTCCTACAGAAATGTCAGGACCAAAGCATCTTCCACATGAATTCTATGACACCATGGGTAAACGCATGATGGGCCTCCAGTCTTAAGTGATTTTATGGCTCACAGCACTGTCCCGCACCCAAGGTCACTCTTATGGGCCGAGCCTAACTTGGACTGCAGCCCAAGCCACCTGCTAGTCTGCTCGGCAGGGATTTTGTCATGCCACGGTAGCACTTGGGCGCCGCCACCAGGTCACGCTTAGGTGGACTTTCCTCCTGGTCATGCTTAGGAGGTGCTCGCTCATCCTTCAACAAGTCTTCAATGTTGACAAGCGCTCATCACAGCTAGGACAAAAGACCAGACTTAGTACACTTGTGTGCCTCAAAAGTTTCAACATGTCAACAAGGGGATCCATCAAGTAAGAGTTCTTACCCAAGACCATATTCCATAATAAACACAATGTTGGGTATGTTGGACCCATTTCCATATAATCTTCCACTTGTGTTCATCTTTTCCACCACCACAAAGACACCATCCATTCTCTATTGATCGGAATAAGGGTATCACAACTTTGCTAGGACCAACTTTTGACATAGCAAAATACACAACATAAGTAAGCCTTCTTTTATCCCCACCTTGAGTTCCACATAAGCCAATAGTTTGTAGGGAAAAAGAATGGCTTTAGGCCCTGGTGAGGAATTTCATAACCACATTGAGCGATTTGATGGTACCAATTAAGAAACTTGGTGCTTTAATTGCAAAACTTTTAAAACCTCTGAGTATGAAACCCGAAAAGAGATTGCATTGGGTAAGATTCTACTATGGTTATTCTGTCTCTCAAACACCAAAGACAGGGTGAGAAATCAAGAAGCACCACATGTATGGATAAAAAGGTTGGGATACACTTGTGCTAGTTGGTTCAATTCATAAATGGTAGAGTGTTTGGTTGTGCACTTAATACTTGCAAGATATTGACATTGATGCAACTCCTGATCCACCGAGCCTCAGTCTTAGCTTTGCTCGAGGATGAGCAATGGTTCAAGCTTGGGGGCGTGTTGGTGGTCGTTATTTCCTGATTTCGACCGCTAATACCTCGGTGAATAAAAGGGGTATAAACAATGTTCTATGCATTATTCATCATGAACTAACGAATTCCACGAGTTTTGGTGGTTTTCGATGTTTTATAGGGAGATGCTCAAAATCCATACAAAAGAACATCATTTGGGACAAGCACAAATCCGGGCACAATAGGGCTTGAGAATGAACTACAAATAAGATCACCATAAAGTATCTCAAATGCCCCCAAGGACTAAACGATTGCGAACAGCTCATTGAGATGATCAAAATGGACATATAATTTGTCTCAATTGGAGTTCGTACGGAGAAGACAGAAAGAAATCGAATTAAAAGGCACTGTTGACGTCATTTGTGCCTCCGGCAGGCGAGCGGGAAGAGGCCAGTGGCCGACATGTGGCAGTCAGCCACTGGACGCACCTGGGAGCCGCAGATTGCCATCCATGCCTCGGCGGCTAGGATCAATTGTCACCCAACCAAGAGCGGCCATGTGGTGCCCCAGGAGAGGATGGCGCACGCCCGTATTCGCTAGAGGCGGCTTGGCTTGAGCGGACCAGCCACGTGTCGCCCAGGGAAGTGCTTAAGGTGCGGTTCACCCCGCAGGTTGGCCACGTGGCAGTCCGACATGGTCCAGCCTCTGGTTCGAGTGGTTCTCGCCCGATTCAGCAAGCCCAACTGCACGGGAGAAGGATCCAAGGCGGTTTTGATCGAGAAAACACTGCAAAGCCCGGTTTGCACTTCCAACAGCCAGTTCAGTCCTAGGATCCGGTTCCTGCCCGGTTTTCGATGCCCAAACATGGGGAATCTCTCCACCGACCTTTCTAGGTCAGTTGGAGGGGCAGGTGGCGCCACAAGAGCATTTGGAGGAGAAGATTCCATGGCATATCCTCTACACTCACTCCTATAAATAGAGGGCCACCCCCACTCTTCACACTTGCGCCATTGTACACTCTCTCCACTCTCTACCTTGGGGAGGTGTCCCTTCGGATGGTGCTACCTCCTCTAGTTCAATGTTTAGTAGGAGTTAGAGTCCGGCTTTGCCTGTTCTAGAGTCATCTTCAGGATTTTGGTATGAGTCCCTTGTATCTTTCTTTTCCTGTAAGACTATGAGTTTATATTAATATATTTCTATATTTAAGTTCAAGCATTTACATTCCTGCCTATTGTATTGATCGTAGTGTAAGGATGTCGTTAGACTATAGTTAGTGTTGCTCTATGAAGTTATGGTTAATCTAGTATTTTTACTTGTGGGTTCCTTGTTCATGCTGTTAGGTAAGTCGTAGTAGTTGTGATGCTTCCACTTGTTTCTAGACAAGTGGAGGAAGTGAATAACCAGAGTTTACTCTAGAAGTTCACCTTGGTTTGCAACCAACCCCACGCAGCTCTGGGTGCCTCGTGTGTCCCGTACATATTTCACACATAGACTTTAGGTAGCCCCTATTGGTGACAGCACTAGGGCGTCTCAGTATTCCATGTCCCTTGCTTGTCCCCAGTCGCACCGCCGCCCCTCTCTCCCTCCCGAGGCTTGGCATGGAGCGTGACCTGCAGCAGGAGGAAGGGTAGTGCTGCTGCCGTGTGCCAGGAAGAGGAGCAGGATTGGCCGAGATTCAATAGCAGGAAGAAAGATGCTGGGGCACAGATCTGCTGCATGGAGAGGGGGTGCAGGTGGGGGAAACGTAGGGAGGAGGGCCACGGGCGACAGCTGGCGGTGGAAGGGATAGGGAGGAGCGGCAGGGAGGAGATCAAAGGGAGAGAACTAGAGGGAGGCGCCATTTTTGTGTGAGGAAGGAAGCAGTGGCTGGTTTTCTCGGGAAGAAGGGAGGCAGGGACGGTGGGAGATGTTTTTGTGCTGTGGCCCAGTCGCCAGGGAGAGAGGAGGGTGAACTGGTGGGGCCCAAGTGTCATTGAAAGTGGAAAAAAACTTTTTCTTCCAAAATTATTAACTAGAAAACCACTTCTATTTGACTTGGAAGATTTGAAAAATAAAAGCAGACGAATTTGAAGAAAGTTTATATAACAAAGGTGCTTAGAATTTTTATATTCTACAACTTTTATGTAAAGAGTTTTCCCCAGTTTGATTAGTAAATTGAGCTAAATCCTAATTACTTTCAGGCTGTCCTTTTTTACCAGCTACCGATCTACTGTTTTGGTAGCATAGGAGGACCAAGATGGCACTTATAAGTTCAGGTCACTTTAACAAAAATGTTCTAATTTCCATTGTACTGGAAAAGACACCGCACAAAACCACTTTGAACAAGTAAAAATGGGGGCCGCATGTCAGTAAAGGAACACCCCACAAAACGACTCTGGAGAGGTAAAGGGTAACGTGTCTGGTTTATAGAATTCAAGTGCCTATATTGTCTGGTATTTGAGTTCAGCGCAGTTTTCTAAACTCACATATAAGTTTAGGGGAGTAAAATGACTTCATTTTTAAAATTCAGACCTAATAGTTTACATCATCATGCAAATTGTAGTTTATGCGATTCAATGTAACTCGAAACATCTTTATAACTCCCTTTGTAATGCACAGACATACATTTATTACACTTTTCCTAAATACATAATAAACCTGTAGCAACAAAGGCCATTTGCTAAGGCCTATGGGATTCACCCTTGTATTTATAAAACAGAATCACTAGCGCCCGGACGTCCGATGGGAGACGTTCCCATCGGACACTTGGTAAAACATAAAAAATGAATCGCTGAAACATCAATGAAATACGGATGAAACATTAAATTTAAAAATCCGGACGCGACACGTCGGGTGGTGCGTGAAACATGAGAAAATAACTACCGAAACATCAATGAACAACTGATGAATGAGGACTGAAAAGGCGACCTAAAGGGGGTGAATAGTTTAACTCCAAAAACCTAAAACCCCAAAAACCTCTTTTTTCAAATGAGCAAGATCACGTAGCAACCAGAGTGCTATTGACCCTAGGACTCACTGAGGACAGCACACAGCGGAAGAAATCACCCAAGCGCCCACTGAACAGACGAAAGCGAATGTGACCAAAAACCGAGGCTAGCGAGCCCTACCAACCACTATACACAATCAAAGTGCCTCACTGGATCAGCCAATGAGGTCGAGTCTAGGCATGCAGTAGAGAAATGCCAACTCAAAATCTCGGCAAAACACCCAAGCAAAAAGAGCCAAAGAAGGTTATAGCTAGGGCAACACCGGACTGTCTGAAAGCACGCCGGACTATCCGGTATAGCACGCCTGCACAGCCACCCACCAGACTATCCGATAGCACGTACCAGACCTGTGCGACAAAACTGCAGGAACTTGAGCTTCCAATGCCAAAACTTAACTAAATCTTCTCCAAACTTCACGAAATTTGGCACAGACTATCCTGACCCTATTCCAAAGATATTCCCAAAAGAGCTATTGAAAAAAGATTCTGGGATTAGCGGGAATTTCAGATCTCGTGAAGTAGGCAATCTTTGGGCAAAAAAGGGGAAAACTCAAATCCGACATGCTAGTGGCAATCCTACGCCTCGATTGTGATATTCTAAGACATAATCTCCACATCCTTGTAAGTCCGAAACAGCGACATAATCTCCACGTCCTTGCAAGTCTGAAACAGCAAAAGAGAAAGGGAAATCTCGTAGGCAAACCAAAGCACCAAAAGCCTTTGAGATTTCACCCAAAAAACAAAGAGAAGGGGAGGAAGAGGAGCTGCACACAAGGACTCAAGTTACTGCTCAAAATTCCATCTATTTCCACTCCAAAATAGGTTGCAAGGTCTGATTACAAGAAGGGATCCCATCCTGAAGCTTCCTCTCACTTCCAACCCTATTTCTATGGCCCTAGATCTCTCTAAAGAACTAGGAAATTGTTGCTCTTCCTTGGTCATGAAAATGGCTGCCTAAACCTAAGTCTAAGCAAACCCTAAACTAGCCAAGAGAGAAGGCTAATGACCAGCCCTCTCCTTATTTATACTATAGCTCTATTGCACTTAACCCCCTTTATTACAGACTTGTTACACTAAAACGCCTGTAGAGGCTAGAAAAGACCGCAATAACTCGGATGAACGGCCACGATGGAGTCCTTGCAACTTCGGTTTCTCCGCCTTGTCCCGATGTCCTCCACATGTCCAGTAGCTCATCCCTCTGGGGTAACTCCGGTTTTGGGATACTAGCAACCAATCCCTTGGTTTTGACGCTCGAACCAGGGAACGATAGTCGGGCCTCGAATCTTGAGTGATTTTATGGCTCACGACACCATCCCGCACCCAAGGTCGCTCTTATGAGCCGAGCCTAACTTGGGCTGCAACCCAAGCCACCGCCAGTCCGCTCGGCAGGAATTTCGTCGTGCCAAGTCCACTCTAGCGCCGCCACCTGGTCACACTTAGGTGGGGTTCTGCTCGCTCATCCTTCAGCAAGACTTCAGTGTTGACAAGCGCTCATCACAACCAGGATGAAAGACCGGACTCGGTACACTTGATTCCCTCAATGTCCCCCTTGATGAGTGCATTGTCAACACCCTCACCAACAACCTAAAATCATAGACAAAGAAAAGGAAATCGCAACATAGAACAATAGAAGAAAGAAAACAAAGAAAATCCACTCAAGTGCCCAAAAGCCAAAGAAAGGCAGAAACGGAAGCACTAGAAGTGAACAAAGGCAAAGCCAAATGATCAGGCCCCTAAGACAGGGGTAACTGCTCAACGCAGCCGATCAACAAAGTATGACCCCTCAAGAAAGAGGCAGGGCTCAACACAGTCATGCTAGAAGTAAACGACCAGCTCCTCCAGAAAGAGGCAAAGGCTCGACACAGCTGGCCAAAAGAGCAGGCTAAAACTCCAACTCCCCCTGCATTTCAGCCCATCTCACAATGCAAGCTCTCCCCCTGGAATGGTGCACTTTCCCAACTCTCTAAGAGGCTCCCCCTTGGTTGGTGACTCCGCTCTCCTCCTTATTGACAATGCACACATCAAGTCCCATGAGAAAAATGGTGTGCAAATGCAACTAGGTGTAACAAATAGCTCAAAAGGGATGGAAAGCTAGTAGATACAAGTTCTAGCATACAGAGCATGTGAGGGCAGCGGGGCATGCAACAAGCTCAAGAGAACCTATCTACTCAAGTCAAGAGCATAGCATGATTTTTAGGTTTAGAATAAAAGAAAGCATCACCAACAAGAATAGCATCTAGCAAGATAGGCATGAACAACAACATGCTATCAATGCATACAAGGTGTGCTAATCCTAACCTAAGCATTTCCAACAAGCCATAAGCAATTCAGAGACTTGCAATTTTAGATTTAGCATTTTCATTTCAAGCAAGATATAAACATGTGCCAGGGGTTATTTGCTTGTCATGCCACTTTCTTAGCAACCAATGCCAAGCCTAGGCGTAGAAAGACCATCAGAAACTTAAGACAAGGTTTTAGTCATTCACAGCCAGGTCCGAGTTCTCACCCAAGTGCAAAAGTGAGCAATCTCAAACCAGGTTAGTGAGACAAAGCAAATCCACCTGGATCTTTTCATTCTAGCTCAAACAAATACCAATGTATGGAGATTAATTCACAATTCAGATTAGCCAAGGTATCATGAAAGCTTAGGCATCAACGAACAAAGGTAGATAACTAGAACAACCAAGCATGGAAAGATAGCACAAGCATTCAACTTCCTACTCATGCTAGGTTGCCAAGTCAAGTGGTGATTAAGTTTATGATTTTCAGGAAAAACAAAAGTGACTAGGCTCTCACATAGTATACAATAGATCCAAATGAGCTCTAGCCAACCATGATAAAGCATACTACTATACATCATAGCACGAGCAAAAACTAGCAAGGCATTCCAATCGAGCTCAAGTGCAAGTGTATACTACAAATGTACAAGATGTAATGCATGATAATGATACAAAGATGCATGAGAAAGCAAAAGAAAGCCAAAACAAGAACATGATAGAACCTAAAAGCTAACAAAGCTCCCCGTGACTAAAAGGGAAAGCAAACTCCTAACTCTTCCCTCAATCGGTTTGAAAGTTTCTAGTTCTAGGGGTTTAGTTAGGATATTAGCCACTTGGTTCTCACTCGCTACATGCACTACATCAATGAGGCCTTTCTCATAGCTATCTCTCAAAAAGTGATACCTCACATCTATGTGTTTGATTCTAGAATGGAGCACTGGGTTCTTAGCAACACTAATAGCACTAGAAGTCACACAAGATTGGTATCCTCCTATAGGTTAGGCCATAGTCCTTAAGGGTAGCAAGCATCCAAATAATCTGGGAGCAGTAGCTAGTAGCGGCAACGTATTCTGCCTCACATGTAGAAAGAGCTACACTAGACTGCTTACGAGATGACCAAGAGACTAAAGATGTACCCAGAAACTGTCACGTACCAGAGGTTGATTTATGTTCTAACCGGCACCCAACAAATTCAGAATCTGTGAAACCAAGGAGGGCAAGAGAGGAATCTGTGGAGTACCACAAGCCAAACTCCGAGGTGAACTTGACATACCTTAGGATCCGCTTTATAGTGGTGAGGTGTAATGCCCTTGGGGAAGCCTAAAAACGGGCGCACAGACCTACAACAAACTGTATGTCCGGCCTCGTAGCCGTCAGGTACATCAGGGACCCAATCATCCTTCGGTACATCTTCTGATCAACCTCCTCCCCTTCTTTGTCCTTGTCCATCATGGTAGAGGTATTCATCAGAGTCATCTGTGACGATGCATTCGCCATGCCAAACTTCCGAAGGAGGTCCCTCGTGTACTCGCTTTGGTCGACGAATGTGCCTTGGGGTGTCTGCTTGATCTGGAGCCCGAGGAAGAACTGAAGTTCCCACATCATGCTCATCTCAAACTCCTTCCTCATCTGCTCTAAAAACTTGCCCACAAGTGCATGAGAAGAGACACCAAAGATGATATCATCCACATATATCTGAACAATCAAAGTTCATTGCCATGCTTTTGCAAAAACAGAGTCTTGTCCACACTCCCCATCTCAAAACCCTAGGCAACTAGGAATTTCCTAAGTCTCTCAAACCAAGCCCGGGGAGCTTGCTTCAGTCCATACAAAGCCTTCTGCAACTTAAACACTCGGTTAGGATATTGGGATACTCAAAGCCTAGGGGCTGCCTCACATAGACTTTTTTCTCTATATACCCATTCAGGATTGCAATCTTCACATCCATTTGGAACAGCTTGAACCTTTTTGAAGCTGCCAAAGCTAAAAGAATGCGAATGGCTTCTAATCGGGCTATAGGGGCAAAAGTGTCTTCATAATCTATCCTCTTTTTCTGGCAAAAACCCTGAGCAACTAGCCAAGCCTTGTTTCTCACCACAACTCCATCCTCTCCCTGCTTAGTTCTTAAACACCCACTTGGTACCTATAGGATTGCATTGTGATGGAGGCTCAACTAAAACCCAAACTTGGTTCCTCTTAAAGTTTGCTAGCTCCTCATGCATGGCATTGACCCAATTAGGATCAGACATAGCGTGTCCAACATCATGGGGCTCGAAAGAAGCAACAAATGTAGAGTGTGAAAAAACTAGCAAGAGAAGTGGACCTGGATCTCATCACTCTCTCGTGCAGTCTACCAATGATGTTCCTCGAAGGGTGATCCCGCGGGACCATCCGAGACGGGTGTGGCTCGGAGGTCACCTCCCTTGCGTCCTCAGTGAGCCCTGCTGCATGTACTGGTGGATCTTGTGGAGGTAGCTCCCAAGTAGTCAAAGGAGAAGGTATTGGAGCTCCCTCCTCATCCTCTGAAAGCGAAGCAGCAGGTTCTGGAGCTGCACCAGGCGCAATATCACCAGAAACACCTCCATCTTCTTCCTCATCTTCCTCAAAGATGGTATTACCTAACTCAGCATCACCTGCAAGCTCAAACCCAGGGGTTGTGCAAGGCATGGTTTCATCAAAGGTAACTTCATGGAAGTCCAACAATCCTGTTGGAGTCCAAGAGCCAAACACGATATGCACGTGAATGCGTGGCATAGCCAAGAAAAACTCCATTAGAACTGCGAGGTTCAAATTTGTCCAAGTTCCCCTACTTGAGCACAAAGCACCTACAGCCGAACACCCGTAGGTGGCTCACTTTTGGCTGCCGCCCAAACCGCAACTCATACGAGGTTTTGTGGAGAAGAGCTCGGAGAAAAATGCAGTTGG
Source organism: Paspalum vaginatum (assembly GCA_030272315.1). Classification (NCBI taxonomy): domain Eukaryota; kingdom Viridiplantae; phylum Streptophyta; class Magnoliopsida; order Poales; family Poaceae; genus Paspalum; species Paspalum vaginatum. Next base: position 22,444,665 of record CM059016.1, read on the forward strand.
AAACGTAGCACGTGGTGTTAATCGCCTCGGCCCAGAATTTCCTAGGAGTACTATACTCATCAAGCATCATCCTAGCCATCTCAACAAGGGTTCCGATTCTTGCGTTCAACCACACCATTCTACTAGGGGACATATGGGGACGAAAACTGATGTTCAAGACCTTGGCTATGGCAAAAGGCTTTGAAACGATCATTCTTGAATTCCGAGCCATTATCACTGCGTATAGCTCTCATGGCATGGTTAGATTCGTTTCTCAACCTCAAAACCAAGTCATGAACAAACTCAAAAGCCTAATCCTTCGATTCCATGAAATGCACCCGAGACTAGCGAGAAAAATCATCCATGATCGCAAGAATGTATCACTTCCCACAAACAGACCTCACCCGAGCAGGACCAACTGTGTCCATATGAAGAAGCTCTCCGGGGTGAGCCATCATCACCTGATTCACAGGTGTGTGGGAAGCAGCAAGCATCTTCCTGTGGTGACAAGGATGGCACACATGGTCACACTCACTCTTTAACTTGGGTAATCCTCGGATTCGGTCAAGTGAGCTAAGCTTTGCAAGCAAATCAAAACTCAAATGGCCTAGCCTTCTATGCCACTTCCACAAATCAAAGGAGGGACTAGCCACCAAACAGCGAGAAGGACCGAGGGAGCTCGAGAAATCAATATGAAAGACCTTCCCAGAAGGAAAATAGGGCAAACAAGATCTTCTCGAGCATCCAAAACTAGCGAACAACCTTTTTTGAAACGAACCTCAAAGTCTTCATCGAGAAGTTGCGAAACAGAGAGAAGGTTGTAACCAAGGTTAGCAACCAAAGCAACATCCCTCAGAACAAAATTCTCAGAAACAGAAACAGTGCCAACACCCTTCACCTTACCTGTACCTTTATCCCCAAAAATGATGTGCTCGCTGGATCTCACTCGGGTGAGACTGGAGAACCATCTATGGTTGCCTGTCATGTGGCGTGAACAACCAGAATCCATGAACCATATGTTCTCTAGGCCTCTGTCCTACATCAAAGTGGTTCATGGGGTGAGCATATGGTCCGACACTGGGGTTAGTCTGAAAAGAAGCAAACCAGTGTCGAGCCATTTGCTCAAAATAAGGGTTAGCAATATCACAATCAAACATCCCAAAACCCCTATCCCACATAACCTGAGACTGTCATTCACCACATCTAGCAAAGCTTGGTCCATCGTAGCTCTCAAAGCCTTGGTGAGGAGGACCAAAGTCTTACTGCTCACGACCCAGTGCCCTGCCGGCAAAGCGTCCACCACCTGGAGCACTGTGAGGAAAACGGTCTCCTCTACCTCCACCTACCCGATGTGGCCAGCGGTCTCGCCTATCCCCACGCCGAGGTGCAACATCAGGCCTACCACCTTGGTAGTACCTATCCTCATTTCTCAACTCAACCTCTCTACGCTCAGCTCTCATCCTGCAATAGCAAAACTCCACCAGGTGACCCTCCCTTTGGCAGTAGTCACAAATGTACCTCTTGGGTGGAGCAGCCTTGGGTTGACTTTGGTTTTTGGGCTATCCCTTAGGCTATGAAGTGGGCTTGGGAGGAGCATTCCTCTTAGCCCCTTTCTTAGAGCTCTCAGGATGTGAGTCAACTAAGTTCCTCACAGGTAGAGTGTCAAGAGGGTTCCTAGCAAAGTTTGGCTTGTGAGTCCACACTTGTTTCTTTGGTGGCTCCCTTGGCTTCTCTAACCATACACCATCCTTAGGGTTTTCATGCTCAAAGTATGTCTTGTCGTGGGTAATATGGAACTTCTCACTAATGGGAATCCCACTTAAGTCACCTAACTTCCCATACAACTGATCAAAATCAGCTTGGGTGTAGTGGTAGCCAACCCCCAACTTGTCACTCAACTTGAAAGAGGAAACAATCATACCAAGCTGCGGCTCCTTAGCCGAAATCCAACTGAGAATGGTCCTAAGACTAGGTATTCTCATCTTCCAACTGGACCTTCTCAATGGCCAAATCATCAAGCCTACCTCTAAGGCCTTCACACTTGGGACAATCAGCACTAATAGGGCTAGCAATCTTTTCAAACTTCATCAAAATAGCCATAGTCTCTTCCAACTCCTTCCTAAGGGTTGGGCAAACAACACAAGTAGCAAGCAAAGTCGGCCTAGCCTTCAACTCCTCTAACGCCGCAGTAGTAGAAAAAAGTAGATCTACATTACTAGCATGCTTAGAGCATAATTCAGTCAACTCAATAGCTAGGACCTGACAATCACTACATTCTATCTCATTAGCAACAACACAAGCTTGTTTAGCCACAAGCAAGATCATCCAAAGCACATGCAAGTTTAGACTTGATAGTCTAAGGTCCTTAGCAGCAACACTATGCAAGCGATCCTGGTTCTTCAAAGCAGTGTACATGGCATCATCCTCATCATCGCTCACCTAAGGCTCGGTGTTGGACTTGTTGCAGACGTCCGAGTCATTGGAGCCGGCTTGATCTCCTGAAAGCGCCATGGTGCAATAGCCGATCTCGTCGCCGAAGAAGCACAGTCCAGCATGCCCAACGATCTTCTTCTCATCATCATCCTCGCTGTCGGAGCCGGAGTCGCTTGAGCTACCGTCATAGTCGCTGAGGCTTGTGAGGAATGCACGGTCGCGCTCCTAGGCGTGCTTCTGGTACTACTTGACAAACTCCTTCTTGTTGAAGAACTGCCGCTTCTTCTTGCCACCCTTGTACTTGCCCCTCTTCTTGTCAGAGATGTACTCGCCCTTCTGCTTGCCGGCGGAGTACTTCTCCTGAGCTCTCTTCTAGGGGTAGTCGGCGATGAAGTGGTCCGTCTTCCCACACTCATAGCATTGGAGCTTGTCACCTCTTCTGCGGCTCATCCTGTTAGAGTAGAGGCATTGGAACTTGTTGGACAGCAGGCATAGCTTCTCATCATCTAGTCCTTCAAGCTCCTCCTCTGTAGTTGAAATCAGAGACAAAGCATAGCCAACAGAAGAGTTAGAGCTAGCAGCACCACCACAGCCGGGGCCAGACATAAGAGCTAGGCTCTTGGAAGTTGTTCCACTCATCTTGGCTTAAGCCTGAGAGTCAACCTCCGAAGCCTTCAACTTGCTATAAAGCTCATCTATGGAAGAAAAGGTCTCATAGCCAACTGACTCAACTATAGACTCTTTCTTCAGTTGCCAAATACTTTGATCTAGAGCATAGAGAAGCTTGCAAACTTGCTCATGGTCATTGTAAGGCAACACCCCATTTCTTGCATTCACACATATCTTGTTCACAATCGATTGAAAATGACTTGAACATTCCGTCGATGCTCTCACCAGGTTGCTGGGAGAAGTTCTCATGCTTTCTCTTGTGCACCTCAAACAACCTAGCCTTGACCTGACTAGTCCCCTCATGGAAGTTACTGAGGGTAGTCCAGATCTCATGTGCCGTCTTCAAGTGCACAACCCTATCAAACTCAGGACGACACAAGGCAGTAAGCAGAAAGTTCCTTGCCTTGTTGTTTGCTTCGTGTTCCCATTGCTGCTGTTGGGTAACATGGTTCTCTCCCACTTGGTAGCCAGCATCCTGACAAATATCCTAGATGGACGAATGTTGGCTCTGAAGAAACACAAACATGCGCTGCTTCCAAAATGTGAAATCTGAGCCATCGAAACCTGAGATCTTACCAACGGATAAATCCATGGTCGCCTCTCTATGGATCTAGAACTGGTTAAGGTATAGAGAAAACCCTAACTTCGCTCGATACCAATTGAGGACCGAAAATGCGACCTAAAGGGGAGGGGTGAATATGTCGACTCCAAAAACCTAAAACCTCAAAAACCTCTCTTTTCAAATGAGCAAGATCACGTAGCAGCCATAGTGCTACTGACCCTAGGACTCACTGAGGACAGTACACAGCGGAAGAAATCGCTCAAGCACCCACTGAGCGGACAAAAGAGAACGAGGCTAAAAACCGAGGCTAGCGAGCCCTACCAGCCACTCTACACAATCAAGTGCCTCAGTGGATCAAACAATGAGTTCGAGTCTAGGCATGCGGTAGAGAAATGCAACTCAAAGTCTCTGTCACCCAAGCGAAAAGAGCCAAAGAAGGCTGCAGCCAGGACAATACCTGGACTGTCCGGTAGCACACATCGGACTGTCCGATAGCACGCTGGACTATCCGGTATAGCACGCGCGGATCATTCGGTAGAGCAGCCTGCTCATCCACCCACCAGACTGTGATGCCCCCGGCATCTTAAAGTCACTAACACATATTGAGACACAAGCTAATGGTGAATTAAGACCTAGTCATGCTTAGAAAGGAATACAAACTAGGGGGAGAGATCACTAAGTCAAAAAAATTCGGTTCAAAAGGAAAAGCCTCGTGATTGACTAGGTCAAGTATTTAAAATTCACCTGGCTATGAAACGAAATTTAACCTATGACCTTTCAAATGCATCTAGCCCTAAAGTGATTGGACATCCTTTGGTCATTCAAAAGTTTGCAATAAGGGAGACTCTCCATAAATTGAAGCTGTAGTTTTACCAAAGCTTGGAATACATTTGTGTTTGTAGTTCAAATCCTACTGTGATCTAGATCTGACTTGCTAAACCAAACTTGTAGAGGATTTAACAATGAACAACTTTGGTATTTGAATTCTGACATGCATAGAGGTTTAAATAGGGTTTTGGGTCATTTTATGGCATCATGTGAAATCTGCCAAAACTAGGTGTGTCTAATAAATTCAAATTTCTCTAAACTAAAAGTCCTTATCATCCAAATCTTTATATATAAAAGTTATAGGTCATAAAAAGCTTAACAACTTTGTTATAATGCAGCACTTATGAAAATGGCCAAAAAATTGACTTCTTGAATTTTCAAATTTGGAGTAAACCTTGGTCAAACCGGGATCAGTAAGTTCAATTCAAATTTAGACCAAAATTTGATACTAGAAGATGGTGTCAAAGTTTATAACAAAGTTGTAGGTTATAAAATTCTTAACAATTCTTGTATTTTGAGTTTCCTCTAAATCGGCCATTAAGTTCCTCAAAAATACAAATTTCAAAACGGGGTCTAACCAGTCAAACTGGGTTTATCATTTTCCCTTTTTATTTTCTTGTTTCTGTGTCTATGACGAGTGGGACCCGCGCAGTCAGCCCTCGAATCCACCTGACCGCAAAACCGCTGTTCGGGCCCCCAGGTATTGGAAAACCATTTATGCCTTCCTTGCACCTGGTCCATTGGACCATGTCTCTCCATCGTCATCCCGACCCACCGGTCATCCACTCGGTCCTCGCGGACTCGGTCCACGGGCATCCCTCCCTCCTTCTTCCCCGCTTAGGCTCCCCCACGCGGCAGGCATGGACTGGCTGAGACCGCCATGGGCGCCGGCTGCCCAGATCCTCGCCCTGGCCTCCGCTCCCTTCCTTCAAGTGGAAGCCAGGTGCCCCTCCTTTCACTCGCGTTCCCCTCTTGGCTCTCCTCTACCTCACTCCTACGCACTCCCGCTCCCTCTGCCTCCCCTCCATGAGAGCAGAGAGCTGCGCGCCATGGCCATCCGCTATGGCTGGAGCTTTTAGAGCTCGCGCCACCACCCTCTCCTGACCGCCTCCGCTCCCACCAACGGGCTCCTCCGCTCCGCCCCACTCCACCCCACAGAATCCGCCCACCCTTGGAGCCGCTGAAGCCTTCTCAACCTCTCTCCACGCGCAGGCCACCGAGATGCGCCACCGCGCCATGGACCTCAACGTGGAAGGCCAGCACTAGAGCCTCCCCGCACCTCCAACCTCCGCCGCTGGACTCCCTTCTTCCCCGCACATCTCGCACGCCAGTCCATGGCCCCTCCCGTCGCCGGAGTTGGTAGATCGGGGATGCGCCGCCACATCCACGGCCCCTAGTTCACAGTGAGTTCACGGCGTGTTCCCCGCTCGACCCGACCTCCTCGCGCGACTCCGTTTTGGGGAACGGGTAGCCCGTTACCGGGAACACCCTCCCCGAGTGCCTCCAGCCGATCCCCGGCCCCACACTGCCGGCGCGACCCATAGGATCTCCCTCCCCTGCGCGCGGCCGAAGGTAGAAGGAGGCGCCATGTTTTCAAAAATCCCCCTGCAGTTATTTCTTATTTCCTTACAGTTTAATGTGTCTTGCATAAACTAAGAAAAACCCCCTAGATCTATTAGGGTTTCGCATTCTAACCCAAGCCTTTGCATTTTGCAGATCCAACCCTATGCTTTGTGGGATTTACACATATTATGCACTGAGCCTTGTACATATTGCCTGCTACCCCCTTTCAGCTAGATTTAATTACGAAGGAGTGTATTTTCAGGATTTGGCATATGAACTTTAATATGCTCTAGAAATTAGTAGAAAAATCATAAAAATATGAATCTTGTTTTGTTAGATTGCTTATGAGTAGATCTACACAATGGAATAGGTCTAGGGCTGTGAAATGACTATTTTGCCCTTTGTTTCTTGCATGCATGATAAAATGAGATAAATAGCAGAAGTGATGAAAATGAACTCCAAAAATCATGAAACTTGGACTTCAGCTATTGCATGGTATTTAGGCTCTGTCAAGAGTTTTTACAACCCTAGCATGCACTGTAAAATTGCTTGTTTACCCCTATGAGTGAATTTAGTGTATTTTAGAAGTATGAAAATATATGCTGCATAAAACTTGTCCAGAAAAATCCATAGAAATTATATTGTAGCCATTTGATCCAATGTAGCCCAGAAATAAAGTTTCATGTATTTTGCTTGCTGCTTTCTATGTATTTTGAAAATAGCAAATGTTATGGTCGTTTAAGATAATATAGAAAAATGCTATTTAACATGTCTCCCCTATGATTAGTAACTTGATAAGTTTATATATATAATTTGCATGAGTGAATGCTGGCTCTAGGTCCCTAACAGTACTAGTGTCACTAGCGCTAGGAGTATGTTTCAAACTAATAGACCATTGCATGTGTAAATATATGCTCATATGATGTTTTGCTTGCGTGTGGTATGGTAAAAGACTATGTAAAAATTTACACTCGATCATGTAATATATTTCTGTGTTGAATTGGGAGTATTTGATTGCATATTGTATGCTTGTCCTAGGAACATAAGCGTATTCTTTTTTAAGTAGTGAAAACAATCATCTTTCGATTTATCCCTGTCCCTGAAACGATCGTACATAAGAATGCTTGATATTCATGCATCTCGATCACTGCATCATGCATATCATTCATATAGTGGCTCTTAATGCAGATACGTGATCAAGAAGCAATCGCAGGGAGCTATTTCAAGCAACGGTGTCCAAGAAACCAACTAAGACCCAAATACCACCTGGAGGCCCTGAAGTGGTATTTGAAATGAGGAGTTGTCCAAGTGATCAAGGGTTGCCTGGGGCAAAGCCTCACAACCCGGCAAACTAACTCTAGTTTAGTTTGTTCATGCTTATCCAACAACAAAGGTAGGCCCCTTAGGCATATACACCTACTTAGGAAGTCTCACCACCCTTTTATTTGATTGTGCATTTGCCTTCAGGAGTAGTTTGAAACCCCACCTGCGTAAATATCTGATATCCTATGTAGAATGGATAGGTCGAAGTCTATGCTTAACCATGCTTAGACTGGTAGAAGACGAGTGAAAATGTTCACTCGCGAGATGATAGGACTCAAAAATATTTTATAAAAACTTAAATGCGAAAGCAATATGATACGATGTGATGAAAAGATGAGACCGGGCGGAGATAGGGGTATAATACGATGAAAAATGATGTGAATGGTTTGGTGGACTCCGCCCGAATCGTTTAAGGCACGTCCGTTGCTCGCCTATTGGTCGGCATAACATTGCTAGAATGCTTATCCGGGATATGGGATCCGGAAAAATCATTTCTGGGCTCGCCCGAAGCACAGAGACACGTTTCTACCCACTGGTTGAGAGGAAGGTGGCCCGGGGGAGCTTGGTACTCATGGTGGGGAGACCGAGACGTCGGCAGGCTCGCCATGGGGGCACAACCCGGGGGCTAAGCGGGAGTGAATCGAACTTGGGACGAGACAGGTTAAAATTGGGACTATATGTGGGAACGCGATGGCTAGTAAGCATATACCCCTTGCATGATAGTTATTCTCGGGAATTAAAATCGATTCGAATCGCTGATGCTCACCAGGTGTGGGAATGCCAATGCCACTGACGTTCTAACGTGGTAATAACTTTAATATCTTATTTATTTAATCATGTTTTTTATATTACATGTTCGTACTATGTTTACAATTCTGCAAGTTAGCTTATATTGACATATATGTTGAGATGATGAGATATATGAATTATGATCACGATGATAACTATAATGAATCAAATGAGACTTATGCTGTAAAAATGAATAATACTTGAAAGTAAGACTCACTTTTAGTAAGCTTACGCGGGTTAGAGTCAAGTCCATAAAAAGCCCTGCATATTCTCAAATGTGTCGGGTTGAAACCGCCCACGGGTAAGTCCTGCGAGTACCTCATTACGCTCGATGTTTTATTTTCGCTGCAAGAGTATATCGGTATTATGTTATGATTTTCGCTGCGATATTATTTTGGAGCTATGTTTCAGTATGATTGTACCCCATTTTGAGCAAATATTTTGTAACAAATCAATCTATGTTTGTATGAAATGATGGGTTGTTATAACTGTTGTAGCTCTTTGGAGGGTTTAACGTGTGTGATGTCGGCATCCCTAAGTGATGGTTACTTCGAGTGCCCTTTTGGGTGGCTCGACGAACGGCCGGGTTTGATTTGGCCTAAATACACTGCGAGGCAGAGGTGGCAGGTGTACTTAGCACGGATTCAATCGGCGGTTCCGCCACACAGACTATCCGATAGCACGTACCAGACTGTCCGGGAGCACGCACCGGATTGTCCGGTAGCACGCCGAACAATCCGACAAAACTGTAGGAACTTGATCTTCCAAAGCCAAAACTTGATCAAATCTTTTCCAAAATTCATGAAAATTAGCACAGACTATTCTAACCCTATTCCAAAGCTATTCCCAAAATATCTATTGGAAAAGATCACGGGATTAGCGAGAAGTTCAGATCATTGTGAAATAGGCAATCTTTGGTCAAAAAGGGAAAAACTCAAATCCGATTTGCTAGAGGCAATCCTGCGGGATTGTGATGTTCTAAAACATAATCTCCACGTCTTTGCAAGTCCTGAAATAGCAAAAGAGAAGGAGAAGTCTCGTAGCAAACCAAAGCACCAAAAACCCTTGAGATTTCACCCAAAAAAAAGAGAAGGGGAGGAAGAGGAAGCTGCACACAAGGACTCAAGTTACTACTCAAATTTCCATTATTTCCACTCCAAAACAGGTTGCAAGGTCTGATTACAAGAAGGGATCCCATCCCCAAGCTTCCTCCTACTTGCTAGCCTCTTTCTATGACCCTAGATCTTTCTAAAGCACTAGAAAATTGTTGCTCTTGTTTGGTGACTAAAACGCCTGTAGAGGCTAGAAAAGACTGCAATAACTCGGATGAACGGCCACAATTTTACAACATCGGTTTCTCCGCCTTGTGCCGATGTCCTCCACGTGTCCAATAGCTCATCCCTCGGGGTTAACTCCGGTTTTTGTATACTGGTAACCAAGCCCCTGGTTTTGACGCTCGAACCAGGAAACGATAGTTGAGCCTCCAATATTGAGTGATTTTACGGTTCACGATATCGTCCCGCACCCAAGGTTGCTCTTATGGGCCAAGCCTAACTTGGGCCGCAACCCAAGCCACCTGCCAGTTCGCTCGGTAGGAATTTCGTCGCGCCAAGTCCACTCTAGCGTTGCCACCAGGCCACACTTAAGTGGGCTTCTGCTCCATCATCCTTCAGCAAGACTTCGGTGTTGACAAGCGCTCATCACAGTCAGGACGAAAGACCGGACTCGGTACACTTGAATCCCTCAATGAAACATTGAAAATACACTATTACAACATTGGCATATGTCAATTAACTGAAATTGAATGAAAAATTTGGATCCGCGATTTGGGGAAAAAAATCTGGACAGCGATGCGTTGTGCGGTGCGTGAAATATGAGAAAATACTACCAAAACATCAACGAACAACGTAATAAAACATTGAAAATACATTATTGCAACATCGGCATGTGTCACTAAATTGAATGAAAAATTCGGGTCCGCGATTTGGGGGAAAAAAATCTGGCGCGTCAGAGTGTGCGTGAAACATGAGAAAATAACTACAGAAATATCCACGAACAACTGATGAAACATTGAAAATACACTATTGCAACATCAGTATGTGTGGAGGATGGTTAATGGTGTAATCGGATCGGATACGGATGGATATCGCTGATACCATATTTGGTTCCATATTTTTTCTTTGGATTCGGATCGGATACGGGTATTGATCAAATGTGTCGGATAAGACTTGAATGGTTATCGATATCATATTTATCCAACTTTGAGTACTCGGATACGGATTCGGATCGAATACTAAATGTCCGGATAATATCTGTACCATTTACACCCCTAAAGATGGGAGCCGCGTCCGATTTTTTGCCTCCGCGTCGGACGTTAGAGCCACAGCGTTTCCCTTTATAAAAACGGTAAAATGTATCTAAACATCGAGTTTTTTAGAAATTTGTCATATCCGCTAGGGCTGGGCATTTGGTCTATTAGGGTAATTCGGTTCGGTCTATTCGGGTTATGCAAATTTCGGGTTCTGAAAACTAAGAACCGAAGTTTCTATAAAATTTACAGGAACCGAACCCTAATAGACTGAAAATTTCGGTTCGGTTTTTCGGTCCACCGAAATACCCGAGAAGGAGACGGAGAGCAAGTTGAGGATGGACGAGGACCTAAAGGACGGCGGCATGGGGTGGATCCGACGAGGCGGCGTCTTGGTGCAGTGGTCGCCGGATGCGGACGAGGTCACCCGGCTTGTGCCTGCGGATCCAGCACCGTCGCACAGGGAGGAGGCGACGGCGCGGCATCCCGGCGCGAGGGAGGAGGCGGCGGGGCCGTCCGGCCGCGTGGGGGGAGGAGGAGGCGCGGCATCCCGCATCCCGGCGCGAGGGAGGAGGCGGCGACCCCGTCCGGCCAGCGCGGGGAGGAGGTGGCGGCGCGGGCGCGCGGCATCCCGCATCTCGGTGCGAGGGAGGAGGTGGCGGCCCCGTCCGGCCGCACGGGGAGGAGGCGGTGGTGTGGGCGCGTGGCATCCCGCATCCTTGCGCGATGGAGGAGGTGACTGCGCGGTGTGGCAGGCGCGTGGAGGAGTCGAAGAGGCGGCGGTGTGCCGGGCGCATCGAGGAGACGAGGAGGCGGTGCGAGAGAGGAGGAAGCAATGCGATGTGCCGGGCGCGGGGAAAAGCTGAGGAGGCAGCGGTGTGCTCCGGGGCCTTGGGCCGAGATGTTTCTATTGCCTTGCTAGCCGTAGAGGTGTATTTCGGGTTATTAGGTCTATTCAGGTTACGAAGTTCAGGAACCGAAAACCGAACCCGATAACCGAACAAGCATGCATTTTGGACCGAATCTAATAACTGAAACCCGAATGGACCAAGAAAACGGTCTAATCGGGTACGGTTCGGTTTTCGGTTACGGGTTCAAAGTGCCCAGCCCTAATATCCGCCCCAAACGTCGGTCCGATACCGATATGTGTCTCTCCACTTCTCCACCCCACCATGCCGCCGCCTCTCCCCGCCGCCGGCAGATCCGCCGCGCGCGCCAGCGCTATCCGCCTGCTCTGCACTGCAACGGCGTCTGCCGAGGCCGGCTCCCTACCCCACCTCCTCGCGTTGCCGCCCGTGGCCCCATCCCCCGCCGCCGACGAGCTCGCGCGCCTCCTCCTCGCGCACCACAACCCCTTCCACCCGTCCGAGTCGCCACTCCAGCTCCTCTCTGGCGGCGGCGTCTCCCTCTCCGGAGACCTCCTCGTCCAGCTCCTCCTCCGCCTCCGCGGCGCGTCCAAGCTCGCGCTCTCGCTCCTCCACGCGGCGCGCCTCCACCCGTCCTTCGCCAACGCGCGGCCCCCCTCCAACGCCTACGACGCCGTGGTCGACGCCCTCGGCCGCGCGCGCCAGTTCGACGCCGCGTGGCGGGTCGTCGTGGACGCCTCGGCCGACGGCGCCGCGTCGCCACGCACGTTCGCGGTGCTGGCGAGGAGGTACGTCGCCGCGGGTATGACCAGGCAGGCGGTCCGCGCGTTCGACGACATGGAAGCGTTTGTCGGCAGGGAGCCCGATGCCGCGGAGTTTTCCACGCTGCTCGACACGCTCTGCAAGTACAAGTACCCCAAAGTTCGTGATCTTTGAAACCTACAGTTGCATAGTACTTTGTGATGAGATTGTGGTCTGATTCATTCGTTAGCACTTGCTTTTCGATATTTTGGTGAAATTATGCACGACTTGGCTGTGAATTGCACATTCGCGTGCTAACTTTATTCTTTACCCCCTGATGCCTTGAGCTGGACGAGTTCAGTATAAAGTTCTATCTTCGATTCTTGGCTTGTTGGCAACTTGTAGCCTGTAGGCCATTTCTCTAGATTCGGATGTAGCTGCTGCTTGAGCTTGGATGAGTTCAGTTAGTTGCATTGAAGTAGCTGCTGCTTGTGAGGTGTCATTCTCATTTATTTACGGCAAATTGTTGAGGATAAGGTGTAAATTTGGTACACTTGGTGTACTGGAGCTTTGGTTGTCTGTATGACTGCTTAGTGCACTTTGGCTCTTTGTGATTTAGCTTAAAGCTCTTAGGTTATTGTATTTTGGTGACTGTTGTATTTCAGTGTGGTAGGTCTGAGTGAATATTGATGTTTTTTATTGTAGTGCAATTGTGATCGGTGTGTGTTAAACTGTTAATTTCCAGTGAAACTGTTGGCAGATGCTATTGGGTTGATTACTCATGAATTTCTGGCATTTTTGTTATGTTCTGATGCATACATGTATTTGCTCACAGAATCTCTTCTTATGTGTAGTTTGTGGTATGAAATTTACACGATTGGTGTATGACATGGGCTTCAGATTTTAGTCTCATTGAATATTTTTTATTCATATTTTCATATGAATTATTTTGTATTGTGCTAAGAAATCGCAGGTTATCTATTTTGAATAAGCATAGATCAATACCAAGATGATAATTCATTATTCTTAAATGAAAAAGCATAATGGTAAAATTATGTATGTTCAAAGATAGTATTGGATGAGGGCTTCAGGAGAAATATTTTTCCTGCTTTCTAAAATTAGATACTGTGTACTGGTTATGATTGTTGAAGGATCAGTGATGAGTGCTTAAGTTGTTCAGTAAACTTTCTTATTTGTTTATTCAAGATGCTTTTATCAAATTAGCTGCTTTTCCTTTTTGTCGAATGTTGCTAGCAAACTGAAAAATGGCTAACTTCCCATAATATTTCCTTCTAATTTTTATTCTTACTTTGTGTATTTGGATAAAGGTGGACTTACCATTTTGGACTCTAATCTCATCTCAATAACTTTACTGTGAATGATTATGCAATCCCATGACACAGTTTTGTTTTGAATATGGTATTCTGAATTCTGATTTAGGAAACATCTTAGTGACTTATCTGAAAGAAGATATCTTCAGTTAAGTGGTTTAAAAAAATCTTACTGGCAACCTTATGGTAAAATTAACATTTTAATTCTTTAGTTATTGTAGTTTGTGGATGAAAATCTTCAATGTCACACTAATGCTTTTGGCCTGTGTGGAAGCTCTTTTTAAATTAATAATCAAACTAGGTAAACCAGAAAGTTAATAAATCCCTATCTGGTTACCTAGTGTTTGAACTGCATTACTCAGCTATTACTCAAATCTTGGTTAGCTTATTATTTTCTTCATTTAAGTGACTGATGAGATTCAGTTACTAATTTGTCCTCCTGGATGTTATCACCATTGCAGGTTGCTACAGAGGTATTTAATAAAAGGAAATACAAGTACAAGCCAAATGAAAAGATGTACACTATTTTAATTTATGGATGGTGCAAGGTAAATAGGAGTGACATGGCTAAGAAGTTCCTAAAAGATATGCTTGATCATGGCATAGAGCCAAACATAGTTACCTACAACATTCTTCTAAATGGTATCTGCAGGCATGTAAGTTTGCACCCTGATCACCGATTTGATAGAACAGTTCATGCAGCAGAGGCTCTCTTAAAGGAGATGCGTGACAGGGGAATTGAACCAGATGTGACCAGCTATTCAATCATCCTACATGTTTACAGTCGTGCACATAAACCTGAGTTGTGTCTATGTATGTTCCGCTCAATGAAAGATAGAGGCATTTGCCCCACAGTGGCAACATACACTTCTGTGATCAAGTGTCTTTCCTCTTGCGGGAGATTGGAAGATGGTGAGATTTTGCTTGATGAGATGGTTGCTGAGGGAGTATGCCCCTCCCCTGCTACCTACAATTGCTTCTTCAAGGAGTACCGGGGGAGAAAAGATGTAAGTGGTGCCTTGCAACTATATAATAAGATGAAGGCACCAGGTTCACTGACTGCACCAGATATTCACACATACAACATACTGCTAGGAATGTTCATCAAGTTGAATCGACATGGAACTGTTATGGACATTTGGAGCGATATGTGTGAAAGCACTGTTGGTCCTGATCTTGATTCATACACTTTGTTGATCCATGGCTTTTGTGATAGTGAGAAGTGGAGGGAAGCATGCCAGTTCTTCATGGAGATGATAGAGAAAGGTTTTCTTCCCCAAAAGATCACCTTTGAGACACTGTATCGTGGTTTAATACAGGCAGATATGCTGCGGACCTGGAGAAGGCTCAAGAGAAGGGTTGACGAAGAAGCAGCAAAATTTAGCGATGAGTTCAAAGTCTATCACATGAAGCCTTACAAGAGGTGATCTGTGAATGATTGAGTTGCTTTCATGGACAAACTTGTGCTGTTGTGACCAAGGAAAAAAGCTGATTTCTTAACAATGGAGCTCATGATATGATTTTGAGATCAATCTGTGGGTGGAGGAGGAGCTGGAGCAAGGTCTCTGGTGCTGAGAAGCCCGAGATACTAAGGGGGATCACATCTGCACTCAGCAAGGGGTTAGGTTACACAATGACAAAAAGTGCGTCCAGGTCACCATTGGTGTCTGCACCATCGTTGTGCTGCTTGAGTGCCCTAACACATGCATCAAGGATGAGGCCCTGGTGCAGGATGTGCCTTTGGTGATTGCTGTTTTTGACGCACACTGAGGCAACTTCTCCACGACAATTCCTCCCGCGGTCAAGATCTGGATCACTACAAGCTTCCTGGTAGTGATTCTTTCTGGTGACATATCACCCACTTCTTTTTTCTGCAACAAAACAAAAATCGACAACAAAACATATAGAGAATATATCTAGTAGGGCGCATCAAAAAAAGATGTGTAACTGATTTTGAAGCTCCAGAGAATTGACTATTTCTCTTGTTGTCAACAATTTGAAAACTAAACAAATAGCTCTGGCAAAGATGCATGGCCTTACTGCACAATGGCCTATTCTGAAGAAGACACATAGAGCTGACTGTGTGATTCTGAGCTCCCTTATCTGCTGCAGCATGTAGGAGTAGTTGCTTCCAAATAAACATGTAATTACAGTGGGGAGCTCACAGCGAAAAAAAGGTTTGTTTGGCTGATCATGTGGGAACTAACATAACATTGCCGAAAGAATTGAGAGTTTCTTTTATTCCTACCTCATGTTGAGAAATGGGCAATGATTTGGGAAACAATGTGCAATAAAACCTGCAGGTTAGCAGGATGCATTTTGTATAAACTCTAGTCCTAGGAGAGCTGTAATAGCAATAGGGGCTCTAGTCAGATACTCTCCCAAGGTCGAAATACGAATCCTTGCAGGTTAGCAGGGTGCATTTTGTGTAGATTTTAGTCCTAAGAGAGGTGTAATAGATTATCAGATCCAAATACGTATCCAATAGATTATCAGATCCGCTTGCGCATTGCAGCATACACACACCAGATACAAAATTGGAGGACATCTGAACTTTTTTAAGCCTTAACTGTCAAACTACCTCTAAGGCTTCGTACTATGATAGAGCTACAAGGTGGTCAATCATCACTTAGGCTACATAAAAATTTAGAACACTGCCCCACATATATGTTCTTTGCAGAATAATGACCTATGACACAATTTACAATGGTTGAAAAGGTACCAACCGGTACTTAGGCGGTACCACTTCTTTTTAATTTTTATAACTGAATGATCGAATAGTTAAAATTAATAGTGAAAGGGTATTGGCACCGGTCCCACCATTCTAGGGACCGGACCTATCTATTGAGTAAAGCTATACAACAAGAGTGTTTGAATTTTGGACCAATCTAAGAACGCCACGTCAACTTCTTCCCCAACTCCGATGAGTTAGGGTTTGGAGTTTCGGGGGTAGGGGCGTACCTGTGATCTACGGCCTTAGAGGGGTGGCTGGCGGCCCGGCGGCGGTGGCGGCCGGCGAGCGAGGCGGCAGGGGCACTGTCCGCCGCGGCGGTGGAGGAGGGCGTTTGAGCCGGTGCCCGCCTGCCTTGGTAAGCTGGCGGTGGGCGAAGGCGACGGGGACGCCGTCGGCGCCAGGTTAGCGGGGAGGGGGGAGCGGCGGCGGATCCGGTGGAAGTAGCCATTGGAGACGCGGTACATGGGCGGGGTGGGGGCGTCACGACGACGACGACGGCGGGCGAGGTGCGGCGAGTAGGAGGACAAGCGCGGAGAGGCGGTGCCGGCGCCAGATCTGGTGGAGGCGGAGCGTCGGCCGACGATGGGGAGGTGGCGACGAGGTGCGGTCGTGTGGTGCGGGGTGGCGGCGGCTGCAGAGGACAAGTGAGGGATGCGGGTCGCGAGGGATGATGAGGCAGGGGTAGGGTTAGGGTGAGTGAATCGTGGCCCTCCATCTCAAGATCCAACAGTCCAAAAATCAGTTGTTCGAGGCTAGAAAATACTCAGTTGTTGGGTAGACAAAATCCTATCTATTTGGTACCGAGACAGAATCCTATCTATTTGGTACCCGTGTGGTCCACCATAATACTTGTAATGATGTATATATATTTTTCCTGTCCTGTTTGTACGGTACCATCTGCGGTTCAAAACCTGCAGGTTTCGGTAATCTAAGGATGTAACCAAGCAATTTGATTTCTAAAGCTGTAATTCCACTCAACTCACGGCAGTGGTACATTGGAAAAATCTCACTCATAGTGATAGACTAGGAATTTTGTGTTAACTCACGCCGGTGATGGGCCACTGATGGCGGTCAGAAAAGTGTGTCCACCCGGGTGATAATACTGATAGCCTGGAAATGAAATGAAAAATTGTGCCAGACAACCCCCATGCATTGCACTTAGGGATAGCAACATACCCGTCAAATATATTTATACCCGCTAAAATATCCACACCCACATGCGGGTATAAAATGGATTCCATACCCATACCCAGCGGGTAAAAAATACCCTACAGATAAGTCATACCTGATAGGACACCCACGGTTAACATGTTAAAAAACATTAAATTAATAAATATATTGTATAATCAAAACCATATAACATAAAATATAGGCAAATAAATAAATATATATAATAATGATAATAAACAACAAGTAAGTGTATGAGTCCTTTTAAATCTATATATACACTCTTTTGTTTTTAATTAAGTAGTGGTTTATGTATAGACTGTACCGATAAAAATTACCTGCATATACACAGGTATGGATATCTCACGGGTATAAGATGTTAGTAATCGGGGGCGACTCCACTGTCGTCCTGCGCGTGCCGCCCCGTGCTTGCCCTCCGGCCGCCGCTGCCGTTGGCCGGTGGGCGGCGGCGCTGTCGGAGGCCAGCGTGCCCGCGTCTCCTCTCCCCTCCCTTCTTCCTCCCCCCTTCTCTCCCAGCTGCCCCACGTCGCACTTGTCCTAGCCGCCGCCACCGCCTTCGGGGGGTCCTTCCAGTCGTCAGTCGCCGAATCTGCCTTCCCCAAGGCTAGATCTATCTCTTGTCGGTGGGTGGCGTGCCTGCTGCCATCCCCGGTCGCCTCGTCGGGCGGCCTCCTTGCCGCCGCCGCCGAGCGGCCCACTCTCGGCCAGCAGTTGCCAGATCCACCTTCCCTTGCTCCGAATCCGGCTCGACGGTGGGGGCCGTCGCTGTCGCCGCCCCCAGCGGCCGCGTCAGGGGCTCCGCCGCCCGCGACCGGCCTCCATGCCTGGCGGACCCTGCGCTGGATGGCTCCTCGTTGCTGCGACCGGCCCTGGCGGTCGCGCTGCCGCCGCCGCGCCAGCCTGCACCACGGCATGGTGCTCGAGCACGGCCACCATGCCGGGCGGGTCGCGCTATGGTGCCCGGCCGCAGCCGCCGCACCGAGCGGGCCCGTGCCTTGGTACTCGGCCACGGCGCCGCGTGGACCCACGGCGCCAGGTCGGCCTTGGCTACGGCTTGGATGTCACCCTTCAGCTTCTTGGTTGTCGCCGTCATCTCGGCTGTGGTGGCCACCGTGGTGCTCGGGGATGCTTTGCCCCCTTGAGGTTGTTCTTGTCATTGCTAGAAGCTTGTTCGTGTTATTGTTAGATCCTTGTTCGTGGTGCTCGTCTGTTGGTTGGGGCTCGTCCGCTGGTGGGTTGGTGGTTGTCTTCTTCGCCGGAGTAGGTGTTGGTGGCTGTCTGTCAGTGGCTGTCGTGCCATGTTATTTCCTTGTATCGAGGCCTAGCTCCCCAATCTTGGGTTGAGCTGGCTCCCCGTTGTTGTCTACACCTCTGTGGCTTTGTGTGCGAGCTCTGCTCCATCGCTGCCTCTCTGCGGTCGTTTCGCTTTGCTGCTAGGCTGTTAGGGTTGGGTTCGACAGGTGTTCGAGTGAAAGCTCTATGGCCGACTTCTGTGCGGTTTGGACAACGGTTTCGTCTTTGACATAGTAACCACGTTGAGGGCGTTATCTTTTTCACCCCTCGTCAAGCGAAAGCTTTGCCCGTTGAGCCGATGGCGACGACGCTTCTAGCATTGTTTTCTTTCTTGAAGGGGCCGTCCTATCCTCCAATTCACCTGGCCTAGTTAGCGTGACGTGCTGTGGGCTTGGTTGTTTTGGGTGGATGCCGGTATGTTGGGAGGTTTTTCTCTTTGTTTTTTTTTTATCATGGTTTGTAAACCGCAGCTTAGTTTATTTTCTGTAGTTTTAATTTGCTATCTTCTTCATAAAAAACGTGGGTTCCGTATTCGGAAAAAAAAAATACTGATAGCCTGAAAGCAAGCGTTTGCATAGTTGATGTTGTGCAGCTTCGACGTGTACCGCTATTGCCTGCTCGCGCATAGATGCGCACGGCACCTGGGAATGGACGGATGGTTCATTGAAATATAGTCTGAATCGGACAACAGTCATTCCAAGCAAAGCTATTCCCAGTGCACGGTCGTACTCATTTAATACATGCCATGCAAAATAAAAAGCTGATGTAACATGTGAGTGAAGAGGGATGAGAATAAAGCAGTATAAGCCTTGGAACTTGAACCATCAAAATGGTACACAATTTATATTTTCATACACATTTAGCATTTAATTGTATTGTGTGGATTATGAAACAACATATGATACTATACATCTAGATAATTGTGTCATCTATAGTAACACTATGTTATGGCAATTCTAGATATTGTGATAAGAAACAATGGATTGAGAATAGTAAGTTATCTGAACCGAGCTGTATAAAAAAAATGCTGGAATAACCACTCCACCCACCCTTGGTCTGATGTCTTTTTCCACGTGACCCTCTTGATATGTTTTTTCCATAGCCACTCTGTATTCAAACTGGGCCGTATGTTGTCTTCCACCACTTGTTTTCATGTCCTAGACTAGAGTTTTTTCCTTTTCTATTTGTTCTTGGCCTATATTTTCTTTTTCTTATTTCTTCTTTCTTTTCTTTTAATAGTTCCATTCCATTTTATTTTTTAGTTTTTGTGCCTTCAAATCTACTTTCTTTTCATATAATTGTTAACCCCTTTATCCATTTTGTTTCTAATGGCACGAACATCATACCTGATGAGCTAGATCACCCTTCTTGTGAAGCTGCAATATTTTGCTTGTGGACTGGAACATTACTCGTGTGAACTTGGAATATTACTCATGCAAACTTGGAATATTTTTTATTGAGACTAGAACGTTGTTCTTTTAAAAACGGAACATTTTCACATGTTGCTAAAACATTTCTTTTTCTTTCTTTTTTCCACTGCTCGGTGCTTTTTTTCTTTCTTCGTCACTTTAATTTTTTTTGCACTGCTTTCTCTTGGTGCTTTTCTTTGTGTTCTGCTAGTTTGGTAATATAAACTTGATCTCTGGGAAAGTCAAATGTTCTGTTGCAATACTGAAATGCACTTTTTTTTTCACTTTGGTTCAGGTTCAGGATCAGATTATAGCCATCAGGCTAAAACCTCAAACTAGCTGGCTTTGGTTGTTGTTTTTTTCTTCACAATCTGTTCATAAACAGCATGGCTGCTAGTTACAAACTGAAAAGCTGGATTTATAGATTGTACCTGCTGCCAGTTACAAACTGAAAAGTTGGATCTGCTTATAACTTGTTGTGGACATATTCTGCAAGAAGTACCGGAGGAAGGAGGCCCAGGTGTCATCAAGTGGCTAGGAGTTAGTCAGAACCATTGCAGTTTGTTTGTGCACCGGTTTGGATTAGCTAGCCAGCTGAATAATTGGCTAAAGTTATTAGTGTGTTTGTTAGGAAGTCCGGGAACTCTATGGGTAGGAGTTAATGGCAAAACTTGGAAATGAAGCATGGTTAAACTCTAATCTCAGACCTCCTGTGGGAGAGTCCAGTTTAGCCTTTGCATATCTATTATCTAATTCTGTCCAATCTAGCCATAACATACCTACTAGCACTGTACTTGCTATTCTGATGGTAAGAATGTGATCTATAACAAGGCGGGGGAGGAGGAAGACCGGAGGGACGACGGTGGCACGGCCTCCAAGCTCGACGGCATAGCGGACAGGAGGAGGAAGGCGCGGGCTTGGAGGAGACGGCGGTGGCGGATCTGGGCGAGGAGAGGGAAGAAGAGGGAGGAAGAGGGAGAGGAAAGGGCCGAGAGGTGGTGGCGGGGAGACAGCCTCGCGCGTGGGGCTGCGGGTTATAAACGGGCCGGCTGGACGAGCAGGATGAGAAGGCCGAGGACATCGAACGCAGCGGAAGACGGAACTGTACGACTGTAGCTCCGGCGGGGGCGTTCCAGGCCGTCGACGCTCGAATCGGATCGGACGGCTCTCGCTAGGCAGGGCTCTGCTGCACTTCGCGGCAGGGAAACAGAGACTAGGTATGGATTTGGTCCCGCCGCTCTGATATGGTTGTTAGAGCTATTGTTTCTATTTATACTAACTAGCAGATATTATTAAGAGCAAACAAGAAATTTTGCCTGTAAAGCAAGAGCTGTTTTATGCGATGGAGCGATGATTTCATGGAGAGAAGTAGAGAACAGATGGATCGATGAGTTTTCATTAGTCTGTATATCTGGACCATTGCTTGATCCAACGAGAATTAGTTGTTAGTCACATCTGTTGATCTGGATTTTTATAACTCGATCTTATAGGTGATTGACGATCAGGCGCTTTTCATTTTCTCTAATTCACTGTTCTAGAATCTGGAAACAGAAAAGGGCTAAATAGAAGAGACATGATACTGCTGTGTATGTTTGATTTGTTGCTTTTTTTATCTAAACAGGCGGTGGATAAGCAGAATATCATGCTGCGAAACCAAGCTGCCAAGAGGCTCAATTTGGCCTTAACAACAAGCTCGAAGGCTGCCAGAAGGCTCAAGTTGGCCTTAACGACAAGCTCGAAAGCTTTCAGATGAACATCTTTTGTTTATTTGTCTCCAGGAAATAAGTTAGTAGAATGGCACCACTGATTGTTTTTGCTGCTTTCATGTGTGAACAAAATGGATTCAGTGCATCAGGTTATTGCAATATATTTTTTCTTAGCAGTTTTGTCTTTCTGCTTATACTTTTAAATCTTCTTATAGAAGCAAAATGAGTTGATGCAGAATGTTATTCATCATATTGTGTCAAGTCGTGTATATAAACATTCTATTATATATGTTTTTTATTAGAAATTCATATAATAGGTCTATATATCACCAAATGGACCGCACAGCACGGCATGGGCCTGTTCAGGCCAGGGTTTACATTTTCATTGATACACGGTTTATCAGTAAGCATCGGTAACGATAATCGATTGAAAATCGATGAAAAATTCGCTAATATCAACTGATAAGGGTGATCAAATTCAAAAATTGATTATCGATGATTTATTAGCAATTATCGACACAAACCGCCGACAGAGTAGCGATGCGTGCCGATAAACATGTTTTTAGGAGGAATATAAGAAAGTTGGACATAATTTATTTGTTGTTGGGTATTGAAGCCATTGCATAAGACAAATTAGTTGTATAAGCATATTTCATATGAAAATGCATAATAATTACACAAACATTCATATTTCGCATTTGAGGGTCCATACAAATATAAGTACATGAATTAAGTGGATATATGATACTCGCCTCCCTGTGCATGGTACTTTGGATATCCGTACTCCATGCAACGTTTCCTACATGTAGATACAAATTAAAATGAGATTGGAACAAATAACTTCCTAAATCGGTAAGCACATTATTACATGAAAAATAATCCATACATGAAGTCACTTAATCCATCACAAATCTTCATTCTTCATCCGTTGCCTCGTGATGTTCGTAAAATTGTTCCAGCCCTCATGGGAGTGTTGGAGGGGATAAAAAAAAAAAGGAATATGGGCTAACTATATATTGTTTGCCTAATGGGTTTCGATCAAAAATATTTTTTGACTTAGTAAATGGTGGCTATTTTCATCAAGTGATAGCATTCTAGAATATTGAGAAGCTCTAGTTTTTTATAGAATTTTTTTATTCATTTTTATAAATTATTTTGAATCTTTGAATTTTGGACTGATTTCTTTCGAAATCTACCGTTTTCAGTCATCAACGGTAACGGTAAAAATCAATGATTATCGTGAAAATCGAGCGATTTTTGAAACCCTGGTTCAAGCACATCCCATATCCCATTTAGACTATCCTTGACCATTTCGTGGCCACAAAATTGTGCTGGGCCACAACAATGGCCAGGTGCGTATAATGACCATAAAATCGTGCCAGGCCCTACCCACTAGGCCAGCGGGCCTAGAGGAAATATGAAGCCTTATATGCGGCTGTTTATAGTACAAAAGCGACAATATATCCACATTATACACAGAGTGAAATTTGAATATAGGCAATGAGATAAACGATCTGCTAAAGGGTGAATTGTATGCAAGAATAGGCAATATGGGAGATGGTTCAATCCTGAGTTCTTTGGTAGCGCTAGGCCAATCATTGCACATTTACGTGTAGTGGACTATAGATTTAGTTAATATGTGTATATTGTCAATTTAAAATAAAAAAACAACAATCATGTCGTGTTGAGGATGCGGCCCAAGCACGACACACTATTTGTGCCGAGCCGAGTGCAATTGCTAGAGGGGCGTGCCATGCTTCGGGTAGCCCGCTAGGCATGGCCCATTTAATTATCTAAAATAGGTCTAAATGAATCTCTAATAGAAACACGAGTCAATACCTTCTATTTTTAAATAGTTAGTCTAGATGAATATATTTCTTTACAATCTCGTAAAGCCATCTCATCATTAAACTCATTGGGTTTAAAGCGACGTTATAAACTTATAATCCACTACGACCCATTATTGATGTCTTCCAACAATTTTTTTTGACCATGTCTAATAATATCTATATATAAAGTAATATGTAATTTAATAGCCTACATGAGTACTCCCTCCGTTCTTTTTGTTTAAGGCGGTTGATTTTTTTTTAAACTTCAATAACTTGTCTTATTTAAAAAATATGTAAATTATCATCTATTTTTTTATTATTTATTTTATCGTTAAGATTAGTTTGAGCATGTATATTTTAAATGTTTGCATAAATTTTTTGAATAAAATAAATAATTAAAGTTTTGAAAAAACAAATCAACGGATCAAAAGAACGGAGGTAGTACAGCGCTAAAAAATCCAGCGCGCGAGGTATGATCTATAATCACCGCCCAAGCACGTTCAAAACCTCGTGCAGTGTCGGAAGAGCCATTTCATTAAAAAAAATACACTGCTCTCCAACCGTCCAGCAGCTGGGTGCACGCAAATCGACGTCAAGTACGGAGTACTATATTGTACGAGTAAAATGAAATGGTAAGTACTACTACTGGTACCTTGTCTCGATCTAGTTAATCACCCACTTGGCCACTTGCTTTGTTAATTTGCTCCCTCCTCTGGAGCCGTATACGTACCCCCTGAACCTGTAGGGGTGGACGACCGCTGAGTTCTTGTTGCAAACAAAACAAGCTCCTCCGTGCTCTGGTTCTGCTGCAGCTGTGCAGCAAGCAGCAGTGCTGCCGTCGACGGGAGATGGCATCGCCGCCGCGGGTGTGCGTGACCGGAGCCGGTGGGTTCATCGCCTCGTGGCTCGTCAAGCTGCTGCTCTCCCGTGGCTACGCCGTGCACGCCACTGTCCGTGATCCATGTGAGTGCGCAGCATCTAAACTCACTAGCCACCCCTGTTTATCCCCCCACAGTCTAAACTTCCAAAGCATCATCGGGCTTGATGAAGGTCGCTCGAGCAGGAGCAGACTTCTCTGATTGCTTTGCTATGCGGTTTGGCAATGGTTTGACCGAACCTACGATCGAGAGTCTTGCCCCTCGATTGTTTCATCTCCTACTGCGACGACAACAGCGCAACCAGGGATGAACTAGGACGGGTTTTGGTTGGTTTCATGGTTATGGTTTGTAATTAAACCGTGCTAAACCTAACCCGTTTCAGCACTAGAAATCCGGCAAGGCCACACAAAACATACCTTTTACTCAGTCCCCGTGCTAGCAGAACTCTGTAGTTTTCAAGAATGTGTTGGTTACTAAATTGCTAAGTTCCTCATAAAAGCGGGACTGTGACATTAGCTTTTCAACAATATCAGGTGATCCCAAGAACAAGTTTCTGACGCAGCTAGACGGCGCATCAGAGAATTTGCAGCTGTTCAAGGCTGACGTTCTCGACCTTGACACACTGGTGGCCGCGTTCACGGGGTGCGATGGGGTCTTCCATATGGCTTCTCCGGTGCCTGAAGACAAGATTGTTGACCCGGAGGTTTGATACATTATTACTCAAGTATACTCGCATTCAGTTCTCCAAATCTGCAACATCGCCAAGTACACTACTAAAACTAAAACAACGTCTTTACAATAGGCAAATAAGATGTGTGAAAATGGTCATTTTGTACACATGGCTGAGCAAACCCACTTCTGGGGAAAAAAATATATTACGAGCAATGAATTAAAATGTGGAAATGGCTATGGATCCAATCATGGGCGAAATCCAATCTTTATTACTCTTAAGTGTATCATTCGGATCTTCATTGTTCCTCCAGAGCGTGTGTTTTAACTTGATGTATGATTTCCTCATCATGAAAATGTACAAAGATGGGGCAATGGTGAATAATGCGAGGCCGAGGGCCTTGGATGGAGAACTGTATAAAAGAAGGTTTATGTGTGCTCTGCTAGTACCTAAATGATGAGATTTAGTGAAATAGAGTTTTTTTTACAAGTTAAGGAAAATACGGAGAAAAACTTTAGGTGCATTTTTTTTCTTTTCTATTTGTTACAAGCGAGGTTTTTTTGAGGGCGGGGTAGCAGATGAGAAACTCTGGGGTTTCTTTAATGACCTTTTTGCTAAATTAAAATCAAATTTTCAGAAGGAGATGATGGCTCCAACAGTGAAAGGCACCATGAATGTACTTGAAGCTTGCTCAGCTACGAAGGTCCAGAAAATCATCGTGGCCTCGTCCCTGGCTTCTGTCTGTTTTGATCCGAACTGGCCTAAAGATAAACTTATTGATGAGAGTTGTTGGTCAGATAAAGAGTTCACTCTGAAGAATGAGGTGAGAAATTTACAACGTCATCATACTATAGTTTGTACCAGTTGGAAGCTGGCATTTTTTAATTCCACAATACAAAGCCAAGTACACGCCCCGCGCCCTAATGAGTATTTTGGTGTTTGCATAATATGACAAGATAAATAGATAGAAATAAGAGGATCATGATAAGTTTTATCCCATATTTAGATAGAGTTATACGAAAACAAATGTGAATGATAGGATCCCTATTCCAATTCTTATTCTACCATATCCAAATGTCAACTAAGAGAATAGGCTAGCGGACTTTATATTAACAAAGTCTCCATCGATCGCTACTTACCACACAAGGATAATTTGTTGCAATACATGTTTTCTTTCGACAAAGGAGCTATCGAGCCACATACTCGAATGCCGTTGGGTAGGTTCCTCCACAAGTAATCTAGGCTCACTAAATTACGAAGCTTCCATTCTCCATGAGTAGCGATTTCTTTTGGTTGAAAACAAATGGCAACCTTTCAATTAATGGAAGAGGGTACAACACTAAACTGGCCCCAAAGGGGAAACTCAGAAATCGCTAAAAAGCAGAAACCAGACTAGGCGACTAAAAAGCATTCTGAGATCTCTTCTCCTTTGCTCCAAGGTTTCTTTTTCCTTCTCCGCTGACTCCGCTGCTTGCTGCCATTCTAAGAGCAATTTCTACAGGAGATATTAGGAATTCTCTAACGTGAAAATATCTAATTACTTGATATGATGTCAGTATTGGTATGCTGTTGCAAAAACCGAATCAGAAGAGAGAGCTCTGGAATACGGGAAGAGCAAGGGACTGCACGTTGTTGCTATCCTGCCTGGTCTCGTGTTTGGACCTCTGTTGCAGACTGTGGCACTCAATACAAGCAGCAAAGTTCTCGTCTATATGATAAAAGGTTCGTGTAAATATATTTATATTTATTTGTTCATCTATTACCTGGACACTTGACACAATTTTTTTTCTTCTGAGGAGAAAAAATGTTTTGACTGGCTTCCTTGTCAATTTTAACTTATCCCATCTCAGGAGGCCCTGACACAATGAACAACAAATTCTGGCCTCTAGTGGATGTGCGCGATGTTGCAGATGCATTTCTACTGGCCTACGAGAAGGCTGAACCATCTGCGAGATTCATATGCTCACTAGACCAAATGGACATAAAAGACTTGGTGGATGTGATGAAGAGCATGTACCCTAACTACAGCTATGTTGACAAGTAAGTGCAACCCAAGCTAGAGCTATGATAAGTACCCCGCGTGAGAATCCTTTGTATCGACACATGTATTTGCATCGCAGGATTGTAGATGTGGGATGCAAGCCTGCGGTTACTGCAGTTAAACTGATGGATCTGGGGTGGAAACCAAGGAAGTTGGAGGAGATGCTCGCGGATAGCGTTGAGTGCTACAAAAAGTCTAGCCTTCTTGAGGATGCAGATGGGAAACCTTGCCGTCTTCCCTATTTTTACCGCATGAATGTTGAAGAATGAATAGACGATCTGCCATTATGATTATTGTTTGGAAGTCACAGAGTAATAATAAGGAAGGGGTAACTGCTCGGGTGATGCCATGTGTGGCTGTGGCTTTGATAGGATTTGCGTGGCATAGATGCTCCTGCTGTGCGGTCCAACTATCTAGGTAAAGTGTACACTTCTGCGCAGAGTTTGAATCTATTCGATTAGTCCGCGTCCACTAGTATGGACAGGTTATGACATGGTCCCAACGAGTAATAGTTTTGTTTTCAAAAAGATAAAGGTGGAATTGTTTTGAAAGGTCCGGCAGGTGATGGTGAGCCACGGTGGGTGGTGAAGTCTGGTGGCAAGGTTATAAAAGGAAAAAATGATTGGCGAAAACCGGCCGGTACGTTGTGCCATGATCTACAATGGACAGCTAAGTCCAGTAGCATTTTGAGAATCAATGGAAAAACTCTTCAAAACATCCCCTCACCAAGAAATGTTTTTTCTTCAAATTCAACCCTACATAAAAGCTCATATTCTGCAAAATATCCAAAAGCTCCATTGTCTCATTGTATGTTGTTTATAGCATATCCGCAATTCCCTTAGAAGGTGGACTGTTGAGAATGTTATAGTAATCACCCTTGCTTTGTTGTTGTTTTTCAGAGAACGAGTTCTCTAACTAGTTTGTGTAAGGGGTGGGTGAGAGTGTGCAATTCGGGTTGGGCTCAATTGGGCAAATAGAAAACCAGGGTGGAAAGAAGGGGTGTGCGGGTTGCATGGATTAGGAGGTGGAACAAGATGATTGGCAGATCTCCCCAGCACCATACCTGTGATGAGCTGGAGAACTTTGAGGTCAAGATACAAGTAAGGTGAAAGGAAGAACCATTTCTTACAAGCACCTGAAAAGGTAGTGCACCTTGGATGCCATTTTCAAAGATGCGGAAGCAGAGGCGGCACTCGCTAGCGAAGACACCGCGGATGGCGGCGTGGGTGGATCAGATCAAGTGGCGAATCTTGGTCTTGAGCACGTCCCACTCGAGCCGTTGGATGTGTTGTCACAGATAACTAGCGAGTGGTTGTACGCATCGACGACGAGCTTGTGGCCGAAGGCGTACACCAGCATGCAGTTGAGGCGATACTCGGCGGAGGCCATGCATGACGCGATGCGTAGAGGTTGACGACGACGTCGTTGGGCAATGGGTTGGTCTCGCAAATGCTCCACAGCGAGTGGTCGGTACTGCAGGCAATAGCTGATGGAGGAGGACATAGAGTCATGAGAGATCAAGGGTGATCGTCTTCCTTGGGTGATGAGTGATTGTCAACATGTGTGTGTGTGTGTGACCCTTTGCTCATGTTGTGAAGGTATATGAGCATGGCAGTGGTCGGCGATAAGGAGTGCTGGGTGAGGCCACTGGTGTCCAATCTAGAAATCCAAGGAGTGGAAGGGCATGTGAGGGAGGCAACGGCATGTGGTTATGGTGTGGTTCCTCGACCAAGTATGTGGGAGCAAGTGTCAGAGCGACACATGTCGAAGCTGGAAGGTTCGGTAGTTTGCTCCCTCAAAACTATCAAGGTGGATGGTTTGGTAGTTTGAGCCTCAAAACTATCAGAGATGGTGTCGACTGCGTGGGCCTGACCATGGAAATGCCATGGGGATTGGGCTTTGGACATGGGCCGGCATCGAAGCCAATTTGGCGGTTTTTCTCAAAACCTCTGCCTACTCTGGGATATAGATTCCCCCCCCCCAAACTATGGGCAGTTTCCTAGTTTTCACTTCAAAATAGTGGGCGGCAAGGGTTGGACTACTGGACACGTGGAGGATAGGGTGAAGACTTGGAAGCCAAGAAGATGAGGACTTCATCATGGTCATCCGAGTGAGTTTCCTGTATCTTTTTAGTTTAGCCCTCCTAAAGGCATTCTAGTTAAGCCTAGTCTTAGTGTGAAAATGCGTCAGTTAGGCCTAGGGCTATATATAATGTCTTGTCTAGTCATCAGACCCTCTCTTGGTCCATTGTAAACCCTAGGCTTAGCATCCCAAGCAGCCAAGAGCTTAAGAGAGATTGGAGAGCATTAGACTAGGATTTGAGTCCCCAAGGTACAGTTCTTCACATTAGAAAGAGGATGAAGGGTGGTAGGATATAGGGAGTCCTTATAAACTTTATTTTCCAATTCAATACAACAAGATTCCTCTGAAATTTCGAGTGCATGTGTGCAGCCATCTCTCCTTCCCCGCCCTAGTTTTGATTTTGGAGTAAACTCAAGGCTTTTGGTCTGTTTGATTTGCCTTGGAGTGAATCTGGTTCTTTTGCTATGTTTTGGAGTCACCATGACATGGAGAATATGATCTAGATCATTGCTATTCTTCAAGAATTCCATGAAAAAGTTATTTTTGAGTTTTCCCCCTTCTTGCCTAAAAATTCCCCTCTTCATGAGATCTGAAAATTCATGGCTATTCCTTGATCTTTTTCTATAGATCTTTTGGGAATATGTTCATGATAGTGCTGTGATGTTGTGTGATAAATTTCATGAAGAATGGTTAAGATTTGGTCAAGTTTTGGGTTTCGAAGTTCTTAAACCGAGGTTGTTTTCTGGCTCAACCAGACAAGCCGGTTCAACCGACCGGACAAGCCGGCGCTTACCAGACAAGCCGAGTGTGTGCACTAGACAAGTCAACGCATGGCCCTTGCCGCAGTTCGACTGTCTCACTAGACAAGCCGATGGCCTCCCCCGGGCAAGCTGGCTCAGGGCATTGGACAAGCCGGTGGTTGCCCAAGTAGTCCCTCTTTCTTTGGTATTTTTGACCTTGGTGTTTTGCTTCGACCTCGCTTTTGGTCTTTCCACTGTATGCCCGTACTCTTACTTGCTGATCATTAGTGAGACACATTTCAATGTGTTGAGTGGCTAGTGGATGACTTGTGCGTGAGTCCTCGCTTTGCTTGGCTTGCGATCTTTGGTTGATCATTGAGTCGAGTGTTTCAGCTACATTCTTTGACGTGTCCTAGGTACAGTAGCTGTTCAGTGCTATGTGAACCTACATGGTGCAAGAAGAGAGTTGGTGGGTCAATTTTTTGAGAGGCTCATATTCACCCCCCTCTAGTCGCCTTTTCGGTCCTTCAAGTGGACTTAGGCTTGGGCGACAGAGGACGGAGCGAGCCGATGACTAAGGCTCTTCCGCAGACAGGGAGGGATGCAGGGAGGCAAGATCACAAACGGGAAGGCAGCGCGTTGATGATGATGATGATGAAGGTGGTGTCGTCAGATCTAGGCGTCGAAAAGGAGGTGGTGGTGGATCCATCGCTGTTGGAGGAAGGGTCTGTGCGGAAGCCCACTCTAGAGGCGGCGGCAGGGTCTGGAACATACCACAAGAGGTACTGGTGGATCCACCACACGGTTGCTCATTTGCAAGGTGTGAAAGTTGAGTGAAACATACAATTGCCTTAGTCTTGTAGCAATAGGATAATCCTGGGAGTTAGAGTCGAGTCTGAGTCTTTGCCTCAGGGATTCTGGAGTTAGCTTCGAGTCTTGGTAAAGCTCTTGTATCTTTTGTACCTTTGCTACTCCAGTATAATATACTTCATTGCTCTACCTTTTAGTTATACTTTACTTTATTTCTTACACTTGCCTAGTGTGATGTACCTTATTGCACACTAGACAAGGCTTAGGTTTGTGCTATTCTTAAGTTTTTTAAATCTTGCTAGACTTGTCGGTGCTATAAACTTTCCTTAGGCTTAGATCTAAGGTTAAGTTAGTTATTACCCTCTGATCTAGGAAGAACTTTAGTGATCAACTTCCACTTGATCACTAGTTTAGGTGCCATCTTACTCACGCAGCTCTAGTTGGTAGCCCCTCTTGGTGACAGCATTAGGGAGTCTCTGTATTCCAATCCCATCGTTCGGTAAGCCCGTAGACGTTAGCCAGTTGTTGTTCGGTTGGCCAACTATCTACCCCCGCGCCACCTCGGTGTAGTTTGGAATTTTGCTCGACGCAAGATCCTAGTCTGCATTAAGTTAACTTAGCTCAACCACGAGTACTCCTATGTAGTAGTTAAGGAATAGAGTTTGAATATCCTAATCTCGCTGGTTGTCCTCCCAGATAGCTATACCTAGTTTGCTGACTGTTTTGGTCCCTAGTTCTCTCACCCACCATACACTATTTTATTTATCTTACCCCCGGTATAACAATAGTTGGTAGTTAGTTAGTTTTACAATACTGCTTAAGTTCGAACATATCATTCCACCTATTCGCCATTACAGTGTTTCCCTGTCAATTTTACGATACTCGAAATACTCTAGGTGAAAAAGCTACATCGAATCTCCGTGCGCTTGCAGAGTAAAATCTGTTACACTAAGAGACATCAACAGGGTCTATGGAGGCGGAGGCCAGTCGGGCGGTAGAGCAGAGCGATGGCAGTGGGGACAAAGGTCAGAGGGCGGGGTGAGGCTCTATTACGTCGTGGGAGGGAGGCGACTGAGTGGACAGAGTGGTGAAATAAAAAACATAGAGATTGCTCCATCCTAAATTATACCGCTGTTTAACTATCCTTAGTTCGATTGTCACCAACACTACTACACTAGGAGGATGCTCTAATACGAATTAAAAAGTCAGAGTAACTTTTACTCATAATCGAATGACTTCCTTTGTTATCTTTCTAGAGCTTGTTTGGATCAAAGGATTTTAATGGGAATTTTGGAGGAATGCATTCCATTGGAATCATACATATGTGTTTGGAACAAATGAGACCTAGGTCTCATTCCTTAGGAAATGAAGTGGAAGATGCACAAAACACAGAAATTAAAACATCCACCAAGACCCAAGGGAATGAATCTTGCTGCTCTTCTTTCCACTGCTGCTCATCCTGTTCTTGTCTTCTACCTCGCACTGTAGCTTGACAGTACAGAAAATTTAGGATCACGCTACCATACTTCGTCGTAGATTTGCCCATATCTTGTAAATGATTGCATATGATAGAGAGATTAGAGATCTGCTGATTTTTGGTTGGACTGTTCCTGATCGACTAAGTACGAGGGAGACGAGCAGTAACTCACATGAGAACAAATGTAGAACAAAATCAGGACTGTTCCTGATCGACTAAGTACGAGGGAGACAAGCGGTAACTCACATGAGAACAAATGTAGAACAAAATCACTTTTAGGCGCTAGGTGAGGGAGATAAATTATTCTATCACGATAGATATATCAAAACAAGGTGAGTGGAGGAGATAATTATAAATTAAAATCGTGCCAAATTACAAGTGATAAGCATGTAAATCACACCAAGAAATAGTAAACCAAATTTATAAAAACATGTTGTATTCCTAAACAAAAGTAAATGTGTTGTTTATTGGTGGGCATGTGATGACCTCTCCTGTGATCCAAACTGTTCGTATTCCTGTATTTTAGAATCCCGTAGTTTTGTCGTTTTAATTTTTTGTCGTTTCTGCGTTTTTTTATTCCTCCGTTTTAAAATTATTTGCTCCAAACCCAAACAAGCCGTTAGTTTTTTTTTTTATATAAGGAACAATCCGTTAGTTATGGCGTTGATTTCCAATTGAACGCTCCGAAGGTCACCGTCACCGGGCTGACCCCACCGCGTCCGTGGCTCCGTGCTCACAACTGCCAACCGAGCCGCATAAGGGCCCACGCGTCATATATACACATACACCCTGATTTCTCCACCGCCTCGCCGCGTTCCAGAACCTCAAGGAACCCAGGGTCCTCGACTGCTCGCATGCAAACGGCGGCCGCCGGTCCGTCCTTCGCCTAACAACCCTCAAACTGGTCCGTACCATTTCCCCTACGACCCTCGCCCCGTCCCGCCCGCAGAGCCCAGGGTTCTCGCAGCAGATCTAGCAAGGGGGTTCTTTGCGGGCGCCGAGCGGGAACCGGTGGCCACGATGGCGCCCAAGAACAAGAAGCCGGCGGCGGAGGCCGCGGTCGTGCGGCTGCAGGCGGCGGCGCGCGGGTTCTTGGCGAGGAGGTCGGTGCGCGAGGTGGAGCGGGAGGCGGACGAGGCCCGGGCGAGGATCGCCCGCGACGTGGAGGCCTTGTGCGGGGACGACGCCAGGCCGCGGGCCGCCGTCGGGGAGGCGCTGATGAGGTTGGTGCTGCGGCTCGACGCGGTGCGCGGCGCGCGGGGCTACCGGAGGAGGGTCATCAGGCGGGTGCTCGCGCTGCAGGACGCCGTCGACGCGTTCGACCCCGGGACGGATGAGGAGAGCGCGGCGGTGCCGGAGGTGTCAAGCGCCACGGAGGCAGGGAGCGGGACCGTGGCCGACGCGGCCACAGACATGGAGGTGGACGAAGCAGTACCCGACGGCGAGGACGAAGCGGAATCGGCGACGGGCGAAGCCCGGTGCTGATGTCAACAAGACGGAGGCCTCGGACTGGGAGGGCGAGCGGGAGATGGTGGCGGCGGAGGAACACGCGGCAGCCTCGTCCCACGACCACGACGCGCCGCGCCAGGAGCCAGCGGGGAAGGACACCAAGGCGGCTGCAACAAACGCTGGTGCCTGCGACTGCGTGGACACGAGGCAGGTGATGGAGATGGTGGCGGCGCTGTGCGAGCGGAGCGTGCAGCAGTCCGTGGTGATCACCGCGCTGGCAGAGCGTGTGGACGCGCTGGAGCGCACCGTCCGCCTGATGGAGGACGCCGAGCCGCGCCGGCAGCGGGCCAAGAATCTCAGCAAAGCGGGCAAGGGGATCGACAGCGGCAAGTTTGCCAGCGACTAAGATGCGCCGCCATTAACGGAGGATTCAAACAGTTTTGTAGTTTGCCTTTGCTGACACTATATTGGTTCATCTTGTTAGTTTTGCAATGGAGTTCTTTGTGGATGATCATATTCGTTTCGCTTCTGAACTTTTTGAACTCTAACATCCGCTAGTAGTGGGAGCCATGCTCTTGAATTTCTTGAATACTTGAACTCTTGAACATCTTTGCTTTTTTTTTATAAGGAAATCTTTGCTTCTTGAACTCTTGACGCCTTTTGCCTAATCCCGGGTTGAACCACAACGTAACATTTGGGAGTCCTCTGCAGATGTGAATATTTATTACTTCATACACGGGTGGAAAATGATAGATTATGAAAGATAAATATTGTTAACAGCTCCTTAAAAATATCCGGGTTGTATAAAACATTTTTTTAATAGTTACAGAAAAAATCCAGATTGAAAACACTACTAATGCAGAATGCAAAAATATAGTAATACCTCTACTACATACTCCGTACAATTTATTACGTAAAATAGCGTATGATATCTGGCAAACACACAAGTGTACAGTCAAGGGGACCAATACTCCCACTGTTTATTTGGACATGCTATAGTTTTGTTTGGACATGCTATAGTTAACTAGTAGTACGTGTACCTTTTACCTTCAGTTTTCTTAGGAATGAGCGGGTAACTAGGACAAAACACCGTTTGCCATAAAATTTTAAGCCAAAGTATTTCAAACTTATCTACTCACTCTATCCTAAAACTGTTGTCCAAAAGGATATGTATCTAGACACTTGTCCAGTCCTTTTGGACAAGAATTCTGAAATGAAGGGAGTATATTTTTTTAGTTTCTAACTTCAGTGGTAATCCATCCGGTTTAAAAAATATGGTGCTTCCGATATGCTACCTTTTTAGCTAAATAGCTTGCCGAAAATGTCTTGTTACTTGACACAGTTTATCCAAACTTATTAAGTAAACTTACTTGATCACGTATGAAAATCTAATTTGTGTAACAAAACATCATGACTCCACATCTATGCTCTTCATTAAGCCTAATGTGTCAGGTTAGTTGGAGATGTCTTTAAATTCTATGTTGTGCTATGTACAAAAATGGTTGTTTAAATGTGTGGTTTTATTGATAATTCAGTGATTTGAAGATTAATACTTTTTGTTGAAATTACCTGTTCTTTTACTCTTCTACATGTACTTCCTAGGCCCCCTTTAGCGGGGCTTCTCGGGCACTGGCTTCACCAAAGAAGCCCGAGGAGGAAGCCATGTTTTAGGGGCTTCTGCTCTCCAGCGTACAAACGGCTCAAGCTCTCTAGATTTTCACTTGAGGAGCCATTTGTCACAAAAATATTTGGTAAGATTTCACCTAGAGATATGCTGAAGCCGGAGGTCAAGCTGCACAAGAAGGCTTGCCAAACGGGATCTTAGTTTTCATTAAAAAATCAGATACTCTTTGGCTCTTGTTTCCCGTTGGCACCTCATCTTTTCTAAGATATGTATTTTTTTTTTATTTTTGTCTAGTTAACATTTGCCTCCTCTTCCTACCTAGTATTGTTCTACAAACATATTGACATAAACTTAGAAAAGCGAAGCACCTTCCTAGCGTGTATGGGTCGAAGTGGCCAACAATGTGTTTGGTTACTAGTATCAATCAAGCATGTACAGTGGGGAGCCAGCCCTAAATTTTAGGTGGGGCGAGCTTATATATACGTCAACGTTAAATCATAGTAAAAAAAGATTATATACACATGACACATTTTTACTATAATGCCTTCTTGCAACTATCATCAAGAGCGAGGCGCCTGAATCTCTCTCGGCTCCTCTACAACTCCGTTCCTCTCTAGTTCTCCTCGGGCAATTAATGCGGCAAGGCCTAGGCACAGCAGGAACTCCGGAAAAAAGGGTGTTTAGATCTCTTTAGGCTAAAATTTAGTCCCATCACATCGTATGTTTGGACGCTAGTTAGAAGTAGTAGACATAGTTTAATTATAAAACTAATTACACAGATGAGCACTAAACGGCAAGACGAATTTATTAAGCCTAATTAATCTATGATGAAATTCGTCTCGCCATTTAGTCCGTGTCTGTGTAATTAGTTTTACAATTAGACCATATTTAAAACTTTTAACTAGCATCCAAACATCCGACGTGACGTGGGCTAAAGTTTAGCTCGCGGATCCAAACACCTCGAAGAGGCAGCGAGCAATGGCAATAGCGATGGGTCGATGGTTTATGAACGCGGTTAGCACAGTGGCGCCGAGGATGTGGGTGGCGTCCGGCCAGTTGGGCTTTACCTTGTGCGCTCCTGTCCAGTGTCTTGCGCTATTCCCAGTGCATACTGTCATATGCATTTAATACATGTGACATAAGATTAGAACAAGTATAATAAGGTGACGTAAGCGGACTGTAAGGATGTCACATCAAATTTATGGTGACATAGAAGAAAGAGAAATGGAGAGAGAAATAAAGTGGAATGTTCACTTGTAGTCAGCTCAAAGTGGGCTGCTCACAAACTCCAAGACACCTTGTGAGAGAAAGATAACTCCAAGACACCTTGTGAGAGAAAGATGTGGATCAGGTATTAAATATACAGCTTACACCAAAAAGTGGCTATTGTATGAATAGTCTTTTAGTTTGCTACATGTGGCATGTCAACATCATATAGTCCACAGTGGGCTCTATTATTAACCTTGCTCTAAGGCTATTTCCAGTGAAGAGTTTCATGGCACAGTTATCTAGTGTGCTACGTCAGATTTTGTCTAGGTGACGGTGTAGGCTGAGTTTTGTCCAGATGAAATTCTCTTTCCCTCCCATAAAACTCTCTCTATCTCCCTCATCATAATTACTCTGCCATATCACCAAATATGATGGTGTATAATAGCATTTAATGAGAATGAAATTAGGATCAAACTCTCACTAGAGCAAGTATAATAAGGTGATATAGGCGGGCTGCAAGGAATGTCACATCAGATTTGTGGTGACGTGGAAGAAAGAGAAATGGAGAGATAAAGAAAGTGAGCTGCTCATTTGTAGCCAGCTCAAGGTGAGCTACTCACGGACTCCAAGATGCTTTGTGAGAGGAAGAGGTGGACCAACTATTAAATGTACAGCTTGCACCAAAAGAGAGCTATTATATTAATTGGCTTTTAGTTGGCTATACGTGACATGGTAACACCACTAAAACCCATGGTGTCCTCTATTATTAACCTTGCTCCTAGGAATGGCCTAAAAAGCTTATGTAGTATGTGAATTAAGATGGGAGACAATAAAGTAGTATCTTGAATGAGATATTACTTAGCACGAGATTATATACATTGGAACCTGAACCATCTATGTGGCCTACAATTCATAGTCTCATATACATCTAGTATTTAATTGTCTCGTGAAGACTACGAAACAACACATGATACTGTGCATTGGAATAATTGTATCGTTTATAATAATATATGATACGATAGTTTTAGATACTTGTAATAAGAAACGATGGATTGGGAATAGCTTTAGCCACATCTGTTGCCTGTTGGGCATGCAGCTGGACACTAGGCTGGCTTGGGCAAAATTGATTACTTGGAACAGCCGTAGAATACATCTCCGCTTCTTTGAATGGTGCTAGCGCCAAGGGGTCCTAGCCAAGTTGGTTAGGTATACGGGCACTCCGCAGGTCCTGAGTTCGATTCTTAGTGGGAGAGAATTTTTTGAGTTTTTGAATGGTGCTAGCGTCCGAAACACTACAGTAGAGCATCCCATGGTCTGATGGTCGATGACTTGGATGAACTCCGCATAGAAGTGGTAGAGGAGTCTTTCCACGATGGCTAGCTAGGGCAGCTACCCCACCTTGCCATAGGGGTGGCTCCGCCTCACTTAATTTTTTTGGATCACTTACATAAGTAGTAGAAAGTAGCATTAAGTTGGATGATTTTCTTTTGAATGAGTAGATACGTACACTCAAAACTATTTGTCCTATCATTTCATTTCATAAATAAAACCAAACATACTCTAAGGTTCTTTTGGAGCGTGGGATTTTTCCCCCCTAAATCCTACATCTTTCCAATTTCCTATAAGGTCCCATATACAAGTTTAGGTAGTGTGGTAGAGTCATCCTAATTTTTTGTTTGGTTCGAGAGATCTCAAAGGATGAGGTGGACTTTAGTTTCACGGTGTTAGCAGCTCCGTCAGCGGACCACTTGTCATTGATAGCATTGTCTTCTTCCTCAGATGCCCTACCTATCGCCCACCCTCCATTGAGCCCCAATAGCCGTTGTCCCTCACCGTCGTAGCGCTGGCCTGCTCCGCCCCACTCGGCGCCGTCGTACAAACCATCCCTACCCCTTTGCTGCCATGGCCCTGCTCCGTCTCTTCGGCCAGCCTTGCTCCGCTCCGCTCAGCGCCGTCGCCGGGAGGCCCGGCTCCTCCTACCTGCCTACACCTGGAGGCGTGACGCGCGAGGGAGAAGACGAGAGAGACTATGTATGACGTGATCCGCCTCTTTTTCTAAAGGACAACGTATTAAGAGAATATTCTGTCACGTGGGATGACTCTATCCCACCGCTCTCAATGCAAACAGCAGGAAAAATGAGTCAGTCCCTGTCACTTCATTCCCTTAACCAAACGGGATAACGATTAATTTAAAAGTTCATGATGGCTCTTCTCTGCATAGCCTAAATCTAAACTTGTGCGGTTTAGTATTTTTGTTAGAAGTTGCACAGTTCCTTTTATACACTAAGTTGCAGCAGTTTCTAAAGTAACAAAAAGTACGTACAGTACTATATTTAATATTTTGACTCCTGTAATGGAAAATTTGTTCGTGGGCCCACCGTAATCACCCTGACCCGGCCGCCTCCGTGGTCAACAAAAGGTCACCAGTGACGACCGAAACCATGTGGGCCCACGCGTCAGCCCTTAGACCCCTTCGCTTCTTCTCCAACCCCCACCCTTCCAGAAGCTTCCCGAACCTCAGAACATTCACTTCTGCCCTCCCATCCAAGCATTTGCCACGCTCCCGAACATTCCGAAGACGCCGCGCGCCTTCTCGAACTTGCGCTCTCGTCCCCCTTATATGCGCACGGCGACAACACCCCCTGCCACCACAGAGCAACTCGAATAGCAACCGCAAGCCCAGACAAATCATCATCCAAGAAATCTCACGGCCGCGGCAGCAATGGCGTCTCGCCGATTCTTCACCTACGACCCCTATGACTACTACTACACCTCCCCGTACCCCTACTCCTATCCCTACTACCAGTACCAGCATCATCCCGCCCCGTCCCGCGGCGTGGGCGGGTTCTTCCCGGCCGCCGCGGAGGCCGCGCCAGAGGCGGTGAGGGTGGCTCCGCGGCCCAGGGTCGAGCTTGTCGAAGCCGGTCTCCATCCCCGTCCACTTCGTCGGCTCCGACCCGGAGCCGGAGCCGGAGCGCGGGGCGGCCAGGATGGCGCAGCCGAAGAAGCGGGAGCCGTCAGCCGAGGAGGCGGCGGTGAAGGTGCAGGCGGCGGCGCGCGGGCTCATGGCGAGGAAGTCGGTGCGGGCGGTGCGCGAGGTGGAGCGCGAGGCGGAGGAGGCCGCGGGGAAGATCGCGCGCGAGGCGGAAGGCGCTGCGCGCGGACGCCCGGGCGCGGGTCGCCGTCGGGGAGGCGCTGATGAGGCTGCTGCTGCGGCTCGACGCCGTGCGCGGCGCGCGGGAGTACCGGAGGAGGGTCACGAAGCGGGTCCTCGCGCTGCAGGATGCCGTCGACGCGCTCGAGCCCAAGGCGGCGGCGGCGATGGCGGCAGAGGAGGAAGCGGAGGACAGCGGCGAGACCGAGGCGATGACGGCGGCTGCCGAGATGGATGTGGACGGAGAGAAAGCCGACGGCGAGGTTGACGCGGTGGAGGAGGCCGACAAGGCGCAGGACGGCGCGGAGCTTGACGACGACAAGCCGGAGGAGAAGGTTTCGGGTGACGATGCTGAGGGTGAATGGGAGATGGTGACGGAGGAGCCCGAGCCTGCAGCGGCGGCGGCGTCCGAGCTCACTGAGGCGCTCCCGCAAGAACCGACGCCGGCCCAAGAGAGCAGGAGCACGGCGGAGGCCGGCGCTGTCGACAGCGCCCTGGGCGCTCGGAAGGTGATGGAGATGGTTGCGGCGCTGTGCGAGCGCAGCGCGCAGCAGTGCGCGGTGATCGGCGCGCTGGCGGAGCGCGTGGACGCGCTGGAGCGCGCCGTGCGGCGCGTGGAGGACGCCGAGCGGCGCCGCCGTCGGGGCAAGAAGCTGAGGAAGGAGGGCAAGGGGAGCAACCACAACAGCAGGTGCTACAGCGATTAGAAGATATAGGGGATCTCCGGGGCTCCGGGCGCGAATAACGAACAGCTCTGATTTGGAGCTTTCTCCGTAAGCGTAGTTGCAGAGTTTTTTTTGTAAATTTTGTTTCATTTGTTCTTGTGTAATTGAGTCCCTCCATGTTTGATTTGCCAAGTCCTCTGGCTTGAGAATTGCAGCGTGTCCCTGCGTACTGCGTTGCTTCTTTGTCCTCGTTTGGTTGGCGTCAATCGTGCAAACTTTCAACAAAAACATCTAAAGGTTTTGATTGCCATCGAAACAAGAGCATCTGCTCCTCCAATAGTCCAGGGCGAATCCTGATTGGCCAAATCCCCCCATTCTCTCCGTATTGCATAGAGACGGAGTCAAGAGTGCGACGAGCCGGGCGCCCAGGCGGATGGCCGTGCTGCCGTATATACGGGCGGCTACGGTGGTGTCGACGCGTGATCAGAACTCCCCCGATTCCAACGCCTCTGCTGCATCGTCGTCGACAAGTGCAATCCGACCAAGAGGTGCGATCATCCCACGCCGAGACGAGAGAAAAGTCATGGCCGGTTCCGACGCCGGCGTGCTGAAGAAGAACTGCACCGCGGCGGCGGAAGAGTAGGTTCCTTTCGAGGCAGACGCCACGCCGGCCGAGAAGAAGAAGAAGATGTGGAGGGTGCCGCAGGACCGGGTGGACTTCATCCTGTCCTGGACGTCGAGGAAGACGTCTCCCCCGACCTTGACGCTTGACAAGGTCGACCGCCAACTGCGGCACCTCTCCCTCTCCGAGGAAGAGAGAGAGAGAGAGACGCGTAGCGAGCGGCCGAGCCTGCAGGGCGTGGCTGCCGAAGAACCAGTCCGGCGTATCAGACCGTCTATTATTATTCTAACTTATTTTTTTTCTCTAACTATAACGGTCTCACAAGAGGGAGACCCAGCGGTGGATCAGGGGCCTGCAAGAGGCGGCTACGTCCTCATATCCTCTTCGCTAACTAGCAGCAGCTCAAGCTAATTACCATCACTTGTACTAGTTCTTTTCCGTCCTGGATAGTGGAGAGTAGTCTTTTAGGTCCTGTGTTTGAAGACTGGTTTGGTTTTAAACCTAAACCTGGTGTAAATTACAACACGGAAATTTATAACATTTTCAGATGTTTGGATGACCAGTGAGCAGATTAAATTTACATCCATCTTCACACTAGCTCTTGGATTCAAGCCAAACAAACCATAAGTTTGAGCAAAAGAACACCCATCTTCATGTGCGAAGTGTATTGGTGTTTTTCTTTTGGGACAACTTTGAAAAGTTGAATAGCATAGTCATGCTCCTATTCCCGGCTTCATGAATTGATCTGAAAAGAAAATACAAATCCAGGTAGTGTTCAGTACCTGAAAACTGAAATTCACAAGTTCTCAGCAACAAAGGTCAAATTGGATAGTAACCAATACAAACAATGTTCCCCTACAACAGTATAGCCTTGAGCATTATCAGGACCGCTACACTACAATACAATAGCAACAAAGCTGCAATGCTGAGTTTTTCTTTATATACATGTAGCTAGCCTTCGCTCCATTATTGACCCATGCCTGGCCATTCTTTCAGTCAGCATGGGGAGCCTCTCCATTTCTTCTGCTGAAGATTGGATGATAAGCTGCTAGATGCTTGTGACTTATGCCTGTCCACACTTCCTTAGGCACACAACACCTTCTTCCTGGTACTCCTGCCTGGTAATCCAGAACTCAGGTGCATCCTGCATGTTCAGAACAATAGGCAGGAGAGAAACATTATCAGCAATCCAGCACAGCATAATACCACGGGGCAATAATAGTTACACAGCAACGGAGTTAAGTGTGTTCCTTTCCTGCATTTGTTTTCTCTATCTCAAACTTTGACATGTATAACAATTACCTTCATGATTCCAGCAAGTACTGCACCTCCCAGGTAGACCATGTGCTTTCTCCGAGGAGGATCCTCTATCCGCAGCCGTAATTTCTATGCACAATAAGAGGCAATGTTATCACAAGAGCACATGCCAATACTGAGATGAAAGGATATATCCTATTTGTAGGGAAAAACTGCAAATTCTTTGAACGAAATGGTTTTGTTGTAAATTTCAATAGAGAAGATTGAGCAACTGTAGACCAATAATCAACAATAATGCAAGAGTAAACACATAAACAATAATTACTACTATGTACTCCATGAAAAATTAATTTCCTTTGTATTACCTTCAGGCCGTCTTTGTTTCCCTTCAAAACTACATCAAGATATCGATCAAGAATTTCCTTTTCCAACCTTGAAAAAAAGTAGGAACTTGTTAGGCATATGCAACCTGGAGTCTATATCCCTAATCCTCTATAACTAGAAGCTTATGTAAAGAAGGAAAATGATCACTGTAAGAAACAAGATAAGCATCATAACCATATCTAACATGACAACCACCAACAAGGCTAGCATCATAAGAACAATACTTGTAATGTTAAATTTTATTTAAAACTAATAATTTTTCAATGCCAGTTGTAGATTGAAAAAGACAAATGAAGACAAGCATATCCTCATGACTACAAACTCAAAACTGAACATTATGATCTTACCGACTTGGAAGACCAGGGTACATGGTACTTCCTCCGCTCAGGACAATATGTTGGTAGAGCTGCAAAACATGACCAGAAAAAAAGGCGAATGTAGTTCAGATTTTTATATGGTTTAATCCCCTCTATTGAATTCGACTTGAGCCAAGAATGTAAGCATGAAATAGAATACTCAGAATGAAACATTGTAAAGCACTATACTATTTAATTTATGTTATTTGAGGTTGTCTAGCTGCCAAAAGAAAAGACAACGGGCTGTTTGGGCGATAAGTATCTGAAAGTCGAATAAAAATTATTTTAATACCTAAGCTTGTTCAGTTGTCTTCTTAATGATGCAACATTGTGGTCTCCATATAAATATTTTTTTAAAATGGATTACATTCAAGCATATAGTTATCCATGACTCTGTCCAGGTAAACATTTTCCCAGGAAGTTCTAATCCACTATTGTCCTAACTCATATGAAATAAATAGGTATAACATTAAATTCATTTCTTGCAATCCATATTTCATTTGAACAAGTGAATATTTAACTGGAAATGTACAGTACGGATAAGATATGCATACCATCATTCGGTTGTCAATATCCATTTCCTGAATGCAACGGAATGCCATATCTGCCATCCCATCACCTTCAACATCTATCAGCTCCTGTTCAATAAATATTTGATTAGTTCTACCTTGTTGTTGACCTTGATGAGATAATTACTTACTGCAATCAGCAAATACTATGCAGGAACTTGAAATGAATACTCTTACAGGAGTGAAAGTAGCTGGAAAGGAATACTCTTACAGGAGTGAAAAGAGCTTCAGGTGCTTGAAATCTTTCAGTGCCAACTTTAATAACTCTTCCATCTGGAAGCTGATCACAAAAACTGAGTTCACAATAAGAAAAGGAACAGGGAAGAAACAGAAGTGGGGCAATATACTTACAGTGTAACTTTTCACAAGGATTGTCGTCTCAAGTCCTAGTTGGTATTCTCGTTTGTAATCATAGCTGTATACCATTTAACTGTCATGACTACATAGATAACAGTAGGGTAGAAACAATAATCAAGAATAAAAGGCAACTTACCTTATATAGCATAGCTTCTCTTTTATTTCTCTGACTGTCTCAAAGTCAGCAGATTTGTTCATAGCATACCTTTTAAAGTGGGAGAATTAATTTGATTAGAAAAAAAATGTAGCAGCAACTGCAGAAGACAGCATCTTCAAAGCACGATAGGTATTACCCTCTCCTTGATAGTAGATCAACAAGATAAGATGTTATATGCCTTCCAGCTACATTCATTCTTTTTGTCAGATGTGGATAAGAGTATCCATCAACTACAGGCACCTGAATGCATGGTAAAGATGATAGGTACAAAATTACGAATGGAAATGTAAATACATTAGCAAAAACTAAAAGCTTCGCATCAAATATTTGTTGAATGAGTCAGATGTAACAAGTGGAAATAGGTTTTGTGAAATGAGTGAAAAAATATGCTTGTATAAATAAATGGAAAGGAAATATGTAAACACTAAACAGTATCAAAAGGGCATGTTAAAAAGGGGCATCTTGAGTGAGGACTCAAAAATCCTTGTGAAACCTGATACTACTGCAAAGGTCAATTACATATTTTTTATATCTTTACTACTATTCATATGTGAATCATTTCTG
Source organism: Paspalum vaginatum (assembly GCA_030272315.1). Classification (NCBI taxonomy): domain Eukaryota; kingdom Viridiplantae; phylum Streptophyta; class Magnoliopsida; order Poales; family Poaceae; genus Paspalum; species Paspalum vaginatum. The sequence goes on from CM059016.1 coordinate 22,489,281, forward strand.
TCTTATAAATAGTTGCCTAATTCTTAAGCCCATTCATAAAGTGTACTGAATTCATTGACTGGCGTACTTTTTAAAAGCACATCTTTATGGTGTTCTGGGTTATCATGGAGTGGAGTTGCTTACCATGATATTTAAGTTAGTTTCACAAATATGAAAAAAAATTGATTGTACCCCTTTGAAGCATAGAAGCTAGTAGAGTATAGGGTAGAACATAATTATCATACCACATGAGTAACACCATCACCAGAATCTATCACAAGTCCAGTTAGCAAGCCTGAAATGTATACATACATGTGAAGTGGAGCGTTAATGTAATCTTGCATGTGCTTCTGTGAAAACCAAGACAGTAGCATGTGGTAGGGATGGAGATAACCTTGTGCATACAGTGAAAGAACTGCTTGGATCTGGATGAAGACCCCAGCAAAGTTATATTTCTCAAACATCGTCTCAATCTGAACATGGGATTCAATTTATTAGCCATTGATGTTGATAGCTACAATGTTGTATGTGACAACCTGTTGAAAGGAAATGACATACCATTTTTTCACGGTTTTTCACAGGATTGAGCGGCGGATCTGTCAGGAGGATTTTACACTCAGATGGATCAACCTAAAAGAAGAAGATAAAAAGGTGTTGCTTTACCTAGAGCTAGAAAACTTAAAGAAACATAGAGGATATTGGGGAAATATTTTCCAGAGAAAGGGTATGGCATTACAAGCAGAGAAAAGCATATCAGGCTATCAGCAAAGATATACCTTGAGTTCACTGTAGAAGGCATGATCCCAAATATGGCCCATATCATCCCAATTTTGAACAATCCCGTTGGTGACAGGATACGAAACATCAAGTTGATGTCTCAAGTCAGCACAAGCTGCTCCAACAACAATATCCTGCACCGAACACAAGCAAGCATTATAAGATGTGCTCATGAAGTAAGTTCAGAAAGATGATAATAGAATAGATTCAGACCGTCAATTCTTGTTCCTGAAGCGACTCCTCATAGCGAAGCAGAGGTCTCCCGACGACACAAGGGAACACAGATGTAGGGAAGTTCTCACCAGCAAAGCCACACTTGACATACTGCAACCAAAGGTGTCGAATAAGAGACTGAAGTCATCCACTTTGTAATCTGGTGCATTGTTGTATAATCACATTGAAGATCCGACAAGCCTCAAATCTGTCCCTATGAAGCGTTTAGTATTGGCAGAAACAGAGAGCAGGTTGAGGTCACCAGATTACAGGAGGGTTATCACATACATACTGCAATATAGCATAATGAGAATTTAGTCTGTACTAGAAACCTAAGTCCCAATCAACATTTCTTCTGCACATCAATATAACTAACAATTACATGGTTCTAGAGGCCGGGCATGCATGAAACTGTTTCAGGTTCCCCACTGATAAATGAAAAAGAAAGAAAACGCAACCAAAGTACCAAACACACTCACAACAAAACAACTAGAAATTTCACCAGCAATTGTATAGCATCTCGCAACAATTGGTAGAGCATGCCATTACTTGCGACACAACAATTCGACGTGGCAGCGATTGTCATTTCAACCGGAAAAATCACAGTGACTGTTGAAGCGAGCGAATTTGGGAGTCCAAAAACTCCAAATGCAACACGAAACACATTCTGGCAGAGGGAGTTTCCATCAGAGACGGCGCGTCCACCTTCTCCAACGCTCCTGAGCTACCCAGCTACGGCGACCCACGCCCCAACACCATGACTCCATCCCAGTCCTCGAATCTCCAGCCCCACCAGGCACGATTGCTACCCAAACTCTTCGATCCCGAACAAGCCGGCCCGCGCCCATCGACTCACGAAACCGGCTCCCCGAGCCAGTGGTCCAAGCAGCGGCGGGTTACGCCGGGGCCGCTGCGCGAGAAGCTCGGCCAAGATTCGAAGCATGAGCGGGAGGCGGATCTAGGCATGGAGCGGAGAGCGGGTGGATAGAGGGATCAGGGAGGGGAGGGCTTACCCCGGTGCCGTTGTCGCACACCACCACGTTGCTGCTCTCCATTCGCGCCTGCCTCCCTTCTTCGGGCCCTTCCTCGTCCTCTCTCCAGTCTCCGGTGATCTCCCCGTTTGTCTCCGCGCTTCCAAGCCACGGGAGAAGAGAAGGGGGGAGAACGGTGACGACCTCACTACAGAAAGAAACTGCGAATGAACTGCCGCCGTTGGATTGAAGCACGGACGGCCCTGATGAACCGTTCAGTTGAAGAAGCAGTTCTTTCCGCTGATAATCTGATAGAGGAAGCTCATATAAGAATAATTACAGTACATAGATGCGCTTAGGCCGTTTCCAGCCTGTGGAGGACCAAAACTAATTGTGGGCCCAGTGCACAGTAATGGGCGGTCATTACTCCAATGGGTCACGGGCAGCATCGGTTACTGTGCACATTTCTTCTCCGCACGACCGAACGACAGCTTCCTCGCTCGCTCCACAGGACCTCCTATCGCCTCCTCTGCACCTCCACCTGCTGATCCACTATCGCCGCCGCGGGGCCGCCGCCTCGTGCGCCTCCGCCACTCAGCCGGATCATCCGGCGTCCGCGCAGCCCCTCGATCCCATTCGCAGCTCCATCTGACGGCCACGTCGTTCGCGGCTGCACACAAGCACCAGCCGGAACCCGCGTCAGGGAAGACCTTCTCCAGCTCTACGGCAACGAAGCTTCACTTTTGTCAACCATGGAGCAGGTGAGCTTTTTTTTTATCTCAGATCTACAATTACTTGTAGCCCTAGCCCGATTTACCGACAAGCTACGTTTCATCACCTTTTATTGGACCAAATGCGCTACCTAGGTGCTCATATAATGACCATTACCTTCCATTTGCCATGGATTCTTGCTGATTAAGAATCGTCCATTCTCGCCCTCTTGCAAAAGCCCTGTGCGTTGCATGTGAAATACATTCCGTTGCCACTGTAGTAGTTTGCAAAAAACTATAGCTAATTACTTCTTGACAACTAATCGTAAACTCACCCTGCAATACTGCTACTCGATGGAATCGATACGTACTCTAATATTTTCTCCTTGTGTGCCTGCAGTGGCCGCCCATGTTCACGACAGTGGGAGACTGGCCATTTCCATCTACGAACCTACCCTTGCATGTCCTTTGGATTCTGAATCCAGTAGCAGCGACGACGATTGGTCGATGAGTGACAGCAGTGAGGATGATGAAGAGGACATCTGCATGATGTTCGGGATCGCTGTCCTGAATGAACACATGAAACCACGGAGACGGGGAGGTTCAGTCCGTGGAAGGAAGGCCGTCCTTCCGGTGCCTCCACTTGGGTGCCCTACGGATCGACCTTGACTACTTTGGGCTCGTACCTGTGTACAATGGAAGGATATTCCGTGCACGGTGACGTCCCAACTTCAATCGATTTGTTCAGTCAGTCTATTTAATTTGAAGCGATGCCAGGTCACTTTATCTTAAGCTGAATCCTGATTTTGCATTCTTTGTAGGTACCGTATGCAGAGGCCCTTATTTGAGTACATTTGTGACACTCTAGCAGTCCAAGTATTCATACTTTAGGCAGTTGCCGAACTGTACTGGACTCCTCGGTTGTAGCACAAGGCAGAAGTGCACAGTCAGCGATGCGTATGCTCGCATATGCCTCATCGGCGGACCAAGTCGATGCCGAGGTTCGGATGGGCAAATCGACCATCCTGGAGGCCACCAAACTTTTCGTCCGTGGAATCGTTGAAGTTTTTGGGGACATGTACTTACGAAGGCCAAATGCACATGACATAGGGCGTTTGTTGCACATAGCTGCTTCTAGGGGTTTTCCAAGGATGCTCGGAAGCATCGACTGCATGCATTGGGCGTGGGAGGCCTGTCCCACTAGTTGGCACGGATTCTTTACAGGGTATGTCGATGAACCAACAATCATTCTGGAAGCAGTTGCTGGCCCTGATCTCTGGTTTTGGCATGCTAACTTTGGCCTTCCAGGGTCTCTCAACGACATCAACGTGCTCGACAGGTCGCACGTGTTTGATGAGCTTGCATCTGGCGATGGTCCGCAGGTCCATTACACAGTGAATGGCAGAGATTATAACATGGGGTACTACTTGGCCGATGGTATTTATCCTGATTGGGCCACTTTAATCAAAGGTATCCGCTCTCCAAGCAAATGCTAAGGATAAACACTTCACTAGACTGCAAGCTGCATACAGGAAAGATGTGGAGAGAGCATTTGGCGTACTTCAAGCCAGGTATAAGATTGTCAAAATGCCAGTAAGGTTCTGGGACCAAGAAGACCTTGACTACATCATGAAAGCTTGTATCATTCTGCACAACATGACCATCGAAGATGAACGTCATCTTCCTTTGCCTCGAGTAAGTGACTATGAATGTGCATCTGCACCAGCCCTCGGTACCTCAACAAATGTGCCTGAGATAGAAGCACACATTGAAAGGCATAGAAGGATTCGAAGCAGAACCACACATCATCAACTACGAGCTGATCTGGTTGAACATGTGTGGCACCATTTTAGACGGTATTTGTTACAAACCTATTTCAATTTTATGCATTTTCTTTGCTTCTCAACTGAATGGCAATTTACAATGTGCAGGTAGCAGTGACTAGGAACTGCCGGAGGAACTGCATGTGCTATTTGATAGGGACGCTGCAATGCAAATATTTTGCATTTTGTTCGCCAATTTCTGGCCCACTTTCGATGTTGTAGATTTGAATGATTATATGCCTTAACTGCAACACATTTCATTGTGAGCTGTATGGACAGTGCAACCAGATAAACTAGGATATGTGACAGATTAAGCATGGGTGTGTTATTGTGGTGCTAATTTCGACCATGTACTTCTTTGTAGTGACAAACTCTCATTTATGAATGTAGTGGTATTAGCATTTCAATCACTCAGTATTTGCACTTGTTTATTACTAGTTATGTCTTATTGTTCAAGTTGAATCTGGCTGCTAAATTAATCTAGGCAGTGAAGTATGCAAACAAGCAGCAAAGTCTAGCGAAGTCAAGTTTGTATCAGCAGTACATTTTTCAAGAACAGAATCAGCAGCAGAATTTTAACCTGCAAAACCAGTTTCTAGTCCTCCCAGCTATAAGCTGAATTCTTTGCCTAAGAATTTTCTGATTGGCATAGCAGACATACATTTGTCAAATATTTTAGATAAACTGCGAAACATCACTAAATGACAGTGCAACCAGATAAATTACATTGCTCACACTACAGAATGACATGGGTTCGTCAACCCACTAAATGATAGTACAATAGTGCCTCGAACATTAGACAGAAATGAGTCCTCCGACCAAATAACTTACATCGCCAATCGTACTACTACACCAACAACGGTGACAAACATAACCAAGATTACAACATGAACCGGAAAGGGTCTCACTACGTGAAAACAGAACAGAGCACAGCTTGATGGCCCAAGATAGACGAATATGGACAGCTTTCAGTGGCTGCCTCCTGCACTGGTCTCTTCCTCAGCCTCTCTTCCTCCATCAGCCTCTTTAGATAGCGCTGCTGCTTCACACGGAGCCATTCCCACTGCACTTCATTAAAATCAGATGGATTGCATAGCATTACTTCGTTTTCTTTCTGCTCAGCCACTAGCTTCACCTGCTTCTCCTGGATGGCAAGTTGACGCTGTCGGGTTTTCTCCATACGAGCTTCAATTTCTGCCTTACGCGCATCTTTTTCTGCCTTGCGTGCATTTTTTTCGGCCTCCTGAGCTTGGTACAATTCCAATTTTTTCTCCCTGCTCGTTCCTATTTGCTGCTTGACTTCAATGAAAGCAGAGAGGAAGCATTGGAGTATGCACTGTCGCTGCTGCGACGCTTCTTGGCAGAGTCGTGGCCCATGGGCCGTGTCTATTCAGTTTCAACAGGTCCTGATGAAGTTGGTGCTCCATCGGGCGACACCAATATGTTCTCATTCTCATCAGCTTTATTCTTCCTAGGCATAGAATCTAGCCATTTTCTCTCATTCCGTAGAATTTCCCAACAGTGCAATCATTTATTTTGCCGTGGTTTGTTTATTACTAAGTCAATTACAGTTAAAGTATGTGTTTTTGCATATTTGTATAAAATTTTGGAATGAGATGAATGATTGATGTTATAGAAAAAATCAACTGTATCATGCATTTGTTAACGAAGGTAGTACATTTTATTCTGGGGGGCATTATAGTGATTATATAACACAAGGCCTCATGCAGAAGGATTTCTTGACAATAATGACTTGATGTGGGTTCCTCCTGGGGCGCCTCATTTCTGATGAAGCTCTTCGCCTTCTCATGTCTTGCCTGACCAAGAGTCCCATATAACGTGATCCCCTTTAGTGATGTTAAGGCCCGAGTGAAGGTTCCTCCCTAATAATATATATGACTAATCAAATTTGTTAATTGTCTCCTTTTTCACATGTTTTCATACTCAAACAGGGTACTCATCTAAATACTTTTTATCTTCGTCTATAATGCTACTTTGAATTAGTTTTTTATATCACTATTGACACAAATGGATTATATGTGTGTGTGGGCGCACACATACTTAGTTACTTACCTATAACAAGACCATCGTCATAAAGGGGATTTTGAATTATGTGTTATATAACTAAGAGCTCTAACTATCACCTAATAAAAACCTATACAATAACATATTTAAACGTGCACTCCTTTCAAGAGTTTCTATCTCTATTGCATAAAGTCTTACACCTAAGTTCCAATTCTACAATATAACCTATAAATATCTACTAGAAAACTAAAACACACAACACAGCGATAATAGAAGGCACACAAGTCTTCATCTAGCCTTCTTGAAGCTCTTTGTAAGGGTTTCTATGCAAGGACCAAGACACTAGTTGGATAACTCCATAGTTGATTGCTGGACTTCCCCACGCATAAGTGGGTCTCTGCTATGCCTACTTGTATGCTTTTTCTTGTCATCAATATAAAAAGTTTCAATCAAAATGCTGAGGGTCACTCATCCTTCATGCAACCTCAGGGGCTCTAGACATTATAGGGTTATGTAAGGTGTTTAAGCCCCGTGTATACAATTCAATCGTCCATGCCAAACACGGATAGCCCTATATGAGCTTAAAAAAAATGGACGTTTGAAAACCATTTCAAGGAAACTATCTTACACCACTTCAATGTAAACTTCGTTGAGGTCACTGGACGCACTGCCCGACGCCACCTCTTCTTTCTTGGATTTATTGATCAGCACAGAGTGTAAACTCACCGAGATTGGGGTTTCTTCACTATCACAGGTCTCCTGTGCTGACTGCGAAACTCCTCTCGGCAGCGCCCTTCCATGGCCCCTGCTCGGCCTCCTACTCTTCCCCACATGGATAACAAAAAAGAAAAAAATGGTTCACGCTGATACATGTGACCGGAGCAAAGCACTCCCTCCGTCCTAATTTATAGATTGTTTGATTTTTTTGACATTCAATTTGTTTACCTCTTTTTTATTATCATTTGCTTTCATTACAATTTAGTTTAGTATATAATATACTTTAACTATGATTTGGATTTTTTTCCATATTTTCAGAATTTTTTAATAAGACAGACCACTTCAGCAACGATTAAGAACATCACACTTCTATACAATTTACTTCAACTTATTTTGACACCTCTAATGTATTCGCCTTAGACCATAAGCTAACTTATATACTACAGTAGGAATTCTAAACTCTTTCTCTATCCAGCAAATCTAATTGCAAACAGCAAAGCCTTTTATGGAGTTCTGACACACATCCTTCACTTAAGTTCAACATGCAACTTACGGAGCTTCATCTCCATCATACGACCCCCTAATGGCCTGCAGCTTGGTGGCTACTTCTCTCATGTTCATCCTCTCCTTCGGCGATTGGCAAGTGCAGGACAGCCCGACCATTAGCACTGATCGCACACACTCCATGACTGTCACTGTGCTCTCCTTATGAGCTTCAAAATCGTCGATTTCTTCCAGCAGCCGGGCATCAATGATCTCCGATATACGGTCAGGGAAGCTTGCCTCCACGAAGCTCACGATGCTCATCCCGTCTTTGAACATGTCGTCAGTAGGCCTCCTCCCAGTGAACATCTCAAGCAGTATTACCCCGAAGGCGTACACATCACCGGAATCCATCACTTGCCCTCCAGATGCATACTCTGAAAGCCAATAAGAGATGATGCCAATTTAACACATTGACCAAAAAATTCACCCAGTTCTAGGGACTTCCTTTGAACTTTAATTCCAGAAAAAAAGTGTCTATTCAGCATTACCTGGAGCAATGTAGCCAATGGTTCCCTTCACTGCAGTGGTACTAGCTGTGCTCACATTGTCGTCGAAGAATCTTGCGAGGCCAAAGTCACTGATGTGGGCAGTCATATCGTTACCAAGAAGGATGTTACTAGGCTTCAAATCAGAGTGAACAATGGGTCTCTGGCTACTGTAGTGAAGATATTCCAATGCATTTCCAATGTCAAGAGCGATGCTCAATCTTTGAGTCAGTGTCAAATAATGTGGACCATATGAGCCCTCTTCCATGGGGTGTAAAAGTGAGTCAAGGCTACCATTAGGCATGAACTCATAAACCAAAGCTTTGAAATCATTTGCTCCAGAATCAATACTTGAGCAGGCAGTTAGGATAGGAACAAGATTGCGGTGCCTTATACTTCTTAGAGCTTCACATTCCGCTATGAAACTTCTGTTTGCGCCTCTAGTTTCCATGTTGAAAACCTTCACGGCTACATAGTTAGTCTGTCCATGTAACCTTGCTTTATAGACAGAGCCATACCGTCCTCTGCCAATCAAATTAGATGGTGAAAATCGATCTGTTGCTTCATCAAGATCCTTATAAGTGACAGTGGGAAACTTTGCACCAAACGAAGGAAGGATCAGAGGATTCCTGTTTCATTTTCTTCTTTCTATAGAGAAAGCAAATAATGATCAGCATCACAAGTAGACATATGACTGTGCTCACTACAGCGGCTATTGTTCTCACCCTAGAAGACTTTCGCCTCAATGAACCTGATGATGGAACAGAGCATGCAGGAATGTGGAGCTCTGCAACTCCTCCACAGAGGCCTGAGTTCCCTTCAAACATGATAGCAGATGCATTCAGGAACACACCTTTTGTTGGAACCTCACCTACAAGATGATTGTATGAAACATCTAATTGGTTCAGCAACTTTAAGGCACCCAGGGATTCGGGGATGGTTCCTGACAAGTTGTTGTGTGAAAGATTCAATATTCTTAAGCTCTCCAAGTTGCCCAAGGTTAGTGGAATTTCCCCAGTAAGGTTGTTTTGAGCTAAATATATGGTTCCTAGGCCCTGGCAGTTACCCAGAGTGTATGGGATTCCTCCAGATAGCTTGTTTGATGACAGTTCCAGCTCCATGAGCTGTTTAGCATTGCCAATCTCAGGAGGCAATATGCCATCAAGCTTGTTGAAAGATAGTTGACAACTTATCAGTGAGGGCAGACTGAAAATCTGAGCTGGAACACTCCCCTGGAGGCTGTTGTTAGTGATGTTCAATCTTAAGAGATTCTTCATGTTTCCAATGCTTTGTGGAAGCTGGCCTTCAATATTATTATCTTGAAGATAAAGATATGACAACTGAGAAAAATTGCCAATGGAAAATGGGATGCGTCCAGTGAAGCTATTTCCTTCCAAGTATAATGCCTGCAAATTCCCAAGCTTCCCTACCAACTCAGGAATTGACCCGACGTACTGGTTGTTTTCAAGTGATAAAGCAATCAAGTTCTGGAGGTTTGCAATGCTTGAGGGGAACACCCCAGATAACTGGTTCGTGCCAAGGTACAATATTCGAAGTTCAGAGGAGAGATTGCCTATTGAACTTGGCACATACCCTCCTAAGTTATTCATAGCAAGTGCAACTGTTTGAAGGTTGCTGCAGTTGGCCAATGAGTTGATGAACTCCCAGCTCTCCCTATCAGATGCTTCAATACTGTTAGGATTCAAGATTCAAGAAGGTAAGATCACGTAAATTGCCTATAGAGCTTGGCACTCTACCACTGAAATAATTGCTGGAGAGCCCGAGATCAACCAGCTTTGAAGCATTGGCTATAGAAGCTGGGATAGGGCCTTCAAAATTGTTAGAATCTAATCCAAGGTGCTGAAGGTTAGGAATATGATTGCCAAAATCCAAAGGTAACACTGCCTTCTTAAGATGGTTCAACTCCAGTCCAAGGTAAATGACAGAGGACAGATTGAACAGTGTCAGTGGCACACTTCCTGAAAGCAAGTTTGCACCAAGACCCAAGTACGACAATTCCAACAGCAGTCCAAGTTCTTCAGGGATACTTTCCTGAAGGTAGTTCTCTGTAAGAGAAAGTACATTGAGAGCCGTCATGTTACCAATTGAACGTGGAATGGATCCGGTGAGGTTATTTGCTGAAAGATTCAGAACAACAAGATTCAAGAGGGAGCCAATATTGTGAGGAACCCTTCCTTTGAGATGATTGGAGAGCAATGATAGGATCTGGAGGTTAGAACAATTACAGAGCTCGTGAGGGATCCAACCCTGCAAAGAGTTGTTGCTCAAGGAGATCACCTTCAACCTGTGTAGATGGCCAAATGAAGAAGGGATCTCACCACTGAAGCTGTTATTTGACATGAGAAGAGCTCTGAGATGTGTCAGGTTTCCAAGGGATGGAGAAATGTAGCCCATCAATTGTTGATCAGTGAGGTCAAGCTGAGTGACACGCTGTGGATGTTTCCGGCTGCATGAGACACCTTTCCACAAGCAGAAGTGACTGCTCGCATTCCAAGAGGCCAGGGATCCATGAGGGTCACTACAGGATATCTTGAAATCAAGTAGGGCCATCTGATCAGTCTCGTTCCGATGCCATGGGAAGCAGGTCGCATGGGGCAGCACAAGCAGTATATGAAACAGGAATGCAGAGGTAGGGAACTTCATAAGTTCTGGTGTTCAACAGTTACCTGAAAGAAGTGGCAACAACCATAAATTTCTTGCAAGGTTAGTATAATCTTTCTTAGGTAGTGAAAAAGCCAGAACTTTCAGTTTACCTATGTGTAAAAACATTCACAAATCATCATGATTCTACTGATGTGTGGACTTAGTTGTACATTCGATGAAACAGACTGTCAGTACTTCAGCAAAGAAAATACCCAATGAGCCAACTGAGGTGCAAACGGGAAAGAGTTGCCACTTGCCAGCTAGTAATCTATGGAGCTCAACTTTCAGCTTCATTGATGTTGCTCTTGCCTACTAGTGTAAACAATCATGCCTTACCAAATTGATATATTGAGACACCTAACTGTGCTCAATCTAAAATCCGAAATATGTCTGGTCAGGTTTTAAGCTAGAAAAGAAATTAGAAGTGGAAGAAACCATGGAGTTTGCTCGGTTTAAGTGAACCTACTATCACAGAGTGTAAAATAGATCAACATGAATGGTTTGGGTGCAGGTATGTAGTGGTGCATATATATCGTCTAACGTGTCTTTTTAATTACTTGACATATCGTTATAATTTAAAGTTCATGGGAAATTGACTGGTACTGTCACTACATAATATGGAAAAGGTAAACCATCGGTTATCATGCTTATTTAAATTTTATATCAATGTTATTCAATTCCCAGCCTTGAGGTGTAATATGCGTAATGGAGGAAATTAAATAAAGGTAAAAACATATGTTCAGAAGTTACAGACAAATGAGAAAAGAGTAGAACAGAGACATCAAATACCTCTCAAATCACGACGCACCTATACTGCACTGTCTGCGCAAACCCGAACCGGAGGTTAGAGTCTGTTAGTGGCACAGAAATGTGACCACCATAATTGCTTCCGTTTATATCCTTTTATAGGCTTTCTGCAGTTCATTGTTGACCGGTAAAGGCAGCTGCGCTTCACGCTTCATAGTACAGGATCTTCTGCATCATGACATCTGATCCTCTTTATACATGCATATGTACCAGACGGCACAAGGGATTACAAAACATGCCAATGAAACCGTAGAAGACTCTCATGGTTCCCAAGAGTCAACGGCAGTCTAAAATGTTTGGAGAAAAGCAAGGAGGTGTCACGGGATTAAAAGCAGCCGGCAGCATGACAAAACCCCATACGAAAGTTCCAGGCAATGCCAAATCACGTTCACTCCTTATCTGCAACCTTTCCAATCATTTCTACTCTTGGATGATGACTTTGTACAGTTTTCAATGTATGTGGAATTTCGTCTACTTCGTGTAACTGAAAACAAGGTACATGTGGTGCTTACCTGTTCCTGGGCACTCCAAGTTTGACTTCTAGTCAGAACGTATCATTTCTTCTGATACTGTTGTCGTTCTGTGGCACTTTAAACATATAAATAGCTAGTATATATCTCATGGGTGATTAAAGCTGTAAAAGACTAAAGATCCAAGCACAGTAGAACGTACATAAGAGAACAAATCAGCTGCCGGCATCAGTGGTCAGAAACAATAACTATTGCAAAAGATCCTCACTGTTTTTCTATCACACGCCAGACAAACGTCTGGCAACAATTTATTTCTTCCTTTCAGCAATATTTGACTAGCTAGTATGAGGATTGAGGAGTAGGGGACCTCAAATCGTCATGGTCCTCCGTCTATATCTGGAACACTATACTGTTCCTCGGTGGGTGGACTTTGACCCAGGAACAATAATTTGTGCAATGATATATGGGTAAAAACAGAAACGAGGTACTGGTAACCTAGCGAAATGAAGAAAAGGTAAGCAGTCTTTCCACAGACCACAACCTAATTCTAGGGGTTTCAATTTGCCACTTCTGTAGTATCTCTTTTGTACTAATTATTTTCACCAGAGGCAGAGACCACAATCTAATTCCAGGGGTTCCAATTTGCCATTTCTGTAGTTTCTCTTTTGTACTAATTATTTTCATCTGAGAATTCAGAAATAAAAATAAGCCATAAAAGTACACTGTGGTGTAATGTATCTTAAAAGGAAGCTTACATAGCTCTTCAGTAAAAAGAGGACATCTAGCATATAGTAGTATTAGAACAAAACCAATGTTAAGCCCTCCAACAGAAATTTGATTTAAGCTAAAAACGTATTCTAAAAGATGGAGTGTTGCACCATTGTCCCTTAATATCTTTCCCGCAAAACAGGTAGGAGGGACTCTTGAAAACAGAGGGACAAAGAAAACATCAAGTTCAGAAGCTGAGAACCTGATGAGAGTTTGTAGCCGGTGGACTCCTTACAGTGCCAACTTGTTCACACAAGCGCACAAGTGTGGGGCCATTGCAATTGAACACACAGCACACAGCTGAGCCTGACAGCACCGCCCACAAAGAGCGCCTGAAACAAGGCGTGCATGATCAGGAGCAAACCGGCTGGCAGGCATTCCATCGAGCACTTAGTGACCACGCCGCGGTGCGGAGGAGGGCATGGAGCTCTTTGTCAGTACGGTCCAGCCGATGCCGAACCACTAAACGGCCAGACGAACGAAGAACGATCAGGCGTGCAACATCGGTGGCGATGCCCTGGCCAAGACTTCCCAGCGGCCGGCGGTGGATAGCGATCTGGTCGAGCAGGAGTGCAGGACTGCAGGAGCCGATCTTTGTTGCTGAGGAACGTGGCAGACTGGCAGCCAGGGGGGCACTTATCCGTCGCCGCGGCGAAAAGTTTGCCTCGCATCGCCCGAGGGGGAGCGGGAGCGCCGTTGGCTGAATCCGAACGGCCCAGCTCCCCTGCCGCCGGCGCAGCCCTCGGTTCCGGTGTCCCCGCCTCCGCCGCCACCCTCCACACATCCGCCGGCTAATACGGCGCCGAGCTCCCCAGCTGCCCCTGGCTCCGGCTTCTCCGCCTCCGCTGCCGCCCTCCACACTGCCGCCACCTACCGCCGTGACGCCCCGCCGCCAGCCCTCTCCGACCGCCTTTCTCCTCCGCCCGACTGGCGGCCGCCTCCCGACCGCTACCACCGCCTGTCCGGCCGCCACCCCGGGCCCTGCCCTTTAAGGCTAGAGGTGGAGAAGAAGGAGACGCCGCCGCCGGCCAATCCAACCCTGAACCCGAACCCGAACCCGGTAACCCGAACCCTAACCTGGAACCCAGTGGTCGCCCCCTCATCGTCGTCGCCAGCCGCAGAGCTTTTTGCGGTGGCGGCGCCACCGCGTGGACTGGGCTACTCCCGGTTTCGGCCCCACGATGCTTCCTCGCCCCCGCGTCGCGCACACGATGATGATTTGTCGCTGTAGTCCTCCCGAACTGGCAGGGCCGGGGTGCCTGGTGTGCACTTGTGCACTTGTACAGTGAAAGCGAGAATGTGTCGGCCGGCAGAACCCTCAAGCCTCGCAAGTCGCAAGCTCAAATTTGTGCTGAGACCAGCGGGAAGAAACATTTTTTCCTCTATACTATAGTCCAGTACTACTTTTCTAATATTTTTAAACTCGTTTATTGTAAAAATATTGTTCCTAATAAAAAAATTGAGTCAATGACGATATTTAAATACTGCGGATTCAAACTAAGATACGTCTTTTCTACGTAGCACAATTTTACAAAATCATTTACAACTCACCGAGATCTACAACTCAGTTCACCATTTTTCTCCCATTTGAAGCTATTTGCTTTCGGCATATACAGGACCCAAATCTATATTTATAAATATAAACATTGCATAATTATTTCATCTTTTATCTCTACAAGAGGTCTTATGAAGGTTTTATGATTCTACAGTATATTCGGTGATAAGGAGTGAACAAATCGAGGACGAAACATATCATAAAAAAGGATTTTATGAAAGTTTTATGATTCTACAGTATATTTGGTGATAGGGAGTGAATAAGTGGAGGACGATATAGATGAAACATATCATAAGAAACATATAGCTTTTTTGGAACACATTAGACCGTAGATGGAGATACATTTAAATGAAAATCACATCGAAGATGCTATATTTAAAGCCATCTAGGTACCAAATAATCAACAGAATATTTAGATCTTGTATCAAATGAAAAGATATTGAATTGTAAAAGATATTGAATTGTAAAGTTGTAGATCTCAGTGGGTTTATGTGAAAATATTGGAATTTGTTGACCGAGGTGTCGAGTGGTTGAGTGTTTTTAAAATGCACAAAACCGTAAGGTACTACTGTAATAGTATGTATACTGATGGAGTAGTATTGAAAAATGAGACCCATACTAGGGAGGACTAGGTGGTTTTCATTGATATCCGAATTCAGGTGCATGGTCCTTCACTTCTCCCACCTAACTAATTGGGTTGAGCTCATTTCCTACATGTAGTACTCTCTCTCTTATTTTTTATTTGTTCGCTTCTTAGTTTAAAAATGAACTAGTAAACTGATAAATATTCAAAAACGGAGGTAGTAGAATTATAATATGTGATATATGCATTAGGAAGACAAAAGGAAAGAGACATATGGTGGCATGTATCTATATGTGGTGGTGTATTTGCAAACCTCTCATTACTCGTGCTGTGGCGGAACCGCCAATTTAATCCGAGCTAAGCACACCTGCCATCACATGGCTCACAGTGCGCTTAGACCAAACTAAATCCGGTCGTCCGTCGAGAATCGTTCGGCTCTCGATATTACCCTATCCCAGAGGAATCGACATCATACACATCCAGCCCTCGATGGAGCCACAACAGTTACATCATCAAAGGACAGTTGAATATAGCATAAGTAGACTTAGTTTACAAACCAGTTTCGAAATAAAATACAAGTTCCAACATAGAGCCATCGCAAGGCAAGTTCATAAGTATTTCGCAGCGGAAATTAAAATTCGAAGTTCGTGACAACATTCAAAAGAAAATAAAACAACATCGAGCCCACTGATGTTGCTCCTGTGCCACACGTGAAGACTCTCATCTCTGATGGAGGCATGGACCCCCTCCAACACAGGTGCACACTAAGAAACTCCATACCTGCACTCAAAATGTGGAGACAAACCCTGAGTACTAATTACTCAGTAGGATTTAATGGATTGGCTTACGAATGACGCAAAGCTGGCTTACTATCAAGTAGATCCTTAGCCATTGATTTTAAGCAGTGGTATCAACATAAAGTAACAAATTTCATCATTTGCATGTGAATAATAATAAACTTGCAGAAATGTAAGCAGTACAATATAAGCATGTGATATTTGAAATCATGGGTAATAGATACAATATATTTAAGTAGTTACTATGTTGCCCGTGTGCAATATAAGCATTCTCACACCTGGTGAGCAACAACGATTCGAATCGATTTTAATTCCTAGGAATAACTATCATGCCAGGGGGTATATGCTTAATTAGTCGTAGCGTTCCCACATATATCCCCCATCTCATCATGTCTCATCCCAAGATTCAAAGCGCCCCCGTATAACCCTCGGATTATGGCTCCTTAGGAGCGATATCACGGCATACCCGGTCAGCCCTCCCTCGAGTACAAGCGCCCCCTGGGCCTATCGGCCTCCTGCAAGTTGATGGGACGGCACCTCAAAAACTTCGGACGAGCCTAGGAAATACTTTCACCAGTCTCACGACTCGGATAAGCATTCTAGCAATGTTATGCCGACCAGCAGGCAGACTAACGGACATGCCTTATGTGATTCAAGGCGGAGTCCATAGTGTGACATCATGAAAAGTAAATACTAAAATAAAATCTCCGCTCGGTCTCCATTTAAATCATAAGCATAATAATAACTTCCATAATGATAAGATTTCGGTGCCTTTAAAATTACCTACGCGACTGAGTGACTCCATTCATTCGTATCTACTCGTACCTACCAAAACTCTAGGCAACTCGTCCTACGAACTATATATATAGGTGCTAGGGCCAGTGCGGCCAAGAAGTCTAATGCAATTGTTTTCAATCAACTCCTAATGCAGATGCATAATCATCTATCAATCAAGTTTATATTAGCTGGGAGTATCATGGTCCTGCCTACCTTTGCTTATGTTTCTCAAAAGCAACAAACTAAAATATGTTGGTTTGCCGGGTTGTGGGGCTTTGCCCCAGGCACCCCTTGATCACTTGGACTGCTTCCTCATTCCAAACATGACTGATGGGCCCTCTAGGTCATGAGTGGGTCTTAGCTGGTCTTTTGGACACCGTTGCTCAATGTAGTTCCACACACTTGCTTCTTGATCACATATCTACAATAAACGTCACTATATGAATGATATGCATGATATGGCGAATGAGATGCATGAATATCAATCAGCACATGTGAACAATCAGTTCCAGGAACAGACATAAAGGTGATTGATAACTACTTTAACAAAAGTACTTTAGTGACATAGCACATCTGTAGTTTTAAAATCAAGTATTCACAATGCAACACACAGATTTAATACATGAACGAGTATAAATTTTACATTGTTCTTTATCATACCATGTGCAAGCAACACATTTGTCGAGCATATATTCACACATGTAATGAATTGCAAGTATGAAACATCACGCCGGCACTAGCGACAATAGTACTTTTATGGACCTAGAGCGAGCATGCAATCATATACATACACTAGCACATTATTGATCATAAATGAAACATGGTAATGCTGTGACCCGGTAAAAACATATAAGAGGGATTTAGTTACTTACATTACTAAGATACATGCATAGGGTGGGGTGATGTTTATTTCCAACCAACAAGTCAAACATGTCATGCCGGGTACATGACAGGAACACACAAGCATATTTTAGGACATTAGCATCCAACCTTCTTCATTTTTAAGGTTATTAAATAGCCGTCTTGAGAACCTCCATATATCAGTCACTAAAATGCATGAAAAATTCCCACAAGCATACTCTTACAGTAATATAGCTACATGAATTTAGGAGGAATTTTTGGAACAGACCAAATACCACTTTTCTAATTTATTGTTTATATTAGCATAAATTTTACCATTTTCAAATCACATAGCAAATGGAAACCAAAGCATAAGCTAATTTAGCACAATACTATACTGAGCTAAGTATTCACATTATAATTTCTTTAGATTTTTCTGATCAAGTTTTACGTGGTATGCATTCTCACATTCAATAAATATACTAGTTAATAGGAAAAGGGTAGATCTGTAATTAAACAGTGAGTTCTAGGGTTAATTAAAATTACATGTGACCACATATGGTACAAAAAACACCTAGTCCAAGTTTCATAATTTTAGGAGCCCATTTACCCTACTTTTTCTAATTAACCACTAAAACAAAGCATGGACAAAAGCAAGGGCAATACAGTCATTTTACAGCCCTAGACCTAGTCCATTGCAGTAGATCTGCTCATAAGCAATCTAACAAAACAAGTTTCATAATTTAATGATTTTCTACTAATTTCTAGAGCATTCCAAAGTTCATATGTCAAATCCGGAATATAGTCAAATATAACCCTATAAATGGAGTTGTATGTGATTTCAGTTCTATCCAGGGGCCTGCAGAGAAGTTTGCAAAGACTCAAGTAAACATCAGCTTAAGTAGCACAAAAATAGAGGAAAAGATAGGGGTTCTCTGCAAAAAGCTCATCTTCTTCAACCTTTGGTTGACAGGGAAGGGGCGCGCGGCCGCCGGGGTTCTCGCGCGCAGGCGCGTCGCGTTGGGGGCGCGCACTTGGAGCTGACCGAATCTAGGGAAGGTGTTCCCAGGCGTTGGGTTACCACACCGTGTAGAAATCGTCGCCGACGGTGTAGAGGATGCGTGGGTCGGCGGTGGTGAACTGGACAGGCGGCGGACGGCATCCGCGCGGTGGCATCGAGGCAGATTCAGCCGTGTAGGGGTGGATCGACGATGGAGAGGAGCGCACCGACTGCACGTGTTGACGGTGAGCCCAAGCGGTGGTGGTCTGGATGGTGGGGAGGGCGCTGAGGGTGGTCGTTGACGGTGACCCCGAGCTTGACTCGGGCAGCAATGGCAGCAGTGCACATAGAGGAGGCTAGGGGCGATGGCGGTGGCTAGGGTTAGGGAGTTGGGTGCGCGGGAGCGAGGCGAAAAGTACGGCGGTGGTCTCATGGCTCTGCAGAGGAAAACGGCTGACGGCGCGAGCTCGAGCTTCGAGCTCAGCCGGCAATGGCGGCGGCGCTCTACACGTTAGAGCAGGAGAGGGCTGAGGGAGAGTGAGCATGAGTGAGCGAGTGGCGAACGCGGACGGGTTCGCGTCCAGGTGAATGGAGGAGCGCGGGCAGCGTTGGGCAGCGTTGCTGGATAGGGGCACCGGTGACCATCGGCCACGTGTCGGGCGCGTTGGCGTCCCGCCGAGTAGGCCCAACCGGTCAGTGTCACAACGACCAAAAAAGAAAAGAAAAAAAAATAAAAAATACTGTTTGACTGCAGAGACACTTGTTCGAAATCCGCGTTTTTAACACCCTAGAGGCTGAATTAGATGAAACTCGAAATACAAGAAGTGTTGAAAACTTTGTTATCTACAACTTTGTTATAAACTTTGACACCATGTTCTATTGAAATGTGAGGAGAAAAGTTGAATTCAAAAGTCCAACCTC
This sequence comes from Paspalum vaginatum, assembly GCA_030272315.1. Classification (NCBI taxonomy): domain Eukaryota; kingdom Viridiplantae; phylum Streptophyta; class Magnoliopsida; order Poales; family Poaceae; genus Paspalum; species Paspalum vaginatum. Next base: position 22,508,709 of record CM059016.1, read on the forward strand.
AATTTGACCAACAGAAACTACCAGTTTAGAAATTCTAAAAGTCTATTTTATGTTCACTTTCACACATGGACTTTTATACCAATGTTGCTCAGAATTTTATGAACTACAACTTTCTTATATAAAGTTTTGCATGATCATGTCTTTTGTTTGCTCACAATTTGAATTTTCCATTCAGGTCTATTTTGATAGATTTCACTAGAAGACAGAAAATGAGCTAAAATACCATGCAAACCTTTATGCATGTCAATATAGAAAATACAAAGTTGTTCTTCATGAAATTGTATACAAGTTTGGTATGTAAAGTTTCATCTAATTCACAACAGATTTAAAGTTACACATACAAACATGTCTAAAGGTTCGGTAAAACAGCATGTTAACTTTATGTAGAGTTTTTCTTAGTTTCAACCTTTTGGACACTCAAATGAGATCCAATTACTTCCAGGTCTGAGGCAATTGAAGGGTGATAAGTTTAGTTTCATTTCATATTCAGGTAGATTTTGAAGTTGTATAGTGAAATCAAAAGTAATTTCAGATTGAAATTTTGGGAAGAGATAAAAATCTAGACTTAGGAATTATTCTAAGTATAGACTGACTTGGGCTGCTATCCAGAGATATTTGGGTGCAATTTGAAATGAGTAAATGACAATTTTAACCCATGCTCAGTGTAACAAAAAGTGTAGTTCCTTGTTTGTACAACAACTTTGACAATGGAGTTGAATTATGATACTTGATAAATCTGAAAGTTTTATTAGGGCTCAAATTTGATCAAGATTACCAAGACCTAGGCTTTAAAGCTAGTTCAAGCACCTTCGACTTGAGCTTTTAGAGATCTTAACTCTTAATTCTTGGTCATGGTCTAAAAGCAAAATTGATCTACAAAATGAGTACCAAAACTGCCATATTCGGGGTTTTGCATGAAAACTTCTGTATTTTGTGTTACTCATTCGAACAATGTGAGATTTTGTATATCCAGATAAAGAAAATTTGACTTACTGATTTCTTCTCTTAGTTATTGTTCCTCTCCAAACAAGATCAAGCTATAACTTATCATTATCTAAGTTCAAATCATGTGTTAGGGTTTTTAGATGCCAAGGGCATCATAGGTGCTGACAGGATTCTTTCGGTCAATCCGGGTGGATGGGGTACACCGTCTGCCCATCTTTTTTTATGTATATTTTAGACTATGTTGTTAGCATGATTTCATTCATATCCTAATGCGATGACGCATGTTTTTCTTTTTTTTGTGGTTGACGTGTATTTTTCTTTAAAATGTGTATTTTGGTTATTGTTTATTTATTTCTATAGTTTTTCAATACAAAGAATACTATTATACTAAAAATAGGATATTCTCATTATTAAGGTAGAATATTTTAATTCATGAAGGTAGAATATTTATTATTGTTCCTATACAAGCAAAGTATTTCTCGTGTATAGAATATTCTTCATGTGAAGGTAGAATATTTCATCCCTTTTTTATTTTTCCTTTTTATGTAGAATTTTTTGTTCTAAAAGTAAAATATTATATTTTCTGAATTTGAAAAATATTTTATCGTGAAGATAGAATATTTTTTATAAAGGTGGAATATTTCAATAGCTAATTTAGAGTATTTTTCAGATGCAATTAGAACATCGGTATTAAGAAATTAAAATATTGTTCTTTAAATATAAATTATTATTTTCTGTTAGACTAATTTTAGAATAGATATGGACCAAATCAAAATTCAGCCCAATAACAAAAATTTGAAATGGGAAAGAGGTGGGTGGAATTCCGTACACCGTTTTGCAGGAGCACCCGGTGCTTAATGCGGTGCTTAATGCTGCCATTTGCGTGGACTTCGATGTTCCAAGATGGGCCATGCGCTTTTAGCTGTTGGGCTGCAATTGCAATGCTAGGCAACAGCTCCTTATTCAAACATACCCTTAGTCTTTTTATAGTCCACATATTTTTTTTGTCCGAAACGTCAAGCATTAGCGGGCTGAAATTGGGAATATTAACCGTTTATCACTTTTATGAGGTGAGTAGCAACATATTTACCATTTCAATGTCTCATGTGTTAGTAACACACGATTAAGAGCTATTTGTAAAAGTGCTAAAAAATTAGATATCCCCAAAAATTGTATTCAGACAACTTTTCGTGAATAAGATGAATGGGCAGGCATGGTATTAAGAACCAAACATCCGAGGATTAAACTTTCAGATTGAAATTTCTGAAATTTCGTGTTTTTCGGTGGGTGCCGAAAAAATTATTTCAGGAATTTCAGTATTTTTATTAATATTATGGCAAAAGATATTTGAAAATGGCTAAATATATTTTTTTTAAAAATCTGAAATTTCCAAAATTTCGTGTTTTTGGGTAGGGGCCAATTTTTTAATTCTGAAATTGTATACCCTGCAAACAACCACAGAGGTAGTATTACATATACTAAAAATATATATATATGATGATTGTTTTTCCGATTGTGGAAGCATTAGGCCTGGTTTGGGTAACCACGGATTGAGGAGAATTTGAGTGGATTGGAAGGATTGAGAAAATTTTTGATCCATTATAAATTTAAATACACGCCAATCCCTCTCAATCCACCCCAATTCCTCTCAATCTAAGTTACTCAAACTAGACCCACTTCAGCAACGCTTAGCTACCAAGGAACATGAAGGGAGATACGTATTATCCACTCCCCGGTTCATGCATGCCTAGAGGCTAGAGCTTAATAATTAGTGGGTCATATATTAGACATGGGGCATGTATATGCTGAAAAGCCAAATATTCTTCCAGATATGCTGCAACTTTGTCAGCCGGTCTACCTGAATAATCCTGATATATCAGCAATATATACCAGTCGATCTACCAGGATAGCCTGGCCCTATACAGTTTCAACAATTGGAATATCTTCGAATAATCCATACATGTAATATGTATGCACAGCAGCATTCATGCAAAACAAACATATGCACCACAGGAAAGGGAAGGGATAGATACGTGGTTGCTCTCTGTGTGGTTTGGTGTTTGGATCCAGTCTCCACTCTCAAGCATGCATGTCTTGATGATGGAGTCCAAACTGAATATATAACTGCACCGTGTGCTATATAATATACTTCCTTCGTGTCATAATAATTGTTGTTTCTAGATAAATTTGAAATTTTTTAGCGATGGTTAATCTCTTTTTTAGTGGATAAATAGCTAAAATGTTATTTATTGTGGATAAATTTTGAATAATAAAACGTGACTCCCTCCGTTTTTATTTGTAAGACTCCGTGCAAGTCAATTTTGACTTGTTCGACGCAGTAAAAAAATCTGAGGTAGTAGTTATTATAGAACAGAGAGAGTAATTTGTAAATTCAGTTTAGTGCACGATGATATATATATTATGAAGTAAAAATAGGTAGCGCGAGAGTGACCAGATTATTACGCAATTTTGGATCCAAAACAACTTCCATCGGGGGGAGTTTCGAGAATTCAGGCCCGCGTGGTGTATGGATCCAGACCATGGGCTAGGCGCCCAAAGGAATTTCAGCATATATGGGGGTGGTGGCCGTAGGGCAAGCCACGGTCCTGGTGCATTCCTCCTTGTAGTATATTAAGATCCTCTAAGGCTGAATCGAGCGGAGGGGACGGAGGAGCCTCTAGCCACAGCCTAAATCCTGGGCGCCGGCCTGTTGTCCGCTCCTCCCCCACTTCTTTTCTTGGCGGTTGGCGCTGTTCCCCCATTTTCAAGGTGAAGGAATGCTTAGCTGGTTTGATGTCTAATTTGGAGCTTGTTAGCAAGTGGACCAAATCCAATGATTTAAAGTTGACGCGCCGTACCTGTGTCACAGTATGCCAGATCTGACCGTTGACGGTGAACATCTTCTGCCTTAGCTATATACTAGTAGTATTTTATTTACGCAGCACCTATCTGAACATCTGATCATTATCGTTCGACGAAGGGAGGGGACAGGGGAGGGAAACACAGAGTGAGTCTTGCCTCTCGCCTGACGCACTGCACCACCGACGACGCCGCCGCTCCTCGACCACCATCACGAGCTGCCTGCCCGCCGCTGCCTTCAATCCGGTGGCGGTGCGCCGCGGGCACACGCTCGCGGGCGGAGATCCGGAGACGACAGTACGACACCAGGGGACGACGGCTACACTACACGCCGTGATGGCTGCTTCGATCGCGCCCTTGTTCGTCAGTCATCGCTCTCGATTGCACTTCCTTTCGGACTACTCTAGTACGTCCTGTCTTTTTTCTATCTCCAAATGCCCACAGGCCTGATGACGCACAACTTTTGCATCTTTATTTGGCGCGATACGCGAAGCCAGGCAGCCAGCCGGCCAACATTAGCTAGGGACGAATTGAACTTGCATGGCAGGCAACGCATGCCTTAGCCACTAAGCTCCTTCGCTGCCAAGAACAACGTGCTGTCCGGGGCAGGCGAGCCAAGGCAAGGCATCCAGATTATTCTTCCCTCCCGAAATTAAGCACCTGAAAAGCCTCTGCACTGCATGCGCGGCTGCACCACACAACGGAAAGAAAAGCTGCCTGCCTGCTGCCTCTCGCTTTCTCCCCCTCTCTCAGTTCTCACAGGATCCGGTTTGTCTGTCTACAGGGACACACATGCCAATAATATGCCATCCCGTACCGCTTCTACTACTAGCACTTGGATGATCATATCATTATTTATTAAGAACCACTAATAAACATCTTAGGAGCCACTAATACACATGCATCTGTCTTATGTAGTCGCAGTAGTACAGTACTAACAAAGTGAGCTCGATCTCACTGTCAAGTTACAGACTGGTACTATCTAAGTCCATTCGAAGGCAAAAGAACCCCGAGAAAGGATCATCGGATCTCCCTACAGGACTGCTGCTACCGCTGCCCTTGACGACAAGTGGGCGAAGGCAGGCAGGAACCCGGCGCGCCGGCGGGCGATCTAGCACTTTGGACGCCCCCGGCTTCGGCTAGCTCGATATCATCATCGATCAGGAGCAGTCGTCCTCCACGGCGGCGGCGGCCATCCGGAAGGCGCGGTCCCAGGCGTAGCGGAACCGCACCTCGGCGCCGGGCTCGATCCGCCGCCCGTCGCCCACCAGGTAGTCGCGGCCCTCGCGCCGGAACAGCCGCGGGTCCACGGCCACGGAGCTCGCGAAGCCCTCGGAGCGGAGGGCCACGCCGCGGACGGCGCAGCGCGCGCAGCCGTTGCGCACCGACACCTCGAACACCGGGTCGTACCCGGCCCGCGCGCCCGTGTTCGTCTGCGACACCGTCACGCTCGACGCCGGGCACTTGCTGCTGTTGCTGGTGGGGCTCCACTCCGCCGGCCTCGTCGCACCTGCGTGTACATGCGCGCAGTAGCAGCCGCCGCCGTCAGCCACCAACAGCCGTGGACTCACCGTACCAAAGAGAGAGGGAAGAACTGGGAGGAGATGGTTCAGGAAACGAAGCAGCGGGTTGCTGATGTACCTTGCGCTTCTTGGACGCCGAGGAGGAGCAGGAGGACGGGGAGGAGGAGAAGCAGAGGCTGCTTCTTGAACTGTACTGCCATGCTGGTGCCCACGTTCTGTACTAGTAATTCCGCTGGGTTCTCGTCGAGAGAGATCTTTGCTTGTGGCGTGGAACGGGGCTTCTGAGCTGGTCACCCTCTATTTATAGACCAGGATACGACGCTGTGCGTGGTGTACTGCAGGCAAGGGGAGGTGTGTCCTGTCGTGTGCTTAGCGTTAGCTGCAGGACGAAACGGTGCTGTGGATGTCTTGTTCAAATACTCTCAAGTCTACCACTGCTAGCACGTCGCGTGCTCTGCTTTTGGCCGGTCCACAGATTAGGCTCATGGCACTCCAATAATTAATAAACAATGGTGGCCTGCCTTTTGAATCTTATCATTATTTCTACCTGCTTTAACACTTTCCTTTTTTCTAAACAAATGTGAAGGAGAAAAAGGGGGCAGTAGTGAGTGAGCAACTAACTAGTACTAGACTTACTAGTACATTGCCGCAGGTTCATTTGGGTCTTGTGGTTGCCAAATCCGACTGCTGCACCTAAGCTAAGTGACCAAGCACAGGAAAAATGCTTGGTACTTTAATTTGCTGAAAAGAGCTTTAATTCGTGCCAGTGTTTTTAGATATATGCCCTCTTGCTGGATTGGTGCCTCAAGACCGCAATGTCTATTTGGGAGTTTGAATTACGTATGTCGAACATCAGTGCCATATATGACTTCTAGAACGGAGTACATACTCCCTCCATCCTAAAATAAATGCATTTCTAGATTTGTGCTTGATTCTCAAACTATCTCAAATTTAACCAAGTTTATAAAAAAACTATTAGTTTGCATCAATATATACATTATGAAAATGTATTTCATGATGAAATCAATTATGCTCACTTGGTACGATAAATATTAGTCATTTTTCGTACTTTTGGTCGAAATTAAGATGAATTGACTTACAACAAAACTAAAACAACGCTTATTTGGAGGCTAAGGATCTGCGCCGCGCATATGTTAGTCCACATGCCAAATTTACAGCAAAAAATAATTCCAAACCCTCTTTTGCCAATTTTATTGTTTTGTTATGGCCTCCTTTACATATATGGTTCAAATGGAACTGTCCTAAGATGATTGAGTCCACCAAGATTTGCAAAGGCATTAGGGCTTGTTTCGACATGAGAAAACCCCTCTGTTTGGCTGTTTTTATATTTTTTCTGTAAAACTGAACTGATTCATATGAAATGTTTACGTGATGGTTGTATTCCAAACGAGTCCTTAGTCTGCACACCCTTATTTTTATGGATGGGTCACAAAGGTAGCAGCCGTGGCAAAGGGACGCGCTATGGTTTAACGACGCTGGCTCTATACCAAACAGAAAATAGTTATTTGCACACACACTCTACAGTTGTACCTGTACATACACACTTCCTACTGCAGTACTGATCCATTCTCCAAAATACACAAGTACAAGCAAAACATCTATTCAAACACCGGACAGTCTCAAGTCAACCGCGTACTAGTCAATTGGTTTCACACACAGCAATTAGGACCACACTGCTGCAAAGCAAGGAAATTTCCATGCAGCTAGGCCCATGTGATGGCTGATGGCTCCTCTCACAGGGAACTATAACAAAAATCCGAGGCCGACATATCACTGCCACTAGTACAGTACGTACGTGTCTCTGTGTCCGCACTCCGCACACTGCGTATCAACTACTGAAGCATATAAATTCTGTCCAATGGGTCTCTGGTCAGTCAACTGGTGAGTCTTCAAGCAGTGTACCGGTGTTTGGATCTTTCGACACGACAGAGTCAAGATCGTAGCGCAGAGTCTTCACAGGATCGAGAGTCTAGAAGTCTACTACAAGGGACGAGGTACACAAGCTACTAGACGTAGCTCTGAGCTGGATTGGATGTGTGGTTGATCCGTGCAGTGGAGTGGTGGTCATCATCAATGGCAGGTGATGGGTTTCCAAGCCTACCTAATGATGATGATATGCTGCGGGATTGTTTGGGTTGATCCGTCTTGGTCCTTAACACTTGTGCGTGGCCCATATTTTTGTATTGATCGCAAGTTAAAGAGGGTGTCCGGGATCTCCTCTAGGTTAATTAAGAATCTGAAAGCTAAATACTCTTCGTCAGTTTTTGTCCTAAGTCAGTTTTTTAAATATTGATTAAATTTATAAAAAAGGTATCAATATTAATTTATGGAACCAAATGAGTATAGTTAGAGTCATTGTGACGTATATACTTTTATAATATACCTTTTGTGTGTCATGTATGTTGACAACTTTCTCTAAAACTTGGTTAAACCGTAGAAAGTTTTATTTAGAACAAAATCAAAATGACTTATTTTTAGAACTGGAGGAGTAATATCTATTAAGTATCTAGATTCTAAATTATAATAGATATGAATAGATTTGGACAGAATGTTTGAATTTTACACATGCTACTAAGCCTCATGCACGAAAGACTGACTGCCAGTGCATTTGTACCATGTTACAATATGTTCAAAGTTGTCACATCATATACATATACATGTACCTAGGCGTGCTAACGGGACATGATCCGAATGTTTTTTTGCAATTCAAATAAGCTTTTAGTGTATTTTAGCTAAAAAATGAATAGAAATATGCTCTAGTCCTTTTGAGCCCGATACTTTAAAATTCATAGGCAAAATTTGAGTACCCTTTACCACCTCTACATGTGACGGTGACTCATCTGATGCATAGTGTCTCACTGTCTTGCTATGTCTGTCTCAATCAATAACTTAAGAAGAGAGAAAAGTGATGTGTTTCTTTAAAATTATTTTTGGTGCACAACGTCGCTAGGACTGTGTTGGCATAGTTTTGGGCTAAATACTAATTAACGTCTACTAATATCTAGATTCTAAGTTATAATAGATATGAATGGACTTGGAAAAACAGTTTTAATTTTACACATGCCACTAAGCCTCGTTTACGAAGAACTGACTTGAGGATCCATAATGCTAACCCCACTATACCAGTACATTTATTGTGTTACAATCTTCAAAGTTGGCACATCATATACATATACATATACATATACATATACATATACATATACATATACATATACATATACATATACATATACATATACATATACATATACATATACATATACATGTGCATGTGATTAAGGAAGCTTTATTTTAAGATGAAACAATGTTCTGGCCTGTGCACTTTAAAAGTGCACCGAGCCATGAAAAAAGAAAAAAAGAAAGAAGGTAGAAACTATAAAGCTCTAAGCAACCTAGAATCTTAATCTCAGAATACAACTCACACCACCTATCAACATAAAAGACCCAAATATGGCGAAAGCTTGATGCAACTGTATCTATTCTCATATACCACGAAGTGAGATGGTCGTCAAAGTCTATGAAAACTCCGTCGTTCTCCTCAAAAGAAGTTGAAGAATAGAACATCTAAAGAATCTTACATATCTCCGAAGACCACATTCACCAGCCATGAGGCTAACAACCACAAACAATGATTGATATAAAAGACTAGATGGCCAGCAAACCATTAATTAATTCCATTGAGCTGCATGCAGTTGGCTTCTTCTTTCCGATCCAAAAATGTTTTTTCACAATCTAAATAAGCCTTTGGTGATTTTTATTAAAAAATGAATAAGAATATGATCCTGCATTTTTTAGCCCGATTCTTAAACCATGGCAAGATTTGAGGGCCCTTTACCACCCCTACATGTGACATGACTCATTTGATGCACAATATCTTGCTATTGTTTGTCTTCCATATGATGTCAAGAGAGTTGGGTTCGGTTCAAACCATGGTCCTTGGTAGCGATGAACCCTATTTTTGTGTTGATCGCAACTTAATAGACCCAAACAGATTTGGACCCACCATTTACACATTCTAATAAGCCTGATTTACCAACGACTAACTTAGGGTCTACATGGGTAGTGGGGCCTCAATCCCACCGAGTAATACACTAGTCCTTTCGTATCTATTTATAAGTCGTTTGATTTTTTAACAGTATGTTTGATTTGCTCGTTTTATTCAAAAATTTTATAAATATTATTTATTTTCATTGTGATTTAGTTTATCATATAATATATTTTAATTATGAATTGATTTTTTAAATATTTTTTACAAATATTTGAATAAGACGAGTCGGTTAAATTTGGTGTTAAAAATCCAAACAACCTAAAATTAGGACGGAGGGAGTACATAGAAAACAAATGGTGACATGGTAAGGAATTTACACGGAGAAAATTTGTGAGGTAGGAGAACTAGAGAGGTGTGCGATACTAATCCAGACGAAACGGTGCTGTGTGCATGCATCTGAAGTCGGAAGCGCAACCACTACTCGTGCTCTGCTTTTGGTTCAAAGGTGTTAGCACGCAGAGTCTCATGCTCATGCACATCAACAATCAGCTTTGGCCAAGTGCAGAAGCCTTTCACTTCTCTTGATTTAGCACTTCACTTTTCACTTTTTTGTCAAATCACACTGGTGGATTATTGGACTCCGGATCAAGTAATGTGGGGTAGCTAGCTTTTGGAGCTTGCTTATTAGTTTGGCATAAAAAGCTTTGTGTATTTTTTACCGACTTTAGAAAGGTTGGTTGACAAAGATTGCTGCCACTATTTGTCGATTTATGAGTTTAGATTATGTAGACATCCATTGTGATGTTCACATGAACAACATGCGTGGGTTATATATACATATATATGTTATTACGTCCTCATGTGAAATTTGTAACCGAGAAATGCTAATCACTCTTTATTACTTAAGCCTATCGATCCAATAGATTTCTGTTCATCATCATCCTCTATGCACAGATCCCTCTAAAGATTCCGTCTTCTATATCTCATTCTACTTGAACGATGTCATCTACTACGCCTCGTCCCCTATATGTCAAAAACACGTAAAATAGAGATGACATTTTAGAGTATGTTGTTGGCCAGTATTTAGGAGCTTGCGCTCCTTTGCAATTCAGAACCCTTTTACATTACAGGGTGTAAAGCACAAGGGCTGTTTTCTCTGTGGCCAAATGACAGGTGTGGTTCAATAGGAATGGTTGGTTCTAAATTGGTATCTGACACAATACAATAATCTCAAGACAATTAGTTAGTCAATTGGCTTCACACAACTAAAAGTATTGCTTCGACATATCAGTGACACTTGTACTCGTCTGAGCAGTTACGTCTGTGTCCGCACACTGCACATCAACCACCGAAGTCTTGGTCCAATGAAGCTGTCTGGTCACTCAACTCGTGAGTCTTCATATTACGTAGTACTAGCATATCCTTGTTTGGATCTATCCACCGGCCAAGCTCACAGCAGACTTTCGCCGAGTCCACTGGAAAGGACAAGAATACAAGATAAACCATGAGCTGGATAAGATACGTGTTGATCCGTTGGCGTGGTGGTTATCTGTTGCAAAGGATGGGGTTCAGGCCAAAGCTCCGTTTGGAATAAAAAATTCATAGAAATCACACGGCAATTTTATACGAAACGTTTCATGTTCCACGTTTCATCCATTCCAAATAGACCCTAAAACCTTCCGACCAAAGGTTGGGCTGGTTAGCACAACGTGATTGCTCTTAGCCAGCCAAGGATCAAACCCTAGTGTGTGCGCTTCGGTACCGCTGGGAATCCTGAGGCACAAAAAAATCCTCCTCGCTCGCCCCACACCAAAGCGCAGGTTTGTGACCCGCCCCTCTCGCTGGGTTGCGGTGCCGTTGCGTATGGGTGGCACCAAAGCGCAGGTTTGTGACCCACCCCTCTCACTGGGTTGCGGTGCCGTTGCGTATGGGTGGGACAGGGGTTTGGGAGTTTTCTCGGCATGTGTGAGAATGTCTTCTTCTTAGCTCCTTAAAACAGTTGTGTATTTCGGTTGTGTGCGCTTCAGTGCCGACCGGTGCCAACCGGAGGAAATGCTGCGGGCCGGCTAGGTCCAGCGAGCCGAGTTTTTAAATAGACCCTAAGATTTTTTTTTACGGAGTCAACAGAGGAGGGAGAATGTCCCCACGTGATTTAATTGATTAGTGTCCAACAATATGTCGATGCAGTTACAAAATGTCCACGACTTTCGCTGTGGTATGCAATCAACACAAATTTTCAATCTACATAGAAAAAAATGATAGGCAGAGATCCAGCAGAGATGTTTTGAATCAAGCGACACTACAAAGGAAAAACAGTTTTGCGGCGAAATCTTTCGTTGCAAAATGATGGCTGCACCGGCGCAACAAGAGCCTTCTGGGGTGGTTTCAATATGTGTCCAACCAAAGTCAAGTATGCCTAGAGATTATGGCTACCAAATGTGCTAATTAAACCCAATGAAATTTGTGACACCATGACAAGTCACAAAAAGTTTGCGGACCTGCAATGATTTGGTTAACCAAATGCACATCAACATTATTTTTTTCCTTGATTCTCACGAGCTACCTAAAAGTTACTAGAATCACAAATATAATTATTTTTTCTAAAAATAACCATGCTAATAATTTAGCCGCTACTGGTGGCTCTATATATATATAGGTGTGTTATGTCACTTATAGCGGACCAATAGGTCAATTATAGAATAGCTTGGTGCTAATACGTGTTGTAATTAATACTTGGACCACATCTTACTCGCTCTCATAAAGAATCTTGAGCTTATGTTCCAGTTGGTTGTAAGTTAGGCTATCTCTAGTATATTGTACCGGTGTAGCATGTTACGATATCCATTACTATCGTTACAAAATTGTAAAAGATACGGTTATTCCAATCTATATCGTAAAAGAACGAGTTTAAAAGAAATTATTTTTCACCTAAACATAATCAAACCCAATTATATACCCACCCTTAGATTATCGATCAAGTGTTTTGATCAAAGCATATATGCGGTCCCACAAAGTACGTCCAATTAACAAATATAATTGATACATCGTTTCCACGCACAAAATCCACCGTTTGATTCTTTTTACTGGGACCCTCCACCCTACGACGAAGGAAATTGTTACGCGTTCCTGCCAGGGATGCGTGGTTTTTTGTCACCGAAGATTCATCTACCCACACCCACCTTTCCTTTCCCTGATTCCCTTTCAAGCTTGCAATCAGACTGGACTCTTATTTTCATGGTATATGACCCCGTACGCAAAATTGCAAAAGACAGCCCAATACTCCTGATTGAAGTGCAGAAGGCAGAAGGCCCAAATCAAATATATAGCAATGCTACACCAAATCAAATTAAAATGTTTAATACCACATCACTTTCAAAATCCAGGATATGCAAAGTCATAACCGATCAACACGCTCGTTAGAGCACAAGTTGGCAATATATGTGGATGCTGAGGAGGACATCCAAAGAGAAAAAAAAAACATAAGAACCGGGAGAGAAGAAACACTGACTCGGCACCGACGCAGAGGACGGGCGGAGAGCAACGGTTTCTTGCGGAGGCGGATCCTGGCCGCAGCTCGGCGCCGGCCGTCACAGGAGGGGAAGAGGCGACGCGGAGGGGCAGAAGAACCAGTGGCTGCGTTGGGGCTGGCGGCGCATGGAGGAGGCCCGAAGCCGCCGGGCGTGGAGCGCTGTGCCGCACGCTGGGCTGGCCTTCGGACCGAGTCCGAGTTTCTGTGGACGGGGGATCGGATGAGCCGATGGCTTTTTTTGCCTTCACCATTCATTTGTTTTTTCTTTTTTATTCTGCACAACGTGGTGATTGTATATAATAATTAAATTGGCGTAGGATGTATGGCAATGACGAAATAGTACTAGCTAATGGGCATATTTTTATGAGCAAATTTACCGTGTCATAAAAATAATACCTTTAATTGTCGTTGGATATTGTGCACCCTTTCGATACTATCGGTTATAACTTTTATCTATTCGCCAGCGCTTCAAATTCTCGCCAGCGCTAGCCATGACAGGGGACCAGATGATGAGCGCGAAGAAGAAGAGACCAAAGAAAGCGACGACGAAGCCGAGATCGTAGCGTTCGCCTGAGGATCCCAGCAAACCCGCCCTGGCCGGCAGCTCCATGTCTCGCGGCGTGCACTCCAGCTACGACCTGCGACCTGAAGATGCAGCACGTGGCTCCTTGATGCCGCCGCCGGGTTGCGCTTCTCCAGCACCATCTGGCGCAAGAGCAGCGACATCTCGGCATCGATCTTCAGCAGGGGGATCCCAGCATGCCGCCACGGCCGTCCAACTTCATTACAAGGATGGAACGGACATCTTTGTTGCTGCCTAGGTCCCGGTTCTGGAACCAACGCTGCCACGGTGGTAGTCCGTCGTCGTGTGCCAGCAGCCGAATCGGCACTCGCCAGTGTCGTCGTTGCCGGCAACGAGTCGTGGTGATGAGAGTACGGTGGGCCTCAAGTGCATGTCCAGTAGATGTAGGAGGTTGCCTGGCGGCGCCACCACTGATGGCGTGACCATTGTGCGCGAGGCTTAGGCGCGATTCCGACGAGTAGTGTGGTGACGGTGACAGGGCACGCGCACCCCGAGCCTTGTAAATTTTTTTCCTGGAAGATCTTTTAAGAGTTATGCACATGCAATGCTTTTTTAGATTATCATATTTTCTCAGACTTGTTTATGGACTCTTTTTCTCCTTTTCGAAAACCGATGGTATTGAATTTGGAATCACAACTTACTCCGTCTCTGCATGGTTCGTCCACGGCTAATACGAGAATGACAATACATTGAGCATGTAATATCTTCATTTAATAATAACCAATTTTAACATGCACTATAACAAATAATATTTGACATATGAGTTATGCTTATAAAAATATAAAGTATTTGGAATAATATAGTCAAACCGCTCAAGCCCTAAGCTATATTCAAAATAAAAATAAAAATATGTTATATTCCTCCATTACACGTTGCAGCATGTAGAAGATCATTAAATGAATCAATCTAAAGTTCTGTAAATACTTTTATATAGCAATACTGATAGTAGCATATTTAGGAAATAGTTATTATATATTACTGCAGATTTATGAGACATGATTTACAACACATCTTATTCCAATTACAAAATAAAAAATAATACAACTAATTCAATATTTATATAATTTAAGTATATAATTATATGACATTTTTATGATTGTCACGTGCAGTACACACGTGCATGTTTACTAGTATACCCAATATACGTGATATCATGAACTCCGAGTTACTTAAATAGTTCAAGTTTCAATAATATATATGGTTTCGTGCCGAAGCAGTAACTCCCTCGGTCCCTCGTGACATCTTTCTTCCATCACCTCACAACTCTCTTGCTACATGTCACCATGTACAAGAAATGGCCTCGTTAATAGCCGGTTTTTCTCTCTCCTCTTCTCCCTTCCATCCATGGTTCACAATTCCGTTTGCACTGTTTGAAATTTCGTTTTTTACCAAAGTTTGACTTTTATATTTTTGAATTTGGAATCCAAATATACAACTTTCCGGACTGAAATTTCTATCCCAGATCAGACCGAAAACGGAAAAAAAGACCGAAATTTCGGTCTTTCCATCCCTGCCTCCATCTCATCTTCAATCTGTTTCTTAGGCCATTCTCAGTGGGAGTTTCATCCTAATTTCATTCTCATCAAATGATACGACACATTATCAGATTTGGTGACATGGAAGGGTATTTATAAAGAGAGACAGAGAGTTTCATAGGAGAAGAGAGAATTTCATCCAGATGAAACTCAGCCTACACTGTTACCTAAACCAACGCTAACGTGGCACTCTAGGTAACTGTGCCATAAAACTCTCCACTGGAAATGGCCTTATAACCCGCACACATCTTATAATCATTTCTCTTAGTTATTAGTGATGAGCACAATTACCAACACTGGTGTTGTGACATGGACGTTGGGCCTACTATAGTTGTTCATTGGGCCAACCGAGTTACATTGCACCTCCAAGGCTAGTCATGAACCCGCCGCCCCCTCCTTCCCCACCTTCCTCGCCATCAATGTAACCGGCGTGAAATAGTAGAAGCACACACGCTCGCTACCATCTTAGAAAAGGACTAAAGAAGATGGCTAGACTATTGATGGAGTATTACCACACATGGTAAATGGACTTATAGTTTGTCTAGCTAGCTTGTTTCCGTAGTCAGGGGACCAGCAGGGACGGGCCCTGCTGCACTGAATTAGATTACACGGTGAACTCATGAACTCCAGAGCAGTCCTCTTGCAGGGCGGCAGGGTCTATCTGGAACGCGCGTTCCGCGGCGTAGCGGAACCGCACCTCGCCTCCGCTCTCGATGGGGCTGCCGTCTCCGACGATGTAGTTCTCGCCCTCCTGCCGGAACACCTTCGGGTCGACGGGCACGGAGCTCGCGAAGCCCTCGGCGCTGAGGTGCACGCCCCGCACCGCGCACTCGCAGCGGTTCCGCACGAGCACCTCGAACACGGGGTTGTCCCCGGCCTTCTCGCCGTTGCTGGTCTGCAGCACCACGACGCTCGCCGGCGTGCACTTCTTGTTCTCCTCAGACCTCGCCACTGACCACCATGACCGACCAATGTGAGATAGAGATATATGGACCACATGAACGACACATGATTACCAATCGAGGAGAATGCAGGGATTACCTTGCACCAGGAGGAGGAGGAGAAAGCAGGCAGGAGCAAGAAGATTCACGGACCGTGCCATGCTGCCGCCCATGTTTGTTGTGCTTTTGCCTATGGGGCATGCAAGGGGCCTTTAATTTGTCACCTTTTCACCCTCTATTTTTATGGTGGTCGAGCGAGGGGACGCTAAGAGCTAGGGGCGTGTGCCCTAAATGGGTGGTGTTCATGCCTCCAAGCTAAAGTGCTAAACCATGGCTAGATTAGCAGAGCGTCTAACTGAAACTAGCTAGCACTATTTTAGGGGCTCTGGTTTCTGATTGTGCCCACTCCTGATTCAGCGAGCTTGATTGCCAAGAATAGCTAGGAGCTGAAAACGGGGTTAAACATGGCAAAAAAAAAAAAAACACTACCAAACCAAAAATATCTACTACTCCTTCCATCCCAAATTATAAAAGATTCTTGATTTTTTTCATCTATCCACATTTATACAAATGTTGATGAATCTATACATATACACATATTGAGCACACGTAATATGTGAGCACACATACATAATTAAAGTAATGAATATGGATCTACTAAATGCTAGAACCCTTCCAATTAGGACCTTCTAGTAAAATCTGTTACTTTCCTAACCGTGGATAACAATCACAGTCGAGGATCATCCATCCCTCATTGTTCCCATGGCAGAAAAAGTGGTTAAATAGATAAAGATGTGCGTGATCTCCCTTTTGCCCTGAAAATAAGTTATTCCAGTTTTATCCTCAGTTGAACTCTAACTTTGACCAAATTTATAAAAGAAAAATTCTATATAACCCCTACGTATAGTTGGTCATCTACATCACCCTTGAATTACAAAACCACAACTTAATTAAACTATTGAAAAACGGACAAATAAACCCCTAAGTGGTTTGCTAGGTGGTTTTGATGACGTGGTAGTGGGGCCCACGTGTTAAGTATGGAAGTTTGTCCAGATATCCCCTTAAACTAATTTTGTGTGTTCAGATCACACCTTCAACTATTTCGTTTGGTCCGAGCCACCTCCTAAAATTGTCTTTTTTTCTTGTACTATGAAAAATTTAAATTTTAAGTTTAAAATTTGTGAGGAGACATTTACTAATCAATTAATATAATTTAATATCAATTTGTATGAAAAGTAAAGATGAAAATCATAATATATTTTTCTAAAATAAAATTAACCATAGTAATACACAATTGTATGAAAAGTAATGATAAAAACACAGATATAACGATATATTGTGATTTTTATTAGACAAATCACAAAAATAAAAATATACTATAATTATAAAAATATATTGTGATTAAAATCTAACATGTTCATAGTGCAACAAAAAAGACAAATTTTATTAAGAAAATAGTTGAAGGTCTGATTTAGATACAAAATTAGTTTGAGGGGTTATTTGAACAAACTTCCATACTTTACATGTGGGGCCCACTGCCACATCATAAAAAACCACCCAGCAAAACCACTCAGAGGGTTATTTGTCTAGTTTTTAATAATTTATGGTATACAATATCTGGTTTTTATAGTTCAGGGATAATGTAGACGACCAACTATACATGGGGGTCGATATACTTTCTCCAATTTATAAAGAAACGTGTCCATATCAATGACACTAAATATATATTTTACGATATATATATATATATATATATATATATATATATATATATATATATATATATATATATATATATATATATATATATATATATATATATATGGTCGAACGAAAGGTATATACATGGAGTATGTAATGATACTAGGCCATCTGTGGTGGTATGTGCACGAGGTATGTGAGTATACCTGAGGTATATGGACATACCACATTATATGTATTAATATAAATGTATTATCATAATAAATTAAAATCAGGGGCTGATTTGTAATTTTTTCGTGTGGTGACATTTGAGATATCTTAAAATAAGTATGTGAACATACTCAAACTGATAAATGAGTATTCGGACATACCCTTGTTGATTTCTTGAAGGTGAGTATAGCTACATGCGCATGTAGATAAATCTCTTCATATATATATATATACTCTTTTGATGTCATAGATATTGATATTTTTATATAAACTTATTTTAAAAATGACTTATAATTAACGAAAGTAGAAAGATTTGTTTTTTTTTGGAATGGGGTGAGCTAGGAAATAGGGATACCTTTTCACCTACTAGAACATTATGCGTGCCACAGATTTTTTTTTTTTTGAATCAGAAATCACGTATATGTTGATAATTGCCAAAAATCATCATCATCATCGGTTATTTGTGTAAGTGTAATAGATGATTGATTTAGAATACTTAGAACTCGTTGTAGACTTGTAGCTAGCGGTGTAATCGGATCAGATATGGACGGATATCACTGAAACCATATTTGGTTCCACATTTTTCTTCGAATTCAAATTCGAATACGGATAGCTCCGGATACAAATACAAATGCTCTCAAATACAGATACGAATAGATACATGTCGAATACGGAATGAGTCGGACACGGATAATATCGGTTACGAATATTTTTATCGGATACAGAGGAAAAACATCATGCACATATATCACACTTGTTGTAATCATTCGAACAATACATAAAACAAATTTCTGAATATATTGTGCTTAAGGAAGTAAATTAAAAATCAACGAATAGCTGGTGATATTTTGTAGTCACTGTCAAAATAAAAAAGAATAAAAACATGTATTGTTATGGTTGGTTGATTGAGCAGGCTGTCGGGCATGCCCAACAGCCTTGTGGTGAGCTGCATAGCCGGCCCATGCGTTGGTCGCTGGTGCATGCAGCTTTGCCTTGGTGAGAGCAGCGCCTCCGCACCGCAGCCTACGTCCACTTTAGTACCACCTTGGCTAGCTAACATTAGGACGCACACCTCTGCTCTGTAAATCAACAAGAGGGATATACATACAGACATACTACGGAGGCTGTGGCCACAACTTTGAGGACAGTCTGAAATAATAAAATATGAATGTTTTATCGGATATTGAATCGGATCTTGTTCGGATATATCAGCCATATTTGTTGGATATTTAATATTCGTCGGATAGTAACAATATCGTATTTGAATTCGAAATCTGAAATTAGTATTCCTATTTCTATTCGAAATTCGAAATTTTCTGTGGATATCCGAAAATGGGCATCTGAGCTGCTGTTCGGGTTGTCAGATGTTGGATAATATTTGTTCAGCTTATACCCTAGCTTGTAGGAATATTTGTTCAGATTACACTCCTAACTTGTAGGGCAGCTGGGAGCAGATCCTGAATTTATGATGGCAATTACAAGAAAAAGCGAGCAGATCGTGAACTTCTGATGGCAATTACAACAAAAAGCCGGGATAGACGGTAATTTGGTTCCCCGTCCGGGGACTTAGAGTTCATAGATTTCCATATTTACGGCTGTATGTGTGGTAATTTGATGTCAATATGAATGATGATACATAAGCATTCATAAGGCACGTTTAGTTTATGGTAATGACTTTGTACAAATCGGCGTGCGGAAGCGCAACTGCACGGTCACTGTATGGCTCATTTTTCTCCACAGGTTGGGCCTTTCTACTTTGCTACGTCGTTTACTTTCCTCCACTTGTTGGTCGGGTCTTATTTCTCGCTTGTTCATTCAAGTATGAAAACCCATTCAGTCTATGGCCCTGTGCGGCTGTGCTACTCAGCGCACTCGCCTGCCGCACGCGCCTGTTGCTGCCGCCACCTGCGAAGGACGTCTACATGCCACTACCGGAACCCCTTCCCCTACCGCGACTCTCCACCTCTCCCTCAGTTGTGCCCCTCCATAAGCTCATCCGCTTCTGGGAAGCGAAGCTGATAATTGCGTCGTCGCCTCGTCCTGCCTCCTGGGCGCCGCGCGCCTCGTCCGGCTCTTCCTTGGGTGTAGGTCCACACCTCGTGTTGCCTGGTCAAGGCGGGGAGGCCGACTCGACTCGCATGGCCGCGCGAGGAGGCTTGCTCGTCGACGCCCAGGCCCTTCCCCACGCCGACCGCTGCCGCTGGCGGCTGCGCCTCCTCCCCTACACATGCTGGCGCGGATCTGGAGCTGCGTGTGGAGGCCAACCTCATTGACGCCGAGTGCCAGCAGCTGCGCCTCCTTCCCACACGCGCGGCGCTGTCGAGCCTCCTCCCCACTCCCACTCTCGTCCATTAGGCAATTTTGTAAATTTTCATTTGGCAAAATGCTGAGTTTCATTTGACAAAAATGCTATTCTTCATTTGTATTTTTGCCTAATGATAGTAGTATTTTTTCTAATGACACTAGTTATTTTTGCTTAATGTCTAGTGATGCCAGTATTATTTGCCTATTCGTGATTTCTGTTCCTGTATGGGACTCTCGGTAACGACTCTAGTATTTTTGCTTAATGCCTATTGATGCCAGCGAAGCATTTTTCTCTTATTTTTCATCGGCTGAGGCTAGAAAAGGCTAATTAGCTAGCAATAGAAGTATCCCTATACAGTATCATTTCCTGATTTAGGGTGTGTGTACGACCAACCTAAGGCGTTAGCCCCACCCTTTATGGTAATGACTTCTTTCAGACCGGCCGTGTAGAAGCGCAACTGCATGGCCACTAAGTGGCTCATTTTCCTCCGCATGCTGGCTGGGCCTTTCTACTCCGCTACGTGGTTTACTTTCCTCCACATGTTGGTTGGGTCTTCTTCCTTGCTCGCTCATTCAAGTCTGAAAACCCATTTAGGCTATGGCCCTATGCGGCTGTGCCCACTCAACGCACTCGCCTGCCGCACCCGCCTGTTGCTGCCACCACCTGCGAAGGATGTCTACACGCCACTACCGGAGCCCTTTCCCCTACCGCGACTCTCCACCTCTACCTCGGCTGTACCCCTCCGCGAGCTCATCCGCTTCTGGGAAGCAAAGCCCATAATTGCGCCATCGCCTCGTCCTGCCTCCTAGACGCCACGCGCCTCAGCTCGTCCGGCTCTTCCTTGGGTGCGGGTCCACACCTCGTGTTGCCTAGTCACGGTGGGGAGGCCGACTCGACTCGTATAGCCGTGACGGGGAGGCTGGCTCGTCGACGCCTAGGTCCTTCCACACGCCGACTGCTGCCGCTGGCGGCTGCGCCTCCTTCCCACACGCACTGGCGCGGATCTGGAGCTCCATGTGGAGGCCAACCTCGTTGACACTGAGCGCCGGCAGCTTCCCACACGCGCGGCGCTGTCGAGCCTCCTCTCCCCCTCCCGCTCTTGTCCATTAGGCAATTTTGTAGATTTTCGTTTGGCAAAATGCTGGGTTTTTTAGGCAAAAATGCTATTTTTCATTAGGCAAAAACACCATTGTATTTTTTCCTAATGATAGTAGTATTTTTCTAATAACGCTAGTATTTTTGCTTAATGTCCAGTGATGCTAATGTTATTTGCTTATTCGTGATTTCTGTTCATGCATGGCACTCTCGGTAATGACACTAGTATTTTTACTTAATGCCTAGTGATGCTAGTGAAGTATTTTTCTCTTATTTTTCATGGGCTGAGGCTACAAACGGCTAATTAGCTAGGAATAGAAGCATCTTAATACAATATCCTTTCCTGATTTAGGGTGTATGTACGACCAGCCTAAGGCACGCACGGCCGTGCATTAGCTCTACCCTAGTTTCAATCGGTGGACCTGTTAAACAGTAACTTTGTTAGAGTACCTCCTATTGTTATTATTGCTAGCAAATGGAGAAGCAATAATAGACTTTGATGTGGATTATTTACCTTTTTTTATTTAAATTTAACTCTAAGACTCTTGTAAAAACTGCTTGTGGGCACCGGTAGAGATCGGAATTTATTTCTTTTTTTTTCAAAAAAAGTAAAGTAACGGACTAAGTTCAAGCAACAAAGTTGCACGATAACATATACAATACAAATTCAAAAAACAGAGCTGCACGATAGCATAGACATTACAAATTCAAGCAACGATCGGACTCAGAGGCCGCAGCACAGCACCTCGGACAAGAACAGCTATAGCAGTAGATACCGTGGTCTAGTAGCATTGGTAGAGTGGTTTGTCATTTTTCACGTCCAGTGCCATAGGGTTATGTAAGGAAAATGGCTTTATGTGCTATATTTGCATAATTGTGTTTTGATGATTGATTGACAACCAATACTTGATGAACATGTCTACGTGCATATTTTTATTCTTAGGTGTTTAGGTTCAAGGGATGAAAAAAGAAAAGCTAAAAGCAAGAGTCGAAGGGTCACCCCAATGGGGGTTCCGCCCCAATAGAAGGTACGGTTTGGAAGACCGTCCTATCGGACGGGCCATATTTTCCGAAGGGACAGAGAAGTTGAAGCCTGACGATTTACGAAGACCGGATGGTACGGTCTCAAAGGGATTGAATGGACTGGCCTATTTAACCAAGGAAACAGAGCTGAGGAGACAAGTTACATAGACCGTATAGTACGGTCTACACCCTGGACTATAAATCGGACAAAGATGGTCGAATGTATGAAGATTGAAGCCTCGGAGGATTACAACAGACTGTATAGAGCAGCCGTACTATATAACACGAGGTTGAGTACATTGGAGTAATCTGTTATCGCCAGAATATAGCCGATCTGCTAATAGGTTGGATCGGCTAAATGGGCTGAAAGAAGCTGCTCAAGGAAGAAGCAGTCGACACGATAATTAAGGGCCTAGTGGGCCATGTATTTTATTTAGTTTGTGTCGAGTTGGGAATAGCCCAGTTAAAATAGGATTTTTTAGCTATAAAAAGAGTCAAGCTTAAAGTCCTAAGTCCTACGGAACGTAAATATAAATATGTATCCATGTTCTACAGCAATAAAACGGACGACATAAGTTACCTAACGACGGTTGTCTCCAATCTCTCTCGGTGCATTCGCCACCCTGAGCAATTAGGATTTTTAAGGTAATCGTCGTGCTACTCTAATGTTTCTCAGATTCCTTAGGGCACAGTTTACTAGTTATTCCGATAAATCTCGTGTTGCTTGGCGCGAGATCCATCAGTTATCCCGATGAGTGTTGCGCTAAGCTTCGCTTGATACGAGACCCATCGTTTACCCCGCACGCTTATCGATATGTTTATATTTTTCATTCTTTATGCCTTAGATCAATCTTCATGCAGCATAGTTTTACGTTAACTAGTCGCTTGTCACTATTTATGACGTGTCGCTGCAACACGTACACACAACATGCCGATAGACCAGTGTATCTCGAGCAACCTGTCCATACGCATCTAAATTTGCATCTGTTTATCTGAATGGACTTCTTTGGAGGTCCTGGTTAGATGCCGATCTGGCTATACAGATCTTTTTTATATAGTGCTTTTAGATATGATTTATATTTATTCTCTTTGTGGATGGTCTTGGTCATTATAACACATTATAACTCATCGACTGTCGAGCATCTACATGTATGCCGACTCATGTTCACGAGCTCTCGTGGTGTCGATCCAAACGATCACGCAAGAATTTAACATTTAAGATTTGTTATATACACTTTATACGGAGAACCAGAGCCAATCACCACATCCACCCAACCTTCCTGGATGTAAGATTAAGTCAAGTGGCACGCCCGCATCACCACTGCCACCCAGATCAGGCTTTGCTCAGAGCCGATCGAAGCCGCGCTACAGGGAGATGAGTGCTAGTGGCGGCGCAATCCCTGACTCCCCGCATGTCCTCACCTCGGGGCTCTCGCCTTGCCGGTTTCCCGCGGCAACAGAATCTCAAGTGGACAATGGACCGTATGATCTAACAGACCGTCCTGAACATCGGACCTTCTCCGACGGCTAGTTGGCAAGTACAACGGACCACATGGTTTGATGTATGCCAAAATGTACAGACTGTACCATGCGGTCTATACACTTTTTGGGAGCGTTTTGGCCAATGACTAGTCTGTGTTTGGGGGCTGTATAAGCCAGTCCCACCCTGACCAATTTTGAGCAGTGTTGACTAGAGTAAATGTAGAGGAGTATTCCAAGTACAATTACCACTCAAACCACCATATGAGAGCTTAGTGCATATCCAAGCTAGGTTAGAGTTTAGAGAGAGTGAGTTTGCGAGTTTTTTTTGAGTGTAGCTCCTGCGTGAAGCTAGAGAGAAGCCTTGGCTGCGGTCAAGCCATATTGTATTCATTGATAGACCCTCCTTGGTGTGGAGTGGTGGCAACACTTTATGCGGGGATGAGGAGACCCTACAAACTCTGTAGTGAAGCATCCGGCGTCCTTGTGATCTAGAGAGGCAATGGTGGTGGCTAAGCCTTAGTGGCTTGGTAGCACTTAGCCTTTGCTTGCCGTGATCCTTGTGTGGCAAGCTGTAACGCTCCAAAATTTAGCATCCTGAAACTTTTTTTCTAATCTCTCTCTAATTCAAAATCAATTGGTTGTTTGCTTGTTTGTTTTGGGTGTGTTAATATGAGCTGCAACAAAATTCTAAATATCGCAAATACTCTCCACCAAATTTTTTTCCAAAATTCAATTAAAAAAAATATCCCCGCGCCACTTGGACCCTCCATCTCCGTGCCACTTGGACCCCATCTCCGAGCTATGTAGACCACCCATCTCCGCGACATTTGGACCCCTATCTCTGCGCCATGTGGACCTCCCATCTCCTTGACATATCATCTGGTCTCCTCCTCCATCGGCTATAAATAGCCCCCCTACCTCCATGCCTCCATCCAGCACCAAGCTCACCACCGCCGCAATATCAGCCCCTTGGTTCAACCTTGAGCGTTATACGCTACGAACGTCATCCCCCTTCTCCTCCCTAGCTCTGGTCATGCACGGGAGCAGAGTGTCTCTGCATTTTTCATCGAGAAACAACCATAGCTCAATTACTCCGACTGTGAAGCACCTCGCCATATCTCTCCACCATCCCCAAGCCGTGCTCCCCCCTTCCCCTGGCCTGTATTGAGCTCTACATGAGCTCCTAGGCCGCCACCAATGGCTGTCCGTGGTAAGCACCTCCGCGTCCACCTACCTCCACCACGCCGACAACCACCAGAGTTGAACACCGGTAAGCCCCTGCTCGTTGCTCACGGCGGCGCGAGGCAAGCAACCAAGCATAGACGCTCCTCGGGCCTGCTCGTACTCCTCTGCTTGTTATAACAGCCCCTCTTCCACCCATTATTTTTCCCACGCCAACCACCAGCCACCAGTGATTAGGCCATCACTAATCACGTGTCATTTGCCCTAGCAGGTCCAATCTTGTACTATTCTCTTCTTCTATTCATTTATTTTCAAATTAATCTCTCGACCATACGAGGTCTGATTACATCGATTCTTCTTCTAAATTCATCAAAAATCAATATTTACCATCCACATTAATTTCATGATTTTAGAAACCTCCAAAGCCGCCTACAAGCCGGTGCCACATTTGACACCGTAGGCGTGGACCGTCGACACCAGCCTAAAACTCTGCTCGCAAGAAGTCTAGAAATATTTTCTGTTCCTTCAGAATCGAAAAACACGATTTTATTCTCCAGTTTACAAATATTCGGATTTCGGAATATTCCAGGAATATCCTTTTTCAATTTCTCTTTCCAAAATATACAAAATTCGTATGTTCTCCCTTCCAACTCCGATTTGGGTGAATCTTTCGCCTAAATTTATCTAAAATCAATCTCTATCTACCCATACACTCCACATAATCTTTTGTCCTGACCGGAAGCCGCTATCATGCCACCATGACGCCATCCTATGCCCAGTCAGTGCTTCACACCGGTTTCACAATTTTTGTGTGACTAGTGATTGATGCCCTTATCCACCTACTCTACACAAATACTAAAGGTTCCTATCTTATTCTATTCAAACCCAGAATTTAGATGATGATGATACCAAAAATCATCTGAACATCACTGCTCTCTCCACCACTCCAAAAAAGATCTTCTCCAAAACACCAACATGCGACCACCACTCCTTCGGCGTTGTCGACCCCGCATCTCGCTTCCAACTTGTGGGAATTAGTACAATATCTGATTAAGAGTAAAACCTATTCGAATAGTCCGTGTCCACTTGTATAGGATGAGTTACGACTTGGTTCTTTAGTTAGCAGCTTTCCATAAAATAAAATGGAATTGGTCTGTGATTGCAATAAAAATGGTTTTTGGTTCAGCGATAGATGCTGGATGTATGGAAAATGTGTTGGTTGGAAAAGCTATGGGTCCACTTTAGACCGAAAAGTCCAGTGGCAAACCTTTTTGGGAAAAAGCTCAATATTCAGAAAGATTAAAACTTGACAACTATCTTAAACCCTGCATACAAATACTTTTATGCAAAAACATCTTAAGCTGAAGATATATCCTTGCATACAGTGTTAGCCTTTCCAAAATTCCTTTAGAGGAAGGTGGGCTGCTGAGTACGTATGTACTCACCCTTACTTTGTTGTTGTTTTTTCAGTGCTATGGACATATATTGATCCGAGAACGAGTAAAGGTTACGACCTACTTCCCAACTATGGCGTGCGGATGATGGGCCTATGTTTTATATTCGGCTGCTTAGATTTTCAGGGCTGCGCCTCTTTGTGGTCCGACCCGTTAGGGCGGATCTGTATCACTTTGATGTAAGAATGTGATTAAAAAACCTTGAAATGATAAGAAAGCATATTTTAGTCCCATTATAGAAACTGGGGTGCTTCACGAGCGCAAGGCGTGATTGGAAGAGTCTTGGTGCCTAGCTCGGATATTGCCTTTGGTAGCGAGGTCGTGGACATAGCCCTTAGCAGTGAACCACGTTAACTCTCTGTGTCTTCTCGGAAGTTTGCATCCCTTTATCCTTACCTCTTTACTTACCACATTTATGTTTTCGCATTTACTCTTTTGTGTTCTTTTAATTTCCCTAATTAGTTTGATTAGGTTAGCCTCTAGGTTGCGAGTCTTTTGGGTAAGTTATGGGATGCATAGATAAACCTTAGACTTTAACTAGCAATATGTCGGACGAAATAGGTTTATCTTATGCACTGGAAAACCCTAAGTGTTAGATAAGCGATTAGCGATCCAATTCACCCCCTCCCTCTCTTAGATGGGATACCCCGGCACGTTCTTTTCAAGTTGACATAGCTGCTGGCCTCTGCAGTTGAACAAGCATATTTTCCAATCCATTAGTATTGTATTCCTCTAGAGAAATACATTTATGAATGACATCTTAATCTTAATATTACTTATTAGAGTCTTTTTTGAGGCTCCACGTTAATTCTCAGTTAGACTGTGCTAGAAAAAAAAGATAAATTCTAGAAATTCTCTTAAAAATCAGAAACATCTGGTCGTCCATCGTGCATGTGGTTCTAATAATATTAGCCATTAGATATATTACATTTTCTAAAACATTACCCATCATACCAATATGCTATTATGAAAGGTGAGATAAAATAACCCATTAAATTTATATAAAAATTACACATCACGCCAGTTACTAAAGGATGAAATAAATAACCCCCTAAATTATATAAAAATTACCCACCATGCCATTATAAAATATGGATTAAAATAACCTCCTAAATTTGCATAAAAATTATCCTATCATGCCATTATAAAAATATGGATTAAATAATCCCTAAATTTGAATATAAATTACTCACCATGCCATTATAAAAGATGAATTAAAATCAACCTTAAATTTGCATATAAATTACCAATATGCTATCACGAAACATAAATTAAAATAAATTCTAAATGTGCTTGTAAATCATCCAACAATGTCGTTACGAAAGATGAATTAAAATAATCACCTATAATATTACTAAGAATTAAATCTATATCTACTAATAAAACGCTAACCCGTGCGAGAGCATGAATTGATAGGACTAATAATATAGAACATTAATTATATATAATAACCAAACAACAGATATTTGCATCTACAATCATGCGAATGCTCGGTTGCAAACCTGAAACGTGCCAAACCCTGTTACATGAACATATATTTGACTGTTACTTGTGATACTCTGTATCTTAACTACTCTTTAAGTGCATTGTTAACATGTGATCATATGCATAAGTCCAAGATGTTTTGAGCTAAGGTTTCAAATTCTTCAAATTTAGTTTGAATTGAAACCTTTTTCAAAACTCAGTTTACCCAAGGGCAAAAATATAAAGGGGTAGTTTAAAATAGGCCCTTTCATTTTTACTCTTGGACCTAGGTGGTAATTCTTCTTGTTTAAGGGGTTAAAAAGGAAAAGGTAAAAGTAAAAAAAAATTGGGGGGGGGGGCGGTAGCCCAGCCACGCGCAAGCCCAACCGTGGCAGTTGGGCTCTGCTGGCCGCGCGCCTGCCTGCCACCGAGGCAGCCCGCTGCACAACGGCGCTAGTAAGGTGGGGCCCGCCCCGGCGTCGTCCCCCTCCAGCTGAGAGGGAGGAGGGGAATGAACCCCTCACTCGCCCCACCCTCACCATCGTCGTCCCACTTCGCCGCCCCAACCCGAGCCACCGCCGCCATCTAGCCTCGCCTCGCCGCCGTAGGACCCCCTACCCCGCCACCGGCAGCCCCTTCCCTTTCCTGTCACGCCGCTCCGCCATCCCCGAGCTCCACGCTGCACGCCTCTACCATCACCCCGGTCCGCCGTCGTCCGCATCGTTCGCCGCCTCTTCTCGCCAACGGAGGGTGAGAATGCATGTTTCTCATCTCCCTCTTCCATCCCCGGTAATCCTCGTCGAGGATTGGTGCCAGCATGAGCTCCATTTAGCTCGGCGGCCTCCCATGGTGCCGACGGCCATAGCCGCCTGGGTCACCACCGTTCCCCACACGCACGAGCCCCGCGCAGGCTCCCAGTCACGCGCACCCAGGTGCGGTGTCCACGCGTGCACCCCCGCGCGGGCATCCTCACGGCACCGGTAGGGCCTAGAACCGCCTGCGGGAGCTGCTCGCCGCCGCGTGCACGCTGACGCGGCCACCAAGGGTAGCCGCGAGCAGACAAAGGGAAATGAGGAGAAAGGGGGGAGAAGGAAAGAGGAAGGGGGAAAGAGAGAGCGCCACCGTCGGGCTTGGTCGCCGCTGGCGAGGGGCCGGCGTGCCACCAGCCGCAGGGCGCCGCCACCACACTGTGCTCGTAGAGCGCGCCGCGCGTGTGCGTGCAAGCGCACTGCGCCGCTTGGACTCTCCTTGGGCCGCGCCAAGGGCAAAGCCCTGTTGGGCCGGTTCGGTTGGGCCGAGAGGGGAGTAGGCCAGATGGCCTTTGTGGGCCAGGAGAAGAGAGAGGGAGGGTTGGGCCGGCCTGGGCAATATCTAGGCCGGACCTCTTTAATTTCGCAAATTTCAAAGTATTTCTTCTTATTAGGATTTGGGTAATTTGAGTTTAATTCCTAAAAGAATCAAGTTTTAAAGATATATATGTATTAATTCAATTATATTATTTAATTTTAATGTTTATGTCATCTTACCCAATTAATAATATTTGTGAACTGGTTATTTTTGGAAAATGCTTATTTATTCCTAGTAAATTAATTAGGGCTTTTAAAAATTATTAAAAACACCAGGTTAACTATCTAAGAGCCCTTACACCGTGTTTTCAAGCCCCACCTCTTTTTTTAGGAGAGTTATCAGGTCATTTAATTTACAAGTTGATCATCCTCATACTTTCAAACTCCTGCATGTCATTCATACTAGGTGCGTTGGTTTCTGTCTTTCCAGTTGAAGAGTCTTCCACCGCAGCAGAAGCCCTAGAAAGCCGGTGCACCCGAACCATCCACCGCCCCGGAGGGAGCAGTCTTCGAGCCGACCGCTGACATCGATCCCTTGACCCAAGGCAAGCCCCGGTGCATTGCCCCTTTCTTTGAGTCCTTTAAATAAAAAATGGGTTATGTTTGTGCACTAGAGGAATTGGTTGAAACCCTAGAGCATGGTTAACCGATGTCCTGCATAAAGATCCCATTCGCAGTAGGTGGCATAGGCCTAGAACGAAACTCTTATTTTAAAGTTAACTGAGCTAAGAATGAAAAGGATGTTAACAATTGGACAGGCATGCGGTGGGATCCGTTTCGCTTTCTGATATTTTATGCTATGATTCTTGCCATGGACCCTGATCCTGCCTGTGTCGCATAATGCCGTCCGGTGTGTGGCCTGGTCGTGCCGAACGCGCCTCATTCACTTGCCGTCCTTAATGGGCTCCGGTAAACCCCTCGTCCTGTTGTACCTAAGTGCGGAACCAGATGAGACCAGCTAGAAGGAGGAGGTTGGGCAGGTGTCAAAGGACTGAGACCCGGATTCGGTGAGGATGGTTCCGACTAGGTGGCAGGGGATGTTGGGTTGTCGTATGTGGGGTCAGTGTACACGCATACTGACGGGTGTCTGAGTACCCCTCTCGAGAGGTTGAAAATAGATTTGAATCGCCTGTGGCTTGCCGGTTGTAAGCTACCTGATCGCGACCAACATCGTAGTAAGAAGTGGAATGATCTATTAATGAATGTTTTGAAGAGTGATTGTTGCTTGCTAGTAGAACAGGTATAACCTAGTGTAATAGGGCTATAATAAAAGAGGTTGTCACTTTAAAAACTAAGGATCTAACTCATAGCCCTGCTTGCAGTGTGAGTTGGCTTATCCCTCTTTAGCCTCAAGATAGCAACTCAGGTTAGACCCTGTGGTCGGATAAGTCTCTGCTGAGTATTTAGTACTCAGTCTTTTTGCCTCCTCTTTTTACAGGAACTGAGTATACTCTGTTCGAATGGGATCCTTATCTTACTCCTCCATTCTTCTAAATCAAGCATCACTACGTCTTGGGCTGCGCAGTGGGTAGTTTAAAATAAACTTGTCAGAACCTGGTACTTTTAAAAAGGGCTGATGATCTTCCGGCCTTGATGTAATAAGTAACAAACCCTGTGTTGTAATATTTCAACTCTATGTAATAAATGTGGTTATGTATGATGTAACCTATGGACTCTTTCGAGAGTCGTCCCGAGACCAAGCCTCGATCCGGATGGGAAAGCTAAGTGAGAATCCTTAAATCCTGAAGGACTACCGAGGTTAGTCCGGATTTGGTGGAGTAAGCGCTAAATCCGGATTAATCTGGGCGGTTTTGCCACATTACTAGTGAGGTGTCCTTGCTCCTAAGTTTCTAGCATGGGTTAGCTAAGTAAAAAAAAATAGCCTCCAAGATCGAAGAAGCAGGTCTTCTAGAACATAATTTATCAAATTACGTACCTGTATTTGCTACCGATGGCATGCTAGGGTTTATAGCATGGCATGCTAAGCTACCAAACATAGTTTGTGATAGCGGAGCTACAGTAGAACATGTAACAAGTAAACGTTACAAAGATTGAAGATAGCATATTATGGGTATGTAAGCAAGTATATCCGAGTGTTCTGATAGCAATGGTAAGACTAAATTACCAAAAACCGAAGAAAGAGCATGATATCGCTATCACCTTACAACAGCCATCAGTTTTGAACCTATAGGAGATATTGTATTATCGTAATATAGTAATTCAGAAGAGCAGCCAACACATTCATACCACTAAAAATGATACTATAACTAAAATTATGCACGAAATGTGCTTTGAACTTTGGTTCACTAAAGACATCGCCTAGGAGTCGGGGCACTCATGTGGCTCCAGACGTCCATGTCGTCATTCCCAAATAAGTGAGAAAGAGGTGAGGCCATGAGGGAGGAAGAGGAGAAGAACAAGAGGGGAATAGGAGACCAAGAAGCAACGGCCACCACACCGTGGCAGCTGCAGCGCTAGTGATTGGTGCAGAGCAACAAAACTCCCTTTGGTCAGTGGAGGTCGTAACTGATCAGGACAGGACCCACTGCGGCGTTGGCTGTCTGGAAGGGCGAGCGAAGGCAGGGATCCATTTGAGGTATTGGGAAGTGGGTGTGGGGCTGAAGGATGGTGGAAGAAGATGGGCAAGGCAGCCGCGGCACTGAAATGAGAGGGACACGGAGAGAATACAAGCACGGAGAAGAGAACAAAGATTTCTAGAGAAAATGTCATCGTTACCTGTGTGCTTGGGCCTAAGCTATATCGGGAAGGAAGATATGAGCTGCTTGGTGGGCTGGGCAAATCCCCTTCTCTTTTTTCTTATCGTTTTTTCTTTCAACCTCCCTAGCAGTCGCTGCTTCTTCTAGACAGATATAAGGCGTTGCCTTGCCTGGCCTTGTCAGCACTTAGGCATTGCCTAGGCATCTAGAAGGTGGGGGGAACGCCGCACCTCACCTTACTGCCTTAAGAACCATAGATGACTCAAATAAATAGTGCAATCGATGTTCTCAAATGGCTAATTTTTTGAAAACAATTGTGCATTGACTTTTGTTTGAGTAGAATAACATCTTGAGCCTAGTAATTTACCAGATTTTCTAGCATGGCCTGTCATTGTTTGTGTGATACGAGCAACGGTAGAACCTACAATGTGTGATAGCAATTAGATGTGGAAATATGTAGCCATTTTTACTGGTGAAGTGCAGAGGCCAAAGGAAGCTATTGAGTGGCATTGTGAAGTTTAATTATACAGCTAATAGAAATTCAATGAATTTATTTTCTACAAGGAACCAGCTATAACAACCACAAGGTGCTGGCATGAGGATGATGTGGTATTAGATTGTCAATATAATCTATAAATCATTGCATTGAGGAACAACAGATCGATCATTGCATTGGGGAAAACAGACCGACATGGTCTATCTAGAAAACTAGGAAACATGTCCAAATATGAAGTAACCATCGAAACAAAGACAACTGAAACGTTAAGAGGAACAAGAGTTTCCAATATTGAAATTAAGATAAAAATAATGTGCAGCAGAAGTTTAATGCACATCTGCAACCAGTATTAAAAATAGGGGAGACAGGCATTTGAGTAAGTATGTTCATGACACTGCATTTGAGTTCTTATGGCTAATCATGACACTGCATTTGAGCAAGTATGTTCAATCAGTTCTTAGAGGATCGAAATGGGCACAATCAATTACGAGTAATAACATTTGGGCAGTAGTAGTCTAAAACATCAAAAGCAGTGGATATCAAGTCTACATCAAATATTGCTATCATATACGGATTAACTGTGTAGATGTTGGTTTTGAAGCCAAATATGGGTTTTACAACTGCTGTATTACTATATTATGCATCATGAGTGATAAATAATAAATTGGTGTATGATGGCAATTGAGTAATTTCAGGGATTAGTGACATCTGGTGCTCAATGTAAGATGTATCAATGTGGTCTAATTTTACAAAGCGTTTAAAAGAAAACAAATGTGAAGGTAAAACTGAAGTTGAACTCGGAGGGGTGATTGAAAGTTATTTCCATAATTTTACTATGGGGATGCTACCCAAAAGAATTAAACAAATACAGATCAGATGCAAAATCTACATATTGAAACTTTAGAGACTAGGTTTTGCAGAGGAAACTGGTGTGAAATTACGTACCTTCATTTCCACTTGTCTGAAGTGGATGTTGCTGACGTTTGCCAGCTCTCAAACTTTTTTATCTGATCCAAAACGAAACAAAAAAAAAGTCGAAACATATATCAGATCAGTTTTCACTATGCAGATTTGCCATTAAAACTTGGATGAGGTTACACTTGTGTTGCAGCTTAAGCTAATACCACCAAACACCAACCAACAAATTAGTATAAGCTCGATTTCAAGCGTAGGGTAGATTGTTTTACCAACAAGATCTGCCACCCAGTTATTCACTGCCTTGGACTTGGTTAACAGTTCTGCGATTAAAAAAACATATTTACCTGTCGTTCAGGTGCAATTTCTGGAAGCTACATTGCTTTTCAAAAGGTATTCGTCAAGAAGGATATTATAACGTCAGGTGATTCCTGAGAGGGGCTAGAAGAATATGGCAGTCTACAAAAAGAGGGAGTCATCACAGGATCAGTAACAATGTTGTAGAGCGCACCTTCTTTTCTTGAGATATAGCTTTGCAAGATCAGATGCTGGCGGCCGATGTGCTTGTTTCTTCAGGCAACTCCGGTCCTCCGGCGGTGGGGGCTGCAAGGATCAATATAACTACAATCAAATCAGATGTAGGGTGCCACTATATAAGATTGGAGATCGATCGGCTAGTGAAGCTGAACACAGCAAATTAATTAAAGAGAGTGGAGATTCCAGTCTAATCCACCTGAAACTGATGGGGAGAACATTGTGAGGCTTGCCGGCCGGCAGCAGTGCCATGTCTTTGAGCACTGGCATCCGGTAAACCAGGTGGTTGACAATCTCCGACGCCTTGAGCCTCACACGTTCCCACTCAAGGGAGGCCCTAGTTCAAGAACAATCTGATCGATGATCTGTTTATTAACAAGTACTAATAAAAGCAAGTTCAATTTGTTACCTGACTCCCTGCTGGTCTTGGAGAACGTTGAGGATGATGGAGCGGAGGCTAACGGTGCCGTGGCACTGGCAGACTGTATTCTCGTGGTCGTGGCTGAAGTACGCGTTGACCAAATGCTCTACTCGCATTCTCCCGCCGGCGACGATGTCGGCGAAGGCCGTGTGCGTGGCGAGGAAGCGGCGGAGGACGTCGGCTTCGACGGATTTTACCGGCAGGTTGACGTCCACGGGAACGAAGTGGGAAAGGTAGCTGACGGCGGCGTGCCACTGGCCCCGCTCCACCGAGCCCCGCAGGTGCGTCACGCAGAACATGGCGTCCGACTGGAGGATCATTCTGCACGCAGCGCAGATCCGCAGTCCATCGGTGAAGTGAGAAAAACAACAACAGATCCGAAGGCAAACCAACGTACGATATGAAGGAGCCTTTGAAACCTTGGAGACATAGGAAGGTGAGGAGCCGCTGGTGCCAAAGCCGCCGTACGCAGGGGTACTCCGCGCCCCCGTCGCCCAAGTGCTTGTCTTCGCCGACATCCTCGCCTCCTTCGTGCAGCACAGCCCCACACAGGGACTCGATTGTTAGTTATATTAGTAAACTTGTGTCCCGTACGCAGTTCAGTTGATTTCCTTTTGCATTCAGTAGAGTGCTCGGTCTCACGGCTTATCCGGAGCTGAGCGCGTCGTCCAGTCAGAGATGCGCTACGTTCGCATCGTGGCCGTGGCGCGCCACTACCTAGCGTGTGGGATGGCACACGCAAAGATCGGGTTGTAGTGCGCGCATGCAGGGACGGAGTGGAGCACGTACTGCCTATCCTTGTTTTCCGTTTATATATAATAAACAGTAGACGAACAAAAAAAGTCGTGATCAGAGCGGCACAAAAATTACATGTGTTCACTTTCGTTCTCGTATTCTTGAGAGCCTCAGAAGTTCTTGGCCGGAGGAATTCCGGCTGACATTTGGCCTCAGAGCGAAGATCATACGAGGGACCTGTGTAGCAAAGATGTTGACCCAGTCGGAACCAAGGTTCCCCACCGAGTCACGCTCGCCGCTGCGCCGTCGCCGAGTTTCGCCATCGCCGGCACCGCGCCGCGGACACCGTGGCCCGTCGTGCAACGAGTCGTCAAGGAGACGCCCGCCTCCGTCCAATACCCGCAGTTCACGCGCACCAACTACCAAGATTGGGCGATTCTGATGCAGGTGAACCTGGAGGCCGCCGGCCTATGGCAAGCCATTGAGCCGGAGGACGACGACGTGATCGAGTACCACGATGACCGGCTGGCGCTCGCCGCCATCCTTCGCTCCGTTCCAGCTGAGATGTTGGGCACGCTCAGGTGCAAGCGCTCAGCCAGCGCTGCCTGGGAGGCACTGAAGACGATGCGCGTCGGTGTCGAGCGCGTTCGGGAGGCCAACGCACAGCAGCTCGGTCGAGAGTTCATCGCCATGTCGTAAGGACGGTGAAGGCGTAGAAGAGTTCGCGAACCGCATCACCGGCCTAGCGAACAACCTGCGGCTGCTCGGCGACAACATCACCGACAAAGAGGTGGTAAAGAAGATGCTATGGGTCGTGCCGGACTACCTTGAGCAGGTCGCCATCTCCATTGAGACCCTGCTCGATCCGAACACGATCTCCATCTAGGAGGTCACCAGGCGTCCGCGTGCCGTCGAGCAGAGGCGCAAGCCGCCACCCTTCTATGACACCCAGGGCCGCCTCATGCTGTGTGAGGAGGACTGGGCAGCCAAGCTGAAGCTGCACGACGCGGAGGCTGGGAACAGCTCTGGTGGGAAGAAGAAGAAGACGCACAAGTCTCACGCAAAAGGTCGTGGCGGCGGCGCATCCAACTCCAAGCAGTAGTCGCCCCCTGCGGCGGCCCAGTCCTGAGAATAACCTCGACCGCTACAAGAACTGTGGCAAGCGTGGGCACTGGGCCAAGGACTGCTGGAGCAAGCAGAAGCGGGCCGAGGCCCACGTGGCCGAGGGTGAGGAGGAGTGCGAGCCCGTGCTGCTGATGGCATCAGCCTGTCTTCCCCACGAACCACCGCCAACACCTCCTGCCCCTGTCTCCTGACTTCGCCGACGCCGCCACCAAGCCCATCCGCGTCGTCGAAGCCAAGGTATATGCTCAGTTCGATGAGGACTCGAGCCACGACGAGGGCCTCTGGTACCTCGATACCGGGGCTACTAATCATATGTCAGGCTAGCCGGGGTGCGTTCTCCGACCTTGACCCCAAGATCCGTGGCTCCGTCAAGTTCGGAGATGGCTCCAAGGTGGCGATTGAGGGCTCCGGCACAGTCGTGTTCCTAGGGCGCCATGGCGGGCACACTCCACTCATGGGGGTGTTCTTCATCCCGAGGCTCACCACCAACATCATTAGCCTCGGGCAACTCGATGAAGGCGACTGCAACGTCCACATCAACAAAGGGCTCCTGCGGATCCGCGACGAGCAGGGGAGGTTGCTGACCCAGGTGCGGCGTACGCGCAATCGCCTGTACCTCCTGCGCGTCACCATCGCCTGGCCAGTGTGCCTGGCAGCAAGGCGTGACGACAGCTCATGGCTGTGGCATGAGCGCTACGGTCATCTCCACTTCGACCATCCACAAGCCGGAGACAAGGAGATGGTACGCGGCCTGGCTCACGTTGACCGCGGGCACCAGATTTGCGGCGACTGCGTCACCACCAAACTCAAGCGCAAGCTGTTCCCGTCGCAGGCCAAGCGCCGGGCTGCTGGGCTGCTGGACCTGGTCCATGGTGACCTCTGCAGCCCAATCACACCATCAACACCCGGCGGCAAGCGTTTCTTTCTGCTCGTGGTGGATGATCGAAGCCGCTACATGTGGCTCGTACTGCTGGCGGCCAAGAGAGACACCCTAGCGGCCCTGAAGATCTTCCAAGTGAAGGTTGAGGTGGAGACTGGCCGGCGGCTGCGAGTGCTCCACACAGATAACTGGGGGTGAGTTCACGTCCATTGAGTTTCAAACTTACTGCAATGAACGTGGCGTCCAGTGACAGCACTCGGCCCTCAACACCCCACAACAGAACGGGGTCGTTGAGAGGCGCAACCAGTCCGTGGTCACCATGGCGAGAAGCTTGCTCAAAGGGAAGGAGAGTGCCAGCCCATCTGTGGGGAGAAGCCGTGGCGACAGCCGTGTTCCTTCTCAGCCGGGCGCCCACGAAGAGTGTCAACGGCATGACGTAGTTCGAGGCTTGGCGCGGCTACAAGCCAAACGTGCACTTCCTCCGAACCTTCGGGTGCGTGGCCTACGTCAAGAATGTGAAGCCGCACCTGAAGAAGCTCGACTGACCGCAGCATGCCGGCAATCTTCATTGGGTACGAAGCCGGCGCCAAGGCGTGGCATTTCTTCGATCCTGCAACACGCCACGTCATCATCTCCCGCGACAGCTATGTTCGATGAAGGCAAGGCGTGGAACTGGGGAACATTCTCGCACGATGACAACAACAGGCGTCCACGGCTCTTAGTTCATGGTCAAGTACTCGCAAAGGAGCTGGCTGCAGATGACCCCGACTCGAGCTAGAGGCGCCTGCACCGACTCCATGCAGCCTGATCCGGTTGCGCCAACACCACCTGGGCAATGCACCAGGGACAGGCACTGCATCGATGCCAAGCTCGGTACCCAGCCGGACTACGCCTCGCCTGCATCAAATTTCGACGACTACGTCGACTCCGACACCGAGACGGACGCCACGGTTCCGCCGCATCGACAACATCATCGGGACTGGGCGAGCTCCCGGTCTTGCACCCCGTGACCTCAGGGAGGAGCTGAACGTCTAGATAGGAGAAGAGCCAGCTTCATTTGCAGAGGCAGAGCAGTATGCCTCGTGGAGGCAGGCCATGATTGAGGAAATGGAGTCAATCAAGGCAAATCAAACTTGGCATCTCGTTCCCTTGCCACCCGGCCAATGTCCAATTGGACTAAAATGGGTGTTTAAGGTGAAAAAGAACAGCAGCGGTGAGGTGGTGAAACACAAAGCACGACTGGTTGCCAAGGGGTAAGTGCAGCAGCAAGGAATCGACTATGAAGAGGCGTTCACACCCGTGGCCAGGATCGAGTCTGTGCGCCTGCTGTTGGCGCTGGCCGCACAGGAAGGATGGGCAGTCCACCACATGGACGTCAAATCCGCCTTCCTCAACGGGGAGCTGCGTGAAGACGTGTACGTCAAGCAGCCTCCGGGGTTCATCGTTAAAGGTGAAGAACAGAAGGTGCTCAAGCTCGACAAAGCTCTCTATGGGCTCCGACAAGCTCCACATGCATGGAACGACAAGCTACACACCACCCTGGTGGAGCTTGGCTTCCAACACAGTGCATCTGAACATGTTGTGTATGCACGAGGGTGAGGAGCTTCCAGGCTGTTGGTCGGGGTATATGTGGACAATCTCATCATCACTGGAAGTGACAGTACAGATATTGAAGCATTCAAGCGCCAGATGCAGTCCAAGTTCAAAATGAGTGACCTAGGTTTGTTGTGCTTCTATCTGGGAATTGAAGTCAATCAGACAGAGCACGGCATCACACTCTCACAGGTAGCTTATGCAAGAAAGATACTAGAGCGAGCTGGCATGGCGGCGTGCAATCCAAGTCGCACTCCTATGGAGCCAAGACTCAAACTCAGTAAATTCAGCACTGTGGCTCCAGTTGATGCAACGGTGTACCTATGGATTGTTGGAAGCCTTCGGTACTTGGTTCACTCCAAACCTGACATCGCCTATGCAGTGGGGTATGTCAGTAGGTTCATGGAAGCTCCCACAACCGAGCACTTGAGTGCAGTAAAGAGGATACTGCGCTATGTGGCTAGAACCATCTAGCTTGGGTGCAGCTACAAGAAGACATCATCCATACTGAAGCTGCATGGCTATAGTGATGCAGACATGGCTGGGGACATTGATACTTGCAAGAGCACATCTGGAGTACTGTTCTTCCTCGGCGACTGTCCAATCACATGGCAATCACAGAAACAGAAGGTTGTTGCCTTGTCCTCCTGCGAAGCTGAATACATTGCAGGGACGACTGGCGTCATGTCAAGGCGTATGGTTGGCACGCCTACTCTCTGAGTTGAGAAGCGAGGAGTACAAGCCCTTCCTTCTCAGGATGGACAGCCAGTCAGCTATTGCTCTCAGTAAGGATCCTGTCTTCCATGAAAGAAGCAAAAACATCGACACAAGATTTCACTTCATCAGAGAATGCATTGGAGACAGGAAAAATGAGTGTTAAACACGTTTGCACTGAGGAGCAGCTTGCTGATATTCTGACGAAACCACTTGGGCGAGACAGGTTCTGTGAACTTCGAGCTCTTTTGGGAATGATCAAGATCAGCAAGGGACATCAAGTTTAGGGGGGTGAAAATGTTAGTTATATTAGTAAACTTGTGTCCTGTACCATAGTTCAGTTGATTTCCTTTTGCATTCAGTAGAGTGCTCAGTCTCACGGCTTATCCGGAGCTGAGCGCGTCGTCCGGTCAGAGATGCGCTGCGTTCGCATCGTGGCCGTGGCGCGCGCCACTACCTGGGGTGTGGGATGGCACACGCAAAGATCGGGTTGTAGCGCGCGCATGCAGGGACGGAGTGGAGCACGTCCTGCCTATCCTTGTTTTCCGTTTATATATAATAAATAGTAGACGAACAGAAAAGTCGCGATTAGAGCGGCACCCAAAACCACTTGTGTCCACTTTCGTTCTCGTGTTCTTGAGAGCCTCAGAAGTTCTTGGCCGGAGGAATTTCGGCTAATATCGATATCCCGCACCGGTCACACGAGCACGCGCTGCTCCTCTCCTCCTTCACACACCACAACCCCACCTTGATCTCCTCGCTGCCTCCGTGGGCTGCAGCTCTTTGCTCAGCTGTATGGATAAGCCATCTTGGCTCTAGAAATACAACCTCCGGTTCCACTTCGCCGCTGTCTATAGATGTCCAAACAGACAGCACGACCGGCACGGCACAAGCCCACTTTAGGCATGGAATGATTAGGCACATTATGGCTAAACACGATTACCCAACCGTGCCGTGCCGGGCTGCCCACCGTGCCCATATGCTTGTCCGAGCACGGCACGAGATCCCCCTAATCGTGCCGGGCCAGCCCATCAAGCATGGCACGGAGACAGGGGCTGTGCCAGCCCAGGCCCGACTCAACAAAAAACACCTCATTCATCACCACAGATGCAGAGAGAGAGCGCGCGCAAGGTGTACTCGTGCCGGTGGAGATGGGCAGGGTGGTGACGCGGCTAACGCCGGGGAGCACGAGGGCGCTGGGGGTGAGGGCGTATGGCGGCGGCACTGGGGTGAGGGGTTAGGGCGTCAGGTCTTTGGCCATGGGGGTGGGGTGGGAATGAGGCTAGGGTAGGGTTTGGGGCTGGGATGCACCGTGGGGTTAGGCCCTAGCGTTGGGCCGAGGGG
Source organism: Paspalum vaginatum (assembly GCA_030272315.1). Classification (NCBI taxonomy): domain Eukaryota; kingdom Viridiplantae; phylum Streptophyta; class Magnoliopsida; order Poales; family Poaceae; genus Paspalum; species Paspalum vaginatum. Next base: position 22,549,372 of record CM059016.1, read on the forward strand.
GCGCGCGGGAGCTAGGCCAAGCGCCAGGCACGAGCCCGCTGTGCCCGTGCCGGGACCAATAAGCGGGCTGACGGGCGCGGCTTTTTAGCCAACTGTACCGCTGTCAGAGGCTCGCAGCGCTGGCACAGGCGTTGCACACCGACCTTGTCTTTACGGTGCCCTGGTCGCGGCCATGATCCTCACATCCTGGCGACGTTGGGGTTGCATCAAAATAATGAAGCAACTGTCATGGGCATGGCAAGCACCGCCATCTAGGCTGGTGGGCACCTGGGAAGGCGGACATTGCTGCCATCGAGATGGCGCAGGTAGTGGTTGGGAGCAGGGACGACGCCGCAGCCACTGTCGTGTGGCCCATGTCCACGGCGCGGCGTCACGTGCGCGCTTCCCATCATCCCATGCGTGCCACCGGCTGGCCTGCTGCACCTCTGCCTTGTCTTCACGGCTGGCCTCAGCGATAGTGGCTGCTGCGCAAGCGGGCCGTGCTGCTGGCTAACCGGCGGCCCGCAAGTCCCTACGTTGAGTCCTTGGCTCCATTGCAAGAGCTGCACGTCCCTCCAACCCAATCGTCCCATTTGGCTGGTGCATGCACTCGCGCTGTAGATGTCCATCTCGACCGTGCCCATCGGGCGGCCCATAGCCCGGCAAGAATTTGGCCTGGCACGTGCACGGCACGGCCCGGTGAGCAACGTGCCCATGCTAGCCCGGCATGAAGGCCGTGCCGTGCTTGGCTGAGGGCGCAGCCCGTTGAGCCAGCACGAGCATGGCCCAGTTAAGGCTGTCGGCTCGGTCGACACGACAACTTCACATAAAAAGGAGATGAAACCCTAACCTCACTCTACCTCTCGCTGGCCGCCGCCCTGACTCCACCTGACCCCTCGCGAACTCCCGACTCCACCCAACCTTGGCTCCCTCGTCTCTCCCGGACCCCGCACTCCCGACGAGGCGGCACCCCTCTCCAGCTCTCATCTTCCCGGCGGGTGCCTCTCCCTCTCCTAGCTCTCTGACCCCTTCCTCTCCACCTCCTTGGCATGTACAACGACGGCGGCCAGGGCGCATCGGCCATGGCTGCAGCCTAGAGGCAGCAGTGAAGCGGCACACAGCGACGAAATATAAGCTCCCTGCGGCGGTGCGCGGCGGGTGGCGACGGCAGCTCTGCGTGGTGGAAGCGACGGCAGCACGACAGGGCCTGCATCAATGCACGACGACAGCAGCATGGCGCACCAGCTGCGCAGTGCAGCGGGGATGGGCTGCTGGGCAGGCATGGCACAATGGGCCGCTCGGGCTCCCGTGCCAGCACAACATGGTTAAGCCGTTCTCGTGTCGTGGCCTAGGGCTGAGAAAGCGGCATGGCTGTGCTGGCACGGCACAGCACACCTCTGTTGCCGTGCCTGTGCCTGATGTCTTCGTGCAGTGCTCGCTCCGTGCCCAGCTCGTGGCATGACACGTAAGCTGAGGTTGTGGGGGAGTCTGCCTGCGTCTGCATGGGAGTAGCTGCGGCCTGCAGGGGACAGGGGAGGGAGTGGCAGCCTTTTATAGGAATAGAGAAGGGCTTTTTATAGGAATAGAGAAGGGACAATTTTATTTAATAATACATTGTTTAAATACTACAATACTAAGATTTTTAAAATAAAAATTATTGACCGGGATAGTGTAACTTAAAGGTCTCTTTGAATCACACGTACAACAGAGAAATACAAAACATTATTGGAATACAGCTTTATCTAAAAATACATTGTTTAAATATTACAATACTGAGTATCTTTTTTAAAAAATGGGATAGTGTAATTTAAAGGCCTCTTTAATCACAGATTCTTAAAACACAGAAATACAAAATCAATAATGAAATGAGTCGAGGGAAACCTCCTGGAGTTAGCGGCAAGCCTAGTCTAGCGCTTTAAAAGGATTGTCCGGATTACTCAAAAAAAAGTGTGAAACAAAGGTAGATGCCACACTGAGGTGGTATGGTTTGCTAAGGCCATGATATTTCGTTTGGGTAGGTAATGAAAATCTAGCTTCAAAAATCTATATAGGATCCAATCACAACTAACATTTGCTTTAGATTCTGTGCTTCAACAAAGAATCCTTAGTATCAAGTTTATCTTGGAATTTCTCAAATATTGTGCATTATCTGGATTTTTAAAAGGTAAAAACTTTGGAGTGGCCAACAATGCGTTTGACACTTTACCCGGCCATCTCCGTCCGCCTGACATCCGTTGAACACCGACTTCTATTTTATTTTTCCTCCTCACGTGAACATATCTCCAAAGTGCCCCTCATCATCTTATTTCAGGTGAACTTAGGACTGTATCATCTGTTCCTCTCTCTCTTCCGCATTTTATCAGCTTCGACAAGTGGTGGCACTTGTGGCGGCGGCCATCGGTAGATGATGTAGTTTGGCCCCCCTCGCTTGCCCTCTTCCTTTCTCCGTCTCCTGGCTCTCCCGCTCAGATCTAAAACATGGCAAGAAAGCTTAGATTTAGGGGTTCGAGTTTTAGAGTTCAGATTGACTCAATGTTTAGTTGCTATAGAGGGATGCCTGGGATGGTGGCAGCTTGGTGGTGGTAATAGTTGGTGGGCGGTGAGGTGATGCGGCAGGGTGCTGTTGGCCGGGTGATGGAGGATGGTTGGTGGTGAGGGTTGGGAGGTCCAAATTTAAGAGCAACAGCGGGTGCTAGTGTGGTCACATGTAAGTGATGCCGATTCAATTTTGCTAGTATTCATACTGCACCCCCTGTTGGTATTCAAGAATATCACAAAATATATTTTTTGATTTGATGAGATAAAAGGTTTTCCTGTGATCCTATGCAACCTATTCTTCATGTTCTTTGCACAACAAAAGGGTGTCAATAGACCATACAACAGAGTGGCCTTTCCACACAACATCGTGTTGACAACTTAGAGTTGGGCTGCTTGAGGACTCACCAGACGGCATGAGATATAATCACACAATCAATCAACACAATGCACATAAGGCACATGTGACATGTGTGAGATAAGATAGTGGAGACTGACTCAATTTTGATCTAAAGCAGCAAGGTTTGTTGTACACCCTGTATGTCCTCATGTACGCTCTATCCAGTGGAGACATGCACCCATGGGGAAAAGTATAGGTACAAGAGCATGAGAGGGCTACCTACCCCAACAAAAGTTGTGGTCTAGTGTGAAGTTTCATCCACCCCAATGCTTAACAAGGGGCCTAGAAGATTCAAATGATGCCCGCGAGGATTAGTTACACATTGTGTAGAAGGTAGGATCTCAAAGTACTTCAAGGGCAATTTCAAGCAAGTCTCAAAATTCCAAGCCAACTGCCCAAGCAAACAAAGGACAAGTAAATCAAGTTCTCAAACATAAGGCATAGCAAAGTCGATGTGAATAAAGTCGATGTAGAGTGATAGAGAACCTTGAAAATGTAGTGTCTGAGAACTTGACACGCATTCATGGCTATCAACCTTGAAGAAATTAAAGGACATATAATACATGTCTGATTCACATGAAAAAAGTAGAGTGAATAGAGAACCTTGAACTGAAAGAGAAAGTACTTAAACCTAGTAGTGGCACAAGTGGCGCTGTTACCCGCATGCGTAGATATCCGGATAATTAATGCTGAATTTTATTGCTATAGTCGAATAAGTCGATGCAAGAAGAGGTTTGTAACGTAGCGCTCGATTTAGAAATTGCACTACTAGAGATTCTAGCATCCATCCACCACATATATACCCACTAAAGTTACAAGTGTTATTGATGCTAGCATCATTATCAATGAAAGTTGTAACAGCCATAGTGTCTAAAGTAGATTAGTTCTGATTGGTATTACTAACCAGCATTAGTGTGAGTTGGTAAGGCTATTCCAAGTACCTGGCGTCATACGCATTTAATACATGCCATGTAGGATAGAAAGCCGATGTGACATATGTATTAAGAATGGAGATAATAAATATCTTTAGAGAGATACTACTTGGGCACAAGATCATAGGCATTGGAATCTGAATTATTTAAGTGGCTCACAATTCAGTATTCTCATATATATCTAGCATTTAATTATCACATGAAGACTATGAAACAACTATATGATACTATGCATTGATATAATTGTACAGTATCATCTAAGAAACAATGGATTGAAGAATAGCCTAATAACCACACAGTGCTAGTGCTGAAAAGAATTAGTACACAGTGGTTGGGTTACTAGTTGGTACTTAGGGCATGTTTAGTAGAGCTCTGCTTCTAGATTATCTACCTGATTCTCTAGTGGAGTGATCCTCTGGCATGAGTGAATATGATTGATGAAATGTTTGGCTGTTTGTCTGTGAAATGATTCTGTATGCACATTTATAACGTGGAGCAGGTTGAAACCGGGGATAGATTTTTTTTTCTCCCACTCTGTAGTATAAATTAGAAAATATATTCACTCCACTCCATCCGTGGAGTTGTCGGGAACACTGCCAAACGGCACCTTAATTACTCCCAAGTACTTAAAATAAAATAAAAGCTGTGCAGCGCAGTGAGGTAGCTAGGATCCCAGCAGGCTTCATATTGGTGGTTTGTGTTCGCGTGACATTTGAGTACAATAAAATATATTTTGCACACCTTTAGTGGCAATGAATCCTTTTGTACTAGGCCATGCAATAGATGATATTAGTCTTGGTTTGCCTGTACCGGTTGGGATTTTCCAAAGGGAACCGGTATAAAGACGCATTCTCTAGCAGTGGTATGGTAGTCATAGACAAACATAAGAAGTCATACTTTGCGCTCATAATGTCATTTCATTGTAAATAAAGGCAAGTTTATATTTGATGTGATCAGATCAGAAAGGCTGGAGAATGATTATTCGGGAAATCATTGATCAGAGGCATAGATATGCATGAAGCACTGTCTACGGGATTACAATATGTATTTATGGATGTTTTTAATCGCATTGAAGAAAGAAAATTATGACATATATCCCTTCCCATATCTCTGGCTATATAATGAAGTCCTAGGGACACCCATTTCATTCGGCAACAGCAAAACTACCATACCTCGATCGATCAAGAAGAGACAGAGAGAGAAGCAACAGACTAAAGATTGAACCAGCCAGAGAAGGCTTCCATGGCTGCCAAGGCCGGTGTTCTGCTCGTCGTCGTGGCCGTAATCTGCTGCCATGCGCCCACGGGAAACGCGCAGCAGAAAGGTCCTGGCCCCTGTCACCTGTCTGACATCAAGGTCTGGCAGGAGAAGACAGGGAAGGTGGTGAAGGGGCAGCCGCAGTACCGGGTGACCTTCGAGAACCTGTGTGAGTGCCCGCAGGACTACGTCGACGTGCGCTGCAACCGCCTGCCCAGCGTCGAGCCCGTCGACAGCAGGCAGATCAAGGTTATGGATGAGCTCTGCATGCTCGCCACTACCCTCTTCAAGGGCTCCAAGATCTCCTTCACGTATGCCTGGAAGACGCCGCAGGACTTCACAGTCGTCAGCGCCACTTCGCTGTGTGGCGAGGGGGCAGGTCCAAGTCTGCAGGGTGATGCCTTGTTGGAAAATTAAGTTTCTCTTGTAGGGATTCGATCCAAGAATGAACGCTATTATCCGAGTAGAACCTTTTTTGTTTGAGAAAAAATGTCATCAACCTGTCCAACAAAATATTGCATAATAAAATTAGGAACCGGAAAGAGTAGATCCTTCGATCTGCTTATTCGTTTGTACCAGCCATGCCAATTTAATGTTGTGCTCTCTCCCACAACATAAGACATGGGTCATTATTAAAAAAACTAGATGAAACCAGCGCGTTGCTGATAGAATTTTATAACGTTAAATATAATATGATTTATATGTTGAGAAATAATAGATAGAATATTAACATCATGAAAAGAAATATTCTCTGTGTACACCATAGCCACCAGGAACTCATGTCAATGGGGTCGAAGTACGAGGTCGTGGGACGAGAGTCGACACTTGCAAAAGTGTTTTACAAAAAATGACCCCAGGGACCCGGGTCGAGGTCGATGACCCTGGGTCGAGGGTCGATGCTATGGACCCTATTTTTGGTGACTATGGCGTACACCATAGAAAGACATGGCATGCATAAAGCCACAGAAGATCAATATAATGTTTAAATGGAGGTCCTAATGGATGATGACATGGACGATAACGTGGCTTCACGTATGTTGAGAGAAATAAACAGTGGGGTTCTCCTATTTAGATATATAAGATATGTCATGGGGTGACTGTTCAGCACCATATTTTAGACCACATTGTAGACCTAAAGTGGTTGTACTCCACCTCAGGGCTTGTTTAGTAATTAACTCCACTTAGGCCATCCATGAATAGGAGGGATCATAGGGAGTGTTTTGATGTCTTGAGCTAAACTTTAGTAGGAATGTTAGGATTCCTGGTGCATATAGATTAATGAGATAATTATCTATTTGGGCCAAAAAAATTTGGCGCTTCTTTTTTTGCTTAGAAAAAACTTTTGTTCTTTGCTCGACTCAGAAATTTTGTTTTGTTTCTTTTTTAGCACTTCAGTCCATTTGAAAATCCATTAAAAATCTAATAAAATGCTAAAAATTCAAACTTTGTTGAGTTGTATTGCTTGTTAGTAGATCTACACAATGGTAAAGATGAGGATCCATGAAAATATTATTATGCTATCAGGTTTATTGCATGTTATCTAAAACAAAAGAAATACCAAAAATGGGCTAAATGAACTCCAAAAATCATGAAACTTGGACAATAGCTTTCATATGATAATTTGGCTCTGTGATGATTTTTGTAGACCTAGAATTTACAGTTAAATGACTAGATCTACCCTTGTCTTTGTTTTATATATAAATTAAATTGGAAAATACTTTCTATATGAAGAGTGCTCCTAAATATTACACAAAAATTTGTATGTTCTCTATTGTATATGTAGCTCATTGTAAAAGTTTGAACCTCACCATATAAATCTTAATGGTTGTTTTTGAAAACGATAATGATGCTGAAGTAAAGTTGGATAATAGAGAAATGTTTATTTAATGTGCATAATAAATTCCATTAAAAAAATCTATGCAGGTTGGTTATGTATAGGGACCAGAAAGTATTTTTGGAGATTTTTTTGTTACTCTATTTGACAGCGTTATGGTTCCAAATGGATGAAAATGCCAAGAAATGAATGAAACAAAATTTCTGGGTCGAGTAGGGAACAAATTTTTTCTAGGACCAAGAAAGGAAGCGCCAAATTTTTTTGGATCAAATAAGTAATTCTCTCTAGATTATAGGTAGATGTGAGTTTACATCAGTGGCGAAGGACGACAACAAAAAACAAAGAAGGAAACAAAGTGTGACGGTCATAACAAAAATAACGAATTAATTGGCCAACAAATATCATGTCGTAATAGCACTGGTTTATGTTGGCTAGACCCAATGAGGTTTATGTCGTAATATTAAGCCTCAATTGGTCAATTGCTATTAATATTACTAATTCAAAGTCACTACTTAAGATGTCAGTAATTAATATTTATAATTAAAAATTGCTAACTTAAGAAGTCAATAACTAAAATGACTAGATAAAAATATTAAAATTACTAATTATGATAAATTAGATTTGACTATTTAATAATCACATAATTTTCTTAATAAAAATCAGTTTTAAATATCACTAATCAGACTTGGAACTAGAAATCCTGAATTATGCTTTATAGTAACAAATAGATGAATTAAACTTTCTAAATACACAAGGTTGTGTTTTTATCTGTTATAACATGTGATATTTGATGAAAACAAAACTAATCATTACACCTAGCATATAGGATTGTCTCAAACAATATCTAAAAAAGAGTTCTCAATAATCATGTTTCAGAATTTTTCCAAAAAGATATTTTAATGGAAAAATACCCTCTCCTTAAAGAATTCCCAAAATTTTGATGGATAATATCAGGAATGCATTCAAAAGGCACAAATGTAGATAGCATGCTAGTCATTTTAAGCAAACCAATACACTGTGTGTTTGTTTTGGGAACTCGTGGCATACTCCCTATGTTGGTACGCAAAATAATTATTTAGATGAAGGGTTTTACGTACATGTATATGCTCCAAGGGTGTCCATGCTGGCTAGTAGTAGAGCTGACTACTTGTACTTGCAATGACGCGTAATACTTTTAGTTTTTCATGGTGTGAAACACCGATATGTGTCCTATCTATTTGTTTGACCCTAGCTACTCTATCCTTTCTTTTTTTTTCCGTGTACTCCCTTCGTGTTTAAGTATAAATCACGGTTGACTTTTTTTTTCAAAACTTCAATCATTCGTCTTATTAAAAAAAATTATGTAAACATATAAAGAAACTAGTCATACTGAAACTCCCTACAATAATAAAATAAATCATAAGAAGATAAATAATAAATTATATTATTTTAATAAGACAAGCGATAGAAATTTTTTTAAAAAAGAGTCAACTGCGACTTACATTTAAATAGGAGGGAGTAATTAACAGTCGGAGATGTCCTGCAAAGGTGATGGATGGCACTGGGAGGTGATGGTGCGGGCCAAGGAGAGCATGGGGCAGTAGGGTGAGGCCTTCCTGCAGGGCAGCGATTGGGTGGGCCACCTTTCGTGCGGCAATAGTGGTTGCGGCGGATTGCACGATGAAGGGGAGAACCATATGCCATGGGGGCTGCGGCAGTTATGTTTTCTTTTTTTTTTTGTCCTAGGACTGTCTTACAAAAATGGCCGACGACCGTAGCGGCCCATCTTCAAACCCTACCCATAGTTATAATTTCATTGTCTAGAGCTCAGTTCCCCGCCAAGCCTAGGAAAATATTGGTTTATTTTCATCGGCTAGGATATCTGACGGATATGCACGGTATTATTTATGAAGGTTGCTCTAGTATTTAATTTGATGCTAAAAATATTTTTAGCCACTATAATATCACCATTTTCTGTAGTGCAAAAGTGAAGGTGTCAACGATGAACTTTTTATTGGAGGGATTTTTTGTCGACTATTATTGTTGTTGATGATGAACAAAAGACTTTGCGAAAGAATAGTTGTTTGGATAATCAAAGACAACTAAATGTAAACAAAAGATTACTCAAACCCAACACCTTTTATCAGTCAGCACGGACCAGGGATTACTAACACATTTTTTCCTGCTATAAAACCAAGGCGAATCAATGAGGATTTTTACAGAAGAAAAGAATCTTTTTGATACTGCAATAAGAGGCGCATTAACTTGTCGGTTATAGGAAATTAATTAGGTTTCATAACTGTGGTATTAGCTAGCAGATGACAGAAAATAATAGACTGCAAATCAAACATTATTTACTACGAGAAATATAATCTTCTCTCCGTCTATATAAAGGCACTATGGGCACTAAATTTTTAATCTCACGGCGAAAGCAAATCGTAATCCATACCCATCTGTCGCAGTCGCACTCCACACGAGATCCCGAGAAGCAAATCGATAGAAATGAGGGCATTCAAGGCAAAAGCCGCTAACGTGGTGCTCGTCCTCGCCGCGCTGATCTGCTGCCTCGTGAGTACCGGTAACGCGCAGCACGGCCACAACGGCGGCTGTCACCCGTCGGACATCAAGATCTCGCTGAAGCAGACGGGGAAGTTGGTGGAGGGGCAGTCGGAGTACCTGGTGACTATCGACAACCAGTGCTCTTGTCCACAGGCCAGCGTCTACGTGCGCTGTCTGGGCCTGCCCAGCGTGGAGCCGGTAGACGGGAGCAGGATCCGCGCCGTCGATGGCCAGCTCTGCCTCGTCGCCGGCGGCGGGCAGATCGTCAGGGGGTCGCCGGTCACCTTCACCTACGCGTGGAAGACGCCGCAGGACTTCACCGTTGTTAGCGCCAAGCCGCGCTGCTGAGCGTGAGTGGCTGCCGCAGGCGTAGTTTCCGTGGAGGCGCGAACCGGACTGTTAAGAATAATTTAATTAGCCATTTTCTTTGTATGGTTCGATCTATTATTTGTTCTTTACCTCCCGAGTCATATTGTGTTTCGATTATGCTGAACAAGTCGGCTATCTACCAACAGTCATTTTCGAAATTTAACAGTTATAACAGCCAGCTGCCAATGATTATGTTTTCCACACATATATTATATTATTTTATTTGCTACACAATTAATATTAACAACAGCTGCCTCACAAATCACAATCCAATGCAGATATATCATACCGCACACCAACAAAGATATCACAACTGGATGCATCAGAATATAATAAAATTATGAGAAAGACGAGTCCATCAAATGTGAACAATGAGTATATACATCAAGTGCATCTATGAATTATTTCGTGGATCAAGTATAAAACACAGGTCTGAAGCACCGAAGATGTGACTAGAAGGGGTCAATATAAGCCATAAAAAAACCCCAAGAAACCCTCTTCTATCCATAAGCTAGAGGACGTAGCAAAAACACACTACTCTTTATAGGACTCAGCTAGGAAAGGTTCCACAGGAGCTGTCGCTCAAGTGACCAAGAGAAAAGACATAAAATGAGCAACCTTGGGAAAACTACAGATTTCGGCCCACAGAGTTGTAAAGAAAATTACCACTATCTTTTAAGAAGAGCACCAAAAATCCCCACGAAAATTACCACAACCTCCCAACAGGACAGTGAACAGCCCCTGAAATTGGCAGCTCAATCATAGCCATTTAAGACCACTAGGCTATCCAGTGAATGAGCGCCAGACTGTTCGGTGTTCACATTTTGTCACCTCAGGGAACGAGACGATAGGCTGCAGGCAACTCGTGAAGATATGAGAGCTCGTGGAATCCGTTTCTCTTTGTTAGGCATGAATTTGAAGCAGGCCACAATATCATGCATTGGAAAGTGGTCTTATTTTTCTATACGTGGGAGCATCCAAACACGCTGGCTGGAAAGATATTCTAATTCTCTTTCCATGGAGTCAAACGGGTTAAGGATATCCGCAATGATTTTTTTCTATGTTTCATCCATTATAAAAGTATATGCAGGTCCGTCTAAAACATTGCATCCCCTAAATTATATTTTGATGCAGTGGTAACCCTATTTTTATCCTGCATTTTACTCTACATCCTTCTCCCGCATAAGCGGTGCGAACTGGCCGTCCCCTCAGCCTCGCCGCCACCCATCGCCCTGCCCTGCCGCGCCGGTGGCCTCTCCGCTGGGCTGCCCTCCGCCGCTGGAAAGCTGCGAGGCCACACTCGGTGGCAGCCGCCCTCGCCTGCCACGCTCACCCACGCCGCGGCCAGTGTGGCGACGACCGACGCCGCCGGACGCGCCGCATCCCTCACTGCGCTCGACTCCGCCGCCAGCTGCGCGTGCCTCCTATCCGGTAGCCTGCCCGTGCTGCTGCAACCCTGCCTCCGCCCCGCCTGCGGCGTACGGCTCCCCCCGCCCCCAGCCTGCAACAGCCATCGCTGCCATCTGCAGCTCAAAGCCACATATACTTTGAAGGTGCGTTTTCAGGCTTGAGGCAATCGTAGCTGGTGCAATTTCATAAGTTTGATTAGTGCAGTAGCTCGTGCAATCCACAAGCTTTTAATTTGGCACTTTGAAATCAATATGACGCCTGGTGCCCCGACGCAGGACTCCGACGTTCCCGCTGCGACGTAGGACTCCGACGTCTTCTGCACTCCGTCCGCTGCTTCTTGCCGCCACCTGGTGCAACTGGCGCCTCCAAGGTATGCCTAGACCCGACACTCTGTAGGGTGCTTCTCGTGGATCTGGCCGTTGTCGCGGTAGAAAGCTCCAGCCCACCGCGCCGTTGGATTGCAGTGCCGAGAGACATGGCGCTGAGGGTCACCGCACCACGGGGTCACCTCGCCGCGCCGAGGGTTCAAGTAGCCGAGGGCCGTCACATCGAGAGCTTGCCACGCCTGTCCCCCAAGTATATGGGAGAAATGCACGACCTGGATTGTATGGGATTAGAGGGCGTACAACGACCAATACCTCATATTTTTCAGTTCCTGGGCGGTTTAGAGGAGCCCGACGCAACCAGCCTAAAGCTTCGCTTGGCATCACATGGGTATGGTCCACATGGGCAGTGATTCACACAGGGGTTGGGTTGATCCTAGGGTTAACAATTTCGCTACAGAATAAAATCTTGGTGAGGGGCGGAAACGGAATTTCGCCTAAAATTCCGTGAAATTCGAAATTTCTGAACGGAAAGGCAATTTAAATTCAAAAAACGAAATTTCATCTTTTCGGGCGGAATTTGGGTAATTCCGACCGAAAAATGTGCACTTTTGACCGAAAAAATTGTGTAAACTACCAGAAAATGCCATGAAAAATATGTATATATGGAAAAATTGAAAATTTTAGGTAGAGTTCCTCCTTACATGTATATTGACTAGTTTATAATGCATAAAATAGATGTAACTCCACGAAAACAATGACAAATACAATATTAAATACATAAATCATGTCCAAAGTCCACATCTACAATGCAATGCATAGTCCAAAGTCTATTAAAAATAGTTCTACATAGTCCAAAGTCCGTTAGAATTATTACAATCCAAGCCACAGTCCAAATTGCACATGACCAATGTCCAAACTTAGTGTTTCCACATGGAATATAATACAACACAATGCATAGTCCATACTAAGTCCTATGAAATAAAGGCATACAACAGAATGCATAGTCCGTACTAAGGCATAGTCCCCATCGCTAGTTTTCGTTCTTTTCCCTTTTCTATGTTCGGGACCAAGATTAGTCTTTCTTTTTCCTAGATATGTATCTCCAACTGTTTTTTCGGCCCATGCATTCACATCTTTGTGATCAACAACAACAAGCATCTAGATCATAGATCGGCAACAACAAGCATCTAAATCAAAGAATGCACTAACCCCCCTTGAATTTTTGCCCTTCAGGAGGCAGATCCTGGATGCAAAACGCGGTTTTCCGCTCGGAAAATAGAGGATTCCACTCGGTGGGGGTGCGCTCTAGCGGGGCCGCCGGCGGGGCGAGATCTGCTCCTCCCGCGCGGTTTTCTGGCCGTTCTGCCGCGGAATCCCGGCGCCGGCAGCGGTTTCGATGCGGCGATGGCGCGGCAACGCAAGGAGGCGACCGGCGCCTCGTACTACGTGGGGGGGACCGAAGGAATGCAGGGCCTGCAGAGCTCGGGTGGGTGGGGGTGTTAGATAAGGCTGAAACAGGTTTGACATTGAAGCGGGTTAAAGGGTTTTTAGCGGGTCTGCAACCAAATTGCAATTTTACCCCAGCAAATCTCCTTAGATTTGAACGAGGTATAGTCCTAAACGCTCAGAAAAACATCTAGTTTTTTATCATATTTTTTACCGATTTTTTACAATTGTTTTGAATTTCTTAAATTCAAAACGAAATATACCGAAAATTTTCAGAATTCCATTTCTCGTACATGTCCGGAAACAAGAAAAAATTCTGGAATTTCGCTGGATTTCGAACGGAAAATTAAACCCTGATTGATCTCCACCCCCCACCCAATCCGTGCGCTGGCCCATGTCCCCTGTCCCCCATCCCCTGGCCCGTCTTGTGTTTCATTTGGCTATGAATTGCTGCTGTAGGTGTGGATTGCTTCGATCCGTTGACTGCTCTTGCATTACATATATATATGCAAGTACTATCAGAAGTTGCATATATCAGATTGAAAAATTAAATACCATGGTTCTTTGCGTGCTTATCTTCATACAAACTCAAAATTATCACAAGACTACCCTAACAAATAACACATAAAATCATTTTGTCACAGTATGATTGTACAATCATACAGAAAATCATATAGAAATTGGTACAGTCTGTTTCAAGGCAACCAGAACCATCAAATGATTAAATATAAAGATAATTCAAAAAACGAAAATTATGATAAATTTAGATAAAGAAATGGATTAGTCTAAAGCATGCCATCATCCATTGTAAGTGAACAATAGAACTATTCAAGTAAAGTGCCATGTCAATAGGATAACTGGAGCTAAAAATGAAAATTTAGTGAAATGTCAACTGAACATTCACCTACAAGGTTGCTTTCAAAAAAAATAACAGTAACAATTTTAACGCTTTTGAAATTCGTAGTTGCCTTTGAACTCTCAATTTCCAAACAGCACTGCAAAATAAAGGCACATTGAGCACTAGAAAGCTAAAAGCACAATAATTGAATAATTCAAAAATCTATAGGGCTGAAAATGCCATAGATAATTTGTTACTGTATTGAAACAAGGTTTACAGAACTGTGGGATATAGCTCCACAACAATAGCAAGTGATTATCATGATTCATTAGCTGTGCAATAGATTTATTTTTCTAAGTATTTTTAGGCTAGACAAGTTTGTAGTCCAATGTTGAAGGATGAGCGGGAAGGAGATTTGCTACTCTGCTGTCAAGGTTCAAGCATGGTCGGTATTCAATATTCATCTTGCAACCAAATCAAAAGTAGTGCATGGATCTAATTGTCTTTACACAAATAAAAAATTAAAGAAAATTCCTGCTGCTAGTACCTAGATTGCACAGATATAGTGTTATTGCCAACACAGCTGTGATTGTGATCAACACATACAGGTAACAATGGCCTAGAATAGTGAAAGGACCAAAACATGTGAAAAAGAGGATGAGGCATAAGAAGAGAAGTACCAGGCCATGTCCTTCCAAATTTTGTTCCTCAACCATTTTATGCGTGTGGCATCTTTGGCGGTTATGAAAATGGCTCTATTTTGGGCATCCTTGAAAATGTCATAAGCATCAACTTTTTTATCTTCTGAGAGTTCTTCCATCCCATCCACATCTGCAATGCACATCAGCATAGATAGGTCATTCTCATTTGATTGCACTAGTCCTTTCTTTCTCCTTTGCTCAGCTTCAGCCTGCTTTTATTTCATCTCTAGGAACCTCCCCATCATTTCAGCAACCCTCCATCTTGTCTACGTTTGTCAATTCTTGAACTAGCTGCACTTTCCCCCCTTTTTCCCACTGATGTACTGGCCGGGGGATTCGATACTCTGAGCTTATCATCGTCATCAGAAATGCCTTGTGCGACAACAGCTTGAGAAGGTTGTGTTAGTGTGATAGGAGCTTGAGTAGGTTGTGTAACAGCAGCTTGAGAACGTTGTGTAACCGCCGCTTGAGAAGGTTATGTAACAACAGCTTGAGAAGGTTGTGTGTGTATGACATGAAGCTTGAGAAGGCTGTGTGAGTGTGATAGGAGCTTCAAAATGCTATGTGAGTGTGATAGGAGCTTGAGAAGGTTTTGTCATAGAAGGTTGAGAAGGTTCAATAGAGCTGAAATTTAGGGTTCCCTCAGCAGTTTAACCTACATCAAGTATAGTCCCTTTTACTTAAAATGATAAACATTGCATGCATGCATCATATGAAGATAAAAAAGTAGTGATAACATGCCATCACGCAACTTTCCCATAGCCTCATAAAATGGGAAAGCTTTAGTCCGGAAATTCTTAGCTTACTCAAAAGACTATACATAATAAGAAATGGGAAACTGATATATTTGAATTCATCAATGGTAAACAATTAGAAATAATCAAAATAAGAAAATGGACTGACAATTAACTTACAATGATGATGTTATCCCAAAGGGGTTCTTCTGCCTCTATCCTACACAGGCGCTCATTCCATGATACCCCACTTTGTTTTCTTATCTCTTTTTAGGTCTTTCTCTTTATATGTGACTTGGGCTCTTGTTAATGAGACATAAGGGAATCTCTATTTGAGTAATCTGTAAAATGTGTTCCAAGCCTAAGGCTACCATTCTCCTCTTTGTTTTATTATCTCTTTGAGAAGCATGATCTCCTCATCTCTTTGAATAATCTGTCTCTTTGTTTTCATATGTCTTTGAGAAGCATGATCCTCATCCTCCTCTTCTCTTCTCTTCCTAATTACCTTATCCATTCTCTCTATGGCAATATCTGATAGCTGATTAAAGGAAAGCCTACAGAAAAGGAGCAGCAGACACCCATGTAAATCCTAAGGCAAACTATGGAATAGTTGCATCTTTGTTGATTTTATGGCAGAAATTGAACATGAATTCATCAAATTGAAAGCTTCCCACACAAAGTACTAGACTAGGTGGACATCAAACAATAGTGCACACAAATCATATCACCGAGAAACCTGAAATGAAAATGCAAGTGAAATTTCACACAAACATAAACGACAAACATATGCATGAAAGGCTAGTACTCAGCTATCTAATTTTTCTTAGTCATCGTAACCGGCCGGCCTGCACTAATTAATAATCACCTTAAACTAGATTACAAAAATTTTAGTGTTTACAGATTTAGACTTTTTTTACACCAAAGGAAAATATAGCGGGATAAATACACGAAGAAGGCTCACTCTAGCCATTTCTATCTATTTTGCCCCCTTGTGTTTTATAGATCATGATTCATCGGCAGATATATAGTGTTAGATATAATATGGGCCTAGCCCATATTTTATTTAATAAATCAAACTATATAAATGCTAGGCCCATATTCATGCTATGGTACATTAATGTTTTGTGCTATTTCGGTTATTTTCTATACGTTATTTCAACTTAAATAGATGGACTATTGGTGCATCTGTTGTGAAGTTGACAGAGGCTTAAGGCGTGCCACACGCGCACGCGTGCCGCCACCGAGCCGATGGCGTGGCGAGTCTCGAGTGATGATACCGTAACTCCGTCCGTTACTCGGGGGCCCATAACTCCTGCGCCATAACGCCTCCTGGATTGATTTCATCAGTTCCCTCTCCGAGAAACCGAAGAGACAGAAGAAACCCGATCCTCAGATCGAGTTGTGTGCGCTCACTTCTTCCCCATCCCGAAATTCTGCGTGCACGGAGACTCAGGAGAGCAGGCCTCTGGAACTGTCGTCTGCTCGAGACATCCGGGTGCACGGGCGATCAGTTTTTTGGGGAGCGTCGTCATGACTGTTCGCTTCCTGTTGTTTCGCCGCCACCATTCGTCGTTTCCTGGTGGCCGTTCGAGGGACGTTCGTCTTCACCTGGTGACCATTTGAGGGACGGCACTGTGATCCTCTTTCTGCAACAACTCTTGATCGACTACATCAAACAACTCACTATGGCAGCTAGTGACAATGGAGCAACCGGTGCCTTGAGCATGTGTCCCTCTGCGGGATACAATTCTATACCTATCATGCTCAAGATTTTCTTTATGATCAATATATATGTTGTGCACTACTGTTGTGATTGGTAGTCTCACACACGTGCACATATTTGTCATCACAAATCTTGTATGGTTTTTGTGGATTAAATTTAATATGAAAATGCCTAAATTCCTAACATATAGTCCAGTTTACATGCAAATATAAACTCGTTAGCTATCCAACGATTTCCAAACTGGAGGAATGGAAACAAAATGGAAGAAAGAGATATTGTATATACTTAGCTATCCAATGATTTCCAAACTGGAGGAACGGAAACAAAATGGAAGAAAGAGAGATTGTACATATGAAATTAAACATCACTTATTAATCACTGTGTATGCATATATTGTTGCAGTAAGCACGAGTGAGGATATATAGAGAGTCGCCTCGATCAGTTTGGACTTTGGAGATGCTGCTACCTGATCTTGGGGAAGCTGGAGAACTATTGCTGTTGTTCGAGCAGGCCACTTGCGGTGGTAGCGGACTGCGGCGTCGAGAGGGCGAGGGCGAGGGCGATGCGGGTTCTCCCACGAAGACTTCGCGAAGAGCGCTCTGCTCACCAAGTCGTCACCATGGAGAGAAGCAGCATGACGATGAGCCGCTCAAACCATAGAAAAAACACAGTAGATGAGTCAAGTAGAAGGGGAATGGGAGGGGACCGGATGGAGGGGAGGAGATGGAGGAGGAGATGAGCAAGAGGATCCGGTGGAGGAGCACCTACTGTCGTTGTGGAGGAGATGGAGGAGCAGCAGCGGCGCTGTTTGGGAGCGGAGAGAGGAGAGCAGCGGCGGCGCTCTTTAGGAGCGGAGAGAGAAGGGCAGCGGCGGCAACACTCTTCGTGAGCGGAGAGGGAAGGGCGGCGGCGGCAAGCGTTCTTCATGAGCGGAGAGAGGAGGGCAACGCGAGAACAAGGAGGGGCCAGAACCACGTGAGAGCCATGATACTTCTCACCCCTGTGGGACGGCAAGGTTTGGTCCTCGACCCACGCCAACCCCCGACATGCCAAATGTATTTTTGGGCCGCAAGTGGATGTTCTCCCCCGCGCGGTTTTGATCCCAAACACCACGTGGATTGGGCCTCAATCCATGCCGATCCTTGGGCTATCAAACGAGGCCTATGGGATTTTAGCTTCAAATAGATTCATTGATTATTACCTATAGATTCATTGACATGGGAGAGGGACGAGCAAAACCTTTTATAATTTGTGATAGAGGTAGTATAACTTTAGTTTTGTATCTAGTTACCTTTGCATATTTTAAACTCATCTCTGTCTACAATACACGAACAGTGCAAAACAGTGTTTTAGACATCCTA
Source organism: Paspalum vaginatum (assembly GCA_030272315.1). Classification (NCBI taxonomy): domain Eukaryota; kingdom Viridiplantae; phylum Streptophyta; class Magnoliopsida; order Poales; family Poaceae; genus Paspalum; species Paspalum vaginatum. Next base: position 22,567,755 of record CM059016.1, read on the forward strand.
ATAAGCACCACTGCTGAGAGCAGCCTTACCTCTCGCTGCCGGAGAATGATTGATTACTTGATTATCCTACGTAACCGCATGTAACCTCAATCATGTGTTGATCGGACAAGACGACATTATTGTGAGAGATAAAATAGACAAGCCAGCTTCATCGAAGCACAAACTTTTAATTTCTTTGGGACTAATAACACTTATCAACGGTCATCTCTGACTCAGGCACCAATAAAACAAGGGTGCATGTTGCTGAATAGCCTGATCTGCCAAGATTGATCTTAGCAGGCGCCGCCTAAATAGCGTTCGGGCACAATACTGCAGTGCGAGAACGACGCTTTTCATTTCTCTGCACTGTAGTGCCACTAATAAATTTGTTGTTGATATAGAGGCACTCAGTTTCGGTTCCGTTTCTCTGCACGAGGTTTAATTTCCTTGAGGAAAGTGAGAGTTTTGTAGCCGTCGCCAGCCAGTTTTTTTTAACCGAAGAATGTGGAATCAAGATGCAACATCTGCATAAACGTTTAGTGCACACAACCTGGTTCGACCAATGTGCAGCCGCACATCAGAGCACTCGCACAGATCAGCCAACTGAACGATAGTAGTATCACAACTGTTGATCTGAGTACAGCATTACAACTGAGTAGAATTCAGATTTGCGGTTGTGGGTGTGCTTGTACAGCATCACCACTGTTGTTGACCTCTCTGGCTGTGGCTGGCATGCAGCACATGCATTGCCTTCTCGTCGTCCTAATTAACGTGCTGAAAGTACTGGGGCTCCACCAGCGGTGCTGTGACGACATACAATCAGCTAAAGGCAGGATTGTGATGCCAGCTGGTTCAGCACTATTTAAGTCAAGAGCTGAGTAGATCAATAAATTAAACTAGTACAGCCAAAACCGTTCACTCGGACTGATGCCTGTACTTGTAGCAGGTCTTCCCCTCGGCCCCGCTGTAATGTTGTCTCCTGCTGGATCGTCTTGCTTAATTAATAGAGTTGTTGTACGTGTGTTTTAAAGAAAAAGTGTACGTAGCCCTAACTGTGGCATAATTATCTATTTCACACCCCACCTTTGAAAACGGATTTTTAACGCACTAAAATATATAAAATCGATCAAAAACTCATTAGGTGGTTTTAGTGACTGGTTTTGAGAAAAAAAATCTATATAACCACTTGACATGATATGTACATGTTAGATCATCTCCGACCGGCTTGCCTATCCACTGTTGCTCCACTATTCCAACTACCCATCTCTCTGTTACAGTAGCGTCCTATAGCCTTAGTCACATCAGCCTTGTTGATTTTTACTTAGTTTTCATGTCATTTCACATATCTTGCAAATTGCCAACACCACCTCAGATGTATGCCCGACTCACCGCCCCCTCTCCCGCCTCGCCAATGACTGCCTCTTTCCTTGCCTCGCATGCAACCCCCCCCCCCCCTCGGCAAGTGAGGCAAGAGGTGGCGACTGGCAAGGTGGGCATGTATCGAGGCGTGTGCCACAAAATGTGTGAAGTAGCCTCAATGTTAAATGTCATTATAACTAGGAAAAAGATTCACCCCTACCTACAGTGCATATATTTGACGGGGTGCGGTATATGCGAGGGGATTATATCTGTTTTTTCTTTAAAATCACTCAGAGGGTTATTTGACTGGTTTTGCATAGTTTAAGTTTTTAAATTTTGGTTTCGAAGGTGGAGTTGTGAAGTAAATGCTTGTGCAAAGTGGGTTATGTAGAAATTTTCCGTGTTTTAATATCCTCTGGCACACATGTAAGACGTGTGTTAGCATATGGGTTGTTCAGTAGATCGTCACCAATGCCTCAGTCACCTACTCGGCTGGTTTCTTCTCTGTTGGCTTGAGCTGCAGCGCCATGGCGACTGCAACCGTGGAAAGTCAGGGAGATGGGGAGCAGAACAACAAGTGGAAGCAGGGAGGCTACAAGACCCTGCCATTCATCATGGGTGAGTGCTGCGAGCGAACTTGTTTATTTGTTGAACTTATTAACTGCATCATTCAGATTTCAGCACGTTAATGTATCATTTATCTCTTCTTGATTCTGTCCTGTTGCAGCAAACGAGATCTGCGATCGGTTTGCCACGGCCGGCTTCAACGCCAACCTGATCTCGTACCTGACGCAGCAGCTGAACATGACGCTGGTGGACGCGTCCAACACGCTCACCAACTTCGGCGGCACCACCAGCCTCGCCGTCGTCCTGGGCGCCTTTTTCGCCGACTCCTACATCGGCCGCTTCTGGAGCATTGTCGCCGGCTCACTGTTCTACCAGGTAGGCATGCTGAGCCTCGTCCTGTCCGCGGTCGTCCCTTCGCTCCGGCCCCCGCCGTGCTCCCCGTCCCCGGCGACGACGTGCCAGCGCGCCTCCGGGGGCCAGCTCGCCGTGCTGTACGTCTCCATGGCGTGCACGTGCCTCGGCACCGGCGGGATCCGGCCGAGCGTGGTGGCGTTTGGCGCCGACCAGTTCGACGAGCAGCAGCAGGGCGCCGCCGAGGCCTGGGCCAACCGGAAGCGGCGCTACTTCAACGTCTACTTCTTCACCATGGGGTCGGCGGCGCTGCTGGCGCTGACGCTGGTAGTATACATCCAGGACAACGTGGGTTGGGGCTGGGGGTTCGGGATCCCCGCAATCAGCATGTTCGTCTCCATCCTCGTGTTCCTCGTCGCGTACCCGCTCTACGTCCGGGCCAAGCCCGGTGGCAGCCCATTCACGAGGCTCGCGCAGGTCCTCGTCGCGGCGTTCAGGAAGCGCAACGCCGCCGTCCCGGAGGACACCGGCCTGCTGTACCAGGACAAGGAGCTCGATGCTCTCATCTCCACCAAAGGCAGGCTTCTCCACACTGACAAGCTCAGGTTCTTGGACCGAGCAGCGATCGTGACGCCGGGTGACGTCTCCGACTCCGGGCAGCCGAAGCCGTGGCGTCTGTCGACGGTGCATCGCGTGGAGGAGCTCAAGTCTCTCGCCCGCCTGCTGCCCATCTGGTCGGCCGGAATCATACTCGCCACCGCAGGGTCGCACAATGGGTCCTTCACCATCATGCAGGCGCGCACCATGGAGCGCCACATCACCCGGAACGTGGAGATCCCGCCGGCGACGCTGGCCATCTTCACGACGGGGACCACGCTCGTTAGCATCATCCTCTACGACCGTGTGTTCCTGCCCCTGGCAAGACGTGCCACGGGGCTGCCGTCCGGGGTCACATATTTTCAGCGCATGGGCATCGGACTCACCATCGCCATCTTCGGCGTTGCCTCGGCTGCGCTCGTAGAGACCAAGCGCCGCGGCACGGCGGCCGCCCACGGGCTCCTGGACAGCCCGAAAACCGTCGTCCCGATGAGCGTCTTCTGGCTGGTGCCGCAGTACGCCATCCACGGCATCGCCGACGCCTTCGCGTCCGTGGGGCAGATGGAGTTCCTGTACGACCAGGCGCCCGAGAGCATGCGCAGCACGGCCGTCGCTCTGTTCTGGCTCTGCGGCTCCTTCGGGAGCTACCTGAGCACCGTGCTCGTCACAGTGGTGCAGCGCGCCACGCGGGAACACGGAGACTGGCTGCAGGACAACATCAACCGAGGCAGGATCGACAACTACTACTGGCTCATCACCTTCATCATGGTGCTCAACTTGGGCCACTATCTTTGCTGCTTCTATTTCTACACCTTGAAACCACTCGAGGTGGCTCAAGAACATGGCGATCGTGACAGAGACTCCGAGCTGCTCCCTCCCCACAAAAATGGCGCCGGCAATGGCGTGGGGATGATGGCATAAAATTGGTTTTGGTTAGGATGTTGTTAATGTGTGTGCTTATTTTGGTGTGCAATCAAGATGCAATCACCGCCGGACGACGGAACTTCTGTGCTGGTAGTGGTATTTGACGATTGCCCGCTGAACATTAGGCAATGGGACTGAGCCTTGACGGAGCATCAGGTAGGCTGACCGCGAAGAGTAGCGTCCGTCCGTAGTCCATCTCTGCACCGTTTGATCTGTGACATATGGTTGCAGATGAATATCCTCCAAAATATCCCTCACTGATAGATCTCTTAGATGGCCGTGAGCCTGTGACCGCGAGCCCCCCAGAAATGGAGTGGACCCATCGCCGATTGGGTAGAGCGTCAGCCACCGTCACCGAACGAGAGCAGCGCTGGCAGTTGCCTTGTTTTGATAGAGCGGTGGTAAAGAAACGCTTTAAATTGAAGCTACCTAAATATTGAAATAGTACAATACTACAATTTGTGGAAGCTGATTTGAATTAGCTTTTGTGTTTTAGTACGAATGAGAGGAGAAAGGCACCGGTTTATTATTTTGGTCATAGACAACAAATAAACTGTATTAAAATAGTGTGGCAATGCACGACAATGATCTCCCGCCATCCACGGGTCCCACTAAAACAGAGTGTGTTCGCCATTTTCGACCTCGACTAGGATCGAAGCGGCAAAAGGGTCCTAGCCTCCGCTGCAACCTTGATTGGAAGATGCGCCCACATGGTTTGCTCATCAATCCGCTTCATTTAAACAACCGGTAGTGTAACTGAAGATCAACACCGCCACAATGATTCTATATACTCTTCCATTCTTTTGTATTTATCGTATTAAGTTAAAAAATGAACTAATAGGCGACAAATATTCGAAAACGGAGGTAGTACGCATCAATATATATACTGTCAGTATGTTTTTAACCTCCTGTGTCACAAACAGGAAGCAACACCCTGAGTGCTTCCAGCAGCTCCCTTGGATCAACAAAGGTAGACAGTTGCAAACGAGAATATTCTCGCTGCCCACCAATATATCTGCTGTCTACTGCTGATTACACGCTGCTGGATCATAGGATGAGCAGAACATGGTGGACAAATATACAATTGCCTACTGCCGATCTATTGCATCGTCTGCATATATACTTCCTAAGCGTGTGCTTCTCTACCTAATCGCCAACGCCAAAGACTGGTCATGTCGTCATGATATACCAAAGGTCATCGCGAAGACAGATGCTTCAAGAAAAAAGGGGGATGAAGACGGAAGGTAGACTTAGGCCCCGCTCGTTTCGAGGTTGCGTCTATTTCCCCGCAGACGCAGGTTGGCATGTGCCGTTGGATGATTGCATCGTGTGGCTCACGTATCTGCCGTACTATCCCGACACCGCAGACGCAAACCGAGAACGCTAAAACGAGCATAGCCTTAAGGACCACAGCCGCTGCACGCTGTGCCTCATGGCAGTGATATTCTAATATGCTTCTCAATGTATATGATTTAGAGATCAGTTCAAAACGGTTGTGAAGATGCTTTCGAGGTTTTCTAAGGTAAAAACAAATCAATTAAACACATCATAATCCTTAAACCTTTACAAACATCTCCAAACCTCGAAAAAGATTTGACAAAACTAGTACATCAACCCCGTGTAAACACACTAGCAGCATGAAACAAAAATATTAAAAAACCATATATAAACTTGAGACTCATGATTAATTAAAATTGCTATTATTCAATATATCTCATATATATCTTCATACTTTAATAGAACGTATGTTGTATATATACATAATTATTTATCTTATCTATCTACAACAAGCTCTAGCTAATTAATATTTATTTTTTAATGGTATAGTGATAATATGAAAATTAGGGGTTGCTTTGAACTATTTTTTACAATAACACAACAGATAATTTATATGTAATTAGGGTGTAATTTAATTCATTTTCATAATAGTAATGCATGTGGAAAGTTGGGAATTACTTTAATTCATCTGTCACAATGGCATGGTGTGTAATTTAAATTTAAAATTTGGGGTTACTTTAATTCATCTTTTATAATGGCATGGTAGGTAATTTATATGCAAATTGAGGGTTATTTTAATTGGTCTTTCATAATGGCATGGTGGGTACTTTATATGAAAATTTAGGGGGTTATTTTAATGGTATATTATAATGGCATGGTGGGTATTTTTTAGAAAATATAATAGATCTAATGACTAGTATTACTATTTGATTGACGGCCAGATGTTTCTGATTTTTGTGAGATTTTCTATGATTTATCTTTTTTTCTAAAGCGCTTCGCAATCCATACTTATTTTTTACTTTCTAATTAGTAATAGTAAGATACTAGATATATATCGTCACATGAGAAAAGCAAATAAAATATTTGTAGAGGAAATGTCTCTAGAAGCTTCTAAAAATTAATTAGTTCTACATATTGGAAAATATAGAAAGATTCCAATACATTTTAATCAATGTCTAAACGCATTTGAAAACTCTCCACAACTAAAAACAAATGCATTTGACATGGATGCAACACAGAATAATGTCGGTTGGATTCATGATGATTAATTCTGATGCCTTTCACTACAAAAATACTTTCGGCGCCAAAAAACCACAGAAAATAAGGGGTTTCCCGCCAAAAATAAAGCCTTATTTTCAAACCGCTTATTTTCAGCGGTATATGGCTGCCGAATAAAAAATGGGGAAAATAAGCCTATTTGCGGCAGCATAGGGACTATTTTCGTCTGTTTTGGTGGCCGCCGAAAATAAGCCGCCGGTGGATAATTTTCGGCGGTTTCCCGAGGCCGCCAAAAATTATCGTATTATTTTCGACGGTGCTAGCAAACCACCGAAAATAGTACGGGACTATTTTCGGCGGCCAGCGTAGCCGCCGATAGTTTTGGTCTATTTTCGGCGGCCGGGCCCCAGGCCGCCGAAAATTACTTTGTCCAGGGGCCAAAACTGGCCCCAAATTCTATTTTCTCTCAGATTTTGACATTGTATACAAATTTTAGATATATTCACAGCACATTCTCAAGCAACACAAATGACACTTCCACAAGTGCATACATACTCTTATCCGAAATCCATACAATCTCCGATCCGAAATCCATACAAGTCCATACACAAGTGTCTAAGTCCATACACAAACAACGAGAAGTCCACACATAACACAAGCACGTACCATCCATCTCTTGCTCATTCTACTCACATGGCACCTGGTTCGTTGAAGCTGTGGCCGCTATCTCTGGAGGTGAAGAGGTTGTTTACAAAATTGGTGTTATGTCCAGATTGCTGACAAAGAAAACAAATGACACAATTAGCCAATAATTTTAAATATGTGACAACACATAGACACAATTAGCGTAGCTTAATGGCACAAGTGATGAAACTAACTTCATCTCTAGGTTGTCCTAACCCTGGCACCGGCGGAGGAGTTGGAGTTTGGTAAGGATTAGACGCATGGAATCCCAATCCCTATTACACGTAAGTATAGTTTAATTAAAACATGTGTTAATTGAGACAAGACCATTATTGGTCAAAATTATCTAAGTTTTAGACTTTTTTGGCTATATACTAACCACATTCAGGTGGAATAGCCCACTTCGACGGCATTTGGCTAGATTTGAGTTTTTTTTAACTATATTGACCACAATCAGCTATAGTAAACTAAGTTAAGCTATATTTCTACAACATTTGCTGAAGTTTAACAAGTTTCACCTGAGCTGCTGCAGAAAAAAACATTTGAGCATACATTTCTCACTGTGGCGGTACCGGTGGCGTTCTAATTTCTGGCATGGCAAAGGTGTGCCCTTGCATATGGTACATTGCCTGCAGAATGCAATACGTTAGTAACATGTTTTGCTAATGATATGATTGCTAATTGTTGACTTTCATACTTATCTGAATCGCCGCCATCTATCATGCGTTAACAGTCTTGATGAGCTTGCTGCTGCCTCTGGTACTTCTCTTGGGCTTAAATGCATCGTGTTTCTGAAACTCTTGCTGCAGCCTCTCTATCTCCATCTCAGACGTGGTGCGGCGCTAGTGGCTGCTACTACCGCCCGAACTCTGCGAGGAAGGCCCCCTCTGAGGTCGAAATTCTCTCGAGTCGATCATACCATTGAACACGGGGTATCTTCAAAATTCAAACATAGTGTTGACATTGGGACTACGTTCTATTGAACATGACTAGACAACCACATTGAGATCTTACCGTCCATGTGCCTTGCCGCCACCTCTAGCATACACAGCCTCCATGTGCCTTGCCGCCACCTCTAGCATACACAGCCTGAGCATCAATGAGTTCCTTCCTCCAATCATATCCTTCAGCATGACATCTGACCATCTCGTTTCTATATTCCTCCTACAAGTAGAAACCAACTTTACAAGTTAGCCATGTAAAATATTGTGAGAACTAATTTAAAACCCGAGGCCAACTAACCAATTGCTATGTGGCCAACGGAGTACACAATAGGTCAGATTGGGAAGGGTCTGGTCCCTTATGTCCCAGAATATACATGTCTATGTCACTCGGCTGCTCTCCAGTCCTAGCAACCTGTATGTAGATGTTATAATCATAAATTTTTGAATAGTTGAGGGAAGAAACATAAAGCGCGGTTTCTTACTGTGCATTGAGCTTTTCGATGGTATCCATCACCCTAAGCGTATGCGATGCATTCTTGGTCCCAAGATTTCAATGCTTCCTTGATTGCTCTTGAAATTCTTCGGATGCCCACAGCTCACAAAAGTGCCTTGTAAGGGCCTTCTCGCCTTTCAAACATTGGATGTGTGATCCATGTACAAGTTAGTATATCTTAATAACAATCTTAATATCTGAAGCAAACACACAATTTCCAAATAAGGCCATTACCTATCCATACTACTCAGCGGTCAGGAAAATCCCTGAATAATAAAAAAATGACCTAATTGCTGCCCTTAAGCCTTAAGCCAAGCGTTTATTACCTGAAGCCGAATATTGGAGAATGCATCCTTGCATATCTTCATCGCAACCTGGTCAAGAACTTGATCTGCATAATCCTGCTCTGAGGGATCCCCTTGAACATACTTCTACAACATAAAAAATTTAATAGAAAGAATTAGCATAATTGGAATCAATCAGTTAGTAGAAAGGATCAACACAATAGGAATCAAGTAGTTAATAGAAAGAATCAGCATGATAGGAATCAAACATTTGGTAGAAAGATTTTTACCCAGAATTTGTGTTTCACGAGTCCCTGAATACTTCCATAGGCAATATGCTGAGCAAGGACAAAATGCTTCCATCTTGTCACGGGTATAGTCTCACCCTTCTTTTGCACAACTCCTGGTTTGTGGAAATGAACAAGGTTACCCAACACGGTGTTAGGAGTCCGGCAGTGTCCTGTCCTATCCCAAGTCACATCCTCCCATGTGCTACAAAACAAAATAACATTGAAGATATGTCATGTATACAAACTATTGAAGTAAACAATTCATAACGACCGTACCCGTCACCCATAGGTCTTATCAGTCTCCTATCCGCATTGGCGGAACTGGAGGAGGGTTGACGGTGTGGCTCTTCCTAGCTTCCCGCCTCTGAAACACCTCCTCTACCAAACCCACCCATCAGCTTCTCGTTACCTCTAGCATCCTCCTGATCCTCCTGCCCAGCTCTAGCCTCCTCCTCATCCTCCTACCTAGCTCTAGCCTTCTCCTCATCCTCCTACCTAGCCCCAGCCTCCACCTCATCCTCCTCACCCTGCAAAAGTAAACATGAGATAAGTTATTGAACATATATGAAAATTATATATATATAACTCTATGTACATATGTACCTTAGTTCTTTGAAGGGCGATAGGAACTCCTTGCAAGTTTGGGTCCACACACCTCAACAAAGCCTCATGCCTAGAGCTGGTCGAGGTACTCCCCTGAAAAAGGTTCTTGCTTGGGGTTATCTTTGCCGTGAACCCCTTTGCTACTTGCTTGAGCCTACGGCTCATCCTGTTGATGAAATAATAAGAGTTAGTTCATGAGTTACATAAAGTGCAGAAATAAATGATTAATAATGGAAATAAATGATTAACAATGCAAATAAATTATTTACTTGTCAAACCTCATCAACGTCATGATTAAATTGTCCCCTCTATGCTAAACCCAACCACCGAACTCTTTTCTTAGGTGCTTGTCAGTTTTGTTTGTTTGGAACACTGATGTCGTCACAGTCTCTGACCAAGGAATCCAGTTCCGTACCGGGCTCTATAACAAAAGTTGTTGGCAATTCTTCTTGATACACTTCATCAACTTCACAATCAAACTGACTAGCACAATAACCAGCATCGACATCGAACTGACTAGCACAGGGATTCGCTTTGTGAACTACCCACCAAGCATGGAACTTTTCATTTGGATATGGCAAATAATAAACCAGGTCACATTGGTGTGCAAGAACCCAATTGTCATTGCCCCTGAGCTTTTCGTAGTGTTTGACTTCAACCATGCCATACTGGTTCTCTTGAACCCCTCTATTGGGTTCAAACCAATCATAAACAAAGAAGAATAATTTTAGTTCCTTAGGCTATAGCCAATGGCGTGCCTCAAACGGTTCCTCAAAACACTGTTTGACATAAATGCTGTACTATCGACAGAGAGAAAGGTAGTTGGAATAGTGATAGGGAATGGGATTTGAGGAGTCCTGTTGGAGAGAGCCTTATCACCTATGAACGTAAACTTGAGAATTTTTTGAATGATTCCGTTATAATTAGATTGCTATCCTTGTTCATCGCTTGCCTTAACACATTGGTGATTTGCATGCTAGGACCTTGAGGTCCCAGATAGGTTCTATCGTTTTCTTTGCACATGCTACATTTGTTGCCTCTTTTGAGCCCAAGGATGTTGGACACGCTCTTTCTAACGGTAATTGGATTAATGCCATGCATGAGGAGTTAGAAAATTTTGAGAGGAATGAGGTTTGGATTTTGGTAGAGCCACTACCACAATGCAATCCTATTTGTACAAAATGGGTTTTTAAAAATAAGCAAGGGAAGGATGGCATTGTGCGGAATAAGGCTAGACTTGTGGCTCAGGATTTTGTCAAAGAGAGGGGATAGACTGTGAGGAAACATTTGCTCCAGTTGCATGCCTAGAAGTTGTACATATCCTCTTATACTTGTAGCTTCCAAGGGTTTTAAGATTTACCAAATGGATGTGAGGTATGCTTTTCTAAATGGTTTCATTCAAGAAGAAGTTTCTATAAAACAACCCCCTAGATTTGAAAATACCAAACACCCTAACCATGTTTACAAACTGCAAAAAGCCTTGTATGGTTTGAAACAAGCCTCTAGATCCTGGTATGATAGATTGAAAACCTTTATGCTAAACCAGGGTTTCAAAATGGGGAGTATTGGTAAGACCTTGTATGATAGATTGAAAACCTTTATGCTAAACCAGGGTTTCAAAATGGGGAGTGTTGGTAAGACCTTGTTTCTCCTCAAGCATGTAGTGATCTTCTTGTTGTCAAGATATACGTGGATCACATCATCTTTGGTGGCTTATCTCACTCTCTTGTTACAAAGTTTTCCAAGTAGATGTCAAAGGAGTTTGAGATGAGCATGATGAGAGAGTTGCGGTTTTTTCCTTGGACTTCAAATCAAGAAAACTCAGAAAGGCACCTTCGTCCATCAAGCCAAGTACACGAGAGATTTGCTAAAGAAGTACAACTTTGGAGGAGATTTGAATCCGATGCCAACTCCGATGAGCTCCTCCACTACCTTGGACAAGGACAAAGATGGTGTTGCTATGAATGAGGAGTATCGTGGGATGATCAGGTCACTGCTCTACTTGACGGTGACATGGCCTGATATACAGTTCGCTGTGTATTAGTGTGCATGCTACCAGTCCTCGCCACATGAGTCACATCGCCAAGCAGTGAAACGCATCTTCAAGTATCTCACTTGCACTCCTGAGTTTGGTTTGTGGTTCTCATCAGGTTCAACCCTCTTTCTTAGTGGGTGTTCGGATGATAACTTTGCCGTGTGTTGGATTGATCGCAAGTCGACTTCCGAGACCTGTCAGTTTCTTGGGACTTCGCTTGTGTCTTGGTCTTCTTGCAAACAATCAAGCATAGCCCAATCGACCACAGAAGTCAAGTTTGTAGCTGCTGCTAGCTATTGTCCCAATTGCTTTGGATGAAATCCACTGTGAGTGACTTTGGGTTGACCTTTGGGAGAGTGCCACTATACTATGATAGCACGAGTGCCATTAGTGTAGGAAAGAACCCATGTCTCCACTCCAAAACCAAGCACATTGACGTCAGATTCCACTTTTTGAGGGACAATTATGAGAAGGGAAAGATAGACTTAGTCCATGTGGGTACTGAAGGCCAGCCAGCTGATATCCTAACTAAATCCCTAGAGCAGAAAACGTTTAATCGTTTACGAGGGGAGTTCGGCATTTGTTACCCCTTTTAGTTTGGGGTACCTTTGTGGTAGCTTAGGTTTTGTTTTGCTTCTTATTTGCTTCTTTTGCATTTTGTATCATATCATGCATTGCATTCATGTAACATATGCATTTTCACTTCACTAGAACTAGAGCTCTTCAAGAATGGCTAGTTCATAATTGCTTGTGCTAGATTGTACTGTGCTTGCATGATCATGGTTGGCTAAGCTCTTTGAATCTGTCTAATATCTTTTGTGAGCCAATTCCCTTTTATTTCCTAAAAATCAAAAACCATGGTCACCATTTGACTTGTCTACCTAGCATGTGTAGGAGTGTTGAATGCTATGCTATCTTTTCATGCTTGGATATGCTAGTCGTATGCCATTGTTAAGTTATTGCCTAAGCATTTATGACACCTTGCCTAAATTTGAAATCTGAATTAAAACTATTTACAAGTGGTGTCCTATGAGCTGATTTGAGAAGATACAAGTGGATTTGCTTGTCACACTGACTCAGTTTGAGATAGCTTGCTTTGCACCTTGGCAAGAACTTGGATTAAGCTCTGTATGACTAAAACCTTGTCTTAAGCTTATTATGGTTCTCTGAACCTAGGCTTGACATTGGCTGGTAAGAAGTGGCAAGACAAGTGAATAACCCCTGGCACATACCTAGTACTTGCTTCTATGCTACTAGTCGTTAAATCTGAACATTGCAAGTCTCTAAATTGCTTATGGCTTGTTGAATATGCTTTGGTTGAGAGTAGCACACATTGTATGCATTGCTAGCATCTTGTTGTTCATGGCTACCTTGCTAGGTGCTATTCATGTTGGTGGTGCTTTCTTTTTAACAACCCTAAAAAACATGCTCATGATCTGTATAAGATAGATTCACTCGAGCTTGTTGTATGCTTCCTTGCCCTCACTTGCTCTATATACTAGAACTTGTGCTTACTAGCTTTTCATCCCTGTTGAGCTCTTCATGGTACACTCTCTGTATTTCATGGCATATTTTGAGGGAGAGTTGTATATTTCAGGGGGAGTTGAATTCTATGAACCCTTGATGTGTCCATTGTCAACAACGGGGAGAAATGTTGACTTCTAGGAGAGCTAGTGGACATGGGGGATAATTCTGGAGAGATCTAGTTGAGGGGGAGCTTTGCATTCATTTTGCATTTGTGAGGATGTATTTCAGGAGGAGTTGAGCCTTTAGCATGCTTTTGCATCGGTGCATTGAGCCTTTTGCCTCTTTCTGGAGGAGCCGATGCTTTGCCTAAGCATGACTGTGTTGAGCCAGTTTGCCTCTTTTTTGAGGGGTCATGCTTTAGTTTGATCGACTTGGTTGAGCAGTTTCCCTTGTCTTAGGGGGTCGATCTTTGGCATTATTTTGTTGCCTCGATTTGCTCTTTCTTTGCTTATGTTTGGATTTTGGGCATCTTAAGCAACTTCTTCTTTTCTTCCTTCTTTTAGGGTTTATGCTTTTATCTTTGTCTTTATTCAATTTCAGGTTTCAGGTTATGGGTGTTGACAATGCACTCATCAAGGGGGAGATTGGGAGCCAATGGATTAGCCTCATCACTTTCCTGTTGTGATGAGTGATTGTCAACGGTGCAAGTCCTCTGATGTATAGGAGGCCCTCCGATGGACTGGAGATAGGAGATGAAGACCTCGATGGACTGAGGCACAAGTCCTTCAATGGACCAGAGGCACAAGACTCAGTGTCGGTTGGCCAAGGGAGCTCGGTACATGGAGGGGTGATAAGACGATGACGCGTAAGCCCTCCGATGGACTGGAGGTAGCTCCGATGGACTGGAGGTCAGTCGTAGCCTAGGGCTCCAACCCAAGTGCATGGTACGAAGGTGTTTCAAGGAGGCTTTGGTAGCTTCGGCTCAAAATGGCCACCCAAGCTATCCAAGCCTTGGTGAGTTGGGCCATGACTCGCCAAGATAGAAGAGATGGGCCAAATCTGGCCCAGGCAGAGACTTCCTAAAGTTTCCCAGTTTCCAACATCAAAACCGACGGTGGATTGCGGATTGGACTACTAGCCATGTGGCTAACATCCAAGGATTGCGTGGAACTTATGAAGATCAAGACTTCATCGTGGTCGTCCATCCCAAAATATCTTGTACCTTTTCGGTTTAGCCCCTCATGGTATTTCTAGTGTTAGGGGTCTCTATGTAAAATAGCCAAAATTGAGTCTAGGTATAAATAGGTTAAGGGCTTGTCATTAGACCTGCTCTTAGCTACTGGGTTTGTGTCTCGTGTGTGATTTTCGTCCTCAAGCCTTGAGCTCAAAGTCTAGAGAAGTTAGAGTAGGATTTAGCCTCCAAATCTTGAGGGATGGTGAGGGTGGTTGCTTGGGATGAAATCCTTCATTGTAATCTGATCTAAGACATCTTTTGAGGCTTCTAATCGAAGTGATTTCGGTTGCAAGCTTGTGTGCCTTGTTCCTCCCCTTTCCCCATGGTTTTTTGGCTTCAATCCGTGGCTTTTCGGATGTTTGTTTCTACCAAGCTTGAATCCTTTTCTTTTGCTAGTGATTTGCCTTGCTAGGAGATGGTTAATCTCGCTAGCCAAGTGCTAGAATCTTTGAACCATGAGCAAGGGCAGTTCTTGATGAATCTTGGTTTTTCGGTTTCAGCTCACCTACCTCACGAGATCTGCAATTCCCATGCAATCCTTGATCTTTTCAAGTAGATCTTTTGGGGTTTGTTTTAGGATGGCTTCAAGATAGCCCATACAAATTTTCGTGGAGTTTGGTTGAGGTTTGAGCCAGATTTCATTGAGTTTTCTGTGATTCGCAGGATGATTTCTTCACTCTATCTCAGGCTGTGGCCGTGTGAAGACTGTACCATACGTTCTATTATCTAGTCTTCAGGACCGGACCATACAGTTTGTTATCGCAGCATCCAGGCGGAGAAACCGTGGCACGGCATCGATGTTGGGGGTTGTATAGACCGTACTATCCGAGGGTTGGTACAGTCTGTACAACCTGACCGTCCAGTCTATAGGGTTTTACTGCAGTAGCATCCCTATCCTCTGTTTCATCTGGTCTATTGTCCGATCTGTGAGACCATTCTTTTGGATAGTACAGTCTGTTGTCTAGTCTGTGAGACCGTCTTGGACATTATGTGTTGCAAGCAAGTGTTTGGCTCATTTTGCATCTAGTTCTTTGGGCATTTGAGCTAGTGCTTCCACGTGCCTTTCCTCATCGTGTCCTAGGGTGAGTAGCACATAGTTGCTACATCGATCTTGCACATTTGAGAAGAGAGGATTTTTGGGTTGATTTTGAGTTTTTCGAGTGCTCATATTCACTCCCCCTCTAGTCGCAGTCTTCGGTCCTACAAACTTCACCAAGTGACCCTCCCTATGGCAATAGTCATAAATGTACCTCTTGGGTGGATCACCCTTAGGTCGACTTTGGTTCTTGGGCTATCCCTTAGGCTGTGGAGTGGGCTTGAGAGGAGCATTCCTCTTAGCCCCTTACTTAGAGCTCTTAGGAAGTGAGTCAACTGAATTCCTTATAGGTAGAGTGTCAAGTGGGTTCTTAATAAAGTTGGGCTTAGGAGTCCACACTTGTTTCTTGGGTGGCTCCCTTGGTTTCTCTACCCACACACCTCCCTTAGGATTTCCATGCTCAAAGTAAGGCTTCTCATGGGTGACTAGAAACTTC
Organism: Paspalum vaginatum; assembly: GCA_030272315.1. Classification (NCBI taxonomy): domain Eukaryota; kingdom Viridiplantae; phylum Streptophyta; class Magnoliopsida; order Poales; family Poaceae; genus Paspalum; species Paspalum vaginatum. The sequence continues at coordinate 22,583,594 of CM059016.1, forward strand.
TCACTAATGGGAACCCCACTCAAATCACCAATCTTCCCATACAACTGATCAAAATTAGCTTGGGTGTAGTGGTACCCAACTTGTCACTCAACTTGAAAAAGGAAACAATCATACCAAGCTGTGGCTCCTTAGCTAAAATCCAACTGAGAATGGTCCTAAGATATGTATTCTCATCTTCTAGCTAGACCTTCTCAATGGCCAAATCATCAAGCCTACCTCTAAAGCCATCAAACTTAGGACAATCAGCACTAATAGGGCTAACAGTCTTTTTAGACTTCCTCAAAGCAGCCCACGTCTCTTCCAACTCCTTCCTAAGAGTGGGACACACAGAACAAGTACCAAGCAAAGTCTACCTAGCCTTCAACTCCTCTAACGCTGCAGTAGTAGAGAAAAGTAAATCTACATTACTAGCATGCTTAGAGCGTAATTCAGTCAATTCAACATCTAGAACCTAACAACCAGCGCACTCTATCTCATCTGCTATAGCACATGCTTCCTTAGAAACAACAAGATCATTCAAAGCACATGCAAGTTTAGACTTGAAAGTCTCAAGTTCAGCCTCTAGAGTAGCAACCTTAGCATTTGTAAGCCTAAGATCCTTAGCAGCTACACTAAGCAAGCGATCTTGGTTGTTCAAGGCAGTGAACATAGCATCCTCATCATCATCACATACTTGGAGCTCGGCTTTGGAGTTGTTGCAGATGTCCAAGTTGGTGGAGCTGGCTTGATCTCCTGTAAGCGCCATGGTGCAGTAGCCGATCTCGTCACTGAAGAAGCAAAGTCCAGCGTGTTCGATGATCTTCTTCTCATCATCATCATCATCGATGTCAGAGCTGGAGTCGCTGGAGTCACCATCACAGTCGCTGAGGCTGGAGAGGAAAGCACAGTCATGCTCCAGGCATGCTTTTGGTAGTGCTTGACGAACTCCTTGGTGAAGAACGGCCGCTTCTTCTTATCGCCCTTGTACTTGCCCTTCTTCTTATCAGACTTATACTCGCCCTTGTGCTTGTAGTCACTCTTGCCAGTGGAGTACTTCTCCTAAGCTCTCTTCTAGGGGCAGTCAACGATGAAGTAGTCCGTCTTCCCACACTCGTAGCATTGGAGCCAGTCACCTCTTCTGTGGCTCATCCTATTGGAATAAAGGCACTAAAACTTGTTGGATAGCATGCAAAGCTTCTCATCATCAAGTGCTTGAAGCTCCTCCTCCGTAGCTGAAATCGAGGACAAAGCATAACCAATAGAAGTGTTAGGGTTAGCAGCAACACCACAGCTGGGGCCAGACATAAGAGCTCGGCTCTTGGGAGTTGGTCCACTCATTTTGGCATAAGAGTGAGAGTCAACCTCCAAAGCCTTCAACTTGCTATAAAGCTCGTCTATGGTAAGGGTCTCATAGCCAACCGATTCCACTATGGACTCTTCTTCAGTTGCCAAATACTACGATCCAAGGCATAGAGAAGCTTGCAATCTTGCTCATGGTCGTCGAATGGCATTGCCCCATCCTTAGCATTTGCATGAATCTTGTTAGCAATCGACTGAAAGTGACTGAACAAGTCGCCTATGCTCTCACTAGCAGGGGCAAAGCTACGTGGAGTCAACAAGGTCGGACGACACCAATGATTTTTACAGTAACCTCCTGTACCTTGCGATTTTTCGCCATGATGGACCTCGGTAAAAATATTGTATGACCTCAGTAGCCTCGCACGACGTCCATGTATCAACTTGAAGCTGTAGAGCACAAGAAGCCAGTACTTGTACGTAATTTCCTTTTTGCTAGGCTAGTAGTTCGCAAGCACTTAACAAGTCTAAATGGTAAGTCCATCCCAGTCCATACTTAACACTTCATGGTGGAAGCAAAGAGCCCTATAAGGTCAAATGTCGTGAAAGCTTACTCCAGTTATTATTATATCAATTGTTTATGAGAGATTTTGTGTGGTTGACATGTTACCACTATTTTTAAAAATTTTAAAAGCCTTTCTTCCTTTGTAGAATTAAAAAAATAAAAAATATGGGTACTAGTCCCACCATTTTTGGTACCAGACTCTCCTGTTTGATACTGTCTGGTACCGGTACCATGGTACCGTCTATTTCTAAACAGTTAGATTTTCTCTGATGGATGGCTCCTCTTTTTTCTAACCACCGTAAAGGCAAAATTAGTACCCAAAGTTTGTTTAGTGTTTTCCTAAACAACAAATGTTAAATAGTTGGCTACTCACCGTTTAGCCAAATAAACAGGATAACAACAGTTTAAATGGCTTAAAACAGTGTTTAAACAGAACAAATAGCGGTTTGACGGAAATGGTTGACCATAGTATAACATTTAAATAGTTTATGGTCATTTAATGGAATAAATATTTGTGACGACCCAAGTGACAAATTATTCTGGCTTCGCCACTGCTCACCAAGCTGTTGGGAGGAGTTTTTATACTCCCGCTTGTAGGTCTCGAACAACCTAGCCTTGACCTAACTAGTCCCCTCATGGAAGTTTGCAAGGGAAGTCTAGAACTCATGAACCATCTGTAGGTGACTCACTCTATTGAACTCAGAGCGGCCCAAGGCTGTAACCAGGAAATTCCTAGCTTTGTTGTTCATCTCATGTTACCACTGCTGCGGTTGGGTCACACGATCATCCAACTCTTGGTAATCAGCTCTCTGTCAAATATCCCAGATGGACGAATGCTGGCTCTACAAGAAAGCAGACATGCGAGTCTTCCAAAATGCATATTATGAGCCAACAAACCCTAGAATCTTACCAACAGACCGATCCATGGTTGCCTCTCTGTGGATTTATAACCGGTTAAGGTATAGAAGACACTAACTTGGCTCTCATACCAATTGAGGACTGAAAGAGTGACCTAGAGAGGGGGGTGAATAGGTCAACACCTAAAACTTGCAACCCCCAAAACCCTCTCTTCTCTACTGAGCAAGATCACATAGAAACTGAGTGCTACTCACCCTAGGACTCAAAGAGGAAATAGAACAACGGAAGAAATCGCTCAAGCGCCCACGAGACGGACGAAAGCGAACAAGGCCTAAAACTTAGAAAGCGAGCTCCGCTAGCCACTCTACACAGTCAAGTGCCTCACTAGATGAACCAATCAGTTCGAGTATGGGCATACAATAGAGAGTCGCAAACCAAAGCTGCAGACAAAATACCCAAACGAAAAGAGCCAAAGAAGGCTGCAACCGGGGCAACACTAGACTGTCCGGTAGCACACACTCTACTCTCCTGTAGCGCGCCGGACTATCCTGAGTAGCACACCGAACTGTCGAGTAGAATAGCCTGCGTAGCCAAACACCGGACTATCTCACAGCATGTACCGGACTGTCCGGTAACACATCGGACCATTCGACAAAACTGCAAAAAAAAGAGCTTCCAAAGCCTAATCTTGACCAAATCTTCTCCAAACTTCACGAAATTTGGCACATGCTATCTTAGCATGTTCTAAAGCTATTCCTAAAGGATCTATAGAAAAAGATCATGGGATTAGCGGGAATTTCAGATCTCGTGAAGAGGTGAATATTTGAGCAAAAAAGGGGAAAACTCAAGAACGACTTGCTCGTAGGAATCCTGCGGGATTGAGATGTTTTAAGACATAATCTTCACGTCCTTGCAAGTCCAAAATAACAAAATAAAAGGTGAAATCTCATAGGCAAACCAAAGGACCTAAAGCCCTTGCGAAATCACCCAAAAACAAAGGGAAAGAGGGGAGGAGATGCACACTCAAGTTGCTGCCTGAAATTCCATCTATTGCAAGCCCAAATCAGTCACAAGGTTCGAATACAAGGTAGAATCTCATTCTCCAAGCTGCCTCCCACTTCCGATCCTCTTACTCTGGGGCTAGATCACTCTAAAACCCTATAATCTTGAAGCTCTTGTTTGGAAACAAAAATGGCTGCCTAAACCTAATTCTAAGCAACCCTAAACCAGCCAAGAGGAGTGGCTAATGGCAGCCACATCCTTATTTATACTATAGACTAAGCCCTAAAGCAGCTTTGCACTTGACCCCCCTATATTACGGACTCGATCTTGACACTACAAAAGCCCGTAGGGGCTAGAAAAGACCGCAATAACTCGGATGAAGGCACAATGGAGTCCTTGACATCTTTGGTTTCTCCGCTTTCGCTTGATGTCCTCCACATGTCTAGTACCCAGTAGCACATCCCTCAGGGGTAACACCGGTTTTTGGAATACCGATAACCTACCCTGGTTTTGACGATAGAACTAGGAAACGCTCTTGGGCCCCGGTTTTAACACTCAAACCGAGAAACGATAGTGGGATTCATCTTTATTGTGATTTTATGTCTCACGACATCGTCCTGCACCCAAGGTCACTTATGGGCCGGGCCTAACTTGGACTGCAGCCCAAGCCACCTGCAAGTCCACTTGGCAGGGATTTTGTCACGCCGGGGTAACGCTCGGACGCCGCCACCTGGTCATGCTTAGGTGGACTTTACTCTAGGTCACACTTAGGAGGTGCTCGCTCATCCTTCAGCAAATCTTCAGTGTTGACAAGCGCTTATCACAACCAGGATGAAAGACCAAACTCGTTACACTTGAGTCCCTCTAATTTGGCAATACTGCCACCCGCCACAAAATGATTCGGCAAAACACACCCAAGCTACTGGAGCTCTCCATGACATGTATCTCACGATCCTGCTCAACCACTCCGTAGTTGTCTACCATCTTATAATCATGATAGCTCTCAATGACATACAGTTCATGTCCAGCATCGGGGGCACTGTACTTATGTTCGATGGCTCCTTAGAGCTCCATAGCATTCTTGTGATTCATGTACGCATCATAGAGCTTGTCAGATAACACACTTAAGATACAACCCACTGCTATTACATTAGTCTTCTCAATCTCCACCTGCCTTTCAGCAGTCATCGGCAAAGGCTCGACATTAGGCTTTAGGATCCAAATGGATCCATATCATGGAACCACAACTCATGTTTCATTGCAAATCTTATAAAGTTCACACCATCAAACTTCTCAGGTTTCAATGAATCAGCTAAGCTATTAACCATCTTAAAGTGCCTATTAGGTTTTTGGATGGTTAGAAATAAGCGTACTTTTAAGATTAAATTAATTCCTAAACAGTATGCACAATGGACTAGAGATACACTACACAAAGCATAAAGCAGCATGTCCATGTAACAGATTGAATCTATTAAAAATGAGGAACTCATCGTTTACTTACAGCGGGGAATGCTCCAGCATGGTTGACAATGAGAACAAAGTCGAAAGCTTGATGGAGACTAAAGGACATAGCCATGCAGATCGGCCGATCCAAATCAACAAATGGAGAATCAGCATATGGGAAGAGCCAATGGATGTTGAACTCGAGCGAGCAGTCACATGGTCGCTGACCAAAAATTTGATTCGCCCCTACCCATGCAGTTTCTTCAATGTGACAAGGTTTCAGAGACACTACTCTCCCCGCTGCCACTGATATGCCAGTGGAAGGGATGGAGGCGCCTGATTAGCTCGGGTGACTTGATGCAAAAGAAAGGAAACTGACCTTGGGAAAGATCTCATGATAAGATCAAATTTGGTTCCAAACTTAACGCCTAAGCCATAGTCGGATTAGGGTAGAAAATGGCAAAAGATTGAGACAGAATGAGCGCTGCCAGCGCCAGTCGCAAGTCGCAAGTCACGCGATTATTCACGCGAAAAATGCGCGAATACGCGCACGCGTGTGACTACAAGTCCAAGTCATGCGATTATTCACGCGAAAAATGCGCGAATACGCGCACTGCGTGTGACTATATAGCTTCCTCTAATTCTCCCATTCATGGAAGGGCAAAAAGCTTGCTATATAACTTGGCTATCTTCCACCTCAACTCACCATGTGGGACTAAACCCCCACCATTTCTACCATACAAGAGTGGGTCTTTGACATTTTCCCTACAATTTTTTGGATTCATATTGGTCTGGGCCCATAAATTCCAACATGCTATTAGTCCCGCCTGGTGGCATCCACCGGTACTAAATTTCTCCTGGACATTGTTTATTCTAAAAAGATATTTAGTCCCGGTTGGTGTAACAAATGAGGACTAAATCTCGATGATTTGGTCCCGGGCGGTAGTACCAACCGGTACTGAACCTCCCTCGTGGGCAACTGGCATTCCCAACCGGGACTAATGTGTCTCTAGGGTGCCCCGCATGGTGCCCCCAGGGGTCCTAGGCATTGGAACCGATCAGTCCCGGTTGCAATTGGCACCGAACGGATCCAGGCGACGGATTGGCTGTTTTGTAGTAGTGCCCCCTCAGGGCCGACACTGAAGCGCGGAGCTCTCCCAAACTAGCGCTAAGCCCAGCTGCCTCACTTTTTGTTCCGCCAATCCTACCCAACAAGTGCCAACAATAATCATCTCCAAAGTTCCCCTCTGAGGTGGTATCCCGGACCCCTTATGGTCTTTTCTCAGAAAGGAAAGAAGTAGATAGCAAATTCCAAGAAGGTTCCAGGCATTTTGTTTCAAAGGTACATGACAATAATCAATTTGATTCCTTTATGTAATTAGTAATTATTTAAATGAAAGAATGAGCAACCTAGGCATTTAGTTGATCACTCTGCAAGATGGAACATGAACATGCTTTGTTCATGTTTGTTCAAGCAGCCATCTACAGCTCCAAAGGAACACCTTCCATGCATGTTTTCTTCAAGTCTATGATGTTGTTAATTACACTGTCCTTTAAAAACTGAAATGAAATAATTTCTTTTTTGTCTTTTGATGGTGGACCAGCTAGATTCCAATTATATTACAATTAAGCTAAAGCAACCAATGGTTCCCTTGGAATTCGTACTCATTTAAAATAGGTGTTATACATAGTGCAAATCAAAGGCTGGATGTATGTCTATGTAAAGCAATACAATTTATTGGTGCCCTTTGATGTAATTTTCGCTTTCTTTAGTTGTACGTATATTCTGATGAAAACATGTGTCTTCCATTCATTCTTTCCATTAAATCAGGATGCTTTAATATTTCGAAAAAAGGCTCGTTACATCATCATTATGTTGTAAAAATAACACCAAATTGTAAATGTGTACTAAAGCTACAATAGGCATATAATGTATTGATCTATACCAGCCTGTTTTTCTCTTCCTGTCAAACTATGCATTACTTTAGCTAAAAGTAATCTGCAAGCATGGGCATGTAATTTAGATGCATGACGGGCTTTATTTTTCATCCATACTTGTGTTCCTTTCGCTAGTTGCAATGAAAAACATGGATGTACATGTACTTAGCTGTGAAGGAATGTAGAGAGCAAGTCATTTTATATATATGGAAGACTGGGGTCGTCGTCTTCGATGTTTGGGTCAATTGAGACATCAAGAAAGTGACCACCAAATGCAGCGGTACAGATTCGTACTGATCGCTTGAGGGGGAGCCTCGGCCTCGGTCCCTGTCTCTATAAATAGAACACGGCTGCGCAACAACTTGATCACACAGATCAGTGCACGCTATAGCTAGAGCTGGTCACCTCCTAAAACATATATACAGCAACTTCCCCATCACAAGTCTTGTGTCCCATAAGAAGAACTAAAAGAAGTATGGCCACCACTGTCGTCAAGCTCCTCCTGACCATCACTCTCGTCTTCTTCATCATCCTTTTTCAAGGTATAAGGCTCTTGCGCATCCACCTTCTGATTATACAAATTTTATCTATGAGGGGGGATATGTCAAAGGAAGCTTTTATATATAGGCATATATGAGTGGATATAGTTCAATTTGAATTTAATTAAAATCGTAAAACATCATTGTACTTCATATTTCGTACACACAGAGAGTACTGTTACGCCAATTATTGCTCATATTCTTCATATACTCCTCCTTTTGTATCAATTATATTATCTATCCACAGTCATATATGACTACGAGCAACAGGTACCAATGGCGTGGGATGCGGCACGTCCAGCATCAAGGTGCAGACCGTCAACACGGGCGCGACGGTGGCCGGCGGCGGCGACATGGTGTTCGAGGTCGAGGTGAAGAATCTGTGCCCATGCAGCGTGAGGAACGTGCGCCTCGACGGTGGAGGATTCGCGACGACGTTGGGCGTCGACCCAGCCTTGTTCCGAGCCGACGACGGAGGCGTCTACCTGGTGAACGGCGGCGGTCCGATCGCCAGCATGGGCGCCGTGCGCTTTAGCTACGCCTGGGACCACTACTTCCAGATCACTCCTAGGAGTCTGGAGGTCGACGGCCAGTGCTAGCATATATATTTGCTGTTATAAATGTCTGGTGCTTTTTTGTTCTAAGTTCTAACACATAAATACTGTGTGTGAGTGTGACAGAGATTGTGTTTGAGAGAGAGAGAGAGAGAGAGAGAGAGAGAGAGAGAGAGAGAGAGAGAGACCGTGAGGATGAAAAGGGAAGAGCAGTCCTTGGTCCTCACTAGCTGGTCACTCCTCTAGTCGATCTAGCAGTGTGTTATGATAATCTTGTTTATATAAACTAAGTGTATTAAATATATAGAAGAAGCAACTAATCGGTAGATAAAGTGTTTTAGTGCCTGGGAAATTAAACTTTGTGTAATGGACTGAAATATGTGCATGACCCACATTTTTCTATGAAACAGGAGGGGATTGGCACCTACTGAATATAAAAAGTAGAACAAAAGTAGAGTTACATTACATAAGGAATCAAATCCAAGAGGAAAATAACTGGCTTTTGCTCTATGCATGACGCACATTCATATACAAAGCCACGTATTGGCAACGTGAAACAGATAGGTGATGTTTTATTTTTGTGCATGGCGCACATTAATATACGCCTAGCCAGTTGTTTTATTTCGTCGAGACCAAGCTCCCTTGTTTGTCAGCTCTGATTTGCATACACAAGGAGTCACCTTTTAGAAGTCCTAAATTCTCCACAAGCTTCATCACTGATGTCTGTTTACCTGAGATACCGATCTAGGTACACAATGCAAAAGAACTGTTTTTTATGGAACCCGTATATGAAAAATAATCCATTTGCGGACTTATGGACATATCTATTTGTATCCCTAGCTCATAGATAATAACAAATAAAATGCACTTTCTCTAAAGTTTTATAAAAATTGTCGTAAATATGATTTTTTGCTTCGCATCTTAGCTGATTTTGTCTGCTTGTTAGCTTATTTCAATTGATAGGTATATATTCCCTCCATCACATAATAACTTTTGTTTCAAAATTTAAAATTTCTCAAATAACAAATCATGTTATGACTATTTATCAATTATAAAACGAAATTTTAATCTCTAACCAAACGTATATATGAAAGATGGATCTGCTAACCAAACGCAATACGTCTTTGCCCACCTAGGTATTATGGTACGGAAGGAGTACACAATGGGCTGCACACTTCTTGATACCGACACGTGGCATTAAACAAATAAAACTCACAGGCCACTTAGTTTTCTATTGTCGATAAGAACGAACGTGAACAGAAGAAGAATAAATACTTCCACCAGCGGCTGAGCTACTAACGGACACTGTATAGACAAAAAAAATGAAATGACGACAAATCTGGCAAATGTGTTCTGATCCTGGCATCACAATAGGCCCGTACCCTATACGTAAAATATTGGACTGCTTATTAGTTTCATATGGATCACACAATCGCTTGCTAGAATAACTTGGCGAACCTGCCAGCTACAGAGAGCATCTGCATATATACTTAAATGTGCCGCTCTACCAATCTACCAAATCGTCTAGCATTTCTGCACGGATTGATGCGAATAATAGTTACCAGTTACCACCAGACACTAGTTGCCAAAAGGATGACTCGGAATCAAAGATGAGTGTGTACATAATTTGTAGGTCAACCACTATCTTAGATCTTGTTGCACTAGCATAACTATTGCATCAATTTGTGCTCTCATATGAGTTAGAATATTATTAGACACATGTGTTAGGTTGGTACATAAATTTAATTGTAGTAAATGTTGGAAACATAGGAACGAGTATATGCCTATCTTTTGTTATTTATTTTTAACATAGTATAACTTGTAATGTGGATGCATATGTTTAGCTGTTTTAGTTTGTTTCAGTAATTTTAGATGTGGATAATTTAGATATAGTTGAAGAGGTTAGTTTTAGATCATATAAACTTAGTGAAAATATGCCCAGACATGATTGTGAAGAAAGTCGTTAGTTTAGATTATCATTCAAAATATAAAGGAGGTAATTTAAACATAAATTTAAAGGTTTATTTTTAGTCTTTATATCATCAGGGGGCAGGCCCAGGGGGATCATGGGTATTCAAGTGAATACAGCTGAATACCCATGATTCTTGAGATTACACATACATATACTATACATATATACTTAGCAGGTGTAAATTTCTATTGATCTTTTGAAATTTGGAATACCTATTGATTTTGAATACCCATGTTCCAGATCCTGGGCCCACCACTGAATATCATAATAGAAAGAGAGTGTAGGTTAGATACATATTTAATTGACCATTGTCCTTTATGTTCTTCTTATAATGGTAGACAGAAAATTATACAGAAAACAACATATACCTAATGTCTATTAAATTTTTTGTCTATCACTTTATGTTGACCTTTTTTTTTTCAAATTCTACTGAGGTATCAATATTATCAATATTTACTAATTTTTTTATGAGTTCAGAATTATTTCACGGCGATAGAATACTTTCAATCATTAAGGTGGAATATTGTACTCTAAAATTGTACATATTTTTCTATAAAATTATAATAATCTTCTTATGACGTTAGAATACTTCATTCATGACGGTAGATATTTTCCTTTTGAGGAAATTATTCTGTGTTCAATTTGGAATATTATTTGTATAAAGAATAGAATTATTTATTTTTGAAACTAGAATATTTTGCCATCAAAGTAAACAATATTTTTCACGTACATGTCAAAAGTCGCTTTATTTTTCAAAGTTTTATTCTTGGTTGAGGATTAAGGCTATTAATTACATGTTGATTATTATTCGTCATGTTTGCTAGAAAAAAAGAAACACCCAAAGAAATAAAAACTCTGGCCCAAATCAGGCCAACAACTAAAGAGCCAACCTTGAAAAACAATAGATTAGAGAAGCCAAGCAACTGATGAAAAAGTTAAAGTCCAACAAAAACCGAAGGCCCAAGAATGTTTGATCTGGTTGGAGCGGGACCCGCTTCCGACTTGGACGACAAGAGCTAGGTCCGTTTGGGGCTGTGATTGTTTGCTTGCCAGGCTCCAAAGCTTTCAAAGAGTGGGAATGCTTGATGCAAACATGCCTCCAATGCGTTTGCTTGAGTTATATTTCTATCATATCATAAGGCTTTTCAACTATAAAAATAGCTCCTCATTTACTTGACTTCTTCATTTTTACTACCCTCGAGAGAAATCCATATTTCTAAATTCTAACACAAGATTTCCTAATAATAAAACCTAGTGTATGCTTGGCGACAAGTTTCTCGATGATTAGCTCTCAAGGAATTGGAAACCCTCGGATGCACTAAGGGTCTGTTTGGTTGGGCGGACGGGATGGGACGAAGTGAGATGGTCCTACTTTTGGGCTGTTTGGTTGGGGACGAAGAGATTCCTCTAGATACGGAGACAACATGTTATCTCCAAATCGAGGTGAGGATAGGGACCAGGTGGGATATAGGCTGCTTCTTCATTAGCTCCAATCAGCTCGCCACCACCTCCGCCCCCACCCCGCACCTCTGTTGATAGCACTTAAGCACGCTAAACCTTATACTGCAAGTGACAGTATCGGTGTAGCTTTTTTCCTAGGATGAGTATCATGGGTTTGTCAATCCGTGGAAACGACTAATAGAGAATTAACTTTCTCAAACTTAAGGTAAAGCTAAGGTTTAGATAATATCTAATCTACATCTAATTCTATGTCTAATCTATGTCAAAGTTAGATGATAAGCAACTAGAACATAATTAGAAAATCCGAATATGAGGAAGTGAACAGAGTCTAATCAAGCTCTAATTGGATCCAAAACTAAGCATGATAGGAACAACCAAGATATTAGAGCACTCGAGATAACTAGCAGCTCAAGACAGATATAAGCATGATCAAGCCTTCTCCTCGTAGCATTATTAAACCAAGGTCATCAACCAAAGCCCCTCAATTGAACTTAACCTTTCCCTCCAACCACTTGTCACATAAGTCAGGGTAATCGACGAGAATCTCTCATAAGGCATACACTTACGCATAGTCTAATAGCATGATAAACATAACTAGACTTCTAATCACCATGATCACTAGGAACAAGCTATGCAACCACATTACTAGAAAGCAAGATCAAAGACCAAGATCGCTAGAAGAACATAACCCATAAGAACATGATTCAAGAACTCATGCATCTAGATCAAGAACATGAAGAAGTAGAACTAGAACATGAAGAATTAGAACTAAGAATATGTAATTAGAACAAGATCATTACTTCATTGATAATCATATCAAAGTATAGAACCACGATCGTACCTCCCACAATGACATGATTAGGCCTCAAGAGCTAGGTAATTAGAGAGCTATGCAAGGCCTCTAGTTACCCTAGGAACTATAAGAGCCTCTAATCCCTAGCCTATAACTCGACCCTCAGCTCTCCTCTGATGGATGTCCCTCTTCTCTACATCTTCTCACATTGATAATGAATTGGACGCCCAACCTCGGGGCCTAGCCTCGCTATTTATACCCTAGGGAAGGTGTTCTAAAAATGAAACCATGAACCGACGTAGGAATAGGGTTTGGTCGGTCGAGATAGGGGGGTCAAGCTCGGCCGGCCCCTGCCTTTTTGGCTCCTCTCATGCCCATCTTTCACGAGTTCGGTTGTTGGTTGATTTGATAGATAAATGGCCACTGCATGTGGTCCTTAGAGCTCTGGAATCTTCGGTATAAGTCGGTTTGTGCCAAATCTTCCATGTTTGAGCATGTCTTTATGATTTCCCGAGATACCTTGGCAAAACCCTTTCACAATTATGTAGATAAGGTTGAGTCAAAGCAAATCCAGTGCTCAGAGAATTGTAAATATGCAAACCCAAGCTTCCCCACCACATAGTTGGGGATAGGTTGTAACCGTTACACATTCATGATCACGATGACCTCTCCTTCTCTGTAAACCAACAACAAAGCAAGGGTGAGTACGAGACGTACTCCGCAAGCCCACCTTCCTCCATGAGGAATTGGGTTAAGGCTATTCCTACATGCAAGGTATATCTGGTGCTCAGGATAATTTGCCAGAAAATATTTTCTCATGCATGGTTCATTAGTTCACAGGCTTTAATTTAGAAAACATTCTTTCCATAACAGGGATTGCCACTGGACTTGCATGTCCACCGTAGCCCATGGCATGCAAGCCACACAATTTTCCACAGCTACTGGGCCTAGCCCACCGTAGCTCACGGCATCCACCGTCGAACCAAACGCAACATTTTCAACAACCAAAACCCAACCCATTTTATAAACCATCTAGTTGTCGAAACCAAGCCATAACCCATCCGTATCATTGGACAATGGACTATTCAAATAGATTCATACTCTAGCCAGAGAGCATACTATGATCCACAAGTTGCACTCAACGACGATTTACCAGTCGTAAATGTCTGAATTCCAAACCAAGCCCTTGCTGTCATGTTATCATCAAGCAGTGCCTCAAGTTAATCTAGGCCACCTAGTCGTCCAGTGTCCTACGACACTCCCACTACCCCAAACTATTCCATAGTGGCACACCAGCACCGCAGACAACTGTCAGACTATCCATTCTGGATTGGGCTCAGTTCCTACTCCATATAGCATCATGTGGTTGTACCAAAAGAGTTAGGCAAGATGAGACTTCAACTCAGTCATTCAGGGCAGAAACTTCCCCAAAGCTCATTCCTAAGCAACACCATCCAGTCCTGTCCACGAGGCCGGATGCCAGATAAACCGTGATAATTGTACCCAGTCTTTCCACCCTTTCAACACATGGCATAGTCGACCGAAGTTGTTTGCTGGGGTCTTTCCCCATGTTTTCAAACACACACACCGATCATCATATTTCTACCAACAAGATTTATATAGATAGTTGAGTGAGCGATCTGCCTAAGTGCACTACATCTAACAATGGCTTCAGGTGGCTATCCTACTATATTTCCTTAGCAAGCAAAGCATGCAACTTTTATTATTTGACAAGGCAATGGGTTGTGTTTATAAAACTGGGTAATTTATTCATCATGTGGGGATTCCAGTGGACTTGCCCTTTGCTTAGCTGGGGTAGCATGTACAACTGTCGTACGTTGATCCCTAGCATCAAGTAGAATGTCACAAGGGATTGGCCGATCGGACTCTCCGGTAAGGCCTACACACACAAACAGAGGAATCAAGAAGCAAGACACAACATGAGCTCAACAAGAGTTTGGTTTGATATGCAAGACAGATTTGCGAGTTTCTCTGTGGTTTGTACCGATTGCTCTAGTTCTAGTGAACTGAGTTGTTCCGTGGCCAGGCGCTGTGTCGTGAGGCACTGTGCTGCAAGTCGTCCATACCACCGAGCCTGATAGCACTCATTGAAGAGGCGCCATGGCCTGGGATACGGACTGGCCACAATGAGGGCAGATGCGTCAGGAGTGTGGAGGTCACATGGTGAGGAGGGGGAGGGTTTCTATAGAACGATGTTGATAAAGTGTGTGAGACGCCCCACAAAAGAATCGAGACTAAGAAAGAACACTAGTCGGGTGCTTAGTCTATGCCGCTTATCGTGATAGTGTCACCCGACGGCCATCCACTTAGCGTGAAAAAGAGGAGGACCGTACCTTGATCATCATGATACTAAGCCCATGTGACTGCAACACGATGACACAACGATGGAGTGACGGCGCGGATCAGTTAAACTGATTGGGACCAGTGGTGCCGGTGCTACCTGCTCTCCTAACTTAACGAGCTAAGTGAAGCTTCATTAAATGGACCAGCATGAGAGTGGTAAGAGACTGCGAGATATGCATGGACATGTAGTGCTTGATTTGTTGAGAATTTAGTCGCAAGAATCGCCTAAATTGGAGCTCAAACGGGAAAGATATGGGTGGAAAGGGGTATTTTTATTCCTAGACAAAGTTCAAGGGGTGAAATTCTCATTTCCCCCGTTGTCCTTGTTTAGTTTACTCTATTTGCCCCCCATTTCCACTTTCGGCCTGACCCAAATGCACAGGGTGACCTGGCGGTGCAGTCCACACGCGTGCGGGGTAGCGGCCCATCAGGCTGGCCCACGGGACAGGAGGGTGCGATGACGGTGCGCCTGATGGCATCCCACCCACTAGTGATAGGCGCAGGGCAGACGTTAGGGTGACGGCTGTGGCCAAACCGGCCTGGCTTGCTTAAACCAAGGCGATTCGCTGGCATGGCTCCGCTGCAGCTCTCCGCCGGCTCTCACCATTGGGGGCGGTTCAGACGTGGAGACCCGTGGCGCGAGCACTAGGTGAGGGGACGAATGTATTACAGTCACCGACGGTGGTGTGTGGTGGCTTCGGTGTGGGTGTCCGTGGTGGCAACGCCAGTGTGCATGGGGCTATGGGGGTGTGCACCATGGCGGAGCACCAGGCAGACGTGGAGAGGCGGCGACGAAGCACTGGAGAAGTGGAGTGCACAACGAGGCAAAGCTCATGCTTACTTGAATCGGGTAAGGATGGGGTGGTAGGGAGGAAGGAGAGCTAGGGAGTCGCGATCTAAGCTCGGCGCAGCTCAGCAGCGGCACCGCTCGCGGTGGGGAGCTACGGCGCTCGTCCATGGCAGTGCACTGCAGGGGCTGGCATCACGACGTGCAGTGGCAGGAGGTGGCATGTCGTGGCATGGCGTGTGCAGGCACTTCACGCGTGCGAGCGGCAAGCGGGGAGGGAGGAGGAGGAAGGGAGGTGAGGGGCTGATGGGCAGGTCCCACAGTTAGAGAGAGAGGGAGAGGAGGGAGCTAGGCTGGGGAGGGGCAGGCCAGGCTAGCTGGGCCAAGCGTGGGAGGGGAAGAGGGAGGTTGGGCTGGACTAGGCTGTGGCCCGAGGGGAGAGGGGGTTTTGGTTTTTCTGATTTTTGGACTTTAGTTTTGAATTTGAATATTTTAAGAAAGGATTTGAGAGAAAATTTTGTTGGACAAGATTTATGGTGGCTAAGGAATATTTGGACAGAAATTTATTAGAGAGTTTAGGAATTTTGTTGGGCTCGTAACTGCACACTCAGAAAACAAGATTTTGAAAATCGGATTTTCAATTTTTAGGGTGTTACACTCGGTTTTGGCCCAGCACGAGCTCGGTAGGGCCCATTGACCGGGCTCGGGCTGGCTCCACATGAAGGGTGTGCCATGTGTATACTGATGGGACGGCCCGTCGGGCTGGCCCGAGCATGACACATTTATCTTCGTATATTAAAAGAAAATATAATCATGTAAACAAAACCGAAGCTTGGTTGACATGGTGTCGTCGCCTAAACCCGCTTGAGGCTCAAGAGAGGGACACACAAGGGAACCAGAAAGTATGTTGCCATTGCGGTCGACTCCTCCGAGCGGTTCCAAGAATGCTACCGGGCGTGCCACCCGACTTGACCTTGTAGTCAGGGAGGTTTTGGCGTGGTGGTTGAGTCATCAGGTGCGGGTGTCCATGCATTCTTCGTTAGAGAATCACCCTGCTGGTACACGAACAATACATTGGCGTTAAATTCTAGCCGGATCGCTGGGATCGGCTCGAGGCATCTCCGTTGATCGGCTCTTTGAGATTTGATCGCCTCCTTCTGCCCTGCATGGTTAGTTTGATGACAAACCACAACCAAGGAGTGGAGTAAGAAAACCTGCTTAAACCTTGATCTAGACGACGCAACCCCCTTGGGTTGACATCCGCTACATGCTCAACTAGATGAATCTAATCAAAACGCACAACATAGATCAGAACCCCCAAGGGGGTTCACCCGTGAGAGCAGGTACGATCTAGATCAAGTAAAACTAGGGTGCTAAGCGCACATCGATCTCTCGAGCTGCCGCGTGCGCATGTTGCAACGTCACAACGTGGAATGTAGGAGCCGAACAATGCTATGTATGCTTAGCCGCCCACTAATGATCCTTTCACGTGAAGCATAAACAGATAGATAGATTGGCTGTGGATGCGGTCACTTGATGGAACTCGCGCCAAGCAGAGCTTGATGCAAGCTTCATCTGGATAACTAGCAGATCCTACCATAAAAACACTTCAATATGAGATCTAGTAGGTAAGCAAGACACTTAAACATGCCCTAAAACGTCTACGAGGAAGGATTAGAGCCGCATGGCGCTTACTTGGTTGAAAAACCCAAAGGGCCAGGGGTGACGATGAGTCGAGATTGAGGTTGATGAAACGCTGCTACTAGGGAACGGTATTGCCATGTTTATTATGGTACATGTGGTTACATATTTATAGCCTGGAGGCTTGGACGACAAGTCTAACTCGTTTAGCTAAACCCTAGATTACTTTCTATTTTCTAAGATACATGGACCGATAGGGCCCAATAGGTACATCATGTCACCACTGCATGGGCGGCGCATTAAGCACTTCAGCCGATAAGATGGCAAAACCTAATCCAGCAAGGATTTGGCGGCAACACATGGTTAGAGTGGTGCACCAAGGCTCTCAGGAGCGTTCCACTGCAGAGGCTATTTTCAGGTATTTTCTCTGATTAATCTTCATACCTTGTTCAACCACGGTTGGCCTTGGTAGGCCCAGCATGAGCTGGTCTCAACTGTGTCGTGCTTGGGCTGCGGAGGCTACTTTGAGGGTTTTTTTTTTTGCTCATTTCTCTTCCTACCTTGTTCTAGCACAGTGCGCCTTTCTGGGCCTGGTGCTGGCCCGGCACGAGCAGTCCTCAACCGTGTCTTGCTTGGGCCCAAGGCCTAGCACTGATGGGCTGTCATGGCATGACTCGGCTAGTCAGCGGGCCTTAGGCGTGCTGTGCTTATATGGACCGTACTGAAGGTGGGCTCATGCCGGGCCGGCATGGCCCGCACTGTTAGATATCTATATATACACAAGACAGGGACATCCATATCCCTTCAACCAAACATATAAATTAGACTGTCCATCCTAAAAATCCGGGATGGAGCCATCCTATCCTACTTTGCTTCCTAACCATACGCTATCTTAAAGTTCATGTTAGTTTCTATGAATCTCAATGAAAATTCCATAAGGCACATTACCATAATGATTCAAAAGGAACCATCTAAACCCGCTTGTTTGTTGTTATTCTCTTCCTACCTTGTCCAAGCATGGTGGGCCTCGGCGTGCTCGGCACGAGCTGGCCTCAATCGTGTCGTGCTTGGGCCAAAGGCCTCGCACAATGTGGAGGCTATTTTTAGGTATTTTTTGATCATTTTTGTTACTACCTTGTCCAAAGACGGTGGGCCTTGGCGGGCCTTGTGCGCCTGGCATGAGCTGGCCTCAACTGTGCCGTGATTCGGCCGAAGGCCGGGCACGATAGGCCGGCATGGCCTAGCCCGACTAGTCAGCAGGCCCTAGATGTGTCGTGCCTATATGGGTCGTGCCGAAGAAGGGCATGTGCCGGGCCAGCACGTGCCCACACTGTTGGACATGTATACACAAGATGGGGATCATCCCTTTTTCTTTAACTGAAATATATAGACGATGAGACTGTCCCATCCCAAAACCAGGGACGAGGCCATTCCATCATATTTTGCCTCCCAACCAAACGATATGTTAAGGTTCATGTTTGTTTCTATGAATCTCAATGAAAATTACATAGAGCACATTACCATAATTATTCAAAAGGAACCATCTAAAGCTGCTCGTTTGCTCTTATTGTCTTCCTGGATACATGCAAGCAACACTCATCAAAGATAGCTATTTTTTATTTTTTTCTGAGGTTGTTGTAGCTTTCACATGTAAATAATAAAAATGGTTGCTTCCTCTTCCCTTCAAATGTCAAAAGACATCGCGTTGTACCCTGACTCGTGATTACGTTGGCAGGTAGAAGAGCCTTCGCTGAAAAAAATTCAAAATTGACAGAAACGAGTTAGTGTATTCCCTCCGTAAAATTTTCTTAGGCTAAAGAATTGGGAGACCGAGTGACATCCCGAAGTAGATTAAGTTTAGAACATTTGTGGGCTCCAAGATCTACACAATCGGCCACTAGATTAATGGATAGAAGACAATCCAAGGGTGATTATTACTTTGGGTAGAAAAGCTTTGGGGTGTAAAAACATATGTAGAGAACTCGCTGTTTTTATAGTTTGGATTATTGTGACGAAGAATTTGTATTATGTAATGCTCGGTCTGCAATTAATGAGAGTACTAAAAATGTTTTGTGTTTCATTCACAAGTTCCTTAGAAATAGTGGTACTGGTACAAGGCATTTGAAAATGAATCCTGTGAATTACAATTGCTACAACCGTTCCAGAATATTTTTCGCTGATTAGTTTATTTTTAACTAAAATGTCAAATTAAATAAAATGGAGGGAGTATTTGTGAGCAAAGAAAAGTAAAAAAAATTCAAAATTGTTAATACGTATGATAAACTTGTGATAAAAAGCAGCCGGGGTAATAGGTTCCCACTTCTTCAAAATGGCCAGTGACAATCGCATAACTTCTAGTGATCACCGTTATCCTAGATTATTATGGCATTTTCATCGCCCCTCTAATATTCTTTTAGGCAGAAACTGCTGAAGTGATCTGCAAGCAAGGAACTAAGCAACATGTCACCTTTAGTTTGTTCTTTCCATTTTTATTTTGTCACTTTTGCTAACTTCCAACGACATATGTGGATCGATGAGCTTAGCTGTTAAGTAAAGCAGGCACAGTCATTTTATAGATGCAAATAGAAGGGGGCCGTCTCCATGCTCCGGCCAAAGGAGACAGGATGAGAGCTAAGCGACCTCCGAATGCAGCAACTACAGATTCCTACCAATCCATAGAGCCTTGCACTTGTCTATAAAAGAAGACGTGCTGCCGCGTAGCACTTCATCGAAACAACAAGCTATAGCTACCGGAACACATACAGCTGGAAAACGAAATCTCTGGTTTCATAGAGGAACAGGAAGCATGGCCACAATTTCGCTCAAGTTTATGATACTCGCTGGCGTCTTCTTTAACATCTTTATCAGAGGTGAGTCGGTCAGTTTCAAAAGATTTGCATTGTCATGTAACTTAAACAAACATGTTTTATCTTCCTAATATCTAAATGTTTTAATTCAAATAATCGGATTAGCTTATTCCCTTGTGTCATTAATATGACGTTTTGAGTGTAATTTGTAGAGAAAATGTAATATATTAATGACCATAACTGGGTTGTAGCTACGGAAGTCGCCGATACATCCCGATTTTATTCATAATAATAAGGCTTTGTTGTTACTAATTAATGCCACGATCAGGAACAAATGGCGAACGGTGCGACACATCTAGCATCCAGGTGCAGACCATGAACACCGGCACGATGGTGGCCGGCGGCGACACCGTGTTCGAGGTGGAGGTGAAGAACCTGTGTCCGTGCGCCGTCAGGAACGTGCGCGTCGACGGCAGGGGCTTCGCCACGACAGTGGACGTGGATCCGGCTGTGTTTCGCGCCGATGATGAAGGCCCTGGCGTCTACCTGGTGAACGGCGGCGAGCCAATCGCGAGCATGGCCACCGTCACCTTCCGGTATGCCTGGGACCATTTCTTCGAGATGACTGCAAGGAACTTGGAGGTCGACGGCCAGTGCTAGCTAGCTATGAACCTAGCTATGACCTAGCTAGTTGCCTGCTGGGTGGTGTTGCTGTCATCCTTGATACAGGTTTATATACAGAGAGAGATGTTGGGACAGACTCCATATGTAAGTTTTGTGCGTATTGTGTGTCTTTGTGAGCGTGGTGGCTGTGTGTCGATGTATGTGTGCGCGAGAGAGATGCCATAAGCTGCTGTTCAATAATTAAGCTTGGTACATTTTTGTATATATAGAAACAAGTTGTGGTACTATAGTGCAACATTGCAACAAACTTCAGAGCTAGTTTGGAACCGGCAGATTTTGTATAATATTCGTACTAGAGTTTATATAGATAATGTAAATGATGACTAACATCATACAAAACACGAGACCGAATGGCTGATATATGTGATAAGGTTTACAACATTGATAGGTGAATGTGGGAAATAATCTGAAATACTGAATATTAGAAATAACAATTCATGATATGTGTCTTAAGTATTTCTATGTATTAATTAAATCACCACACATATAACGACGAAACCCTTTTAGGGCATTGCTTGGCTTGCCACTTGGTTAGTTACTAAAGATTGCTTGCACAAAGAGTCGCAAAAGTGCTTCAGGAATATATACCAGTCACATGGTCGGATGGTCACTGATACATTCCTAGCCTCCAACATACTCCAGAGGGGCATCAATTCTAGCAGGAGGCCAAAGGCCCTTGGAGGATTGCAAGTGGGCCGACCCAATAGGTTTGGGGAAGCCAATGCAGTGCTGCTGCTGCCTAACAACGAAGCACCAAGCCCCTGGGCCTCACACCGCAGTCATCAGAAACCAACTTACGAATATCACGTGTGCCATGAAATTTCATGCTCAAAGTTATTTCGGGATTGTGTTGCCCTAGCCAAACCTCTTGATTTTCGGAGATAAGTAGGGTATTACTAATTTTATCACTAGAAAATCACCAAAACTACAATTAAATCTTTAAAATAATACATGGTTGCCTAAAAACTATAATTTGGTTACCTACTCCAATAATCATGTGAAATAAAGGATATCCAAAGTTACTGTTAGCCACCATGAAACTTGAGAGATTTATAACGATTCATCATAAAAATTAGCTGCAAATGGACAACATGTGAAAGAACAGCTCG
The DNA here is from genome assembly GCA_030272315.1 of Paspalum vaginatum. Lineage (NCBI taxonomy): Eukaryota > Viridiplantae > Streptophyta > Magnoliopsida > Poales > Poaceae > Paspalum > Paspalum vaginatum. The sequence goes on from CM059016.1 coordinate 22,605,386, forward strand.
CACCGAATGGAGTTTTATGCTCAAATTTTTTTTATTATAATGCAATATCAATATGTTGGACCCCGGTCAATCTTCATAATTTAATAAAGCAATTTTGGTATTAATAGCTTTTTATTAGGAAATCACCAAGACTACAACTAATCATTTAATCCCTTAAAACAACTGCATGGTGTTGACACAGTTTTGTGCCAAATCGTATATCCAAATGGAAGTTTCATTTCCAAAGGCAAGGGCATGTGTTGAGCACCAAATTAGGCAGGGCTACACTGGCCATAGCCACCGGACTGTCCGATGGTGTTGGACTATTCAGTGCGCCGTGCCGGACTATCCGGTATGGTCGAATCCGAGATGAATCCCGTGATTTGTGCAAGATCTCATGGAGTTTGACATGTATAAGAGTCAAGAACACCCTCCCTTATAAATATTAAGGGGCCAGGCTGATTGAAGCATCCACAATTGAACCAATCATTACTTATATGCATATCTATTTCCCCAAACCCTGAATTCTCCTCTCAAACCCTAACCGTCGTCTCCTGTCGACTCTATGCTGACTTGAGGATCTCTTGGTGGCCTACCAACGCTAGAGTAAACCCTAGCATCTGACGGGGTCCCTCCCGGGAGCTTTGATCTAGGTTCTACCCGAAGCCCTGCCTATCACCGGACTGTCCGGCGGCACTCACTAGACTGTCCAGCGTGGTCAGGCAGCTACCCCAAGGCGCCCTACAGCAGCGAGTAGGCCCTAGGGTTCTTGTGGTGTTTGGCGCGAAAACTTATCAATAGGTGGGTTGGTTAAGTGCTTTGGATGAGGAGGGGCTCTTGTTTGTGGAAATGAAGTGAAAGAAGAAGCTCAATTGCATGCTGCTGAATAGAACTAGTGGAATGTTGGTGTTCTAGATCTATTGTATAAATCATCGTTTGTGGTTATCGCTCATGTGGCTGGTTAATGCAAACGGTGGACTTTAGAGGTTTGTCGGATGCTTCAGACACTCTATTCATCAACTTCATTTGAGGAGAAAAATAGAGTTTTCATAGAATTTGACCGTCTCACCTTGTGGTATGTGAGAATAGGTATAACTGTATCAAATTTTCTCAATAGTTGGGTCTTAGGTTGTTACATGGTTTGATTTGTATGCCTAGAGCATTCTAGATTTTTTTCTTTCTTTTTATCTTTTTTGGCTGAGCGTGCATTTTGAGTCCAGAGGCCTAAACATGATATTTTTGTTTTGAAATAAAACTTCCTTTATCTAAAAACCAATTTAATCAAAAATATATGTTTTTAGTGTTTTCATGTTATATACTTGAATTTGAGTTGAAATTTGCTTTATTATAATCATAGTATTGTGTTTGTAGATAACATAGTTTGAAAAAATAAATAATCGAAGTTCCACTTTTTAAAATGTAAAATTTTTATGACTTATTTTCTGTAGGAAGTGATAAAAAAAAGGGTTTACTCTTTAATTCTATAGACTATGAGGTATCTTAAATAAGCAATCTCCCATTCCACTCAAGGCTATGCCGGTGCGTTGGACACAAGCAGATAACCCACAACTTTATAGTTCCAGCATTTATATACTTTCGTATGGAAGCATGGAATCGAACAATATTATAAGCCAATGAATACTGTATCTAGAGCTGATCCAGAAATGGATAATCGGTGTAACCAACGACGGGGTCGGATGTGTAGAAAGTGCTCCTGTCGTACTTGTTGAGCGCAGCGTTGGTAGCGAACCGTGCAGGCAGATCCGGGTTTGCGATAAACGGCCGCCCATAGGCGACGAGGTCGCCGTAGCCGCCTGCGACGGCGGCGTTGCCTTCGTCACGGTCATACCCTCCGCCGACGATGAAGGTGCCATGGAACGCTCTCCGGAACGGCAGCAGCATCTGCGGGAGGGAGAGCTTGCCGTCGTCCGGATTGACCCGCATCCTGGGCTCGATCATGTCGCAGAAGAGCACGCCGAGCGGGTTCAGCGTGGCGTTGATGACGTGGAGCGCGAGCGCCTCTGGGTCGGAGTCGTAGCAGTCCATGTAGTCGGCGAACGGGGAGAGGCGCACGCCGAGGCGGTGGGCGCCCACCTCGGCTGCCACGGCGGCGACCACCTCGGCGGTGAATCGGCAGCGGTTCTCGATGCTGCCCCCGTAGGCGTCGTCCCTGTCGTTGGTGCTGTCCTTCATGAACTGGTCGAACAGGTAGCCGTTGCCCGCGTGGAGCTCCACGCCGTCGAAGCCTTAGTTTTGGTCACAGCCATCAGTTAGTAGTTGTTACACAGACAGTACTCTATCTCATTGTTTCGGATGCATGCTTTATGCATATCATGGTGGATATATATATTTAATTACCAGCTTTCATCGCGTTTCTGGCGGCGATCCGGAAGTCGTTGACGACGTGTGGTATCTCCTCTGTTTTCAGCCTCCGAGGGACCGCGAACGTGTTGACGCGGCCGTCATGGCTCACCTGTGGTGGCACTTGCTTGTGCGTGCTTGAGATGGGTGCTTGCCCGTTTGGCTGGAATTCTGTTGAAAACGATCGACACCAGCAGTCATTGTCTTCCATCCGGGCCAGAAAAGCGACGTTACATGCGTGGGTTGAAACTTGCACCACGGAAAGAAAATAGGGGGAAAAAAAGGGAAAACGATGGATGAGAACGCACGCACCTGGCGCTGAGACGCGGCCTGTGTGCCAGAGCTGCGCGAAGAAGACGGCGCCCTTGGCGTGCACGGCGTCGACGATGGGCTTCCATGCCTCCACCTGCTCGTGGGTCCAGAGGCCCGGCACGTCCGGATAGCCGCGCGCGGACTCGGACACGGCACAGGCCTCGGCGACGAGGAAGCCGCCCGGCGTCGCCCGCTGGCAGTAGTAGAGGCTCATGTGCTGCTGCTGCGCCACGTTCCCGTATGCCCGGCACCTCGTGAGCGGCGCGAGCACAACCCTTCATGCATGCATGTACTATAGTTGAAATTGTATACTCCCGATAAATGATAAGCGTATTTCAATCTGGGAAAAGTCAAACTTTGCGAACTTTCACCATCAATTATTTAAGTTTTATGTGCATTGTGAGCATAGCATTTTCATCGATTAGATTTGTATTCAATGTAGTTTTGAGATGCATTATATTGTAAAGGAAATTAACGGTCAAAATCTAATACAGAAGACTTTTCCCGGGTTGAAATATGCCTATCATTTCTGGATGGAGGGAGTAATTCAAAGCAAGGAATGAAGTGTGCGTACACCACCATGTCTGTATTACATTAGACTGACCTGTGTGAGAGGTTGAACTCGCCCATCTTGTACGGTGTAAGAAGAGGAGGAAGAGTCGACTCCATCACCTTCACAGAGCTGCGGCTAACGAAAAGGATGATGTTGCTGCTATGGTGCCTGCTGTGCTTCGCAACTGCGGCTGCACTGGTAATCTGGCCGGTATTTATGCAGATGTTCTGGAGTAATAAGAGGAGGCGGACTTGTCTTCTGCGGCTCCCGTTGTTCTGAATGGCATCTCGTATGACAGAAGGTTGGCCTCCGTACGTACCAGCCAGCGCATGAATCGACTGGATGAATGAATGGGACCGAACGTTTCTGCTGTACATAAACAAAAGCTTGAACCGCAACAATGCTCAGATGTGTCAACCATCCATCGTGCCAGTAATCTATCCATGGACCCGTGACACCAGATCTGTCATCCACTGGATTTCTGCAGAGACGTACCTCGGACGTGCAGCAGCGGCGGGGCTGGATGTATGCCTCACATCGTTTCCGTCCCAACCACGCAAAGGGCTAGGTCGGGGCCAGCAGAGAACGCCGCCAGGAAAAAGGACCGTGCATCACTGCCGTGGACACAGACACACACGAGAAAAATGCATGGCCTGGCCCTGGCAGCATATCTACGTACGGATGGTGGCGGCCGCCAAGCAAAAACATGTAGAAGACCATCCGAGGAATAAGCAAGGGTCAGCGCTCAAAGCCAGCAACAATCTTGTGCAAAGCCGACTTGATTTTTTTGTCTTATACGAATATATATGAATCTATCTTTATACTACTTATTAAGCACGTCGACGACAAGTCCACTGCCCTCGTTGCCCCGAGCGCTCTAACCCTCAACACCCCCCCCCCCCCAAGATGGAAATCGCGCCGCTCAATCCAGACCGCCATTCCCAGAATCCTCTCACCCGCCGTTCCTACATCATCCTAACCTGAGAAAATTACCATTTTGCCATTATGAAATGTGGGTTTCGCCGTTTTATGACCCGCAAAACGGCGAATCCCACGTTTCATAATGGCAAAATGATAATTTTTTCTCCTAGCCCTCCTTACACTCTCGCCCGTCCAATCCCATCCTCCATTCCCCCCTGGAGGAGCAGCCACCGAAGTTGTGCCCCGACTCACCTGGCGCCGCCGCCGACACACCCCCGACTCGCAGCCTCCGTGCGCCCCCGACTCGCCCACGCATGCACCAACAGCGTGCAGCCACGGCCGCCTCCACGCGACCGCAGTTGTGCCCTCGACTCGTCCCGCTGCTGCTGCCGCCACCTGTTCCCTGACTCGCCCCTTGTGCATTCACGGCCTCTGCGCGCTGCTGATGCTGACGCACAGCAGCCGTCGAGTCGCCCCGCCGCCAGGCCTTCCTCTCCTCCTGCCATTAGAGCACCGCACAGTGGATGCGTAGTTTAATCTCCTTCCCCCGACCATCCATCGCAGCTTCATCCTCCCATCCTACGAACTGCGGCCACACCACAACCTTGATCCCCTAGCGCATGTGAACTGCTTCTCCTCTGTTCCTTGCTGCTGCTTTTGAATGGCCAAGAGAGCCAACAAGGAAGAGGAGAGAAGAAAAACTGAGAGGGTACGGATAGGATAAGTAATTTTCCACTGGTGTTCTCCATTGTGTTACTGCAAGGTACGTATCCATGGTTTTCCTCTCCCTTGTGCTATACTTGAGCTGTATTTTAGGAGTAGAGATTATAGTTTTGGAGGAGATTTAATTGGAAGGATCATCAATTTAATCATGACAAGGCTCCTGATAATCACATGAAAGTTTTAGTAGTCTTGCAACTAATATATAAAGAGGTAGAAAAGGTGAATTTCTGTGGCATCAAGTTTGCAAGTAGTATATAATACCCTGGCCCACTAGTATGTAATACCGTAAGCAGATTTTGGAGTAGGGTGTTACATAGTAAATGCAAGGAGCAGATGATTTTCTATAGACAACATTTAAAAGGTGATGCTATATATCAACCATTATAGTTTCTTCACATATAAAGCCTGACTTCAAGTTGATATTTCATCTGGACCTGCAACTGAAGGAGTTGTTCTTCGGGAAGTTGACAGAGGATGCTTATCCCCATGCAGATAAGCAGATAGGTTACAAGTGAAAGCAGACTAAGAAGGTGAGTGAAATAACAGCTGATGGTTAACAAGAGGATGTAATAAAAAGGATGTATAGTTTCTCTACTGTTGTGTCTCTTGACCTATGTGTCCAAATATAATTACTTTAACTGCATTATTCCAGTTCAGTTTTGTTGTACAATATATGCTAAGTTTTTTAATGCTTTAGCTTGCAAGGTTTAGCTTAGCATTGCTTTAGGGCTTCTAGACACTACAAGAACCCAGCTGCCATTCGACAGCTGAGAACCGCCGAAAATAAGGGTTTTGCGAAAATCACTATTTTCGGCGGTACACAGGCTGCTGAAAGCGACCGGGATGAAAATAAGCATATTTTCGGCGGCGGAGTGCTGAAAATAAGCATATTTTCGGCGCTTTATTTTCGGCGGTTTAGGTTGCCGCTGCGGGTGGATAATTTTCGATGGCCATAAAGGACCGCCTGAAAATAAGTCCTTTACTTTCAGCGGTCATCCTCCACTGCCGAAAAATTACTGTGCAGGGGCTAAAATCCACCTTTAATTGTGTGTCCCATTCCAATTTCAACAATAATCCATACACACATATATCACATCTTTTAACAATGACACATCACAGCAACATTAATCCATAACTATGCGCACACACACATATCCATACACAAGTCCTCAAATCCATACAACCATACAAGTCCTCAAATCCATACACAAAGTCTAAACGCAAGTCCAATTCTCAAAGTCCATACACAAGTCCTATTTCTCACTCACAAGTGAATGCACTAAGTGCATTCCAAACGAGTTATTCAACTCACATGGCATCTAGCTCGTTAGAGTTGTGGCCGCTACCTCTGTAGGTGAAGATGTTGTTTACAAAATCGGTTTGGTGTCCAGATTGCTAACAAAGAGAACAAAAATGACACAATTACCAAGGAATTTTAGATATGTGACAACACATATACACAATTAGTATAGATTAATGGTATAAGTGAGGAAATGAACCTCATCTCTAGGTTGTCCTAACCATGGCGGAGGAGTTTGGTAAGGATTGGACGCATGGAATCCCAATCCCTATTACACATAAGTATAACTTAATTAAAACATGTTTGGCAATTTTATCTATTTAAAGTTAGAATATACCAAAGTTAGCTGAATTGATCAAATTTATCTAAGATTGGTTTTGACTATATTCAACAAACTAATGGAGACAAGACTAGATTCAGCTGTATTGATCAAAATTATCTAAGTTTAAGACTTTCTGGCTATATACTAACCAAAGTTAGGTGGAATAGCCCACTTCGATGACATTTAGCTAGGTTTGAGTTTTTTAACTACATTGACCACAATCAACTATAATAAACTAAGTTAAGCTACAGTTCTGCAATGTTTGCTGAAGTTGAATAAGTTTGACTACAATCACTTAGATTTAGCTACAGTTGAGCATACATTCCCCACTGTGGCCGTGCCGATGGTGGTCTAATTTCTGGTATGACAAAGGTGTACGTCTGCATCTAGGTACATTGCTTGCAGAATGCAACACGTTAGTAACATGTTTTGGTAACGATAGGAATGCTAATTGTTGACTTTCATTCTTACTTGAATCGCAACCATCGTTGTGCGCTAACGTAGTGTTGATGAGCTTGCTGCTACCTCTAGGTACTGCTCTTAGGCTTTAAGAAATGCATCACACTTCTGAAGCTCTTGTTGCAGCGTCTGCATCTCCATGTAAGACGTGGTGCTCAACACGGGGCACTGAGGTTCCTCTCATCACTTCTTTCCTTCTCTTGTGGTTTAAGACAAAGCGGGGCACAAGGTTTACCTACACTTGCGGTGAGCTCAAGGGTTGGCGCGGTTGCAAATCTTTGCCAAGTCCCTTTGAGCCTTTACACTTGTCCTTTGCCTTGTCACTGAAATCCATGCATGCGCTTATAATGATTTCAGTAACATTACATTTCTGAATGCATAAAATCAATGTTGTGCAGGAGAATCAACGCCTTGACATATGGAAGTTCCCATATTCCACATATGTGAGTCCAGTTGTGCTTCTTTCCAAACCCTTCATACCCTAGCCTCTTCCATGTTTAGTTCAAGGCCTGTGAGCGGATCAGCAATTTCTTGCCCGCTTAGCCTTTTTGGTGGTCCCTCGTAGCAGACGGTGTCTTTCCGAAAGCTATCCTTGTCGCCTCTAAATATATGATCGGAAGGCAATCAACATCTGTGGCAATCAAAGTAACAGATCTTTCCACCAAACTCAAGATGAAAACATCTAGTATCAGCACCACATATCGGACATGTCAAGGTCCCATGAACACTCCATCTAGCAAAGATACCATACGCTAAGAAATCATGAATTAATCACAGGTACGCAGCCCTAAGGGTGAATTTCTACTTCAAGGAAATGTCATATGCTTCGACACCTCTCCACTAGCTGTTTCAACTCTTTGATCAAGGGTTGTAACATCACGTTGAGTTTTGTTTTAGGATGTTCAGGACCAGGTATGATGAGGCAAATCAACATAAATTCATACTTCATGTAAAGAGAAGGTGGAAGGTTGTATGGAATATCAAACATAGGCCAAAGAGTAGGAAGCAACCGTTTGACCGAAAGGAGTGAAGCCATTAGTTATCAAACTGATGCAAACATTTCTCGTAGTCCATAGTGAACTCTAGGTCAAAGCTATCCAAAGCCTTCCATGTATCTCCATCAGAAGGGTGCGCCATGACCCTTGGATTGTCGCATACACCTTCTTTCTGCCACCGCATGGGGGTGAGCCATTTTCTTTGAGAGAAAGAGTCATTTCAGTCGAGGTGTCATTGGGAAGGAACGGAGTTGCTTCTGTGCAACGTCCATTGTCACCTTTTCGCCATCCTCGTTTACTACCTCGACATATCTCCCTTTGCCACAGTTCAAGCACTTTTTCTCCGTGTCATTATCCTCCTATAAAAGCATGCAGTTATCAACGCACATATCTATCTTCTCATATCCCATACCGATGGCTTTGGTCAACCCCTTGCACTGATACATGTGATTGGGCAACTTATGAGGCTGCAAAAGGACATCCCCGATCAATTTCACAAGCTCATTGAAACAGTTGTTCGAGAAGAAATACTTGGACTTGATGGCAATGAGCCGAGTCACAAAAGCTAGAAGGGACACTTTGTGTGTGCGTGCAGCGGCTCTTCCGCAGGCTTTAAGGGCCCTGAAGGACTCCTCAACCTCCTTTGTAGGAGGATACTCAGAGTTTAGATCAAACTCCGGCTGTAAAGCTTCTAGCATCTCGTCAATCCTATCAACGCCCGCCGAATCATCATCCGCTTCTCTTTCTGTTTCAACTATAGTTTCTTTCTCACCGTGGAAGGTCCACGTTTCATTGTCTGGCATGAAACCGTGATCAACCATGTCCCTGGATAAGTATCTCCTATTCTAAATTTTTCGTTGATGTGGATGTTGCATAGACACCTGACCACAGCGAGTTGTCAAAGAGAAAGCATGGTTGGTAAAAGCATGTGTCTTGATCCTCCACTGAGCTGAGTGAGCTTGACCCCCACTCTTATCCCGACCATCATACATCCATCAGCGTTCGTCGCCCACACTTGAGGCTATTAAAGTAATATAGATGGTAAGCATATTTTCTTTCTACAGTATTGCGGCCCAAAATAGTGCATGGCATGATCATATGTTAAAGTATTGCATATAAAAATGATGACATAGTATATGTGCTAACATATAACTAAGCATGTTGAATCAGCGAAATTAATACTGACTGCACTTCTAATCATAACTATCGCCGGCCACGCCGTCGAAAATTAACTGCAACCACTATAATAATAGTATAGGTTTCTTACTTCAAACGTGGGATGGGGATACCGGGTGCGCTGGGCAGGGCCGGCGCACTCGCCTGGTGGCTGGGGAGGGGAGCCATCCGAGGAGGTCCACCTACAGGCCTACGGAGGGATGCCTATCCGAGCACACCGAGGGGCGCTAGGTGGGGTCGAGGAGCGACGGCAACCGGGCCTTGGGGCGCGGGGGCGGCGACGGCGGTCGTCGACGGTGGGAGGGAGTGGGGCGGCGGCGGCGGATGGGCGTGGGGGCGTCGACAACAACGGTGGGGCATAGGGGCGACGGTGGTGGTGGGTCGTGGGGGTAGCGGCGGCGAAGCAGCGATGGGGCGTGGGGGCGGCAGCTAGGCGTGGGGGTAGCGAGCGGCGGTGAGGCACGCGGGCGGCAGGGACATGGAACTAGAAGCCCGTCTCATGCACCGTTTTCCTACACTATGCCAAAACTAGTATGTTAGTGACAGCTCTTAATTAAATCAGTGACGGCATAATTTCGCGTCACTAATTTTTTGTCACTGATGTGAGTAAAATTAGTGACGCAAATAATACCTTCACGGATGACATATATTAGAGACATGCATTGTGAAGTCGCGTCCCTGTTCATACACGTCAGTGACGTGTTAACATTCACCTACGTCTCTGTTCATACACAACAGTGACGTGTTCTCAACTCACGTCATTGTTCATACCCATCACTGATGTGTAAACATCGACCCACGTCATTGTCCTTACACAGCAGTGACGTGTTCTCACAAAACCACGTCTCTGATTATGGATTTCCAAAACAAAAAAAAAGGAAATGGTCACAACAAACAACATTATATATACATCAGATTGTTAATTTACCAAATACTCATACATCTAATAATACGTATATATGAATACATCTCAGATTCATATAAAACATGCAACTAGATTTCAGTTCATCCATATCCTAGACTACTTCTAGTTCTAGTTCTAGTGCAAGCTCAAGCGCTTGCTAGAGATGATAATCTTCAGAACAGGATGCTGATTGCTATACAAGTGCCTTGAAGATTCAACACACTAGGACACATTAAGATCAAGCTCTTGTTCATGTTCTCAAGAACAGGATGAAAATCTTCAGAAATAATCCTATTGCAAGAGATGGTAGCATTAAATTTACAGTGTAAAGAATCCAGTAGTCAGCACTCAAACCCTACCTTTAGACTATCTCCAAAATGTTCCTAGTCCAATACTTGCTTTTCCTCCACCATACTGCTCCAAACATGAAAAAAACACTAATGAAGCAGGGGTGCTATTATTTGAATAGGGAAGAAACGATGATTAACTTGGAAGTCACAACTCTTCAATGTAATACCAGCTTAGAATAATTCCATAAGGTTTAAGTTATGCTCCCTCCAATGTTTTTATACATGACATCCATTAGCTCATTTTTGTACTACACTACGTCATATAAATACAATCAGAGGTAGTATGATTTGATCATGTCAAAATGGTATTTGCAAAAAATAGGAATAAAATGGCAATCCATAAACTGGCAATCTACAAAAAGGATTGGATACCTTGCCAAGAACCCTGTCCATAGAATCGAAATAGGCGTGCTTGGGATCCTGCACAAGAAAAGGACCAATAGATAATCAGATACTATGATTAGGAACGATAGTGGATGCCCAACATAATGTCTGATCAAACAATGCAACCAACACAGGCAGATTCATGAAATCTTCAGTCAGAACCCATCTTCAGGATCACAGATGCAAGATAATGCATGATCAAACAATGCAACCAACACGGAGGTTCTTTGTACATTCTATGTTTCAGTCAGATCAAAGGCTTGTATTTTTTTAGAGTGTTTTTCAATATCCAATCAGCAAGTAATAACATAACAAGGCAATTAGCAAGTAACTGTGGAATAGAGTCCTATATATAGATTGAGAATAAGTCAGTCTATCATTCAAGCTAGTATATGCAAGCATGGTTAGTGTTTATCATTCAAGCTAGTATACACACACTGGTCAGTAGAATTTTATTCAAATAGATCTTCAGATGTAATATATGTTACTGGTAGGGCTATTTATTTATGAACAATTAGTTGCCACTAAATTAGAACAACATTTTCCCTTTGGTATTCTTAATTAGAGCATCTCGAAAAGCTTCTAATATTGTCTCCCAATATCTTCAGATTGGGACCTTCCCAAAAATCTATTGGCCCAAAAAAAAAATCCTATTCTCCAACAGCTCCTTATTTTCTTCCCAAAAAAAAGCCTACACATGGCCATCCTGAAGTATGACTACTATACAGACTGGATAACATTTTTCATGGATTTAGAACAAATAACATGAAGAAATTAACTGCATTAGCTTACACAGAGTTGTCTTACATAATTGGTCTCCTGTTTCTGAACTGACAATGATGTGGCCCAAATGCTCTAATCTGGCCTGCACATGCTTGGCTGCTTGCAGTACATTCTAACCCCGCAGATGGTCTTTTAAAAAAAAAACTCGCATTGCTTGTCCTGCACAAAATTTGGTACTACTGATCCAGCATCTCATAGATGCAGCATGGATATTGTAAAGCATGACAAGGCCTCACGGTACAAAGAGAATCGTAAACCACAATCAATCGTTCTGTTTCAATCTAACAATGCAATGAACAGTCAAGTCAATAACATCACATACCGTTTTTATTCGCGGAAATTTGGTGAGGAAGAAACTGACAAGGGACCCGACCATGGCCTGGAGCTTTCAGACGACAGTGAGTCCGTGTGGAGGAGGGCCATCTTCACCTTCTCTCTCCCTAACCACTACGCGCTGTTGAGGTCGAGGTCAGGAAGATGGCAGCCACGACGGGGGAGGACGAGGGTGGGGAGGGAAGATCCGGCGGCACCAGGTGGGAGAGATCCGGCGTCCCTCCCGTGGAGCTGGATGGGGAGCGGGTTGGGGTGAGGCACCGGCCTCGATGGGTGGATCTGGAGGAACTAGCAAGGGGAAGGGAGGGACAACCAGTTACCGAGGGGGCGGCCGGCATCGTGGAGGACGACGCGTCCTGGGTAGGGAGAGGGATGCCGGATGCGGACGCCATAGCCACCTTTTTTTTTTTTTTTTTGAGGGAAAGATAACTTTCATTACATACTCTAGGCCAGCCAGGTCGCTGGACACTAATACAGCAAATATGTTCAGGTACATTATCTTGCCATAGCAAAGGACCATCTCTGCAGTTTAGGCGTAAAGCTGCCAAATTATGAGCAACCAGATTACAAGCCCTCGGGCAATGAGAGACAGAGCTTCTTAAAAAATCACAAGATAAAATAGCCCTGATTTCTCTAAACATTGTACTAAAAAAGGATCTATTCACTTCTGACTTTCTGATCCCTTCCACCACATTAACAGCATCAGACTCTAGGATGACACACTGCATTCCGAGTGTTGCCGCTTGTTCCAATCCCTTTAGACAGGCCAAAGCCTCAGCATGCTCAGCATTCATAAGAGAATCAGAAGCCCCTGCCCCTGCTACTGCAATCTGTCCAGGATTGTCCCGTATTATAAAGCCCCATCCACCTTTTCCACAATCTGATATAAATGAAGCATCACAGTTTATTTTATAGAAACCTTCAGAAGGAGCTCTCCAAAACTGATTGTGATGTTGGTTGCTTAACTGTCTATTATTTTGGTTAGCAAGATTCCATGCATTCATATGAAATAAAACATCATTGACCACTTCCTGAGAATTCTTGCACCGTTCACCCCTATTGGTTTTATTCCTTGCTGACCACCAACACCAAAGCAGTAAAATTATCTTCTGTTGAACATCTGCTTGGAAGTCCCAGATCTTGGCCAACATATTCTGTGCCGAGGTTTGTAATATTAAGCTAAGTCTCGCTTCTTCCAGGTTTAGTAGCATCCAGCACTGACGAACCTTCTTGCATTTCAGAAAAAGATGACAAGCATCCTCTCCAAACCTTTGGCACATGGGGCAGGTAGGGTCCAAATCAATTCCTCGGTTGACAATATTTTGCTTGACCTGCAAAGCATTATGTGCTAATTGCCATACAAAGACCTTCACCTTATTTGCAACCTCCAAACTCCAGATTTTCTGCCAATTAAAGCTATCAATTGTAGCACTCGAGGTTGAGGCATCTGAACAATTTTCTTGATCACGTATTCTGATTCCCACAGCATATGCTGATTTGACAGAGAATAAACCCTTCGGATCTGGATGCCAGGCCACGAAATCATCCATATCTTCAAACAAAGGTATTTTTAGTATTATCTCCGCATCCTCCTTCCAGAAATTATCTTTTATTAACTGTTCATCCCAGGAGCCTGTCACTGGATTAATAAGATCTGCAACACTTTGCAAAAGGGATCCTCCTCAAGGAGTGATAATACGCCGAGTATAATTCCGTGGTATCCACGGGTCCCTCCAAATATTCACGGATGTTCCATCCCCAATTCTCCAAATTATCCCATTCTTCAAGAGCTTGATCCCTTTAAGAATACTTCGCCATGTGTAAGATACCCCCCCTCTTGTTGATGCTTCCAGTATGGTTTTAACCAGATAATATTTGGTTTGAAGCACTTGTGCACACAAAGTATCTGGAGACAATAATAACCTCCAAGCCTGTCGGGCCAACATGGCTAGATTGAAGATATGCAGATCCCGAAATCCCAATCCTCCGCATCTTTTTGATCTAGTTAGCTTTTCCCAAGACACCCAATGGATCTTGTTCATCTTATCCTGCTGACTCCACCAATAGCGCCCGATCATTGCTGAAATCTCCTCACACAGCCCCTTGGTCAAGTCAAAACATGACATTGCATAAGTGGGAATCGCTTGCGCCACAGCTTTAATCATAATTTCTTTGCCCGCTTTTGAAAGCAACTTCTCTTGCCAACCTTGTATGCGAGACCAAACTTTCTGTTTTATATACTCAAACATCTTTTTTTTGACTTCCCAACATACACTGGCAGGCCCAAGTATTTCTCATTATTAGTGACCTGAGTGATCCCTAGCTCTGAAAGCACTTGGATTTGGACCTGCTGGGGCGTATTTGAACTGAACATAACTGAAGTCTTATCCTTATTGATAACTTGGCCCGAAACATCCTCATAAATGTCTAGAATATGATGAAGACAGCGTGCACCCAAATTCGAAGCTTTCAAAAGTACCAAAGTATCATCCGCAAAAAAGAGGTGACTAACACTGGGTGCACCTGGACATAGCCTGATTCCTTCAATCTCCCCTTCCATTTCTGCTTTTCTCAGTCAAGCTGATAGGCCTTCGGCACAAAGAATAAACAGGTATGGGGAAAGGGGATCGCCTTGCCTAAGCCCTCTATGGGGTTTTATTTGATCTGTTAGGCTCCCATTTACCTTGATCCTGTAGGTGACCGTAGAAACACACTTCATAATCATATCGACCCACCTCGCAGCAAACCCCATTTTCCTCATAATTTTATCTAAGAAAGTCCACTCCACTCGATCATAGGCTTTACTCATGTCAAGTTTAATGGCAGCAAAGCCTACTTGGCCCTTCTTCATATTCCTCAGGAAATGTGTCATCTCATAAGCAAGGAGCACATTGTCAGTAATTAAGCGCCCAGGGACGAAGGCACTTTGGGAGGGTGAAATAATATCTGGGAGTATCTTCTTTAGACGGTTTGCAAGCACCTTAGAGATAAGCTTGTACAGTACATTGCAGAGACTAATGGGTCCGAGATCTTTTAGCATTTCAGGCTTCCTTACTTTAGGGATAAGAACAATGATTGTATCATTCCAGCCTTGAGGCATAAGTTCACCATTCAGAACAGCCAGTACCTCTTTTGTCACCTGATCACCCATCAGCCCCCGGAATTTTTTATAGAAGATAGAGGGTATACCATCTGGACCAGGGGCCTTGAGGTCCCCGATCCCACCCAAAGCCTCCTCTATTTCATCTCCTGTAAATGTTTCAAGCAAAGTTTCAATCATAGATGAAGAAACTCTGCTCTCCACAGCTTGGAGCACCTCTTCTGTTCTTTGACCTGCACAAGAAGTGAAAAGCCTTTTGTAGTGGTTAGAAATAATAAGGTTGAGCCTCTTCCCCACCACCACATCGCCTCCCTCCTCCCTCAGAACACTAATATAATTCCTTCTCCTTCTCTCTGATGCACATGCATGAAAGAACTTTGTGTTCCGGTCTCCTTTCAACAACCAAAGAGGATGGGCCCTTTGTTTCCAGTAAATATGAAACTGTTCCTCCAGTCTATCCAATTTGTATCTAAGCACATGTTCGCGATTAACATTTTCCTGATATAGCCTCCCCCTTCTGCACTTCTCCAAATCTCTTTTGACTTTGTTTATTCTCTTCTCTAGCTCCCCCAAAACATTTCTGTCCCACTCCCGTAAGTCACACAAGACCTTTTTTTGCAACTCCATCATCTTTACTTCTCCCAAAGTTATGGCTTCTGCCCATGCCCTTTCCACCCTTTCATAGCAATCCTCTTCCTCCAGCCACTTCGCCTCAAATTTTAGAGAAATATCCCGAATAAACCCCTGACAAGCTTCCTCTCTCTCACCACAATCCACTATAATAGGTCTATGGTCTGAATGTCGCGGATCACCATTTACAACCCTCACGATCGGAAAAAGCTTTCTCCACTCCAAATTCCCCACAGCTCGGTCTAGCCTTTCTTTAATGTATCCGTCAACTCTGTGATGATGATTCCTCCAAGTGAACACATCCCCTTCAAAGCCCAGGTCTTCTAGATCACACTCCTCCAAGACCTTCCTAAACCTCTCCATACAACCCAAAGGTCTTGGCTGCCCCCCCCCCCCCCCCCCCCCCCCCGCCCCCCTTTTCACAACTAAAAAGAATTTCATTAAAATCCCCGAGGCACAGCCAAGGTTTTGTGTACTGATTTTTTAAGATTCTTAGCAGCCGCCAAGTTCTATGTTTTTCCTCCATTTTCGACTCACCATACACCCCTGTTAACCTCCACTCGACTCCATCCTCTTCCTTTACAAAAGCCTCAATGTGATACATTGACATACTCTTGACCACAACCTCAACACCTCTCCTCCAAAACAAAGCTAGCCCCCCACTAAATCCTTTACAGTTTTTAACCATCATATTGGGCATCTTTAAGAACCATCTAAACTTCTCAATTCTTTCCCCCTCCATCTTTATTTCAGAGAGGAAAAGAATATCTGGGGCTTCTCGCTTCTGGAGATCCAGAAGCCCACGAACTGCCGAGGCATTCCCCAAACCTCGGCAGTTCCATGCTATAATCCTCATTTTGTTTGGCGGGACTGTCCTGGCAGCCCCGCCTTATCATCAAATGAGTCCATCTCCACCTCCACCACGTCCCCCTCCCCATCTGTCGACGTCAGCCCCTTCCTCATCTTCTTCCTCCCCTCCTCCTCTTCACCATCTTCCCAACCTCTTTTCATGACCATGGTGACATTTGTTTTTGTCCCACGCTGGTTTTCTCTTTTTGCTTTCTTAAAAGTACGTTGCTTCTTGCACGTATAATGCTGCATTTGGCTGGATAGACACATCCTCTCATTTTCATTCTCCACTTTTTCTCCCTGGTGATCTAGCAATGTAGTATTCAGCTCTCCCACATTCTCCATAGCCACACCTATTCCATCAGGAACACACAAAGAAAAATCATCCAGCTCCATCCCTGAGGAAATATCATTTTTGCTTCCTGGCAAAACATTAACCTGCTCCCCAGAAGCTAGTACTCCCTCCATCTTGTTTCCTCCGTCAGCTACTTCTTTTTTCTTCTCAGCTACTCCAACTCCTGAACTGTGCCCCCCTATCTCGCCTACAACACACACCTCCCTGTCACCCAGGTCACCAGCCCCCTCATGCCCATCATCCTCTTTCCCTCCATCTTTGTCCTGTGATAAATTCTTTGCCTTAGCAACTGCCTGGGAGGGGTAATTTGGTTTATTTAGGCTATTAGACTCCTCCCCTGTTTCCATCCCCGCTTTAATTGCCTTTTCTGAACCAGAATCATTGCCTTTCCGCCACCCTATCTTTCCGGAAGCAACTGAGTTCCCTTCTGACTTGTGTCCAGATCCACTACTCTTCGTACTCCGACTCCTAGAATCCTCCAAACCTCTGCGTCGAGTTGGCCAGACCCGTAGTTCTGGACCAAAAGGCTTTTTTTCTCCTTCCAGCGCCCCGAAGGGCACTCACGATCAACATGTCCTAGCAGCCCACATACGTAACAGAAATTTGGAAGAAACTCAAACTCCAAAGGACACCATTGAGTTCTGCCATTTGGGCCTACTTCCATCGTAATTCCTCTCATCAAAGGACTACGAATATCAAACTGGACCTTAATGCGGAGGAATTTTCCAATGGCAGAGCCTCCTTCATCTGTATCTACCTCAATGGTTCTCCCAATTCTTTCCCCTATCTGCTCTCCTGTTTCCATGTTCATTAGGCCAAAAGGCAGCCTATGAACACGAACCCACATCGGGGTAAACACAAACTCCAGATCCTCCAGTAGGTTGCTCTCCTCAAAATCCCGAACAATAAGCAAATCTCCTCCAAAGTCCCAGGGCCCATCCTCTATGGCTCTCCTCTTCCCAGCTTGTTGCAGGAAAGTAAAGAGAAACAAGTTGTCCCCCAAGTCCCTGCACCGAATTCCCTTTCTAGGACACCAAATATTCCCCACAGCATTCAGAATTCCTTCTGCATTTCCTGGTTTCTCTGAAAATAGCTTCCCAACTGCTTGCACCTGCCCTCCTGAAATGCCTTCACTCGTCTTCCAGGCCCCCTTCATGACTGAGCTTTCTGCCTCCGACAGTTTGAGACCGTGCAGGAGGCCCTCAAGCTCAGCCTCCGATGACTGCTTCCCTTGCGCCATATGTACAGATCCAAGGGAACGTGGAACTTCCCTCGGCAACACCGACAAGAAATGGAAAAGGAAAGGTGAAACTGGTGAACGATTGAGATAGGTGGTGGGAAAAAGAGAAAAAAGATAAAAGGGATGAAACAATGGCGGAGAAAAACGGATGAAAGAAGTGGAGAGGGACACGGACCAGAATGAGAGCTGAAGAAAGCGAGATTTGGCGTTGGCTGTGGATTTGATGTTTGCTGGACTAATACCCACTCGAAATCCTGGAACTAGTCGCAGGATTCGAGACCTCTCCGAGACGCCACAGCTCCAGGGAGCTTGGTATCCAGAGACTTCGGTGACGCCATAGCCATCTTGAGTGGGAGTGAATAAAAAGTTCGGGTTCGTGTGATGAGGCGGACGAGATGGTAGTCTACTCGGATCGGACAACAGTGACGCGGATTGTAAAACAAGTCACTGATTAGGTTTGACGCTACAGACGTGTCTCAACGAGCCGTCACTGCTAACGTACCCTATATTACCAGTGACGCGATTTGATGAGACACGTCTCAGATATGTTTGCACTAGGGTTTTGACAACGTTATCAGTGACACGAGTAAACAAAAGCCGTCACAAATTTGAAAATAGTGACGTGTTTTGGTGTTATCGTCACAAATTATTGTGTCTCCTATTTGCGATTTTGACGTAGTGCTATAGACGTTAAACTTCCCTTTACGGTAACAAAATGTTGGGCCTTTATCAGGGAACCGCTTTGCGTTGCAAAATTTATACTTCGGTACAAGATGCCTCTTTGGAAGATTATTGTCTACAAAGTCAAAAGGGTCAACAATTGCATCTTGGAAACCGTGTTATTTGTAACATATATATTGAAACTCTATGTCGACAAATGAAATAAATATGGTGTCAAAGCACGGAATACTCTTGTAGTCATTTGTTAGTATAATGGTCCACTTCGAAATCATCATGCACACGCTACCACTCCCATTCAAAATCCTATCCTCGGCATCCTCATACATGTCAGCATTACCATCATCCAGATCTTTATTATCCAAATCATTTTTGTGAAAGAAAGACACGCAACAACATGACTAGAATAATAAAGGAATATGGTGCATATGCCAAACAACTGGTAATATCTGCAATCACCCTCAACCCCGTGCATTGGGTCATCTGGCTCCCATAGGCCGGAGTCAAATGGGTTTTGAACTCCACAAAGTCCACCATGGGTTATCCTAGTAGATGGCCATGAACTGTGTTGAGCCAATGCACTTTGCGGAGTTGCATTCTGCCTAGTTTTTGGTAAAGCACCAAACGTGTAAAATGTAAACATGAAAATAATGAATACATACTTTTTATGATTAGTACATTACCATACACCTCTCTAGAAAGGACCAATGGTATTATGAACAACCTGTATTTTTTATGATTAGTGCATTACCTTGCTTCGTGGAGTTTCTGTGTGCTCTCACCTTCATTGACCTAATAATCTTCTCATATTTTGCATCAGCTGATAACCGAGAGTGTCGTTCCCTAGTTTTCTCTCTATTACATGCACCATATGGTGTGTTCTCGATGGCACCATTCAAAATTGTAATAAGAAAACATTGATAAACATTGGTGTGGAATTTTTACTATGCAGGGAATGTACATCCTCCAATGATTATGTGGTACATTTTTATAATTACCTAAACTCGACATAGTAGGAAATACACCATTCGTGTCACCTTCCCTATTTTTCGACTCGACCGCGTAAGGCCTCACATACAAATCATTTCTGTATAGCAAATCATCTTAACCAAACCCATCACCTGGTTGATTGTTATAGAAAAAAATCATAATGGGGTGAAAACTCATGTTGTCACATTGTTAAAAATGATAATGGATTGTACCAGTCATGTTGTTGGATAGATCCAACGTGGACTTAGTCATCGCGTTCGCAGAGGTTCCAGCAAGGAATAAATCTTGGTTGGGCAACGTTAAATAGTCTTTCATACCCTTCCTCCAATGGTAGCTAGCTCTTGCCTTATCTCATTTTTTCTTTCTTCTCCTCTGGTAAGCTTGCATATATTTCCATGCCCTTTTCCTCTTACATTCTTTAAGGCTCATCGTAGTATCCTTTATACACAATTCAAAAAAATGTATACAAGTTATAGGTATTTTTTATACAACAAGTTAGTATTAGTGTATACCCACCTGACTCCCCGACAAAAAATCATTAGAATTTGGTTGTTTTCTCCTTTTGCATTGATTGGCTGATTCATCATTAACTATGTTGATGATATCACCAAGTGGTCTGTGTAAAGACTATGATCGAATAACAAGCCGATGAGGCTTCATCTTTAAAAAACATAAATACAATTAAGTTAAAACACCAATATGTTGAGCTCATCGAGGCGATATGTCCAAACCAGGGAGCCTGGCGGCGTAGGCCATAACAGGCCACCGAAGATCTAGATATTAGGTTATGTATGTTGGCTCATGGAGGCGCAGGCGAATGTGCCGTCGTGCGGCACAGGCGGGCGCGGCGTCTGGCGGCTGCCCCGTGCAGGCAGGCGGGCTGCAGCACTGGGCGTGCGTTCTAGGCCGCCGCGTCGTGCGGTGATGTTGGCCGAGGATGGAGCATCGGGGTGTGCACATGGGCGGGGCACCGATCGGCCAAGCCTTGCGGTGGTTGCACTGTGTGTGCAGGTGTTACCGCCAGCATATGGCCGATCTACTGATGGGTTGGATTAGCTAGTGCGCCAAGAAAGGCTGTTCAAGGAAGAAGTAGCCCATGTATAGTGAAGGCCGATGGGCCATGTATCTTAAGGTTTAAGTCAATCTAGCCTGTGGCAGAACCGCCTAGATTAACCCGGATTAGTGCTTAGTCACCAGATCCGGACTAACCTCGGTAGTCCTTCAGGATGTAGTTATCCTGACTTGGCCTTCCCATCCGGATCGAGCTTGATTTGGGGGCGACTCTCGAAGGAGTCCACAGGTTACAACATGCACATCACATTTATTACATAACTTAAAATATTACACATAAGTTTTGTACTTATTACACTTCCGGATGATAAGTTCTTCATCCATTAAACAAAAGTAGCATTGTTCTCATGTTCCTTCGACTCACGCACACCTCTAACTTCTTCAGATATAGCCAGGCTTAGTTCAGAAGAAAGGAGGATTCAGATAAGGGTCCCATTCAAACCAAGTGTATTCTGTACCTGAAAAAGCATAGGCAAGAAGCCTGAGTACTAATTACTCAGCAAGACTTACCCGACCACTGGGTCGAAACCCACTTCCTAACTCAAGGCCGGGGTGATTAGGTCAACTCACACTGCGGCAGGCCTATTAATAAATCCTTAGCTTTAGAATTTAGTTCACCCTTTTAGTTATTACCTGATCAAACTAAGTTATGCCTGTTCTACTAACCCATCAGCATCCACCCAAACAAACATGTTACCAAACATTCATCATTAATAAGATCAATTCTCTTACTACGATGTTGGTCGCGATCAGGCAGCTTACAACCGGCAAGCCACAGACGATTCGAATCAGTTTCCACCTCTCGAGAGGGATACTCAGACACCCGTCATATGTGTGTACATCGACCCCACATACGACAACCCAACATCCAGTGCCACCTAGCCGGAACCATCCTCATCGAACCCGGGTGTCAGTCCTTCGACACCCGCCCAACCTCCTCCTTCCAGTTGGTCTCGTCTAGTTCCGCGCTTAGGTACAACAGGACGAAAGGCTTACCGGAGCCCGTTAAGGACGGTAAGTGAATGAGGCGCGTTCGGCCCAACCAGGCCACACATCGGACGGCCTTATACGACACAGGCAGGATCAGGGTCCATAGCAAATAATCATAACATGTAAAGTATGAAAGCGAAACTGATCCCGCCGCATGCCTGTCAATTTATTATCCATTTTCTTATTCTCAACCAAAAACTTGCTGTAAAAGATTTCCTTCCTAGGCTTTTGCCACCTAAGCCATCTACTGAGCATAGGATTATATGCTGGATAATGGATCATCATGCTCTAGGGTTTCAATCAACTCCTAACTCTAGTGCACAAGCATAACTCTGACTTAAATTAAGAATTTAAGAAAACTGGGTAATGCACCGGGGCTTGCCTTGAGTCACAGGATCGGCCTCTGTCGGTGACTCGGAGTCTCCTCCTGCAGGTGGGAAGGATGCTTCGGTCGCACCGGCTTCCGGATTTTCCGTTGCAGTGGAAGATTCTTCAACTGGGAGCGGTGGGACCAACGTGCCTAATTGATGATATGCAGGAGTTTTTAAAATATGAAGATGATCAACCTGTTGAAAAAGTAGAGTGCACTATTTTCTAAAGAAAAAGGGCGGTTGGGGTTAAAGATGAATATTTTTTGAATTAAAATGATTGTCCCAAGCTTTAAACAAATTACCAGGTATTTTTAAATATTTTTAAATGATTTTTAAAGCTTAAATGAATTTTCTAGGAATTTTGGAATAATTAAAATAGATTTTTGAATTAGTTTTCTATTTTTAATGCACTTAATGAATTTTTATGCATTTATAAATAAAGGCTAAAATCTTTAACAAAATATAAACTTTAATGTACTTTCTTTTTTTTGGAAATTACCAAATTATTTATATGAATTAATAAATAATTTTTCTAATTAAAATAATCATATTACATTAAGACAAAATAGATAAACAATTAAATTTTAAAGGAAAAAGAAAAACAGAAATACTGTTGAAATTCGGCCCAGCCCACAAAAAAGAAGAAAGCAAAAAGTTCTAATTTCCCCCTCCAAAAAGCGCGCGGGTTTCCCCTTCGGCCTGGCCCGGCCCAAAATGGGCCTGCGGCCTGCCTGCGCTCCCGCCGCGCCTTTCGGCTCGGCCCGGCCGCTGCGCGGCCTGGCAGGCCGGCCTGCCCGGCGAGCGGCCCCGTTGGGCTGGCGGCCCAGCCGGCCGGTCTCGCCCGGCTCGCCCGGCCGCCCGGCGCGCGGCGCGGCTGCGCGAGCGCGACGCGCTCTGCGCGTCGCCGCGCCGGCAGCGCCGGCGCCCATCCGGCGCGGCGGAGGCCGAGAGGCCTCGCAGGCGGTGGCCTCGGGCGCGGCGCGAGCTCCTCTCTCTTTCCCTCCCCTTTTCCCCTTTCTCCCCCCCCCCGTTCTCTTCGCTGCGCGGTCGCCGCCCTCCGCGGCATGGCGCCCGCCGGCGCGACGCGCCGGCGAGGTAGCCTCGCAGCAGCGATGGTGCCCGCGGCGACCTATTTTCTACGGCGCGGGGTGCGCGCGGCCGCGGCGCACCCGATGCGCGTGCCGGCGGGAACCCTAGGGCTCCCGCGCGCGAGGACCGCGGCGGCGACGCCGCGGTGGCCGCGGCGCCATGCGGGCTCCGAGCTCGAGCTCGGGCCGGCGCCCGTCGTGGCGCAGAGGGAAGGAGCGGGGTGAGGTGTGCTTACCGGCGCGGTGGCGCGACGGTGACGGCGGCGGAGACGGCGGCGAAGACGGCGCGGGGCGCGGGCGGGTGGCGAGCGCGCGAGCTCGGGCGAGCGCTGGCGCGGCCGCTCGCGCGGGGGAGAAGACCCCGCCCCCCCCCCCGCGGCCCCACCTGTCAGCGCCGACTGACAGGGGGCACGGGTGGCGAGCGGGCCGGCCGCCACGCGGGCCGCCGCCCCCGGCTGGGCCTCGCCCAGCGGGCGCGTGGCCGCGGGCTGGCCAGCTGGCCCGCGGGGGCTTCGCCCCCTTTTTTTTTTTTTTACTTTTACCCTTTTCATTTTTAACCCTAGATTTTTACATATTTTGACAGGGGTCCAAATACAAAAGTGAAAGGGCTTAATTTTAACTACCCTTTCACATTTTTGCCCCTGGAAAACTCCAAATTTTTAAAAATGCCTCAAATTTAAATTTGAATCAAAATTTTGAGAAAAATTAGGGTCAAATGCAAATGCGCTTAAGTGTTTAGAAAATTACGGAGTATTACAGCCCTCCCCCCTTAAGAAAATCTCGTCCCGAGATTTAAAAGCAACTAGAGGGTAGGAAGGAAACATTTTGAAACGAGGGAAGGACTTACTAGCTTGGCCTTTCTGAAACTGTTGCTAGAAGTCTGGATATTCCTTTTGTAGGAGTTGTTCGGGTTCCCAGGTAGCCTCTTCTGATGTATGATGTCGCCATTGTATCTTATAAAACTTGATCGATCGTCGCCGGGTAGCTCTCTCTTTAACATCCAAAACCTTACTGGGGTACTCCTTGTATGCTAGATTGGGCTCCACTTGTAATTCTGTATGATCTACCTCTTCGGAAGGTACCCTTAGACATTTCTTGAGTTGAGATACATGAAACACATTGTGGACTGCTGCCAAGTGAGGGGGTAATTCGATTCGATAAGCCACTGGACCGCACCTCTCGATAATTGGAAAAGGCCCAATATATCGAGGGGCTAACTTACCAGTGACACCGAATCGATGAACTCCCTTCATCGGGGATACCTTAAGGTATACCCAATCCCCTATTTCAAACACCAATGGTCTTCTTCGTTTATCCGCATAGCTTTGCTGACGAGCTTGTGCAGATTTCAACTTAGCTTGGATAAACCGGACTTGCTTCTCAGCATTCATTACTAACTCAGGGCCGAAAGTTACTCTTTCTCCTGGTTCTGACCAATTCAACGGAGTTCGGCATCGCCGTCCATAAAGTGCTTCAAAAGGGGCCATCTCTAAGCTCTTTTGATAACTGTTATTATAAGTAAACTCCGCTAAGGGTAAACAGGATTCCCAATCGGAACCATAAGTCAATGCACATGCTCGAAGCATATCCTCCAAAATCTGATTAATTCTCTCCACCTGACCACTGGTTTGAGGATGGTATGCTGAGCTATGAATGAGGGTAGTACCTAAAGCTGTTTGCAACTGTTCCCAAAAGCAGGCAACAAATTGCGGACCGCGATCGGAAACAATAGTTTTAGGTACCCCATGTAACGCTACTATGCGTTGTAAATATAGCTCTGCTAGTTGTGGGACTGAGTTTTGTATATTCACAGGAATAAAGTGGGCCGTCTTGGTTAACCGGTCCACAATCACCCAAATAGAATCCTTCTTCCTGCGAGTTTTAGGTAAACCCACAATGAAATCCATGTGGATATCTTCCCACTTCCAACTTGGAACTGGCAATGATTGTAAGGGTCCTGCGGGTCGTAAATGATCCGCCTTTATTCTTTGGCAGACATCACATTCCGACACATATCTTCCTATTTCTCTTTTCATTCGGGTCCACCAAAAACGTTGCTTTAAATCTTGATACATCTTGGTACTCCCCGGGTGAATAGTGTAACGTGAGGTGTGAGCCTCTTCCATAATCTTCCTTCTAAGATCGGTGTTTTTGGGCACTACCAGACGATTTTTGAACCAGAGTACATCTCCTTCTTTAACCTCGAAAGGTAACTCCTCGCCTTCAGCAAGCCTTCGCTTTAAATGTTGGACTCCTTTGTCTTCCTGTTGAGCTTGAATCACTTGATCTTTGAGAGTGGGTTCCAGTTGAAGAGCCATCCTGGTTCCAGGTTGTATCATTTCTAAGTTCATCTTTTCCATTTGTTCACAAAGGGATTCGGTGGCAGGAGATAAGGTAAGGCAGTGGCAATGAGCCTTACGACTCAGAGCGTCCGCAACCACATTGGCCTTTCCAGGATGATAATGAATTTCCAGATCATAATCCTTGATCAATTCCAACCAGCGGCGTTGCCTCATATTTAACTCACTTTGAGTAAATATGTACTTTAAACTTTTATGATCTGTATAAATATGACAAGGGTTCCCTAGCAGATAGTGGCGCCAAATTTTTAATGCATGCACCACTGCTGCTAGCTCCAAATCATGGGTGGGGTAATTTTCTTCATGTTTCTTCAACTGACGGGATGCATAAGCTATGACCTTTCTTTCTTGCATTAACACACATCCCAATCCAATGCCCGAAGCGTCACAATATACTTCGAAAGGTTTGGTGACGTCCGGCTGGATTAATACCGGGGTAGAAGTAAGCAATTTCTTTAAATTTTGGAAAGCCCGATCACACTCGGTTCCCCAAACAAACTTTACATTCTTCTGTAGCAGTTTGGTCATAGGCTTGGCTATTCTCAAAAAGTCCTGAATGAAACGACGATAATAGCCCGCCAAGCCTAGAAAACTTCTAACTTCAGTAACAGTGCTGGGGTTTTTCCAGTGTAGAACTTCTTCTACTTTCTCGGGATCAACTTCTATCCCCTCGCCAGAAAGGATATGTCCCAAAAAGGTGATCTTATTCAGCCAAAAAGCACATTTACTAAACTTGGCATATAGCTTATGTTCCCTCAACCGGGATAGCACCACGTGCAAATGATGTTCATGTTCTTCCTTGGACTTAGAGTAAATCAAAATATCATCGATAAAAACCACTACAAATTTATCCAACTCCGGCATAAAGATGGAGTTCATCAGGTACATAAAATATGCCGGGGCATTGGTTAGTCCGAAGGACATTACCAGATACTCATAAAGACCATATCTGGTAGAGAAGGCAGTTTTGGGTATATCTTCCTTTTTAACTTTAATCTGGTGATACCCTGATCTCAGATCGATCTTTGAGAAGACCTTGGCTCCTAATAACTGATCAAACAACACATCAATCCGGGGAAGGGGATATTTGTTCTTAATAGTTACCGCATTGAGAGGGCGGTAATCTACACACATTCTTAAAGATTTGTCCTTCTTTTTCTCTACAAAAAGAGCTGGACAACCCCACGAGGAGGTACTGGGACGGATAAAACCCTTTTTAAGAAGGTCTTCAAGCTGTATTTTCATTTCAGCCATCTCTCGTGGAGCTATTTTATATGGTTTCCGATAAATGGGAGCCGTGCCCGGGACTAGCTCTATGGAGAACTCAATTTCTCTATCTGGGGGTAGTCCCGGAAGATCTTCGGGAAACACATCTGGAAAACCCCGTACCACCGGGATAGTTGCTATTTCCGGACTGACAACTGTATTTACTACTGGCACCTCTTTTTCTATTCGGGAAAGCGACACTTGCACCAGGGTACTATCTGAAGAAATAACCCGTATGGTGCGAGCAGTGATATCCATAATAGCTTGATGAGCATTCATCCAGTTCATCCCTAGGATGACTGGTATGCCATGCCCTGGTAACACTATGGGTTGGATCTTGAAAAATTTTCCACCCAACTCCAATTGCAAGTCCCTAACCACTTGGCTAGTTAGCAATTGTTGACCAGGAGCCGTGACAAGGTATCCTTGTTTAACGGTGAATACAGAAAAACCCCGACGAGATGCGTATGCATGACTGATAAAAGTATGTGATGCTCCCGTATCAAATAAAACTTGCGTAAGCAGATCGTTGATTGGAAACGTACCAGTCATACCTGCTTCTCCTTCTGGCAATTCTTCCATCTGCATATAATGTACCTTGCCCACTTTTGGGGCAGGGCCCTTCTTTTTAAAATTATTTTGAGGGTTCCCACTGGAAGCTGGGGCAGATGGACGGAACCCTTGACCTTGACGCGGATACGGGCAGTCCTTCGCAAAATGATTAGGTCGTCCACAATTATAACAGGTATAGCCGGGCATTGAAGTACGAGGAGCAGGAGGACCCAAAGCCAGAGGACGAGGGGGCTGGGACTGTGGCCTCATCATCCATGGTCGTGGAGGTTGATTCGGCGGTGGAGCTGACCGAACCATCCACGAGGGACGAGGAGCGGGAAAAGCATACCTGGGTGGTTGATAAACCACCCGTGACCGGCTGCTGGCTCCCTCAGAGGCTCTCTTACGTTTCTTTTCTTCTCCATACACCCGGAGTCTCTCTTCCAACTGAATTGCATCATTCACCATTTGATGGAAACTGGGGTAGGACATATTCATTTTTGCCCTCATCCGAGGAGATAAGCCTCGTGAAAAGTACATCCTTTTTTATTCGTCCCCAGTAATCAGAGCCGGAGCATATTGAGCAAGATGGTTAAAGGCTTGAAGATACTCCAGGACTGATTTATTACCTTGTTGCAGGCTCAAGAATTCCTGCATTTTCATTTCCACAAGACCTTCAGGGATGTGATGGTCCTCGAAGGCCTTGCGGAAGTCTTGCCAAGTAATCTGTTGATTGGACTGCAAAGAAGCTTGATAGGTTGCCCACCAAGCGCCAGCAGGGCCTTGCAACTTTCGGACAGTAAACATAACCTTCTGCTGATCGGACAGATTTGGCAAGAGTTCAAACATACTCTCTATGGTCCGCACCCAATGTTTGGCATCCATTGGGTCTGGTGCAGATTGAAAGACTGGCGGATGGAGAGCTTCGAAGTCTAGAAAGGTCACTCCAGCTTCCCGCCCACGGCGCGGATTATCTTGCATAAACTGATGCTGAGCAAGCTGATTTTGAGCTAAGAGCTCAATTAAATGATCATGACGATTCAAAACATCAGCCATGGTAGGATGAGCTGGGGGTGGTGGAGGAAGTTCATCAGAATGATCACCCGACATCTGCGGAGCATAGAGTGGAAACAACTGTAAGCTTACTATTACGCCGACAGCTGGGAAGAGACATGTATACAGGATCTACATCTTTTATTGAAAATAAAGGCACACATAACCTTTTACATAGCAACTTCAAGCCATCCTTAGTTACTTACTATTATACAACAATATTGTCCCTACTGGGTTATTCGAACAACGACACATGCAGAGAACTGTTTTACAAAAATTTTACAAAAATTTTACAAAAAGTACAACTTCAAATACCCCAAACACCGAACCCACAACAACTCGTCCATCAAGCGCCGCTCTGGCCCACCGAATTTTCGCCAGCATCTGAATCGTACCCTGTACCAGGAGCAGCGGCAGGGGGTCCAACGGAACCAGAAGCAATCCCCGAGGATCCCTGAGTAGCCCCTGAACCCTCAGGGACTAACTCCATGGGCTCCTCCTCTGAAGAACTCTCTTCTAATTCTGCCTGAAGCTGATCATTTTGCAATTGTAATGCAATCACCTGCTCATTAAGGTTGTCTATAATGGTGTGGTCAAGCTCGAGGTGTGTGGTTTGATCCTGAATGGTCAAGTTAGCAGTATGCAGCTGATCCCTTAAGTCCCTCATGGTACGTTGGTCCTCGTATTGACGAAGACCCAAACTAATGATCTCAGAGGTATCCCTATGCTGTTGTTCTAACATGTGCTCATTCTAGGCCCTTAATCCTAAGAAACCCTCTCTGATACTTGCATAGGTTTGGTGGCGTTGATCATAGAGATCCGCCAACTGGGAGGTGTAGTGGACTTGCTCACGCATCTGGCGCCTTCGCAAGTCTCGGGCACTACGGTTCAGATTCCTCAACCTCCTTTCCCACTCAGGCTGAGCTCGATCATTAGGAGGAAGAAACATGACTTCAGATCCTTCCAACTCACCGAGATGCCTTGTACAGAGCTCAGTTAGAGCCCTATAAGCGGCATCGGAAAAAGCTTCTCCAGAAGTTAGCCCACTACCCTGAACTTCCCAAACTCCTTCCTCTGATACCCTAGGGTTTTGAGGCATACGCACTCGCACCCTTGTCTCACCCATCAGACCTAGATCAGCATGGCGAACGATATAACGGGGACAACTAAGATATCCCAACTCTTGAAGACGATGGTGAAGAGTCATAGCTAAGGGACAGTTTTCTGGACACTCCTGGTGCCAACAACCCCTGGCATCCTCGTAAGGGACGAAAGTATGCGGCATCTGGACCAGAACAACAAAAACTTTTGTTAATAAATTATTTTGAATTGCTCTACTTTCTAGAAGATTAACTCTAATGTAATGATAATGCATGACATGTTTAAAACCAGGTATATTAATGTTCTCTACACGCTCATTTGTAAGGAAAAAGGGTTTCGTTAATTCGTATTTTAAGTATACCCGCATACGGGGTTCACTTACTATATATAGTAAAAATAGTAGTAACCTACCCCTCAAGCTCAGCTCTGATACCAGCTGTGGCAGAACCGCCTAGATTAACCCGGATTAGTGCTTAGTCACCAGATGCGGACTAACCTCGGTAGTCCTTCAGGATGTAGTTATCCTGACTTGGCCTTCCCATCCGGATCGAGCTTGATTTTGGGGCGACTCTCGAAGGAGTCCACAGGTTACAACATGCACATCACATTTATTACATAACTTAAAATATTACACATAAGTTTTGTACTTATTACACTTCCGGATGATAAGTTCTTCATCCATTAAACAAAAGTAGCATTGTTCTCATGTTCCTTCGACTCACGCACACCTCTAACTTCTTCAGATATAGCCAGGCTTAGTTCAGAAGAAAGGAGGATTCAGATAAGGGTCCCATTCAAACCAAGTGTATTCTGTACCTGAAAAAGCATAGGCAAGAAGCCTGAGTACTAATTACTCAGCAAGACTTACCCGACCACTGGGTCGAAACCCACTTCCTAACTCAAGGCCGGGGTGATTAGGTCAACTCACACTGCGGCAGGCCTATTAATAAATCCTTAGCTTTAGAATTTAGTTCACCCTTTTAGTTATTACCTGATCAAACTAAGTTATGCCTGTTCTACTAACCCACCAGCATCCACCCAAACAAACATGTTACCAAACATTCATCATTAATAAGATCAATTCTCTTACTACGATGTTGGTCGCGATCAGGCAGCTTACAACCGGCAAGCCACAGACGATTCGAATCGGTTTCCACCTCTCGAGAGGGATACTCAGACACCCGTCATATGTGTGTACATCGACCCCACATACGACAACCCAACATCCAGTGCCACCTAGCCGGAACCATCCTCACCGAACCCGGGTGTCAGTCCTTCGACACCCGCCCAACCTCCTCCTTCCAGTTGGTCTCGTCTAGTTCCGCGCTTAGGTACAACAGGACGAAAGGCTTACCGGAGCCCGTTAAGGACGGTAAGTGAATGAGGCGCGTTCGGCCCAACCAGGCCACACATCGGACGGCCTTATACGACACAGGCAGGATCAGGGTCCATAGCAAATAATCATAACATGTAAAGTATGAAAGCGAAACTGATCCCGCCGCATGCCTGTCAATTTATTATCCATTTTCTTATTCTCAACCAAAAACTTGCTGTAAAAGATTTCCTTCCTAGGCTTTTGCCACCTAAGCCATCTACTGAGCATAGGATTATATGCTGGATAATGGATCATCATGCTCTAGGGTTTCAATCAACTCCTAACTCTAGTGCACAAGCATAACTCTGACTTAAATTAAGAATTTAAGAAAACTGGGTAATGCACCGGGGCTTGCCTTGAATCACAGGATCGGCCTCTGTCGGTGACTCGGAGTCTCCTCCTGCAGGTGGGAAGGATGCTTCGGTCGCACCGGCTTCCGGATTTTCCGTTGCAGTGGAAGATTCTTCAACTGGGAGCGGTGGGACCAACGTGCCTAATTGATGATATGCAGGAGTTTTTAAAATATGAAGATGATCAACCTGTTGAAAAAGTAGAGTGCACTATTTTCTAAAGAAAAAGGGCGGTTGGGGTTAAAGATGAATATGTTTTGAATTAAAATGATTGTCCCAAGCTTTAAACAAATTACCAGGTATTTTTAAATATTTTTAAATGATTTTTAAAGCTTAAATGAATTTTCTAGGAATTTTGGAATAATTAAAATAGATTTTTGAATTAGTTTTCTATTTTTAATGCACTTAATGAATTTTTATGCATTTATAAATAAAGGCTAAAATCTTTAACAAAATATAAACTTTAATGTACTTTCTTTTTTTTGGAAATTACCAAATTATTTATATGAATTAATAAATAATTTTTCTAATTAAAATAATCATATTACATTAAGACAAAATAGATAAACAATTAAATTTTAAAGGAAAAAGAAAAACAGAAATACTGTTGAAATTCGGCCCAGCCCACAAAAAAGAAGAAAGCAAAAAGTTCTAATTTCCCCCTCCAAAAAGCGCGCGGGTTTCCCCTTCGGCCTGGCCCGGCCCAAAATGGGCCTGCGGCCTGCCTGCGCTCCCGCCGCGCCTTTCGGCTCGGCCCGGCCGCTGCGCGGCCTGGCAGGCCGGCCTGCCCGGCGAGCGGCCCCGCTGGGCTGGCGGCCCAGCCGGCCGGTCTCGCCCGGCTCGCCCGGCCGCCCGGCGCGCGGCGCGGCTGCGCGAGCGCGACGCGCTCTGCGCGTCGCCGCGCCGGCAGCGCCGGCGCCCATCCGGCGCGGCGGAGGCCGAGAGGCCTCGCCGGCGGTGGCCTCGGGCGCGGCGCGAGCTCCTCTCTCTTTCCCTCCCCTTTTCCCCTTTCTCCCCCCCCCGTTCTCCTCGCTGCGCGGTCGCCGCCCTCCGCGGCATGGCGCCCGCCGGCGCGACGCGCCGGCGAGGTAGCCTCGCAGCAGCGGTGGTGCCCGCGGCGACCTATTTTCTACGGCGCGGGGTGCGCGCGGCCGCGGCGCACCCGATGCGCGTGCCGGCGGGAACCCTAGGGCTCCCGCGCGCGAGGACCGCGGCGGCGAATGCCGCGGTGGCCGCGGCGCCATGCGGGCTCCAAGCTCGAGCTCGGGCCGGCGCCCGGCGTGGCGCAGAGGGAAGGAGCGGGGTGAGGTGTGCTTACCGGCGCGGTGGCGCGACGGTGACGGCGGTGGAGACGGCGGCGGAGACGGCGCGGGGCGCGGGCGGGTGGCGAGCGCGCGAGCTCTGGCGAGCGCTGGCGCGGCCGCTCGCGCGGGGGAGAAGACCCCGCCCCCCCCCCCCCCCCGCGGCCCCACCTGTCAGCGCCGACTGACAGGGGGCGCGGGTGGCGAGCGGGCCGGCCGCCACGCGGGCCGCCGCCCCCGGCTGGGCCTCGCCCAGCGGGCGCGTGGCCGCGGGCTGGCCAGCTGGCCCGCGGGGGCTTCGCCCCTTTTTTTTTTTACTTTTACCCTTTTCATTTTTAACCCTAGATTTTTACATATTTTGACAGGGGTCCAAATACAAAAGTGAAAGGGCTTAATTTTAACTACCCTTTCACATTTTTGCCCCTGGAAAACTCCAAATTTTTAAAAATGCCTCAAATTTAAATTTGAATCAAAATTTTGAGAAAAATTAGGGTCAAATGCAAATGCGCTTAAGTGTTTAGAAAATTACGGAGTATTACATAGCCCATCTTAGATTAGTTTTTGTTCTAGCTCGATTCGGACTTGACGTCCAAGTCTCCGGACTATAAATATGTATCCATACCTACATAATAAAGTTGACGACATACGTTCTCTAGTAGCGGTTGTCTCCAATATCTCTCGGCACATCGCCACCCCTGAGCAATTAGGGTTTTCAAGGTAATCAACATACTGCTCTAATGTTTCTCAAATTCATTAGGGCATTAGGGCGTGAGGCACATGGTGAACCGTGTATTGAAGCATTTCTATGGCATAGCTTACTAGTTGTCCTGATGAATCTCGCGTTAAGCCCTGCTTAACGTTGGCTTAACGCGAGAATCACTAGTTATCTAGATGAATCTCGTATCAAGCTTTGGTCGGCGCGAGATCCATCAGTTACGCTGTTGCGTCATGAGATGCATCATTTACCTCACAAGCTTATCGATCTATTTATGCTTTCTACGCTTCATGTCATGGATCAATCCACATGTAGCTCATTTTATGTTACCTAGTCGCATATCACAATCCATGACGTGTTACTACAACACGTGCACGTGACATGCTGATACATCAGCATATCTTGGGCACCTTATCAATACACGTATTAATCTGTATTTGTTTATCTAGATGGACTTCTTTGGAGGTCCTGGTTGGAAGCCGATCTGGCTATGTAGATCTTTTATATCATGCTTTTAGATAGGGTTTATATTTATTTTCTTTGTGGATGTAGTTTTAGTTATTATAATACATCATGCCTCATTGACCGTCGAGCATGTACATGTATGCTGACCGGAGTTCATGATCTCTCGTGGTGCCGATCGGAGCAATTAGGCAAGAATTTAACGTTTAAAATCTGTTGTGTACGCTTTACAGGGAGAACCAGAGCCAACCAGCGCATCCCCCCTACCTTCCTGGCTGCTAGGTCAAGCCAGGTGGCACGCTCACATCACCACCGTCAACCAAATCGGCTTTCCTCAGAGCCGACCGGAGCCGCACTACAGGGAGATGAGTATAGTAGTAGTGCGATCCCTGGTTCCTGGTGTATCCTCGCCACAGGTCTCTCGCCCACCAATTTTTCGTGGCAACACACCTTTTGGCATGTCTGGTGGGATCTCATCTTCGTCAACTTCATCACCAAACGATGCCTCCAAAAGCTTCCAAGAAGGGCTACATGGAGTTTTCGGCTAATCATGATCCTAGCACGTGGTCAGAAGACAAACAAGCACCTCCTATGCTCGCGCAACTCCCAATAGAGCACAAGGAAGCTTATGACTGCATACTCGTCAAGCTAGCTGAAGAGCTTCTCGACCAATTCACCTAGACTCAAAGTGGTGGTGTCAAGTGCGTTGGATATCCAGAAAGCTTGCTTGATGGCATGTATATTTCCACACCTTCGGAAGAACACAACAAAGCTCTTCAGGAGGAGATGAACTCTATGGTGAGCCAAGCCATGCTTCACTAGGCTGAAGTACTATTGAATTCCAGGGAGAATATAGTGGCACGCATGGTCAAAGCGGTCATCGCTGGTGAATACACAGAAGACGTCGGACCGCAGATCGGTACTTCTTTTGCCGAGACCAGGTTCTACACTTGGCCGCCTTACATGCCTCCTATCAACGCTCAAGAAGGCACCAAGGCCGAGCTCATCATGCATGCGCTCGGTAATTTGAACAATCAACCTGTATGCTACGATGAGCTACCGGTGTTCATATCGGACGGCTATATGTATCAACTTAGGTATAGGTTGCTACGGGAAGGAGAGGAACCTCCTCGTCGACCAAACAAATAGCCCCACCCTATGGGCCACGTAGGCGGTGGCAAGGGTAAGGCTCACCATCAAGAAGTTGCCAATTGGCAAATGCGATACGGACCAGGGCCGTTTTCTAACAACTAGGCCAGCTTTTTTGCTAATAACGGATCGGCTGCTCAAGCCGATCTAGATGAAATCCTCAAGAACCGATACGGCATGACACCGGTGAGGGGTTCCGTCACATATTCTAAGCCATATCCTGAGGCCTACGATCAACTGCTACCCCACCCAAGTTCAAGGTACTAGAATTTTCCAAGTTCAGTGGCAATCATAGTACCAGTACCGTGGAACATATTATCCGATACATGGCTCAATTGAGAATTGCGGTGACAGCCGAACACACGAAGATTTGGCTATTCTCACTATCTTTGATGGGCTCTGCCTTCGGGTGGTACACATCATTGACACCTGGGTCCATCATAACATGGAAGCAATTAGAAGAACCGTTCCACACACAATTTTTCTCGGGGTCAGAAGAAGCCACATTCACAGATCTCATGTCACTCCACCAGCGTCCTAGTTAATTTGTTGGTTAGTACATCTAGCATTTTAGAGGAGCCAGGAATAGGTGCCATTCACTACATTTGTCAGAAAAGAACTTGGCTGAAATGGCATACAACGGTCTGCACCGAACCATTAGGCTCGCCTACGGGCTGACGGACTTCAATTCCATCGGCCATTTACTTTCCAAAGTGGCCGTCTATGAACGTAAA
This sequence comes from Paspalum vaginatum, assembly GCA_030272315.1. NCBI lineage: Eukaryota > Viridiplantae > Streptophyta > Magnoliopsida > Poales > Poaceae > Paspalum > Paspalum vaginatum. Next base: position 22,641,021 of record CM059016.1, read on the forward strand.
CATCCAGAGCAGTATCAAGAGAGGCCACAGGAGGGCTATCACATACCTGTAAGATGAATAATCAGCCAATGAAGAGACTGAGGTGGCAGTCATGCAGTGGACCAAGCCAAAGCAGCCACTGTCTTGTCAATGGCTCAAGCGTCCACACTATAGGAAAACCTACCACATAGATACACTTTATTTATATAATAGACTACGTTTTATTTCGTATCTATATCAATGTTGACATGTTTTCTAAAGCGTGCTAGGAGTGTCTTTGCAAGCACCGTATCAAAGATTGTAGAGATAGATTATTATAGCGTATCTATAGTTGATAAAGAGACGTTTTGTATAAAAATTATATGCATGTCTATGCATTTTCATACACTTTTTATAAATACATTTATACAATGTGTCAATTTACGTTGTTACATTTTGTAAAGACGCTTCAATATCTATTTAAAAATAGTAAAAAATATTTATTACTATAGGATATGTTTTTCATGCAATGTAATCGTTGAGAATTGAACCCATAACCTTATACATCACGTAACGCTTGCCCACCACTTCCACTTTATCGCATATGAGTAGTTAAGTAATGCAATCTTTTTATATTTATCATTAACGAATTTCAACTTTTCAATACCGTGTCAAATAACGTCTTTGTGTGCCTATAAACGCGTTTGTCTGATACGCTTTATAGTGTGTCTCCATGCTACTGACGGTTGAAAATGTGTCTTAATTCGTGTTATTTTAAGATATTTTTAAGTTGTATCAAAAAAACATATTTACATGCATATGCATGTTTGTTTGACACGTTTACGTCGTGTTTAGATGCTACAGATGGTCTATAGCATGGCTAACTACGTGTCATTTTGAGATGTTTTAAATAACATGACAACAAGCGTCATTTTATGTCTTTTAACACTCTAATTGTGTCTAACATCGTGTTAATTTTAGACATTCTGAAAAACATGTCAAAAAGCATGTTTACGTCTTTTGTGTAGTGACGCTTTAGCTAGCGTTGCTGTCAAAATTTATCTATAAGGCATTTTTCTTATAGTGCTAGAGGCTCCTACCGGCTATGACTTTGATGTGGCCAAAACAGAGTAGATCTTTGACTTGCTACTCAAGGAAAAAAATACTTGGAGTTGATGCATGGCCACAAGATCATACCAGCCGAAGAACTCAAGGGATGCAAATATTGCAAGTTTTACAACAGTCTAGATTCCTAGCACTAACGATTGCAAGGTCCTACGTCAGCAAATACAGACCACTATTGAGCAGGGGAGGTTGACCTATGCAAGGAGCACAATGAAGGTAGACAACACTCCGTTTCCCAATGTCAATATGGTCAACATGATGTCCTATGCCCACGGACAAGCCAATATAGCTGCCCCAGCTAGTGGTCATATCAAGATTGCAGCTACGACTAAGTCCTGCGAGTTTCTATGCTGAGTTCATGGTGTTGTCGAAGGCAGCAAGGTTGTCACCAAGAGTCGACCGGGCCCTTTCCCCTAACCTCGACCGGGCCCTTTCCCCTAACCATCAACATGGTAAATGCCACGTCTGGATTGTAGGACAAAGGCAAGGCTAAGACCGATCCAAACGACGATCAACCACTAGAATTTTGACCGAAAGAACACTTGACCGCCAATGACATAGCCAGAAACTGGCATTCCCGCCCCGCTTCGGGTGTCTTGATTGGCATATATGCTGGTCATCAAGAGAGATGTGAGCAACGTTGGGCGCATGACCGGGGAGAAGACCGTAACCACAATTGGCAATCGGAAGCATCGTTATTGGTCAAACAATGACCTACATGGTGAAAAACGTCATCGGGAGTATCGCCATGGGTGGGAGGAGCGCTATCGCCTCGAACATCGCCAGGACAAGGAACAACACCATACAAGCATCGTTACGATAGGGGCTGACCATCACAGGGACTACAAGTTCAGGAAACACTAGGATTGCCCATTCTTCCATTACTGCTAGAGTCAAGGTATGGAGCGTTTGCCGAACGTTGATGATTGTCCACAATGCTCGGCTCCCTGACGACAAGATGGACACACATCCATGTTCCAATGGTAGGGGCACCCACAATCGGTGCCACGACGTCATCTACAGCTCTCACCGGAGAGACCCGTACGTATAGATGCGGGCAGACCGGAGCAAGGGCTGCCACAACATGAAGGCACACATAGAGTTCCTCCAGCGCGTAACTGATCAAAATCAAGTAGGAAGCATGAGGAATGTCATCAGCCCAGGTGGTGACGTGAGGGACTCTCTCACTCGCAAAAATGCAGAGTACAATGCCTGCGTAGTTTGGAAGAAGCTAAAGCAAACTATATTCAGATATTAAAGCAAGTGAATTCAGGACCTGTCGCTATACCATCATACAAGCATGAGCTCCCGCTAGTGCTGCCCAAGTGCCCGGCAGTCTGGAGGAGAAAGTAGCAAGAACATGAGCTACTAGAAGACCTGATGGAAGATGATGCAGAGGACGACTAGCTGGATGAGGAAACATCCGATGGATCGGCTGACATCAATATGGTATTCCTCTTACCCGATGAATTTCGTAATCCCTCTGTAGTCCAAGAATCAGTAGCTCAGCTCGGTCTTAGACTAGCGGCCATCATATTTGAGAAGTCGGACGATAAGAAATACCGCCATCTGAAGCCGCTATACCTCAAAGGTTATATCAGTGGCAAACCGGTGATTAAGATGATGGTCGATACAGGTGCAGCAGTTAATCTAATGTTGTACACGGCATTTAAGAAATTCAACAGAAGTGAGGATGAGCTCATCGAGACAAACGTCGTCCTCAACAACTTCAAGGGTGACCCGACAGGGGCCAAAGGCGTTTTCAATGTCGAACTGATAACTGGGCACAAGATGCTCAGTACGTCCTCATTCATTGTAAACACTAAAGGACCTTACTCAGCCTTGCTTGGCCATGATTGTGTCCATACCAACTGCTACATACCATCGACTATGCTCCAGTGCCTCTTGCAATGGGACGGCGATGAGGTTGAAGTTGTTCCGGCCGATGACTCCAATGACGTCACAGTTGCAGAATCTTGGTTCTGGGGGGGGGGGCGAAGGAACGGAATGCCTTACTAGAAGAAATCAGCTGGATTGGGACTATGTCGATGGATCAAAAAAAGGGCTTGTGCCAGTTCCAGTAGCCGTCATCAATGTTTGAATACATGTTCAATCAGGGCCAATCAAGGCGATCGGCCGATTTTTAAATGTAGCATCAGCGCAAGTTGTATGGCTGATCTAGGCAATCGGCCCCAAAAAATATTTGTACCATCTTTGTTCAATAATAAGACAGTGTTGGCCGATGATATTCATCAGGCCGATGGTTACGACCAACTTCCACACTCTATGAATGGTAGCGTTGAGTTGGCAGATGAAGGGAAGTTGGGTTTTGGCTTTACAGCATCTGATGAACTGGAAGCGGTCAATTTTGGACTAGGAGACCGACCACAGGCAACATACATCAGTAAGAAATTAGCACCGGAATGGAAATCTCAACTGGTAGATCTTTTAAAAGAATTCTCAGATTGCTTCGCACAGGAATACCATGAGATGCCTAGCCTGGATCATTCTATTGTAGAACATCGGCTTCCTATCAAACCTGGTTCTCACCCATATTCTCAACCGCCAAGGAGATTTAACCCTAAAATCTTGCCAGAAATTAAGGATGAATTCAGAGGATGTCAGAAGCGGGGTTCATTAGGCCATGTAGATATGCTACGTGGATTTCAAATATTGTGCCTGTTCGGAAGAAGAGTGGCCAGCTCCGAGTCTGCGTTGACTTCAGAGACCTCAACATGGCAACTCCCAAGGTCGAGTACCCGATGTCGGTAGCAGATATTCTCATGGATGCTACCACAGGACACAAGATAATGAGCTTCTTGGATGGCAATGCTGGCTACAATCAGATCTTCATGGCCGAGGAAGATGTTTACAAGACGGCCTTCCATTGCGCAGGTAACATTGGATTATTCGAGTGGGTTGTTATGACCTTTGGTTTTAAAAATGCTGGTGCTACCTATCAACAGGACTTGAATTATATCTTCCATGATCTCATTGGTCGGCTGGTCAAGATTTACATCGACGATGTAGTTGTTAAATCTGTTCTCCGAGACTCATACTTGGCCAATTTGTGTCAAGTTCTGGAACGTACAAGGCTCCATGGTTTCAAAATGAATCCCAAGAAATGTGCATTCAGAGTTACCGCTGGTCAATTCCTTGGATTTATGATTCACAAGCATGGCGTTGAAATTGGTAACAAAAGCAAGGATGCCATCGCGACAATGGAGCCTCAAAGAACCAAGACTGAATTGTAGAGTTTGATCAGCAAGATAAATTACATTAGGAGATTCATATCAAACCTTTCTAGGCGTATCGACCCATTCATGCCTCTTGTCAAGATCAAGGATAATGATGACTTCATGTAGGGGCTAAAACAATAGAAGGCGTTTGATGCTCTCAAACAATATTTGACGTCGCCTCCTGTACTGGTGTCTCCTCAATTGGACAAAACATTCGTTGTCTATCTTTCAACCGATGAGACTTCCATCAGCTCTGTGCTAGTCCAATAATTTGAAGGCAAAGAACGAGTAGTGTCTTATCTCAGTAGATGTATCCTCGACACAGTGACCAGGTACACTGAAATGGAACATCTCTGCCTTTGCCTATATTTTACCTACACAAAATTGTGTCACTACTTGTGCAATGCCGAAACTCGGGTGATCTTCAAAGCCGATGTGATCAAGCATATGTTGTCAGCTCCCATACACAAAGGTCACCTCGGCAAATGGATGTATGCACTCTCCAAGTTTGACATCTGCTACCAACCAGCTAAAGCTGTCAAGGGGCAAGCTCTGGCCAATCTTGTCACGAAAAGGATCGCGCCACCAGAGCAATTTGTGGGTGTCAGGCCATGGGTTCTTTTCTTCAATGGGTTGGTGTACAACCCTGGCTATGGCATTGGATTATATATTGTCTCCCCTCAGGGGGCAATCTATGAGTCTGTCATTCGATTAAAAGGACAATTCACTAACAACCAGACCGAATACAAATCCATTTGCAAGGGTCTGGAATTGCTGCTTGATGCAGGTGCCGAAGTAGTAGAAGTCTTCGGTGATTCAAAAGTGGTTATCAATCAATTAATAGAGGATTTCAATTGTGCCAATGATTCTCTATACAATTACTTTGTCAAATGCGAGGAGTTGATGGCATGATTCCGGATGATCACGCTTGGTTGGATACTCATGGAGCAGAATGACGAAGCTAGCGAACTGGCATAGATGGCTTCTGGGTACATACCTCAGAGTGAAGATACTTGCATAGATATCCTCAAATACTTGAAGGATCCGGCTCGAGGGGCAGATAAGAAGGTATGACACAAGGCTCTAAAGCATGTGTTGATATGCGATGAGCTATATTTTCAGGCTATCGATGGCTTACTCTTGAAGTGCCTCAAACCACCAGAGGTGTTGAAGATCATGCACGACGTCCACGAAGGTACTTGCAGCACTCACTAATTAGCTCATAAGATGAAGTGGCTAATCAGGAGATCTGGCTTTTATTGGCCATCCATGTTAGAAGATTGCTTCAAATATTACAGGGGATTCCAAGATTGTCAGAGGTTCAGAGCCGTCCAGATGGCACCAGCTCATATGCTGAATCCCATCATCAAACTATGGCAATTCACAGGGTGGGGTATGGATCCGATCGGCCAAATCAACCCACACCAGCAAAGGGCACAAGTGGATAATAGTAGCCACTGATTATTTCACCAAATGGGCAGAAGTAGTGCCCATGAAGAACGTCACGACAAAGGTTGTGGCTAACTTTGTCAAGGAGCATGTATTCTACAGATTCGCATACCCCAGACAATCACGAATGGACCAAGGTTCTGTTTTTATAGCAAAGGAGTTCAAAAATTTTTCCAAAGGGATGTGAATTACTTTGATCCAGTCGTCACCATAGTATGCTCAAGCCAAAGGATAGGCCGAGGCATCTAACAAGAGCCTGATCAAGCTTATTAAACGCAAGATCAACGAGTACCTAAGCAATGGCATGATCGGTTAGCAGAGGCATTATGGGCATACCATATGTCATATCACGGGGCTACCAAATGCACTCCATATCAGCTTGTCTACGCTCAGGAAGCAGCAATGCCATGGGAAATCAACATCAGCTAACGTATTGCTTTTCAAGATAAACTATCAGTCGATGACTATGCATCCCTCATGAACATCAATACAGAAGATCTGACAGAACTTTAGCTCTGGGCTCTAGAGAAAATAAAGGAAAACAAGGCAAAAGTCGCGCGAGCCTACAACAACAAAGTTAAGCCAAAGGGATTTCAAATCGATGATCAAGTCTGGGAGCTTGTTCTGCTAGTTGTCACCAAAGATCTGACGTAGGTAAATGGTCACCTAATTGGCATGGTCCGTATTGCATTGTGGAAACGGCACCAGGCAACTCATATTGCATGGAAACACTAGAAGGGCTGAGGTTCAGCAAGAACGTGAATGGAAAGTACTTGAAAAAGTACTACCCAAGCTTGTGGTTTGGTTCCTAAGATCACATGCTGGGGAGCACCTGTATACCGATTCCCAATGGGCCAACGTGTTGACATCAGCCCAAAAATATGAAGAGCCGATGTGGTGCCATCGACTTCAGACAGAAACAAAAAAATAAAAGCCAATGCTTTGTCATCGACTTTAGACACACTATAATATCATTTTTTTTCCATACAATATGGACACCTCGCCACTCCAAAGGTCGATGTGTTGTCATCAGCCATTACGTCGATATTCTACCCGATAGTTGCATTGATAGATTAATCCTTCGTACAATGAGACGTGAAGCTATGATGAACGGTGGCTACGAAAGATGCATGTCATCTGTTTTGAAGTACTAATATCTGATTTTATTAGTATATGATGCACCTGAAGCTGTTCACACACGCTTTGAATATTCAAGTAAGTACGACAGTTTAGGGGAAGCTATGGATAATCTTAACGGAGGTGACCACTAGAAGTTGTAGATCGGCATTCGACAGTCGGCGGGTATAAGCCAATGTCTCGCACCAGACACCAGACGGGTCACGTATCCAAATAAGATAGGAGTCGATGTAGTCTTTGGAAATCAAGTGACTTCAAGACCAAAGCTGATGCGTTGCCATCGCCTTTAGGAAGGCTACTTTATGTTTTCACATGAAGTAGCAAAATCAATAAGGAGTACAATCAGATGCAATACATAGTCATGACTAAATGATAAGATATTTGTTCATTGATAGCACATCATTTGGATCGAAGTGAGCTCAAGATACAAATCCACCTGGTATTCACCACTTCCCTAGGAAAATATAAACCCATCGTCCTGTCAACTCAACTCAACGGCAAGGAGCCGACGACGGAAGAAAACCCAAGGGGTTTGTCCGGCGGAGCAGGCGGAATTATTCTAAGGGATTCTTATAGGAAATCGGAACTATGTATGCAAGTTGGAGACCTATATAGTCGAGCGACCAGATGGATACACTCAACTATACTGTGGAGAATGACCCCAGCCCAGAAGGGTGAAACTCATGAGGATTCATTTGTACTTCCGGAGCATAATCGGCCTAAAGGCCGATACCTTGGGTATCATCCACTGTTGAGGCTCTATACCCAAAGTTGTAAGGTGCACCGATCGGCGATGCCGCTTATCAGCATTGGTATAGTCACTATCGCTGGGACGGTCTAACATGTCAGAAGGAAATGAAACCTAGGGAATGTTAGTGTAACCTTAAACTGGGAAGATGCCGACTCGGGAACGTGCCTGCCGACGGTTCTCCAGGATCTCTTCGGTGATAGCCACGTAAGTTCAAATTTTTGCTGGCCAATCTTTATCTTTGATTCGAGGGTACTCTGTCCATGGTTTACTCTTAGCAATTTAGGTCTGGTAGTGGTACTCTTGGCAAGAATCGACGGAAGTAGTTGTGGATTGAGGGCTTGGCAGATCCATGAGGAAGGCGTCAGCTAAGGCATTCTATTTATACACCCGGACAAGGGTACTCAGCCGATTATCTAGAGAATGGAGGGATTGAAATGTGAAAGAATCTCGCAATGAATATGACCTAGCACGGAGAATCTACATGTATGAAAGGAGAGCTAGGGACAGTCCTTTCCGGTGTCACTTTTCAATGAAGCGACTACTCAGGCTGAAGTATGAAAAGCTACACGATGGGATTGAACAGTTTCCTCCTCTCGCACGCCGGAAAAGAGTTAATCCCGTGACTCCATTCATTCCAAGGCACCATGCTCGGTCACCAAAAAGTGTTGGCATATACAGGCTGAGAAGAACTGACAACATAAGGAATCCAAAGCTTGACTCTGTGAACCACCAAGGCAATTCACATGCCAAACACGAGTCCTTTTAGGGCAAGGAATAAATGTTCCTAATCGTTACTTACAAGGAGGAGAAGATGGTTCTCTACCATTATGATTCTAGAATAAACATTACTGCTAGAACCAGGGGGCATGTGTTATCGCCAGAATATGGCCAATCTACTAATGGGTTGGATCAGCTAGTGGGCCAAGAAAGGTTGTTCAAGGGAGAAGCAGCCCATATAACTGAAGGCCGATGGGTCATGTATCTTAAGGTTTAAGTCAATCTAGCCTAGTTTAGATTAGGTTTCTGTTCCAGCTCGAGTCGGATTTGACGTCTAAGCCTCCTGACTATATAAATATGTATCCATACCTACGTAATAAAGTTGACGACATACGTTCCCTAGCAGCGGTTGTCTCTAATCTCTCTTGGCGCATTGCCACCCCTGAGCAATTAGAGTTTTCATAGTAATGTCATGTTGCTCTAATGTTTCTCAGATTCATTAGGGCACTAGGGCGTGAGCCACAAGGTGAACCCTATACTGAAGCGTTTTTATGGCACGGTTTACTAGTTATCCAAGTGAATCTCACGCCAAGCTTTGCTAGGCACGAGATCCATCAGTTACCCTAATGAGTCTCGTGTCAAGCCACGAGATGCATTGTTTACCTCGCATGCTTATCGATCTATTTATGTTTTCTACACTTCGTGTCATAGATCGATCTTCATGTAGCTCGTTTTACGTTGCCTAATCGCTCGTTACAATCCAGAACATGTCGCTGCAACACGTGCACACGACATACCGATAGATTAGCGTATCTCGAGCACCCTACCTATACAGATCTTAATCTGTATTTGTTTATCTAGATGGACTTTTTTGGAGCTCTTGGTTGGAAGCCGATCTGTCTATGCAGATCTCTTGTATCGTGCTTTGAGATAGATTTATATTTATTTTCTTTGTGGATGTGGTTTTTGTTATTATAATACATCATGCCTCATTGACCATCAAGCATCTACATGTATGCCGATCAGAGTTCACGATCTCTCGTGGTGCCGATCAGAACGATTCAAGCAAAAATTTAATGTTTAAAATTTGTTTTGTACACTTGGAGAACCAAAGCCAAGCACCGCATTCACCCAACATTTCTGGCTGCTAGGTCAAACCATGTGGCACGCCCGCATCATCATCGTCAACCAGATCGGCTTTCCTTAAAGCCGATTGGAGCCGCACTATAGAGAGACGAGTGCAGTGATCCCCGACTCCAAGCGTGTCCTGGCCGCAGATCTTTCGTCCGCTGGTTTTCCGCGGCAACAGCAAGACGCTGAGCGGCCGCGCTGGACGCGCGCTGTGGTGTTCGTGGGTGGGGCTCTGGCCGGTCGCAGCAGGCGGCGCTGGCGCCCAGGGCCATGCGGTGGCCGGCCGCAGCAGCCGGCGGTAGTGTCCAGGGGTCGTGCGGTGGTCGGGCCAAGCCGTGCACGCAGGGGCTAGGGGCTGGGGCTGGGCACTGGGCGCAGGAGGCGGGGGTGAGCCACACGTGACTCCTCTCGTGCAGGACTAAAAGGATGCTAGTCTCGTGTACAAGGAAAAAAAAATTAGAGTGCGTCTAGATGATTGATATTTAATTTTTTAGCAATCATATTTTATAACTATCTGATATTCATCTAACAGCTCTCCTATGATGATCGAAAAAATCAATATATCAGCCACATTTTATAAAACCACATAGGTGACTAGTTGATTGATGAAATTCAATTTATCAGTCATGTATTAAAATTACATAACACGGTAAAAAAATTACCGTGGAACAATATATAATAATTTTTGTATATATACGTAGTAATTTAACAAAACTGACACAAAACATAAAAAAATAATTTGACTGATGGATACACAAATATCAAGTGACTGAAGTGTAGTAAATATGAAAAAATTAAGGAATGCAGAAAAATTAAGGAAAGACAATAATAAAAGGAGAGAAATTAACGTGTGTAAATCCCTTTGAATAAATCCCTGGGTGTGGGTAGGTAAATTGGTGACAGAAAAAAGATGTCAAAGGATAGAAACATTTTGCATCTATGGTTTTTGGATCTTTCTGACCCTTTTCAATTTTTTTTCAAACTGTACAAGACTAACGTAAGGGATATACGTTTGCCATCTTAAGTAACAAATCTTGAAAAACTCATTCTTTTATACCGCAGAGTAGGTAGAGAATTTTGGACTAGGTGTGTGCATCAAAATGGGACAAGTTAGGGATTTATAAACATCAACCATAATCGTATTACTCAAGGATACATGTATATAGTTGGCTTTTTTTAATACGCTAGATTTCCATTATTTACTATTGTATTAATCTAACATAGAAAATACAGATGCTTACAGGTATTTGTATACACCCAATTAAAAATTAGCTATAAAGTGTTCAAACACTTCTAGCTAATTAGTAGATTATGTCTTATCTAAAAATTAGCTACAAGGCTAAAATTAGCTATCTAAAATTTAGTTTGGTGTATCCAAACACCCCCCTCAGTAACATTGACATGCTATCTAGACAGACACTAATTTGAGCCGGTCCACTTTATTTTGAAGGGCGAGGTAAAATTAGCTACAAAGCTAAAAAATAGCTATCTAAAATTTAGTTTGGTATATCCAAACATCCCCACGTTGACATGCTGCCAGACAGACACTAATTTGAGCCAGTCCACTTTATTTTGAAGGGCGAGGTTAAACCACGATTGGTCGCGCGCTTGGTCACCGCGCCCTATTTTGAAGGGCGGAGCTACTGTAGATGCCCCGGTATTCCTAGGAATACGTACTTTTCTAGAAAAAAAAATCAAATATACATATGAAGAATGAATGTATTTTTGTGTATTTATCTAGTTAGACCATATTTTCCACTGCGGACTGCATCAAGCTAGGATAAAATACCGGACACATCCATTCTACATAACTAGAGTCATTCGTTGTTCGGCTATCCGCGGCTTAACGAGAACCAACCAGAGTCTATGCGGCCACCCATTCCTCCCGGCCTCTTGGCTCCCGATGTCTCCACCCATCGACATGTGATCGTGCCACCACCATGGCACCTTCTTCCGACTCTTTTCTCCTTTGCGGATGGTGCCGACTAGTTTGTCTTAACTTGCCGATCTTCTCCCCAAATCAGTACTAAATGATGATAGGTCATATTTATTGAGTGTTAGTTTTTTACGAGTTAAGGGCGGTGACATCATCCACTGCTATCAAGCCATCAGGGAATGTAGAGGTAAAACTAAATTATATATTTTTTCAATAATTTGTAATTTATCTTTGTTTATTAGAACTTGCGAAATCTTCCATTTGAATTGTTCGTATTCTATTAGTGCTATTCTGATTTTTCATATCTTTGAATGGAGTAAATTTTTTTATCTTGGGAATACCCTACCTTAAAATCTTAGATGTGCCACTGGTAGCGATACCATCACCGGTGACCTGTCCTGACTCTAGTGGCTACCGCCGCCTCCCATTGTGAACTCCACCGTCTTCCTTGACATCGTTTCAAAAGTTATCTATCCAATTTTGCCTAATTTCCTACGTAGATAGCCCCTATTATAGAAATGAGTTAGTATCGCTGCGTTATAAAATCTAATTTCTTACTAAATAGTACTATAATTCATATCCTTGTGCTTTGTACACTTGCCAGTTTTGCTGGTCGACGATGTTCACTGTCAGATGGGAGCATCTAGTCATTCTTCAATTTGACAAGGTTGGACAGTTCGGCCACCGAGTGAACTCAGCCACAGTGCAGTATCATAGAGTTCCATTTTGTTTCATTGTTCCAGCTCCACCCCCCCAAAAAAAAATAATGTTTTCAAAGTAGAACAATCATTTCTTATTAAATTTTGTTCGTTCCTCTGGCATCAAGATCTCTTCAGTGAGGGCGATCAGAGACACCACAATCGCTGTGGCCGCTGAAGACGCGGAAGTTGACCGGGGCCGCCAGCGCATAGTTGAACCAGTAGGGCGTGCCAGGGACGACGGGCTGCTTCAGGACGCACATGCTGTCGTCCACCTCCACCTTGCTCGCGTCCAACGGCGCAGTGCTGCCGTCGACGCCGTCGCACGTCACGTGCACCGCCACCATCGGGCAGGGACACTGTGTTTGGAACGTCACCTTGTACTCCGGCTGCCCGTCGTAGAAGAGGCCCGTCTTGTCCACCGTGAAGGAGATGTCGGACGCCGGGCAGAATTGTTGGGCGTCGCCTGCATCACAATTCACAACGTACGCACAAGTGTCCATATCACACGATCAGCACGCATGGTGATGACATCGATCGCTAGGGTTGTTATCTCGGTTAGGGACCAACCTCCGCGCAGATGGCAGACAAGAGCGGCGAGGAAGAAGAGGAAGAGACCTATAGCCTTGGCCATGATCTACCTTTCTTGCAAACAGCTGCTTCGATCCAAAAAAAAAAAATTGGTGGCTAGACGATAATGAAATGACGTTTCCAGTTTTATTTTGTTTTGGTACTATCATGGACGGATATGTGCGTGGGTGCGTATTTATAGCCTTGGGCTCCGTAACTGTTGTGCGGGGTGGAGTATTTTGGTAAGCAGATAAACGATGAAGTTAATGAAATATAATAATGACCTCTTAATATAGTACTATATATATTTGATTCGATAAAATCTTTTATGGTACATGTTTGATAGAGCTCTATGTCATTCTGTTCAATCAAATTTGTTTTTTATGGCAAGACGATGACTTTTCCTGTCATAACAAATATAGCCATGAGATCTGTAATCGACGTGTCATATTTTGGTAAGTTGATAAACGTGGAAGCTGAATAACTGATTGATGCATAATAATGGACTAGATATAAATTTGATTTGATAAAATCCTGTTAGGTAAATATCTGATACTTAGTACAGAATATCAATATGTTACCGTTCAAATATATAGTTAGAACAGGTATATATGCGGAAGATGTCTCATTTCCCACGTAAACAGCGATGACTGCCTGCAATATTTCAAAAATGAAAATTTATCTTACTAATACAAATTAAAGGTTTAAAAGCACGAGTTACGATACACGCTAGAAAAAGATAAATATTAGAAATTCTCATAAAAATCAGAAACATCTGACGAATCAATCAAGTAGTAGGAGTCTCCAATAATCACTATACTTATTATATTTTCTAAAAAATTTACCCAGCATGCCATTACGGAAGCCCATTAAATAACATATCCTAAATTTGCATATAAATTACTCACCATAGCAATTATAAAAGATCAATTAAAATAACCACTAAATTTCACTACTGCAGGACGGGCTATCCGTCAACCTAAATCCGTCCCAGTCGGAAATGGAACCGGAACCAATAGGAGAATCAGTTCCTGGATTTCAAAGCAGAGGACCCTTGGGGCACCATGCGGATCGCCTAGGGACTCATCAGTTTGGGAACGCCAGTGGCCCACATGGAAGAGTCAGTCCCGGTTGGTGTCAGGGATTTGGTCCCAGCTTGGTGGCACCAACCGGCACTAAATATTTTTCTAAAATAAACAATGGCGTGGAGGATTTTAGTCCCTGGTTATCAACCCTTCACTGCCATTTTAACTCCTCCTGCCGGCCTGCCCCCGCGCCATCTCGTCTTCCTCTTCCTCTCATTTCCTCTTCCGCCGCCACCTCAGTGGATGAAACCCCGAAGGCAAGAGCCCTAATGCACCGTCCTCTACGCACAGACCCTAGCGGAGAGCCTCACAGCGGCGAGGCTCATGGATCGCGGCCACCTCGAGCACTGGTGCAGGTATAGGCTCAGTCACGCCGACTTAGCCCCATCGTTCAGGAGCGTCGGCAAGCTCCTCTCGAAACTCCGCCGCCGTCACCGCCTCTCCGCCGCCAGGCCGTCTATTCGCCATGAGGCGGGCTCCTCTTCCTCAACCGCACCCACACCCATCATCGCCGAGGCTGCCATTCTCGACTACATCGCCCGCCATGTGGTGCCGATACTGGCGTTGGAGCCAACGCCACTAGTCATCACCGTCTCCAACGATGAAGATGACGAGATTGATTGGACGGAACTGATGGCTAAGGAGTAGAAATGTAGAAATTATTATGTGTTATTTATAATAACAGTAGTATGATGTTATATATATGTGTGTTCTAATTTTATGTTCTAATCTTGTGTTCCAATCTTTGTGTTCAATTCTGTGAATCATTGTTGCGATCTTTGTGTTCTTGTGTTCTTGAAGATGAGTGTTCTCTGAAAATGAGGGTTCTTCAATGGTCACTTCCCTATGGGGGCTTTAGTCTCGGTAAATGATTCCACTAGGACTAAAATTCTATTTAGTCCTAGGTTGGTTACAACAACCATGTCTAGTTTCCCCGGGGCAGGTGAGCACTGGGGACTTTATTCTCAGTTGGTGTTACCATCTGGGATTAAAGGGGAATTAGTCCCGGTTGGCAACACCAACTAGGATCATTAATATATTGTACTTATTGCCTTCTTCCTTCCCTCGCCCGCTTGCATTGGCGCCAACTTTCCTTCATCTAAGGAGGTGCTGTCCAATATCAAAATTTACAAGATTTCACCCATCCAAGAGTTCTACAAGGTTAGATATTTATTACTCTTCTCACATTTTACTTTAGTTATGATAGCTTCTTCCTTCTTTCTCTATGTATATTTTGTGGCTTATTTGAAATAGATCATATACATATTCTTGAATGGAGAGATCATAGAGAGATAGAGAGGAGACTGACGGGGATGACATGTGGAGAGATAGAAAATATTTATTATGACATAAAAGTAGAAACAGTACATCTTGACATTATGACTTGAATTAACATAGCCATGCTTAATATGAAAATAAAATAAATATTCTTACAATATGCTAAAGCATAATCTTGTTCAAAGAGCTTTTTTTGTCCGACCCTCACCTTCGCCTATATATTCACCTGCACATATTTCAAACTCCACTATGTCTACGGTGCCAACACTGCTTGAGTGTGGCATTTGTGGGGGCTGGGACTGAACTCCATACCACCTACAAATGCCTGCCCCTGTGAGTCACTGCAGGTTCCCACGCTCTCCAAGCTACGGAGAAGTTTGTTAGGATCTTCTCACAGCTTGGCAGTTTCTACCCGTGTAGTTTAACACGCGGAGAGTTTAGAATTTTCTCACTAGCTCAGAAATGATTGATCTACACATACAAAGAGCTGGGCGAACCAGGGCACCAAAGAAGGAAGTGAGTATATGGGGAGGCATTGCTAGGGAGTTTTGAGATTGTAGTGCTACGCTGTAAGAAGTTTGAGGTGCTATTTATAGCCTGGGGAGGCACCGATACATGCTTATTTAGTACCAGTTGGTAGCAACATCCGGGACTAAATGTGTTAGAGTCACGAAATCCAGGGATAGTAAATGCCAAAAGCACAATAACACACCAAAAGGGACCTTTATTACCAGTTGGTTTAAAGGTACTGACACATGCACAAGGACAAGAGAATCCAGAGATAGCAAAAGCCAGAAGCACAATAATACATCTAGCGGGGCCTTTCTTCTTGATTTCCCTACCTCTCTTCTAGGTTTCCCTAGGTGAGAGTTTAGAATCTTCCCACAGCTCAAAAATGATTCGTCTACAACTACTAAGAGCCTTGCGAATCAGGGTGCATAAGATAGAAACCTAGTATATTGGGAGGCATTGCATGAAAGTGTTTAGAATGTGTGATGGGCTGGGAGTTACATGTGCCATTTATAGCTGGGAAGGCACCTGACACAATGGTCATTTAGTACCGGATGGTTGCAAGAACTGGTACTAAATGGCCTGACTCATGGGACACAAGAGAATCCAGAGACAGTAAAAGCCAAAAGCGCAATGTATTAGGATGTTTTTGGCTTTACTATCTTTGGATCTTGTGAGTCTAACCTATTTAGTCCTGGTTCTTGCAACCAAGCGGTACTAAAGTGTATTTATAAGTAGGATTTAATGTATACTATCCAGAAGTGTATTTAATTGTCCATAAAGTTGAATTATATGTGGTATTTATCAGTCCATAAAGTTAAATCATAAGTGATATGGTTTTACAAAAATGTTGCAAATGGACAGGCAATGGATGTACAGTGCTGGACTGACGCTCAAAAGAATTTATTGATGATGTACACCAATTTCTCAGTACCGCTGAGAGCCACATGGACTCTAGTTTTATTAGTTGTCCGTGTAGATACTGCAAGAACGAGAAAGATTATTCCTCACCAATAGACATTCAAGTGCACTTGATGAAAAGGGGTTTAATGCCAAACTATGTGTGTAGGACAAAGCATGGAGAAATAGGTGTTATGCTAGAAGATGGTGACGACGATGAAGAAGAGTTTCACAATCTAGACTATGCTGAGTATCCTTCCTTTGCAGATACTGCAATGATGCAGAAGATGTTGAAGATACCGATGCTTTTGGTGAAATGCTGCAGGCTGCAGAAAAGTATTGTGACAACGAAAATGGCAGGAAGAAGCTGGAGCAAATAATGGAGGATCATAAAACTCTGTTGCACCCAGATTATAAAGGGGGCCACAAGAAGTTGCGTAGCACGTTGGAACTGTTGCAATGGAAGGCAGCAAATGGTATAACGGAAAAGGCGTTTGCTTAGTTATTAAAACTCATTAAAGAGTTTCTTCCAGACGGTAACAAGTTGCCCGAGACCACATACGAAGCAAAAGAGATCAGTTTTCCCTATAGGTTTGGAAGTGCAAAAGATACATCCGTATCCAAATGAATGTATACTCTATCGTGGTAAGGAGTTCGAGGATTCGAAAGCTTGTACGGAGTGCAAAGCTTCACTGGTATAAGATAAGACAAAATGACCCTGGTGATGTTGAGGGGGAGCATCCAAGGAAGAGGGTCCTAGATAAGATTATGTGGTACTTTCCTATAATACCACGACTGAAGCGTTTGTTTCAGAATAAGGAGCATGTAAAAATGGTGTGTTGGTACAAAGAAGACCTGGACTAAATGTCCAAATCCCAAGGACTAAAGGTCCCTTGAGTGTCCTTGGTTGCAGGACCTTTAGTCCCGGATCGTAACACATTCGGGACTAAAACATCTTTAGTCCCGGCTATAGTTATCAACCGGGACTAAATGTCCAAACCCTAGGGACTAAACATCCCCTGAGTGCCCTCGGTGGCAGGACATTTAGTCCCGGTTGGTAGCTACAACCGGGACTAAATATTTAGTCCCAGTTGTTGTTACCACCCAGGACTAAAGCCCTTCGCACCAGTTACATTTTACGTTCGCGCGCACATTTCCACTCATTTCATCCCCTTCTCGCCTCATCGCCATGCGTGCGTCCGACCATCGTCGCCTCCTCCGCCGCGCCATCCCTGTCGCAATCCCTACCACCCCATCGCCATCCACGCCACACCGCACTGTCGCCGTCTCCACCGCGCCACGCCATTGCCGTCGCCGTCCCCGTCCCCGTCATCCATGGCACCGCCGGCTGGCATCCACACACCGTCCCCGTCTACGCCGTCTCCGTCCACGCCGCCGACCACGTCCCCGTCCCTGCTGTAGGTACATTCTCGTCGATGTTCCCCCACGTCGTCGCCGCTTCCCTGGCCTCGCGCCGCCGCACCCGACCTCCCCGGCCTCGCGCCGCCGCACCCGGCCACCCCAGACCTGAAAAAATGTTTATTATTTAGCTTTGTTTGTTATATTTATGTAATTTGTTGTGTAGTATTAATTATTTATGCAATCTATTTATACAATGTGCTGCTATCTATTTGTGCAATTATATGTATTAGTAATTATAATTTGTCATTATGTCTTTGTTCATTATTTATCTTTTATTGTTAATTATTTAATGTATTAGTAATTTTAATTTGTCATTATCTATTTGTAAATGTGACTATAATTGTGTCCTTCCATGCAATCCATATGTAAATGTGACTATAATTTGTGTCCTTATATGCAATCCATATGTAAATGTGATTTATAGAAAACAATTATATGGAAATGCAAATGTAGAAAATGAACAATCGTGACGATGACTTCATACTGCAACAAATGATTAGAGGCGGCACGGAAGACTGAAGAAAACGCTAGCCATGGCATCGATGTATACCTCAACCTTGACGGCGAAGTTCGGACAATGTAAACGAAGACACCGGTGCTCCTGAGAATGCCCCGAGAGACACCGGTGCTCCTGACGACGTAAATAAATCTATCGATGTTGTCACCTTATTCGTGAACTTAACATTTGTATGTAGTAATAGTTTTGTATTGATTTTTTGTTTGTTAGCTATCCGCCTCTGGTTCGAAGACAAAATCAAAGCACAGAGGTCCAACTGGCTGGAAGAACTTTGAGGGGAGATTCATTATTGAAGAAGTGGGAGGAGATGTGCAACCACTCGGACCGCGCAAAGCCACAACTAAGTTTGTGAACTATTGTGGCTATCTCGTTAGGGACCACGTGCCCATCAGCTTTCGGACATGGAGGCCTAGTTTTACCGATGATCCACACGCTAGTTCCAAAAGCTCAAAAGGTCATGTTGTGGGACTCTGTGATGCAGAAGTTTAACATCCCTCAAGAACATCAGAAAAAGGTTGAAGATTGGACTCTAAAGAAGATGGCTGAGCTATTTCGGACCCATAAGAAGATACTATATGCTTGCCTTCAAAAAGCATGGGAAGGTGCCCAACTTGAACCAATTCCCAAAGTGTAGGGGGCACTGGTATGAGTTCATAAGATACAAGAAATCGGAAGAGGCAATTGTACTTTCGGGCAAAAACAAGGCGAGTGCGGAAAAAAAGGAATATCACCACGGGCTCGGCCCAGGTGATTACAAAGCAAGTGCTGAGGAGTGGGCTAGGATGGAAGCAGAACTTGAGCAAAAGAGTATCACCCCGTCGACGCACGGTTGGCTAGAACGTTTAAAGTGCTGGTACTATGCCAACCATAGAACCCTAGTAGAAGATGGCAGCCTGGTCTACAAGAATGACAAAGCAAAAGAGTCAACAGAGAAAATGGTTGAAGCCGTCAAGAAGTCGGTAAGAGGTGAATTTGTCCCCGACAAGGAAAAGGACGAGCTAACTCTTGTCCTATAGAACCTAGAGCACCCGGGACATACAATAGGATATGGAAATTTGCCATGGAAGTATGCCTTTGCTGCGAATGTAGAGTCATATAAAAGCCGACATAGAAGCAAGGCCATACAAGAGGCAAGGGTGCGTAATTTGGAAAATGAGCTAGCTCAAACCAAAGCATCTATTCCCAGCGAGGTCACAAGTCAAGTGGCAATTGCAATGGACTCTATACGGATGCAAGAGTTACTGCCTCCTCCTCCTACCGACATGCTTAGCCCCGAGCACCCAGGCCATACAAGAGTATATGGAAGTATCTGTGCTTCCACGGAGCTCCCATGATCAGTGATACCCCATGGATGAGATCCAACATCGAATGTGCTATGAGCTTCATATACCAGTGATGAACCTGAGCACTATGGTGGCTTATGGTGTGGCCTCAGCTCCTCTGCCAGATTAGAGATATCACAGTGAAGAGATTCCAGAAGGGTACTCGGTTGTCAACGTGGATGAAGTGTGCGGAGGGTTTGGAGACTTAAAGCTCACAATCCCAGGTGGTGATGGAGAAAGGCGATTGTCAGAGGTTCTCCACGGATTCATTTTATGGAAGAAAGCGTTAATTGTAATTAGAGGTGAACCCAAGACAATGACTATAGGTGGGGCTCCTTCACCTGCAGGCTCTCCACATGGAAGCCCCTCACCTCCAAAGAAGAGCCCCTTACCTCCACGCAGGAACCCATCACCACCTTCACGTAGGAGCCCCTCACCACTACCTCCACACAGTAGCAAGAATGCCCCTCTAAAAAAGGCCCCCTCATGTGCACCACCTCGACCGATGGGACAACGAAAGAGTCAGAGCAAGTCACCACAGCAGACAAGTAGCTCCTTAGTTAAGTTGACACAAGAGAAGCGTGCTTATGACAAAACTCAAGAGGAGTTGGATGCTCATGTGGAAGAGAAGTGCCAGAGGCAAATATTCAGGAAGAGTAGTCCTTTGACAAAAACACTGATAGATCCAGCTATGAAAGCCCTTTTTGTTAACATGAGCAAAGGTGCTAGGAGACAACTTGTATCAGACTTTGATTGCGCAGTGCAAAAATCTAGTGCGCAGAATTGTTGTAAGAAGAATGATGAGCTGATCCAGCTTAGACAACAGCCACAAGGCACTCTTAACATGCCCCAAGAAGATTTGGAGAGGATGGCCAAAGAAGCCAGCCTAACAGTGGCACAGCTGTTGGGGCATGAAGAAGTTTAGGCGGCGGAAGGAGTTTGAAAATTTGAGCCTGGAAAGCCACTAGTCAGGCCAGATCTTGTCAAGGATCTGCCAACACAAATGCGTAGATTCCATACCTGAATACATGAAGAAATCAGCGACCGATCCGCACCACCTTATTGTTGTTCATGTGAAAGAAAAAGACTACTTTAATAGCATTGATATCTTCTATCTGGACTTCAAAGATATTTATGAGATATACCATCGAGGCGCCCTCGACATTTCTCTCATCAGCTGCTGGGTTCTGTAAGTGTGCTTTCATGCATCTCTGCTTAGCCAGTCGTCAAAACATTCATCGTTTTTGTGTCATCCTCAGTACATACTTCACACCGATTGCAGGATGGAGATCCAAATGTGCCATAAAAAGGGGATTTATGATGTGGGCTTCATGGACCCTGTTGTTATTAATCAAAATACCATACTCGATCATCACGAGTCAGTAAGGCAGAGGGTTGTAAAGTTTTTTATCAACCCATATTTCAAGCAAATTATACTTCTACCTTACAAACTGGGGTTAGTGTCTATTATCTTGTACCTCTTACGTTTTTCATTTATACCTTGTTTCGTCTAATATGCTCTCTATGTTTAATTTTTTTAGCTTCCACTGGATATGCTTATCATATAGATGGATAGTGGAATTATTAACATGCTTGACTCCACGAGGAAGCCAACCTCTGACTTCGACGAAGTCGTGGACATCCTTAACGAATAATTCATGTCATTTCATCTTAACTATCTAATATATTAATGGCATTTCATTATCTTAACTCTATCGTTCCTTTTCATGTGCAGTGCATGGAGAGAACTACGCAAAAGCCAACAAGGCCTTAAAGAAGAACTTAAGCTTAGACCGAACTTTCCGATGTGAATGCATGACTGCATGCATGTCGTATCTTCTTTGCCAATAATGTGTACTGACTTTTTATCTTTCAGTGTTTTAGACAGTCTCAAGGCACCAATAGTATGTGGATACTATGTTTGTGAGTTAATGCACAATTGCGTGAAACAACGTGATATGCGTGTATGTAAATATCGGTCACAATCTCAATATTTTTATCTCAGCATTCTAATTTAGTATGTTATTGATTGTTGTTTTTCAAATGATAGATGCTAAAAATGAGGGATGAACTGTTCCTTGAAGATAAGATAAGGCAGGCTAAGAAGCTCTTATGGGGTTCATAAACAGGGAAATCATCCTCGACACCGGAGAGTTTTACTGACACTGGAGAACCGCTTCCTGCCACCACCTGATTACGTACCAAGTGAATAAGGCGAACATGGACATTATTCTTATTATTCAGAAAGAATGTAGTTGGACATTATATATATTTTGTACTTAGTTGTGTAGATAAGTATATATTTTGTAACTAGTTGTGTAGTCAAAAAGATTCTACATATGTATTGTCTTTAGTTATTATGTCTAATATATGTAGATTTACATACATATATAATTCATTTAAATATGCTTAATAGATTTAAATATACATATATGTGTAGATTTATATATAAAGAAAAATTGGGCGTTGATGATTTAGTCCTGGTTTGT
Source organism: Paspalum vaginatum (assembly GCA_030272315.1). Classification (NCBI taxonomy): domain Eukaryota; kingdom Viridiplantae; phylum Streptophyta; class Magnoliopsida; order Poales; family Poaceae; genus Paspalum; species Paspalum vaginatum. The sequence goes on from CM059016.1 coordinate 22,663,255, forward strand.
AACACCAACCGGGACTAAAGTGGCGCAGCCACGTGTGCACCTTATCACATTTAGTCCCGGTTGGTAGCACCGCCTGCTACTATAGGGGTGAGCAGCCAAGTTCAGGGATTTAGTCCCGCTTCAGGTGGTCCCAGACGGGAATACGTGACTGAAGGGGGTTACCAACCAGGAGCTGATGGCTTATTCTCCAGCAGTGTTTGCATATATTACTCATCATGTCATTATCAACGATAAATTGAAGTAACTCTGTAAACTTGCATATAATTACCCACCTAGCCATTGTGAAAGTTGAATCAAAGTGACACCTAAATTTGCATATAAACTACCACTATGCCATTATAAAACAGATATGTTAATTAGCTAGAATCTGTAGTAGATAGATAAGATAAAAAAATTATGTATACATAGAGATGTTCTACAAAAGTATGAACATACTAGAGGTATTGAATTAAAGTAATTTTAATTAATTGTGAGTCTCAAATTTATTTATAAACTTATTATATTATATTTCTTACTAGAACATGCTTTGCATAGGCTGACGTACTAGCAGTATTGATCTTTCTTACAAAAATAGCTGAGTTTCCGCAATAGCATATTTAACCAATAAAAATATCTATACCTCTCACATTGGCCCTCACATGGCAAGTTGGAAAAGATTGGAAAGAGTTGAAAAGAGCCTAAAACTGATAGAAGAAAAATGTTTCCATTCCTTTGGACTTTTATTTTCTCAGTCTCATTTTGTACCCATACCCGTCAGGTAGTTTCCATGTCTTGAAATTACTGAAAAAAGGACATCAATCAATCGTGTCCCCCTTTTAAATTCCTTATTTCTCAGGTCCTTTTTCTACTTCTTTATTGTTGGCCGGCCAGTTCTTTCCTTTCCTTTGACGTTTTGGATTCACCACTATATATGTTGATACGTACCTCTGTGCTAGTTGGAGTGAACAACCAGTATGTAAAGGCACCGGTACTTGTTGGTAACTTTGACAGGTACTAGTTATGCCGGGGTATAAACTAATACACACAATTCAAAAAGGTTCAAACTTCAATTTGATTAATCCACACAATGTTTAAAATTGAATTTAAAATTAAATAAAGTCACACACAATTCAACGACTTTCAAGTGCAATTTAACTAATCCATACGCAATGTGAAAATCCAAAATTAAGTGAAGTTATGGACAATCCAATAATTTTTAAAATCAATTTATCTAAGCCACAAACAATTTGAAGTTTAAAATTAAATAAAAGTTACACATAATTCAACAATATTTCAAATTGCAGCAGGTCTCATAGAAATTAATGTATCTCTATTAAAGCATTTTCATCTCCAACATAATACATTGTTTACAGGAAGACAAATTTCGAACTCAATATAGGACATTAAGGATTAAGACAATCATGGTAATTCTTTTCATAGAGAGATGGAATGATTTTGTCATTATTTTTGGGTGAACAGGAGTATTAAGATAATTGATGCACACATGTTTAAATTCAACCTAGGGGAAAAGAGAATTTTAGAATGTTTCATATTTTTCTGGTGTAAATCTAAACTAGAAAAACTAGGACCATAAACTCAGAAAATCACGAATCGAGTTCTCTAAAGTTGGATTGAGTGTCACTCAATGACGCGTAACCATAACATGGGTATCCCTGACGGGCCAATAATCGCAATTGGGCTGAACCATCAAAACCACTAAGGCCCAGCGAATGGTCACTCCGGGGTCACCCTACGACCTCCCGATTGTGCGGTTGTCAACCAGCCGTGCGACCGACTCGGATGAGCGACCCCCCCGCCGAGCGATCCACCGATCGGATGATCGAACGTCGCCCCATGATAGGAGCATTTAATTGGATCCATTTCCCGCGCATGCGTCTGACATGAAACGACCACTCAGCCACCAGGCATTTCTGCCACTCCGTGCACGCGCCTGGCAAGACTGGCTCTGCCTGGTCCCTTATCCATTTGACAAACCACCGAGCCATAACATGCCTCCAGTAATCATGCCACCCTATAAAAGCGTGGGAAGCCCCCGTCGCATCACCATGTAGGTATGGATTCGGATCGGATTCGAATTTAGATGTCACAAATTACCATTTTTTATTCGAATTCGGATACGAATGCGGATGTCACCGGATACGAATACAAAACGGTTGCTTTGGATACGGATTTAAATTCGGATATCTACATTGTTTTAACAATAATGATTATCAACCTGCTTTACGGTGATTTTATACAAAAAAATTATTAGACAAGTAAAGATTAAAGCACATGCGTAAAATACAAATTGATAAGTAAAGATTCAAATAAATATCTAAAGTTTTAATGCATAAAAATAATTAATATTAAATAAATATATCCATATAAATATTTTTTTGAATAATTTAAATGATACACAACAACATATATTAAATTAAAATCATTTTATAATAATTACCAGTCATATAAATAACATTTAGATGGCTTATAATATAATGTATGTTTTACGGATACGGATGATACCGAATGTTTCGGATACGGATCTGGAATTGGATAGAAAAAAACAATGAAAAACGGATTCGGATACATCCATTTAGTATCCATATTAAAATCGAATATGAATACGGATATCAATATTGACATTTTTACCAAATACGGATACGGATAATTCGGATATTTTGACATTCATATCCATCCCTATCGCCATGTCAGGTTCAATGACCCGGCATTTAATGATGGGCACGGGACTTTCGAGCCACCCTCGCCTGACCCCAACATAGCTGGGGCGGCTCTAGTCGTTGATTGGGCTCCAGGGAAGTTGAGCGCTCAATGGTCCACCGAGTCATCATTGCTACAAAGAACCTTAGACAAGGCCATCTGGCGTTCCTCGTGGCGAGTCCACATCAGCCATGACATAAAGACGGACAGCACAGGAAGTCTACATGTCAAACCATGTCGTTGTTGTATACCACTTCGTTTTATTTTCTACGCTCTCCCACACACAAGTAAGCCGGCCCTCTTTGACTATATAAGGAGAGGTTGGGCGCCATGCAGGGGCATTGTCGAATGTACACGCACACCAATAGCTCTAGGATCACAAGCACGAGAGCTCAGCGTTCCAAATTGTAATACCAAAAACTCAAGGCAGTATGAAGCACAGTGTACATAGTGGACTAATTCATCCCGAACAACTCGAAAACTCTGTCTTATCCACATTTAAGCCTCCGAGGTTTGGCCACTCCAAACGGTAGCCCACAAAACCCCTTGACCTACAAAAATCTACTTGTCGTGGGCACAGAACCACAACACTCGGGTCCCAAAACCACCAATCCCCTCATTGACTATGCATTGACCATGTCCTTTTAAATAAGAACTATAATTTGTGTCCTTAAAGTTGGTTTGAGTGTCACTCCAGTCCTAAAAACACAGATCCACATGTTTGATCGTGCATTTACCATAGTTTTTATTTCTAGGATCCACTTGGCAGGTCCATATTTCTTTTTTTTTCTTTAACTATGAGACGCGGGGCTCATTTGTGAAATGAAATAATTAATTTTATAAATGTATCTTCACTACTCATGTCTCCTACTTCCATCGGCGATGGTGAGTAGGAGCGAGCGGCAGCGATGAGGAGGTGGTCGATGCCGTGCATAGGCAATGAGCTAGGATTATGGAGACAACAACCATGGAAGTAGTAGAAGACGCTAAACAGGGTGGCAAAGCCGGTGATAATAGAACTACCAATGATGCTAGGATGGGCAACAATGGAAGAGGAGGACCGGAGGCAGGAAAGAAAGTGTGGTGAAAAAATAAAGAAAAATAATTTTTGCTTACTAATAGGTCTCTGTGTAATAACAAGGACGAAAGAAGAGATATTGGCCTTACATGTGGGTCCCACATGTACCTAACTCAAAAACCACTTTTGGAGAAAGATGACGACAGTTTTGGGACCCAGATGACACAATGGCCATGTTTAGGAACTCGAATTCCTGGTTTTCTGAGTTTGGGAACTAGCTAACACATGATGCTAAGTTCAAAGACCGAGCATACTTTTTACTCAATGCAAAAGTATTGCTGGACTACCCAAACTGTGGATCACATAGTCCTACCGAGAGGGACAAAGAAGTAGATGTCCAACTCAAATGAACTAGTGAATACTCTGAAGACCACCCCCGTCCTCAAATGATTGACGAGATAGTCATTAACGACTAAACATTACTGTGATACCCCAATTTTTCTAAGTACATTTAAGCATATTATCATATGCATAACTCAAGATTTTGGAGCTTAATATTTTAAAATTAATTTTAAATCAGATTTTAATTTAAATCCTTCCAAAATTTATGTTTATCCAAAAGTAAAAGTATAAGATGATCGTATAATTTATATTCTTTCACTTTTGTATTCAGACCATGGGGTAAATTTTGTTTGTATAGTGGTCTAAAATTAGATGTAGCAAATATATATATATATATATATATATATATATATATATATATATATATATATATATATATATATATATATATATATATATATATATATATATATATATATATATATATATATATATATATATATATAGGAAAATTCTTTTCTACATGCGCATGTAGCTACACTCACCTCTGTATCTCAAGATTTTAAAGGTATCTGGTCGAACGAAAGGTATGTACACGGAGTATGTGATTATGCTAAACCATCTGTGGTGGTATATACGTGAGGTATGGGAGTATACTTGAGGTATGTGGATATACCTTATTATATGTAATAATATAAATATATTATTATAATAAATTAAAATCAAGGGCTGCTTTGTAATTTTTCCATGCAGTGACTTTTGAGGTACTTAAAATAAATATGTGAAACTTAACAGAAGGCATGAATTTTGATTTCAGTGCCCCACCTTCTTTTTTAGAAACTCCTATAGTTTTTTTTATTTATAGGTTGATCATCCTCATGCTTATGCGTCATTCATATCATGCATTTAGATACGACAGGTCGTGTAGATCGCTGATGAGCGGACTCAAAGAATCTAGAGGCCGAACTCTGCACAATAACAACAGCCCCAAGAGGAGCATTGCAGATCAAGATATTAACTTTGCAAGCCTCACCTTTTTGAGTAATTCAGGCAAGCTCCGGTGCATTTCCCATTTTCATTTGAGTCTTAATCAATGAGTTATGTATATGCATTAGAGTCAATAATTGATTGAAACCCTAGTGCATGATTTGCTCCTAAATCCAGCATTATGGATCCTATACGCATTATTGATCCTCGTCACAGGCTCCAATAAACCTCTCGTTATTTGTACCCAAGAGTTGGAACTGTGGTGAGTGGGAGACAGGCAGGTGTTGATGGACTATACACCCGGGTTCGGTGAGGCAGTTCCGACTAGGTGGCACTCGATGTTAGGTTGTCATATGCGGTGTCGTTGTACATGCATATGGCTGGTGATTGAGTATTATTCCCGAGAGTATAAAATCGATTCGAATCGCTGGAGCTTACCAGGTGTAAGAGATGAATCAACACCAACACGTAGTTAAGAAGAATAATGATTTTCTTAAGAATGATTTCGCAAAGTACTTGCCTTCATTTGATAATAGAATAGAAATAACCTAGTAGTCGTAGAAAATAATTAAAAGAAGAACAACTTAAAAACTAAGGATCTGTTTCTAGGCAGCTGCAGTGTGAGTTGATCTAACCAGATCAGTCATAGGTTACAAAGTCGGGTTTAGACGCAGTGATCGGATAAGTCTTTATTGAGTAATTAGTATTCAGGATTGTAGCTTTAATTCTTTTTAGGTATAAAGTCTCTAGCTCGTTCCTCTTCTGCAAGAAGGCATTGAAACTAGGTGTTTTCCTGACGGCTTCCTTATACCTCTTAAAGTTGAAGAAATAAAGAAGCCAGATGCTTAATCTTTCTTTTCTTTTCTTAAATTTGTTTGAAGTGAAACAACACCAGTGAGGTCGATGTTAATTTCATATAATGTTATCACCTATACAGCAGAATTCCATCATTGGGTTCTCACCTCCGCAGTAAGTTTTTATACTTTTGTTATACAATTTATAAAAACTTTTATTCTTATTCTCAACTGTTTTGTTCTATTAAAGTTTATTATTAAACTTCTTGTGTTGAAATAATCCAAGGACTCTTTATGGGTCGCCTAGTGTATATCCGATCCTGTCTGGCGTTTTCAGTGCCCTTTGGGACCTGACGGATTACCAAGCTTAATTTGATTTATGCGCAAAACTCATGTTATGTACTTAAACTATGTTAAGCTGGGCGGTTCCGCCACAGAAGATATCAAAGCTATTATACACCAAAACTGGTTCCTCCCAATACAATTCTATTTTCAAATCTATTTTCAACTTATTTGAAGCTGATTTAAAAATGATATTATCGCGTTAATGCCCTAGCTAAGGATGCTTATTATAGATAGCTACTAACCTAGCTTAATTCATAATCTAACCGTATCATTCCTTCTTGTTGGCCTCTTCAGGCCAAATGAAGCTCAAGCAGACGATCTTCTCTCGAGTGCGTAGGTTAACCAAGTGGTAATCAATTAGTTATCTTTTTATAGGAAGAATGCGTATATGCCACCGAATTATTCGTCAGTTATAAAAAATAAGGATATGTGAGGATGCCTAAGTCGATCATGCGTCATCCTGCATTTATAGAACCTGACGTCCTTTTTCTTTTTCTGTATTCAAAATTTATTATTTTCGAAAATTCCGATTTGTTAAAAATTTCAGTTTGTATAATTTAAATTAAAAGGAGTTGAAAACTTATTTTTAAGGGAGAAGGTGTAACTTTTTAAAATATTGCTTATAGTTTGGACACAAGTCAACCTGGGGTAATCTATTTCCCTTTTGTAATCCCTATAGCTTGATATCCTTGTTCCATCATCTACGTATCAAAACCTTAGGTTTGTTACTATCCTATATCTTCTAGATTTGAGACCACTTTCTTGATTTTCAAATATTAAAAATATTACTTGTCCAACCTATCTTTCTTCATTTCTTAATATAATCTTTTTATTTCATGTATCTATCATCGGTACTCAACCATACCTCATTTACTATTTAGTAATATCTTTGAAATTGTTTTGATATTAATTTGTTTTATTTATTCAAAAGTTTTTCTTCGATTTTGAAAATTTTAAGCTCCAAATAGTTTAACCTATGTATTACATTCTTGTGATACATATACTCTTATTCCTATAGTCGTCTTATGTCAAAATTCTCATTCTTTATTCATGAGTTGATCATTTATCCTGCATCAATTCTTAAATATTTTAATTTTGAACCAACTTCTTTACCTTTAAAGATTTGGATGATTGTTTTAATCTTGATATGATGTCCATACCGAACGGTCTACGGTACCGCGACGGAACCTGGGGTTAAGTGTACAGCTAACACTAGCTACCTCTAGGTGCGTGCAGGTATCAAGATTTGTAATGGAAGAACATTACTTCAAGAATTGATCAATCAAAATTATTTGTAAAATCTTCTTTAATACCCTTCTACTTTCTTATTTCATACTTCCATCACATTGTTAACTTATTCTTTCTAATCATGAGATTAATTCATTCTATTCCTACTTTCTTCATCATTGTATCTCATTCTAATTCCATCTTCTTATCTTGCCTTTTTATTTCTTGAAATATTAAATCCGATCCATTATTTCATCAATGTCAATTCCATTGGTTGAATACTATCTTGTGAAAGCAATTTTCAAAATTTTTACTAGCATCAATATTTCTTCTTCATTGAGGTTCCTTGTTGCGTCATTTATCTCAACAATTTTCAGTACTTCTCTATCTTCTTCTACAAGATAGTCAACATCATCCAAAAATATGTATTTTAAGTACTCTTGGATAGCCTCGATCAGTTGTTTCATAATCGTACAAACCATCACGATTCAGTTAGATGGATATGATCTTCTTGGTTTCTTACTTAGGTGAATACAACCTCTTATATTCCTCATCTAGATTTCAAGCTTCTTTTAAATTCAAAATCTTTGGAGAAGACCAATTCAAATGTAGGACTATTAACTTCTAAAAAGGTCAATAATGAAGTAACTATTTGAATCTGGAGAAAGCCCAAGAAAGTTAAAGAATCTTTTGTTCAAATCCGCATTCCTTCAAAATGAAAGTAGTTTTAAAAGAAAGGGTTATCTGCTTCTATTTTTATAAGAAAGTTAGAATTTCAAAAATGACGTATTTTCCTTTCCATTGCCTAATTTAGAATCCTACCTTTCTGAAATCTCGGGATGAGATTTCTTTAAGGGGGAAGGGTTGTGATACCCCAATTTTTCAAAGTACATTTAAGCATATTATCATATGCATAACTCAAGATTTTGGAGCTTAATATTTTAAAATTAATTTTAAATCAGATTTTAATTTAAATCCTTCCAAAATTTATGTTTATCCAAGAGTAAAAGTATAAGATGATTGTATAATTTATATTCTATCACTTTTGTATTCGGACCATGGGGTAAATTTTGTTTGTATAGTGGTCTAAAATTAGATGTAGCAAATATATATATATAAATAGAAAAAGGAATAAAAAAAGAGAGAGGAGGGGTGAAACCGGCGGCCCAAAAGCCACCAGCAGCCCAAAAGCCACCAGTGGCCCATGGGATCCGCCCCCAGCTTCGTCCTCCTCCCGCCACCCCCTTCGTCCTCATTCGCGGCGAGCGAGGTAGGGGACGAATTCCCTACCGCCATCGCCATTCATCCTTGCCGCCGTTCCATTGCCTCTGCAGCTTTCCTTGCCCTTTTTAAGCTACCCAAAGCACCTCCCATCGCACACAGCCTCGAGCGCCGCTCAGTCCCACTGCTCCGACTCCCCACACATCCCGTACCGGCGCACCTCCATCCGCCACCTCACCTCAACATTGCTCACTGTCCCCGCGCCTCTCCTCGCTGCCAACGGGTGAGTAACGTGTTCCCTGTCTCCTGCCGCCCTCCTCCACTTATCCTTGTCTCGGATTGGGCTGGCATGAGCTCGAATTGAGCTTGATGCCACCCATGGCATCAGTAGCCATGGCCGCCACCTCGTCCTTACCCACCGCATGCACAAGCCCTGCCCGGGCTCCTTGTTTTGCGCAGCCGGTGAGGAGCAACCGTGCGCACCTCGAGCCGGTATCATCCAGCGCCGTCACGGTTTGCCACTGCCGAGAACACCACTCGCCACCGCGCTCTAACGCGTGTGCTCAGGTGTGTTCACCATGGCTACTGCTAAAGAGGGAGAAAAGGGAGGGCAGAGAGAGGAGGGAAGAGAGAAGAAGAGGAGAGAGGAAAGAGGGAAGCGCCGCCGCGCATTTGGTTGCCGCCGGCGAAGTCCGAGGCAGCGCCACCACGCGGTAGGCTGCCAGCGCCGGTGTGCGCGAGCACGCGCGTGTCCTAATGCGCCCCGCCCCGCGGCCTAGCCTGGGCTGCGCCCTGGGCGAAGGCCAAGTGCGCCGAGGCTAGTTGGGCCGGTAAGAAGGAGAAGAAAGAATAGGCCGTATGGCCATGTGGGCCGAATGGAAAAGAAAAGAAGGAAATGGGCCGGCCTTGTTCTTGGGTTGGGCCAAATTGAAAAGAGCGAAGGAGTGAAACGAGGCCGAAAGAATAGTTCTAGGAGTGAAATAGAACTTTTCTAAAAAGAACTTTTTTGGGCTTTAGGCATCTTTTTAAATTTTGATTTTTTTATTTTATTTTCCTTATTTCAATCACTATAATTTGGATTTAAACTTCTAAAAAGAATTATGTATTTCTTTAACTAGTTTTAAAATATTTAAAATTTTATTTTAATTATAAATACTTAATAAAAATAATTAAATAATTAATTTATTATATTGAAAATACTTTTTAATTCCTAATGATTCATTTTTTACTTTTAAAATTCTAGAAAATTATTCTAAAAAATTATAAAATTATTTTATTATTTTTAAAACACTTATTTAATTCTAATAATTTCTTTTAAGCTTTTGAAAATACTAAGAATTTATTTTAAAATCTTAGAAAATTATTTTAAGACCCTAGAACATTATTTCAACATTAGAAAAATTATTTAATCTTAAGAGAAGGCTTGAATTTTGATTTCAGTACCCCACCTTCTTTTTAGAAACTTCTATAGTTCTTTTATTTATAGGTTTATCATCCTCATATTTATGGATCATTCATATCATGCATTTAGATATGACAAGTCGAGTAGATCGCTGATGAGAGGACTCAAACAATCCAGAGGCCGAACTCTGCACAATAACAACAGCACCAGGAGGAGCATTCCAAATCAAGATATTAACATTGCAAGCCTCAACCTTTGAAGTAATTCAGGCAAGCCCCGGTGCATTTTCCTTTTTCATTTGAGTCTTAATCAATGAGTTATGTATGTGCATTAGAGTCAATAATTGATTGAAACCCTAGTGCATGATTTGCTCCTAAATCTAGCATTATTGATCTTATACACAGTAGATTAGAATGCTTAGTCAAGCTTAATTCTAGGCCGTTTTTACTTCCAACAAAACTTAAATCTGGATAAGAAAGTTTCCTAAGATGTTGAAATCGAGACATTGGGCTGGAATGGTTTGCTATTTCAAAAATGGTGGTTTATATTCCTGCTATTGTCGCATAAAGGCCGTGCCGATGTTGGCCATGTTTTCGGTTTTCGAACGCGCCTCTTTCACTTGTCGTCCTTGTCATGGGCTCCGATAAACCTCTCATTCTTTGTACCTAAGAGTTGGAACTGTGGTGAGACCAACTGGATGATGGGCGACAGGCAGGGTGTCGATGGACTGTACACCCAGGTTCGGTGAGGGCAGTTCCAACTAGGTGGCACTAGGATGTTAGGTTGTCATATGCGGTGTCGTTGTACATGCATATGGCTGGTGATTGAGTATTATTCCCTGGAAGTATAAAATCGATCCGAATCGCTGGGCTTACCATGTGTAAGAGCTGAATCAATCACCAACACTGTAGTTAAGAAGAATAATGATTTTGTTAAGAATGATTTCGCAAAGTGCTCGCCTTTGTTTGATAATAGTATAGAGATAACCTAGTAATTGTAGGAAATAATTAAAAGAAGATAAAACTTAAAAGCTAAGGATCTATTTCTAGGCAGCTGCAGTATGAATTGACCTAACCAGATCAGCCATAGGTTACAAAGTCGTTTTAGACGCAGTGGTCAGTTAAGTCTTATTGAGTAATTAGTACTCAAGGTTGTGGCTTTAACTCTTTTCAGGTGTAAAGTCTCTAACTCATCCCTCTTCTACAAGAAGGCATTGAAGCCGGGTGTTCTCCTGACGATTTTCTTATACCTCTTAAAGTTGAAGAAATAAAGAAGCCATATGCTTAAGCTTCCTTTTCTTTTCTTAAATTTGTTTGAAGTGAAACAACACCAGTAGGCTCAATGTTGATTTCATATAATGTTATCACCTATATATCAAAATTCTACAATTGGGTTCTCACCTCCGCTGTAAGTTTTTATAATTTTGTTATACAATTTATAAAAACTTTTATTCTTATTCTCACCTGTGTTGCTCTATTAAAGTTTATTATTAAACTTCTTGTATTGGAATAATCCAAGGACTCTTTATGGGTCACCTGGTGTATATTCTGTTTGGCGTAGTCAGGGCCCTTTGGGGACTTGACAGACTACCGGGCTTAATCCGGTTTAGGCGCAAAACTCATGTTACGTGCTTAAACTAGGTTAAGTTAGGCGGTTCCGCCACAATTACAGTGGACTGCACAATCCAAAATGTGATACATTGCCGAGGACCGGATTGTATAGTTAGTAGTAATGTTGTAAGCCTCAGTCCAAATGGCTTGTCTCGCTGAGAACCGGTGGGTGGCTAACAACGACGGGCACATGTGGAGCCGGGAGCCTGTCCTCTAGAGACCGTTCCAAACACCTTGTGTGCGTGACTGGTGCTTTTATGTGGGAATGCCACTTAGCTTGATCTTACAACTAGAGAGGTGGTGGCGAATCGTCATTCGCTAATCAACAAAACAAATAGAGAAAACGATCAATACTCCTTACTGTGGATCGGATCAACCGGCTTTACTTTGCTACATCGACTCAAGGGGAGTCAATGTGCAGGAGATGCTAGCAAATATATAAATGTGCATAATTTAATAGGCAGCGGATAAAAGACGGTGTACTCATGCGACGATGCGAAACACACGTCACGTCCACAACAACACGCCTCAATCGGAACAATCCTAACTCTTCGATCATGGGCCCAACCAAGCTAGTAGAACGTCCTAACAGGGCCAAATTCGACTAGCCGACCGGAACATACAATATCTGGCATCAAGGCGAAACCAAGGCACGTGCCAGGACACGTCATAACATCTCACAAGACATGGGGTGCTCATAGAAAGCAGGGTGCGAAGCCAGAGCATCAAGTATTTCACAAGCGAGGGCCATCAACTCACACAAACTAGATCGACTTTGCAAGCCTATAACTTGATAGGTCTGTTAAGGTAGCCTAACTGCTTCGTACGTGCACATGGATAGAAATCGAACTAATATCTTCATAGCAACAAAGCACATGAACGAAAGCAAAGCCTCGAGTAGACCTAAACACATAGATAGCCATGTATTAAGAAAAAGAATGCCGCCCTAACACACCCATGAATATGCTAGGGTGGCTTACCGCTTGCCAAAAATAATGAGAACCTGAGTACAAATATAGCTAAATACCAAAGGAACAAGCAAAACACCATGTATTGCAAGAAAGTAAGGTGACAAATTTTGTTTCATTGAAGTTCGGTCAAGACACACGAGGCTATGTATTGCTCTATTAAGGGGATCTTCTAGCTTGCCATTGTGAGAAAAATGGACCATAAGCCTTACGCTTGTGTAATTTCGTTGGTTGACCATTTGGGACTAATGTGTTAGCTATAAACCTTGGTTGCAACCAACAACAATGCGGTAAGCAGTCTAAACAAGAATCAACAGGTACTAAGTATGTGTAGACATGCTCTAAGGCACTTTGTGTGACTAGAGCTCTCAAGAATGTGTACCAATACTAAATACTAGAATGAAGTTTCATAAAATCACCGTGTGGATAGCTTATATAGCCCCTATCAGTGCCAAATCTTGGTCAGGGCCGGAGAATAGGGCCACAAGGGAGTTCCGGCCCGTCAAGAGTCTGCCTGGCCGAGCAAAATGGATCTTCAAGGTTTGGGCTGCTGCAAAGGCCCATTTTGTATCATAGTCAGTTTAGGTTAGCCAAAAGTTTCCTTTAGCAGGTAAGCTTCTGGAATATTATAAATACATACACGTATCCAACCTGAAAAAGATCAATCATCCAACAATCAAATCGGCGCATATAATTTTCTCTTTTTTTCTTCTAGGAATTTCCATATCAAATTAGTAAAAGTAGCTAGGATATACTTACTTTTGTAACCAGAATAAGACTATATATTCGTTTCACATCATCAAATGCTGTTCAGATACATAATTTGCAATTTGCGAGAGCACACACCCGCTGATCACGAGGCGTACATGCCATGAATAAACATTCGTATTAATTCACATCACACTGCTGACATGTAAATCAATGAGAGAAGAAAAAAAGAGAGAAAATGAAAAATAAAGACAACGAATAAAAAATACAATGTCGACCCATCATGCACCCAATTCGCCCGGCCCTTTTGATCCTTGAGTGCTAGACCATAGCAACAGACCGCTGCTTTATATATAGTATGTGTTTACGTGGCTAACGACATTTTGGTGAGTTCAGTCAGTTAGCTGCCATGTCGGCCTGGGAGCGGATGGTCTTGGGGTAGAGGAACTTCTTCCCGCCGACGGCGACCAGGATCTTCTTGCTCAGCGCGGCGCCGCTGTCCTGGTCACCGGACTTGGACACGTAGAACGCCCGAGAGAACCAGTCCAGCAGCTCCGGAGCGGCACACATCACCATGTGGAACGGCCAGTACCACCCGGGCCACGTCACGTAGTAGTCCCCCCGCCGCACACTCGCCACCACCACCGACGCCAGCGACTCCGTCTTGCCCACCGGCAGCGGCCCGACATTGATCTGCATCACATTTGTGCATATTTCGCAATGGTTAATTAATACTTTAGGCCGTGGTTGTGTGAAATCAGATGTTGCTGTCTATACAAATATACATGTTTCTCATATAAAAAAGCTGTATATGTTGAGGTTAACAGATTACGTCGCGAGCCTCCTCGTCGATGCCGACATGGCCGTCCTTCTGGAGGCCCTTGCCCTTGGTGAGGTTGGAGACGACGTACCCCGGCATGAGGATGGTGACACGGACATGGGACCCCAGCTCAGCCCTCAGGGTCTCGTAGAACCGTATCACAGCTCCTTTGCTGGCCTGCAAAATTACACAAAGCGAACTCATCAGATTCAGAATCCTGAGTTCCTGACTGGCAAAGTGTGTAGTGACGTGCACATGCATCGACCTAATAACCTAGGTAGCTGAACTAATTAAACCGTGCACGATCTATCGATCATTCTCTAGATAGATCGCCAGCCTGCCTGCGTCAAATAGTTGGTTCGCCAGATTCGTCTGCAATTGCCTAATTGGTGGTCTACGCAGGTACAACCATTGGGTGTGTTTGGTGAGCAGAATTTATGCTTTCTGTCTCCGTACATATGTTCTTGATCAGTACTGACAGCAGGGTTGAGTTGCTTACATTGTAGAAGCTCATCCTGGCGGTCGGGACCCTGCCGGCGACGGAGGCAGGTAACGACGATGTTGCCGCGGCTGGCTTTCAGGTAGGGCAGCGCGAAGTAGGTTGGGTACACAGCGCCCCAGAAGTTGAGATCCTGCAGCCACATGCACAGCACACCCGACATGATGTTGAGAAAAAAAAGAATGTTATGAATTTCAAAGCTAGCTGATTTAATTTTCTGCCTGTGGGCGTTGTAGGCGCTACAGCGAAGCACTGGACCATGGATGGCACCATTACTAGCATTGGAGAGAATCTATATCATGGTTGCTATATTGTATGTAATGCTGATACACCATATAATGGTGTGAGTGCGACGCATATCTAAGATTAATTAGCAAAGTTCTCAAATGAAAACAAGAGGGAGCATTACTTTTTTTTTGCAATCGGAAAACTAATTAATCATATTGCTTTTTTGAATAAAAGGGAAGAGCAATTTGTTATTTTCTCATGTTAAATTTCCAACATATATATAATAGTAGGGTCTCTGGTTGAGTTGATCTCTTACAATCACATTATGGAAGGCGGTTATGTTGGTGATCTCTTCAAAAAAGCAGCTGGACCAGATCCCGGCGTTGGCCACCAGGTGATTCACTGTGGACAAAATGTTCCATAATCAATATTTGTGTCGCAAAACAAAGCAGTCTTTGATTATCACTGCCACCGGGACGAAGCAATCAATTAGTAAAACTATAAAAAATATCTTTACAAAAATATATAGCCTATACAAATTGAGAGGTGGGCCCATTTTCACTATCAAAGCGAAATTTATTGTAAAATTATTTTCTGACTAATACTCAAAATCCGCTATTATTCCCATTAAACTGGCATATATACGACAAACAATTCATGTACACTGGAGTAGATAACAGCATAGTACTGCCGATTCCAAACCGGTTTTCGCTGTAGGAATGTTTACGACTTCGATCTCCATTGTTTAATTTGTGATACTTTCTTAATAATTAATAGGCTAGCTACATGACCGGATTAAACAGCATATTAACAACTTGCAGGAGGTAATACTACATGCTCCTGCTGGTAGTTGTAAAGATATTTAGCTCCAGCATTCCTATCAGACAAATTGGATGAGATGGCCTTCATCACTTCGGTATCCCTGAAAGCGATTTGCCTTCGCATTGTCAAGGACCAGCCAGGTAGCCACCATCACGCAGCTACCCTGGACCGTATGTAGGTAGCTAGGGCGTTCGATGATTGCATGGAATTTCATAAATGAGTTCAATCTGTGTATAGCAGTCGAACCAAAGTATTCCCTAGCTTCTATTTCTGGAAGCAGATTTCATGGACACTGGAACATTCTAACTAGGCAGCAGGCACTGTTTTTTTTCTTTTTTGAAACGAGTAGTCACTGTTCTTGGGTAACGTAGGTGATTAAAATGCACTCGCCGGTGCACTAGGTTGAGAGATGTTATATACAGTATTACACCATCTCCAACCATAATGCCTATATGGATTGTCTATCCCTATCCATCCACTGTTTCAACTACTTCTCTCTCTGTGTATAGTAGCGGTACAGGTGTCAAACAGTGTTATAGGCAGCGGATACAGGCAGTGGTTGGAGGATGGTCTTATGTTGTGCAGTTCAATTGGGATGGTCATCAGTCCTGGTAATACTGCTACTATAGCCAGTATAGTGACCACCACTAAATCAATTGAGCTGTACCATATCTACCAACAACCGGCATGCAACATATGTTACTTCTAGCTCCCGGCCAGCGCGTAATTGCACGATCGTCACATGATGATGTCCTTGTTAGGTCCGTAAATGCGTGGACTAGTACGTGATTACTATGTATGCACGCGGCACTTTTCATTTGCAGAGGAACAGCTAGCTAGCATATGCATGCATGCATCTCACGACTTGTTATAAAAAACGAGTTGGATCGAAGAACGAAATTGCCGATCGATGACTAACTAACTGATGAGATCGACGACGTACGTTTGCCGAAGTGTGCGACGGTCTCCTCGACGGCGCGCTTGGCCTCGTCCACCTTGGTGATGTCGGCGGGCACCACGAGCACGTCCGGGGCGCCGAGGTCGCGCGCCGTCTTGGCCACGGCGCGCAGCGCGATCTCCGTCCGCGCCACCAGCGCCACGCACGCGCCCTGCCTTGCGTACTCGTACACCAGGTGCTGCATGCATGCGGGGGGAATATGTCATATCAAACCCAATTAAATGCACAGTATATATATAATTAAATATAAAACAGCCGTCTCTCTCTATATATAATTTATATGGTTTTTTCTGACATTTCATTAGCAACGCTGGTTCACGTGTGCTGATGAGAGTGCACTGCACTGCCGTTCGCCTGTCCCGTCGTCTGCGCACGCACATGTTGTTCCGTACGCTTTTATTTGGCCTCATCGATCGATGCCCTAGCTAGCTCGTTCGATGTAGCCCTAGCTTCTTCCAGGTACTGGACTGCAGTAGTGCACAGTTGATTTCTACGCTGCCGCACTTGGTTCACATCAAGAAATGAAGAGGGACCATACGATAGACGAAGATGTAGGCAGTGTTTACTGTTTACTGATATGATTCAGGGCCGCCATGAATGGGCTAATTTATTCCGGTGGCTGTAGAGCCACATGCTTGCCGCTGCGCACCAGCAATCGTTACCGTCAGCCTACTGCTCAGCGCTGCTGCAAGACAGACTCACTCGTCACTACGTGCAAATGTTTGATTGTTTGTTTTATTTGGAAAAATATTAATATACAATATTTATTTTTGATAATTTTATTCGCAATTATAAGTATTCTAAATGGAACTTAAATTTTTGAAAATTTGTATTAATTTGTTTAAATAAAACGAGTGATCAAATTTTTACACATAGTTCAAAAACGATTTTTTTTAAACAAATGGAGTAGATAATATTATATGCATGACCCTAGCTAGCCACAAGTTGCCACAAGTTTGGAGGAGTGAATTGAGTAATGAGGTACGGTAGTTATGGCTCTCGCTCAGGTCAGGGCCGGCTGGGGCATCCAGCAGAGTTATTACGTGCAGTACATTTCAGGGTGAGTTTATGTGAGAGTTTGGAGAGACTTCCCCTCCCCTTCGTCTTTGGTGCATCCTTGGTTTGCATGGCTGTGTTGCTGAAGTGGAGTTTTCGCTGCGGTCTTTGTGTGCTTCATAGTTTCATGGGTTTGCTCGCTGTAAGCTGCGGGGTTAGTTCGAGTGGTGTTCGATTGCCTACTTCGGTACGGTTCGGACAGTGGCTTCATCTTAGAAGGTAGTAACCGGCGCTATCAATTTCACCCCTCGTCAAGCGAAAGGTTTGCCTGCTAGGCTGATGGCGATGACGCTTTTATCGTTGTTTTCCTTGTTGAAGGTGTTGTCCACATTCTCCCGTTCGTCTAGCTTGTTGAGCAGGTAGCTCTAATTCTTTCTCACTTTCAGGCCTGCGGTGGACTTGGTTGGGTGGGCGTCGGTGCGTTGGGAGGTTCCCTCTCTTTGTTTTCATTTTCTTTAACATGGTTTGTAAACCATGGATTACTCATTGTAGTTGTAGTTTGCTACCTTTCATAATACAAATGACGTAGTTTACTGGTTTAAAAAAAGATTTTCTACAGGATTTGGACAGATGAATTAACATATGGTGAAACGACCGAGAGTCAGAGAGAGTAACCGTGGCCCTTGTATTAAGCTGGTGTGTGTGGTTAAGCTTCTGTCTAATCCTAGGCCTGTGTACATAATTCGAGTATTTGTGCATGCAGGCAAGAATCATGTGTGTATTGCTGTTTTTCATGGATCATGTGGAAGTCATATATATGATGCTGCTGGAAGGTGACTATATGGTAGTTATTGGACATGCACGCTGTCATAGCTCTGATTTGACGCCGTGCAGTTCAAATTTGACTTGGACAGCGTCACATACAAAAAAAAAAAATCTGATGTAGAACAGTATATTGTAGTCTGTCAGGCGTGGACGACCCTGCCTGCAACCGTTCCTGAAGGTAGATAGGAGTCAATTGTGTCCTTAAAAGGGCTGGCAGGAACCTATTGTTCCATTTGGCGCACTAGATACATGTGTTTTTTTTCTTGAATCCCATTAGATAGAGGTGTTTTGGCGCTGGTATATTTAGACGCGCTAGCTAGCTGAGGATAGGAGATTTTTTTCATGCGGCAGCAGCATCTCAACTACTGCAATACAAATAGAAGGACTATGTTTATAAGAGATGTCGGTTTCCCAAAAATGAAAAATTATTATAGAGGTTGGGAATTAATGGGGACAAACCGCAAGAAAGAGAAACCATATTTATACGGGCAGCAAATAAATAAATACCATAATAATTAGTTGGTTACGTGGGCTCCCGTGATGCTTATATATTCAAAAGACAATTCATATATAATCACAGTAGGGGGGCAACAACCCTTCCTGATTTCCATTAATTGAGAAAACGATCAATCGAGATTTGTTCAGTTTCATCGTCTAACGAGTGTCCCCACTATGCAAATGTTTCCGCAAACAAATAAGCTAGCCTGCGAAAATTAAACAAGGGCGCGAAAATGATGACAACTGCAATGGCAGGTCGCCGAAAGATTTTTGTGATGCTTACTGGCGCACATGGTGCTAATCGGATCCACTCATATATAATTTGATTGTTTCACGGTCACAATCACCACCCATGCAAATTTATGTGCGCTAGCTACTGCATGCGTTGTACATTCATCATCAATTTCTAAATAAATATTTCTCAGAAACTGTTCCAGAAAAATATGAACAACTTTCTGGCCGCCTCTTGCAATGGCGATGCCCCCAGCCGCCTTTTTTAGGCTTTGCTCGCTTCTGCTTCTCGGCTGCAGCGTGTGCCGGAGAAGCACTTGGGAGCACGCCCATTGGGAGCGCACAAAAGTGGCCAAGCAAACCTAGGACCCAAGCATACTGTTTTTCTAAAAAAAAAAGAACGCATTATATTGGTCACAGTTCAACCACCCCTCCTGAAAGCTAAACCATTTCGTGCCAGCCAAATATACCAAATCCGATCAACCACCAACAGGTACTTGTGCCCAAATATATTTTTTTTTGGTAAAAAAGGGTAGCTGTACGAATAGAGAAAGGAAGAGAGATGACAGAAAGTGGAAAGGCCAGTGCCAAATTAAACTAATAGAAGACGGGATCATCGAGGAGTTGCGCTGCGTTTCAAAACAAGCCATAAAAGATGTGCCCCAGCACCTAGCAGAATGGCTCACCATTGCACGCACGGGGCATGTGCACGTACGCTAGCTGGTTGGTCCGTTAAGTTGGTGTCAGCAACAGGCAGCAGCTAATAAGCTAGCAGTAAATATACGTGCGGAAGACTGCAGCAGAGATGGTGGTCGTGGATGGAGATGGATGCAGAGCTAGACGACCGATGATGACTGACCTCGCCGATGCCAGAGGAGGCGCCGGTGACGAGCACGACCTTGCCGCGGAGGTCCTCGCCCCTGGAGAAGGGGCGGACGAGGAGGCGAGCGACGAGGCGGCAGAGGAAGGCGACGGGGAGGTAGACGAGGAGCACGAGGGCGAGGCCGACGTGCATGAAGCAGCTCAGGAACACGTTCACCACCGCGTCCTTGCTCATCCTTCCTGTCGTCCACACTTGGATTCTACTCGTTGCTGGCTGCTGGGTGGGTCGTGGCCGGCCGCGCGCGCCAACCGCCCTAGCTAGCTGCTCTGCTACTACCGGCACCAGCTAGTAGCTGGGAACGGCGGCCGCGGCGGAGGTGGAGGTGATGGATATGTAGCTGGAGGCGGCGGGGGCGAGGGAGCCCGTGGCCTCTGGTATTTATGGGCCGGGGAGCCGGCCGGCTGGATATCAGGAGATGGAGAGCCCTGGGCACTTGGGCATGCACTTGGGCAGCTCGAGTCCGGGATGAAATTGATGGGCACCGGTGGGTGGGGGTTGCTGCACCTATATGGGAACGTATACCATAAAATAATGCTGCTACTACCGTGCAGCTACATGGCCTTTTCAGTGGCACCAACAGTAGCTGCTAGCGTGTGCTATACCGTTGCTGGCTCGCCATGGGACGGCAGTGCAGGTGCAGCACTGTAGCGTTGCGCGCATGTTGGCTCGCCATGCATGGGTGGGGTAGCAAGCAGCCACACACAGCCGGCCAGCTTGCCGGCCCGGGGTCCAGCCAGATGCATGGGCGTTTAATGTTGCGACCAGGGGGAGGCGGTGGCCGGAGTAAATGCCGGCGCCACGGCCCGGTCGTCGCCGCGCGCGCTGTCACGAGCCACCACCGCCGTCTGCGGGCGGCAGAGCACGGGCACGGCCCATACCGTCGTCCCATGCTGCCATCGAATGGAGCACAGTGCTACCGAAAGCGAGGCCTTCATGGACTCGGAGAGATACAGTTTACACATGCGTGCGTGCGGCTTCATGGACACGTCACACGTAGTATCATATATACCATTATTTAAGTAGGAAGCGCCTCGACGGCTAGACAGCCGTAGATTGTGTGTAGTACTGCTAGTACAAAGCACCATTTGGATTTGGTGTCTCCGAGTCCGACACGCGTTACGTTTACTAGCCAACTGCCCGCCGTGATTACTAGCCTGCTCTATGGTGTAAGCGGCAGTGGCGATCAGACACTAATCAAACTTCGAGGAAGTTCCAACGCATCGATAGGCCGGACCATCGCCTACTACCAAACAACCGCTCCCAACAATTTACTGCTGGTACTGTGTCTTGCAGCAGTTGCATGCAGGCTTTGCATAACTGCATTGCAGTTCTTTGTCCGGCGGTAAGACCCAGCACACCGGGAAGTATAATACAGTATATAAGTACACAAACATTGTTTTCTATGTCTTAGTGACCTTTAGTCTAAATACAATTAGAGCCGATGGAGTGGACTGACTCATACCGCATATCTTAGACATAATTGAAAGCCACGCGCGCTAGTGGTCATTGATGACGCGTTTGAATACTTTTAGATATATATATATATTGAAATTTGGAAGACCTACACGTACGTTGACCTTGGCTTTCTAGATTCAAAGTAGGTTTAGAAGATGGCCAAGGATAGATCCCGATCCATGATGAGATCAGAGATCTTATACATTTTCTCGTGGGTCCAGCAGTCGTGTAAAAAATACTCGCGTTTGTGTTGTCTCATTCGTCTTCAAATATATACGTACGCGTACCCATTGTTTTGTCACAAAATGTATCAATGTTTACCTACGGTTAGTACAGAACTATATATATACGCACTTCAAAAGTGTTCTACAATATGATTCGGCTTGTATAAATATAAAATATGCAAATCTGAGAGTAAATTCATATTATATTTCGTAATAAGATGTAGGAAGTTAAGCCAAGATTACTACATTTTACTGACTGTTTTTTATTGTAACACCCCGAAATTTAACGTCGGAAACTTTCTTCTAAATCTGTCCCTAATTCAAAATCGATTTTCGAAAATCTTGGTTGTTTGCTTTGAGTGTGCTAATATAAGCTCAACAAAATTTCAAATATTCCAAAATACTACTTCACCAAAATCTTCCACAAACACCTTTCCAAAAATTCAAATTCCAAAGTCAAAATCCAAAGGAAAAAGGAAATTCCTCTTTCCTCTCCTCAGGCCGCCAACCCCACCGCCGGCCCATCTCCCTCCCCACTCCTGCCTCGTCCCGCCTCGAGGCTGAACGGACCCAAGCCGCCACCAGCTTTCCCCCTCCTTTCCTCTTGGGCTGGCCCAGCCACCACCACCTCCCCTTTCTCTCCCTGCCAGCTAGGACCGTGCCTTCCCTCTCTCTATCTTGTGGGCCCCACAGGGTCAGGGCCATCCCCCACCTCGTGCATGCCCACACCACCTCGGCACTGGGCGCGCTGCGCCAGGACCCGTCACGCCGTGACCCCCGCCCTGCCAGGCCCCGCCTACACCTCCGCCCGCGCACCGTGCCGCCATCCAGCACCTCCATCTCGCCGCCGCCTGGCCCTGTCGCATCTCCTTGCCACTACTCTTGCCACACCTTGCACACCGCGACCGGCCCCCGACTTCCTCAGGCGCCGTTAGCCGCAATCCCCAACCTCCCTCTCCCTTGCTCCGCCGAGCCGCTGCTCTGGCAAGTCACACCACCACCCCAAATCCCACCTCCACCGGTCACCAGAGTTTGATTAACCTTGTGCCGAACTCCGCCTCACCACCCCACATCATTCCGGTACATCGCCGCCTCCTCTCCAACACACCAGAGCTACCACGGCGCGTGCCCCCTTCGCCACTGTGCACGCACGCGCCTCCGCGCCATGGAAACCACCCTCCCGGCCACCATCCCCTAACCCTAACCTCGCCACCGCATTCGCTGCCTCTCCCTAGTGCCCGTCCCGGCACTCTGGTCGTCAGAACCGCCACGGACAGAGAGAACCGCCGGTGGACTGTGCCGCCAACCGGCTCCGCCAGTCCGAACGGTTCGACCGTTTCCCCACCCCCCCGTCACCCCCTTTCTAACGCCGTCGCCGCCCTGTGCCGCTGCAACGTGGGCCTGGGCAAACGGCCACTGGCCTCCACCGTCCCGCCCCCTCAGCCAAATTAGGCCGGCCCACCAAGCCGCTACGCCGCGCGCGCTCGCACGTGGGCCGAGCCAGGCCGTTTTGGCCCGAACACACCCCCGGCCCAGCTTTCCTTGCTAGCGGGCCGAATTCAACATTTCATCCGAGAAAAATTCCAATCCACCCCCCTAAACTGTCCAGAAGGTCTATTGCTACCCCTTCTACACTAAACACTTCATATCTCCTCCATTTGAACTCCGATTTAGGTGTTTCTTGCACCTAAACTCATCTAAAAACAAGCCCTATCCATCCACGCACTCCACAAAGGATCTTTTTTCCAACATCACCATGCGGCCACCCTCTCGCCGTTCCTGTTCCCTTTCCCAACCTAGCCGCCAAGACCCGCTACCATGGCACTACCTCCATAACCGCCGCATTGCCCGCCAGCAGGACCGACACCACCCTCTACCCTGCTATCTACCCGAACCACCACCTTTGGAGGTACCCGCGATCTTAGTCAGAACACCGCTCGCAAGAGCCTTCGCCGCGCTCGAAGAGAGCAACTGACGTATGCAGCGGATGCTGTACGAGCATGCGCAGTGTATGGCACATCATCGCGCCCAGCAGTTGGTATACCAATGTGCTCTGCAAATGACAGTGCGCCAGCGCATTCGGTAGATGATACTCCCTCGTCACCTTCGACCGATGCATCGTCTATATCAACAAATTGATAGACAAGCCCACTGGAATCCCCACTTTATGCATAAATTCCTATATTTTGCAAACACAACCCTTGGCCTGATAATCACAATAAAACTTGCATGTGTTGCTTGCTAAGGTAACCCAATGAAATATAGCCACCTAAGCCTATCTAGAGATAGCGCGCATAGGTGGGATCGCTCATATAATTATATCTATCATAATCTTGACGTTGAGGTGGACTATGGTTGTGGAACTTGGTGGGTTAGGGAAAGTAGATATGTGGTGTGGTGTGTTTTCGAAAATGGGGAAGAACCCCAGCAACCGACCTTGTCGGAATACGGCTGCGCGCCAAAACAGCCATAAGAGCAGGGTTGAATGGGTAACTTAGCTACCTGCTGTTACCCTATGTCCCGGGATTCGTGGTGAAAACCGGGTAGGTGGATGCTCATGGTGACGGGCAAAAGAAAGTGGTACGGCGGTTGGTTCAATCCACGCTCTCCGTAAGGACCGTTATGATTTTCATCTTGCCTAACTCTTTTAGTACAACCACTCGCTCTGCATGAGGCAGTGGCTAGGCCCGAGCTGAAGTGGATAGCCTAAGTAGCTTCTGTGCTGACGCACAAGGGGCTAGGGGATGGATGGTGTGCCAACGGGAGTACCGTGGGGTACTGCAGTGGCTCGGATGCCCAACCCGTAATGTACTGATAGGTAATAAAACAAAAGCAAATGCTTGGTTTGGAATTCGGACGCTTATTTAGCGGTAAGTGTCGCTGAGTTCAACTTGTGAGAATTAGTATAACCTCTCATCAGAGTAAAACCTATTCGAATAGTTCGAGTCCACTGGTATGGATGAGTTACGACTTGGTTCTTCATCTAAGTATGTTTTAAAAACTTACAAGGGGTGGTTTGGATGAAGGTGGAACATGATACTTGTGTGGATCAAGGTCGTGGATGTAGACTGGCAAGTCCAGTGGCAACCCCTTTTGAGAAAAACCCTGTTTTTAGAAAGAATAAAATTTGATAACTATCTCGAACCCTGCATGCAAAATGTTTTGATGCAAAATCCCTCCTGAACTCCAGATATAGCCTGCATATAGTATTAGCTACACCCAACTCCTTATGGAGGAAAGTGGACTGCTGAGTACGTATGTACTCACCCTTACTTTGTTGATATTTTTTTCCAGTGAAGATGATGCAGTTACCATCTATTTGGACGAGTAGGGGTTACGACTTGCTTCCCAACTGCGATGTGTGAAACTTAGAGCTTACCCTTTATTCCGCTACATAGTTTCAGGGCTGCGCCCCTTAGTGGTCTGACCCGTTAGAGCGGATCTGTATCACTCTGATGTAAGAGTGTGATTTCCAAACCCTAGGACGGTAACAAAGCACATTTTAGTCCCATTACGGAAACTGAGGCGCTTCATTTATGGTACGGGTGGTATATTTTAGAAGTATAATAATGAATACAATCTTAATATTACTAATTAGAGGCTCTTTTTTAGCATTAACGTTAATCCTCACGAAACGCATCAGAAAAAAGATAAATCTTAGAAACTCTCGCAAAATTATTAATTAGAGGCTTCTTTTAGAGCCTCCACGTTAACCTCACGAAGCACACACGAAAAAAGATAAATCTTAGAAATTATCACAAAAGTTAGAAACATCCAGCCATCAATTGGCATATTAGAATATTAATAGTCATTAGATCTGTTTTCTAAGTAATTACCCACCTTTGCCATTATGATAGATTTTGAGTTCAACTCTCAACGAAAACACATTTCTTTCTTTTTTGGCAGATTTTTTCCATTTTCAATTTTTTTCTAAGTAATTACCGAGCTCTGCCGTTATAAAAGATTTTAAGTTCATCTCTCAGTGAAAGCAAATTTTTTCTTTTTTGGCAGGTTTTTCTTATTTTCAAATTTACTCTCAATTTTTTTTGTGAAATTTATATATTTACACTACTAAATGATCTTGTAACTTTTTTCACAAAGATGCTAGAAATCTTTCTATAAAACAGTTATTTTGTGCCTAATCTTGCTATTACTAATTGGAGACTCCTTTGGAGCCTCCTTATTATTCCTCACAAGAATCATAGAAATTCTCAAAATAATCAGAAACATCCTATCATCGATTGCAGATTGAAATCTTAATAGACAATAGATATATTTTCTATGATCTATTTTCTAAAAAAAAGATAAATTCTAACAATTCTCATAAAAATCAAAAACATCCCATCATCCATCTTGTAGCTTTAATAATAATAGACATCAGATCTATTATAGCTTCTAAAAAAATTACCCAGCATGACATTATCAAAGATAAAATAAAATAATCGTCTAAATTTGTATAAAAATTATCCATCATGCCATTACGATATATGAATTAAATAACCCCTTAAATTTGGATAAAATTACCCACCATGCCATTATAAAATACGAATTAAAATAACCCTCTATCTAAATCTGCGTATAAATTACCCACCATGTCATTATAAAATAAAAATTATAAACAAGCCATAAATCTGCATATGAATTACCCAATATGCCATAATAAAATATAAATTAAAATAATTTCTAAATTTGCATTTACATTACCCTCAATGACATTACAAATGATGAATTAAAACAGTCACATCTAATATTATTACGGATTAAATCTATATCTCCTAAAACTCTAACCTGTGCTCATGGACTAGTTGCTACTAACATCTGTGATGAGTGATGACACAAGACTATTGAATTGATGCCCAAATACTTCCGGTTTTTGCAAGAAATTTTAGGGTGTCCATCTGTATTCTGCAACCCTGTGACAATTATCATGATGTGAAGCCTCCAATAATGACCGGCCAAGTTTTCAAGCATGTGAATTTGAGTGTGGGTGTGCGGTCTACTCAACTTGAGCCTCATATATAGTAGAATGTTGCATTCATCTTTAGATTACTTTCTGTTGCTCTTGCAAGTCCCGAACAGGGAGTCAAATGAGTAAATGATGGCAACATTTTTAATTTGTTTTCTCCAAATAAAGAAAATCACACGATGAGCATGACGATCTATCAATAGTATTTTTTTTCGTTTATATTTCCATTTCGGAACACTATACAGATGTAGACGAGCTAGACGCATAGTTACATATACACAGAGTTGCACATATTAATGCATGTATACTAAAATATCTCAGACACACTGATCTCGCATATCTTGATTTTTACAACATCACCACCATAAATGACTCAACAGCAAGCCGCATGTCGTCCACCACCGAAAAAGAATAATAATTTACTAAAAATATAAGCAATCCTGCTGATTCAGCGAGTCAAAGCAGGTGGACAGATTTCATCGCTGATTTACGTCCGTGCTCTTTGTCATTGTTTTCAGGTCATGGACAATAAAACTGCCACCATACAGTACGTGGCCCAGTGGGAAAAAAAATAGCAGGTTTTCAGAGGCTGAGAGGTTCAGAGAATGACGGCGCAGACAAACATGTACTCCTATATTCATATGCATATAGCAGCAAAATCAGGAATATAAAGAATATGCAAACATGCATGTGCACCCCGGCCGGGAAGATATGATCTGTACCATGTCATTCCTAGATGTGTATACTATCTCTGCTAAATTAATTTGCAACTAGCTGAACCAGTATCTTTCGTTTTTGCTTGTTGTTGGAGGAAGCTGTGGGGAGGGTGGGGTAGGTGAGGTTCAGCTGAGCGAATTGAATGGGAATTGCACAGGTGGTGCTGGTGCCGTGGTCACCCCTCAACTAGACCGCGGGGGGCAGAGCAGATGCCGACGGGCGCCGGCCGGCTGTACACTCCCGCCGGCCGGCAGTCCTCGGTGAATGCGTCCAGGTAACTGCTTGCCTGCGGCCACTCAAGCAAGCAGGTGGCGGGAGTTGACGACGACGACCTATCGGAGAGGAAGAGCATCGTATGATCGTATCGATCAGTATCACCATTTGACTGGGCGACCTTGGAGGTTGGAATGGATGGATGCCTTTCCTCTTCGTGCCACCTTTTTTAGTTTAGTTTGTTTTATTTATAACAGCAGGTAGATCATCTGTCCCTCTGTGAAGTGTGAACCCCTTAGATTTGACGACACGGTTAGATAGGTCATCTAGGCAAGTCGACAGTGCTGTTGCCACTTGCCACCGTGTCGTCAACAGATGATGTGTGTACTGTATTGGACTTGTTTGTAAGAAGGTGTTTGGATCGTTTCTAAAATTTTAATCTCCGTCAAATCAGATATTTATATACTAGTTAGAACTATTAAATATAGGTCAGTAAAACTAATTATAAAACTAATTAAATATAGCCTGACGTCAGCTGACCATGATGGCGTATGGACGCCGAAAAGGACCGCAGTCCGCACAGCTTACTGCCCGGCCGGCCGGCAGTCGGCGAGCGCGCAGCAAGGGGTCGGCGAGGTGATCGAACTCAGCCGTAGCCACGCGCGCTAGCTCTGCATGTGCCATACCCATACTACGCGGTGCCGCAGTAATTCAAATGTTTCGATCAAGCCACAGTGATTAATCGCGTCTCGTTTATTTTGCAGTCTGTTTTTTTCCCATCCTATTGTCTATTTTACTGCACAGTTTCACATCTTGTTTTCTACGCAATATTGTAATATGTAAATGCACAATCTACTCGACTATTTAATCGATTGTTCAAAATATACATATACGACTATTTAGACAATGTATGACTTATTTAAAGCCATAAACGGCGCGTTGGTATATGTTGCCCTGTTTCGCTACGGAGACATGCATGCGTGTGGCTGCACGCCTACACGTTGACGTGGTTCTTGCTTGCAAAGCTGAGATTGAGTTTAAAGTGTATCATATAAATGATTGTGTATATATATTTGGATAATTGATTAGACAGTTTAGCAAGACCATACGTTTGCATATTGAGAGAGTATAGAAAACGTGGATGAAACTGTAAAAAAGATGAGCAGATAGGTAAACTATTGGAGTCAGGCTCCGCTCTCATGCGATGCGATATGATCTCGTGCCGAAGCATCCGTCGTATCGTGAAGTCAAAACGAAGAGAGCCAGAGGTCGATGAGGCCCGTGATGCAGAGCATGCAGCAACTGGCACTGCAAGCTGAACTATGAGGGTTTGGGATGGAAAGCACATGGGGCATGCATGCATGCTGCCTAGTGTGAGGCGGTTGCTCCATTTTCAGAAATTTAGCGCTGATTAGATATGGTACAAAGAATATATTTTGAAATGGAAGATGGATATAGGGAACGGTTGGAAACAGCCTCAAAAGTTCTGCTTAGACCGAGTTCAACGTGTATATGTATTTTAAATGATTGATTTGACAGGTTAGCGGATCATACCTATGCATAGTAATAATATGATAATACGCAGAAAATAATGTACTAGGCTGTGAAACAAAACGAGAAAATAAGCATGCTGTTGGACAAGTCCTAGCAGGAGGGAGGCCCGGATGCGCGCAGAGTCTTCGGCTACGGCTGATCGCGACGGCCGGTCTGGGCGCCCCGCAGTGGCGCCTGCCGCCATACCCACACTTACTGCACATGCCTTGCTGCACCGATGACAACGGTGATATTAGTCCGACGATCACGTGGTCGTCGGTACCTTGACATAACCGAACCTAGCTTGGGCACTCCGGTCCAGAAAAATGGCACATGCGGGCATATCCACTTTCGCAGCCCTCTTCCTGTTTCGAAGATGCACAACCAACCGGCTAGCTGATCAGCTGATGAGTGTTTTGCTTTGCATTCCCAGGCTGCCCATGACGCGCAATCAATCGGTCAATCGTCTCGTCTCAGTCTCTGTCGTCGGTCATGCGACCCTAGGGCGCAAAGCCACCGGGATTAGTGCGTTTTTAGCGAAGTTAATAATAAAGTCCGCTATGTTTTATATGATATTACCATATTATATATATAGCTAACTAAAATCCCATTCGTACAATAATTCTTTTTTCGTGTGAGTTATACATCTAATACCTAGCCCATTTCTTTTGCTCACAAAGTTTCTCGAAATCTATGAGCAGTTCACTTTGAGCTGATTATAAGTCAACAGCTCGTTTTCTTTTTTTTCTCTATTTTTTTTCATATGACCATAAATCTAATATGGCATTTTTTACAACCCGTCTATGTCATTTTATTATACTTGCTCTAAGTTGGGAGCTGTTCGCATCCCATTTTGGCACGTTTGGGGCTGTTTGGATGGAGGCCAAGGTGGAAATATGAATTGGGGTGGGAACCGTCCTCATCCAAGCTTCCGTGGGGATAGGGATGGATTCGGATCAGATACGGACAGATTCGAATTCGGATGTCACTAATTACCGCATTTATATTCGAATTCGGATACGAATGCGGATGTCATCGGATACTAATACAAAACGGTTGCTTCAGATATGGATTTAAATTCGGATATCTACTTCGTTTTAACAATAATGATTATCAATATGCTTTACGGTGGTTTTAGTAGAAAAAAAATTATTAGACAAATAAAGATTAAAGCACAAGCATAAAATACAAATTGATAAGTAAAGATTCAAATAAATATCTAAAGTTTTAATGCATAAAAATAATTAATATTAAATAAATATATCCAT
Source organism: Paspalum vaginatum (assembly GCA_030272315.1). NCBI lineage: Eukaryota > Viridiplantae > Streptophyta > Magnoliopsida > Poales > Poaceae > Paspalum > Paspalum vaginatum. The sequence continues at coordinate 22,693,710 of CM059016.1, forward strand.
ATAAATATTTTTTTGAATAATTTAAATGATACACAACAACATATATTAAATTAAAATCATTTTATAATAATTACCAGTCATATAAATAACATTTAGATGGGTTATAATATAATGTATGTTTTACGGATACGGATGGTACCAAATGTTTCGGATACGGATCTGGAATTGGATAGAGAAAAATAATGAAAAACGGATTCGGATACATCTATTTAGTATCCATATTAAAATCAGATACGAATACGGATATCTATATTGACATTTTTACCGAATACGGATACGGATAATTCGGATATTTTGACATCCATATCCATCCCTACGTGGGGAACCCTGGCGATCAGGCAATGCGTGGCCTGGGATTCATCGGATGCCGCGGCTTTCTTTGGTGATCATAAGAGATCTCTCGGTCGGCTCCAGCTTTCGCACGCACTCTCTGTCGGCTCATGGTCTCAGGCTCTCGGCTCGGCTGCCAAGCATACGGCTCCATCTTGACTCCAGCGCTACGACGTCCAGAGGCTTATCCATTCCCCATCGCAGCTCTCTCCGTGCCGGCGTGGTCGCCGGCGGCCAATCTTGCATCCTACCGGTGACAGCACCCGTGTCTATCGCGTTCTGCAGGCGTTCCCCAGGTGCTATGTTGGGAATAATCACTCTGTTGGCTTGAGGAGTTAGGTATTGACTTTTTTTTTGTTTATGTCCAGATCACGCCTTCTTTAAGAACTGAGAGATGGTAATTGCAAACTTGGGTACCAAACCTTTTGCTGCTTCAGCAGCCGATTGGATCACAGGACAGGTTCCAAAGAGTTGTTGATCCAGGCAGAATGAATGGTATCGTATCGATCGTACAGGGGAGGAGCTGGGTTTGCACTTTGAATATCAATAAATATAATACCCCTGATTTTCTAGTGATGGCTCAATACTATCGATGCTGTTATTGAATTGAATGAAGTTATGGAGAAATAATTTGAATGAACTGAACCAATGCAGAGTTTCTTCGGCAAACTTGATTAGCACATATGATTTGCTGGGCATGGTCAACTAAAAAGGAGGCTGTCGAACTGCGAAGTCTACTAGATGACAACATTAGTTGTTTTTTGAGAGAACACATGACAAATTGAAAAAATCCATGTCTTGTGTCAAGTGCCTGAGTACATGACAAATTAAAAAATGACTGAGAAAAGAAATTCTAAAATTAGTAAAATGAAAATATCTATTCATTGAAACGTAACTTTCTAGCAGACGAGAACATTGTTGCATCTTGTTGAACACCAAGTATAAGACTTATATACCCACCTTGGATCAAAGGAGCAGCCATGGTTGAAGATTGACCATGCAAATCATTAACAAATGTTGGCATTGTGTTATTAACATATCCGTCTTGTATAGAAGGAGCAGCCATGGTTGAAGATTGGCCATACATATCATTAGTTAAAGTTGGTGCCATAGTGTCAAAACCAATGTCTCCAGCATTAACATCATGTGGGATAGAATACACTTGCATTTAAATACGCAAATTATTACACATGAATGGAATAACGAGTCAAAATTATTACTAGTAAGCATGAATGGAATAATGAGTCCAGATTAAGCCATGTCTTACAGTAGATTGATTTGGATCAGCAACTTCATCTACATTTTTTGTGGATCTGCTCCTATGACCAGACGTACAAAATATAAGAAAAATAAAAAAATATGACTATATAAGCAACTGAAGTGGAAACTTTAAATGCTAGAATGGGTACCTTTCTTTAGAGAAATTTTATTTTTCTTCCCAGACTTTTTTCGACTACATTCTTTACTCGCTTACCCTTTGTGCCTTTCACTACCCGCAGAACTCTAAATGATATTGTACTGTTTGATGCGCTTGTAGTACAATCATTTGAAACTACAGGAACCTCATTTTATTTCATCTTGCTTAGAGAATCATCTGCTTCCAAATACAACTTGTCTAATGCCTTTTCTAAATCATCGATAAGTGGCTTTGACACTAAGCACTTCAATGCAAGGGATGTCGCCTTTCGAGAGAGACGAACAGCTTGTGCTTTCAAGTTTTCATTCTCACGTCCTTTTTCTCAATATAAAAACCTATTTTTGCTTATTTTGTCCATTTGCTCTGTATATATTGCGGTGGCAAAATGAAAACATCATTCATACTAAATACTTTGAAGGCATGCTTGCACAACATACCTATCATATGTGGAAACCAATTAGCAATTTATATTAAAACCTATATTGGAAATTCACATATGTATGCATACTTATTGATTCATACTTTCTGCATGAACATGCAATGGTCATATCTGCAGTGTTGAACGCCACTGTTGCTCCATAATTTGATTGCATATGTGTAACCATGAATGTCGACATTGACCCCTCAGTGTGTAACAATTTACTAGAATATGCAAATTACCTTTTAAATTCTTCCTCGAACTCTGAATACAACCTCCTTGTATATGATTCGGATGCGATTTTAAACAAGGGAAAATTTTGGATGTAACTAACCGGATTGTTTATATGTGACTTAAAATCTTCATACAACTCGTTTTCACGCAGAGTTGAGGAAACCTTATCACATTCAGCAAGGAGTTCAGAAAGACCAAGTTTCCTACGAAACATTTTCTTAATACATTATTCATACCTTCGCTTCTTTGAGTCGAGTTCATATCTGATGTGAAAGAGTCACAGTAGACAGCAGCCCACTTTTCTCTCAAAGCATATAGATTTTGCATCCACGAGTTGTCCTCAAGGCCATATTCAATCAACAATTCATTCCACTTCCTTTTGAAGTAATCGTTAGATCTATCTTCATAGATACATCTCTTAAATACAGGCATAAACTTATCTGGATACTTATTTATGCCATGTCCAAGATGTTTACCAGCATTAAGATAAATGTGTCAAATACATAGACAATGGCTTGTATTAGGGAATACATAAGAAACTGCTCTTCCCATAGCTGCATCTTGATTAGTAAAAATTGTACTTGGATGCTTGCCTGACATTGCTGTCAAAAACGTTTCAAAGCGCCAAACAAATGATTTAATAGTTTCATTAAACAACAGTACAGCCCTAAAAAGAATTGTCTGCTTGTGATGATTGGTTTCAAGGAGTGGAGCAAAAGGCATCTCAAACTTATTAGTCTGAAACATGGTGTCAAATGACACAGCATCACCAAAGCATGCGTAATCCAGAATAGACTGACCATCGGCCCAAAAAAATTAGCTATCCGACCATCTTCCTTATCTATTTCAATGGCATAAAAAAAAATGTAAGGTCCTCTGTCTGCTTATTCTTAAGTACTCCAACAATGTTTGCGCATCATTGGCTCCTAAGTATTTTTTGCGCTCACAGCCAATCTTATTGTTGCAATCAATCCTTGAGAATTGCACTTTGTCAGCTCCTCTATAAAACTCCTCCATAAACTCATACACTTGAGCCGGCTTCATTCTGGCTTCTCGGATTTAGGCAATGAGCTGTCTGTCCGTTTCTATAACATGTCGTTGAGGCCTCAGCTTGTGACACTTATTTGAACTAGCGAGATAATGATTGTGATCAAGTACAACCTTTTGCACTCTCCAAATGCCCTCTCTGCTAACACCGAATTGAACACGGGCTTTACAACATGTCCTTGTAGTACTCTTTGATGACTCTGTATTTGCTTGAACTCCTTCCTTATTGCAAACCATATATTTCTGAGCTATGGTTCTGTCTACTCGGTATTTTGTGTGACTCTTTCTAATACTGAAACCAATCTTGCCGGCATAATCGTTATACATATCATAAGCTTTTTCCTCCGACTCAAAACACATTCCAATTTGAGGAACGATTAAAGTTGGCCCAACTTCATCAACCATAGGTTGTGCAGTAAAGTTGACAATTAAATCCACGATACTATAACATACAAAGCACTACATTCTCCACGGTTAAATATGATATTGTATTAATTTCGTTACCTCATCTTGAGTGCTGCCATACATAACGTCGACGTTTTCTATTTCTGTGCCGGTCTCTATTTTCTCGATGATCAACTTCATGTTCTATTCAACATGCGCATGCGTATGACCGCAACCATACAGATGGGGAAAATTGATGGCCAAAGAACTAGACAATGACCGTACCTGGATTGCTTGTTCTATTATTTCTGTATCGTCTCCAATCTCCATGACCATCAGCAACCATGCCATCATCTTGTATGGGTGAGGGAAACCACCGTCCTCCTGACATGGATGGTGGGTCGTCGTCCTGGCCTGCCCCTCCTAGCATGGGGGTTTGCATCATGCGATGGCAGTTCCTGCCGGAGGTGGCGGCACAGGTCTGCAAGCCTGCAACGGCCGACGGCTACGTAGCACGGAAACTAGACCGTAGATCCTAGGGCACCGTATTCTGGAGTTGAGATGGCATGTGAATAAGCGAGCCACCAGCCTGACGAGCAGCCACCAGCATCAGGAGCCGGGACGGGACGAGCCGGCTGAGAGCTCTCATACGATAACCAAGGAAAGCCTCTGTTGTCCGATGAATCCCGTACCACGCGTTGCCTGATCGCCTGGCTTCCCCACGGAAGCCTGGGTGAGGACGGTCCCCACCCAATTTATTTCCGCCAAGGTTGGCTAGGCCAAAGCTCGGCTAAGTTTGCCAACGTTTGAATTTAGAAAAATATTTAGTCAAACAAAACAATTTTTGTTCATAGAGCTTATTTGTGACCAAATAAAGTCTACAAACAAAAAAAATTGTTTGGTGAAATATTTACTTAGATTCAAATTTCGTCAAATTTGGCCAAACGTTGGCCTAGCCAACCTTAGCCTCGATCCAAACAGGCCTTTGAGCCAAACGGCTCTAGCTTCTCCCGACAAGCCTCCAACAAAACACTGTAGCAGAGCTATTTCTCTCTCTCCTCTCTCCTCCCTCTCACAACGTAGGTGGAGCTAGCTGTAGCAACTAGAATGTGGCTTCGCCGGCTCCGGTTCTCACGTGCTGCATTGATCTTTGGAGCCAGAGCCAGCTAGAGCCCCACCAAACTGGGCCTTCAACTCCATCCGATGATGCGCCTATCCATCATTCGGTAGCTTATCCATTTGATTTTAAAGCAAATTGTTCTGTTGTACTGTATGGGTAGCTCGGTGGCTCCACTGGCCAGCAGCCAAGCAACAGTGCAGTGGACGCTGTTTCATTAAGCACCAAATAAGCTGTACGCAACGGATGAGCCTCCCCTAACACAAGTCAGAGGGGCTTGTGTGACTGACATAAGGACCCCGCGCTCATGGGACCCATGTGACTGACATGCGGGCCCAGGCTTGTGGGACCCGCAAGTCAAATATGGCCTTTGTGGCTCCACCAGCAACCAAGCAATAGTGGAGTGGTTGCTACTTAATGAGAATTCGATAGCCGATCGATTCCACTTGTGGCTCGGTGGCACCACTAGCAGCTGAGCAATCGTGGAGTGGATGCAGTTCCATTACGATTGGGATAATGAGTTAATACTAAGGGTGTGTTTGGTTAGAGAGCAAGTGAGATAGAATGATACCATCTCATATTTCAGAATTGGAATGGCTCCATCCCACTTTAACACACATGGTCCACTGTCATGCTCACATTCCATGTGGGATCGTTGAGTTTCACTTTTTTCTTCTAGAATGAGGTAATCCTGAATCTTAGCAAATATTCCTAAGGGTTGAGTCCATCCTACAACTTTTCAACCAAACAATATGAAAAGTGAGGATGTTCAGTGAGCATTGTTGTACATGCTTCTAGCTTTTTGAATATATACTACCTCCTTCTCACTACAATGGCTGTGTGGCCTCCCTTTGTTCCCATTGTTGGCTCAGGGACAGGGCCAGGCTGCCCAGCCCACATAGTTGGCCGCTCAGCATCCAAATCCTCCCGACTACCATGTCCCTTCAACCTGCATGCACATGAGAACATGCCAAAGACAAATATGCGATAGAATACATGGAATACATAGAATGGACCAGAAGGCCTACACTTCATCGATCCAGGCCTCAGATTAGTGAAGTCAGTGATCCAGGAGAGTGTCATCCAATGGCTAAGGAGAAAACACAAAGGGAATCCAATGGCCAAGGAAAAAGCACGCGAGGATAACCATCAACCGACTTAGTAAAGGTCCTAGGATTGTTGGATGAGCAAAGGTAGTGCATCGGGTGGCTACCTAGCCAAGATGCTGGCTTCCTGGCCCCTACCTAGCTGCCCAGCCTACCATATGCCCCTCGGCCACCGACTTAACCTCCATGACCGACTTAGGACACCTATAAGTGCCTTTCTTGCTTGAACCACTATAAATACCCTAGGGAGGTCACTTGTAGAGGTGTGTAGTTGAGTATAATAGTGAGTTGGAGAAGTGGAGCTACCCTTAGCTTGTGGAGAGAGTTGTTCTTGTATCAAGGAGAGTAGTGAGGTGAAGAGTGAAGGAGTGGGATTTCTCTTCTGCTCCTGAGCTTGTAATCTTAGAGGAAGGATATTTGATTCTAGGATCAAGTAAGCGTCCTTGTTCTCTACTTTAGTCATTTCATTCTTACTTTACTTTCATACTTCAGGAACCTTGTGCTTGCTTATAATTTAGCTATACAGTTTTGCTTGCTACTCTAGCGAATTACCAGTTTAGTAATAAACTCTCTGTGTGGACACGGTGTTTATGCTTGAGTTTTCCTTCATTGGTGTGCTATCCCACACATCTCTGGTTGGTAGACACACTCAATGATAGCTTGTGCGTCCTCTATATTGCAAACTCAGATAGACTCACTGATGATATTGCCAGATTTCTATAGCGTCCACTTTTCTCAGATGGGTATTCAGACTCTGGTGCCTGGTAGTAGTTCTACAGCTTTGGTTTCTAAGTTTACATTGACAAGTATATAGCTTTGCATGTTCGGTATAGTAAGGTGATTTAACTTCCATAGCAAACCTGCTTGCCTGTCTTTTACTCTATACATTGCTTGCTTTGCTAGTTCGGTTATCTAAGTTATGTGTTTTTATACTCCTCATTCCTCGTGATTTCTATAACTTGGAATAGTCTTGGGTGAAAGGCTACAACTTAATTTCCGTGCGCTTGCGGAGTAATTTCTAGTAGGCTAAGAAACGCCAACAAGATTTTCTGGCGCCATTGCCAGGGATCGGTAGCTATTCTAACATAGAACCTAGGTCGTCTTATCTCCCACTATACTACCACTATCACCACTATTTCATCATATCACCGGATAGATTTCACTCGTATCTGCGAATTATCCGCACCAAAGGGTGATCTTTAGAGCCTCCACTACCATCTGCACCTCTCACCATCTCAAGCTATCAGCTACGTCCCAGTTTGGTAGCCATAGTTTGGGATCAGTCCTTTGCAGGATTGGAATCAAAGAGTCCCTACTTATTTCTCTGAGAATTCGAGCAACTCTGTCTCTTCATCGCGGGAATTCCTAGAGCAACACTTCGTTGTTTGCTTTTTCCATTCTCACTAACGGGAGAAGCAAAGACCTGGTGCACCAGAGTAGTTGGTGTAGTAGATGGGAGGTGGGAAGCATTGAAAATCAAGTTCTATTTACACTTCTTTCCACCAAAAGAGTCTTAGACCTCCGATGAAGTCATCAAATTTCAGCAAAGGAGTCTATAAACGATGGCAGTAGCCTGGACACATTTCACAAGCCTGGTCGCCTATAAACCAGACTTGGCAATGCTAGAGTCCATGCTTATGCAACACTTCATCTGAGGCCTCTTGCTGGGTGCTAGGCTGTGATTGGACTTGGCCGTAGGAGGATCATTCTCTCATTTGACTAGAAGGATGAAGGATCCTTTATGAAATACATGAAAAATCTTTCAATGGCAGTAAATTTGAGAAGCCACTCACACATACACAAGATCCACCCAAGCCTTGCTACCAAAAAGAAGAACAAACCACTCAAACGCCATCTCCACCACCCTGTCAAACTCTTAGGATCAGAGATATCCCTGAATCAGGCACATCGCAAGCCACTGAAATGGTCAGTTTAGCTATGACAAATCCTCTATTAGTCCCACCATTCTCGATTGAGAATGATTTATTCATGGACTTTGGCAAGGCCTCTCGGCTGCCTAATTCGGATCAACGCTTCACTAGGACCTCTCAACCAACATACATTTTCCCTTAGCACATACATCAAATGAGGGGACTCGTTTGGCTTACAATTGTTATAAATTGGGAATGGCTATAGGAGAGATGATTAAACACAAAAAACATCAAGTTATACCTAGAATATAGTTTCATCCCTGATCAAGTATTTGCAACGCTTCCACACGATATACTATAAGACCCAAGAGTAGGGTTTAACATCAATCATTCCAAAATACATAGTGGACACCCACTTCCCACTCAGCCATGATCCAAGTCAAACATACTCATGAAGTGGAACAAGGACTTGTTAGAAAACCATGGAGTTATTTGGGTCATACCTATTATCTCGTGGGACAAAAGGATGTTCTTAGACTTCCACATCCTTGACATACCCGAGAGGCCTACGCCATTAATACTGATCGGGCTCCTAATGGCTTACCTCATTAACTCAATCACATGTCTAGGGTAGCTATGTACAGTTGCAGTTCGGTAAAGAAGCTCTAAACATTGGCATGAAAAGAGCACTAAACACTAGAACTGAATCCAAGCCAGAGGTTGACCCCTTAAAACTAGTGATGGGTATATCACTTGAGGAGGAGGAGGATCAACCTAGCCTAGAGGAAGATGCTACCGACTTCGGTATGGTAGATGAGCCTGTCATCGCCTAGAATAGATGGTCCCATGTCCTAGGCGGTCGGCATAACAAGGGAACCCGGAGGTATGCTGCCACTGTCATCAACCCCTCCTAGAGGCTGTTCTATGAGGGTCCTGGGTGTGCTACCTAGCATGAATCGCTAGCCCTTGAGGTGTTGGTGGTGTGTGTGCGTGGTAGGACTATCGCCCTGCAGGTACACGAACAACAAATCGACATTAAATTCTAGCCGGATCGCTGGGATTGGCTTAAGGCATCTTTGTGGATTGCCTCCTTATGTCTTGATGGGTTAGTTCGACGATAAAGAATAGACAAGGAGAAAGTAAAAACCTTATTTAAAGCATGATCTAGCCGATGCAACGTTCTAAGATTTATTCTGCCATGCATACGATTAGATAAATCTAACTAAGAAGACTTAACCGAGCCCTTAACCATACACAAGAACAGATATCGAAACCCCCAAAGGGGTTCATCAACAAACGTGGATACAAACTAGAGCATGTGGAACATGGTGTTGTGCGCACATGTTGTGGCACATGTCGTTGTATGTTGCAACCGGGCGAGCTATACATGCTTAGCCACATGCAGCCGATTTGTTTACGTAAAGCATGAACAGATAGGTAGATCGACAACGCGCATGATTACTAATGGATCTCGCACCAAGCATAACTTGACATGAGATTCATCACGATAACTAGCAAATCTCACCATAAAAATGCTTCAGTACGGGATCTACCGGGTAAGCAAACAGTTTAACATTTCCTCAAATGACCGAGGTGGAAGGATTAGAGCAGCATGGCGCTTACTTGGAGAAAAACTCTAGGGGCTAGGGGTAGCGATGCACCGAGATTGAGTTTGACGAGACACGCGCTGCTTGGAAACGTAAGCCGTCATTTTTATTATTGAATCAAGATTACACATTTATATTCCGGAGACTTGTACAACAAGTCCATCTATCTAAACAAACCCTAACGCTTATTTTTGTATCTAAAGATACATAGCCCACTAGGCCAAAATACACACTACCGATCTTAAACATGCAGCACATATACAAAGGTAGATCGATAACATGTAGGATAGCTAGCAGATCTTGCTTAGAGCAAGATTTGCTGGGATAACTAGCTGACTTTGCCATAAAAAATGCTTCAGTACAAGGTCTTCCATGGATCCATTAAATGCTTTGCTTCCCTAGCAGACTTGGACGAACCCGCTAGGGCAGCATGGTGCTTACTTGGAGAGAAAAAACCCTGGGATACACGGGTGGCGATGCACTGAGATTGAGTTGACGAGACATGCGCTGCTTGGGAACATATGTCGTTGTGTTTTTTATGATTGAAGAGTTACATATTTATAGCCCAGAGGCTTAGACAGCAAGTCCGACTCATCTAACTAAACCCTAGATTACTTTCTATCCTTAAGATACATGGCCCGACGGGCCCAAAAGATACATGTTGCCACCACTGCAAGGGTAGCCCATTAAGTTCCTTAGCCAGTCCATTGTCAACATCCTAGTCTAGTTAGGATTTGGCGGTAACGCATGCCTCCCTAGTTTTGATGATGATTCATTCATCTCAAAACTAACTGATCGCATGCATCGGCTTATCGTCTGAGCCTTCTTCTTTTTGCATGCCAAAAACTCCATCTTGGAAGCATCAATCCGTGAAGTCTTAGCCTTATTGCATGAGCCAATTCCGATGAGTGCTTGGTTATCCTTTCTTGACAAGTATATAGCTTGGCAATTCTATGTCACTCGGCCCCATCGATTAGTTTTGTCCCCTTTCTTTTTTTTTGAGCGTGGCGTGACTCTTTTCCCTAGTGGGTACTACCCCTCTTTTTGAGCACAGCCCCTCCTTTGTAAGGCTAGGTCATGGGCTCTAACTTTTTGTTCTGGTGTGCACTAGTCGAATCCTTCAGACTGCCTCAACTTTGTCACGTAGTCCCCCGTGTGCCAATCTGTGTAGTCACCTCATCGAAAGTTGAGCTAGAGGGAGGTGGTCTTTGCTTCCTTTATGTGCATGTGGGTTCCCTAGTCTTGACTTGTTCATTTGAATCCTCTTTTGCTATCATGCCCTCTTCTTCCATGGATACTTGTTGCATAACTCCTCCTCTATGTATAAATACGATCTCCAGGCTGAGTTCCTTCACTGTCGATCCTCTGAGCCTCAGCCTGCTATAACGAGTGCTAGTCCCTCTCAAGAGTTCCACCTCGAGCCTCTAGAATTCTAGGACAGACTTTGACCAAAATCTCCCCAATCCATTGGTTCCTATTGGTTAGAAGGGATGAAAAACCCCTACATTGATGATGAGATGTACCTGAAGGTCACCTGGCGAACTCGAGCTTGTTCTAGTGCTACTTCCATAGCAAGGCATACTGATCATTGTCCACGCCTACGCAGCATCCTCGAGTCGTGTAGATTTTCTGTCGAATCGGCTATCATGCCGATGGTACTCCCAGAGTATAAATGAATCCTCATACATATCCTTGCCTGGTCGTAAGATAGGAAGCTAGAATAAAAATGAATCCTCAAATGGCTTTCCCTATCTTGCTAGAAAAAATTCATGTGCCACGGTCAATTGTGCCTCCTGCACTACGGAAACCATGGCACCCTAGCTTGCATACAGAGTTCCGACCACTGGCAAGAAACTTCTAGGAGAGTTCTGCCTACTCTGCAGGACACACCCCCTAGGTTTTCATCCACCATCGGCTTGATGGTTGCTGGATGAAGCCGAGTCGGCAGTATTATCGTCTTTTGCAGGATAAGTGTAAGGAAAAGGCAGATATTTTTACGAGATCACTTCAATCCGAATGGTTGTATCCTTATTAATGAAGTCCTTCACCATTTGGATACATGTGCTTTTAGAACTGATGTTGACGCATCAGCTTGCATTGATGTCAAATTAAATTGTGATGTGTTTCTTTCTCAAGGCATTGGCAATGCATCGGCTTTTGGGTTCAACTTTTTTGGGGTTGGTAGCACCATACCGACTTTCAATCGCAATGATCCCCTGTGCCTACTAAGCTTCTCTCCTCTGATTGATTTCCTATTTGTGTTGGCTTGGATCAACTGTTTCTCAGCTTTCTTTCGGCATTGATGTTTTTGATCTTCCCATATCATTCTCAGTCAATACTCCTTAGCGAATGTTTAAAGCATGTGTGAATAGCTCTAGTATTGACTCTGAGAAAGCTATGTCCCTCGGGAAGCCTTGATTCTCCTTGTAGCCTGAAGGTCGATATGATTGAGCAGTTGACTTCTTATTCTCATTCAAACTCTATTGGAATGACCGCCGTGCTTGTCATTTAAACTTTGAATCTGGTTAACTTTTCGACCGAGTGATCCAGAAGTCAGCCTCTGTAACCCATCTGAATGACACTTGTTTTAACTTGTGGGCTGCAGTCTCTTTTTTTTGCTTTTGTCCTGAAGACGATGGCATTGCATCGGCTAGCTATCTTGGGCGTATAATCCGATAGCAACACATTGGCAATCTCATGCTAGAGTGGATCTAAAAAATGTTTTGATATGCCCCCCAAAAATTTTACTAGAGGCACATTTTGCATATCTTTGCCCCCTGAGCCGGATTTCTCAAGTGATTGGAGAATATCGGCTCATGATCTTTCTTGACTTGACATCCGGGGCTTTTTTTTGCTAAGAGAATCTTTTACATAGAGTTTTTTCGGCCGATTGCTAGAATGGTCCTTGCATATGCTAATGAATACATACATGTTTCTTGTGCCAGCTGATCACGAGGATTAGCTCTTCATCTCTACATAATTAAAAACACCCACACACCTCTAAAGGTGTGGGCTTTCTTGCTGTTGACTAGGCTAAATCCTCGAGGCCGGTCACACAAACTGGCCTGACGGCTTTGTGGGGGATAGATATCTCCTGGCTCCTTATGGTGTGAATCTAGGACATGGGCCAGCAGTGGGCCTGAGTCGGGTGAGCGGCTGTTTCCATGGGCCGAACGCTTGACTCAGGCCCGATCATGGTCACGATGGCTTGGAGTTCAAGGCAATAATGACGCAAGCCGGAGAACAAACAGGGAAGCTTAGCTCGGACTCTGGTTCTGAGATTTGAGGAGATTGATGAAGACACGATGGAAACTCTATTTGATCTCGTGTAATCTAAAACCGACTAGGAGATATAGAAGGAAATCAACTTGTAACCCAAGATTCCGTCAAGTTATATAAGGCGGATGAGGGACCCCTACGTAGAAGATCAACTCCCAGTGTAATCCAGCCCTAACCCTCATTGTAACCTCGAGAACTCGCAGCAATACAACCAGCCACAAACAGGACATAGGGTTTTACGCATCTCGCGGCCCAAACCTGTATAAATCTCCGTATCTCTATCGCTTTTCCGGCGAACCATCGAGCTACGTCGATCCCGCCGAACCACAAAAGCTCCACGTGACCCGTCTCGTGGTGCACTACCGGTACTAAACCCCGGCAGTTGGCGCGCAAGGTAGGGGTTCGGCGGCATCGGCATCGAGCTAGCTCCATGGCCAACCTCATCGACAACGTCAGCAAGTTCGCTCTGGGCGAGATGATCTGCTTCGGATGCATCTCATTCATCGCCGATCAATCCAGCGATCTGCATCGCCTCATCGGTGCCACGGGGGAGGCGCGTGGCTGCAAAGCACTATCACTGACTCTGAAGCTCCCTCCAACTTCACCAACACTTGGACCTATTCAGTGGGTGGCAGGCCAGCGACCAGCCACCACTGGTGCCAAGCTAGCTCATCCTCAAGCATCGACACACCCAGCCCACCATGGCCACTCGGCCTTGGTTTGTCCCACCTCAGTGCAAGGCACCAAGCCACACCACGATCCAATCTGGGTCGGGACCTCGACAGGCGGTCGAGGTAACAGTCGGGCGCAGATATGCTCCCACTCCTCCACCACAATCAGCGACCCCATCTTCGCCGACCCGACGCACCGCGCTCTCCACTTCCCCAACTCGGGTCTGGACTCAGATCAGCCGGGAGAAGAAATCGCAGCAACTAGAGGCTCGTCGCACGTCCTCGACTTCCACGCCAGTGACCCCACCTCGCTGGAAGACCTCGATCTTGCTCCTGACCGATGGCCAAAGCTGCAAAGCCACAGATCGCACACAAGATCGGGTTTCCACCGAGCCTCCCCATGATCCCTGCAACGGCGCGGTAGCTCATCAGTCGACTTTGTCGCATCTACGGTTCGTTCCTCGTGCCACAGTTCTTCTCAAACATGATGAGGATGCGTGACGGGAGACCGCAAGCCCTCGTCATCAACTACGGCCTCAGCTACCTCAACTCAACGAGGGGGGTGGCGAGAAGACGACAAGACCTCCCTCAGGGTCAACGTCCACACCGCTCGTGGATGATGACATCTATCACGTGGTCGAGGAACTGGTGACTGGATTTCGTTTGGGCCTCGTCATCAACTCTACCCCGAGTGGCAGAACCGCCACGTGGCGCAGCGCGCGCACAGTGGCGAAGTCGGAGATCGCGCCTCCACAGCAGTCGACTCGGCCACCTCTTCCTCGAGATGGCGGCGAGCCCGCCTGCATCGAGATGGTCTGCAACCTGGAGTCTCCCTTTGAGCCCAGAAGCAGACAACCTCGGATGACCATGGCATTGAGATCCACGCTTCCTGACTCTGAGCTTCACTCGGAGGGGTCGTTGATGCTCCTCGACAATCAGGCGAGCTCGGTGGTGCCAACGCACTTCTCCGAGGTACTCATCATCAACGTGCCAATGGAGGAAGACCCTGTCTTCGGTGATGAGCCTTCCGTCAACAGAGAAACACCTCATCAGCGCGAGCAGCGGCGGCATCGCAATTGGCAGTGCAACATCTGCCGTCACCATAACACGGGAGATCAAGACCCAACCCTGCCCGTCTTACAGGATGAGGCGACCGATCCAGACGAGATGCCGAAGCAAGCTAAGTTCTGCCATCAACGAAACAGTTGGCGGCGCGACTGTCGGCACATGCAGGCCCAGCAGTACCAGTGGGATCACGGGGGAGCGGCGCATGGTGCAGAGAACCACGTTCAACCCCGACCGCCTCTACCGGCAGGGCATAACCTGCTGCCCGACTTTGTTGCAGCCATGGGCACCCCGAGTCAAGCGGGAGGAGTCCCGGCGTGGCTGGCGGACACACTCCCTCAGACTCCGGAGGGGGAAGCGTACCGGTGGATCTTCGCACTAAGCAGCTCATCACCTCCTTCCGGCCAACCCTCCAGCGGCCCCCGACGCCCATCAAGCCATCAACGAGAGGCGTGATGCTGCATAACAACATCGAGAGATTGCGCGTGGAACGGCACGTAGAGGAGCTCCGGTGTCATAACAACTACGACCGTGACTTCAGGGCGCCACACTAAGAAGACCGGGGCAGAGCTAACTCGGCCGGGGCATCCGTCAAGCAGTCCGACGGCACAACAATCAGTCCGCGACCGGTTAGGGGGGAATCGCCCTCGGTCTCCTCAGCGTCGCGACACAGCAGCTCAAGATGGAGGTTGGTACGAACCAGCCCATCGTGGTGTGGTCGGAATCCCAGCTTTCACCACTCGGCTCTGCGGAGTAGCGTGGCCGCAGAATATCAAGGTATCCAACGTCGACAAGTACGAGGCGAAGCTCGACCCCACCAGCTAGCTGGCTGTGTACTCAATAGCAGCTAGCGCGGTCGGCACAAGTGAAGACGTGATGACGGCCTACGTCCTGATCATCCTAGGACATGATGTGCTACAGTGGTTGCGACACCTCAGGCATGACTGCATTGACAACTGGGATGACTTCTGTCAGCGCTTCATCGCCAATTTCCAATCACTGTCAGACAAGCCAGCACAGCCTTGGGACCTCAAGTCTATCAAGCGCAGGGATGGCGAGGGTCTTCGATCGTACCTCAAGCGGTTTCAGTCGATGCGGAATAGAATTCCCAACATCGCTGATGCGGCAATCATTGACGACTTCTTCCGAGGCTCCAGGGATGAGGCTTTCTTGAAGGCCCTACTGCAAAAGCCCCCAGGTCACGTTCGAGCAGCTCTTCCACGACGCCGAACAATACATCACCACGGACGAATGAGTTCGGGACTTGGTCGACGCACAACGAGAAGAACGGGGGAAGCGTGAAGAGTCCTCACGACAAGATCACCGTTGGGAGAAGAGACCGCGGGAGGAAGTCCAGACTGTGGGGCCATCGCCCACGCAGCCGCGCATTCTGCCGCGGCAAGGGGGGCAGAGGTCACTTGACCAGCTCCTCGACTCGCCGTGTCCCTACCACAAGGAGATGCACCACACCCTGTGCGACTGCAGGGACTTCAAGGTGTCGATCGCTCACAGCAGGCCTTTTGTGGCTCTGCCTCCTCCACCGCCACTCCCGCGTGTTCAGGGGCCTCCACCTCAGCAGAACAGGGGCAACAGTGCCAGCTTCCCCAACGTCAACCAGCACATCAACGTCATCTTCGGGGGGCATAGCTCCCTGGAGAGCAAGCAGCAGCAGAAGCTCAATGACCGCCAAGTCTTGGCGGCCACTAAGGAACCTCCGAAGCCGTACTGCTGGTCAGACCTGATGATCTCCTTTAGTTGGGTGGACTAGTGGCTCAAGTACGATCACCCGGTCAAATACCCCCTGCTGGTAAGCCTAGTGGTCCACGAGAGCTGACTCATGAGGACCCTGATCGACGACGGAAGCAACATCAATGTCATGTTCCCCAAGACCTTGCTGTCTCTCGGCCTCTCCATCGACAATTTGGAGGAGTCAGATAGTCCGTTCTTCGGAATCATGCCTAGTGAGGGGGAGTACCCACTGGGGCACATCAGTCTACCCGTCACCTTCGAAACAGAGGAAGACTTCCACACCGAGACCCTGCGCTTCGAGGTGGCTACCTTCGACTCCGCCTACAACGCCATCATCGGGCGGCCTGGGTTAGCCAAGTTCATGGCTGTCCCCCACTACTCGTGACCTGGTCCTAAAGATGCTGGCCCCACGTGGAGTTCTCTCCGTGCGGGCGGACTTCAAGGCCTCTGCTCTCTGCCCACGGGAGGCTTTCTAGACCGCCTACGCCATGACCACTGCGGTGGCTCAGCGCCAACTCATCGACGATGTGAACAAGCTCCCGAACGAAAACCAGGCGATCCCGACTCATGAGCTGATCCCCACCACGGCGATCCAAGCGATTGTGGCGACCAAGGAAGTGAGCCTCGACCTCCCTGACGCCTCGAAGACGGTGACCATCAGTGCAATCCTACTCCTAAATAGGAAAGCGCGCTCGTCCGGTTCTTGAGGGACAACTGGGACATGTTCTCCTGGAAGCCTACTGATATGCTCGGAGTCCTGAGAGAATTGGCCGAGCACAGACTCAAGGTGTTCCCCAACGCCAAGCCGATCAAGCAGAGGCTGCGTCACTTTACTCCAGACAAGAGAGAGGCGATCCGCGCGGAGTTAACCTGGCTCCAAGCTGCCGGGTTTATTAGAGAAGTCATGCATCCCGAGTGGCTTGCAAACCCTGTACTCGTTTTGAAAAAGAATAAAGTAGACTAGCGGATGTGTGTTAATTATACGGATCTCAACAAACATTGCCCGAAGGATCCCTTCTGGCTGCCTAGGATAGATCAAGTAGTCGACTCTACTGGCCGGATGCTCTCTCCTGTGCTTCCTTGACTGCTACTCGGGCTATCATTAGATCAGCCTGGCTTTGGAGGATCAAGAGGAGACGACCTTCATCACGCCGTTCGGGGCATTCTATTACACATCTATGCCTTTCGGATTGAAGAACACTGGGGCTACATACCAGCGTGCGATCCAGACATGCTTGGCCGAACACTGGGGCAAGCGTGTTGAAGCCTACATCGACGATGTGGTAATCAAGACGAAGAACTCAGAAGATTTCATAGACGACATCCAGCAGGTCTTCAACAGCCTGAGGAGGTTCCGCTGGAAGTTTAACCCGACTAAATGCATTTTCGGAGTTCCAACTGGACAACTACTCGGTTTCATCGTCAGCAAAAGGGGGATCAAGGCTAATCTGGAGAAGATCAATGCGATTCTCACGATGCAGCCTCCCAAGTCACAGAAAAAGGTCCAGAAGCTCACTGGGTGCATGGCCGCGCTGAGCCGATTCATCTCACGACTGGGCGAGTGTGGCATGCCATTCTACAAGCTCTTAAAGAAGGTAGACAGGTTCCAATGGACACTAGAAGCTCAGGAAGCGCTTGAGGCCCTCAAGAAGTTCATGACGAACCCTCCAATGTTGAAATCGCCTAACCGAGCCATGGTGGACTCCCCTGCCGAGGATCTGCTATTGTATCTCTCTTGTATGACTCATGTGGTCAGCTCAGCATTGGTGGTCGAGAGGGTGGAAGAAGAGCATATTCAGCTGACTCAACACCCGATCTACTTCATCAGCGAGGTGCTCAGCCCATCCAAGATCAGGTATCCTCAGGTTTAGAAGTTACTATATGCGGTCCTCATCACAGCTCGAAAGCTCCATCATTATTTCGAAGAGCACAAGGTGGTGGTGGTCACTTCGTTCCCCATCGGCGAGATCCTGCGGAACAAAGAAGCTACGGGAAGAATCGCTAGGTGGGCGTGTGAGCTGGGAGCACATGACATCGAATTCCGCCCATGCACCGCTATCAAGACCCAAGCACTGGCTGATTTCATCGCCGAGTGGACAGAGAATCAGGTACCTGACAACCCAGAGCCTCTGGAATTCGGGAAGATGTATTTTGATGGATCGCTGAAGATAGATAGCGCCGGGGCAGGCGTTGTCTTGACCTCCCCGAAGGGCGAGAAGCTTAAGTATGTGCTTCAGATTCTCTTCTTAGTTTCCAACAATGCGGCAGAATATGAAGCAATGCTATACGGCCTGCGCATCGCGATTTCACTCGGCATCAGGCGCCTCATGGTCTACGGGGATTCTCTAGTGGCGATCTATCAAGTCAACAAGGAATGGGATTGCACCACGGAAGTCATGGACAAATACTGTGCTGAAGTTCAGAAGCTAGAAGACAAGTTCGACGGGCTGGAATTTCATCATGTGAAGTGCAACGGTAACACCGACGCTGACTTACTGTCGAAGCTTGGATTGTCCCGGGCCAAAATTCCCCCAGGAGTTGTCTCGTCCGTCCATTGATCGCGGCCTATAACCCCTAGAGCAACATGTTTTGAGCTTAGAGGATGCTTCGGCTGACTGGCGAGTCCCAATCATTAGGTACATTAGGGATGGTGACGAGCCTGATAACAAAGCAGAAGCCGAGCGATACATTGATCGGCAATGACCTATTTAAGCGCGGCGCAGCCGGAGTTCTGTTAAAGTGCATCGACGAATCTCGGGCAGAAGTCTACTGATGGAGATCCATGCTGGGCAGTGTGGTAATCACGCTACGTCCAGGACATTGGTCGGGAAGGCATTCAGGGCTGGGTTTTACTGGCCGACAGCTAAGCAAGACGCTGTAGAGATTGTCAAGCGGTGCGAGGCATGTCAGTTCTTCGCGAATCAACATCACCTGCCAGCTCAACAACTGCAGAACATCCCTGTCTCATGGCCCTTTGCATGTTGGGGGCTCGACATGATCGGTCCACTCAAGAAGGCTCAAGGCGGTTGCACTCATGTCTTGGTAGCTATCGACAAGTTCACCAAGTGGATCGAGGTCAAGCCTATCGCGTCTTTGACTTCAGCAAAAGCAGTGGATTTCATTCAAGAGATCATATTCTGCTTTGGAATTTCGAACAGCATTATTACAGATTTGCGCTCCAACTTCATAGGCTCGGAATTCTTCGACTTTTGCAGCGAGAAGTCTATACTCATCAAGTACGTCTCGGTGTCGCACCCTCGTGCTAATGGCCAGGTTGAGCGAGCTAACGGGATGATTCTGGACACTTTGAAGAAGAGAGTCTTCGATAAGGATGAAAGACTGGCAGGCAAGTGGATCAGAGAACTCCCATACATTGTCTGGAGCCTTAGAACGCAGCCGAGTAAAGCTCTCAACGGGAACACACCCTTCTTCATGGTATATGGCTCTGAGGCAGTGTTACCTGCTGACTTGGCACATGGGGCACCGCGGTTGGCATTCAAAGATATCACAGAGGCAGAAAGCACACGGCTTGAGGAGGTTGATCTGCTGGAAGAAGAGCGGCTTAACTCAGTGATTCAGTTGGCACGCTATCAGCAGACTCTACTCCACTATCATGAGCATAACATGTGTCCTCGCGCTTTTCTCGTGGGGGATCTGGTCCTCCAGAGGGTCCTCAAGGGGGTCGGGCGCCACAAGCTGTCCCCCCCTTGGGAGGGGCCTTACATCGTCACAGAAGTCACTCAGCCAGGATCCTATCGCTTATCTGAGATGGATGGCACCCCGGTCGGGAACTCGTGGAATATCAAGCATCTGCGCAAGTTGTACTCTTAGGCATCATGCGACCTCAGAAGTCATGTACTTTAGTCTGTACTCGTGCTTAGTCTTGATTTCAAGTGGACTCGTCCTCAGTCATGTTCAGTCGGATGTACTCAAATAATAAATGAATGTATGATCTCTGTGCATATTCCTTCCTCTCATAACATGAATGCGTATGACCTCTGGTGAATCGTGTCTTCATCCTCAGAAAATCAGGCAATCAGTCATGAGTCCTAACCCGGCTCATGGTTGGTGCTACATGCCTACTCTTACTCAAGATGGGGTGCAGTCCGACCCTAATCACGGGGCAATCAGCCTAGGTCATTGACCGACAGCTGGTGTTATATGGCTCCATGTTTTCATAAAAAGGGTGCAATCCGACCCTCCTTCCGGGGCAATCAGCCTAGGTCATTAACTGACAGCTGGTGTTACATGACTTCGCGTTTTCATAAAAAGGGTGCAATCCGACCCTCCTTACGAGGCAATCAGCCTAGGTCGTCGACCTACAGCTGGTGTTACATGCCTTCGCGTTTTCATAAAAAGGGTGCAATCCGACCCTTGCTACCGGGCAATTGGCTTAGGTCGTGGACCTACAGTCAATGCTACATGCCCACAAGTACTCGTAACAGATAGGCATGATCTGGCCTTGTGTTTTGCGTATTCGATAAGTTTTCAGTTCGAATGATTAAGTTCTGTACTCGTTTGTGTGTTTTTCGATTTCGAGCAAGTCCGCATGCTAAGGCCAACTCAAGGGCCTGTTTTTCCTTTCACAGAATCGTATATAAGGACGAGTAGTCATTAAAGATTTCATGTCATCTAAGAATTCTGACATTGTTGTCCTACGGACTAACATTCATGGCAGGTACAATTAAGTCCTAGCAAGAAAGAGTTCAAATTTACCGTTCGAATTCCGAGATTAGTTTCTCCGCTATGGATTGAATCTCTAAGGTGTATTGGTCAATGGTGGCATCACTCGGATCAGCTCCAACTTTCGCTACCAGCTCGGCTAAGTTTAGCTCTGGCTGAGTTATCTTCAGCATCAACAGCACATGTTGGAGGATTGATTTCAGTCACCCTCGAAGATGTCTCTTGGTGTCTTCCTCCAGAGTTGCTACCCGATCTGATATTGATCTCGACGGGGCAATTTCTGGGGCGCATAGGTTCAACATGGTGTTCAGTGCAGCTATTGCGGACTTCATCAGTTCCTTGTTCTTTTCATAATCCGCCTTCAGTTTGTCGTAGTTCTTCCTGACAACTTCATAATTTCGCATGGAGAGTTCTAGGTCATGCTGTTGTCTCTCTAATAGAAGCTAGGATTCCTTGAGAGCCTACCTTGTTGATTCCAGCACCTTGTCCAAGTCTCTGTTTTTGCTCTGAATTTCAACTCGAACCTTATCAGCTTCCATTAGCTCGGTTGTCTTCCGTTCAAGCTCTATCCGAGTCAGCTGGTGGCTTGTCCGAAGCACTGTCAAGGCACTGGACGTGTTCTGGAATGATGTCTCAAATCCGTCTCGTGATTCTCGAAGCTCCTGTATTTCTCTTTTGAGCCGTAGTGCCTCATCCTGTGGACCGATTCAACTTATAGGCTTCTGTAAGTAAAGAATATGCTAATTGGGTTTCCTGACGAGTTACCTCATGCTGTTTTCGCTCCAAGTCAAGTTTGCACTGCAGATCCCAAGTGTTGTCCCAAGCTTCATCACGCTCGAGGGTAATATTACGATGTGCAGCATCGCGCTGAGCTAAGGCAGTTTCCAGATCAGCAATCTTTTTAGCCGCAGCTGCGTGTCAAGGCATGAGTGTATCAGGATATGTCAGATGCTAGGTTATATGAGCAAGCAAGATAGTAAGCACACACCAGCACTCTCAGTGGCATGGTCTGCTTCTGACTTAGCCAGTTGTTGGCGCAACACGGCTACATCGCTCCTAATTACTGGAGCAAGTTGTTCGCGCCATCGTGTAGCTTGATCAAGCCAGTCTTGCAGAAAGGAATTCAATGGATCAGTGATATTGATATTGACTTCAAAAACCACTGCGATCAGAATAGCGAGTTACCTCGAAAGCAGCAAATGGCCTTGTTTCAGATGGGCCCACGGCAAGTTGTAGATCTGGTGCCATCGGGTCAAGTGAAGTTGCTTCTTTAGTCATGACAATGTCATTTGTTGACTTGGGGCCTTCATCTCGGGGGCTTGGCACTAGCACAGTGATCTCGAGGACATCTTCGGCGTTGGTCGCCTCATTGCCAGTAACCGCATTGTTCTCATGTTGCGGACCATGTTCATCCACGGCGTGCTCTTGGCGGTCTGAAGTGCCTCCTCCTTCAGGATTGCTGAGTGCGTCATGCTAATTGAACAGGGGCCTTGCCCTGGTATCATCTTGGTGCTCTTCTGTATTCTTCAGTACTGTGCCAATCGGTCGCTCCAGGGCATTATCCTCAGGCACTTCAGTCGTACGTTCTGAAACTTCAAGCCTGGGGGCTTCCGTTGCACCAGACCCAAGCTCGGGGGCTTTAGTCGCTTCAACCCCGAGCTCGGGGGCTCTGGCTTCATTTGACTCAGGCTCGGAGGTTTCTTTTTGGTTAGCATCAGACCTGAGGGGCACTGTGCTTTGTTCCGCAGAAGGCCTGCATAACAATTTGATTCAATCGATATGTTGAAAAATAGATATGAAGAGACGACGGCAAAAATATTCAGTCATACCGTGGTGGCGTGAAGCTGCTTTCACTTGGGAGAGGGAAGGACTTCACGAATTGCGCTAATTCTGGGTCAATGTCTGATAATTCTAATTCCTCCTCTATTGGCATATCTGGGTGAGTCGGAGAGAAGGTTGTGACCTCAGGTTCTTGTGCTCGTTTGGACCTCCTTTCATGACGTTGCAATGGGATTTCTTCCTCCTCCTCCTCCTCGTTGATCAAAGAACTCCAGTCAATACCGCTGAGGGATGAACCCGTACTATGGTCAGTCGTCTCCTGCACTCTGAATTTCTTGCTCGGTGTCTTGGATGGGGACATTGGATCAGGCCTGGTAGGAGAAGTCTTCTGGTTACTAATCTGTTCCCTATTGGTCCTCTTTCTCCGGGGAACATCGGTTTGTTCTGTTGGCGCCTTGGCTCGAGTATGTCTTGACACCCTGGAGACAACGTCGCTTTCCCTTGAGCCTATTGCATGCTCGGGGGCTCAGTCCTCTTGGGCCCCAGCGTCTTCTTCGGTATCTGCATTGTCAGTCAGACGCGGAATGTTAATAAATGTTGCAGCTTCATTGTTGTCTTTCCCTTGTGTCACTGTAATTACGGCTTCCATCTCCTCAGCAGTTAACTGGGATTCCAGCTTCAACATCTTGTCTGCATTGTGTTGAGGAGGGTCGGATAGAAACTTAGCAATATTGCTCTGCAAAGGTAAAGTTAGCAAATCTATTCAGCATTGGATACGTTATCAGAGTACATCAGTGAGTTGGTCAGCGAGTTACAATACTTACAGTTGGCGTAGGATGCCATGCAGAATAAGGCTATGGAGATCCTTCGTTGTGCACATCGCCTCTTAGCATTAGGCCAACTCGGGCCTTTATTTCTTCTGTAGTAATGGGTCGGCTAACCTCTCGAGTGGGATCGCTGGCTCTGACATACAGATAAGCTAGATACACTCGATCCTTCATCGGTTGAATGCTTCGGAAGATAAAGTCTATAACTACAGAATGAGCAGTCAAGCCGCTATCCTTCAAATCTAAGATGTCACTAAGCAGAATTTCTACCTCTGCCATTTCCTCTGTGGTTGGTGCTTCTTCCCAACTGTTGAGCTTGGAGTTCGGCTGGCGTCCCAATCGGGCTGGCAGAGAGTTGGCATGGTTGGTCATGTAAAACCACTCGGAGTGCCATCCTCTGTTGCTGTCCTTGAGAGGGATATCTAGGTACACCAATTTGCATCCTCTACGCAGTTCTAGGCTAGCTCCCCCAACTACTTGCAGAACCTTGTCTCGGGTGCCGGGCTTGCAATGGTACAGATATTTCCACAGGCCAAAATGGGGAGCAATCCCGAGGAAAGCTTCGCACAAGTGAATAAAGATTGAAATTTGGAGAATCGAATTGGGATTCCGGTGAGATAGATCAATACAATAGAAGTTCAATAAGCCACGGGCAAAAGAGCAGAGAGGTAATCCTAAGCCTCGGACAAAGAAAGGGGCAAAGACTAGGGATTCATGAGTATCCTCCATAGGAACTTTTTCACCCTCACAATCTCTCCACCCACCCAGCTCCTGCGGAGTAAGACCTCCCATTCTCACAAGATGATTCAGGTAAGATTCAGAAATAAATGACATATGGAATGACAGAAATGGTGACGGGATTGGCCGGTCTTCGTCATGTGGAAGCCCTTCGCTAGTGTTTCCACGTTCGCTGATCGTCTTCTTCTTCGGAGCCATGGGCGCGAAGGATTCTGGCGCTCGGTTGGAAGTTTTGGGACAAGGATTTTGAATCTGGTGGCGCTGGCGGCGGAGTAAATGCAATTGTTGAGAATGAGGGTTTGAGTGGAAAGAACCGTTAGGGCATTGGTCTTCTTTAATACTCGACGGCATTAAATTGGGGAGTTCTGTGTTCTTTAAGGAAGTTCACGGCATCAACATCTCCTTCCTGACTCTAACGGGACAGTAGAATTCTTAAGTAGTTCAGTCGGAGTGGATGTTTCTTGGATCACATGGAATTCAGTCGGACGTCATTCAGTCGGATAAGTTGACTCGGTTATTATCAATTTGTCGACGCTTAGTGGCAGTTATATTCCAGATGATTCGTTTGGCTTGAGGGCTCGCAGTTTTCATTCGGTGGTATGGATTTCAATAAGTAAACTGTTTCTAAGCAATATGATAGAGATTGTTTATAGAAGGGATGGATTTCATTATCCAAGGCTGAATTCATGAGCATACTGAAACTTAAAGCATTCATTAAAAGGGGCGAGACTCATTACAAAGATAGACCTACAGATACATGAGATTCTCCTACGGTGCTACATTGCTAATTAGACTAAATTCTAGCCTAATAGCCGACACGGCGGCGCTTCTTGGAGGGCAGAGTAGCATCCTCATCGCTGCTTGCTGCCATTGTCGTCGCCGCCATCATCGTCTCCATCATCACTGTTGTTGTCGTCATCGTCGTCATCGTCGTCGTCGTCATCCTCCTCCTCCTCATCGCTTGTCCTCGTCATCAGGGCCGCCGAGACCGGGGTGGCTCAGGCCCCAGAGCATTGCCTTCTCCTTCCAATTGTACTGGTCAGAGTCGGCATCGGAGTCTTCACTTGCATCCTCTAGCAATGCCTTCCCTTTGACGTCGCCGCTGTCATCGCTGTCGCTGAAGGGCTCGGCGTCGCTGGGAGGGTCCTCTTCGCTGAGACCGTCGGTGAAGATTTCGTCCTCCGAGTCGGAGAACTCAAGGCGGTTCTTGCGAGGGCCGGCCATGATGTTCGTAAGAAAAAGGGTTTGGAGCAATGGAATCTTATGCGTGTGCAAGGCAATGGAAGTGTGATTGATGGATGGGCTCTGGCTTCAGTTATATAGCAGGCGAGGTGCCGCTTCGGTTTCTGCAAGTCCGCGTATAATGATGGCATTTGGTATTCGGATGGACACAGCGTCGGTGATCCATATACGAGATGAATCAAGAGAGATGGATCCATGAGCGGTTGGGTTTTCGAGGTAAAGCGTATGCGACAAAGAAAGGAATGGTTCTTCATATTATTGACAGTTTCCCGGTTTACACCCAATGGGTGGGGAATTTTTTCTGTAAGTTTTTTCTGATTGAGACAAAGGCCTGAAGACTTCAGTCGGGTGGTGATGAGTCGGGAGAGCTCTTTGTATCTTCAAGCTGATTTTTACTCAAGTCAACTTGAAGCTCGGGGACTACACCCAATGGGTGCACCTAGTCGGTGCAACCATTGAAACAACACAGTGATTGGCTCGGGAAGAAATGTGTACTTTTAAAATTTCAGATTATTTGGACCTTCAAGCTGATTGTTACTCAAGTCAACTTGAAGCTCGGGGGCTATACCCATTGGGTGCACCTAGTCGGTGCAACCAATGATTTGAGAAGACGAATGATCTGGAGATGGAGCCGTCAAAGCTAATTGTTTCTTTTTGGATCTTTAAGCTGATTGATGCTCAAGTCAGCTTAAAGCTCAGGGGCTACACCCAATGGGTGCACCTAATCGGTGCAACCATTGGAGAGATATGAAATTTGACTCGGCAAGGCGTTTCACTTGGAGCTCTAGGTGGTTGTGGGAGTCTCGAGTCAATTGATTTCTGAATTGACTTGAGCCTCCGGGGCTTGTGGGGGATAGATATCCCCTGGCTCCTCATGGCCTGGATCCAAGACATGGGCCAGCAGTGGGCCTGAGTCGGGTGAGCGGCTATTTCCATGGGCCGAACGCTTGACTCAAGCCCGATCATGGTCACGATGGCTTGGAGTTCAAGGCAACAATGACGCAAGCTGGAGAACAAACAGGGAAGCTTTGCTCGGACTCTGGTTCTGTGATTTGAGGAGATTGACGAAGATATGATGGAAACTTAGATTCTGTTTGATCTCGTGTAATCTAAAACCGACTAGGAGATATAGAAGGGAATCAACTTGTAACCCAAGATTCCGTCAAGTTATATAAGGCGGATGAGGGACCCCTATGTAGAAGATCAACTCCCATCATAATCCATCCCTAACCCTCATTGTAACCTCGAGAACTCATAGCAATACAACCAGCCACAAACAAGACGTAGGGTTTTACGCATCTCGCGGCCCGAACCTGTATAAATCTCCTTGTCTCTGTCGCTTTTCCCGCCGAGCCACAAAAGCTCTGCGTGACCCATCCTGTGGTGCACTGCCGGTACTAAACCCCGACAGGCTTCTTTTGAGACCTCGATGTACTTGTAAGAACTCAATTCCCATCCCATGAGGCACTCCGTCTTGTAGTTTTAGATAGCGACGTCCATCATCGATATGTCTTGTCTGCTGGTACCACTTCAACTTGATTGCCAACCCATTGCAACATGCATTGATGCATGGACGAAGGAACACAATAGTTGGCATGAATCCAATCTTGTCCTAGCAATGCTGAGTGTATCCCTTCACAGTAGATGACGAAGAAAGCTATGTTTATTGTCTTACGACCAACTGTTGGTTCTGCGTTGAGTACTCCCTTGGCGTGCATCAAGTTGCCTTAGAAATCATTGAGGACGACGTTCCATTGTCCTACCGATCTTGCGGCACACCACGTATGGCATGAGATTGACTCCCGCTCCTGTATCCACCATCATCGTGGTAATTTTCTTGCTGTTAATGAGACCTTTGATGAAGAGTGGCTTAAGGTGACGGTACTTCTTCTCTTGCGGCTTTTCAAAGATGATAGTTGTCTCCCCGATGCTGAATCCCCCCGCTGATGCTCCCTTAGTTGGTGAATTGCATATCTTATCTGGTAGAACAAACACCATGTTGACGTGGACTTTAGCATCAGCTCTTTTTTTTGCCAATTGTTCATCGACATCAACCTATTCTTTCCTTTGCCTGACCAAGCACCGTGGTGGCGTGATGCTAGAGGTTGAAGTCCTAAGTTGGCCTTTCTGAGCAATCATAGATACTCCTCCTCTGCTTGCTTGAGCCTCTTGAGCCGTTGCACTCTATGCTTCTGAGTGTGAGAAAGCCTGTCAATACAGCATCGATGTTCTGGAGGTTTGCCATGTTCATATCCTTCATCGGCCGACTAGTAGGGTTGGTGTTTTCCTCGTGCCTGATCCCGATTATGGTAAGGCATGTGCCCCAGATGTTGAAAAACAGAAGGTCACTGCACATGGCGAGCGAGGTTCTGCGCATTCAGGACAGTCGTCGACCGTTGGTAGCCTAGTGACAACTTTGCTCTAGTGGAAATGGAAGAAGGGAAAACGCCAATGTTCATCATAGTTGCTTATATCATGACGGCGTTGTTATTCCTCGTGGCGTCGGTTATGATAATAGCGTCTTGCTTCTTGACACCATCTTTGCTTCTGGTAGTGCCTTTCTTCCTCTTCTTCAGCCTATCAGTGCCTCTCGTGCTGTTGATATTGGCAAGAGTACGTGGCGATCAATTGCTTCGACTGAGGTTGATACCTGCGGTATTGAGCAACTTCCTCCTTGGATGTGTGACATTCAACTTTAAACTCAAAATTGTGCACACGGTGTGTGTGGGTGGGTGGGGATGGCAGTTATGGGTTCACTATGAAGGTTGGACCGATGCCTAAGAGGGGGGTGAATTAGGATTTCTAAAACTATGGCTCTCTAAAAACTATAACTAATAAGCAAAACCTATGCAATATAAATCTATCTATGTGCACTATGGTTTTGCTAAGTGTTGCTAATCCTACCGTGGTCAAGTCTTGCAACCTAGTTCCACCTAGAAACTAATCTATGAAGCTAAGTCTAAGTATGTAAGCACACAATTGCAAGAATGTAAATGCGGAAGCTAAATAGATGGGAAGAGATATGCAAACTCCCAATGATGATGACGACGATGGCACACGATGGAGACATGGAGATTTTTCCTGAGGTTCAGAGAGGCCAACATGCCTCTAAACCCTACTCCTCATTTGCCCCCCCCCCACAGGGCTTTGCTCTCGCATAGTCCTCAAAGGAATATGTCCTTGCTCACGCAAGGGTGGAGGATGGCAAAGTGACTTCCGCGGAAGTCAAGCAACCCCGATCGGGTCCCTGGATATCCCTGGTACACACCCACATGAGCCCTTCTCTCACATAGTCTTGGACTATGGCCTCGCCCACGCAATGGTAGAGAATTGTCGGGGCTATTGGGGTCTTCCACTGGCCTTCTCGCGGAGCTACCCCACCATCGCCACTAAGTAAGCCTTTGGCCAATGTGCCGAGGGCCTTCCTCCCTCTCACAAGTAAGGTGGCCGCCACTCCACACTTTGGAGGGTCTCACAAGACTTACAAGCCCCACACTTACAAAGGATAGACATGCACGCAGGCACGAGTATAGACAATAAGGCCTAAGCAAAGATGCACTAAGCACTGGCTATGCTAGGATGTGTCTTGTTATGCTCTAGTGATGGTTGGGCTCACAAAATATGTTCCTACACTTCAAATGTGCACGGAGAATGTGTCTCAACATTGTAATAAGCTCAGGAGTCACCAACCATAATGTGGAGGCTGGCCGAGGGGGTATATATAGGCCAAGCATCAAAACTAGCTGTTAGAAGCCTTCTTCCCTTTTCTGCGCGACCACCGGACCATCCGGTGGTGACACCACCAGAGCCTTTGGTGCGTGTATTTGGCTAGCCATTGGAGCCGACCGTTGGACTGGAATTCGACCATTGGAACCACCGGACCATCCGGTGCTGCACCACCGGACCGTCCGGTGCGTGTTGGAGCTTGGGTCTTCAAGTTAATATCTGTTCTGTCCAAAACGTCCGGTGGTATCACCGGACCGTCCGGTTGTAGACCACCGGACCGTCTGGTGCATTAAGCGCCGGGACTTGGTTGCTCCTTCCCCCTTCAGCCTAGAACGTCCGGTGGTGTCACCCGACCGTCCGGTGGTATCATCCGATGCATGATATTGCACCAGGTTTTGAATCTTCAATCTTGGACGTCTTCTACTCGCTGGACCGTCCGGTGGGGCACCATCGGACCGTTCGGTGCTTGAAAAATTCTAGCCCACTGACCGGTCAACAGGACCGCCGTGTTAGGACAACTGCTTCTGGCAGGATGGAATCTTGGGTCTTCTCTCGTGCCTTTTAGTCCTCCTTTCAGCTGTTTGTACCCCAAATCCATCTTTTGCACCCCTGGGAATTAAACCAAAATACTTGCATACACATTAGTTCCAAATGGTACTTGTTGTTAACTCAACCACCAAAATCACAATAGGAAGCTAAGCACAAGGCTTAGACCCATTTTCCTTACACACTAATCACTTACTAAGCAGTCCTAGCGCTCTCGCTCTGAAAAATCATTCCATTATACCCCCAATAAATTCAAAATGAAATATAAAGCCGATGGAAGAAAGTAGGGGTATAAATGGTGCGGATATTATCCATTCGTATTCGAGTCCGGATCCGTATAGACGGGCTAAGATCCGATTTATATCCGAGTCCGGATATTTATTTTCGATCCATATCCAAGTACTCAAAGTTAGATAAATATGATGTCGATGGCCATATAAGTCTTATCCAGACACATTTGACAATATCCGTATTCGATCTGAATTAAAAAGAAAATATGAAAACAAATATCGTATTAGCAATATCCGTCTGATCCAATCCGATTACACCCATAGAAGAAAGTATTGATGTATTGTACTTACAACGCTTGAACTTTATTTCGGTCAACAGATTGGAACTCCGGCGGTTGCACATTGAAGAAAATGGGCTAACATACATGCATGGATAGATGATGGGCAACTCTAAAAGATTTGATACCTGAACCGCCTGTCCAGACAGGACAGATTGATACATGCATCAAGCATCATGAGCAACAAAGCTTAATAATAAGGTACAATTTGGTACACCCACCTGTGCATTGAATATCGTATGGCATACAAAAGTAACCACATTTGTTCATATTAGACATCAAACAGTATACAGTCGCCCGGGCTAGTTTATATCTTTATTACTCCCTCTGTTCTAAATCATAGATTGTTTGACTCACTCTCTTATTCAAAAAATTTCATAATTATCATTTATTTTCAATATTATTCAGTTTATATCATACAATATACCTTATGACTTGAATTATTGCATATTTTCATAATTTTTTTGAATAAGATGAGAGTGTCAAAACAGTAAACGACCTATAATTTAAAATGAAGGAGTATATAGGTATATCATAAATTATTATGACTATGGCAAGCATGTGTGCTATTTAACGGACATTTTTGTCATTAGGTATGATTTTTTATATATTCTACTAACTCTCGGTGTCTCCAAAGCGGTAGCTCGTCAAGAATGGTAAAAAAAAGGTTGTAGACAAAGTTGATACGATGTTTGAGAAAAGTTAAAATTTAAACATCGTACACACATATATCGATTGTCTTAGTTATTTGGATATAAATTTAAACAGTACTACATGTCTAGATGACAGTGCAATCCCAACTCATAAGCAATATATAACTACTGGATTTGCAAGAAAATATTTTTAGAGATATGGACAGAGTTTGCATCCCCGTTCGCCTCTTATTGGAATTCGTGTTGACGAGGAGAACGCGTGATATATCTTGGCACATATGCTGGTGTTGGACTGGAGATAGTTGTATTTCTATTGGTTCTGACGCATCAATTGTTAGTAGAGAATATCTTAAGCCATAATTGCATACATTATCATCTTCTTTGATAAAACAATGACTGGTATGAGTGATCCTGGGGAGCGTGCCAATATGTTTAGGGTGCCTTGCCCCCGAAAATGGAGCAGGTTTGCAATCTCGTCAAAGGATCAAGTATTGCTACGGGCTTGGTTAGCGACAAGCCGATAACCTAGCAGGTATCATCGATAATCAATGGGAACCAGTAGACTTTTACGTAAATTATGTAAGAAAATAAAATAAAACAAAAGCAATGGTATGGTTGGGATCTTAGCTTTCCGCCATCCCTTTCTTGCAAAACACCTAATCGTGCGATTATCATCAGCTCACCTGCGATTTAGTGAAATTTCACCTCCATGAACTATTGCCGTAGTCTACTTTTCTCCTCAAGTCCAGTACCAGACATCATGTCTTCCTCAACTTAAAAAATTTTCTTAAGTTACCCCTGCTCTAGTTAAGTGTCGATTCCAAGATAGTTTCAATTTGCAGAGTCCTTTTTACTTCAAAAATAAACCAATCAGCTTCTAAATGTGTTTTAAACCTCAAGAAAGTTTCTTCAAGCTTCTAAAAATTCTTAAAAATCCTAGAGATGGATTCAGAGATGAAAAAACAAATGTTTTTTTAGTTCGTGACCATATCTCCAAAAGGTGCAAAATTGAATTTAGGTCTAGAAAATTGGGAAATCTCTAGACAATACTAAAAATTTCACAAAATACTCTAGCTAACTGATTTCTAAGTACATTTTGGAACACACGTTATACTAAATGTATTCATGTTGGCTGCATCTCGTGTGTTTGTTGTGAAAATTTTTCAAAATGAGGTTTAATATCGATAAGAATGTTTTGGTATTTTCTAGATTTTTGGGTATTATTTTTTCAACTTTTTAGAGTTGAGTCCAATTTCTAGAAGCTCTTCTAAGAATTTTCATGACCTTTATATATTTTTGTATCAGTTTTTCCTGGCCCAATCTGTCTCTAAGACTTCTATTCGAAGCTTAAAAGCTTGAGGATAGTTTATGTTGTTTAAAACCATTACTTCATATTTGTTTTGGACTAAAAACAAAGATGCAGCTTAAAATCACTTAATTAGGGAGTGTAACTAATTTAAATGGTTTAAAGAGTTGAGAGGGCCATGTTCATTGAGTTTGAAAAAAAAAGAAAAGAAAGAAACCTAGACTATGCTAATAGTTCAATGAGCTGAAATGGACTTGTTCAGCGGAGCCATAGCTGTCAAAGCGTTGTTGGGCCACCGTATGGCCTGTGCTTTTGGTACTTCCAACTTGGGCCTGAAGCCAAATCCTGTATTGAGCCGCTGCAATCATTCAGTTTTGTCAACCCAAAATGTGTTCCTTTCTTTTTTTTTTTTCTTCCCTCGAGTTCACAAATTATTCTAAGAAGAAGACTGAAACGCATCCACCTTGACACAAAATACTGAAAAAAGAAACTATTCTATTTCTGAATTGAAGCAGATGATGGAAGTAATGGCTTCACAATATCCCTACCTGGTGCTTCAGGTCTGAATGGAAAGGAACGGTCTGAACCGACGTGTCCATCAAGGGTATCTTTATAAGAGCGTTCCCAAAAGAAAAAGGTACTACCTCTGATTCTCTGAATGCAATCTTAATTTTGTGCTAAACCAAACAAATTTAATTTGGAACATTTTAATATTAAAAAGTATCAATACTTTTATATAAAGAAGTAACAATTTTCATATCATACATGCGAGGTTTGTTACAATAATTGGAAAATACTAATAATACTTTTAGGATAATTGGTAAGTATCGTTGGTACTTATAGGGCATTTTCTATTATAATTCATATAATTTTAGATGCAGAATATTTCTTTTGTCCTTTAAATTTTAAAAAATATTAAAATTAGTACTGAGCCTGCGTTTTTTTATATTGGTCCCTTTTTTTACCGGTCCCATTCATTAATACTTTCTGATTAGTTGTCACACCCGATTTTAGGAATATGTATGTGCCAGGATCAGTTCAACCACATACACAGCATAGACAGAAGTAATATCACAACCAATACTTTAACTTAAGAGTATAACGAACAATTACAGACCATAAATGTCTTTAACGAAAATCTAACATTCTTAATGAAACGAATATCTAAACGACAGCGGAAGACGACCATGCTCCACAAGCGACTGACGGGTGGCACACCAGCTTAAAACTCGTCATAGTCTTGGAACTCCTGACTAGGATCACCGCAACTTCCTTCTGGATCTGAGCAGCGGTTGCAATGGATCCAATGTAATATAAAACAAAGCAAAAATGAGTACATTCCGTACCCAGCAAGTATTCCGTTTGGATCCGTACCCAGCAAGTATTCCGTTTGGATAAAAGTGGACTGGCTTTATGGTTAACAAGCATAGCGGTTGCTTTTAGTTAGTCAAGTTTTAATTACTAACGGTGATTAGCAAATACCCATCCCATAACGGAAATACTATAAAAATAGTAAAGTAATTGAGAATAAACCACCATCATAACTGTTCATCATCACCATTGATCTCCATCAATTACCATGAGTCATTTTCTTTTAAAATTCTAATCTGTGAGGGTACAGGTCGCTCTTAACCGTGAGCACGGCTGATATATTACTTTTAAACACTCTCGAGAGATTGTACAACTTTATCCACGAGTCATGATCCCCATTTGCCCGAGGTTTGCAAAGCCCAATTTATTCACTAGCCTTTGATGAATCGGCAGGGTTTCATTACGAGACCTTTACAAAGAATTACTATAGTGTAGCCGTCCATTTCAGGTTTCCGTTACCCAAGCATAAAAGTCTCCTCCTGAAGGTGACTGACAAAAACCAAATAAACCAAACTGCACCCACTCAGAAGAGCGAGTCTTATACCGGTCAACGCCCCTCTTACGTTATCTTTCAGGTAGTCAAACCACCCGCTCTAGTTCACCTAATTAATCAGTCACGGGCGTCCCATTCCACCCCTTGTGGTTCTACTGTTTTCCTAGGTGGTCGCTCGACGAACCGGATCCTTAGGGTGAGGCAATCGAGCAAACCCAAAAAACATGCTCAAATCCCCATATTGCAAAGTAACCAACTTATATCAACATTGTCTCATTAATTAATCAATATTTGCAACATTAGTAAAATGTGTTGAGCGACAGCATTAAATTAAACATCACAGCCTTTCCATAGGATGAAATATTGACAGGAAAATAAGTGGCTAGTAATCCTTAGGTTGAATATGCTTGGTTGTGCAATAAAGTAAGTTTTCAATGTGAACAGGACATAGGTCAAAGAATACTAGCTTTCCTCAACAAAGAACTGCTCAGGAGCTTCCCAAAATTGATTTTCAGCAAACCCGGACGGATCGTCGGCTACACGTTTCATACATACCAGCAATGTGCACAAAATAACTAAAACAGTACACCAAACAACGAAAACAGAAACTAAAAAGAGTTTAAAATTAATCTACACTTTACTACGAGTCCATAGGTTCGAGAATCAATTGAAACGGAGTTAAAACGCAAAAGTTATGCATAAAACAATAATAAAGAATTAAAATAAACGAGAATTAAATCTACTGTGCTAAATTGCTAGCGTGCCGGAGATCCGCGTATCCGCGGCTCCAGTGGGCTAGGGCGAGCGGGGCGAGGCGTACGAGCGAGCAGGCGACGCGGCGGAGCGAACAGGGGCCTCACGACTGTGGCGCATGCATTGGCGGCGGTGGCGACGAAGCAATGCGGCAACGCAACTCCGGCGAGCAATCACCGGCGATGCGAAGCACGATAGCGGACAAGAACAGGCTGGTAGGTTTCCTCACCTCGAAACGAAGCTACGGGTGCAGATCGGTTCGGCGGGGAGGCAGCGACGGCGAACGACGACATGGCAGCGGCTACTGTACGAAACATCGGCGCAAAGAACAAGATTCAGGCTGAGATTAGACACTCCACCTAACGGAGAAGATTGACAGCCAATCACCGTCGGCAGTGATGGCTTGTGGAGGCGACAATCAGCAACGTAAAGCCTCGATGAACGGTGCGGCAGGTTTGATCGTGATGGCGGCTGCAAGGGTTTAGGTTTTGGTGCGCGTGGATGTCGGGCGAGTGCTATTTATAGCTGCGGTTCCGTGACTTGCGGGAAAAACAAATTGATTTGGCTGCACGGGAAGAGTCCGCCTCGGTCTGGACATCGAGTTCGTCCCGAGCACGCAGAGCGCAGGCAAGCAAAAAAGGGAAGGTGCAGGGGGCGTGGTGGAGTTCGGCTGCTGTTGGCCTCTCGCGCTGGGGTTGGGCATCTGCTGCTGGGCATGCTGCTGCGTAGCTGCTGCTGCTAGCTTATGCCATGGCGAGAGAGAGAGCTGGCCGGGCTGGATATTTGGAGAAAATGAGATGATATTTGGAGTATGCAAATGAATTTTTGTTAAACCAAAAATCTCCAAATCACACAATAAAATCATGCAGCAGCATGTATGCATGAATCATGATAATCCTATGATTAATTTTACTTGATTACTTTAGAAAACAATAAATAATAATTTTGTCATGCATAAACACATAAACTCTATTGAACTACATTGTTACGAAGGAATTTGCATTGTTCAAAATTCAGGGTGTTACAAACCTACCCCTTAAGGAAATCTCGCCCCGAGATTTTAGGATTGGCTAGCAAAGAGCTCCGGGTAATCTACTCTAACATCATCTTCTCTTTCCCATGTAGCTTCGGCTGCCGAATGATGACTCCATTTAACCTTGCACATTTTTATTACCCTCTTTCTGGTAACCCTTTCTGCGGTCTCTAAAATCTGAACCGGGTATTCTGTGTAAGTCAAATCATCTTGCACATTAAGATCATCTATCTGCAATTGCTCTTCTGTCACTCTCAAGCACTTCTTCAGCTGAGACACGTGGAATACATCATGCACATCCGACAATCGGTTAGGCAATTCCAATTGATATGCAACCTCCCCTTTTGGTCAATTATTTTAAAAGGACCGATATACCGCGGCGCTAATTTTCCCTTTACTTTAAATCTGCGTAGGCTTTGAATAGGTGACACTTTTAAATACACAAAATCTCCTACTGCAAATTCCAAATCCCTCCGGCGATTATCAGCATAACTCTTCTGCCATAGTCCGTACAATCCTCAAGTTCTCCCTAATTATCCGCACCTGTCGTTCTGCATCTTCTATAATTTCTGGACCGAAAATTTGCTTCTCACAAAGCTGATCCGAATGTAACGGCGTCCTGCATCATCTACCGTACAAAGCTTGAAAAGGCGACACCTTGATACTAGGTTGATAGCTGTTGTTGTAGGAAAATTTGGTATACGGCAAACTTTTATCCCAACTGGTTCCGTACTGTAGCGCACAGGCTCTCAACATGTCCTCTAATATTTGGTTGGTTCTTTCCGTCTGTCCATCAGTCTGCGGATGATACGCCGAACTGAAATTTAATTTTGTGTCCATAGACTCATGCAAACGCTTCCAAAAGTGAGATGTGAACTGAGTACCCTTATCTGATACTATCTTTTTAGGTACCCATGCAGACATACAATCCTGGATATATATAACTCGGCCAATTTAGCTCCTGTACAAGTGGTCTTGACAGGTATAAAGTGAGCAACTTTAGTTAATCTATCTACCACAACCCATATAGAATCGAAACCACTCTGGGTGCGCGGCAAGCCCACGATAAAATCCATACCAATTTCCTCCCACTTCCACTCTGGAATTTTAAGCGGCTGTAATAATCCGGCTGGGCTCTGATGTTCGGCTTTCACCCTCCGGTAAATATCACACAAAGCTACATGTTCAGCCACTTCCCGTTTCATGCCGCACCACCAAAACTTCTATTTTAAATCTTGATACATTTTCTCACTCCCCGGATGAATAGAGTAGGCTGTTTCGTGTGCTTCCTTCAAAATTAATTCCTGTATAGACTTAATGTTGGGGACACAAATCCTATTACCATACACACAGTACCATCGGCATCTTCTCTAAATCCTGGGGCTTTGTCCAGCTTGATCAACTCTTTTATTTCCTTGATCTTTGCATCATCGAGCTGTCCTTTCTTGATGTCCTCTAGGGTCGGCTCAATTTCCATAGTGACACCTCCCATGTTGTTAAGAAACCCCAAACTACGACGGTCAAACTCAATAGCTAACTCATCTAGTAGCTCCCTAGTCCACAACAGATTTATCTGACTCTTCCTGCTCAAAACATCTGCCACTATGTTGGCCTTACTAGGGTGTTAATGGATCTCCAGGTCGTAGTCTTTAATTAATTCTACCCATCTCATTTGCCTCATATTTAGCTCAGTTTGGGTAAATATATATTTTAAGCTCTTGTGGTCGATATAAATATCACACCTCTGCCCGAATAAATAATGCCTTCAAATTTTTAGAGCGTGCACCACTGCAGCTAACTCCAAATCATGAGTTGAATAATTTTTCTCATGATCCCTCAGCTGTCTGGATGCATAAGCAATAACTTTACCTTCCTGCATAAGTACACAACCCAGGCCTAGCCGCGATGCATCACAATATACTGAGAATGGCTTGTGCATGTCGGGGAAAGTCAACACAGGCGCCGTTGTCAACCTTTTCTTCAGCTCCTCGAATGCTTGCTGACAATCTGATGTCCACTCGAACTTGGCATTTTTCTCCAGTAAGGTCGTCATTGGTTTAGCAACTTTAGAAAAACCTTCAATGAAACGCCGATAATATCCAGCCAATCCGAGAAAACTTCTGATCGCCTTGACATCTCCAGGCACCTTCCAATTTTGCACTTCGGCCACCTTGCTTTGGTCAACGGCAATCCCTCCATTGGATATAACATGACCGAGAAATTGAACCTCCTCCATCCAGAAATCGCACTTGCTGAGCTTAGCATACAGCTTATGTTCCCGGAGTTTCTGCAACACGAGTCTCAGATGTTCCTCATGTTCTGCTTCGGTCTTTGAATAAACCAAAATATCATCGATGAACACCACGACAAATTTATCCAAATATTCCATGAACACACTATTCATCATATACATGAAGAATGCCTGGGACATTTGTTATGCCAAAGGACATAACAATGTACTCATATAGGCCATAGCGACTAATGAATGCTGTTTTTGGTATATCCGAAGGTCTAATCCTTAACTGATGGTAACCGGACCGTAAATCAATTTTAGAAAAGACACAGGCACCCTTGAGCTGATCAAATAAATCTTCGATTCTAGGCAAAGGATATTTATTCTTTACTGTAACGGCATTAAGACCTCTATAATCAACACACATTCTCATTGAGCCATCCTTTTTCTCAGTAAGCAAAACCGGTGAAGCCCAAGGTGAAGTGCTCTTACAAATAAATCCCTTTTCTAGCAATTCATCTATCTGTTTCTTAACTTCAAGCAACTCACTACCAGCTATTCTATAAGCCTTCTTATAAATAGGTGCAGTTCCGGGCACAAGCTCAATAGAAAATTCGATGTCTCGTTCGGGCGGCATACCTGGCAGTGAATCCGGAAAGACGTCGGGAAATTCCGACACGACTCTGATGCTCTCCAGGGCTGTAGCGTCCATAACATTAACTTCCAACTGTGGTATTGGGATTGGGACCTCCATGCTTGTTCCGGCTGGTGTAGTTAGAATTAACTTCCTCTCGGCACATATGATTATTCCGTTGTATCTTTGTAGCCAATTCATACACAGGATGATATCTATCCCACTTGACTCCAAAATTATAAGCTCGGCTGGAAAATCTTCCCCCTCTTAAATTAATTTTGACCATGGGACACATACTGTCCACCTTCATCCCTCCACCCGGTGAACTTACTAGCATGGGACGTTTCATGGTTGCTACTGTATTTCATATTTATTCTTATATTGGGCAGTAACAAATGAATGCGAAGCACCGGAATCAAAAAGAATCGAGGCAGGGTGCGAATTTACAAAGTGTAACACCCTGAATTTTGAACAATGCAAATTCCTTCATAACAATGTAGTTCAATAGGGTTTATGTGTTTATGCATGACAAAATTATTATTTATTGTTTTCTAAAGTAATCAAGTAAAATTAATCATA
This sequence comes from Paspalum vaginatum, assembly GCA_030272315.1. Lineage (NCBI taxonomy): Eukaryota > Viridiplantae > Streptophyta > Magnoliopsida > Poales > Poaceae > Paspalum > Paspalum vaginatum. Next base: position 22,733,169 of record CM059016.1, read on the forward strand.
GGATTATCATGATTGATGCATACATGCTGCTGCATGATTTAATTGTGTGATTTGGAGATTTTTGGTTTTAAAAAAATTCATTTGCATACTCCAAATATCATCTCATTTTCTCCAAATATCCAGCCCGGCCAGCTCTCTCTCTCTCGCCATGGCATAAGCTAGCAGCAGCAGCTACGCAGCAGCATGCCCAGCAGCAGATGCCCAACCCCAGCGCCAGAGGCCAACAGCAGCGGGACTCCACCACGCCCCCTGCACCTTCCCTTTTTTGCTTGCCTGCGCTGTGCGTGCTCGGGATGAACTCGATGTCCAGACCGAGCCGGACTCTTCCCGTGCAGCCAAATCAATTTCTTTTTCCGCAAGTCACGGAACCGCAGCTATAAATAGCACTCGCCGGACATCCACGCGCACCAAAACCTAAACACTTGCAGCCGCCATCACGATCAAACCTGCCGCACCGTTCATCGAGCTTTACGTTGCTAATTGTCGCCTCCACAAGCCACCACTGCCGACGGTGCTTGGCTGTCAATCTGCTCCGTCAGGTGGAGTGTCTGATCTCGGCCTGAATCTCGTTCTTTTTCGTTGGTCTTGGCTCACTGCGCCGATGTTTCGTACAGTAGCCGCAGCCGTTCGTCGCCGTTCGCCGTCGCTGCCTCCCCGCCGAACCGATCTGCCACGTAGCTTCGTTTCGAGGTGAGGAAGCCTACCAACCCGTTCTTGTCCTCTATCGTGCTTCGCATCGCCGGTGATTGCTCACCGGAGTTGCGTTGCCGCACTGCTTCGTCGCCACCGCCGCCAATGCACGCGCCGCAGTCGTGAGGCCCCTGTTCGCTCCGCCGCGTCGCCTGCTCGCTCGTACGCCTCGCCCCGCTCGCCCTAGCCCACTGGAGCCGCAGATACGTGGAACTCCGGCACGCCGCCGCTAGCAATTTAGCACAGTAAATTTAATTCTCGTTTATTTTAATTCTTTAATATTGTTTTACGCATAACTTTTGCGTTTTAACTCCGTTTCACGTGATTCTCGAACCTATGGACTCGTAGCAAAGTATAGATTAATTCTAAACTCTTTTTAGTTTCTGTTTTCGTTGTTTGGTGTACTGTTTTAGTTATTTTGTGCTCATTGCTTGTATGTGTGAAATGTGTAGCCGACGATCCGTCCGGATTTGCTGAAAATCAATCTTGGGAAGCTTCTGAGCAATTCTTTGTTGAGGAAAGCTAGTATTCTTTGACCTATGTCCTATTCACATTGAAAACTTACTTTATCGCACAACCAACCATGCTCAACCTAAGGATGACTAGCCACTTATTTTTCTATCAATATTTCATCATATGGGAGGGCTGTGATGTTTAATTTAATGCTGTCACTCAACACATTTTACTCATGTTGCAAATATTGATTAATTAATGAGACAATAATGATATAAGTTGGTTACTTTGCAACACGGGGATTTGTGCATGTTTTGTGGATTTGCTCGATTGCCTCACCCTAAGGATTGGTTCGCCGAGCGATCATTCAGAAAAACAGTACAACCACAAGGGGTGAAATGGGACACCCTTGACTGATTAATTAGATGAACTAGAGCGGGTGGTTTGCCTACCTGAAAGATGGCGTAAGAGGGGCGTTGACGGGTATAAGACTTGCTCTCCTGAGTGGGTGCAGTTTGGTTTATTTGGTTTTTGTCGGTCACCCTTCGGGAGGGGACTTTTATGCCTGGGTAACGGAAACCTGGAACGGGCGGCTACACTTTAGGAATTCTTTGTAAATATCTCTTAATGAAACCCTGCCGATTCATCAAAGGCTAGTGAATAAATGGGGCTTTGCAAACCTCGGGCAAATGGGGATCATGACTTGTGGGTAAAGTGTACAATCTCTCGAGAATATTTAAAACTGATATAGCAGCCGTGTTCACGGTTAAGAGCAGTCTGGATCCTCACATATTAGAGTTTTAAAAGAAAATGACTCATGGTAATTGATGGAGATCGATGGTGATGATGAACAGTTATGATGGTGGTTTATTCTCAAGTACTTTACTGTTTTTATAAAATTTCCGATATGGGATGGGTATTTGCTAATCACCGTTAGTAATTAAAACTTACTAACTGAAAGCAACTGCTATGCCTATCCACTATAAAGCCAGTCCACTTTTATCCAAACGGAATACTTGCTGGGTACGGAATGTACTCGTTCTTGCTATCCCAAATAATATAGCTCTGCTCTATCCAAATTGATGATGCTTTGAAGATGAAGTGGAGCCAGAAGTCTATAAGGTGTTTAGGCGTACGTGCCCCCAGTCAACCTTCCTGTGAAGATGTAGTTCTGCTATGAGATAGAAGTTCCGTTATACTCTGATTTAATGATCTTTGTGTCAAATGTAAGTTTTATACGCTTATATAATGCACTGTCTATTGATATTCACTAATGAAGTCGGCTGTATGTGTGGAAAATAGATCCTGGGTACACATATGGTGTCATCTGGTTTTATTTCTAAAACCGGGTGTGACATTAGTACTTACTAAATTTGAAGCCATTGGATCTCACGAAATAGATGGCTCACATTAATCCTAGTAATAATAAAACTTGTATATACATATTTAGTGACACAAAGGTCGCTAATATTCTATATTAACTCGGTACATGATGGTCATACATGATGCAGGCTTAGTGAAAAGAAACATCATAAGTAAGCATGAAAACAAGCTGTTGCTACCGTGCTAGGCACTACTATTAAATAAGCAGGAATATTTTATCAGGATATATAACACATAAAATGGACCCTTGAGTTTCTTCATAAGAGTTAGGGGTATAATCGGATCGAATACAGACGGATATTGCTGATACCGTATTTGTTTTCATATTTTTTCTTGATTCGAATTTGATAAGGATATTGATCAAGTGGGTCGGATAAAACTTGAATGGTTATCGACGTCATATTTATCCAATTTTGAGTACTCGAATATAGATACGGAATTCATAGTACAAAATAACGCGCTAATAGCGTGCTATAGCGTTTGTACAGACTTCACGCTAACACTATTGCAGTACAAAATAGCGCGCAATAGCGGTTTTGAAAGCCTGACGCTATTAAGAGTGCATATTGATCAAAACCTCAATTTCCTTGGAATAACCATGGAAAGGATCTTCCTCTTGGTCATCTTCTGTTTGGGAGAAGTACATGGTATCATCTCGTCCTTGTTAGCACTACCGTTGCAGCTAGTGCTGGCAGCACTTGGAGCAAGTATGCCATTATGCTTCTTCACCTGCTCCCTCACAAACTTGTTATAGATGAATGCTGCTCCCCTGAAGTTTGGAAGCACCAACCAGGCCATGGCCAGCAGCTTCAACTCATACCAATTAGGAATCCTGAAATTCCAGATATCAGAGATGGACCCAATAATGTCTCTTTGTACAATCGCAGAACGGAAAAAGGACCGGCATAACAATTGTACCAGTAGATAAGGGACTGCAGGACCATCTCCGTGAGTGTGATGAATGAGTACAGGATCCAGTAGGCCAGCCACTGCTCGTCGTCGAGCTTGGACGAGCTCTCCATCGCCTGCACTGATGCATACCTGTAAACCGATACCAAACTTGACCACAGATTCATAATACCAAACTTGACCACAGATTCATAAAGCTTTTACAGAGAAAAAATGTAGAAATTGCTGTGCACTTACAGGGGATAAAGCAGAGTGACAGTAGGCCTGCATTAATGTTGAAAGAGGAGGAGAAACAAAATTATAAACTGAATCACTGTCGGTAAAATAGACGGCCAGACCAATCATCAGTGTGAATTCGTAGATGAAACTGCACATCACATACCCTGCTAAGGAGCGAAGGTGAGATAGGATCGTCCACAGCTTGTCCATTTTCAGTGATGCTAACAATTAACTGTGTACCCCTAGAGTGCCTCCTTGGTTTGATAACCAGTGGTTTATGGACGGCATGACCTATGCCTGTTGTTTGTAACTTTGGATGATGATGTGTACAAAGGGGGGAAAAGATGGCATGGATCGTCCCCATTTGCCGGCTAACTGATCTTTATGCTGTCCACATTCAACAGATACGCGCACTACACCGATGGTGAAAGCAAAAGTTTTTTTTTTTTTTTGAGACTTGGTGAAAGTGAAAGGTGCAAAGGGAACATCGTCCAAAATTACAATAGCCGCTGGTAAACGGATACTCATGTTGCCACATCAGAATATTAGCCCATTCAGAAGAGAGATAAATATGTTTTCATTTCGACAAACAGTATTTGCACTGACCTTTATCCCATCAGAATTTATCCCATCCAAACAGGCCTAGGAACTAATTAAGTGATAATCTTAATGACCGATGTTAAATTTGCACTGCATCATAAGTTTAGGCATTGTTCCAAAAAAAGAAAAGGCTGTTTTCAGAGAAGGGAGCAGAGAAATATTCAGTGTGAAAAGTCTGTCCCAGAACACTGTATTGACTTATTGTCAGGTCTCTTCTAGATCGGATTCAGATGATCAATACGAAAAGTTTGCTCTTGTCTCCATTCCATTCAGTTGATGTTCACACATACAGAATGGCGTACATAGATTAAATATCTGTAAGTGAAGAACATGACCAAACACAACTGAACACTACATCGCTACAGGTTCCCGGGACACGCTGCATGGATTGGACCACTGCACCCTGCTTCAGTAAGCTTCATGATCCTGAAACATTCAAACAAAACACACCAATCACATCTCCAACGAAGAAGGAAAAAATGATCCTATTTGTCTGCAAGTGTGGCTCAGCTCACCTTCTTGGGGGTCACAAAGGCGAGGAACTTGCTCTTGGGCTTGTCCTTGTCCTTGGACGAAGGCGACGACGATTTGCCGCCGTCGTTCTTCTTGCTGGCGCCGCTGCTAGAGCCGCCGGCAGTGAGGCCATGCTTCCGGAGCTGCTCCCGCACGAACTTGTTGTAGATGAACGCGGCGCCCCTAAAGTTGGGGAGCACCAGCCACGCGATGAACAGCAGCTTCAGCTCGTACCAGATCGGGATCCTGAAAGAAAGGGTCCACCATTCCAAACAAATCTTCAGGCTAAATGTTTACAGGAAACCATGAAGTGATTAAGCCGAGATCATGGGTGAGATTATCGGTGACTCGGCAAGTACCAGTAGATGAGAGACTCAAGGACCATCTCCATGAGCGTGATGAATGAGTAAAGGATCCAGTACGCGAGCCACTGCTCGTCGTCCAGCTTCGACGGGGTCTCCATCGCCTGCACCGACGCATACAAGGGGTACAGGAGCATGACAGTTGGCCTGCAAGAACCAAAAGAAGCAGCAAAAGTTCAGACGCCTGATCTGAAGAACTGAACCGTGCAAGAACTGAAAAAACTGAACAATATGATCAAACAGCGATGATAAGAGGAAGCTCTGCACATACCCAGCAAGGGAGTGGAGGTGAGTAAGGATCGTCCAGAGGTTGCCCATCTTCTACAGCCTTCTCAGCTCGGTGCTCTGGTTGTGCTGTAACTTTCACTGGATGCTAGCGATGGGCAGAGGAGTGAGCCAGAAAAAAAAAAAGTCTTCGCTTGCTTGGAGTTGGGTGGTGTTTCGGGGGAGGGGAGGCTGAGGTTTAATATATAGGAAACCACTGTGTGACAAGGATAATGGACACTTGGCGTGACACCATTGGAGATGTGCTTTGTTTTTGTCTCGGTCTGATGGAGATGGGGGACGGGTCACACGTGGCAACCTGGTACAGCACCGACCAAGTCAGGTACTTTGCTGAATTCGGGACATGGCAATGAGGTCGGAGGTCTGACACTTTGGTATTGAAAGGACGGAGAAAATAGGAGATGCTCATAGTTTTGGTTCATGTGGACAGGAATGGCAGAAAATATGGGGAACTGAGATTCTCAAGTTCCAGTTCACGTGCATTCTCGTGCCTTCAGGTATTAATTAATCTGTCGAAAATAAACTGAGTTTTTGGGACTAATTTTATTTTGTATGTGTATCAGTAACTTTGCAGCTGTAATGTAGGAGTATTCTATTTGAGGATTCTAGGTTAACAGAGTTCATATACAGCTGAGGCCAAAGCGTTAGAAAATGGCATGTGTAATGAAGCCTTTTGTTTGGTAGGCCAGTGATATCAACGGACTTAGGAGAAAAAACTTGAAATTTTAAATATTTCCACTTCTTATATTCATACTCTAAGGACGTCTCAAACATGCATATCAGCTTAGCTTATAAAATCAGTCATCTTTTCTTTCACCTTCCTACATAATGGAGAGGGCAAAGAGATAATCTCTTTTGCACCTTTTTCGATATTTTAAGGGCCAGAACTTAGAGTAACTCCACTGGATATCATTTTAGCACTTCTTACAAACACAGATGGGAGTTCCCGTATCCTATGCCTCTTCTTTTTTATCAACCCACTCCATCGACTACCCATCTCATCTAACCATGTGGTGGGGCCACATGTCATTACATTCTTCTTCTCTACTTCTCCTCTGTGTCTGCTTTGGAGCCTACACTTGCTCAGTACATTGCTGTATAAAAGATAAATTATCGTAGAAGTGATATTTTAAGATAGTTATTGTTGAATTGGTTGACACATTTTTTGAGCTAATAGGTAGCACTAAGTGTGGAAAGTGCCCTAACATTTGTCAACCTATCCATACATGGGATGCAAACCCACACCAATCTCATCGTGTCAGGTTGATGTAGACAAATCCATCATCGGAGATGCCACCAAGGGCACTAAGGCTATCTCCAAGGGGATTGCCCATCTTCATTCCCCAAATCCCACTCCACTTTGTGTGCTATGTTATCTACGGTGCGTAACAATACAAAACAGTGCTCAAACAGTGTTTTGGGGAAAAGGATGGGTATCCCCTTAGAGTGAGCCTAATGCCGGAGACCATATGAATTGGAAACCCAACATGACCAAAGTCCAAACTCCAAAGAGTCGCCTTATCGCCGGTGAGTTGCGATTGACAATACTGTCAAATCACAAGGCTACTACCTAATACCTAGACTACACTACATATTAGTGCCCACTAAGGCTATCTCCAACAACATTCCTCATCTCATTTTCTCAAATCTCACTCCACTTTGTACATTATATCAGCTATAGTACATAACAGTGCCAAACAATGTCGAAACAGTACCGGTTCCTCATTTTGAGCGGTACCATCGGAGAGAGCCTAAGCCCAATCCCTCACCTTCTAGAGCCAAAGAAGATGCCAAGAATCAGGCCCATTGGAGTTAAAAGTATGACCTCTTCCTTCCTTTTATTTAAAACTTTAACTGTGCCAAAGGAAAAGAAACATTATTTGGTTATTTGGATAGTCTGGATGATAAGATCAACTTACTTTATTTCATAAATTCGGTTATTTTAAAAATAGACATGGTAAACTATTATTATTATTATTATACGTAATTACTTCAAATTCAGCCATAGCATGCACACCGTACACTATGACCAAAACTCCTAGTGTAGGCACTTCAAATTCATCCAAAAAAACTGTTTTGGCATGGAAATCTGAATCTATTTTTAAAGCAATTATAAAATCTACTTATTCGCCATGAAATCATTAATCATGTGAGGACGTAGGGCTTACGAGTGTGGATGAGAAAAAACCCATCAGCCGGCATCCAACGGTGTTTCCTCGCTAGCTAAAATAAGCTACCTGCTCACGAGTCAAAGAGGACGCTGACCTGCTACTACGAAAGGACGCTGGTACTTGTGGACCTAGCGAAACCACGCAGCCGGGCCGGGGCCTATCCTCGAAACGCGCCATCAAGCACAAAGCGGCCGGTGGGCCCACGTGCCGTGGCACGAGACGCGACGCCTGGTGACGCGTGCGCCCGGGGCGACGCACCTCCCCTGGCCGTGGCCGTGACAGTGAGAGATGGGCAGGCATAAAGAAGCCGTCAGGTCGGCGCAGGGCGCGTACACGTCGCGGCCGGCCGCCCACGCGGTGCCCACGCGGAGCGGCAGAGGAACCGATCCACTCATGGCGCGGGGAACGCAGGACGCGGCTTCCGTGGATCAGAAGGTGAAGGTGGTCATCAAACACACTGACAAACGGTTTACAATAGGTATTGATGTTGAAGTGCTTTTGAGTTTTGACGAGCAATATAACGACGTTTTCGACCTTTGAACTTTGTTGGATGTTTTCGTGGTGTAAGACTCCCATAACGGTGGGGTTTTGAGGATTCTTCGAAACACTGTTTTACGATGTTTCATGTAAATGCTGCAACGTAGATAGAGAGAAGTAGTTGGAACAGTGATAAAGAATGAGATTTGATGAATACCGTTGGGGATAGCCTAACGTATCTAGATGATCTGATGTTGTGATCCATGTGGTTTCGTACCGTCGAGAAACCTTATTAGAATACCTACCGGCGTCATTTAAGCCACAAAATTCTACAGTGAGTAGGCACCACCTAAAATATCTAACCGTGGTCTTTGAAACAAGGTGATAATTTTTTGGTTGCATTACTGGTTATCTTTTAGATGTATATGTATACTATTTAATAGTGACCGTTACATTGAGAGTTTTTTCTTAGATTTATCTTTCAGCTACGTAGATTCATCGATTATGGAACCTCAGTTCATGAACTTAATATATTTATTAATTGCAAATCTGTCTTCTTGAATCACACGCAGAGGTTAGCTTTCTTGTCAAGGCAAACATGATGTGTATTGTTAAAACTAAAGAAGTTGTGGTGTTGCGATAGATGGGTTCAGGTCATTCGGGTGGATTTCAGCGTGGGGGCTAGGGGTTAAATCACCGCTAATCCCCGCATAGTAAATGGAGTCCCCCTAGAAGCTCATCGACAATTTTTATGCATAAAAGAAGAAAAGGTGAAGAACTGAGAAGAGGAAAAGGGAGAAGAGGAAAAAAGGAAAAAAAAAGAAAACAATAGTTAGTATGTTCTCCTTGTCGAAACCACATTGAGCATTTGCGCATTCTGTTTTTATAGTCCACAATTTTATTCATATTTTAGATATTGTTATCAGTCTAGTTCGTGTGTTCATCCCTGCTACCTCATCCTGACCTGGTCGTGCTATACTCTACACCACACCCAAACACAAACTATGTTCAACTTGGTTTGCCCTTAGAGCCAGCTAGTGTTAGTTTTTTTCCGGTGATACTAGCCAGCACAAGTTGCAACACAGCCCTTTCTAAACCCTTGTTAGAGGTTAATAGATATAAATTTTACATACAGATTCAAAATTATGTATTTTTCAAAATAACACAGCAACAACAACATAGCCCTTTTACTCCAAAACAAGTTAGGGTAAGCAGTTAAAACCTAATATGAACCGCCAACAAGAGAGAAACAGAGAAATGAAGAAGAAAAACAAGGCCTAAAACATAATGCTACATGGATAAAAGCCTAATCAAGGTTCATGCCCATGTATTTTTTTTCCAAACTAGTTTATAGAAAATTTGCATCTGACTCTTAGCTTTGTTGAGTTTTGCCACAATATGAGTCTAAAAATTTAGCTAGAAAAATTAGTCGACTGCAACATGGAGAGCCGCCACATCTTACACCGCTTTGAGCCGAAATTTCTTGTGCTTCCTACACTTATGATACTACAAGTTGAGAAAAAGTTACACAAACAACAAAGTTTGTGAAGGAGAAAGTAAAAATGAAAAAAAGTAAGAAAGAGAGCATATAAGAAAGATCTAGAATGTTTGCATGACTGTTGTATGCTGTTGTCATCATTTCACCTTGCTTACCTTCATTGTTTGCCATAATTAGTTCTAGGAACAAATTTGCATAGGCAACCAGAACAAGTACTTTCGAAAATTATTCATATTTTCAACATGTTTCAACTCTTGCTAACCCTTGCTACATAATTGGCCACCCAAGATCCACATGTATATTGGTCATTATAGGTTGGAATAAGTTCATTTTTGATCCCCTCAACTCTTTTGACGGTTTTGACTGGTTTTGTGATGACGTGGACAATGGTATTGGGATTATTTTTGCCACCTAGGCATTGACGTGGACTGGGCCCACCTATCATACACTCCTATCTCTCCCTCTCTCTTTTTCTCTCCCCTCTCGTCCCTCTACCAGACCGCCACCCTCTCCATCGAGCCATACTAGTCGTTCTAACGGAGGCCTTGGCCTCCCTGCTTCGCCGGCGGCCCTGTAGCCTTGGCTGCCACGATCAAGAAGAGGAAGGTTGGGTGCAAGAACTAGGTGAGGTGGAGCTGGCTCGACGCCACCATGCATGCCAAGAAGGCCCCACCGACCATCAACGACTCGAAGGAGGAGGGCGAGGTGGTGGCGGTGATGGAGAAAGAGGAGCAGAACAAGCCCACCTGCCGCCGCTACCCCTTTCGCTCTCGCTCCCACACCCAAGCCCCACTCCCAAAAGGTTGACCAGTGGGTGGCTCGCCGATAGGTTTCAGTGGAGCTCGAGCAAACGGAGAAGGCTGATAGAGGAAGAGAAGGCTGACAAGGGTGAGGTTGCAGATCAATCCGCTAATATTGGTAGAGTCGTAGAGGGGGATACGGTGGTGGGGCAGCCGCTGGATCCACTTCGCGCCACCGATGCTTGAGGTTCGCATTGCTTGTCCGCTATGGATCCAGGACCAGCAGAGTGCGGGGAGATATGAGAGGAGGTCCATGTGGATCCATGGTTGGTGGCGGTGGGTAGAAGAGAAGGCGAGCGCTGGTGGAGAGGACGATGTGGGGTGGCGGCAGCGGCGGCGGCGGAAGAGGATGCAAGCGAAGTGGGGGCGGCCGAATGGATTGGGGAAGGAGGGGAGTTCGTGGAGCCTACATGCCTGTGGTTGATAGGTGGGCCCAATCCACGTCAGTGCTTAGGTGGCAAAAGTAATGCCAATACCTTTCTCCATGTCATCATAAAGCCAGTCAAAACCATCTCAAGTGTCAAGTTTTACTCGTTTTGTGAGTTGAGGTGTCTGATTTAGCCAAAATAAAAATTGGGGGAAGGGGGGTAAAGTTGGACAACGGAAGAGTTGAGGGGCCAAAATGTTGAGTCATGTACTATACTCACTCCATCCCAAATTGTATGTGGCTCTAGCCTTTTTTTATCCATCTTTATTCATATGAATATTGATAAATTTACACATATATTGAACACGCATAGAGTAATGAATGAATGTCATAGAGATCTAAAACTGCTTACAATTTGGGACGTAGGGAGTATCAGACAATCTTGGGTAATATTATTGGAAATCCTAATTGTAAGTTGCACAATTTGAACATTTCAAGTAACCCGAATGGCATCCTGAAAGCGATCATGATATACATCCAAATAAATGTAAAATATTATGCATGTAAAGAATTTTTTTTGAGGAACAATTTATCATCGAGTTTCTATTTGTTACAAACTTTACATAGGATGCTGAGAGCAATGATACAAGAGATCATATGCAAGATAATAATCTTCTATGTCTACATAGCTAACCCCACCACTATTTCTCTAAACATGCATAGAGCCATGTTATCTTAGTAGTCTACCAAGTCCATGCCATTCACCATCCACTAAGACTTCTATTTATACTTCCATTAATTTTTAATGGCTTCTTGCATGCTTTTCTATCGACTGCACATCAGCATCACCTAATTACCACAGCAATGCATGGGGAATTCATCCAGTTTAAACAAACATAATGACATAAGAGTTATTTTCACTTGACGCGAGCAAAATTGATATATAAAATCCTACCATAATTCATGCTGCCGTGGAGCAATAGTTAGTGGCATACTTTCCTAGATTCGTCTTTGTAACAATATGTTATTGTTCCAAGTGATAAAGAATAGTAGTACAATGATACCTCAAATATTCACATGCCATAACTAGCCAATGAACATGATACTTTCATTTTGGAAATCAACGCTTTTATTGGACATATTATTCTAATTGATATCGTGAACGAAGAGATAAATATTTGTTGTCTTTTTGAAATTATTATGGATAATTTTGAATTTGATATTCTACATAATCTGAGAGAAACTCCTTTACCATAATATGTATCATTTCACTAGTAGATATACTTGTAAATGAGAACATATAATAAATCGAATCTACACTTTTTCAAATGTGAAATCTTCTTTTTGTGTGTAAAACAATATTATAAACTAGAGGGTTACAACAACATTTGTTATGTCATCAAAATCCCCTTCTATATTTTACCTTTGTCTAGGGGTAAACTTTACCCCTTGAACTTCAAGACCAGATATTTAACCCCTTAAAGTTTGCAAAACCGGATAGAACACCCCTGGGTCTGTTTCGAGGGTGGTTTGCTCGAGTGCGTGCTCCGCCGGCGCTGCGAGCCAACATGAGGGGGAGGCCGCCGTGGCCGCGGGCGAGGTCACGGCCTTCGCGGACGCGGGCTTCGCCGCCGACGCGCGAGGTCACGGCCGTAGGGCGCACCGATGGATCAGCATGCCCCGCGCTCCCTCCCACAACAGCTGCCAGCGAAGCATGTTCGCGTGCCCGCATCGGCGCCCGTGCTCCCACCCAAGGGCCGCACCGCGCGGAGCCCAGCTACGCCGAACACCCATGGCAGCAACGGCAGTGGCCGCACTCCTGCGCAAGGGGGCTCCAGCGGTGGCAGCGGCCTCACTCCCTCCAACGCCAGCGGCCGCGCTCCCACCTCTAGCAGCGCCCGTGGCCACACCAGCGTTCGCAGCTGGCTGCCAGAAGGACAGGGAGGGGACTGTCATGTGGACCCTAGTGTACTACTAGTAGCAACCACCCTCAAAACCGTTCCCGAGGATGCTTTATCTGGTTTTGCAAACTTTGGGAGGTTAAATATCCTGGTTTTGAAGTCCACGTGGTAAGTATACCACTGGGGAAGGATTTGAGGTTTATGTATACTTTTTTCTATATTTTGTTGTATAATATTGCTTTAAACAATATCCATATTCAAATTTATAAAAAAAAATAATTTGTATCGATCCTTGTTCATTCTTGCCTCACCCTCTCCCACAAACTGTTCACCAAACACTTGATGCATATTTTGTAGCATATCATTTTATTACTTTGAGACAATGATATGGTTTATCTAGAAATGCTATGGTTATCTTATGAAAAATTGTGTTTTAAAAACCATGATTTCGTAGATTTTGGCCTGTGTTCGGTTCACCGATATCAGTCGTATCGGAATCGGAATAGTGGGTCAGAATCTTCTGGATGCTTGATCCATCAAATCAAACAGCATGCGTGACCAGTGGGCACTGCTACTTTCCGCTACGATACAGGTATCGGACAAACGATCGGAGCCTTTGTTGGTCACTCACTGCAGTTCTGCAACGGCAACCTAAACTTTTGCTGTGTTCTGAGTACCAGTAACATCATAGCAAACTTCGTTAAAGCCAAAGAAAACCTTGGCCGCCTCATCCACGTACATTACAATATCCACACAAAGTTAATAGCCCAAAGCCAGATTCTGGAACTATCAAAAAAGACCAAATGGCAGTTAGTCATTTCTCGCTTCCGGACGAATGGGAGGACGCCTGCTTGTTCTGCCTGATTGACCTTGGCACAAAGGTAAGTCCACGAGAGCGGCGGTGGCCAAAAGTGACGTTTGTGGGCGTTGAATCTGCAGTGCTCAACTTCGACACAGCAGATGTGAGTTCGTCAATCTTCTGTTCAACCTCCATTTCATTCTCCTTGGCCTGCGTATGCTGACACTCACTCTCTTTCGACTCATTATGGTCAAGTTGCTTTGGTCGATACCTCCAGTTTGTTGGCCTTACGCCTTTTCTGTCGAGATCCATAGAGTTATCCGTTGTCTCTTCTCCTTTGTGAGCAGTCTGCCTCTGGGACTTTTGCCGCTGCCGCTGGGAAGGCCGTGCCTTTTTAAAGAACTCGAATGACTTGGGAAATTGATGCTTGTCGATGAGGTGCTGCTGCCGACTCTTATAACTCTTCAACTTCAACCCACATCCCTCCACCAAACACTCGTACTGTCACAAAAAACAGCACACATCAACATGTAAGTGGTTGTCCAAACAAGGGACCAACAGAGCGCTATTAATGTAAATTTGCCAAGAGTAAAATTACGAGCATATTTCAATTCTGCCCTCAATACTGGCGATAGTTCTAAGCTCATCATCAGTTGAAAAAGTTACCATAGTTCTAAGCTTATCATCAGTTCAAAAAGTTACAATACTTGAAATTTCTGATTCCAAATTTTCTGTAAATTTGACTAATCAGTGGAAAGATGAACAATTTAATTTATAAGAAATGCTGTACTGGATAGATGATTATTACCATTGGAAAGCCACGTGCAACTTTCGCTTGGAAATATGAGTCGTGTGCCTCGGAAACATGAATGCTTAGCAACCTTGAAGTTGGATAAACTCTCGAACATACTGAGCATGAAGCAGTATGTCGTGTGACATAGTGGTCCTCAAAGTCCTCCAAACAATCTAGATGGGCACCACAACCAGCAATTGGGCAAAACAAGGTGCTGCAAGAGATTAAGACACATGAAAAACTAATAGAACTATGGGAAAAACGAAAGGATTCACTGCAGTAGATAAAACAAAAAACATGCTTGATGCAGCAGAGTTCTGCTTTTTTCCTTCTGTTAAGCAGACTTTGGACAAACACAAAACATGTCGCTGCCTTTGAGACTCTGGACAAACAACCCAAGTGCCATTGTAATTTAGTTAAGCAGATTTTTTTCTTCAGTGTAAATAGGCAGCCAGCATGAAGTCGAACATGCCATGCCCAGTTCTAGTATACAGAAGACATTTCCATACTCTTCTTCACTATTTTGTAAGACGACCCTACATGACAAGTGACAGATAACCACACGGAGTTCACAATGAGCACTTAAATATCTGTGATATGGTTGGAAGCCCCCTTTCAAAAAGAAACATAAAACAATGTGAAAATTCCAGTAGAGTACACCTCAAAGGAGTGTCCATGTATGATGCAGAAACTGGCATTCTCCAATAGAGAACAAACTGCATGAAGATGCTGTTGAGAGATGCAAGGAGTTCTAGTCTTCAAAAAGGAAAGTGCCTGTAAAACTCCACAGCACCATCATACACATATTTGGGTTGGATATTGGTGAAAAGTTGAATTATGTTGTCGCTTTTCAGTTCTTCAGCTTCATTTTATACCAACTAATGCATCAGAACAGAGTTTGTAGCTGGTGCCTATTTTGTTGTTTTTTGCCCATTTTTGCAAGGTGTTCCATTTGAACTCTTCTATCAGACATATGAGGCAAAGCTGGTGCACTTGTTCTAATGAACATAGAACGACAGTATAACATTTTGTACGCTTAGATATCATAGTATCATTACATACAAGCTATGAAATCCCACATAAAAATCGTTTGTGCTGTCCCCACCACATATTTTCATTGCTTAAATTGTATTATGATTTGTGATTTGCAGTCTTGAAAACCACAGGTTTATTATGCATCTAATGCAAAACACATAACAACACATCCGAAACTACATCTCAGGCAATTAAAACAGCAGCCTGATTAATGTGACTGCTGTACAAGTATGTCTCAAATTAGCAAAGATTCAATAATTTCACAAAATTAAATTAACAACAAATGTCATGATGAATATAAAGCAAGGGACCAGAAACATTTTTAATGAAATATAGTATATGCAAACTCTATAAGTATATAACTCATGGTTTAAACATAAATATGGCACAGGTAAGAATAGATTCGCTTTGTTGTGGACACATTCATAGGCTGTATCCTATGGCAGGCGGCGGCCACAGCCACAACAACCAGCAGATTAGATAGTAATGAAGTTTGTTAGTTTGTTGGATAGTTTGTTTGGTTAGTCCTTATTGTTTTGTAAGCTGGCTGTTATAAAGCTGGGGATAGTCATTAGAAGGTGAAGCAGAATTAGATCAAGCTCAGAGCCTCATAGGGAGGGCGAGCCAATCATGCTATCGTTTATCCACATTATTAGTCATATCAGGCTTTCTCTAAAATGCATCAACAAGTAGCTGCTGTAATATGATTTGCTCTCAGATTAATTCTTAGCTGGCCCCAAGACTATAAGGTCCTGCCCCCTAAGTTCAAAGTAAATTTCACTAGCTGGATTAACTGAACATATATTGGGACAGATCCAAAGTACATGATCTGAACCCATTCATTAGATTGACCTATGATGTTTAGCATATAAGCAGAACCATATGAAAAAGAGCATTAAAGAATATAGTCAAGCAATGTACCCTATGGTGGTTCTAAATAAGTACTAGTGGCAATCCAATGCAACCAACACAGATTACCCATCTAATGAATTACAAATCACGCAAGCCAGTATTCATCACAGCTTAGAAGAATCTATAACATAGCTACAGCTAATCAGATCTCGGTTGGGAAAACTAATCATCATGAATCTATAAAGCCACACGAAGCATGCAATTGGTCCCAACAGTAGTATTCATTAACAAAGCACAAGACTAAATTGCAATATGGAAGTAAAGGGAATGCTGAAAAGGCCTCATATCCAGAGTTGTCATAGGAGACATCAATGATTCAATGGCAAGGCAAGTCGGCACGACAAAGGCGTTGTCCCAAAAACAACCATGCCCCCTCTATCCTGAGGTCATCGTGGGCATGTTTCTCAGAGAGACAATACCACTGTGCTGGATGCACATGCACTCAATATGCAGTGGAACACTGCAATATAGAGCACCCAATGCTCTTTTTCATATGGCTGTGCCTATATGCTAATCATCATAGGCCCCTCTAATAAATGTGTCTAGATTATGTACCTTGGATTTGTCTCGATATATGTTTCAGTTAATCTGGCTACTGATATTACTTTGGACTTAGCTAGGGGACAGGACCTTGTAGTCCTGGGCAAGCTAAGAATTAATCTGAGAGCAAATTACTTTACATCAATACTTCTTGATGCATCATCACAGAAAGCCATCTTTTTTGTCAATGCTATGTTCCATGCTTGATCATGAATCATATAGTGTGGCGGTGTGATTATAGTATATTTAATAAAAACGCACATGTTCTTTAGAATTATCTCAGCATAGCATTTATTTTTTTTATTCAATCCTAGAATCGGTTAAATGAATGTTTGCAAATTCTGGAGCTAATTCTAGTTGTATTTTATCACAATTGTGGAGGCTATGTATCTTTTAGATCAACTATTTACTAGCATCCAGGCTCTTCGTCCCTTACCATCCGAAGGCACAAGTAGCACTCTTCTACTGTTACGATACGATACGATCCAGGAATCGTAGAAACGAATGGAGCCTAAGTTGTAAAAGAAACTTTCTTACCACGTGCTGGCTACTTCCATCTTCTCAAGCTGGTTCCGATCACCTTCTGAGAGATCCAGAGCAACCTACACAGCAAACAAACAAACAAAAAATTTGAGAACCTCAGTATAAGCCTTACAGAGCGAACAGAGTCCAGAAGCTGATTAGCAGAACTGCCATTTGCAGCAAACAGAGAGAAAGCCTCCATTTTCAGGGACATCAAGGGATTCTTCTTTGTCACGGCTCACGCATGGAGCGGAATGGCGTGTAGTGACAAATCATTCCCTTCCATAATCCCTAATCAAAATATCTGGATTTCTCAGCAAATTCACCCCCATGAGCCTGGATCCATCGCCGTACAGCCAGTGCTAGCAGCTAGCACAAAAAAAAAAAAAAAAAAAACCGAAGAAGCGCTGTTACGCGCAGTTCCGTGCAGGAAACGAAGCGCCGCGGCAAACCTATAGCTAGAATCGGCTTGCCTTGCCCGAACAGGGATTCACCTCCCCGGGTCCCCGCCAATTGGCCACGAGTTCGTAAAAGGGCTCGGCGTGCGTGGAGCTGAGGCAGGAAGGGAGGGGTAAAAGGGAAGGGGATTATCCGTACGTGTTTGGCGAGGAGCTCGCGTTCGAGGTCCCCGGCAGCGAAGAAGGCGTCGTCCGGGGAGAGCCGCCGCCGCGCTGCCAACCAGAACCCTAGCTCCGGCCCTGTGACCGCCGCCGCCGCCGCCTCAGCCTCCTCCTCCATGGCGTCCTCCGGCTTCCGCGGCATCCGGTCGATCCGGGCGACCCCCTCCAAGCCTCCGCTCTCCGCGTGAGGCAGAGGGAGGGGAGGGGAGGGGAGGGGAGGAATTGAGTTCGAATTCGAATTCGGGATGCGGCAGATGCCAGCTCGTCGCAGTTGCGCTCGTCGGCTCGTGCGTGCGCCGTGCCCGTGCGCGTGACCGCGTGTAAAAGGTGGTGATGGACTGGCATCCGTTCGCGGGCCGGGTAAAAGAGGCCCAGGGAATGGCCCAGGGATGCTGGGCTCCTTTCCTTTTTTTATATATTGATAGGATTGCAGGCTGCAGCCTTCATTTGTTGTTGGAATTTCTTTATTGTTCAAACACTCCTAGCCAATTTAAAATGCAGAAATTTCATAAAATAAAACAGTTCAATTTGACATTAAAAACATAAACATTGCAAAAAGTTCACATAGTCCAAGTTGGGCCTTAACTAGCCACATGTTCGGACCGAGAGCTAGCTTGGATACAAATGTCACCGGATGGGATGATGCTCACCAGTGTTCGAGCCATGCTCAAGTAGGGATTTATTTCTCAGAAATAAAGGTGGCATCTCCCATGGATGCGATGCACCTCTCATATAAAAAAGAGTCTATTCCATAAGTCATTATAAAAAAAATTAATTTCTTTGGACATTTGTGCCACTTCCATCTACTTTGTACCCGCGGACCTTATCTAGGTGTTGAAGTGACCCTAAAGCTCGTGTGCTTAATTAGGTGGCATTTATATTTAGGGTCAAATATGACCCATGAGGTAAAAAGGATACATCAATATACTCGTTTCACTACTCAACACCAAACAAGCCTATAGGGGTGGTACCATGCGGACGGCAGGCATGGAGCTCCAATGGCGAGGTATTGACCCCAACACAACTGAGTCAACACGAATGCCGTCGCTACTACTCGAGACATAGGTGCATGCAAGCTATTGTTCCTTGAGCTTAGGCGAGGCAGGCGACCACTTCGGCGCTCCAAAGACCATGACTCTCATGTATCCACATGTGCTTTGGCAGTTTGACTTGGTTTTCTGCTTTGGCTGCGATGAGTGTGGCTCCCCATGCTAGCGCATACTAGGCTTTGCCAAGAAGAGAGCTTAATGCCCATGCCCCACACATGACACTATGGAGGGTGCCATAGAGGAACGCAGGTAGGAAGCTCGCCCAAGGGTTGTGTTATGGAGGAAGAAGGGGGCTTCAGGGTGCAAGCTTCTAGGGACAACTTCATGGGAGGCTTCGCATGAGATGAGCAAGACAAGGACACCATGGAGCAGGGGAAGGGAGTTGAGGATGGCTCTTGTTGGGATTATACATGGGGATTGGAGTTGATGGTTGCTCCTGCAGCTACCGAGGGCACCCCTAGCCCTGGTGTTAACCTCCTCCTGGGTTACACCCAATCATCTTGTCACAGGGATTGATGGGCCACATCCTCACCACCATCGTCTCAGAGGTAAGGCCTCCTTACCAGCTTGTGGAGCTCAAAACAAAGTTGGCCTTTTGACATGGTGAAGCAAGAGCTCGGCTTCCTGCACAAGTACTACCACACCATTATCATTCTCTGTCCTATTCATCATCCCCTATGGAATCATTGTGATGATGCTCGTAACTGGCAATGAAAACATGGTCCTTCTTCCAACAACCTGCCCTTGGACATGGTCTTCTACTACAGGTTCTTTACGCACCAAACATATGTGCTCATTTGCATGGTGCTCTCCTATGACCTTATCATCATCATCCTCCTCACACTCACCCTCTTCACCATGAGTTGAAAAGTGCATGCTCTCTCTCCTGGCTAGCATCTAATGTCTATGCACTGCAACTATGACTATGATAGCAAACCCCGCAAAAATTGAACAATGTCCAAATGATACTAAATATGACCATGTGGTTAAAGGTGTGCTCCAAAATCTTCATCAAGGGTCACTAATTTACCATCCTCATCCTCCACCAGCTCCATTTGCAGTAGATCTAGATGTTACTCTCACGATCATTCCAGAGGTGCCTCATCGGCCTCCTTGACATCATCATCAATGCCAAGCCCAATGAGGCCATCGTCGTAGTCCTCAAGGGCATCCTTAGTGACCATGTTGATGGCCTAGTTCAACAATAGTAGGAACATGTTGCAGCATAGCGTCGTCCAACACCTAGAGTGGGTGTGCGATGAGAGCAGGGTGGTGCCATTATGATATTGGTGTGGCATTTGGTGACAACGCTGCTCGAGACTGTTGTCTACGGGGGTGCAGCGACTGTCACGCTGTCAAGGTAAATATGACCGTAACTCATGGAGTATGAGCCTGAGGCTCCTACCAAAGGACCCAACATGGATGGAGATAGGTGTATAGCGGATTGTTGGGAATGTTCCACATTGTGAGGTGTGGGTGGATAAGCATAGTTTATAAGATTGACAATACAACCCCTATAATGAGATATCTTTTCTAGGGAGTGTTGGCCTAATAGATCTAAAACCCGCTGTTGTATGCTGGGGGTGTGGCATCCCAATGGCCTCAGGTGTGTCTGCGAGGCATGCAGTGTGTGGTTGACCCAAGGAAAGAGTGTGTGGTGGCCCATATCTAACAAATATCAAGGACGAGATCGCGGGGTTTAGCCACGAGCACCTTAAGGTGCTGATGGCAATAAAAAAAGCGTTATGCAATCCAAGGAGGCTAATGTTGATGAGTCCATCACCTGACCATGCTTGCCCATTCTAGCGTCTGTGCCCATGTATGAGCCACCTTGACTCTTCCTGAAAAATGAAGAGGCTCATTGTCTATATTCCCCTAGTCGCACACATCTTAGGTTAGGAACAAGCACCTTAGCTCTGCTTGAATCAAAGAGGATGATCATCCATATTCCCCATTTGCGTCTTAGGTTAGGCTCCGGTGGATGTAGATTAGGTGCATGGGGATATTAACAGTCATCCTCCATGCTAGTGCAAACCCCTAAGGGATGGTTTCTGAATTAACCGTAGCATTAGTTGTGGGAGACTATGTTGAAACCTGACTCTGCCAACCTTGCACATGAAAACTATGAGGATGTTTTAATCAACCCTAGGAGGCTAACGACAGCGAGTTTGTCACCTGGCCAAATCTGAGCCATGCCGACATCCATGTGTGCCTATGGCCCCTAAGGCCCTGACACCTTAGCGTCGCCTATAAATCGAATAGGATCATCGCCCATATAAACCATCAACATCTTCGATAAGGTTTCGCTGCTCCGGTACTCTAGAGGCAGTAGTATAGGTGCACTTTTTTTTGGAGATGGAAGATATATTAACTCAAGAACTTCCTAGTAGCAAAGACTTGAATTGCAACTTCCAACTTCTATTTAACAAGAAACACTAAACCAAATGAACTTAAACATCCAACATAGTTTAGTGACACTCATCAATCTTGCGACTAGACTGCCACCCATACGTCCAAGAGAAGATATCTGATGCCACTCAAGATAATAGACATGATGCCTCTGAAGTGAGGTCGTGTGTATCTAATTGCTAAAGGATAGCCCATGAATGCATCCAACGGATTGTTGCAAAAATAACCTACAAAGGTGAACACCATTTTTTTTCTTTTCAAAAACCACAGTATATCTATATAGCCATAAAGACCAACACATGGTTGTCGCTCCAAGAAGGGTGATACGCTTCCAGGTGTTAAGTAAACCTTGCAACCATGAACCTAACATATGAGCAGCATTATTTGGTTTATTCAGGTTAGATGCATATTGTACCATAAACCAAACCGATCTAGTAAAGCAGCATTCAAAGAACAGGTGTCCTATTGTGTCATAAACATAGGACTTGTCACCCTACCAATTAGATTTAGCTAAGTCATCTTTCATGAGTATCACGCCTTTGCGTAGGTACCAAAGAAAGATTTTATCTTTTAGAGGTGCCTTGATCTTCCATTTCTTTGTTCCAGCTAGGAACATCTACCTGAATAAGAGCTTGATAATGAGACTTCACTAAGAACTCCCGATTTTGGGTTAAATTCCAATGGAATGAATCCTGCTGTTGTAAAAGAGTGAAATTGGCAATGTGAGGAAGTAGATTATTCCTTGCTGCCAACTTAGGGCCTACGAGGTCTCCATGCTAAGATAAATTGGGAGGAGGAAGTTCAAGACCTCTGCAAAGCATTGTTCTTAGGTCTTTGTATGTTTCAAATACATGGATATTGGGTTTGCAATGGTGTTGGGCCTAACTAGATGTCTTCCCAAAAGTAGACCTATGATCCATCCTTGACTTTGAAAGAGCCAAAGCATAGGAAATCTTGCTTAGCCTTCAAAAGCCCTGACTGAAAAGTGTGAGTCTCCTGGTTTCCATTCAACTTGGGAATACGAATTAGTTGTTGCCAAGTGCCATATGAAATAAGGAGTTTGTACAACCACTTGCTAAGTAGGGCAAGTGTTCTTGGTGCTCTGGTCATGAATCCCTAAGACCTTGGTCCTTAGGCTGGCTGAGTATACTCCATTTAGCAAGACGATATTTTTTCCTTTTGTTCATCTTCTTGCAAGAAGAAGCAAGATTATAAATAATCTAGCTTTCTTAATACTCCTTTTGGAACCTCAAAGAAATACATCATATACATCGGTAAGCTGTTGAGCACTTAATTAATCAATGCCAATCGCCCCCATACAGAGAGATGTTCGTATTTCTAGCTACTTAGATGTTCTGTTCCATGATTTTATTCCAACATGTGTTTCTTAGTTTCTTAATTAAAATGAATTGGAATGCCTAGATAGTTGAACAGGAACTCTCCCACCTTTACAACCAAAAATCTCCATATATTGGTATTAGTGGTTTTGGGCATTACCAAAGCAACATATCTCGCTCTTAGAAAAGTTGATCTTATGTCCTGACAACTGTTCGAAAGCACATAGTATGAGTTTCATATTAAGGGCCATCCCTTAATCATGTTCGATAAAGATTATCGTATCATCTGCATATTGCAGAACTGATAATCCTTCAAAGACTAGGTCTGGGACAATGCCTCTAATATGTCCATCCATGTTAGGTCTTTTGATTAGTATGGTTAGCATATTAGCCACAATGTTGAAAAGAAAAGGCGAGTGGGTCTCTTTGTCGAAGGCCTTCTTTGTTTAAAAAATGTACAATCTCTTTGTTGACATTGATAGCTATGCTACCTCCTCATATGAATGTTTCCACCCATTTTATCCATTTGGGTGAGAAACCCCATTCATTCTGTGGATCTGATGTAGAAAAGGCCATTTCACTTTATCATATGCCTTCTCAAAATTAATCTTGAAAATTACTCCATCATGTTTCCTCTTATGTAGTTCATGCACCATTTCATGTATGGGTAGCCCAAGGATACTTGGGTCCATACCTGACTTCAGGTGGACTTGGAGTCAGATGAAGGATTGGCAGGCCTTAAAACCACTACCTACTGGAGGAGACAATAACAGGCTTCTCCTCCAATAGGTAGTGGTTTCAAGGCCCACCAAGACTTCACAAGGCTTCAATTCCATCAGGCACATGCCCAAGTACCCCTTGCGGCACCTATCAGTGCACTCGGTAGGGTTTTGACACACCTAATCCACTCTGGCACCAGCTCTCTTTACACATGAGAGGGGTTTTCCATTATGTCACACTTAGGAGCAGTGCCTAGTGCTGACAAGTGCTCATCATAGCCAGGACGAGTGAGCAATCAAGTCCACTTGAGTCCCTCTAATGCATCTAGGGGTCCTTAGCCAACCCTAAGACTTTATAAATATTAGTCGTTACCCAAGTTAGGGTTTGCGTTTTACTTAGATTAATCTATCTTTTAATATTTTCACCGTTAAATTTGTTTGTGAGGTCCCACTTTGTGAGCTAATAATTCATCTGCAATTTCAGTTGTGTTCCTTCTATTGTTGTAGGAAGCCGGCGAGCCGTCGTCTGACAGCCAACACACGAGGAGCTAGGAGATTTTGCTACTGTTGTAGTCGCCTCTCCTGATGAGGACATCTCTCCTATTCATACACTTGATGACACTCCTCCAGTGCAAGGACCTATCACAAGAGCATGCGCACGGCAATTGGATCAACAGGTGAGCTCATTTCTTTGTGCACGTGCATATACTTGTGAGGATAGTATGCTACCTAATGTTTCTATTGATTATATTGAACTTAGGAACTTTGGAGAGGAACATGAAGGACTTGGGAACCAGCAAGGGCGAGGGAGGAAGCAAGAGGGGCATCCAAGTCAAGTCAGAGGCCCAATTCATCTTGAAGTAGGCCACCTCGGCCTTCAGGCACAGTCTGCACCAAAATCGTCGGCCAGGCCACAAACGGGCTCCGTTTTCGGCGATGCACATATGCCTGGAAAGATAAAAACATAAGCTTTCCAATTCCACCAGTTTTAGGCCTCTTGTAGTTCGGAGTCAATAGGAAATTGCATTGGAAATCGACAGATAGAATCTGTCCAGGGTGCTATTCCACCCCATTGGGCCATTGGGCCATGTATTGTGTGGCAGTCCTTTGAGTTCGCGTCTAGGAGTCCTTGGATGACCCTAAGGTCTATAATACCTTAGCCATCGCCCAAGTTAGGGTTTCAGGATTTGCTTAGATAACTTTGTCGTTGAACAGTTTTGCCGTTTGAGAACACTCCGGTTTGTGAGTCCCCAACTTTGCGAGATTAATCATTCATTTGCAAGTTTAGTTGCAATCTTTCTTGTTCTTGCTCGTGTTCTCGATTCACTAGTAGGGATTAGCCTTCATGACAAGGTCAACCGGGTAGCGCACGGTTGATAACCAGAGGACACATGGTGCTGCGACTGTAGGGGCTTGATCGTGCCGATCAGGAGCCGGATCGTGAGTGTCTCGTGCCGCCAAATCGACTTACCCTCCACCCTGACGGAAGATTGGGATTTCCTATTCCCATCAAGTGGTATTCAGAGCAAGATTTACTGTTAGGTTTGCTTGCCATTATCCTTAGTAGATTAGTTTTCTTTTCGTCCCACAGTCCACGAAAACCCAAAAAAAATCCATACCTACAACCACGACGTTAGCCTTTGCACAATTTCGGTTTCGGAGTCCGTAGTTCTGAGTTTGTGTCCAAGGTTGAGTCGTGTTGCTGGTTTAGATTGTGTTTTTGTTTTAGTTGTGTTCCATCTCTGCTGCATCTCACATCCTACACCGATCCAGATCACCGTTTGAGTCCTAATCGAGTTAGGGTTAGTCTTCATTACCACTGTTTAAGGTTTTCCCCTCATCAAACCCTAAGCCGCCACCTTTCCACCTTTCATACTGCCTTCCCTGGCCATACAGACATCCACCATCAACCTTTGCCATACATATCCATGCCATACATCTTTGTTTCCGAAGAGGTGTCACCTAGAAAACCCTAATTCAGGACCCCTATAGTAAAACGGCCGTAACTTTTCGCTCGGAACTCGAAACAGGGCAAAAATATACATTTCGGAAATCTGCAGAAAATTTTCGGATATCAGTTGTCCCTGGCGTTTGCCAGGTTTGGCTGACCAGTATTTTTGTGAAAATCGGTCGGGAAGACCGAGATTTCGGGTCCCCAAAGTTTCTGCACCCTTGTGTAAGACGTGTTTTCCTTCCACAGTTTCTGCTTCACCGACCACATCTTGTTTCCTTTTGTCCTGAAAATTTTGTGTGACACTTCCTAGTGTGTGTTTGAGTTAAAAAAATAGTGACAACAAAAGGTGTGACAGTGAGCAAAAAATAAAATAAAGAGAGTGCAAAACAGGAAGCAAAGGTGTTTGTTTTGACGTGGTGCTGAGCTGATATCTAGTTCCTTCCTTTATAGCCTTGGTTGTCTGTCTCCTAGCTTTCTTACTTGTGTGCTTTGCAACAAGAGCAATGACACATTTAGACCAGCAACTAGGGCAAGATCTTTGAACATTTATTCAGCATTACTATTTGTTACTGAATTATGTACCACTGACATATACATATAGCCTTCCTACAGCTCCACAGATACTGTCTCTTGATCAGTATAGGTTTGGGCCCTTGCAATCTCTTCATCACGCCCTCACGGTGTCATGAACTAGCCACCGGTTGCGCCGTCCTTTGCTGTGTTGTTAAGAACCGGGTAAGAACTTGGTATGTTTGCTTGAGAGCATGAGACACCACCTAGTAGTTTATAGGGCTCATAATACTTGTGCTTGTTTTCTTTTTGCTTTTCTACACTGACCATGGCAGGTGGCAAGAAAGACAATTCGGGTGATGACGATATTTCTCTCAAAGATTGTGTTCTACATTCTAAGTTGGCAGACATGGTAGCCAAGATCACAACAACGATCACGGAGGGCAATAAGGCGATGAACAAGTCCCTCGACACCCTGGCTCGCAGCATATCCTCCCTCACACTGAGGGTGGATGCCATCGAAAAACATCGTCCTGAAGCTAGTGCCAAGGGAGACGCCTCCGTCAAGAGCGTTGTCAACGATAACGGCAAAGGTAATGACTAGGACAACGACGCCAATGATGGAGATGATGAAGACGACAATTTTGAGGAAGAAGAGGAGAACGAGGAAAATGAAACTGAGATGCAACATCGACTCCGTAACCGTCTTCGTCGCAACAGGAAAGGTATAGAAGGTAAGAAGGGAGGTAACCATAGCAACAATGATGATCCCTTCGCCAAGGTAAAATTCAGTATCCCTTCTTTTTTGGAGCTTATGGTGCTGAGGCTTATTTAGATTGGGAAATGACCGTTGAGCAAAAATTTAATTCCTATCTGGTTCCTGAACAACATCGGGTTAGGCAAGCCAATAGTGAATTTAAAGATTTTGCTATTATTTGGTGGATTGAACTAGTCACCCTTCGCTTACAACCTGATACATGGGATAGGTTAAAAGAGGCTATGCGTGAATGGTTTGTTCCTTCCTCATATAAACGTGACTTGCGTAAGAAATTACAACGCTTAGAACAAGGAGACATGACCGTTCAGGAATATTATGCTGAACTGCAAAAGGGTATGATTCGCTGTGGGGTTAAAGAGGAAACTGAGGATAAAATTTGCCATTTTTATGGTGGGCTACAGCGAGAAATTCAAGACATTGTTGACTATAAAGAATTTTCTACTGTCAATCGCTTGTTTCATCTTGCCATGTTAGCAGAAAAGGAGTTGCAGGGACGCCAATCCAGGAACAGGGGCAACACCGGCACCACCTTCACACCCCGGGGATCAATGGGACAAGCAAAGACAGCACCTTCTTCCACCTTTCGACCGGCTGCACCGCTTCCTTCAGCGACCTCACGACCAGCAACAACAACACCCTTCGCACGTGCCCCGGGCAGTAGCAAGGTGTTGCCTCCCGCGTCTGCCAAGAGCTCCTCCTCTATCGCTTCCACAGGTCGTACATCGACGGAGATTCGCTACCACAAGTGCCAAGGTATTGGCCACGTCCAGAGGGAGTGCCCCAGCAAACGGGCATACATTGCAATTGAAGACGGTGGCTACATCAACGCCTCTGACGTCGAGAAAGATATCGACGATGCTGAAACCAACAATGATGACGAAGACATTGAGGGCTCCACCTTTGGTTCCGAGGACATTGCTGCATACCAGTCCATTATTGTTCAGTGCGTTCTTAGTGCACAGATGGAGCAAGCCGAGCAGTAGCAGCGCCACAACTTGTTTCAGATTTTCTTCGTCAACAACAACCGACGAGCGTGCGTGATTATTGATTCCGGCAACTGCAATAATTTGGTGAGTACTGATTTGGTCAAAAAGCTTGGCTTGACCACCCGGTCGCATCCACATTCGTATCATATTCAGTGGTTGAATGATTCTGGCAAAGCTAAGGTAACAAAAATAGTTCAGGTTCATTTTTCCATTGGTTCTTATGCTAATTTTGCCGATTGTGATGTGGTACCATTGCAAGCTTGCTCTCTTTTATTGGGTTGTTCATGGGAATATGACACTGATGCATTTC
This sequence comes from Paspalum vaginatum, assembly GCA_030272315.1. NCBI lineage: Eukaryota > Viridiplantae > Streptophyta > Magnoliopsida > Poales > Poaceae > Paspalum > Paspalum vaginatum. Next base: position 22,761,070 of record CM059016.1, read on the forward strand.
ACCATGGTAGAAGTAATAAATATACCTTCATGCATAAGGAAAAGAAAATTACGCTTCTACCTTTGACCTCTGCTGAAATTATTAAGTTTGATAGAGAGAGGCTCCCTACTGATAGCAAAACTGTTGAAACTAAATCTGAAATTCAGCATGTCACAAACCAAATAAAATTGAGGAATCCTGTCTTGCTTGCTGCAAAATGCGACCCTGCTGAAATTCATGATGCTGCTGCGTGCTATACTTTCATATGCAAAGATGCTTTGTTTTCTTTGGAAGATATACACCATACTTTGCCTTCTGCGGTCACTAACCTTTTGCAGGAGTATGAAGATGTTTTTTTCGCTGAAATACCTCCAGGGTTGCCACCTATTCGAGGGATTGAGCACCAAATTGATTTGATACCTGGAGCGAGTTGCCAAACTGAGTTGCTTATAGGACCAATCCGGAGGAGACTAAGGAAATTCAGCACCAAGTCCAAGATTTTTTGGACAGCGGGTATGTACGTGAAAGCCTTAGTCCTTGTGCCATTCCTGTTATTTTTGTTCCTAAGAAAGATGGAAGTTGGTGCATGTGCGTAGATTGTAGAGCCATTAACAACATTACCATAAGGTACCGCCATCCTATTCCTAGGCTAGACGACATGCTTGATGAGTTAAGTGGTTCTATAATTTTTTCTAAGATTGACTTGCGTAGTGGATACCACCAAATAAGAATGAAATTGGGGGATGAATGGAAAACAACTTTTAAAACCAAGTTTGGATTGTATGAGTGGCTAGTTATGCCTTTTGGGTTAACTAATGCACCTAGCACCTTCATGCGTTTAATGAATGAGGTTTTACGAGCTTTCATTGAAAAATTTGTGGTGGTATATTTTGATGATATATTGATTTACAGCAAGTCTTTGCATGAACATATGGACCATCTACGTGGTGTTTTTGGTGCTTTGCGTGCCGCACGCTTATTTGGTAACATCAAGAAGTGCACATTTTGCACTGATCGAGTCTCTTTTCTTGGCTATGTTGTGACACCGCAGGGAATTGAGGTGGATGAAGCCAAGGTGCAAGCTATTAGAAGTTGGCCTACGCCCACGAAGGTCTCACAAGTACGAAGCTTCCATGGACTTGCTGGATTCTACCGTCGCTTTGTGCCAAATTTCAGCACCATCGCTACCCCATTAAATGAGTTGACAAAGAAGGGAGTAGCATTCCATTGGGGTAAGTCACAGGAGGATGCCTTTAATCTTTTGAAGGGCAAGCTTACTCATGCTCCATTGCTGCAACTTTCTGATTTTGGTAAGACCTTTAAGCTTGAATGTGATGCTAGTAGGGTAGGCATTGGTGGTGTTTTGATGCAAGAAAATAAACCTGTTGCTTACTTTAGCGAAAAATTGAGTGGTCCTGTTTTGAATTATTCCACATATGATAAAGAATTGTATGCTCTTGTTCGATCTTTAGAAACATGGCAACATTATCTATGACCAAAAGAATTTGTTATTCATTCCGACTATGAATCGCTAAAACATATTAGAAGCCAAGTGAAACTGAATCGTAGACATGCTAAGTGGGTTGAATTTATTGAATTTTTTCCTTATGTTGTTAAACACAAGAAAGGGAAGGATAATGTCATTGCTGATGCCTTGTCTAGGAGATATGCTATGTTGTCCCAACTTGATTGCCGTATTTTTGGATTGGAATCGATTAAAGAACAATATGTTAATGATGAAGATTTTAAAGATGTCATATTGCCGTGCAAACATGGAAGAACATGGGACAAATATGTCATAAATGATGGATTTGTGTTTAGAGCAAACCACCTATGCATTCCAGTTGGATCCGTTCGTCTTCTTTTGTTACAGGAGGATTGATGGGTCATTTTGGTGCCAAGAAAACGGAAGCCGTGCTGTCCACGCACTTCTTTTGGCCAAAGATGAGGTGAGATGTTGAGAGGTTTGTCTCCCGCTGCACTACATGTCAAAAGGCTAAGTCACGATTGAATCCACATGGTTTATATATGCCTCTTCTTGTTCCTAGCACCCCATGGGAAGATATATCTATGGACTTTGTTTTAGGATTGCCTAGGACAAAGAGAGGGAGGGATAGTATTTTTGTGGTGGTTGATAGGTTTTCTAAGATGGCTCACTTTATTCCTTGTCATAAAAAGCGACGATGTTGTTAATATTGCTAACTTATTCTTTCAAGAAATCGTTCGCTTGCATGGTATGACTTCTACTATTGTTTCAGATCGTGATGCCAAATTTTTGAGCCACTTTTGGAGAACGCCATGGAATAAATTGGGGGACAAAGCTGCTGTTTTCTACAACCTGTCATCCTCAAACCAATGGTCAAACCGAGGTAGTGAATTGGACTTTATCTACCATGTTGAGGGCTGTTTTGAAGAAAAATTTGAAGATATGGGAAGAGTGTTTGCCGCATGTTGAGTTTGCGTATAATAGGGCGGTGCACTCCACCACCAAGGTAAGTCCTTTCCAGGTAGTGTATGGTTTCAACCCCCGTGCTCCTATTGATCTTTTACCTTTACCTACTACTGAAAGGGTTCATGATGATGCTAAGAAGCGTGCTGAATTTATTCTGAAATTGCATGAAACTACTAAAGAAAATATTGAAAGGATGAATGAAACGTATAGGGCTGCTGGTAGTAAAGGTAGAAAGGAAATAAAACTTGAACCGGGTGATTTATCATGGTTGCACTTGAGAAAGGACCATTTTCCAGATTTGACGAAGTTTAAATTGATGCCTATAGCTAATGATCCTTTCAAGATAATTGAGAAAATAAATGACAATGCATATAAGCTTGAGTTACCTCCCGAGTTTGGGGTTAGTCCCACATTTGAGATTGCAGATTTGAAGCCATACTTGGGAGAAGAAAATGAGCTTGAGTCAAGGACGACTCCACTTCAAGAGGAGGAGGATGATGAGGACATCTCTCCTATTCATACACTTGATGACACTCCTCCAGTGCAAGGACCTATCACAAGAGCATGCGCACGGCAATTGGATCAACAGGTGAGCTCGTTTCTTTGTGCACGTGCATATACTTGTGAGGATAGTATACTACCTAATGTTTCTATTGATTATATTGAACTTAGGAACTTTGGAGAGGAACATGAAGGCCTTGGGAACCAGCAAGGGTGATGGAGGAAGCAAGAGGGCGTCCAAGTCAAGTTGGAGGCCCAATTCACCTCGAAGTAGGCCACCTTGGCTTCCAGGGATAGTCTGCACGAAAATGGTTGCCCAGGCCACAAGCGGGCTTCGTTTTCGGTGATCCACATATGCCTGGAAAGATAAAAACATAGGCTTTCCAATGCCATCGTTTCAGTCCTATTGGAGTTCAGAGTTGACGAGAAATTGCATTGGAAGTCGACGGACAGAATCTGCCCAGGGTGCTGTTCCACCCCTTTGGGCCATTGGGCCATGTATCGTGTGGGAGTCCTTTAGTTTGCATCTAGGAGTCCTTGGATGACCCTATGGTCTATAAAACCTTAGCCGCCGCCCAAGTTAGGGTTTTGGGATTTGCTTAGATTACTCTGTCGTTGAACAGTTTCGCCGTTTGAGAACACTCCGGTTTGTGAGTCCCTAACTTTGTGAGATTAATCATTCATCTGCACTTTAGTTGCGATCTTTCTTGTTCTTGCTCATGTTCTCAATTCACTAGCAGGGATTAGCCTTCGTGGCGAGGTCAACCCAGTAGCGCATGGTTGATAACCAGAGGACGCATGGTCCTGCGATTGCAGGGGCTTGATCATGCCAATCGGGAGCCGGATCGTGAATGTCTCGTGCCGCCAAATTGACTTACCCTTCACCTGACGGAAGATCGGGAATTCCCATTCCCATCATCTCTTGTGACATGGCTGTAAGGAAAATGGCATGTGCCATATTTCCATGGTTGCGTTTTGGTGATTGGTTGACAGCCAACACTTGGGCTAATGAATGAGAACCAATGGACCGGCTCTATTGCCTCTGGAGTGATGAGTGATTGTCAATAGAAGCCAAAGACCCAGAAGGACTTGGGCACAAGACCTTTGATTGATAGGAGACCCTCCGATGGATAGGAGGTAGATGGAAGTCCTCTGAAGGACTGGAGGCATGCTCGACATCGGTCGGCCATGGGAGTTCGGTACACGGAGGAGTGGCATGGTGACGGTAGGAGTAAGACCTCTGAAGGACTGCGAGGCAACCCCAATGGACAGGGGGTGTTGGGCGCCACTGCGGTGCTCCAACCTGAGTACATGGTGCGAAGACGGATGAGGGTGTTGGTGGATTCACTCAAATCCGCCACCCTACCATCAAGTTACCAGACTCGACGAATGAGCTCATTCTTGCCGAGATAGAGTGGAGTGCGTCGTTCCAGGCCTAGGAAGGAAACCCTAAAGTTTCTCAGTTTCTGACTTCAAAACCAGGGGTCGATCGGCGGATTTGGACTACTGTGATGCCCTAGGCATCTCCCGAGCATTATCAAGTGCATACTTTGTTTAATTATTTCTCATAAGCATCATTTCATATCATACTAATGTGCATTTGAGTAAACATGGAGAAAATAGCTAAGTAATGCATTCAGTTTCGCAAAAATGATGCTATAAATGTGAGCATAACTTAAATCCTAGGGAAATTTAGGCAGAACTTTTTATACCAAACTTGTAGGTCTTAAGGTCGTAAACAACTTTGTCAATTAGAGCTTGGATGGAAAATGGGCTTAACTAAGTGCAAAGGGACTTTTGGTGTTACCCAACAAACATACTCCAAATCTGGCTTATTTAGAATTCTTCATTTTTCTATAACCTAGAGTCCTTTTCATGCAAAGGTCCAATCGGGAAAGTTTTAGGTTATGAAATCTTGAACAACTTTGTCAAAAAGACTTTTGGGAGAAAATGGCTATAAATAGGACATTTGAATTATCTAAGGAGAATAGTTCTCAGTCCAAACTGAGGGCTGACAGTTAAATTCAATTTGAATCAAACTTAGAGCCAGAATTTGAATTTCGTGCTTTTGACAAAGTTGTATATCTCAAAGGGTACAACATTTCATTCAATTGGGCCCTTTTCAAATTCGGCACGTAAATTGGTCAAATTTGCGAAAATCAGAAACCTGATCAGCTGGCCAAAGGGATTTTTCCTTTTTCGGAATTTCTTTTCTTTTTCCGTCTCTATGCCAGGTGGGACCCATCCGTCGGGCCGCCCGCGCCAGCGCATTCCACCGGCTCCCTTGCTCCGTGCACCCGGTCCATGCGTTTTGTTCTTCATTTCCGGCCTTGGCCCCACCTGTCAGAATCACCGGTCCATGGACCCAGCTCACCCGCGCACCTCCCTCTTCTCTCCCCGCCCGGGCGCGCCCACGCGGCGCCGGCCGCTGAGCGCCGTGGCCACGCGCCGGCCTCCCCGGCCGCCGCGGCCACGCGCCGCTGCCGCGCGCGGGCAGCGCGCACGGCGCGCCACCAAGGCGAGGGCGAGGCCGACCCCTTTTTCCCGAACCCTCCTTCACGCGCTCGGCCTCTCCGTCTCTTTTCCCGTTCGACCTCGCGCCAGTTCACGCCGCCATTGACGGCGAGCTCCGAGCTCGAGCTCGCGCCGCTCCCTCCATCGCTCCCCGTGCCTCCCCACCTACCCAGCGACCTTCGCCTCGCTCCCGCGCACCTCGCACCCTAGACCTCGTCGCCGTTCCCCGCCCGGACGCCGAGGTTCGACCTCGCCTCGACGTCGCGCCGCGCCGGTTCACCCTCGGTTCATCTCCGCCGCCCGCCTCGTCCACGCCGTCTCCGCCGTCACCGCCACCCCAAGGTAGAAGCCCCGCACGGGGAACACCTTCCCCAACCCGTGTCGCGGCCGCGGCGAGCCCCGGCTCGCCGGCACGCGCGCGCTCCCGCGCGGCCGCGGCCGTCGCGAGGAAGAAGAAGGGGGCCGGGCAAATTTCAGATCCGGCCCCTGCTTCTCCCCTTATTTGCGAATCAATCCACCGTGCTGTACGCTGAGTCTTGTAAATCCTGCGTACTAGCCCCTGGGGTTCCGAAATAATCACAATCTAGCCCCTGGTTCTGTTGATTTTCATTTTAAATTGATTATTTCGACAGAAACCTTTGAAAAATCCTAGAAAATTCAATAAAAATCAGAAAAGTATCAAATCAGTTGCATTGGAATCCTTTTGAATAGATCTGTCTAGGAAATATGATGGTTGAATAGGAAAAGACAGTTTTGCCCCTGTTTTTGTGCAAGCATGAAAAACCTTGATAAATAGGAAATATGGGTAAAATGACCTCCAAAAATTGTGAAATTTGGGCAGAGGCCCTATTATTCTGTGTAGGCTCTGTATAAATTTTGGTAGCTCAAATGTTCACTGTTAATTACCATTTTGCCCCTACATGTGATTTTAGCATAGAAATAAATGAGGAAATAATAGTATATAGAAGTTATGCTCTAAATGGTTTTACACATTTTATTTGTGCTCCCTGTAGTATAAAGAGCTCACTGTTAAAATGGGGTAACATGCATGTCAAGAATAGTTAATGTTTTGAAATTGATAAATTCATGCATGTTTAAATTCAATAAATAGAAAATGTGGGTTAAACAAAAGTCAAAACTTCTGAATTTGGGGCAGCAACATTGCTAAGCTTAGTATAAGAATTTGATAGCTTCAATGCTTGCTGAATATTTGCTATTTCACCCTTGCCTAGCATTTAAACATAGAGTTAACAATGAAAAAGAATTCTAGATAATAGAAAGCACCGGTCTTTTCGCATAAATCAATGTTATTCCGTCACACACCCCCACGTTGTTATATGTGACAAACTAAGCTATCATAGGTGATGGCTTGTACGATTTCTTAAAGTTAAACAAGCTTTATCACGAAAATACATAATATTATTCCATAACCCTTGAATTCTTGCATTGCACTCGCATCCTGAAGCAAGCATTGCACTAATACATGCTCCAATTGCATCGTGTCATGCATATAGATTCCGCGAATGAAGAACCACCGCCGAACCAACCCGTCGCGGAGGAGCCTGAGGAAGAGCTGCACCCAGAGCCCGAGGACCAACCACAAGAGCCCGACTTCGCTCAGGAGGCAACTACTGACTCTAACGAGGAAGGTAGGCAGGACCATACTCAACCCAGCAAGCAAATTATACTTAATGATTACGCATATGCATTAGGAATTGCTTGGAACCAATTGCATTAGACTCCCTAGCCGCCCTGGCCCTAGCACCTATGCATAGAGTTCGTAGGACGAGTATGCCTAGAAATTGCTAGGTACGAGTAGACACGAGTGTGTGGACTCGTCACGTAGGTGTTTTCAAAATCACAAAAGCTTACAGTTATATCACTTATATTTGTTGCTCATGAAGTAAATGGAGACCGGGCGGAGATTTTATTTCAGTATTTACTTTTCATGATGTCGCACCCGGACTCCGCCCGAGTCGTTTAAGGCCTGTCCGCTGTTCGTCTGCTGATCGGCATAACATTGCTAAAGTGCTTATCCGGGGAATGGGACCGGAAAAGTCTTTCCTGGGCTCGTCCGAAGCACAGAGACACGTTCCTACCCGCTGGTTGAGAGGAAGGTGGCCCGGGGGAGCTTGGTACTCATGACGGGGAGACCGAGATGTCGGCAGGCTCGTCATGGGGGCACAACCCGGGGGCTAGGCGGGAGTGAATCGAACTTGGGACGAGGCAGGTTAAGATTGGGGCTATATGTGGGAACGCGATGGCTAGTAAGCATATACCCTTGGCATGATAGTTATTCCCGGGAATTAAAAATCGATTCGAATCGCTGATGCCTACCAGGTGTAGGAATGCCAATATCACTGTCGGGCAACGTAGTAACTACTTAAAACTCTCAGTGTTTAATACTCATGGTTTTTGGAATACCACATGATTGAATTGGACTGTTTAACTTTCTGCAAGTTACAGTTGTGTTGAAGGTTTTATAAATGATGAAAACTTACGATTTATGTTACACATGTTACTGTTTAAAACTAAAGGCTAAGGATCCACTTGCTAGTAAGCCGCTTTGCGTCAGCCGTAAGCCAAATCCATTAAGACCTACTGAGTAATTAGTACTCAGGGTTTGCCCCCACATTTTGAGCGCAGGTATGGAGTTCATGGTGTGCACTTGTGTTGGAGGCGGGGCATGCCCTCATTTAGGATGAGGTGACTGAGTGGCACGAGGGCAACACCGGTGGGCTCGATGTTGTACCTCCAATGCAAAACTTTTGGTGATATCATGGTGACCCCTAAACTTATATTTCCGCTGCGAGAAACTTTCAAACTTGCTACCGTATAACATTATGTTGGACTTGTATTTTATGTAAAAACTGGTTTGTAACTAAGTCTAATTTTATGCTATTCAACTGCCTGTGATGATGTTTCTGTTGTGGCTCCATCGTGAGTCAGATGTGTATGATGTCGGTTCCTCTGGGAAAAGGTAATATCGGGAGTCGAATGACTCTCGACGGACGACCGGGTTTAGTTCGGTCTAATCGCACTGCAAGCCAGAGGTGGCAGGTGTGCTTAGCCCGGATTAAATCAGCGGTTCCGCCACAACTACTGGCCATGTGGACGTCATTCGGGAGTTTGTGTGCATCCGAAGAAGATCAAGACTCCATCGCGGTTGTCCGTCCCTGAGAAAGTCGAGTCTTTTCCGTTTTGGACCCTACAGGCATTTCTGTAATATAGGGGTCTTAGTGTAAACTGTGTTTGTTCGGCCGGGATTATATATACTTAAGTGGCTAGTCATTTAGATGACTCTTCCACCTCTAGAAACCCTAGGATTAGTTTCCAACCAGCCAAGAGCTTAAGATCAAATCGAGTGCTTAGCATTAGTGGGAGGATGAAGGGTGGTGGGCTATGAGGAACCTTGTAAGCACTGATTTCCACTTCTAATCAAGGCAAGATTTGTCCCCAATTCGTGCTCATGTGTGCAGCCATCTTCCTCCCCCTTTTCTAGTTGGATTTTGGATGAAACTCAAAGGCTTTTGGTGATTTGCTTTGCCCACGAGTTAATCCTATTCTTTTGGCTCTTTTGAACTTGCTAGGACGTGGAGATTATTACTTAGATCATCTCAATCCTGCTGGATTGCCACGAGCAAGTCTCCCTTGAGTTTTCCCTTGCCCAAAGATTGCCATCTCACGAGATCTGAAATTCTCGCTAATCCCATGGTCATTTTGAGTTGATGTCTTGGGAAAAGCTTTGGCATAGGGTCCAAATAGCCTGTCCAAAATCTCATGAAGATTGGAAAGATTTGGACAGTTTTGGGTGTGAAAACCCCCTTTCCTGCGACTTTACCGAACTATTCGTTAGAGCCAGCAGATTGTCTGGTGGAACCGGACTATTCAGTGGTCCTTACCAGACTGTTCGGCGTCGGGTGCTAGGCAGGGTCTGCACCTGACAATCTAGTAGCCCCTACCGGACTGTCCGGCCCCTGACACCGGACTATCCGGCATGTCTAGGGCAGGAGCTGTATCTCTGCTGGTTGCTTCTTCCGCTGTGTTTGCTTCAGATTTTTGCATTCCCCACTTCCAGACTATTCTCTTTGCTTGCTGTGAGACAATGAGACACACTTTGGCGCAGTGAGTGTCGTGTGGTGGACTTGCAAGATCAGTTGCCTCGGTCCCTTTATTGAGTTGGCTCATGGTTTTCTCGCTTGGTGCGTATCCTTTCAGTGGACGGCACCTTTGTGCTGCTAGACACGTATCTGTTCAGTGGACGATGTCTAGTTCTTATCTCAAGCACTAGTTTCGGGGGTTGTGAGTTTGAGTTTTAAAGTGCTCCTATTCACCCCCCTCTAGTCGCATGTCTCGGTCCTACAATGAACTTGCCTAGATGTATATTCTCAGGTGTTTAGGTCCAAGGGATGAAGAAGAGAAAAGCCAAAGGCAAGGCCTGAAGGGCCGCCCCAACAGGGGTTCCACTAACAATGGGGGTTGTGATGGTTCTCAGGGCAGCGCCCTGAAACCTCACAGCTTTGTGAGGGCCGAACAGTACAGTCTATGAGAAGAAGAATGGTAAGGTGGTGGCTCAAACTATGGGGTGGACAAACCAAGGATGGAACTGGCCTATTTGGTGCCAAATGAATTAATTACCATGGAAGGCTCCCAAAAGGTTTGGGTCCCAAAGACTTAGAAGAAGAAAAGTGTCAATAGGGAATTTGGAGACTTGGTGAGTTTTAGTATGCATAAGTGGGGATGCATCATGCAATTGGATTGAAGTCAAGTATGGGATTAAAAATTAATGACCCAAATTCCCCTCCCCGACACATGAGGTAAAGAGCAAGGTATAACAAATGCATCATTGTAGTTCAAATGGCTCTCTATGATTGCATGAGCATGTTTATTTTATTGCAATTGGTTCCTAGCTTTATGCTTTCCTAGTACTACATATGGTTTGTTGCATGTGCTAACCGGCTATTCTTGAAGCAATTTACATGTGCTTAACTTCTGGGGTGTGGAAAACACCATTTTCGACCATGGCACATGGTTTGCAAGAGCAAAATGGCTACAAGTGGTATCATTTTCTCACTCTTAGTATCCCTTCATTTTGTGTCATGTTTTTCAAGTTGTAGGTGTTGATCCCCATGTTGTGAACTACAAGTGCATACACGTGGTTATGTGATTCAAACACTATTGCACACATGTAGGGAGCAATTCTATAACTTGTTTTAGTGTGACTAATATGCTTTCAAGTGCTATTTGTTGTAGTCACCGAGCTCTACCTCCAATAAGCTACATTTTCAAGTGGTAGCATCAACAATTGGTGTCCATCCCCTATAATTATGCCACAAATTCAAGGTTGCATGTCCATGTAAGGTAAAATGGCCTCAGTAGTAATATTCCATTGCTACTAATGCTTTTCTTTGCTAGTGGTTGTGTTTAGGTCTTTTAGGTGCTTGATGACAAAGGGGGAGAGGTATCCCAAGCAAGCATTGCACATCAAAAAGGGGGAGAGATAAATCCCATGCAAGCAAGGGAGAGAAGTCCCAAGCAAGCAATGCATATCTTAAGGGGGGAGCGAAGTCCATTAGCAAAGGAAAGATGTGGTGGGAAACAAGGAAGGCAAGGAGATAGGGAGAGGTACCTAGTTCAAATATGGGGGAGTATTGCAATATCGATGATCCTATGAACTTGTGCACCAAACTCAATGCTCAATTTGTGTGCTTAAATCCCTCGTGTGGATATAAAAGTCAGAAGCATCATTTGGATCATATGCTGGTGGCAAACGAAGTTGAGTATTGAAAAATCCATCCAAGCAAGCTAAGTTGATTCTAACTCATGGAAATTTACATTTAGTATCATTTCTTGCATTTATCTTTCTTGCTTTGGTTGTGTTGTCATCAATCACCAAAAAGGGGAAGATTGTAAGGAAAATGGCCTCATGTGTCATATTTCCATGGTTGTGTTTTGGTGATTGATTGACAACCAACACTTGGACTAATGAACTTGTTTAGATGTATATTCTCAAGTATTTTGGTCCAAGGGATGATGAAGAAGAAAAGCCGAAGGCAAGGCCCAAAGGGCCATCCCAAAGGTGGTTCTGCCCTCCAACGGGGGTTTCACCCAACGGGGGTCTCAGGGCGGTGCCCTAAAACCTCTTAGCTTTGTGGGGGCCGGACAATCATTTTGTGAAATCGGACATACCTCTGGACTATGTTTCCTGAAGGGGTGAATAAACTAGAAGCCTGGAAAGATATGAAGACCGGATAGTCCAAAGTTGGTGAAAATGAACGAATCAAACAATTCCATCAGAGAGCAGTTAAACTGACCAAGAAAAGAATAGACCAGACAGTATGCTCTACAAGACCAGTCAATACATCGGACAAAAAAACCAAAGCTATGAAGTTTGAGCAGCTGAGGAGTTACACTGACCGGACAGTCCGATCAGTGAGACCGGAGAAACCTCTGGACAATACAACAGGTAGCTCAATGGCTAGTGCAATGGCTAGTTGGCAAGTACAATAGATCAGACAGTCCAAAGTATGCCAAAATGAACAAACCAGATAGTCCGGTCTATGCACTTTCTTGGAACCTTTTGGCTAACAGCTAGTTTGGATTTGGGACATATATAAGCCACCCCACCTAGCCATTTCGAGTGAGTTGGAGCCACTGAAGTTCAAAGCAAGTGTAGAGAAGTATTCCAAGCACATCTACCACTCTAACCACCGTATGTGAGCTTAGTGCATGATCCAAGCTAGATTAGAGCTTAGAGAGAGTGAGCTTGCAAGCTCTTCTTGAGTGTAGCTCCTGCGTGAGCTAGAGGAGAAGCCTTGGCTATGGCCAACCCACTTGTACTCATTGCTAAACCCTCCTTCTTGGTGTGGAGTGGCAGTGACAACTTGTGTGGGTTCGAGGAGACCCTACAAACTCCATAGTGAAGAATCTGATGCCTTGTGACCGAGAGAGGCAGTGGCGGTGGCTAAGCCTTGGTGGCTTGGTGGCACTTAGCCTTTGTTTGCTGTGAGCCTTTGGTGGCAAGCGCAAGACGTGATCGCGAGAGTCCTGCTGCTCGTCTCAGATTTTGCCTTCGGTGGCGAGCCCGTAGATGTAGCCCTTAGTGGTGAACTACGTTAAATCCTCATGTCTTCTTGGGAGTTTGCATACCCTTGCCCTTACCTCTTTACTTACTGCATTTACGTTTCTACATTTATTTTCTTGTGTTCCTTTAGCTTTCCTAGTTAGTTTGATTAGGTTTGGCTCTAAGTTGCAAGTCTTTTGAGTAAGTTAGAGAGCACATAGATAAACCTTAGACTTAATTAGCATGGGTAGGGAGAAATAGGTTTATCTTATGTAGTAGATAGCCCTAGGTTTTAGAAGAGCGATTAGTGACCCAATTTACCCCCTCCCCCTCTTAGGTCAGATACCCCGGCATGTTCCTTACAGCAGCTCCGAGCAGTCCCAAGTGATGGAGGTGGTCTGATGGGAAGGTTTCAGGGCGTGCCAGCTGGCTTGATGTTCTAGCCAGGAAGGATGCTGTGTTGTTCGAGGATCGCCCTGCACATACAAAACAGAGCAAACAGACATGATTTATTAGCCTGATCGCATGGATTGAGTAATGTCGGTTAGATAGATTGGTTCACGTCAGCCGATTTCCTTCTTGTGGGTTAGTATAAATAAATGTAAAGCATGACAAGAAGATTATTAACCTACTTAAAGCTTGATCTAGATGATCTACTATCCTAAGTTAGTGAACCTCAAAGAAGTTCATCTAGAAAAGAAAACACATCTAGGACATGTAAAGCAGGGTGCTAGGTGTATATTGATCTCTCAAATTGTTGTATGCATATGTTACAGTGCATATCATGGATTGTAGGAACCGTCAAGCTATATACACCTAGCCGCATGTTATTGATCTATAGCGTTAAGCATAAACGAGACAGTAGATCGATAGCATGTGAGATAACTAAGTAGATCTTGTTAACAACAACACTTAGTACAAGATCTACCATGGTAAATGTAAGACACAAGACAACCCTAACACAATCTATGAAAGAGAACATTAAGGCAACGTGACACTTACTTTGAAAACCCTAGAACAAGTGTGGCGATGTGTCAAGTTTGATGGTGAGACACGCATTGCTAGTAACGCGTACTGTCATGTTTATTCATGAACAAAGGTTACATATTTATAGTTTGGAGACTTGGACGGTACATCCATCTAACTAGCTAAACCCTAAATTTACTTCTATTTAAAGATATAAAGCCCATCGGACCAACTGATACAACGAAAACCACCTATATGCGGGTGGCCCATTAAGCCCATACCATCAGCTGATCAAACAATTATCCTAGATTAGCTCAGATTTGGTGGCAACACTTCCTTATTCTTGCTCATGTTCTTGGTTGCCCTTGCAGAGATCAGCCTTATTTGCGATGTCAATTTGTGTGTTAACGGATTGATAAACAATATAGTAGTGGCATCGTGATTGCAAGGGTTCAAACTAGTTGCTCGGGGACTTCTTCACTAATGTCAAGATCTCCACCAATTGAATTATCCATACCTCTTGGAAGATCAGGAACCCTTGTCCCATCAGCTCTAACCACAACAGTTCTGATAGGTTGACCAAAAATGACTATGGAAGATATTAGTTCATCTTTGCCTTTTTCTCTAGCCATGCCCCTCTTGACATGTCTGCTAGGAAGGAGGGGTATTAGAGTACTGAAGAGTCTAGGTTAACCCACTCCTTGGTGTGCTGAGTGATTGTCAACACATGAGGTGTCTCAGGTGATCTAGGTACACTAACCATGCTTCACTCCGATGCAATGTGTAAGTTGTTATCTCATAATTTGCATGTATACGTATGGCAGCGTGGTCAATGGAAAAGTGGCTTGAGATTAGTGTGGATGCATCTCGATAGAGCATGCGGTGGCATGACTTCAAGTTAGAGTCATGTGCCTATGACCATGGGCCAGTGAAGGGCCATCGATACCGTGGTCCAAGGAGGTTGGTTGAATCCATCGGTGATCTAGCCCTTGCATTGGTAGAGTTGCAAGGACGCATCAGTGTGATGATGGTAGCATAGTAGTGTCACGGGGCTAGAATGGGGTGGGGAGAACTTAGGATGTCTAGGCTCATGACTGAGGGATATGTGTCAAAGCCAGGACGTTTGGTAATTTAGGTCTCAAAACTACCCATGAGTTAGTTTGATGGTTTGTGCCTTGGCAAAATTGATCGTGGGACATTCAATACAATGTCGAGTGGCCACCACACACTGATCGGGTGACTAGCTGCCAGTGCACACTCCTGCAAGATATTAATTTGCTGGAAGGCACCGTTGCGATTAAAATAATAATTTATTACTGAATTGGCAAGAAAAATGTCATGAAAAGTCCATAAAGCCCCTAGGCCTGTTGTATAGCCTCTTCTTCCTCCTCTCTTTCCCTTCTCAGGAGCTCACCTTGCACCATGCCTGACAACACCATTGGCTTGTGCTCGCCTCACACCACCGTTGCTACGGGCAAAGCTCGCCTCGCCTCATGCCACCACCATCGTTGAGCTCGCCTAGCACCACCACCGCAACCATCAAGATTGCCTCATGCCATCACTGCCACTAGCATTGTGGACTGAGCTTGATGCACGCAACAGCCATTATGGACCAATATCGTCACATTGCATAACCATCACAATCGCCACCGTGGACCAGCTCACTTGACGTCGCTGCAGACCGAGCTCGCATTGCCTTGCACTACCACTGGTGAGCTTGCCTAATGGCGGTCGTTATAATCCATTTCGACCACCAACATTTCATGTTCCAAGGGTAATTTTTATACAAAGTTCATACTTTCTAACTAGTTCCATGAGCTGTGTATAAAGATCTTGCAGGAACACGTATCTTGACGCAAATCCATGCAAAACATGGTGAAACAAGGTGCAACAATGGAAGGTTGGGCAAAGGGTCGCAAAACCCTAGCTGCCCAGCCTGTGATTGGCTCCAAATGCAACCATCTTCGACCTGCATGCAAGAGATGATGTGCCAAACACAACTCCATGTTGGAATCTGAGAGATCAACACAAAACACCTCCGAAGGCCTCCACCTCACCGATCCAGCCCACGGATTGGTTAAGTCAGCAATCCAGGAGATTGTGATCCAATGGCTAAGGAATAAACACAAGGCAAATCCGACAACACATGAAAACGCACACTGTTTTAACTGTCAACCGCCTTACCCAAGTGACTAGGAGCGTCGGAAGGATTAAGTTAGTGGAATCAAGGGCTGCCCGACCTAGAAGCCAGGCCGCCCGGCCTGCCACCTGTCCTCCCAGTACTGACTTAACCACCGCAACTGACCTTAGGACAGCTGTAAATACCCCTAACGTGTTCACTTGTAAGTGTGGCTTGATAGTGGTGTAGTGGTAGAGTAGCACTTAAGAGTCTGAAGTGTATAGTGTTGGAGAAGTGAAGTTATTCCTTAGCTTGTAGAGAGAGTTCCTCTTGTATCAAGGAGAGTGATGAGGTGAAGAGTGAGGGAGTGGGATTTCACTTCCATCCCAGACTTGTATTCTTAGAGGAAGGATATTCGATTCTAGGATTGAGTAAAGTTCCTTGTCCTCTACCTTTGTTATTTCATTCTTACTTTACTTTCATACTTAGTCTTATACTTGTCTATTTACAAGAACCTTGTGCATGCTTATAGTGTTGGCTATATTGTGTTGCTTGCTTCTCTGGCTCATTACCAGTTCAGTAGTGAACTCATCAAGTAGGCACGGTGGTGTTGTACTTATAGTTTACCTTGGTTGGTCGGCTATAAAAACCCCCAAGGTGTTCACTTGTAAGTGTGGCTTGATAGTGGTGTAGTGGTAGAGTAGCACTTAAGAGTCTGGAGTGTATAGTGTTGGAGAAGTGAAGTTATTCCTTAGCTTGTAGAGAGAGTTCCTCTTGTATCAAGGAGAGTGATGAGGTGAAGAGTGAGGGAGTGGGATTTCACTTCCATCCCAGACTTGTATTCTCAGAGGAAGGATATTCGATTCTAGGATTGAGTAAGGTTCCTTGTCCTCTACCATTGTTATTTCATTCTTACTTTACTTTCATACTTAGTCTTATACTTGTCTATTTACGGGAACCTTGTGCATGCTTATAGTGTTGGCTATATAGTGTTGCTTGTTTCTCTGGCTCATTACCAGTTTAGTAGTGAACTCATCAAGTAGGCACCACGATGTTGTACTTAGAGTTTACATTCGTTGGTCGGCTAACCCACGCAAGTCTGGTTGGTAGACACACTAGGTGACAGCTTTTGTGTTCTCAGTATTCAAATCCTGTACGTTCGGATAGACTCTGTGATGATATAGCCGAATCCTATAGTACCCACCTTTCTTGGCTGGGTAATCAGCACTCTGGTGCCTGGCAGTGGTGCTACTGCTTTGGTGTCTATGTTTACATGACAAGTATATCTCTTTGCATGCTTAGTAAAGTAAGCTGATTTAACATCTATTGAGAACCTGCTTCTCTGCCTTTATCCTCTACATTTCTAGCTTCACTAGTTCGGTAAGTTGTGTTGTGTGTTATCATACTCCTCGTTCCTCATGGATTTCGATACTCCGGAATACTCCTGGGTGAAAGGCTACAACACGTTTTCCGTGTGCTTGCAGAGTTATACCTAGTAGGCTAAGGAACGCCAACAAGCTTTTCTGGGGCCGTTGCCGAAGAACGGTAGCTATTTTAACACAAAACCAAGCCGTCCTATCTCCCACTATACCACCACCACCATCATCATCCCACTATACCCCCAATGGATCTCATGGCTATGCAAGTTATCTGCTCCGAAGGGCGATTTTCTGGAGCCTCCACCACCATGCACACCCATCATCACATATGGCTATCAGCTACGTCCTGGCTTGATAGCCATGGTTCGGGATCAATCCTTTGTGAGATTAAAATCAGAGAGTCCCTACACACACCTCCGAGAATTCGAGCAGCTGTGCAGCTGCATCGCAATTTCCGGCATGCCCGGAGAAACTCTGCGATGGTTGCTCTTTCTATTTTCACTTATGAGAGTAGCAAAATCCTGGTATAGCAGAGCAGCTGGTGCAGTAGAGGGGAGTTGGGAAAGACTTAAAATCAAGTTCTGTCTACATTTCTTCCCACAACATCGAGTCGTTGACCTCCGATGTGAAGTTCTCAATTTCTGAAAAGGAAACAATGAGACGTTGGCGGTAGCCTGGTCGTGTTTCACCAGTCTGGTTGCATCTGGTCTAGACTTGGCAATATGAGAGTCTATGCTCTTGCAACACTTTGTCCGAGGCCTTTCACCTGGCATGGGACTATGTTTGGACTTAGCTTCGGGAGGATCGTTCTCTCACTTAACTGCCCTTGAAGGACAGAAAGTCCTTGATAAAAGTCTCGAAGAATCCTCTGATGGCAGCAAGATCGAGAAACCACGCTCATATCCTCAAGATCCACCTGAAACCAGTTACCCCAAAGAAAATCAGAACACCTAAACACCAACTCCACTATCCCGCCAAACTCTTAGGATTGAAGACACCCCTGGACCTAGCACATCACAGGACACTGAGAGGGTCAGTGTATCCATGCCGAATCCTCCGTTGGTTCCACCGTTCTCATTTGATGACGAACTGTTCGCAAACTTTGGCAATGCATCTCAGTTGCCCAAAGTGATCTGATGCTTCAAAAAGACCTCTCAACCGGCATATCTCTTTCCACATCAGATACATCAGATGATAGAGGACCTTCTCTGGCTTACTGCTGTAATAAATCGGGAATGGCTAGAGTAGAGACGACTTGACATGAAAATCGTTAGGTTTTACCCAGAACCAACTCTCGTCCCTGGCCATGTATAAAGCATTCTCCCACAAGATATTCTCTATGACCCACAAGTCGGGGTGAACATCATTCCTAAATATGTTGTAGACACCTATTTTCTCATTCAACCATGATCAAAATCTGACATTCGCTTGAAGTGGAACAAGAATGAATCGTTGGTAAATCATGGAGTTATTCGGGTCATACCATTCACCTTACGGGACAAGCGGATGTTCTTAGACTTCCACATCTTTGACATACCTGAGGGGCCCATGCCATTCATATTGATTGGGCTCACCATTGCTTCACTCATCAAAGCAATCAATTCGGGGCCGCTACAGCTTCAATTTGGTAAAAAAGTGCTCGAGATTGGCATGAGTCGAGCACTAAACACCAAATCAGAGTCTAAGCCAGAGGTTGACCCCTAGAAGAAGTGATGGGTATTTCACTTAAGGAAGAGGAGGATCAACACATCCTAGAGGAAGAGGCTAGCGACTTTAGTGTGGTAGAAGAACCGCTTGAGTTCGAAGAACTGGATGAATTTCTGCGGCCCGACCCCCTGAAAATTAAGCTTCAACAACTACCGCCTGGCCGGAAGTACGCCTTTCTCAATAGGAATTCGGACACACCAGTGATCATCAGTGATAAGCTGACTGAGAATGAAAGCCGACGATTGATCTCAGTCTTGGAAAAGTACAGATCAGTGCTTGGGTACTCACTCCAAGATCTGAAGGGAATCAGTCCAAACCTGTGCACACATCGCATCCCCATGGAGATTGAACATCGGCCTACAAGGGAACCACAACGAAGACTCAACAATGTGATGAGAGAAGTAGTCAAGAAGGAGGTGCTCAAACTCCTACACATGGGTATCATCTACCCTGTGCAAGATAGTGAATGGGCCAGTCTAGTTCAAGTCGTACCAAAGAAGGGAGGGATGACAGTCGTCAAGAATCAGAACAATGAGTTAATCCCTCAGCGCACTGTCACCAGATGGCGAATGTGCATCGACTACAAAAAACTCAACTCCACCACCAGGAAGGATCATTTCCCTCTTCCCTTCATTGATGAGATGCTGGAAAGATTGGCCAACCACTACTTCTTCTGCTATCTCGATGGCTACTACGGTTATCACCAGATCCCCATTCACTCAGATGACCAGAGTAAGACCACTTTCACCTGTCCCTATGGCACTTTCGCCTATCTGCGGATGTCGTTTGGGCTATGTAATGCTCCGGCATTGTTCCAGCGATGCATGATGGCCATATTCTCCGACCTGATCGAGAACATAATGGAAGTCTTCATGGATGACTTCTTAGTCTATGGCAAGACATTTGATGGATGTCTAGACAATTTGGAAGAGGTTTTCTAGAGATGTGCGCAAACAAGTTGACCTTGTCCTAAACTGGGAGAAATGTCACTTTATGGTAAGAGAAGGGATCCTGCTAGGACACAGAGTATCAGAGAGTGGCATAGAAGTGGAACGTGCAAAGATTGAAGTCATTAAGTAGCTACCACTCCATCAAACATCAAGGCACTCCGAAGCTTCCTTGGTCATGCTAGGTTCTACAAAAGATTTATCAAAAAAATTTTTTTATAGCCCGGCCTCTGACCAACCTTTTAGCCAAAGACACACCCTTTGTGTTTGATGATGCATGCCTAGAAGCCTTTCAGACACTCAAAAAGGCACTTGTCACAGCACCCATCATCCAACCTCCAGACTGGAATGCTCCATTTGAAATTATGTGCGATGCTAGCAATTATGCTGTAGGAGCAGTCTTAGGCCAGAGCAAGGATAGAAAACATGATGCCATATCCTATGCAAGCAAGACACTTACTGGCCCACAACTGAATTACTCCACCACCGAAAAAAGCTATTAGTCGTTGTCTTTGCCATTGACAAATTCAGATCGTATTTGGTGGGAGCCAAAGTCATCATATACACATATCATGCAGCTCTCAAATATCTCCTCACCAAGAAAGATGCAAAGCCATGACTAATACGGTGGGTCCTACTACTCCAAGAATTTGACATAGAAATCAAAGACAAGAAGAGAGTTGAGAATTTAGTTGCAAATCACCTCTCACGAATGCAATTCGAAGAAACATCATTCTTGCCGATTCATGATTACATGAGAGATGACACCCTCCTAAAGGTTAAATCATCCCAACCATGGTATGCAGATCTGGTCAATTACCTGGTCACTGGATATGTACCTGAAGGAGTTGATAAGAGGAAATTAATCCATGACAGCCGATTCTATCTCTGGGATGACCCCTACCTATACAAACTCTGCGCAGACGTACTCATGCATCGCTGCATTTTCGCTTGTGAAGTCCCCCAAATCCTTGATAGATGTCACTCATCTCCCTATGGAGGTCACTATGGAGCATACCGAACCCATGCAAAAATTTGGCAGAGTGGATTCTACTGGCCAAATATGTACGATGATGCCAAGGAGTTCGTGCGAAGATGTTCAAGGTGTCAGCACCAAGGAAACATTAACACAAGGGATGCCATGCCACTCACTAGCAATCTTCAACTCGACGTATTTGATGTGTGGGGCATAGACTTCGTGGAGCCCTTTCGCAAATGTGGAGACAAAGAGTACATCCTGATCGCAGTGGACTATGTATCAAAATGGGTAGAGGCACTGCCGTGCTCTGTGGCAGATTTGAGGCATTCGATCAGAATGTTCTACGATACCATATTTCCTCAATTTGGTATGCCAAGGGTCATCATCAGCGATGGAGGACCTCACTTAGATAGAAGATTTAAGAGGTGCATCGCAGAACTCGGTGTGGATCACCGTGTCGCCACTCCATATCACCCACAAATAAGTGGCCAAGCTGAGACATCAAACAAGCAGATCAAGAACATCCTGCAGAAAACTGTCGAAGCTATGCGAAAAGATTGGGTATCCAAGCTATCCGACGCTCTTTGGGTGTACCACACAACATATAAAACTCCAATTGGCATGACACCACACCAAATGGTGTACGGCAAGATTTGTCATCTGCCAGTAGAACTTGAGTTCAAGTCTCACTGGGTGATAAGGAAGTGGAACATGGATCTTCAAGCTTCAGGAGTTCAACGTCAGATCAACTCGCTGAATTGGAGGAATGGAGGGAGAAGGCTTACCACAGTGCCAAGCTTTACAAGGAGCGAACAAAAAGATGGCACGATAAGCGCATCAAGATCAAGACATTCAAACCAGGAGACAAAGTACTACTCTTTAAGTCTCGTGTTCGTTTGTTTGGTCATGGTAAGCTCAGAAGTAAGTGGGAAGGACCATTTTTGGTCCTCGATGCCACCGATCACGGTGCCATCACCCTCTAGGACGATGACGGGAAGATCTTTAAGGCGAACGGGCAACGCCTAAAAGTTTCCCTAGAGCTCAAAATGCCACAGCTCGAAGAAGTGGACGTCTATGAGCTGAAAGAAACGGCATGATCACATGGCCACAGTCTAGCTCCGACCTAAAACGAAGCCATGTACACTACCATGCTCCTCACTTTTCTGTCTTATCTCACCTTTTGCTTCCATTTCACCAAAATCTCAGCCAAAGTCCAAAGTTTTTACGATGAATAGGGTTTTTAGTACACCAAAAAGGGCAAAACCGACCTTTGGTCCGCCAAACCAAGGTTCGCGAGGCTGCCTAGCTCAAGAGCTAGGCTGCCTGGCCCTTGGTGTAGCCACCTAGCCCAATGGCCAGGCTGCCCGGCCCCTCAGTGGCCGCTCAGCCTCTCCACTTTGCCGCCCGGCCGCCTTTCTTCGAATTTCAGAGTGATCTAATCCCTAATAGCTTGGAAACTTGGTTGAGTAGGTGAGATCGAGCCACCATTGACTTAAAGGCGAGAGTTCATCTCCCTTCCTACACTCTCACCATTCCTATCTCATCTCCCCTATGAAAAAAAAACGAAGTCATGGCCTCCAACTCCAAGAGCCTAGCCCTCACATCCGGCACCACGTCGACCTACTCGTCGGCATCCAATGAAGAACCCATTCCAAGAGGCATCATTCCGATCAGGGATGACATGGTGGTGCTAGACATCACTCCATTGGCCTCCTGGCCACCCCCTTAGGCCACTCGGCCTCAGGGCAGGCCACTCGGCCTGGAGTGAGGCCACCTGGCCCCCCTGCGTGCTCTCGCTGTGCAAGGAGGCTTGCACGTGGTCTGTCCCCTATGCCCACCATCGCCAAGAAGGTGTTTCTAGCAGATTGTGCTCGGCCTAAGGTCGGGAAGATCAGTCCTAACGTGGTGGTGTGGAAACTCTTCTCAGATGATTTTGTGAATGACAATGGAGCACCCAAAAGCCTAGGATCACCGGCCTACACCATTCAGGGAGGAGTTACTCCCGTCGAGAAGTGGGGGAAGGTGCTTCTTCCTAGGCACATGGAGGACGTCCTTCGAGGAGATTCATCCATTGATGAGTCCATCGACTCAACTCCCCCTCGAAGGTCCTCCAAGCCCCCTCCTATCCGAACTCCTCCTTGCCAGTTTGAAGATTCAGCAGATGAGAAAGAGGAGGAAGAGACCATCGAGTCTCTTAAGCTGGAGATAAAAGCGCTCAAGCATGCACTCCTTAGGCTTGAAGAGCGCTGCGCGGAAGGCGAGCTTTGGAAGTGGGATATCAACGACATGTTAGAGATCCTTAGGAAGGGCTTCTCTTCCAAATTCTGCCACCTTGCCGAAGCCACGGGGCACCCAGAAGCCTATGATCCACCCATGCCATAAATCCCTCGAGCTTCATAATAATTTGTAGTATAGGCGCCCTTTTGTTTTTCTTAGTGCTTAGTTGTTTTGTCTTATTTCTTTCTTTGTATGGACAGTGCCTATCTCTATCTTTGTTTTAGTTTGTTTTGATTCCATCTTTAGTGCTTAGATCAATAAAGTTTCATTTACCCTTGCTTTGAGTTCAAGTGTGGGGGGATGGCACTTGGCCACCCCAAATTCCTGTCACTAACCCTGCAGAAACAAACGAGAAACACGATGTATAGGGTTCCACTGTGCTACCCACAAAAACCTAGGACAATCCGAGACAAACCCTGGCCGCCCGGCCTCCACCCCTAGCCGCCCGACCTGCCACCCTAGCCGCCCAGCCTGTCTCGCTCGCGAAAAATGTACCACACGCAGAAACAATGTCCCAGAACACTTTTCCACACAATTGAACATTGCAAAGGTCGAAAAAGGCACACTTCAGAGGCTGCCCGGCCCATGACTAGGCCGCCCGGCATGGCCCTCTGGTCACTCGGCCTGGCAGGAGGTGGCCAGCCCATCTTCACTTCGCCTTGCACCACGAACTAGGTATTATTGTGAATATTTCAAGTATGGTTCATTGTTTTTCACTCTATACATGAAACTTGGATAAAAATCTGCTCTTCATGATCATATGTCAACTTGTGTCTATGCTTGTACCAATTTTATTCCCTATGTTGAAGAAAAATTGCCCATGGATACCTTTTGATTAGGGACCCGCTTTGATTTAAGATGTTGATTCATAAGAGATGACTAACATGGATACATAAGCAGTGATCTCCCACTAAGGCAAAGAGTTTTATTTTGCTAAAATGTTAAAAATATGCTTTACTCCAAATGTTCTCAAGATACATGACCTACTAGTGCCACAAATAACAAAAATCTTATGCATCAAAGACATCTTTGAATGTTTTGAACCTTGTCAAATTTTGTGCCATCAAATGAGTTAGAATCATTCGAGATTTTTGGCTATCACGTGCACATTTATACCACAAAGATTCAGCAAGTTGTGCTATATTCCAATTACCCCTCATCAATCATGCAAAAAGAGAGGAAAAGAGGCATGGAATCGAAAAAAAGAGAAATAAAAAGAAGAAAAGTACCATGCCCTCTCTCAAAAAGGGGAATACAAAAGCATACTCGCCAAATAACCTTCCGCCACACTTGCACATAGCCAAAATCTTCGAGTTGATTCATACTCTTTGCTTTGACACTTGATTTGACCCGGTGATACAAACATGATGAGATAGTCTTATGATCTTTTCAGCTCCACCAAACTTAGACTAGGAGGGAAGGAAACACAAGAATTCTCATCCTTTGAGTGATTGAGAGGTTATCTTCAGAACAAAGGAATGAGCACCTTACTTTTTGAAAAATCAAAAACCTCTTTTGCTCATAGTTGGGAGAAAGCTGCTATGACACCTGTGACTTGTTCTTAGTCTCAACATCCCTAAATCAGAGTGTAGCCACCATTGAAATCCTGGGTAAGATGAACCAACTTGGGAGAAACCTTTGTGCTTGCTAAGACTATGGTTATCATATGCCCTCTACACCATGCTTCACTCTCGTTTGCTCGAGGACGAGCAAAGATCTAAGTGTGGGGGGTGTTGGCGGTCATTATAATCCATTTCAACCACCAACATTTCATGTTCCAAGGATAATTTTTATACAAAGTTCATACTTTCTAACTAGTTCCATGAGCTGTGTATAAAGATATTGCAGGAACAGGTATCTCAATACAAATCCATGCAAAACATGGTGAAACAAGGTGCAACAATGGAAGGTTGGACAAAGGGTCGCAAAACCCTGGCTGCCCGGCCAGTCAACTAGGACGCCCGGCCCACCTCTGAGGCCGCTCGGCCTGTGATTGGCTCCCAATGCAACCATCAACCATCTTCGACCTGCATACAAGAGATGATGTGTCAAACACAACTCCATGTTGGAATCTGAGAGATCAACACAAAACACGTCCGAAGGCCTCCACCTCAGCGATCCAGCCCACGGATTGGTTAAGTTAGCAATCCAGGAGAGTGTGATCCAATGGCTAAGGAAGAAACACAAGGCAAATCTAACAACACATGAAAACGCACACCATTTTAATTGTCAACCACCTTACCCAAGTGACCAGGAGCATCGGAAGGACTAAGTCAGTGGAATCAAGGGCCGCCCGGCCTTGGACGAGGCCGCTTGGCATAGAAGCCAGGCCGCCTGGCCTGCCGCCTGTCCTTCCAGCACTGACTTAACCACCACAACCGAACTTAGGATAGCTATAAAAACCCCCAAGGTGTTCACTTGTAAGTGTGGCTTGATAGTGGTGTAGTGGTAGAGTAGCACTTAAGAGTCTGAAGTGTATAGTGTTGGAGAAGTGAAGTTATTCCTTAGCTTGTAGAGAGAGTTCCTCTTGTATCAAGGAGAGTGATGAGGTGAAGAGTGAGGGAGTGGGATTTCACTTCCATCCCAGACTTGTATTCTTAGAGGAAGGATATTCGATTCTAGGATTGAGTAAAGTTCCTTGTCCTCTACCTTTGTTATTTCATTCTTACTTTACTTTCATACTTAGTCTTATACTTGTCTATTTACAAGAACCTTGTGCATGCTTATAGTGTTGGCTATATTGTGTTGCTTGCTTCTCTGGCTCATTACCAGTTCAGTAGTGAACTCATCAAGTAGGCACGGCGGTGTTGTACTTATAGTTTACCTTGGTTGGTCGGCTATCCCATGCAGCTCTGGTTGGTAGACACACTAGGTGACAGCTTTTGTGTTCTCAGTATTCCAATCCCGTATGTTCAGATCGACTTGCTGATGATACAGCCGAATCCTATAGTACCCGCTTTTCTCGGCTTGGTAATCAGCACTCTGGTGCCTGGCAGTGGTGCTACTACTTTGGTGTCTATGTTTACATGACAAGTATATCTCTTTGCATGCTTAGTATAGTAAGGTGATCTAACATCTGTTGAGAACCTGCTTCTCTGCCTTTATCCTCTACATTGCTAGCTTCGCTAGTTCGGTAAGTTATGTTGTGTGTTATCATACTCCTTGTTCCTCATGGATTTTGATACCCCAGAATACTCTTGGGTAAAAGGCTACAACGCGTTTTCCGTGCGTTTGCGGAGTTATACCTAGTAGGCTAAGGAATGCCAACAATGCCTCGCATCAAAATCGAGCAGACTAAGCTCACCTAGCCTCATGCTGTCACTACAGCATACCAAGTTTGCCTCTCACTACCGTTACTATTGTTGTAGTTCGAACTCACCTGTCGCCATCCGTTGGTCCATGGCAAGGTCAAAATGGACATTTTCCCACCTCCATCTCCTTCTATGCTAGAAATCAATATTATAATCATGGTGGTGTCTTTATGCGAATTAACCCGATTCATAAGTATGCACCAACAGGCAATCAATCCAACGGTGTCCGCTAGCAACTCGACATTGTTTTGGATGTCTAGGACCCAATTTTGCCAACCATTTTAGGAGGGTAAGACATGTGGGCCAAGTCATGGAGGATTAGCAGCATGGGAGGCTGGACATGCATCTTTTATTCCTAATTGGAATGCTTGGTGGGTTCCTGAAAGGATCAAGATGTCCAAGAGGGGGTTGAATTAGACTTCTAATTTCGAGACTTGAAATTAAATCCTATCGCACAAGTCCCAATTCACCCTAGTGCCTAATTGTGTGTCTAGAGTTCTACACGATACAAAAGTTTTGCAATCTAGAGCCAAGCATGCAAGTCTAGGAAAGTAAATTGCGGAAAGTAAATGCAGAATGTAAAGAGAGCAAGAAGTGACACAATGATCTTTTTCCCGAGGTATCGAGGAGTCACGACTCCCCGCTAGTTCTCGTTTGGTGGCCCCTCGCAAGACTTTGCTCTCGCGGGCTCCTCCAAGGATCCTGGCCCCAACCTCATAAGGAGAGGGTTTGGCAAAGTGGTTCTTGCAAGAACCAAGCTACCTCTTGACCTTTGCAAAGATCAAGCGCTCGCTTTTGGATGCTCTTCTCCACTCCGGAACGGTGAGCTCTAACCACGAACAACGCCTTCGTAGAGGCCTTCTCCCACCTCTCCCACAATATCCGGGGAGCTCGCGGAAGGCACGACTTGCAAGCCATCTAGGTGATCATGATCACTAAGAGTAATAAGCCTTGGTCTTCACTTGATTCAACCTCAACTCAAGAAGTTTTCTCTCTCAGGTCTCTAACCCTAAAGCTCAAAGATATGTGTGGACTTTGGTGCTTGGGTGACATTTGTGTGTGTATGAATGTTGCCTGGTTGCAAAGGTATATAATGAAGGGGGGGAATCCTTATATAGAGGCCAGCTCAAAAACTAGCCATTACTGTACGAAATCAATTTTCTATGTTCCCACTGGACGGGCCGGTGCTTTGTAATTTTGAAAACTTCATTTCTCGCCATGGGCTAAAGAGCCACCGAACGGTCCAGTGGGCAGATTTCTCAAGCGAGCCCATGAGCACACCTCCCTGTCTAGAATGTCCGGCGGATGCGCCAGACAGTCCCGTGGCGAGCCACCGGATGGTCCGGTGGGCTAATTTGCCCAAGGAAGCCCTAGATAAACCCTCTGTCCATAACGTCCATTGTATGCATCGGATGTTATCTAGAAACTACAAAAGAATCTCCAAGTGTCCTTCTTTCAACTTTACAAAACTTATAGCTATCAATCCTTGCTCTTCGCGCTAGATTATCCAACTAACAAGCCGTCCTTCGTGAATATTGAAATTAGGGGTCTCTTTCGATCAACCAATGAGCACGATATTAAACATAACACCTTCATGTCATGAACTCATTAGTAACATAATTAAATTGTCATTAATCACCGAAACCTCTACCTCTTAGGGTCATTGTTTCTCACAATCTCCTTCTTTTTGGTGATTGATGACAACACAAGAGTAGAGCTTGAAAAGTAAATGCAATTAAGAATAAAGCTCAAACGTAAATACATGAATGGTGTTGACGCGACATTTGAACGAATATTTTGTATCATTTTATGTGGTTTTTCACTGTTTTTATGTGTCAACTATATCTTTTACTAACATTTATCACCGATTATTGTGGATTTTGCGACATTGTCTTGGAATTCTGCTATACTTCATTTTTGCAGGTTTTTGACCAATTTTTCGCGAAATTCACCACAATCTACCTCGAGTGAGAAAAGGCCTCTGAGATGTCATTTTATGAAGATGATGAACAAAGAAGGCTTGGTTGACTTATGCTCCTCCTTTGAGTTAATCAAGGCTTTCTATTCGGAAACTTCCAGAAGACATCATATGCTACGCTGGGAAGGGAAGTTACTAGAAGAAATATACATGGAAGGTGTCAAGACACTTCAATTCTATCCGAAACCAGAAGATTTCGACAATTCTCAGAGAATATAGAAGATTCCAGAACCCCAAGAGTCTGAGATCCCTCGCAATTATATTTCTTAAGCATCAAGCAACGTCCCCGCAAAAGATGGAAACAATTGGGCGAGGAAGGAGCCCTGGTCGGCCCACCAGAACCCTCCGAGTCGGCCGACCAGAGGACTCCTTAAGTCGGTTGGAGTTTCCCTTTTTACCACGGCATCTCCGGACTATATAAAGGCAGGCTAGGCCCTGAGGTCGGGCATCCAATTCATTATAAGGCGACAAGATGTAGAGAAGAAGGACAACAACTAGAGGAGAGTAGAGGGTCGAGTTTCTAGGCTATGGATTAGAGCCTCTCTAATCCGTAGAGGTGATTAGAGCCCTTGCGTGGTGCTCTAATTACCTAGCTCCAGAGGTCTAATTGTATCGTCAAGAGCTATGGCCATGGTTGTAAGTATGATACAATTTATTAATGAAGCATTGATCTTGTCTAATTATCATCTTCTTGTTCTAATTATGCTTGTTCTAGCTCTAATTAACTTTAGGTCTAGATGCATGTTACTTAGAGCATGTCATTAAGGGTTATATTCTTCTAGCGTTCTTGATCATTGATCTAGATTACTAATGATATAGTTGTACATCTAGTTCTTTTGATCATGGTGATTAGATGTTCTAGTTGTGCTAATTATGTTATTAGACCTTACAAAGTAATTAGATGCTAGTTCTCTAATTATGTGCATGTTGAAAGTTTCTCGTCGATTACCTAGTTACCAGTGACAGTGGAGCCCGGGGAAAGGTTAAACCGATCTAGGGGGTTAGGTTGGTTGATCTTGATTTAATCATGCTATGAAGTTTATGCTTGATCATGCTTGTTTCTTCCTTGAGCAACTAGTTATCTCGCTACTCTAATCTTGTTGTGGCGCCCAATCATGCATGTCTTGGATCCAATTAGGGCTTGATTAGACTCTAGTTAGTACCCTTTAATTAGTGTTCTAGTTCTGTTCTAATTGCTTATCTTATAGTATTAATATAGTTTAGACGTAGATTAGATATAGTTTAGGGCTAGATTAGAGGTAGATTAGAGATAGATTAGATACAGTTTAGACGACCCCTAAACCCTAGTTTTACTCTAAACTCTTGTTAATTAGTTCGTTTCCTGGATTGACAAAAATCATGATTCTCATCTTGGGGAAAAGCTGCACACGATACTGTCGCTTGCATTATAAGGTTTGCTGTGCTTAAGTGTCATCAACAAATGGAAATACACAATCATCCACAACCAAAGGATCCATAGGCATGGTAAAACCGAGTCAAGCACATAAGCCAAATACCATGTCCATGAATGAACATCAAAATAAACATCAAGTGGGTTCCTAGCTATACATCAAAAGAATAAATCTCATAGCTCCCCCTAACTGCTAATCTTACTAGCTTTACTCACTCCCCCTCAATGTAACTCTCTCCCTTTGGCGACAAGCACCAAACAGGGAGTCCTAAGAGATCGACGAAGGAGGGGCACCTAGGGGAAGACCACGAGTAGACATGAGAATGTAATGGTCGAGTGAGGCATCATCATCGAACTCTGCAGCGACGTCGTCAATAGCCCACTCGAGATCCGGATGTAGAACGCGGGGAGCCGCAGGCGAGACAGAAGCGGTAGCAGTAGCTGTAGTCATCGTCAAAGCTAGTGCGGTAGCATCAGTCATCGAGTAGGTTGTGGAAACAGAGTGAAAGCTCAGCTCGGTCGACTAAGAAACAGCTAGAGTGTCAAGAGCCGGCATAAACGACTCTAGAGCTGACGAGGTAGGCTCAGACTGAGAGGTAGCTCCTATTGTAGGTGGCTGCCCAGAGGTCAAGTACTGGCCATCCTAAGCCTATGAGACGGTCAACGGTAAGTCTTGGAGCGTCGGAGGTGACATATCGAAGTGTAGAGTATGAGCTAGCATCTGGGACCTCTCCATCTGAGGGGCACTCACTAGCAGTCCAGAATATGAGAAGATGAG
The DNA here is from genome assembly GCA_030272315.1 of Paspalum vaginatum. NCBI lineage: Eukaryota > Viridiplantae > Streptophyta > Magnoliopsida > Poales > Poaceae > Paspalum > Paspalum vaginatum. Next base: position 22,791,431 of record CM059016.1, read on the forward strand.
GGGGACGTGCTAAGCGAGGCCAAGGTAGCAAATGGGCTCTGGAGGCTCATGTCTAGAGGAGGTAACTGTTGAGTCACTGCAGGCTGTGGAGGTGCCAACTGGTACTCTTGGCATATGGCTGTAAACTGACGCTCGGTGTTTGCCCGGAGTCCAACTACCAGTGTGTGAACTGTCTCCAAGATCCGCGTCTACTGCTCTGCCTGCCACTGCTGGAGAATCTAAAAATGCTCATCACTGCTCCTCTGCATCTGCTGCTGCTGCTGCTGGAGAAGCAACTCGAAGCGCTGATCGCTCCACTGCTACTGTAGTGCAAACCTTTCATCTTCCCGTCACTGCTGGTCTATCATCAATTAATGTACGGAGGCTATATTTAACGGTGTTGCAACCTGGGTAGCTGTGACTGACGGTGGAGGTGGGGGTGGTGGGGGAGCACGCAAGCCACCTGCCTCATGATCGTGAGGTAGGATAGGCAGAGGTGCTGCATGCTCATCGTGTGACATGCCATCTCCACTATCCTCCTCTGTAATTGTCGCTCCCCTGACTCGAGTACTGTCTCTGTCTCTGTCTCTGTGGCTCAGGGGGGGAGACCTGCACTGAGGACCCTTAAGATGTATAGGGCCCTGCATAGGAGCTCAGGGAGCTACAGGTGCACGAGCCTTGTAAGTCAGAAACGCGGTCCGGATCTTCTGAAAGATCTTGTACTGTGGTAGGGGCTCACTAGCTAGATCGTGATCAATTCGACTCAACATGTGAGAGATAAAGTGGACATAAGGGAAATTGTGGTGAGAGCCCATCCCATCGGTGATCACGTCCTCCATCTCAGCTATCAGAAAATCAACCACACAAAAGCGAATCTGTTGAAGGAGCGCTCTAAGTAAGTGCTGCTGAAGTGTGGTGAACCCCTGACAGTATCCCTCTTGGGGAAGCAACCTCCGCCTGAAAGCTCTGTGAATCACATTGGCAGCTAGTGTCAAAGCTACTGGTGTCCGCTCCTGAACTGCCTCACGAAATAGAACGATAGCCTCAGTATCAGTCAATGCTGCCCTTATCTTTCCTTTCTCGCACCATCTGAAAATTTCAAGAAATAGATAGATACGAGGATCTAGATAAGTGGAAACAGCTAGACAAGATAAGACCTAGAAGAAGAAATAGAATTTCGAACTTGTGGTATGTACGTCAAGCGTGAAACTTGAAGCAATTTGAACGGTAATGCATAACCATCTCACATTAGCGTCTAGTTGCTTCTATCCATAAGTGCATTGACATATTTGTTTATTCCATGTGCAAACCATGCCACAAATCCTAAGTAATCCAAACCCTAGAAACTAAGATAAGCATGATGACATAAGGAGAGTAGGGATTGAATGCTCACCACAGAGATCGAGAGAAAAGAAGAGGTCAAAAGAGAGAAGATCCGGTGGCGATGAGCAGACTTGCACGACGGTGGCATGGATGGAGAGAAGTGGCTATGAGAGATGCCGGTGTTGGAGGGAACAGTGGGGACAAGGGCGGCACTGGCGGAGCAGATAGCGGCAGCAGCAGGAAGGCGGTGGCAGCGCGCGGAGGCCAGAGAGGTGCAGGCACGACGAAGGAAGCAGGAGGCGGCTACGCGCAGCACACGGGGAGGCCGTGGTGTGGGGAGCTGCGGCCAGCAGGAGCAACACAGGACGCGGATGAGGAGAGGCACGGCGGCAGCGGCGTGACCAGGGCGGAGCGGCAGTGCACGGGAGGCGACAGTGCGACGGGTGAAGGGAGGCGGTGGCTAGGGCATGGAAGCGGGGGCCCGAACAAGGAGTGAGAAAGAAAAACAACCGGGGCCTGCGACATAAATGCTTATAACCCTAGATGTCCACACGAGATCCACCCACTGGATGGTGCGATGGAGAGCCACCGGATGGTCCGGTGGACTTCACTGGACGAAATAGGCAAAGGGGTGGAAAAGGGGAGCTGGTGGAATAGAAAGCAATTGGACTGTCGGTAGGCAGCCACCGGACAATCCGGTGAGAGCCACCAGACGAAACAGCCCGAGAGAAATTTCTTGGAGAAGATAGATGGCCAAGGCACCACCAAATGCACCAAAATAATCTGAATTAGCTCCTCTTCTTGTCCAACTTTTGATGATTCAAATAAATACAAGTATGGACAGTCCAAGGCGAAACACTTGCCCCTTGAACACTCAAAAGTATTTGCATTTTCATATGCTCTATATAGTTTTTGATTTTTTAAGCATGAACTCCAAATCAAAGCAAATTGGTGATTATGTCCCAAAAAAGATGTATGAGTCTTTTCCTAGGGAAACTAGAGATGAGATTAACTCCTGTCCCGTGGAAACTTGACTCAATAGGCATGAAGAATGATGCCAAACCATCAATTTGATCTCTTTTCATGATTTGAGATGCTTGCACTTGAAAAAAGTCTCAATATCATCAAGAGTGCTCCTTTGTGACACTACTAGATGCAATACAAATGCAAGCTACCAACAAGCATGGATAGGAATGTGAAATATGCGTGCACATGTATATGACATGGAATGCAATGCACACGAGAATTTAAGTCTACACGTGCCATATTACTTTCCCCCTCAAGCATCTTCAAGAGGAGCCACTCTACATGCCATGAGCGAATCTTAGACCACCGGCTCATGCAAGACCCTTGCTCCTCTCTATCTTGTAGCGGTTAGGCAAGCGACTATCATTTACATATGATGCAAATTATATGGCATGGCAACTTATATGACGGTTCTAGCATCTAGCACGTTGAGCTCACTTCGCAACTTATAGAAGGTACTCTCATCTAATGGTTTCACGAAGATGTCCGCCAATTGCTCCTTGGTCCCCACATTTTGCAAGAGGATGTGTCCCTTTGCGACGTGGTCCCTTATGAAGTGATGGCGGATATCTATGTGCTTAGTGCGAGAGTGTCAAACCGGGTTGTTGGCTAGCTTAATGGCGCTCTCGTTGTCACAAAAGGAGGGGTACCCTAGAAAGCTTTACACCGAAGTCCAAAAGCGTTTGCTTCATATATAGAATGTGGGCACAACAAGACCCAGCTGCTATATATTCCTCTTCCGCAGTGGACGAGGACACACAATTCTGCTTCTTGGAGGACCAAGAAACAAGCGAGCGCCCTAGCAAGTGGCAGCCCCCGGAGGTACTCTTGCGTTCATCTAGCAAAGTTCGGATCCGAGTAGCCCAAGAGTTCAAGACCAGCACCCTTGGGGTACACAAGGCTATGCTAGGGGTGTGCTTGAGATACCGAAGAAACCTTTTCACCGCGGAGAGGTGGGATTCTTTGGGATCAGCTTGGAAACGAGCACACAAGCACACACTAAACATGATATCCAGCCTAGAAGCACACAACTAAAGCAACGAACCTATCATGGACTGGTAGAGAGTTTGGCCCACCTTGATGCCACTTTCATCAATGTCGAGATGTCCATTAGATGCCATGGGAGTACTTATTGTCTTGCAATCATTCATCTTGAATCTCTTGAGTAGATCTCTTGTGTACTTTTTTTGATAGATGAATGTCCCTTCCCTCAATTGCTTGATTTGAAACCCAAGGAAGAAGGTGAGCTCACCAATCATAGACATCTCGAACTCTTTTGTCATTATGTTATTGCAAAACTCTTCATTTGTTGAGCCAAAGATAATGTCATCAACGTGCACTTGACAAATGAAGAGATCATCATCCATCTTCTTGGTGAAAAGAGTGGTGTCAACTCAGCCAATCTTGAACCCTTTCTCAATGACGAAGTCCCTAAGCCTCTCATACCAAGCTCTTGGTGCTTGCTTAAGTCCATAGACAGCTTTGGACAACCTATACACATGATTGGGATTGCTTGAGTCTTCAAATTTGGGTGGTTGCTCAACATAGACTAGCTCATTGATGTATCCATTGAGAAATGCACTTTTCACATCCATTTGATAAAGCTTCATGTCATGATGTGTTGCATAAGCTAGTAGGAACCGAATAGCTTGCAATCTTACAACCGGTGCAAAGGTCTATCTAAAATCAATTCCTTCAACTTGAGAGTATCCCTTTGCCACTAATCTTGGCCTTGTTTCTCACAATATTGCCTTCATCATCTTGCTTGTTTCTAAACACCAACTTGGTTCCAATTACTCTAGCACCCTTGGGTCTTTCTTCAAGTGTCCAAACTTCATTTCTTGTGAAATTGTTAAGCTCTTCATGCATTGCATTTACCTAATCCAGATCACTCAAAGGTCAAAGCTTTATCAATTGTTGTAGGCTCAATGCTAGAGACAAATGAGTAGGCTTGACAAAATCCGACCACATTGTGAGACCTTGTTGTAACTCCTCTTGATACACCACCAATGATGAGATCTTGAGGGTGTGCACTTGTAAGTTGACTTCTTCTTTGAGGTGCCACTTAAGGTGCGTGGAATGGTGAATCAACATCTTGAGCTTATTCTTCAACTTGCTCTTGTGGTACACGAACATCTTCATTTGGAAGTAGATTATCTTGTTCACTACCATCTTGTGGTGACAATGAAGAGAATGGTTGATCAATAATTTGCACTTCATCTTCATCCTCTTTAGGCTTGATGTCACCGATTGCATATTTTTCATAGCCTCTACAAGTTGTTCCTCATCTATATCTACAACATCAACATGTGCTCCTTGGGAGCCATTATATTCATCAAATTCCACATCATACGTCTCTTCAACCATGCCGGTGGTATTGTTGAATACACGGTATGCTTTGGAGTTTGATGAGTAACCAAGTAAGAAATCAATATCACAACGTTTTTGGAAGTTACCCAAGTGTTGGCGCTTCTTGTAAATATAGCATTTGCAACCGAACACCCAGAAATATGAGATGTTGAGTTTTCTCCCATTGGCAATTCATATGGAGTCTTGTCAAGGAGGCAGTGAGGAAACAACCGGTTGGATACATAGCAAGCGGTGTTGATGGCTTCGGCCCAATACTTCTCACTTGTACCATATTCATCAAGCATTGATCTTGCAAGAGTAATAACTGTTCTATTTTTCCCCTCCTCTACACCATTTTGTTGAGGAGTGTAGGTAGCGGAGAACTCATGCTTGATCCCAACTTCTTCACAATAATATTCAATGTTAGTGTTGTCAAACTCTCTTCCATTGTCACTTCTAATCTTCACAATTGAAGTGTTGAACTCATTTTGAGCTCTCTTGGCAAACTTGCTAAAGATATGTGCCACCTCGATTTTGTCCTCAACAAAGTAAACCCATGTGTATCTTGAGAAGTCACCAACAATCACAAAACCATAGTTGTTGACACCAATATTTGTGTATGTGGTTGGACCAAAAAGATCCATGTGAAGTAGCTCTAGTGGCCTTGAAGTGGACATAAATATCTTGCTAGGATGAGTGTTTGCAACTTGTTTGCCGGCTTGACAAGCACTACACAATTTGTCCTTCTCAAATGTGATATCCTTTAAGCCTCGGACCAAATCTTTCTTCATCAACTTCTTGAGTGTGCTCATTCCAACATGAGCAAGCCTTCTATGCCATAACCAACCCTTTGAGTTTCTTGGAAAACAAACATGCTTGCAAATTGGCCTTCTTTGAGTTGAAGTCAACAAGATATAGATTGTTATGCCGGAATCCCTTAAAGACTTCTTCACCACCATCAATCTTGCTCACAATCACTTCATTTGGCTTGAATAGGCATTGGAAACCCAAATCACACAATTGACCAACGGACAAGAGATTGAAGTTCAAAGAATCAACTAGAAGCACATTTGAAATTGAGTATTCACTTGAAATATCAATCTTGCTCAATCCTTCAACCTTGCCTTTAGAGTTGTCACCAAATGTCATCTTGTCATAATCCTCCACATTACCACTAAGTGAGGTGAACATCCGGGAATCACTGGTCATATGTTGGGTGCATCCACTATCCATCACTCAATGTGATCCACCGGTCTTGTAGTTCACCTACACACAAGCAAATCAAGCTTGAGATTTGGGCACCCATCTAATAGTAGGTGCAACTTTTGGCTTGGGTGTCCATTTCTCATTTGGGTTGGGAATCTTGGGAATGAGTGTCTTTGGCACCCACAATTTCTTAGGCCTAGTCCCATCTTTCTTTTCCATGAATTTGAACTTGACTTCTCCATTTGACAATCTCTTGACCAAGTAGTGAGCATCAAATGCAAACACCCTTAGTTGCTTGGAGAGGGGTTTCTTGGGCGGTGCATTGCACTCAAACATGAAGTGACCTTTGGTCATACACTCGGTGCACCACTTTGGCTTCTCTATCATGATTGATGGTGCCGGCTTGCATGTATCCTTGAATGGTGGAAAGCCAAGTCCTTCCTTCTCAAAGTGTACGGATTGATAAGAAAGCATCTCACAATACTTCATTTGTCCTATGAGCAATTGATTGTTACTGAATTGTACACTTTTCACTTCTAGCTTAAGCTTCTCATTACCATCCTTGAGCTTGATGAGAATATTTCCCTCTTTCTCCATTGGACCCTTGCTCTTACATTGTGCACAATATTTTAGGTCCTTGAGTGCATTGGGAGATTTACTCATTTTGCCCTTGAGTTTTTCTAGCTTAATTACTAGCTTTTCATGCTCACTCTTGGGCACACATGTCTTCTCACAAGGCTTGATGTCATTGGGGGATTCATCAATCTTGTGAATTGAGTTGATAGATTGAAGATTTGCTTCCAAATCCTTTCTTGCTTCACCAAGTTCAACACTATGAAGTTGCAAGAGATGATGTCTTGTGCTAAGCTCTTCATGTGTTGTAATCAACTCATTGTAGCACTTGGTGACTTCTTCAAGTGCTTCATTGAGCTCTTTGATTTCTTGTGTTTGCTCATTGTGAGACTTCTTGATTATCTTATAGCCATCGTCAAGTGCATCTCTTTCCATTACAAGTTGCTTGCTGCTTGACGTTAGATTCTCATTTGACTCAACAAGCTTGTTGTTGCTTTCTTCAATGACTATCAACCTGCTTTTGCATTTCCTCAAATTTGCCATGGTCATATCTTGTCACAACCTCATTATATTTGCTCATGAGATTCTTCTTCTCTATCTTTGCCTTGTCAATCTTTGCACTCAACTTGCTAATTGCTTTGTTTTGCTCTTGGACTAAACTACCAAGTTTATCATCATCATCATCATCATCATCATCATCATCATCATCATCGGAAGAATCATCAAAGGTCTTTACCTTATCACCCTTAGCCATAAGACATAGGTGTGGAGTGGAAGTTGATGTTGATGAAGCCGGTGGTGTAGTATAGTGGCAATGGCAAGCCCCGCGACCACTTCATCATCACTATCACTTGCATCAGATGAAGAGTTGCTTGATGTGTCTTCATCCGTCATCTACTCTCTAATGTAGCTTTGCCCTTCTTCTTGAATTGCTTGGGGGCCTTCTTCTTGTTCTTCTTCTCATCATCACTTGAGTCAAGCTTGTGGTGCTTCTTCTCCTTCTTCTTCTTGTTCTTCTTGTCACAGCATTGGATGGAGAGGCGGCCAAGCTTGCCACAATTGCAGTACTTTGTTTCTTCAAGCTTCTTCTTGGATGGAAAGAATTTCTTCTTGCTTGAGGAGTAATTGATACCCTTCTTGTTAAGGCATCTCAAGGCACTAGTGTCCTTGCAGACAAGAAGAGCAACTTCTTCTTCACTATCATCCTCTTCTTGCTCATCATCTTCTTTGTTGTCCACGACAATGATTTTTTTGGAAGTGGACTTCTTCTATTTGGATGAGCTTGCCTTGAGGGCAGTATCTTTCTTCTTGGACGGTGGCTCTGCATCCGGTGTGATCTTCATGTACATCTCATGTGCATTGATCTTTCTAAGCACACTGGATGGAGTCGCCGTGTTGAGATCGGTTTGGTGAAGATATGTGACGATGTGGCCGTACTTGTCACAACCAAGAAGATCCAATATATTCCTAGCCACATCGGCCTCTTTGATTTAAGTCAAACCAAGACCATTGATCTCTTCTACAAGCAAATTGAGACAAGAATCCATTTGATTAGCATTTTCATGGGGAAGCATGCGAAAATCATTAAGTTTCTTCATAAGCAAACTATGGCGTTGCTCTCTCTCGCTTTTAGTTCCCTCATTGAGTACACAAATCTCTTCCCAAAGCTTGTGTGTGTTCTTGATAGTCCTCACGCAGTTGAATACCTCTTTGCACAAGCCACAGAAAAAAATGTTACGAGCTTTGGCACTCCACTTGTCGTAACTAAGCTCCGACGTTGTGGGCTTGTTCTTATCAGCTATCTCTGGAAAGCCGGTGATGGTGGCCGTGTGGAGAGAAGTGTCAACGGCTTCCAAGTAGGACTCCATATGGATCTTCCAATATGGAAGTCCTCACCATCGAACATGGGTGGGGGTGCTTCCCCACCAGACATCTTGCTTAAGGCGGTGAAGCCTCAACCAATGAGCACTCGGCTCTGATACCAATTGAAAGGATCAAGATGTCCAAGAGGGGGTGAATTGGACTTCTAATTCCGAGACTTGAAATTAAATCCTATCGCACAAGTCCCAATTCACCCTAGTGCCTAATTGTGTGTCTAGAGTTCTACACGACACAAAAGTTTGCAACCTAGAGCCAAGCATGCAAGTTTAGGAAAGTAAATTGTGTAAAGTAAATGCGAAATGTAAAGAGAGCAAGTAGTGACACGATGATCTTTTTCTCGAGGTATTGAGGAGTCACGACTCCCCCCTAGTCCTCGTTTGGTGCCCCTCGCAAGGCGTTGCTCTCGCAGGCTCCTCGCAAGGAGTGGGGTTGGCAAAGTGGTTCTTGCAAGAACCAAGTTACCTCTTGACCTTTGCAAAGATCAAGCGCTCTCTTTGGGATGCTCTTATCCACTATAGAACGGTAAGCTCCAAACCACAAACAACGCCTTCACAGAGGCCTTCTCCCACTTCTCCCACAATCTCCGTGGAGCTCGCGGAAGGAACGACTCGCAAGTCATCTAGGTGATCGCGATCACCAAGAGTAACAAGCCTTGGTCTTCACTTGGTTCAACTTCAACTCAAGAAGTTCTCTCTCTCAAGTCTCTTGCCCCAAAGATCAAGATTTGTGTGGATTTTGGTGCTTGGGTGACCTTTGTGTGTGTATGAATGTGCCTAGTCGCAAAGGTATATAATGGAGGGAGAGGAAATCCTTTATACAGAGGCCAACTCAAAAAATTGTCGTTACTGTATGAAATCAATTTTTAGCGTACCCATCGGACAGGTTGAACGGTCTGGTGCTTTGTAATTTTGAAAACTCCGTTTCGCGCCATGGGCTAAACAGCCATCAGACAGTCCGGTGGGCTGATTTCTCGACCGAGCCCACAAGCACACCTCCTTGTCTAGAACATCTGGTGGATGCACCGGACAGTCCGGTGGGATAATTTGCCCAAGGACACCCTAGATAAGCCCTCTGTCCATAACATCCGGTGTATGGACCGGACGGTCCGGTAGCGAGCCACCAGATGGTCCGATGGGCATTAAACCCACTGCCCAAACGTTAAGGACTTAGCGCAATTTTGCCACCACCGGAATGTCCAGTGGCTAACCATCGGATGGTCCGGTGGCATATAAAAACTTGTTTTAGCGCTGTTTTGATTCCAAAACTTAAGGAGATTTTTCGAGGGTTTTTCTTTTGATCCAAACAACATAGGTGAGTGAGTTTTAGCACATTTTAGTACGTTTGAGCTATAGGACAAAGATGCACTCAAAATTGAGAATAACTCTAGAATGAAGAGCATCAAGCTACTCACCTCGACCCCCCTTGATAGTACGGCTTATCTAGAAACTAGAAAAGAATCTCCAAGTGCCCTTCTTTCAACTTTATTAGAGCTATCAATCCTTGCTCTTCACGCTAGAATATCCAAGCAACAAGCTGTCCTTCGTGAATATTGAAATTAGGGGTCTCTTTCGATCAACCAATGAGCACGATATTAAATGTAACGCCTTCATGTCATGAACTCATTAGTAACATAATTAAGTTGTCATTAATCACCGAAACCTCTACCTCTTAGGGTCATTGTTTCTCACAGGTTCCGTCTTCCACCTCAAACCACCATCCAACTCTAGTTTAACAGTTTTTCAAGAATTGCAGGTGAGTTTTCCAGTTTCCACTTCAAATTATGGACATGGCATCATCTTTGAGATTGTGTTAGATCAAAGGGAAGTCCTCAAGACTCCTATTCTTCTGATCAAGTTTCATGTATATTTTCGGTTTTGCCTCTATGATCCTTCTAGCTTAGGGTTTTGATGTAGAGATATTTGAGTCAATAGGACAATGATTATAAAGGAGAAGGTGGCTGATCTTAGACTTCTACCCACTTGGAACTCTAGACTTGTGAGATTTAATGCATCCAAGTGCTTAATGTTAGGAGAAACCTGGAATTGAGTGAGATCCTCTTAATATTTGTAATCCTTCTTAGTGGGAAGGATGATCGTCGATAGATTATAGAACATTTGTATACTTGAGCGGGAAGTAATTTTTTCAGCCATTCCTTGTGATTAAGTGAAAAATTACTTCTCCTTTGGTTCTTAGGGTTCAATCCTTTGGATTTTGGCGTTTCTCTTTTTAGCAAGGATCAATTCCTCATTATTTTGTATCTTTGAGTGTTTCTAAGACATGGTGGATCAGATAAGTCATGGAGTGACTCTAGAAACCCATGAGCACACATCTATTTCTTTTTAGCAGAGTTTGGCCAAGTTCTTGCCCTGTTTCTTGGTGTGAAGTTAATTCTAGGAAATCGCTTGACCTTTTCTCTAGATATTTTGTTAGAATACCCTCTATATATATGGGTGAAGTTTGTAGCCCTAATGTTTCACACCATTTGAACTTGCTTTGATTTGGCTTTCGTATGTTTTGGTGAAAGGCAGATTGTTTCAGGCTTAATAGTCATTTTTTCTTATTACCCCATCGTCTGGTGATTTAATCAGACTGTACGATGAGCAAGGTTTGCTTAGATACCCTTGTGACAGTCTATGTCACTTTCACCCGGTGTTAGCATGAATTTTCTGGTTCAGACCGTCAGCTGCATGGTTTTAAAACCAACCACTTCAGTGACTTATGTCTAGTGGTTACACCAATCCATCTGGTGAGTGAAGACCAGGCAGCCTGATGCTCTCTGTGCGATGTTGTTTTTGCTCATTTCTTGTCTGTTCTTGTGGGCATTTGAGCAAGTGTTTGCACGTGACTTTTCCTATCATTTTCCTAGGGTTAGTAGCCACTCTTAGGACTAGTTTAGCAACCTCATTTCCCATGGAGAATGGAGGGGATTGAGAAAAATCAGTTCATTTTTTCCATAATTCCGTTAAATTCCCTCCAATTCCCATGGGAAAATGAAGTTATCAAACTAAACCCACGATCTAGAAGAGAGGTTTGGGGTTGAATTTATAAGAGGCTCCTATTCAAGTAGGTTATCATCTTTTGTAATCCTACTTTGTACTATCTCTAAGAAGGAGCTACCTGCACCGAAGCAATGTACTCCTATATAATATGCACACGAGTCTCTGCAATACGATGATAATTACACAAAAAAGTTATGCTTCTTCAATATTCTCATTGGAAGAACATCCTTACTTTGGTTGAATAGTGACAAGCAAATAGGTGGATGCGTTTTATGACGATGAATGAGAAGTATACCACAATATACAAAACTTAGAAGTAAAACTAGCCGTATACCATGTGGCCTAACTTGTATACACCAAGCCGGTGCACCACCAAGACCTAGGCCCATGTCCACCAGAGCTTTCAACATACAATGCCACAAGATTCTTAGCCGAAAATACTAGTATATTAGGTGGGGACGATTAAAATTCAATTAAAGCCTTGTATTTATGTGTGCGCGTGCTTCTCCACGTCAATTTGTGACGTGGGACCAAACCTAACAATTATCATATAGTTACGACTTTCTTCGGTTTTTTTACAAATCATGAGGCAAGTTTGACTGAAACAATATATTTCCCTTCACAGATCGTCTTACTAATTTGGGAACCGTGAGTGGTTGGGTTCCATTTTGTGGAACCTATCCACCCAAATTTAAGTCCTCGACTTGATATGGGCGCTCGCATATTTAACGACGTGTTCTTTCAATGGTCGAGATTTCCAGGCTCAGTCTCTGGTAGGTGCTCATTAATTGATAAGGGTAGGGTTTGCATGCGTGTGTTCATTAGGGTGAGTACATGAGCGTGTGAGCATCTGCATCTGTACTGCATAATTCGCAAAAAAATATGCACCGTGAGAAGAGAATGTAATTGTTATTTGAAAGTAGAGTTTCAATTTTTGGTTGGTGCACCCGTTATTTTAGACTGAAAGGCTTATTGTAAGTGGTCTTTGATAGTGAATGACGTATACAATCGTATGATATTGAAACACCTTTTTGTTTGAGCGGAAACAGTTGAGGATGATATCTGTACGTCGGAAGCAAGATTGCAGGGACTAGCCGGGAAAGCCTCACAAATTCGATGCTCGGTTGAAGGATATTTGTCCTTGTTTTGTGTCTTTGCTTGTCGCCCTTATCTTGCATCGTGTTCTCAGCAGTGCTAATGCTTCGCTAAGTGCTACTGACGCATACAAGCATGTCTTGTTTGGTTGCTGGGAAGCAGAAGCATACGCAAAAGATAAACAAAAGCAGATGCGGATTCCAGCTTCGAGTCCAGGTTTCAGGTTTGTCACTTTTTTCTTTGCTTGTTCCCATCATGCTGAGATGATTCGGCTACTATGCTGATAATAACAGTATATGAACCAGGTATGCAAATGCCGTGCGATGTGTAGCCGACCTGGGCACCGCCGCTCGATCGACTCCAGCAGGCAGCAGCCATGGCGCTGCTGTTCTACAGCCGAGCGTCGGCCGGCGGCGCCGCGCCCGCGGACAATAGCTCGACCGTTCTCTTCCCGCTGCTCCTGAACAAGACGGGGTGCACCACGCCGGCGGCCACGCTGGTGGCCAACTTCACGGTGTCCAGCGACCTGCGCACCACCGAGAGGCTGATGGTGACCACGACGGTGCTGATGACCATCCTCGGCGCCGCGCTGTTCATTCTGTGCCTCCTGGCGCGGCTCTCCGGCCGGCACCGCGGCCACTCCATGGCGACGCGCATCTTCTTCCGCGCCTCCTTCGCCCTCTTCCTCCCCCTCATGTCCTACATGTACTCCCAGGCCCGCTCCAAGGGCGCCTCCGCGCGCGCCGACCTCATCCTCCTCTGGATGCTCCTCGTGGAGCTCCTCCGCAAGAAGGTGTACGCAATGGTGGCCCCCGAGGGCGACGCCTTCGCGCGCGGCGTCGGGCGGTACTCCTTCTTCGACGCCGTCGAGGAGGCCGCGCGCATGGTGTGGATCGGCTACCTCATCTACTCTTACGTGCACCCGGCCGTCGCCAAGTCTTTCTTCATCATCCTCTGGATCTTCAGCGTCGCCAAGCTCTGCAAGCGGGCGACCTGCATCGAGCTCGCCAAGCGCTCCTTCGACCTCGCCAGGAACGCCAGCCTCGTCTCCGGCTACATGGCCCACCTCGTCCGTACCAAACAGCAGCATCTCTTCCTCCTCGTCAATGGTGCTGCTGCTGGAGCTGCCCCCGATGAAGATCGTGACGGATTGAAGGTCCTGCGTACATGCAACTACGTCGTGATGGGGGAGAGCCAGCTGGAACTCGAGGAGACGCCCAGCGGATTCCGGCTCCCGGAGATCGAAGCCATCCTCGCCTATGAGCGCGACGGCCTCCAGGAGCACGGCGTGCTTGTGGAGGCAGAGGTGGAGACGGTGGTGGACCAGACGACGACGACAACGACAACAACGAAGTCGACGACGAAGCTGGTCCGCGTCTGCACGGTCTGGCATCTCGCCGAGACTGACCCGGTGTTCCGGTACCACGAGCGCCGTAGGCAAAAGCTGCAGGACACGTGCCTCGGCCTGGCCCTATTCAAGCTGCTCCGGCGAAAGATGGAGGGGCATGTCATGGTGGAGGCCGGAACGGACCAGGCGCGCGACCTCGTGCGCTACGGCCTCCTCGAGGAGCTCGGCGCGGAGCGGGCCTTCGACGTGGTGGAGCAGGAGCTCACCTTCCTGGACGAGTACTACCAGGCCATCATCCCGCTGGCGCTGCCCAAGCCCAAGCTCTTCGCCGCCAACTTCGCCTTCTCCATCCTCTTCATCCTCTTCTACTGCGTGGCCGTGATGCTTGTCACCGGCAACGGCCACATGTTCCACGTGCTGGTGTACCTCTTCCGAGGCCTCGTGCAGCTGTCAGCTGACATGGTCCTCCAGTACAGGTGCTTCGTCCACCAGGTCTCCTTCCTCATCGGCATGGTGCTCTCCTCCTCCGACCTGATCATCACCTTCCTCCTCACGCTCACCCTCTTCACCGTCGAGGTCTACGAGTTCGTGCAGTACCTGCTCTCCGACTGGCACCTGGCCTCCATGCTCTGTGACTACGCCACCAGGCCGGCCCTCAACATCCGCAAGGCCGTCAAGGCTGCCCTGTGGATCAAGAAACGCTCCCGCCCCGTCATCAAGGTCCACCAGTTCACCCTACTCAAAGTCCACCAGCTCCACCCGCGGCGGGTCTGGATGCTGATCTCCCGCCTGCTCAAGAGGCGCCTTGTCGGCCTCCCCGATGCCGTCGTCACCGCCGAGGCCAAGAAGGCCATCGTCGAGGTCCTCAAGGGCGTGCTTGACGGCGGCTCCGACGGCAAGTTCACGTTCAGTAATGGACGGGAGGCGTTGCGGCGCTGCAATGGCGGCGCCTTCGGGTTCGGGCACCTCGAGTGGGCGTGCGACGACAGCGGGGGCGCCGCCACGGTGATCTTGGTGTGGCACCTGGCGACGATGCTGCTGGAGGCGAGGGACGACCCGCAGGAGCGCCCGCTGCCGCCCGCGGGCCAAGCCGCCGTGGCGCTGTCGAGGTACTGCGCGTACCTTGTGGCCTACGAGCCGGGGCTCCTGCCGGACGACCAGTCGTGGACAAACAAGGCGTACAAGGGCATCAGGGCGGAGCTCAACAGCTTCTTCCAGAGCTGCTGCGCCGCCACGGATCGCCGGGCCCGGCTGATGGCCGCGGGGTTCCACCGCGGGGATCTCAAAGAATTGACGGCGATGGAGAAGGGCGTGATGCTGGCCAAGGAGCTTGAGCGTGCGAGCGGCGGCACCAGCACGCCGCCGCACGCCGGCCACGACCACGAGAGGGTGTGGGAGATGCTGCTGCAGCTGTGGGCGGAGCTGCTCGTCTTCGTGGCGCGCGCGCCGTCCGGGGGCGTGGACGCTCACGCGCTGGCGCTGTCCAACGGCGGTGAGTTCGTCACCCATATATGGGCCATACTCACCCACGCCGGCCTCCGCACTGATGACGTTTCTGGCCACCACACCACCGGAGAAACCCCCATCCCCATAGCTCGAGAACTCCCCGTTATTCGAGATATCCCTATTTCAGTTGGCGGTGCGGCCGTCTGATGGCAACCTTGCAAGGTAGCTTTGTCTGCACCACCACTCTCCTACAGGCCAGCTAGTGCGTCCTTTCTGAATATGTGATAGTAGTACTACAGCACACTGCAATGTTCTAGAAATAAAAATGCACATGACATGGGTGCAGGCAATATGTTTCAATACCATTTTTTCATAATATAAAGAAGATTATAGTCTGCACCCCTCGGTGAGTGAGTACCGATGGATCCATAAGGCCTAGCGTGACTCTTTAGATTAGAGTGGATTTGAGAGATTTGCATGTTTAAATCCCCAATAGGTCAAAATCTTGCTTAATCCCTCTTAATTTATTTCAATCCAATAGTTGTCAAACAAGGCTTAACTATTATAAAAGAAAACTCGCTCCAAAAGACGAATTGAGAAGAAATCACATATAAAATATCTATGATTGTCTAAGTCCAAAGACATCGGGCCATTCTGTGAAGCTAAAAATTGCAATGCTGCCATCTCTTTCAAACCACAATTTTGCTTGGTTAATGTCTCTTTGAAGTCTTCATTGTGCTACAACTTCACCCATAGGCGAAAGTGTACCCCTTCGAAGAGATTGACAAATGCCAAAAGGCAATTGGTTTCTGAAAAGCTACAAAGCTGAAACTCATGTCAACAAAATAAAATTATGTCTTTGCCTCCTGCTATGGCTAGTGGTTAAGTATACATATAATGTAATTCTCTACTTATCCACGATATTTACAACCTATAGACAAACTTAATAAACTGACTGGAAAAGGTACATAAGAAGAATAAGAAATGTGAAAGTATAAATGCGGTAAGTAAAATACTAAGGGTGAGGGGATAAGAATACCAGAGAAGACATAAAGATTTATCCCATGGCTCGTCATCCAAACAACTGAGTCAAAGACGAGCCATTCTGATCACTTTCTTGTTCTATTTGCCAAGGCACGATGGTAACTAAAAGGCTAACTACCACCAAGTCACCAAGACAAGATCACCGCTACTTTTTCTCTTGGTCACCACAATATCACCTTAACTACATAGTTTTATTACGAAGGGGGTTGCTGTTCGTCTATGCCCAAAGTGTCAGACCACTACACACCAACTCAGAGGGCTTAACGACGAGTACAATTGCTTGCCGCAGCAAAGACTTCTTTTGGGTTTCTCTTGCAAGAACTAAGCCTATGCAAACTCTCAAGTCTCAACCTTACTCGCAAAGCGCTCTCTCTCTCTCTCTCTCTCTCAAACTTGGATGAGGCATTAAGCTCAATCTTGATGGTTGGAGTAGATCAAATACTTGGGTAGAACCTCCATAATGTTGAAGATCATTAGCTACTTTAAACAATACCGTTTAGGGTACAAAAAGCCAACATGATCTAAAAGATGGATTAGGAAAAGCTGGTGCAAACTCACAGTGAACATCAATTAAACTGATTCATGTAAAAAAAGCCATCATCAATTTAATTAATGAAGACAACTTCCCAAGTAGATGTTATACTCCAATTGGTACTTTAATCTACAGATGAATACCAAGACGTCGGTTTAACCCATGAGTGTATTTCCTCAATTTGGCTAAACCACTCGCCCTTGAAAGAATTGCACCGGCATTTCTCCTTTTGTATTGTCGAATAACCAGTGAACAAGATTTCCCAGGCTTCACTTCTTTCATTCCTCAAATACACCAATGAGGTATATGTTTTAATTGTCTATTTAACCAATGCCTTGAATATTCTCTGGTTCCTCTCAGTTTCTCAGTTTTTGCTAATCATCGTACCTCTGCTTTATTTGATATGTCATCTGTTTAACCAATGCCCACATTTTTTCTGAGTTTGCTCCATTGACTAGGATCTTCCTCTAATAGTAGTGACGCTTGATTTTTCCTTCACGTCGGTTTAGCCACCATTCGGAGTGGCCCTTCGAACCTTTCATCCATTGGACCTAAAAACATGATGATATATATTTAGCAAAAGTTTGATAGTCTAATTTATATGTTGTTACTTGATCAACAAAACACAAGATATGACATAACATACCATTTTCCTTTAGGGCACCACTTGCATTGTCCTGCAACAGGGACAGAGAGTGGCGGTGGCGGTGAGGAACAAGGGTGGCGGCCTTCGAGTTGATCCAGTGCCCGTGAAGATCGGTAGAGTGGTTGTGTGCGGGAGAGGGGATGCGTGAGCATGTTGGCACTATACTGCGCCCCTCCCCCCGTTTATATGGCGCTGCTCGACCCGAGGCCGCAACCATCGATTGGCTGGACGCCTCTGATCATGACACGAGGTAGGAGTGTGCTCCCCTTAGTTCGGACGCGGGGTAATGGGAGGGAGCCCGAGTCCTTATCCCCACATGCATGTTTGCCTCTTCAGATGATTATCCAACATTCTTCCCTTTGATCGAAAGGTAAAAACATCATAAGTTCGCACCGAGTACAATAGCGCACAGAGATGGTGTGTTTCAACAGTTAGTTTTGTACTATTGCACCATAAAACATCCACAGTGAACTAAAATACTTAGATAGGATAGAACTTATCATAATGGGACTTGGTTGTCATTATGGCCCTCATTCTAGAATCAGATATTACCTGCCAATCCCATGCCGGCTAAATGTTTATGGAATTCTTTTGGTGGTAGCGCTTTAGTGAGAGGATTCGCTAACATTAACTTTGTACTTAAGTGCACAATATTAGTTGTCTGATCATGGACTCTATCTTTCACAACGTGATACTTAATGTCAATGTGTTTAGTAGCTCCACTTGATTTGTTGTTACTCGCATAGAAAATCGTTGCTTGGTTATCGTAGTGGAAGGTGAGTAGTTTATATATGCTCTACCACTTTCAATCCGAGTATAAAATTCTTAAGCCATATATGGCTTGCCCCAGGGCCTCATAACATGGAATAAATTCAGCTTGCATGGTGTTTGCTGCGGTCAGCTTTTGCTTACAGCTTTTCCATGAAATGGCACCGCCAGCAAGAGTGAAGACATATCCTGATGTAGACTTCTTATTTGTGTCCTCACAACCTGTTAAGTCCGCATCTGAGAAACCAATTACTTCAAGGTCATCTGACTTCCAATAAGTAAGCATGTAGTGCTTAGTGCCTTGCAAATATGTTAAGACGTTCTTAACAGCCTTCCGGTGGTTCAATCCTAGAGTTGACTGGTATCTACTAAGCATCCGGTTATAAAAACCAAGTTAGGACGAGTGCACACTTGTGCATACATAAGGCTTCCGACAGCATAAGCATATAGAATTGTCTTCACCTGATCAGTTTCCATTTGATTCTTAGGGGATTGGAACTCTCCAAACATATCGCCCTTATTCACAGGCATAGGTGTTTCTGGGTATTTACTCGTAATAAACCTATTAAGCACCTTCTCAATATAAGACCTCTAGGAGACCTTTGGACCATTCTCAATGAATCTCAATGCCCAAAACATAAGAGGCTTCACCAAGATCTTTCATGTCAAACTTAGATGACAGAAATTTTTTAGTCTCATGCAGCATATTGTTGCCATTGCACGCTAAGAGAATATCATTCACATAGAGAACTAGAATAATAAACTTGCCCTCCTTTGCTTTAACGTAGATGCAATTGTCCACCTTATTTTCGGTAAAGCCGAAATTTTTAATTACTTCATCAAATTTAAGATACCACTATCTAGACAATTGCTTCAAGGCATAAATTGAATTCTTTAATCTACACCCCATATGTTCCTTGCTTTGCATGTCAAAACCTTCCGGTTGAGCCATGTAAACGCTCTCATGCAAGTCACCATCAAGGAATGCAGTTTTAATGTCCATTTGATGTAGCTCTAAATCATAATAAACGTTGAGTGCCATAACTATTCTAAAGGAATCCTTCGTAGAGACAAAAGAGAAAGTTTCATTATAATCAATCCCTTCTCTTCATAGGAAACCCTTAGCTACAAGCCATTACTTGAACTTTTCAAACTTCCCTTTGGAATCATATTTATTTTGTAGACCCACTTACAGCCCACTTTCTTAACTCCATCAGGAATTTCTACTAAGTCCCAGCTGTCATTAATGCTCATAGATTTTAGTTCTCCTCCATGGCCGCAATCCACTTTGATTAATTATCATCCATCATGGCTTCTTTAAATGAGGTGGCATCATCCGCCTTTATCATGCCTTCACTAATATAAACAACGTAATATGATGAAATAGCATATCTTCTTTCTTGCTGTGACCTACGCAATGGTTTACTTTCTAGAACCGCAGGCTGCTGACGCTCATTCACCTCTACCTCATTAATAGGTTGCTGAGGTTCGTTAGTATTTTCCTCATCGTTAGGCAAACTATTATTAATCCCATTATTCTCATTTTGGGCTCATTAAATTCAGCTTAGGTGCAGCACTAATATTCTCAGCAGGTGGCACAAAAATTTGAGGCACATAAATAGGATTTTGTGGAATCACCGATGTATAATCATAATTCCGGATTTGCTCTAAATTAATCTTTCTTGCCTCTGAGCTCCCATTAGTCCCATCATTTTCTAAGAAAATTCCATTTCTAGTTTTTGCAAATTTTATGGTACGGTCGGGACAGTAAAATCGATATTTTTTTGAACGTAAACAGTAAAATCGATATCTCTTGGACCTATCGGGATATCCAATAAAATGACAACTTACTGTCTTAGAATCTAATTTTTTGATGTGTAGATTAAATAATTTTGCTTTGGTTGGGCAGCCCCATACACGGATAATTTAGACTTGGTTTCCTTCCCGTCCACAGTTCATAAGGTGTTTTAGGGACTGGTTTACTAGGAACCTAATTAAGCACTTGCGCGGCTGTCTTAAATGCCTCCATCCACAATTCTACTGGCAGTGTAGAATTAATGAGCATGCTATGAACCATATCCATAAAATTATGATTGCGTCTCTCAGCTACATCATTTTGCTGAGGTTTGCCAGGAGTTGAATATTGAGCGACTATGCCATTTTCCTGTAGGAACTTGGCAAATGGACCGGGAATTTTTCCACAAGGGGCGTATCTCCCATAGTACTCCACTCCACGATCTAAACGCACTATTTTAATTTTTAAGTTATGATTATTTTTCACTTCAGCTTTTAAAATCTTAAATTTATCTAGCACTTCAGAACAGTCACGAATTGGAAAGATGTATCCATAGGGAGAGAAATCATCGGTGAAAGTAATCAAGGAATTAAATCCATTAACTGACGTCACGGGGAATGAACCGCATATGTCGCTGTAAATTATTTCTAATAGTCTGAACTCCACATCGCTCTTTTCTTAATTTGTTTCACATGTTTTCCCTTAATGCATTCAATACAGTGGTCTAAGTCAGAGAAGTCTAATGGTTTAATTATGTAATACTCCGTATTTTAAACACTTAAGTGCATTTGCAATTTACCCTAATTATTCTTTCAAAAATTTGATTCAAATTTAAATTTGAGGCCTTTTTAAAAATTTGGAGTTTTCTAGGGGCAAAAATGTGAAAGGGTAGTTTAAATTAAGCCCTTTCACTTTTGTATTTGGACCCCTGTCGAAAAATGTCAAAATCTAGGGTCAAAAATGAAAAGGTTAAAAGTAAAAAAAAAAGGAAAACGGGGAAAGCCCCGCGGCCCGGCTGGCCAGCCCGCGGCCACGCGCCCGCTGGGCCAAGCCCAGCCGGGGGCGGCGGCCCGCGTGGCGGCCAGCCCACCTGCCACCCGCGCCCCCTGTCAGGCGGCGCAGACAGGTGAGACCGCGGAGGGGGGGCGGGGTCTTCGTCCCCGCCGCGGCGCGCGGGGAGCACCACTCTCTCGCTCCCGCGCCGCGCCGTGCCCCCAGCCCCGCGCCGTCGCTGCTGCCTCCGTCACCGTCACCGTCACCGTCACCGCCGCGACACCGCGCCGGTAAGCACGCCCCACCCCATTCCTCCCCTCTGCGCCACGCCGAGCGCCGGCCCGAGCTCGCCAGAGCTCGGAGCCCCGCATGGCGCCGCGGCCACCGCGGCGTCGCCACCGCGGCCCCCGCGCGGGCACACGCCGGGCCCGAGGCCACCGCCGGCGAGGTCTCTCGGCCTCCGCCGCGTCGGATGGTCGCTCGCGCCGGCGCGCCGCGCGCCGGGCGTCCAGGCGAGGCCGGTCCGCTGGGCCGCCCGCCTGGCAGGCCGGCCTGCCGGACCGCGCAGCGGCCGGGCCGAGCCGAAAGGTTTCGGCTGGGCCGCGCCTTAGGGCAGGCAGGCCGCCGGCCCACTTCGGGCCGGGCCAGGCCGAAAGGGGAACCCAGACGATTTTTGGAGGGGGAAATTAGAACTTTTTGCCTTCTTCTTTTTGTGGGCTGGACCGAATTTCAACAGTATTTCTGTTTTTCTTTTTCCTTTTAAATTTAATCTGTTTAACTATTTTGCTTTAATGTAATATGTTTAATTTAATTAGAAAAATTATTTATTAATTTATATAAATAATTTGGTAATTCCAAAAAGAAAGTAAATTAGAGTTTATATATTTTAAAAATTTTAGCCTTATTTAAAAATGCAGAAAATTCATAAAGTGCATTAAAAATAGAAAATTAATTCAAAAATCCATTCTTATTATTCAAAATTCTTAGAAATTTCATTTAAGCTTTAAAAATTATTTAAAAATATTTAAAAATACCTGGTAATTCATTTAAAGCTTAGGACAATCATCTTCATTCGAAAAATATCCATGTTTAACCCCAACCACCCTTTTTCTTTAGAAAATGGTACATTTTACTTTTTCAACAAGTTGATCATCCTCATATTTTAAAACTCCTGCATGTCATCAACTTAGGCACGTTGGTCCCACCGCTTCCAATTGAAGAGTGTTCCACTGCAACGGAAAATCCGGAAGCCGGTGCGACCCAGGCATCCTTCATACCTGCAGGAGGAGACTCCGAGTCACCGACAGAGGCCGATCCTGTGACTCAAGGCAAGCCTCGGTGCATTACCCAGTTTTCTTAAATTCTTAATTTAAATTAGAGTTATGCTTATGCATTAAAGTTAGGAATTGATTGAAACCCTAGAGCATGATGACTCATTACCCAGCATATAATCCTATGCTCAGTAGATGGCTTAGGTGGCAAAGGCCTAGGAAGGAAATCTTTTACAGCAAGTTATTGGTTGAGAATAAGAAGATGGATAATAAATTGACAGGCATGCGGCGGGATCAGTTTCGCTTTCATACTTTACATGTTATGATTATTTGCTATGGACCTTGATCCTGCCTGTGTCGCATAAGGCCGTCCGATGTGTGGCCTGGTTGGGCCGAACGTGCCTCATTCACTTACCGTCCTTAACGGGCTCCGGTAAGCCTTTCGTCCTGTTGTACCTAAGCGCGGAACTAGATGAGACCAACTGGAAGGAGGAGGTTGGGCGGGTGTCGAAGGACTGACACCCGGGTTCGGTGAGGATGGTTCCGGCTAGGTGGCACTAGATGTTGGGTTGTCGTATGTGGGGTCGGTGTACACACATATGACGGGTGTCTGAGTATCCCTCTCGAGAGGTGGAAAACTGATTCGAATCGTCTGTGGCTTGCCGGTTGTAAGCTGCCTGATCGCGACCAACATCGTAGTAAAAGAATTGATCTTGTTAATGATGAATGCTTGACAACATGTTTGTCTTGGTGGGTTAGTAAAATAGGAATAACTTAGCATGATCAGGTAATAACTAAAAAGGTGAACTAAATTCTAAAAGCTAAGGATTTACTATTAGGCCTGCCGCAGTGTGAGTTGACATAACCACCCCGGCCTTGAGTTAGGAAGTCAGGTTTCGACCCAGTGGTCGGGTAAGTCTTGCTGAGTAACTAGTACTCAGGCTTCTTGCCCATGCTTTTTCAGGTGCAGAATACACGTGGTTTGAATGGGACCCTTATCTGAATCCTCCTTTCTTCTGATCTAAGCTTGGCTACATCTGAAGCAGTTAGGTGTGTGTGTGAGTTGAAGGAACTTGGGAACTATGCTACTTTTGTTAATGGCTGAGGAACTTATCAGCCGAAATGTAATAAGTACCAAACCTTATGTGTAATATTTTAACTTGTGTAATAAATGTGATGTGTATGTTGTAACCTGTGGACTCCTTCGAGAGTCGCCCCAAAAATCAAGCTCGATCCGGATGGGAAGGCCAAGTCAGGATACCTACATCCTGAAGGACTACCGAGGTTAGTCCGGATCTGGTGATTAAGCACTAAATCCGGGTTAATCTAGGTGGTTCTGCCACAAATTATGTCTTGTTTAATGAGACGTTCCATTCTCCCCTTCAAAATGCAGCCTAAGCGACAATGCCATAATTTCGATGAGGTCTCATTAGACTTGTTTCTCTTACACTTATTGGTAACATCACACACATTCATCACAGAACATTTATTCAGAGGCAGCATATAAAGCTTGTCTTGTCGGATGGCAAGACCAATAGCATCGTTATTAAACTTAACTAGGCATTGCCTGTTCCCAACATACATTCAAAACCATCATCATCCAACATAGAAACGGAAATTAGTTTTTTCTCATGCTAGAAACATAGAGAACATCATTGAGCCTAAGAACGAAATTGTTATTCAAAAGTAAAGGGAGAGTGCCTTCCCCATCCACTTCGTGCCCGTTCGCCACTCTAACTCTGCGCTCCCCTTGCCCAGCCTCTGAGCAATAAGGAATCCCAGTGATGAATGAGTAATGTGCACAGTTGCACCAAAGTCAATCCACCAAGAGTTAAGTGAAAAAATCAGTATAAAGGGATTCATCAACAACAAAAAATTATCCTTCTTGGAGAGCCGGTTCTTGAAGCCGTCGCAGTTCTTCTGAATGTGCCCAAACTTCTTGCAGAAGCGACACTTATGTCCCTTGGAGGAACCAGCTGCATTAGTGGACTGACCCTTAGACTTCTTGAATTCAGCTTTCTTGGATTTGAAGTTCAGCTTCTTCTTAGATTTGGGCTCCCATTTCTTGCCCTGACTGACAAGGTTGGCCTGATCCTTTCTGTCAGCTCGAACTCTTTCCTCTTCTTGAATGCACATCGAAATCAAATCGCTAATGCTCCATTTTTCCTTCAAGGAATTGTAGTTAATCTTGAAGGCATTGTACCGAGGGGGCAGTGAAGTCATTACCAGGTACCCATTGAAGATTTCCATCTCCATGCCCTTAAGTTAGGCAGAGATATCTACCATCATCCTAATATGCTCACGGACGCTGCCAGCACCGACGTACTTAACGGTGACCATTCTCATGATCAAAGCACAGGCTTGAGCCTTGGAAGAGCTCTTAAACTTCTCCTCCACTGAAGTGAGGTACTACTTAGCATTGGAGGGGACTTTATCCTTTGAATCAGGGATGGCTCCCCTGATGCCAATGCTAATAGAGTTCTGCATTATCATTAGGGATAATCTGTTGGAACGCTCCCAGCACTACTTGTCCATGCCATATTACTTCATAGCTTCAGCAGTGGCAATAGCATCATCCCCAGCAGCAAGGGCAATGGGAGCATCCTCGCGCAGTGCGTGGTCAAGGTCCATGACACCAAGCACCAAGCGGATCTCCTCCCTCCACTCGTGGAAGTTAGTGCCAGTCAGAGGACTAATGCCCTCAAGGCGCTCGGCACAAACTTTTGTTGGCCCATTTCACATATATATACAATTTGAAACAGAATTTCAACAGAATAAAAAATTCTCATAATTATTCATACACACAATTCCAATCATAGCACTTCATGTTTATCTACCATCACTAACTAAAGTAATGATATGTATAGATTCTCTAGGAAAGGATTCACAAGATTATCTTTGCTTTGATGCATCTAGGTGAGGTGAGGTAAGCATTCTGCTACTGTTGCTTGGTTTTTTCCTTGTCACTTTCTGCTTGCTTTCTTTTTCCATCACATTTTCCTTCACTTCTCCCTCTGCATCAACGAGAAAAATATGGAGGCAAATAATTAGGGATATTGATCAAAACAGGAACACATTTTCTCAAGCCAAAACTGTATTTTTTTGAGGTGGCCAGGATTACTAAATATGCATACATATAACAAGACAGAAGATGCATTCATATTTAATACCATATACTATTTTTAAACTATGCTAGCATATAACAGCATACATATTTAATACCATATACTATTTTTAGACTATGCTACCATGTAACAGCATACAGAAGATGCATACATGTATCTAAACTGGTAAACCATCACTTTCAATTCAATTTTAACACCATAATCTCTGAAGAACAATCAATATAGGAAGTTATAGGAGAAGGGTGTCTTTGGCAAGAGAGCCATCTGCTGTGCTTTTACAAAATAGCTCCCTCATCTCACTGAGATACTTAATTGGTTTGGCAAAGAGATAACAAGTGCAACCAACAGTTACTCCATCAGACAATGAACATCATTTTAGTTTGACACATACCAACATCTATTAGATACAAACAGGACGCCCCCATCTATGTACATGGTTTGGCTGGTGCAGGTTGAGCCTATTGCAGAATTGAAGATCAAAATATCTGAAAGCTACAGATACAGTAATGATGCCAAAACATAATATCAGACACATACCTCATGAATATTCTTAATTGGAACCCTGAGAAACAAAAGGGAGATGGCACATTGCATATTAACCAAGTAATCTCTAAGTGCAGTGCACAGCCAAACAAGCAGATCGATCATTAATACTAGCATATTAACCGAATGGAGGTGAGGGAGCTGACGATTACCTGGGTGTAGTCGTCTATGTGGTGGAGGATCTGCTCCGGCGGTAGGCAAGGCGGCCACCCACCGGCAGGGATCTGGCTGCAATGTGGGGAGGGAATCGATGAAGTAGAGGTCAGTTGGTCCATCTTGGGATACGGGGAATGCGTTTCCAGTAGAGGATGGGACATGGGAGGCAGAGGCGGGAGCCTAGGAGGCGGTGGCGCAGCCGTGCCGTGAGCGGAAGTAAAAGCAGCGGTGGCAAGAGAAAGCATCATAATTGCAGCGGAAGTAAAAGCATCATAATATGGACATAATTAATAAAAAAACAATGACATGGTCCATAAAACAGTGAGAAATTAAGGTACCGTAAACAATACTTAGAACAGTAATTAAATTAACCATAAAATTGTAATGCACAGCGAAAGAAGAAAAAAAAATGAAAACTCGCACTGTGCAAACATCATGGCCCAAAACTGTCGAAATCGGCCCGTGCCCCCGCTTGGGCCGCAGCCAAGGCCTAGGCTGCCGAAATGGCCCGGCCGGAGGGCGCCGCGGCCCCACCTCCCCCTCTGCCATCTGATCAGATCAGACGATCAGGGCTCGCCCTGCCCGAGCAAAACGGCCGCGGCTGGCAGCCGGCAGGGGCAAAACCCTAACCCTATTCTCTCCTCCCTCTTTGCCTTTCATGCGCACATGCCGCACACGAGAGGAAGGGGTGCCGCCATTTGTGAAGGCGACGCTAGGAAGGAACGCCGCCGCCTGTGAAGATGATGGGCGTCGTCACGGTTGTGTTGGCCGGAGCACGCACACGCTTGCTAATGCGCGCGGCTCCGTCTAGTGGAGCCACGGCTTCTCTCAAGAGACGATGGCACGCACAGTCGAGCCCTCGCCGGCGGTGCTGGCTGTGCGGCGGCCACGACAGTTAGGGCGGGAGGTGCAAAGGCCAGGGCGTGATGCTGGTGCGCTTCCGCGCCCTGTGCTCTAGTGGCACCGCCACCGGGTGGTTAGGGCGACGACGACCGACCGAACTGCGACAGTGAGTTCCTCTTACCACAATACAACTTGATTTGGGTTCGATTTGGGGAGAAACGACATTAGGGTTTCAAATTTTGGGGAATTTTGGATTTAGGGTTTCGGGTAGAAGGGGAATTTTGGGGATTTCTTGATTTAAACCAAAATTGGCCGAATCCCCTCCTTCTACGTGCTAATCCGAGAGTGTGAGCCCAAATCCGTGCAGGAAATAACATAAATCATGAAAAAATAGGCTACATTAGTCCTAAACAGTGACTAAAATCATAAACCGGGGTAATTAAGGGCTAACAGTAAGTAATTTGGCATAAACATGATTAATCCGATAGTAATTAAGGATAACAGTAATCAATTAGGCCTAAAAGATGACTTAACCCCACTGATTTAGATCTAATCGGTCCATTTAGTTCTAGAACATGGACCGATTCATGAAACTAGGCCCTAAAACATGCATAACACCACTAACAGAGAGCGATTAGGGCTACATTAGATCTAATTCAACCATAGTTAACTAAAATCGAGCATGATCCAACATGAAAAGGATCCAAGCACTAGACTAACGAGCTCTTGATGCCAAATGAGAGTCATAAACCTTAGTTCCAGGATCTAGATAGCCTAGTGTACATGAACACACCTAGTGCACTTAGTGGATCACGAGTTATACCATTGGGTCCGGTGATGGAGTCCATCGGCGGTGAGGTGCTCTGAGTAGTAGGTCGATGAGGCGCTGGCTTAGAGTAGCTACGTCCTTCAGGGCGCCACCGGCACTATCTTGCAATAGGGACAGAGAGTGGCGGCGGCGGTGAGGAAGAAGGGCGGCGGTTTTCAAGTCAATCCAGCGCTCATGATGATCGGTAGAGTGGTTGTGTGCAAGAGAGGGGAAGCGTGAGCGCGTTGGCACTGTACAACGCCCCTTCTCTGTTTATATGGCGCTGCTCGACTCGGGCCGCAACTATCGATTGGTTGGGCGCCTCCAATCATGGCGCGAGGTGGGAGCGTGCTCCCCTTAGTTCGGACGTGGGGCAACGGGAGGGAGCCCGAGTCCTTATCCCCCACGTGCACGTTTGCCTCTTGAGATCATTATCCAGCATCTTTGAGACTTTGAGTCCATTAGGCCAATTTAGCCTAGCTTTTAAACCCACCAACAACGAACCATTATAAAGGACCTGTGCAACTAATGTTCTTCGTGTTTGTTTCTAAAGTGTGCTGGATATAAATAACTAATCATGTTTTACCGTGCTATAATGCATGAAAAGACTGCGTACAATAGACCCCAAGTGGGTTCGACCCCTCCCCAGACCCCGCGCAAACGGGAGCTGATGCACCGGGCTACCCTTTATAATAATCTTGCAGTTATGTATGTCTCAACATTCTTTCAACTTATATGAACAATCAGTAAAAACCTAACTCAACATTTAGAATAAAACGCTTAACATTTTATGCAGTAGTGCAATAGCAAAAAAAAAAATGCTAGAGTAGTAGTATATCTCTGTGGCTGCGCTGCTGAGGGCTGAGGCAGCGGCGGCAGCCAGCGAGCAGTAGCCACAGCCCACCAAAAGAGCCACCAAAAGTGGAATTCAACTGCTGATGTGTGTAGCTATCCGAAGGCATTCAACTGCTGAACGGGCGAACGGCTGAGCTGTGCAAGCAGCCGCAGCCAGCAGGTATAAAAAAGAAATCGCATCGGATCAACATCTGATAAAATATATACCAACTCCAAAACGGAGTTGAAATTCAACGTGCAGGTCGGGAGATAAATAAGTTTGGATTTCCGAATGAAAAAACCGTGCGCCTAGCACGCCGCGGCACTTTGGTCCATTCCATCCTGTGGAAGAACCCCAAAAAGAACAACTATTCTGTCTCTACGCACGCGTCTTACCTTGGCTGGTTGCTTTGCACATCGCGCCACACACGAAACGGGAGAGTGAGAGTGAGAGTGAGAGTGTGTGTGTGTTCTCTGCTGTCAAAAGGAATGGTGGCTCCGGACAAACTGATTTTGGAGTGGACGCTCCGTACCTCTAGTGGCCCAGCCAGCACTAGCCCAGCAACGGCAGTATCGACTGGCCCAGCAACGGCCCACCCAACTCAGCGCATTATCCTGTATCAGCCTCTGTCCGGGCTTTGCAAAACAACCGCGCGCTCATTGTGTCTAGTGCTCGAGTGCAACAACAAACTGGGCACGTCCCAATGATGGCTGGCCCTGGCCAGGCCACCCCCCTCAAAACTTTTGCGCGCATGCAGATGCTCCTCCAAAGAAAAGGGAACCGAGACGGCTCTCAGTCTTTTGTTTCCGAGACCTCGTAGAGAGCGACGAAACCGCAGACGCTTCCACGCGGGCGGAGACACAATCACGCAAAAGGCCATCCGGAAGAACGCAAAAAAGCGCACACGAGGATGTGACGCGAACCAAGGACTGTGAGAAATTACCCCACCCCAAGGGACACGGGCACACCCCCCCCCCCCCCCCTCCTTTCGAGAGAGGGAAAAAAAAAATCGGTACTGTACTGGTGTTTGATGGACCCACGTGTCAGTGTCCTACTAGCCTAGCAGTATAGCCTTGTGAGTTGTTTTCGAAATCGAGCCTAGTTGCCTTGATTCCCGCTCTCCCGTCAGTCCGTCACACATGCAGGCGACGTCGTCACGTCTCTGGAACTACTCTACCGTACGAGGACACATTGGTTCGAGTAATTCGTTAATTAATCAGTTCGGTGATCGTGCTGTACTACTAAGCAACAGTCAACTTCAAGAACATTGCGTCTAGTCTCTGCGTCTCCATTAGATCTAACAAAAGATCTCCAAGAATAGTGACGCTGACGCCGCCAATCCGCCATCAACTTCAATTTTGCGATGATTCCAACGGCTGCAAATACTCTAGTAATTTATAGTAAGACCCTAAAACATATAATCTCTCCAGCCATTCCTATATAAATAAGTGAAGCTTTAGAGATCGACACGTACGGCCTTCTGATGCTTTAGCCATGCACTATGCACATGTTCCAAAATAAGTGCATTACTTTCTCACGTTATCAATAAATCAAACCCTTTCAAGTTCGACTAGGTTTATGCACAATTCTACTGCTAGTTACGATATCATGTGAGAAATAAATTTCTATAATACACATTTGATTTCATAAATATTGATATTCTTGTCTATAAACTTAGGTGAACTTTGAAAAAATGACTTCGACCAAATTTAGATAGTGTGTTCTAGAATGGGGTAGTATCAAAAGTGTAATATAATATACCGTTACCCTGATACAATAATCTATAGTACTAGGTGATTTCCAAACATCCAAACTCAAGATAAAAAAAATATCTTTACTCAAATTAATGATTCTCTTGAGAGCCGAGACAACTTTGAAACTCATACATTTTGTGACTTCATGAGTCCTCAACTACAACAATAATACAATATCAATTTCTAAAGGTCTCTATTGGAACGTTGTTGCCGCCAAATCCTAGCCGGTTTAGGATTTGTCATCTAATCGGCTGAAGTGCTTAATGGGCCGCTCGCATAGTGGTCGCACGTGTATCATTTGGGCCCATCAGGCCATGTATCGTAGGATAGGAAAAATTTTATGTTTGGAAGGTTGAACGTAGGGTTAGAAAAGTCGGACTTGTCGTTCAGAGTCTTCGGACTATAAATATATAACCTCATGTATAAACACACATACATTGTTCTCAAGCAGCGATGTTTCGTCAACCTCAATCTCGGCGCACCGCCATCCCTGGCCCCCAGGTTTTTCAACTAAGTAAGCGTCATGCGGCTCTAATCATCCTTCCTCGCAGTCGTTTTAGGGCATGTTGAAGAGGTTGCTTACCCGGTAGAAGCGTTTTTTATGGCAGGATCTGCTAGTTATCCAGATGAAGCTCGCGTTAAGCTCTGCTTGGTGTGAGATCCATCTACTACCAATGAAGTTATCACGTGCGCTGCCGATCTATCTATCCGTCAGTGTTTCATGTAACGGATCGGCGGCACACGGCTAAACGTACATAGCTTGTTTTTCTGCTACATTCCACGACATGGCGCGCAACGTGTGCACACGACAGTTCGATAGATCGATGTATGCTTAGCACCCTGTTTTACATATTCTAGGTTAGATCTGCTTCCGTGGGTGAGCCCTCTTGGGGGTTCCAATCTATGCTGTGTGGCTTTGGCTAGATCCGTCTGGCTGAACATGTAGCAGATGTCAACCTTGGGATGTTGCGTCGCCTAGATCATACTTTAAACAGGGTTTTCCGTCGTGCTCCGTGTCCGTGCTTTGTCTTTAAGCTAACCATGCAGGCAGGAGGAGGCAATCGGCTCTCGCGAGCCGATCAAACAAAGATGCCTCAAGCCGATCCCAAAGATCCGGTTGGGATTTGATACCGATTTGTTGTTTGTGTGCACGCAAGGCGATTCTCCGACAAAGCATGCACGAGAACCTACACCCAGCAGCACTAACAAACCTCCATGGCTGGTAGCACCATCACCAACTCTGGGATCCGCTTGGAGGGGTCGATCGCAGCGACAGCGTACTTCCCAGATCATTTGTGTGTCCCTCTCCCGAAGCCCCATGCGGTTTTAGGCGACGACAAACATGCGCAGCAATAGCATAGGAATTCACATAAAACAATTTAATTCACAGAAAATTTCTAAAAGGGCCTAAATGGCCAAAATACTTGACATCCAAAAATAGCGTAAAAGATGCGGTTTATTTCCACCGCTAGCAGCCATGTCACTGTTTACCGAAAAGAGCACATTATTGCAGAGCTATTTTACTGAATGTTTGGGTCTGCCCAACCCCTCCACTGTTCCCAATTAAAAAATTAATTAACTATTATTATATCGATTCGAACTGACATTATAGATGAACTTCAGACCGTACTGGTGGCTCTAGGCAAGATTTTTCTCTTTACCTGCCACATTTCGTCGAAGGAGGCAGACCACTAGTGTAGACAGCACATCACTGAACTGTAACTGTGAGGGCACTTTTGTATACACTGAAATGTTATCACACTGCGCATACCATATCCATATGTACCACCAAGTCTCCACAAGGGCTTACGTTCTGCGCATATATATACTCCTAAAGCTTCAACTTTATTAACAAGCGAGAACGGCCCGACACGTACAACAACAGCTCAAGTTTTGCCATCAACTCGTCCGCGCTTCAAAACCCAACTCGGTCGGCTGTAAAGCTGCTAGCAAACCGAGGTCACAAATAGCTAAGAAAATGTCTCGAATAAAGATTCAAACCACGAGGAAGAAACTTGGCTATCTGGACTTTGAATTTTAAGCACCACCTCGACCGCCGCGCAGAGTTGCACGTGGCCGGCTGGACACGTCCCCGGAGCTTGGAACTGCTCTACCCATCAACGTGTACTAGAAAAAAAAGCGCCCGATAACCATCTCATCCTTGACTCCTTGCAATTGACAACGAATACCATGTTAATATTTGGTGCTCCTAGCACCCAAATGCATAATCATTCCAACCATTCTTGACACGCACCCTATCATCAGGAAACTTGGAGAGCATTGTTTGTCGATGGCCGAGGTGCATCACAGTGTGAATAGTATGTTTCTGGCATTTTGCTAAGACCCTGTCCATTAATATAATGAAACAAGGTTCCTTAAATACAATGGCTGCTAATTTGAGAAGCACCGTACACTTCCAAAACATATGTTAATGTTGTATTCACCATACTATGCTAGGGTAAACAATAAAACAAAAGATACACTTTTTCTAAACATGGACCAATATAAATTCCTAGCCAAATTTATCCGATGCAAATCCCCACTGTCAGCACTTGTCCCTCAATCGCAAAGCACTTCTATGACCTAGGCTTCTTTTGCAGCTTGTTTTTAAATACCGATGTTCTTGACTTTGCAGAGTCCTCTGCATAATCAAGACCTAGTATTATTGTGAGATCAATAATTGTGCCCGTGAAGACACATCTGCATCATTCTAGATAGGTCGTATTGTTGGATTCAAAATTAGCAGATACAAATAACAAGCACAATTTTGGTCATTTTTACAGTTATTTTTCTGACAGCACAATTATTTCAGATATTGCTGGATTCAGAATTAGCACATACTAAGAAGGCCAAAGAAATCAATGAAGTAAAAACAGCAGTGAGTAAATGATACAAACAACGAGCACAATTTGGTCAGCTTTACAATTAATTTTCTGACAAAGCGACAAAGTTAATTTTAGATGCCATAAAAATGGAAAGTCAGGCACGCTTTTCTCAATATTGTTGCGCTCAACCTAAGAAATGTATTATTGCATAGTACTGGCAAGGAGAGCGCCCTACGAATGCCATACAGCTCGAGCTGTGAACACAATTTGATAGGAACACAGAGATATTGCTTCTATCTTTCTAGTCCATATAGCAATGCTATAGAGTAGAAATGTGGAACCATCACAAGTATCCCCAGAAACCAGTTTATCATATGTTAAGTGGCATAGACAAATCATGGTTAAGAAATGCGTAGGTTCAGATTTAGCATACAAAATCTTACATGTTCAGATCATAGTAAATGCTTGAAATAGCAAAAAAAAAAAACAATGGTAGCTAGTTAATTTCGCCTCAAAGTGGATACAGAATTGAAGAATCACCCGCAAGCTAATTACTCCACCTGTGCTTCCTCCGCTCGCTTGGATGATCAGATCACATCAGCAGTCTTCAGAGCATTTGCTCAAACAGGTTACCTACATGGACATGGCAGACAAACACGTGATAGTACCTAGTGACTTAGAACCATCTGCTCTAACCTCTACAGTGAACTATGACCTATACACAATAAAAGCAAACAAAAAGCTTCACACCAACTGAGTATACGGGGCTGTAATAAATCTTAGGGGCGTCAAGTTCACCTGTGGCACCGGTGGTTGGGTTGTCCAATCAAGGTTGGGCTCTCCTTGTCAACCGGAAAAAAATAAAAGACATTAAAGGTATGATATATCTTCTATGCAACACAACAGAAAAATGTAAATCGTTATGATGCGCTCATTAACACTAACAAGTAAATTAAGTTACCTAGTTGTAGCTCACTTGAGTCTTTCGTTCCTGATAACAAAAGAAAGGCAAATTATATAATTGTTCAACCAATTTGCCATCAAGTTCTCAAGTTGTTGAGGAAGATATCCTTTTACTGTCTAAAACAGACTGCACTTAGAGAGATGAGTTAATGACAGCTTCTGAAGTAAACATGAAATAAAGCTGTGAATAAAGCATAGAGCTAGTGCCAATGAAACCAGCTTCAACTCCTTTCAAATTCCTCTACTTTATACATGCTGCTTCATCTTTCTTTCAATGTTGAGAACTTTAACTCTGAGGCGAAAAAAAAGGCTTGCATTCAGTTGTCCATGATTAGAGTAAAGAGAACGTCAAGAGCATGTCATACAAGTTGGCAAGTTGCCGACACAATTGATGTAGAAATACAATATATTGTGAACTATCTTCTCGTATGAGTCTTGCAATGTAGGAATAAGGAGAAACAATGTACCATACACCATCCTTCATGTATCCTTGGTTCCATAATGTGAGCTAATGCGATCACGGTGCTGGGGAACCGCTGTAACTGTGCTGACAAAAGGCTTCCAATTCCTTAGCCTTTTGTACCATCAGCTCCTCCTCCTCTTCCATCACTTGCATTTTTTTGGTTCTTGAGTTGCTAGTCTGCCACTGCGCTAGTGGAACATGAGTAAACATTCAGTAATCAGTACTCGGTATAATAGATTCAATTACAAAGTAGGTGTTTAAGGCCATTTCCAAAATTATTGTTGTACATTCGAGACATGATACGAGAGTTCCACAAATTATGAGCTCAAGATTTATCAATAAAGCAAATCCAAATGCTTAACAGAAAGACTGAATGGACTGGAGTTCTTCTCACATAAGCGCACCTTTCTTTCTCCAGAGTGAACTCCAGCAAATCCATGTACTCGGGAGCGGACTCCTCTAGATCTTTGATCTTGACGAGCTCCTGGATCTGCTCCCTCATGAGGAGCGCGTCCCCAGAGATGATGCAGAAGGTGGCGCGGGCTAGTGGCGAACTCGACACCGTTTGTCCCACAGTCGGTGGTAAGGAGGCAGGCTCATCGTTGGCAGGCACAGCTGAAGCACGCCCCCTACTTGAGCGTGGCGCCGGTGTGGTCGGCTAGGCGCATGGCGTGAGGAAGAGGCTTCTTGCCCCCACCGCGCGGTAGATCTGCCCCATTGCCTAGGCATGGGATCTCACTGGGAGGAGCGGCGCGCACATCCTGAGCAATGAAGGGCGATGGCGGTAGGGGAGAGGAGAGGAATGATCGAATGAGGGTGTGCTAGGGTTTGGCCGTTTGGGGCGAATTGAAGGGGCTCCCTGTAAAATCTCTTATCGGGGATTTTGTAAAGCTGAGATGATCCTCGAATTTTGTCTTCTTCATGTTGAAATAGCTTTTACATAAAGGTCTATGTGCAAAATAACTGAACACGGTTCTTGCTTCGGCTAGATGAGTTGGACTCCGGGTTTATTGTTGAAACAATTAAGGGTGTTTTTGCAAAAAAAACCGAATCCACACGTCGACTGCTGATGCGTCCGGAGGAGCGTGAAGCGCGGAGACGAGTGGAATCGCCCTCAGGTTTTAAGAACTCTGATGTACTAGATGCCGCTGAATGTTACAAATTGTTCTTAAATGTTTGTATGGCTTTGATCATTCGTCTTGTTAAAAAAAATTATCAAATATGCAACGGTAATGGTAAAAGTAATTCTATTACCTATTACCTTTAACGATAGAAGAAATCATAAGAACACAAAAATGATAACTTGCGAAGGTTAAGACAAATTGTCAAAGCTATGAAAAAACTCAACCATGATAAATATTTAAGAATGGTATGAGTACTATGTAGTACAATTCACTTTGTTAATAGTCAATTGCAAATGCCACTACTTCATGGCGTAGGCCGCCTCCTAATAACCCAAATGTGGCGCGTATGGCGTTGTGCACCATCCTGTCTCTGTCCTCCAGCATGGCAATGGGCTTCCCGCACACGCTGCGGAGGTCAGCGGCGGTGCAACATGGTTGGAAGATGAGGCAACGGGCCCAATGAGAGAAGAAGGCAGAGGTGACACAGCGTGAGGGAAGAAGGCGACAAGGTGATGCGGCAAGAGGGAAGGAGGCGACGAGGTGATACGGTGGCCCCGGCTCTCAGAGAAGGAAGAGAGGCAGGGCGGACGGGGTGCGAGGGTGTGCCACCGCATCATGGGTCACTTCCCCGGTCGTCTCTGGTGGGGCCGCAGGCACACAGCAGTGGACTGAGCGGAGGCAGGCAGAGAGACGGAGGCGAGCCAGTGGGAAGGCAACCAGAGAGGGGTAGAGGGGCTAGCTGCTGAGTGCGGAGGAGGCTCCACCGCACCAGATCCGCACAAGGGCGGGCACGGAGTAGCTGGGGCGGCGTGGGCGGGGTGGAAGGCTCTAGGCAGGTGGGGTGGCTAGAGTGGGATATTATAAAAAATGTGGCAGTTGGTATAGAGTGGGAGCTGTATAGTAACACGAGTGTGGAGAATTAGCTACTATATTTCAAAATATTGATGATCAATATGAAATAATCCTTTTAGAGTAAGGAAATAGAGTAGTATGAGTGTGTGGATAGCCTTAATACCGATGTATCTCATCAACTTTGGATTGGGGCTGAGCATCTCTAATGGATGGTGTATAATTGTATATTGATAGATGGCCCACTAATATAGAGAAGGATGGGGATCTAAGAATTTATGAATAAGACATTAATTTGGCGACACATATAGTTTCGGTAAGGGTGGTTCAGTATCGATCAACTCCCCCTGCTGTTGCGTCGGCCCGCAAGAGAGAGCGAATCAAGAATAATCCCACGTTGCAATAATGCTCAACAGGCGGCCAATATTGAGCTGATGACTATTTGGGAATGATTATTATAGAGATACGCTCAAAAAGATTATTATACAGATGGAGTATATATCATGTACGAACTCAATCCGGCCGCATGTGGCGGTTTGGACGTGCTAAGTGCACTTTGCATTAGTAGGCAGTACCAGACATGATACGTGCATTTGTTTTTGTTATAAATATCGTGCACCATGTAGTACGTCTATTGTTCAATCAAGAGAACCCCTTATCAAAAAAGAAAATCAAGAGAGCAGAATTCTGACTGTGGGCCCCAGACAGAAACTAGACCAATGGTAAAATTATGATTATAAGGAAGTTCGCTACGGTCAAATAAGAAGTACTCCCTCCGTTACTTTTTATTTAACGTGGATAATTTTTTCAAAACAACTTTCTTTTGTCGTATTTTAAAAAATTCATTACTTATTATTCATTTTATTTATCATTCAGAATAGTTTGAGTATAACTTATGCCTTCACATATTTGTATGAATTTTTTGAATAAGGCGAAAGGTTATTTAAAAAAAATCGACCACGTCCAATAGAAAAAGAATAGAAAAAGCATATATAAAAGAGATA
Source organism: Paspalum vaginatum (assembly GCA_030272315.1). Classification (NCBI taxonomy): domain Eukaryota; kingdom Viridiplantae; phylum Streptophyta; class Magnoliopsida; order Poales; family Poaceae; genus Paspalum; species Paspalum vaginatum. Next base: position 22,828,997 of record CM059016.1, read on the forward strand.
GCAATTGTGGGGGAAGATGTCAGCATGTCATCGACTTTAGTTTGTAAGGCTGGTGTCACCATAGGATGTATATGAGTATGCAAAACATTGTCTGACGGGATAGACAAGTTGGTGACATCAGTCTAAGCCCTAAGGCTAGCGGTAGTAGGTACATTTTATACAACCTGTACTTCGTTTTGCGCACTCTGTCACAAAATACATGTGTACAAACGACTGCGTTGTCTTGTCGATTACGTAAAACGTGCATACATAAGCATTTACACGAATTGTTGCACCCAATCTTAAAGAATTGTGAATGAAATTAAAGAAGGTTGGTACTCCACTGTTGCCAAACATTGTGGTGCAGTTAACTGAACCGCTGTATCACTATCACGTAACTACTTCCATTTCCGTAGGCGCATTAGGCCGTCTCCAGCGGGTTGTCCATATAGACTGTCTATACAAACGATCCTGTAACGCTATTGTATACCTAGTGAATGATTAGAACAGTGATAGCCTATAGATAACAGTGGCTAAGCATTCGGCTAGAGAGGGTCTTAAAGTGCATGCGTGCTAGTGCCGGGGAGAAATAGCGCAGCACTGCACAGTCGAAAGTTTGTAAAATAGACCCTCTGTCTATTAATATGTGACGTGTTTTAATTAGAACAATAGAAGTTTAGAGCTAGAATTTCAATTTTTTGGGTCGACGCAAATCACGTCGACGCAGAGATTCGAAGCAAAGAGTATGTTGTCCTAAGTTGCAAGCAAAGCAAGGTCAGAATAGCAGGGACAGTTGGAAAATGAGATTTTTTTTTTCTATTCCCACGTTTTTATAAAGTTAAACTATTTTTGTGAAAATTTTATGATTCCTATAAAATTTACGTGTTCGATGGCGTCTAAGACTGAATCCAGTAGATCGTTTATATACACTGTAGATATAATTAAATTTAAATATAGACAATGAGATAAACGATGTGCTAGACTCAACCTAAGCCAGAGAGAATCGTAAGGTTGTTTGTTACCAAAGTTTTCTAATGCTATGATTTTAAAATATTGTGGTTTATATATACATGACGCAAATACTATAGTTTTGCTTTACTGCGGTAAAATCACAGTATTTGTTTAAACCATGTCTTGTTTGGTTACAAAGTATATATCTGAGTTCACATCAAGCCTGGACGACAGTCCCTCCCCCGCCACCCTCTCTCTCCCCACGCCGGCCTCTCTCTCCCTGCACCAGTGGACGGCCCGCACGCGCCGCCCTCTCCCCCTGCGTGCCAGCGAGGGCCGCGGGACCACCTGCACCCCCGGCCGCTCCGTGCCGGGAGGAGCCGCGAGGCTGCTCCACTCTAGCCGCGCCAGCCACTGAGTCCGACGGGGGGCGCCCGGTATGGAGTCGGTGGCGACTGCAGAAATCCGCGCCGCCTCGGCCCGGCCGGCTGGATCCGCGCCGCCTCGCCCCCGGCCACTCCGCGATAGGCTGCGCCGTCCCCACCCTCTCTAGTCGCCGCACCGCGTGTCTCCACCCTGGGTGCCCCACCCCCTTCGCTCCTCCCTGCCCTAGCCGCTGTTGGCCGCGCCCACAGCGGAGGGGTCGGTGGCGGGTGGCGTCCGTGGGAGAAGGGGCCGGCGGTGGATGCAGCCAAACGCGAGGCGGTGGAGTCCGGGGCGGGGAGACAGCGCGCGAGTAAATTGGAGTATCCAATACTCTAAAAATACCGTGGTTTTGCTTAAACTATGGTATTCAAAACTGTATTTTACCCAGATGAACCAAAAGACTTTGGGACTAGAATACCGCAGTATTTCAACGTACTGTGATATTGATCGAAAACTCCAGAATTATTTTGTTGCCAAACAGCCCTCTTCCAAAAGGATATACGTATATGGCTCTGGCTTTGAATAGTTTTGTAATTTGAAACCGCAGCTCGATCCCCGTGCCCTCCGCAAGTGGCCAATTGTCGCCACGCCCCTGGGAACTACGCCAACTTGCATCGTATGAGATGCTGTCGTACGATAAACCAATTTCTCAACAGGCAAGTTGTTTAGCAGCGTACAGTCAACTTCAAGAAAAGGGTATACTGGTAGTAGTACTATATTGCGGTACTGTATTTGTTATACTTATTCCCTCCATTATCCCTGAGATATACAGTACTAAATAAGGAGTAATACTTAGGAAATTAAATAAATATGGCGAAGGGATTCCATGAAAGCAACTTGTCGTGATTAGAGTTGTTGATTGACTTGCAGCAAGGTCGGCTTGCCGCCGTAGTTGCATGCATGGCCGGTGGAGTATAGAGACGATTATCAACCTACTAGTACTATTTACTTGTGGATTATTTATACAGATGGAGTACGTAGTGGATTATACGGGTTCCAACCGGTATACATGTGGCAGTTTTAACGTGCTACTACTAGGTAGGTGAACGTTTGCATTACAAGAGCACTAGTATGTAAGGAGCAGTATATTATTCTGCAATTAAGAGAACACACACTGACTCTGTGGGCCCCAGACAGGTGGTCATAAGGCAGTAGATCAACGACGTCAGGGGGTGTTTGGATTCGGAGGCTAAACTTTAGCTTACATCACATTGAATATTTGGATGCTAGTTAGAAGTATTAAATATGGTCTAATTATAAAACTAATTACATGGACGAGGACTAAACGGCCGAGACGAATTTATTAAACCTAATTAATCATAGATTAATTGGGTTTAATATATTTGTCTCCCCATTTAGTACTCATCTGTGTAATTAGTTTCATAATTAGATTATATTTAATACTTCTAACTAGCGTCCAAACATCCGATAAGGCGGAGCTAAATTTTAGCCGGAGAGATCTAAACACCCCCTTAGAACTCAGAACTCAGATGATTGAATATGATAGCACATCGTCCCTGTGCATCTAGCCAATTAGATCGACGGCGGCAGCTTGTGCATATATTGATGGTGCCTTTTAAACTCCTCTTTGTGTATGTATGACTGTATGCACGATTGCTGCGCTCAACCTCAAATGCTAATGCAAGTAGCTAGGTACTATAAGTATTCGCCTTCCGGTGGAAAGGCAGCAACGTTACGACATGCATGGCATGGTTGATGATGATGAGTAGAGTAACAGTTAGCTCAACTCGTGGCCAGCACTAATGGTTAGAGGAAGCCCCCAAGATCTTCTGTTTCAATCAACAGACACTGAGGGAGGCCACCATACAAGAACGGCGTCTGATGCAGAATAGATACCGACATGACGACTGTGTGGGTGACAAATCCAATCCACCAATTCTACCGCTGGTTGCCACCCCTATTTGGAAAAGGAAAGGAGGCGGAGATGGATTGTAGGCTCGTGCCAAGTTACTACTCCCCCTGTCGTAATTTAAAAAGGTCATTTAATTTTTCTAATATCAAATTTAACTGACTCGTCTTATTCAATTATTTTAAAAAAATATAAAAAATTCAAGTCATAATTAAAGTACAATATATGATAAACTAAACCACAATGAAAATAAATAATAATTATAAATTAATAATTATGAATTATTTTAATAAAACGAGAAAATCAAATTTGATGTAAAAAAATAAAACTTATAAATTAGGACAAAAGCACTGATAGGGTGGAATTATTAAGGCCAAGAGACTTGCTCCAAGCCGAGGGCTGAGGCTCTCGAGAGGCAAAGCATTTGCCAAAGAAGATTTTGAATAACTATCTTGGTTCTTGGGTGGCAGCCTCTCCTTAACTACCAACAGCTCCTCCCTCCACCGGCTTTGCAATAACTAGGCAATAGTTGTCACCGTTTTCGGAGAAAACCAGTGCGATGGCGTTTTGCGAACAGCGAAGCAACGCAACCACGCCGAGTTGGGCTTGGAGTATCATTTGTCGGTATTTCGATACCTACCGTTCTCTGTTTGTCTCTCCGCGCATGGCGAGTGATAGGTCCAGAGCGGTAGTAAACAAATCCTCATAGGCTTTGGAAGATGGAACACAAGAATTATATAGAAATTTTACATAAAATAGATTAAAAACACAAAAAACGTAGGATTTAGAAATTTTTTCTACGTTCTAAACGGAGCCTTAGGGCTCGTTTGAAAGAGTTCCCACTAATTCTAATTCTCTATAAGAATGTGATTCTTTTACAATAGTGGTTTTGTGGCTGTAGGTGATTTCCTTTAGAACCCATATAATAAACTATGGAAAGTCTGGCTATGGGTTGAGAATGGATTAGGAGAAACAACTATATCTACCTCCTAGCCTCCAGGTCATTTTTTAGAATCACTTCATAGAATTCACTTTAAGAATGATTCTTAAAAAATTGATGTTTGACAAAGCTCCGTAGATTCACTCTGCAAAATCTAGCAGCGGAGCTCTGCCAAACGGGGCCTAAGTATTCCAAGACCCGGACGCCATGCTCCCATTCCAAATCCAACCTCGCGTTGATTGTACAACTCAAAGGTGAGTGTTCCCTCCGTTTACGGATGCACGATGGGGTTGACTTTTTTCGCAACTTCTATCTCTAGACTTTAAACTATGATCATTGTAAGGGGCATTTGGATGCCCAAAACACTGTTGCATCGGAGATAGAGTTGAGTTTGAAATACAGTCGGTAGGATGTACGGATTGGTGAGGATTGCCGTAAAAAAATCACAGTTGTTCATTTATTTTGTTGTAATTTATTTTATAACTAAACATAATTTGGGGTATAAGCTATGTTTTTATACGTTTCGACTAAATGATTTGAATAAAATAAATGATTAAAGTTATAAGATATTAACCCCCGTAGGCACGGATGCGAGATAGTACATGTTTTATTTATTCGAAGAAAGTATCCAGTAATGTATGTAGTAGTATTGTTGTATTTGTAAACAGGGGAAATACACTAGGCAGAAAGTAGGCCTCCTTTAAAGCAAAGGATTGATGGAGGAATTTGTAAAATTCAAATTATATATGAAATTTTCTTACGTGGTCTTTTAGAATAAAGATTGAATCCCTAGCAATCCTATAAAATTCCTTAAAATGGGTCATTGCATTTGAAAGAATTTTAATCCAACATTTTTGAAAAATTTTCTTTGTGTTTATCTCTCTTCTCCGGTTCTTACGTTTTTCTCACGCTGCATCCGAAGTTCTTATGTTTTTCTCATGCTGCATCCGAATGCTTCGTTAGAAACCTTCCAGTATTTTCAATTATGAGTGTCAGACAACTCTGAACTCTATTCATGTGTGTTTTACTGTTTTTTTTATTTTTATGTTTTAGAAATGCTGTGTTGTTCCTATTTCCGTGTTGTGTTGTAGAAATCCTGCTTTTCGAAGCCCATAGTAATGACCATGTCCACATGCTCGGAGTATATGCAAAGGAATATCGCTCAGAATCAGCACATCTTCTCCATCCATGTCATCTCAATCCCATCTGTGCAGGCAGGGCAGTGGGCAGAGACCAGATCGATGTCCATTGCTCCATCACAGCAAACTTTTAAACAAAGCTGGTTAACACTGCTAAACTTTTCACCTACCATGCACTGATGCACCTCTCTCATCAAGCACCATCAGCCTTTACAAAAAACCAGTTACTACTTGCTAACCATGCGTTTTTGTACACGTAATTAACAACACACCCTCCTCACAGACACACACCGTACCGTACCATTTAGGCATTTACTAACCCACACAAGGTTAAAAAGAAAAAGGCAGCAGTAAAAACGAGTTACTACACGAGTCATTAGGCAGCCTAGCTTCAGTGCACCTTCTTGGAGAAGAGCCCCTTGATGCCGAACAGCCCGCCGCCCACGCCGGGGCCGGGGCCGCGTGCGGCGCCGACGTCCGCGCGCCGGCAGCTCACCTGGTGCCGGTACCCGATGCACGAGTTCACGCTCAGGTTCAGGCCCCGCACGCCGCCGCCCAGCCCGGGCTTCCGGCCGCCGCCGCCGGGCTTCGTCTCCTTGTGCTGCTGCTGGGCCGGCGGCGCCCGTCTGTCGCCGAACAGCTCCGAGGCTCCCGTGGGCGCGGCGGGCTTGGCCGCCGGCCGCCGGATCTGCCACACCGGGCTGGACCGGCCCACCGGCACGCCGCCGCCCGCGCGCCCCGGGCTCGCCGCCCACCGCCGCGGCGGCGGCGCAGGAGGAGCCGCCTCGCCGCGGGAGTTGCTGCGCGAGCACGGCGCGCTGCTGACCTTCCGCGCCGCCGCGCGGGGCTTCGGCGCGCCGGACACGGACCCGGACCCGCCGCCCGCCGACCGGCTACGGGAGAAGGGCCAGATGTTGATGTTCAGCTCCGAGCCCGCGCCGCCGACGCCGCCGTGCGCGGCCGCCTGCTTCCGGACGTCCTTAGTGCGCTTCTCCCTGTCCTTCTCCTCCGCCGCCGGGGCAGGCTTCTTGGAGAAGATGTCCGTCCAGCGCTTGGACCCTCCGGCGTTGGCGGGCGGCGACGGGGAGGCGATGGAGGCTGCCGGAGGCGGGGCGACGGTCGCGAGGAGTGACGCGGCGGACAGCTCCCCGGGCTCGGGCTCGGGCTCCGGCTCGGGCTCCGGAGCGGGCGCGGCGCCCTGGCTGTTCCTCCCAGACTTGGGCGGGAGGACGGGGAGCGGGAGGAGCACGCCGCCGGCGAAGAGCTCGTCGGCGCAGGACGGCGAGGCGGCGGGGTTGGCGTGGAGCGGCCAGAACTCGAACTCCGGGAAGGAGGACGCGCTGCTCCTCCTCGCCTCGGCGCCTTCCATGGCTAGCTGCGCGGGAGGAACAGGAGCCTCCTCGCGCTGCGCGTGCGCGGTGGCTCCGGTTGCTTCGGCTTCGGCTGCTCCTCCGGGACCGGGAGAAGGCGGAGAGGGGGCAGGGCCGCAGGGGAGAGGAGAGGAAGGTGGGGAGGTGGCCAGCAGCGCGGCTTTGTATGGGTGGTACGCGAGCAAACGCGATGCAGGGGCAGAGCAGAGCAGGAGGCGGCGGCCATTAAGAGGGGCGCACATGGGGAGGTGGGACCCACGCACGCCCTCCAAACTCTGCCACGACGGTGGGACCCGATGCCGGTGGTGGGGCAGAGGTGGCGGTGGCCGCCTGGCCGGTGGAGCCGAGGGTAATTTGGGAAATCATGGATTTTTATAATTTGTATTTTTGGTTAATAATGGGTACGTATTTATCTTTTTTTAGTACGCAAAGAAGAGAAATTTGAAAGAGCACCTCAGCGACTGCAATCAGATTAATTAATTAAGGCCCACTTTTTTAAAATTAATTAAAGACTGCCTTGAAAAGTCGGTTTTGGGCTCCAAATCTCTAGGTAATACAACGTTGAAATCAATCCTAGAATTTCCTAATGCTTGTCATCTTGTTGCGTTTTTGGTAGGACACGGTAACTTTGGCCGTGCCTTAATAGTTCCGCACGGCCTAACCACTCCAACACATCCGTCCTATTCAACGCCGTCGCTATCTCCACCACTGCCTACCCGCTGCCTGCCTCATCCACTCGACCACATCGGTGTTCTTCGCCCTGCCGCTAACCTGAAGTCCTGCCTCCCGGTCACCATCACCTCCATCACTGCCCGCGGACGCCGGCGACCTCGTAAGCACACTGCATCGCCCACCGCTCGCACCACCCCTTGACCATGTCCTCCACTCGGGAGGAAGAAGAGCCACTCGGGTGGTGGAGAAAGGAGTAGGAGGCAACGACAGCCTACCGCTCTAGTAGAAGCCCATGGTGGACGGAGGAAGGAGATCAAGAAAGAGATCGTTGGGGAGGCGGCTTGGGCACAGGCAGAGTGCCAATGCAGGAGGTAGGCCGTGCGGGAGGCTAAACGCACGGCCCGCTGTGTTTAAGTCATTGCCTTTTGTTAATGGATACGGTATTTATGTTTTCTGTAAAAAAAATTCAAAAGAGCACATGGCGACTGCCCATTTCTGGTGCAGGAAGTCCTCCAGGGCCGTCACTACCCAATGCTCACTCCTCATTTTATGACTGTGACTCATTTTTAAAATTAAGGCCCAGCTTGAAAGCTCGTTTCATACACCAAATTTGAAGGTAACACTGTCCATAGGCCAGATTTTGATCGGCTAAAGCTGATATTTATAAAAAGTGTGTGTGTGTATTCAATCAATTTGTTCAATACTAAAGAACTTTAACTTAAGATAAAAGGTAGAATGATTTATAGTTTGAAACAGAGGGAGAAGTGTGGAGAACATGCAACTTATGCGAAGCCGAGCACTCATTTGAAGTCCATCAAAGCTAATTCTAATCCATATATAGTTGCTGTAATACTTCGTATTTAAAACACCTAAGTGCATTGCATTTTATCCTATTTTTTCTTTTAAAAATTTGATTCAAATTTAAATTTTAAGGCCTTTTAAAAATTTGGAGTTTTCCAGGGGCAAAAATGTGAAAGGGTAGTTTAAATTAAGCCCTTTCACTTTTGTATTCGGACCCCTGTCGAAAAAGGTCAAAATCCAGGGTTAAAAATGAAAATGGTAAAAGTAAAAAAAAACGGAAAAAGGGGAAAACTCCCCGCGGGCCAGCTGGCCAGCCCGCGGCCACGCGCCCGCTGGGCGAAGCCTAGTCGGGGGTTGCGGCCCGCGTGGCGGCCAGCCCTCCCGCCACCCGAGCCCCCTGTCAGGCGGCGCTGACAGGTGGGACCCGCGGGGGGCGGGGTCTTCTTCTCCGCCCCGCCGAGCAGGGGGGAGCACTCCGCTCCCCGCGCCCCGCGCCGCCGCTATCCGCCCTCCGCCGCCGTCGCCGTGACCTCCGCGCCGCACCGGTGAGTTTCAACCCCCGCTCCCTTCTCCCTCTCTTGCGCCACGCTGAGGGCCGGCCCGAGCTCGCCAGAGCTCGGAGCCCCGCATGGCGCCGCGGCCACTGTGGGTGTCGCCGCCGCGTTCCCCGCGCGTGGGAACCCTTTGGGTTCCCGCGGACGCGCGCATCGGGTGCGCCGCGCCTGCGCGCACCCCGCGCGGTAGGTGGTGGACCTCTACGGGCACCACCGCTGCTGCGAGGCCACCTCGCCGGCGCGTTACGTCGGTGGGCGTCATGCCGCGGCGGACGGCGCACCAGCAGGGAAGGGAGAGGGGGAAAGAAGGGGAAAGGGAGAGGGAAAGAAAGAGGGACGCACGCCGCGCCGGATGGTCGCCGGCGCTGCCGGCGCGTCGACTCGCCGAGCGCCGAGCGCGGGGCGGCCGGGCGAGGCCGGTCCGGTGGGCCGCCTGCCCAGCTGGGCCGTCGGCCCGGCAGGCCGGCCCGTCGGCCCGCGCGGCCGCTGGGCCGAGCAGGAAAGCAGGGGAGTTGGGCCGCGCCTGGGGAAAAAGGCCGCCGGCCCACTCTGGGCTGGGCCAGACCGAAAGGGAGCCCATGCGATTTTCGGAGGGTGAAATCAGAACTTTTTATTTTGTTTTTTTAGTGGGCTGGGCCGAATTTCAATTTCTAATTCTGTTTTCTTTTTCTTATTAATTAAAATTGATTATTTGTTTTACTTTAATATTAATCTGTTTATATTAATTATTAATTCATATAAATATTTTGGGTATTTCTAAAAATAAATTAAATTAAAGTTTATATAATTTTAAAAAAATTAGCCTTTAATTAAAAATGCAGAAAAATTCATAAAATGTATTAAAAATATAGAATTAATTCTAAAATCCATTTAAATTATTCAAAAATTTCCAGAAAATTCATTTAAGCTTTTAAAAATATTTAAAAATACCATGTAATTCATTTGAACCCTAGGGCAATCAATTACACCCGAAAATACAGATGTTTAACCCCAACCACCATTTTTCTTTAGAAAATTGTGCATTTTACTTTTTCAACAGGTTGATCATCCTCATACTTTTAAAACTCCTGCATGTCATCAACCTAGGCACGTTGGTCCCGCCACTTCCAATTGAAGAGTCTTCCACCGCAGCGGAAACTCCGGAAGCCAGTGTGGCCGAGACGTCCTTCACACCAGCAGGAGGAGACTCCGAGTCACCGACAGAGACAGACCCCGTGACCCAAGGCAAGCCTCGGTGCATGTACCATTTTTCTATGAGTCCTTAAATTAAATCAGAGCTATGCTTGTGCATTAGAGTTAGGAATTGATTGAAACCCTAGAGCATGATTAATCAGTATCCAGCATAAAATCCTATACTCAGTAGATGGCTTAGGTGGCATAGGCCTAGAACAGAAATTCTTTTATTAAAGTTAATTGGTTAAGAATAAGAAGGATGTTAATAATTGACAAGTACGCGGCGGGATCAGTTTCGCTTTCGTACTTTACATGTTATGATTATTTGCTATGGACCCTGATCTTGCATGTGTCGAATAAAGCCGTCCGATGTGTGGCCTGGTTGGGCCGAATGCGCCTCATTCACTTGCCGTCCTTAACGGGCTCCGGTAAGCCTCTCGTCCTGTTGTACCTAAGCGCGGAACTAGACGAGACCAACTGGAAGGAGGAAGTTGGGCGGGTGTCGAAGGACTGACACCCGGGTTCGGTGAGGATGGTTCCGGCTAGGTGGCACTGGATGTTGGGTTGTCGTATGTGGGGTTGGTGTACACACATATGACGGGTGTCTGAGTATCCCTCTCGAGAGGTGGAAAAATCGATTCGAATCGTCTGTGGCTTGCCGGTTGTAAGCTGCCTGATCGCGACCAACATCGTAGTAAGAGAACTGATCCTGTTAATCAAGAATGCTTTGACAAAATGTTTGTTCTTGTTGGTTAGTAGATTAAGAGTAACTTAGTCCGGTCAGGTAATAACTAAAAGATGAACCAAATTCTAAGAGCTAAGGATTCACTTTTAGGCCTGCCGCAGTGTGAGTTGACCTAACCACCTCGGCTAGAGGCTAGAGAGTCGGGTTTCGACCCAGTGGTCGGGTAAGTCTTGCTGAGTAATTAGTACTCAGGCTTCTTGCCTATTCTTTTTTACAGGAGCAGAATATACTTGGTTCGAATGGGATCCTTACCTTACTCCTCCCTTCTTCTGAAACAAGTTTTCCTACGCCTTGAGCAAAGTAAGAGGTTGTTGGAGAAAAACTTGTGATCTATGTTAACTTTTGTTAAAATGGCTGAAGAACTTATCAGCCGGGATGTAATAATTACCAAACTCTATATGTAATATTTCAACTCAATGTAATAAATGTGGCTGTGTATGTTGTAACCTGTGGACTCCTTCGAGAGTCGCCCCAAAAATCAAGCTTGATCCGGATGGGAAGGGCAAGTCAGGATACTTACATCCTGAAGGACTACCAATGTTAGTTCGGATCTGGTGATTACGTTCTAAATCTGGGTTAATCTGGGCAGTTCTGCCACAGTTGCTGGATCAAACCGTACAACTACTACTTGGATTGCATTGACCTATTGTTCTATAAGTCCTAAAAAATATGTATGGTAGTATATATATTGCTACTACTAATAATATAGCATTATCTAGAGCCATCTGAAAGGAACGTGCCAGGGTATCCGACCTAAGAGGGAGCGGGTGAATTGGGTCGCTAATCGCTCTTCTAAAACCTAGGGCTATATAGTGTATAAGATAAACCTATTTCGCCCTACACATGCTAGTTAAATCTATGGTTTATCTATGCCCTCTCTAACTTACCTAAAAGACTTGCAACCTAGAGCCAAACCTGATCAAACTAACTAGAAAAACTAAAGGCACACAATGAAGTAAATGCGGAAACGTAAATACGGTAAGTAAAGAGATAAGGGCAAGGGGATGCAAACTCTCGAAAAGACACGAGGATTTAACATGGTTCACAACTAAGAGCTACATCCATGGACTCGCCACCAAAAGCAAAATGCGAGCCGAGCACTAAGACTCTCCCGATCACCGTCTTGCGCTCGCCATCAAAAGCTCACAGCAAGCAAAAGCTAAGTGCCACCAAGCCACCAAGGCTTAGCCACCGCCGCTGTCTATCTCGGTCACAAGGCACCGGATGCTTCACTACAGAGTTTGTAGAGTCTTCTCGTCCCTGTACAAGTTGTCACCGCCACTCCACACCATGAAGGAGTGTCTATTAACAAGTACAAGTGGCTTGGCTACAGCCAAGGCTTCTTCTCTAGCTCACGCAGGAGCTACTCTCAAGAAGAGCTCGCAAGCTCACTCTCTCTAAGCTCTAACTAGCTTGGATGATGCACTAAGCTCACATATGGTGGTTGGAGTGGCAGATGTGCTTGGAATACTACCCTACACTTGTTCTGAACTTCAGGGTCTCGAACACCCTCGAAATGGCCGTGTGGGATGGCTTATATAGCCCCCAAACACAAGCTAGCCGATGGAAAAAAAGAGGTCCTGACGCAGTGTACTTCGGATTGTCCGGTCCATGCTTTTTCCCAACTTCGGACAATCCGGTCAACTCACTTTTCTAACCGTCACAAAACTAGCCGTTACTGCACGGTGGTTCTTTTGTCCGGAGCTTTGTCCGGTCTACACACTTCGGACTGTCCGGTTCATGTAACTCCTTGGCTATTCCAAATGCATAGCTTCAGGTTTCTATGTCTGACGTATTGTCCGATCTTGTAGAGCGGACAATCCGGTTCGTTGTTTCCCCTAATGCTTCACTCTTCACACTCTCGACCATCTTTGTCCGAACCTTTGTTCGGTCTTTTAGAGCGGACTGTCCGGTCCATTGTTGTCTTTGTCGCTTCAACTGTTCTCTGTTGGAATTGTCCGGTCAGTTCATTTTCCCAACTTCAGATTGTCCAGTCTTCATATTTCTCCAGCCTTTCTGAATCTTCAACCCTTCAGGAAGCATGCTCCGAAGGTATGTCCGGTCCTGCAGAACGGAGTGTTCGGTCCCGTGGAACCCCCGTTAGGGCAGCCCTTCAGGCCTTGTCTTTGACTTTTATTCTTCTTTATGCCTTGGACCTAAATACCTGAGAATATACATATAGACAAGTTCATTAGTCCAAGTGTTGGTTGTTAATCAATCATCAAAATACAACTACGGAAATATGGCACATGAGGCCATTTTCCTTACACCATCATTAGTAATGACTCATATGTGTACTCCTTCCATCCCAAATCATAAGAGTTTCTAGACCTCAACTAGATTCATTTATTTCTCTATGTATGCGTATTCAATATATGTCTAGATTCATCAATATCAGTTATGAATATGGACAACTAAAAAGAGGGCTAGAATTCTTTACAATTTGGGATAGAGGGAGTATATAGTAAGTTGGTTATTAGATTAGACATCCTCTCTCCTATATGTGTTTACTCTGTTTGCTTGAGGGTTGTTGTCTGAGAGTCCATTTTTATTATATTTACCGAATTACCATGTGAATATATAATAAGTCATTTATTATACTGTTCAAGGGCACGCCTGGCGAGCTAGCGGTCGATCATGTCTAAGGGCCTGTTTGGTAGCAAAGTTTTCAAATACTGCGGTTTTAGAATATTGTGGTTGTAGTTGTACATGATGTAAATATCATGGTTTTGCAATAGTACAGTGAAATCACGGTATTTCGTAAAACCACAGTGTGTTTGGTTCCAAAGTATTTGGTCCTCTCAACACCCAACAGAAGCAGTCACGACTCCCTTCGTCAGCCCATCGCCCACTCCTCCCCCAGCCCTCTCGACCGCCGACCTCTCCCTCTCTGCCGTTGGAGGCGAGGCTGGCACGGGAGGTGGCTGTGGCACCGGGCAGAGGTGGGACATGCGGAGAGGAGGCACGCGGCATGGCGACGCTGTGCGAAGGTAGGCCATGCGGCCAGGGGGCCACCCCGTCAAGGGCCCACGGCGCAGGAGGCCATATCGGTGCAGCGAGCGGTGATGGGCTGTGGCAGCGACCCAAATGGGCACCAACGCGGATGGTCACTGCTGTGCAGATGGGCGGTAGCGTAGCAGCTGCCTTGGATGGGCGTCACGGTCACCGGGGACGACGGGCGGCCATGGCGGCCCAGATTCTGCGTCGGAAGCGGGAGGCGGAGGCGCTGCCGGGGGAGACGGGGCTAGCGCTGTGCTGGAAGGGGATGGCAGAAGGTGCGGAAGGGGTGATAGGGCGAGCGACGCTGGAACCAGAGCCGGATGTGTGGGCGGAGGGGAGCGGGAGGCGGGTGGCGCGGGCGGCGGTGGGAAGCGGAGAAAGTGACCCACCCGCGGTGAAAAGGACCCCGGAGAGAAGATGCACATTGGCAGCCAAGAAATCTGCAGTCTAGATCTCAGTATCCAAAACTCCAAAAATATTATGGTTTTGGCTAAACTATGGTATTGGAAACCATGGTTTATAGTTGCCAACCAAACACCTCTTTGGTTGAAATACCATGGTATAACAACATACTGTAATATTGGTTGAAAACTATAAAAATATTTTGCAATCAAACAAACCCTAAATCGTAGTTTTTTTGTTCTTGTACATCGTCGAGTTCATCACAACCATCTCGATGTGACAAATCCATCCTTTGAGGTAGAGCTAGAAATTGGGCCGTGCCGGGCTGACCCCATCGTGCTTCGTGCCACAATGTTTCGGGCCAACACGACACGGATTAATTTTGTGTTGGGCCGAGCCGGGGCAAACATGAAAAACCTAGGCACAGCATGACCCAAAAGCACGGTGGGCTGCTATCATGCCGCGCTAGCCCAAGATCGGCACGAAAATTATATAACTATAATTCTACAAACACTTATCCTTTATATTTAAAAGGCATTTTAAAATTTCTACAATACTTAAATAAATATTAGGAAGAAATCCGCATTACCCTCCTCAAACTCTACCTATGGTCCAAGTTTCATCCCCAAACTTAGAAACCGGGAGACCGATGCCCACGGTCCAATTTTCACCCCAGAAATTAGAAACCGGGTGACCGATGCCCCCGAACTTCTCAGTCCATGCAAGTCACCCCGTGCCCCCTTTCGCTCCGGTTTTGCACCCAGGTCAGCCTCCACGTCAGCCCTCTACCTGTTATCTCCCCTACCATCCGACCGCGAGGGGTTCTACACCGCCGCGTTCTGGCTCCTCGCAAGCACGCCGACGGCAAGGTCCGCGAGTTTCTCATTCACCGCGAAGTGGTGTCCATCGCTAGACTCCTCCTACGACCGCTCCACGCTGCTTTGCAAGGCCTTCGCGCAGTGCCTCTTCTTGAAATGACTCCTTGCCCGAGCTCGCCGCAGAACTCCCCGACGCACACTACGCGTACCGCGCGCGCGAGCTGCTCTACAGGGCAGCGCTCGTGCCGCTCTGCCACGCGCTCAAGCTCCCCGAGGTCTTCATCTCAGCGCGCGCATGGGAGTTGGTGGTGTACACGCGTGTTGCCTCAATGGCCATGAAGAACTACAAGGAGCTCTTCCTCAAGCACGACACCTACCGCTTCAACGCCTACCCCACCAACATCAAGTCCAACAAGAAGCGGATCACCGCGAGCACGCTTCCCAGGCATGAGATCATCGCCTCCTCGGTAGCGAAAACAATAGCGGTGTGGCCGACCTACAGTGGCTGCGCATGGTCAACGAAATGCACGTGCCTGGCAAGCTCACCAACTACTTCTCCGTTTGTGACGTGTCCGGCAGCATGTCCACCCTGCCCATGATGATGTACCCAACTCTCTTGCATCCCTCGCCTCCTACTGGCACCTGCGCATGCCTCCTCCACCCACGCCTCACGCTCGCACGCACCTCCTCTGCCTGTGCATGGTGGCAGCCGCCACCACTCTCGCTTGTGTGCCTCCATCCGCTCCCGCCCTCCTTGTGCCTCCGTCTGCGACCACCGGCGTTTCCATCCTCGAGCCACTGTGTGTCATCATCTGTGGCAAGACTCCATGCACCTTGCCCCCTTTATCATGCCACCAAGTGCCTCGCCACACCTCTGGCGAGCCACCGCACGCCTCTTCCCATCCTCCGACAGAGCCACCACGCGAGCTCGGCCCTCCATGTCTACATGGCGGCTTGGAGGACCGGCGGCCGGACGGGGCAGGCAGGTCGGCACTGGGGATAGGCGGGTTGGCGCTGCTACCGGCTGGGCGACACGGCCGACGGGATAACAGGCTTGCCGCATGGCCAGCAGCCGCCGGGGGAGTGCGGGGGCGCCGCCAGCCCCGTCGCGCTCCGACGGCCTGCGTGTGTGCCGACGTGGAGGCCGACCTAGGTACAAAACTGGGGCAAAAGGGGGCGTGGGGGGTGACTTGCACGGATTGAGAAGTTCGGGGCGTCGGTCACCCGGTTTGTAAGTTCGGGGGTGAAACTTGGACTGTAGAAAGAGTTTGAGGGGGTAACATGGACTTCTTCCTAAATATTATCTATATGAAAAGACACGTCTTAATGTTTTGTACAACTTTAATAGTCTATATCGAGCAATTTAAGCATATAAATATCATTAAAACACATGTTTTCCATTTTGTGCCTCACTTTGTGCCGTGCCGGCCTAAGCACAGCCCTTTAGTGCATGTCATGCCGTGCCGCCCAACGTACCTATTATCAAGCACGGCACGGCATTCGTGTCGTGCCGGCATGACCCATTTAGCTTTGTGTCATGCCTTGCTTTGGGCTACTTTTTTCGTGTCATGCCTAGGCTAGCCCGAACGGCACGGCCAAAACTTCCTGCACTACTTTGAGGCATCATATGGCAATGAACCGCCGGTAGCAAACACCCTCAAAGGTTTTTGAGACATATCCCAAGGAGGGTGGTGGCTATGTTTTTTGGAGCGTAAGATTTTTTTAGGGACTGCTTAACGCACGACCATAAATTGGTCTTATTGCACGCTCCATTTTGGGTAAAACATACAGGTCCACCAGTCCATTTTTCGCTACTTTTTACTACTTTTAGCAAAATGATGTCACACATCTACATCTCTGCCTAGAGGACGTTCCCATCCCGCAACACAAGTACAAAAATGTACATAGAATTCAAGAACAGGAAATAATACAAATTCAATAGGCAATATAGAGGTATCCAGTAGGCAAAAATAGTAGTGTCAATAGGCAAAATACTAGTTTCATTAAGCAAAAAATGCAATGTCATTTTTTTGCCTAATGAAACCAGTGTTTTGCCTAATGAAAACCACCATTTTGCCTAATGAAAAACACCATTTTTACTAACAAAAACCTAAAAAATTCCTACTAAAGGGGGAGCGGAGGAGGAGGCTCGCCGCACGTCGGAGGAGGAGGAGTGAGCAGATCCGCGGCCGTCGGTGAAGGATCTGAGCTGGGCAGCTCTGGGAGGACTCCATGGTGGCACTCGCGAAGGGCGGGGGTGGTGGGCCGGCGAGGAAGCTGCCGGAGGGCGTGGGATGGCCACGGCGTGTGTATGAGGAGATGCCGCCTCCAGCAACGGCGGCAATGGCTGCCGCGGGGGCTGGGCGCGGCCACGCGAGGGAGTCAGGGAGCACCACGGCGATCTGGATCCACCCGCCTTCTCCTCCCCAGCGCCTTGCTGCTCCTAGATGCCGCTGCCTCATCTTGCTCATCGTCCTGGTTCTCAGGCGAGGGCGCACCTCACGCTGCGGCTGGTGCTCCCTTAGGGGTCCGAGCAGGGACTCCCTGTCTGTGGCCACGAGAAGAGAGAGCGGCAAGAGGGAAGAGGAAGCGGACGAGGTGGCCGCCGGGGCGCCGCCTCCCAGCTGAATCCAGCCGTCGCGGGCGTTGCCTCGCCAGATTCGACTGCCGCGGGCCCACCCCCACCGGATCTAAAGATGGCAATGGGCATGAAATACCCGTCTACCCGCGGGCAATAAACCCGGTGGGCAAGGATACGGGCGTGAGTTTACGCCCACGGGTAAGGATATGGGTGTGAGTTTACGCCCGATAGATATTTATTCGCGGGCGAAGAAATTTAGTATCCGCACCCGCGTATAGCGTAGTCTATACCTTTTTTTTTTAAATCAAGATAGTTCCTTAGGACGGCGTGGCGCATAAGATTGAGAAGCGACGCACCTGTCGTCCGCGCCTTGGCCAAGCAGGGAGCGAATGTGGAGTGGTAACAGGTAAGCCGGAGCTTTAGTCCACATATACAAAGCACGTACAATTAACGTAACTACAGTATTTTTGTTTTAATCTTAATTAATGTAGCATCGATCTAAAGATCTACACAGCCCCGCAGTCCTTATACAATATACAGAATTAATTATGTATGCTATGCACGTTAGAAATATCAAAAGATCGACGCCAAAACACTGCACGCACAGTCGTTGTTCCAGCAGCTATATATAGCTAGATGTGCTCAGTGCTACTGCTACAGACATAGGGAAAGTTGATGCATCACGCCATCACTCGATGGCTCACTGGTCACTACTGCCATCCACCACCTGCCTAGATCCACATGCATGCATATATACGCACGTTGTGTCATCCATCGTTGGCTTGACAGTTCCCCTCGACGACGATAAATAAGCAAAAGAAAAAATGAAGCCAATAAATATAGCAATACTCTTTTCGTCATTAAAATAAATTAAAAAACGGTTATATATATCGATGATCGGAGATAATATAATATAATCCACCCCTTATATATATAAATTTTTATGCACAGGTTGTAAAGAGATGGGGCCGGTCGTGTCGAAGAACGGGTTCCCATTCTTTCAAAGCTTTGCTCGTTACAAAATGGACGCTTCATTCACACTTGCTTGAAAGCATACAGCTGGGACTCTACATACGTACGTGCAGGTGCAGGCAACCAGTGTGGACACTGTAGATGACACCGAACTGTACGTACGTACACGTACGCAAGCATGTCGGCAGCACATATACAGTACCATGCATGCATGGATCCGGTTGAGCCGAAATGATAGCTAGCATGCATCTCGATCGGGTGCAATGCAATAATCGCATGCAAGACTCTCCACACGAATTGAACCGCCGGCGCCGTCCCATACCTACGTGCCTGCTCGTGCTCGGCAAATATATGTACCATCCCATGCACTCCCACGTGGCTAGAGCAGAGCCTATACGTGGCCGGCCGGTCCTGTAGGATGGATCATATGGGTACGGTGTAGCTAGCCTAGCTGCGCGACAATGCAAGTCATGAGAGGAACGAACGAAATAATGCCAAGTTCCATATGGTTGGTGTGGTGTTGTTATATATCTATCATATATAAAGTGCATGCTATGGAGATGGAGTAGTAAAAGGACCTGTTTAATTTCTTTCCATGGATTCGTACATACACACTCATGGCGGTACGTGCTGGCGGTGGTGTAGTGTTATTGGCTCGATGCCATGCATATCCTTCTAACCCGAGTAAGTATGACATGCATGCATCTCAGATGGATGGTACTTTTTGTTGGTTGCATTGCTTGAAGGTTGGCCTCGTTTGCCAAGCAGCCACGCCGGATTTGCCATGCAACACATGTTCACTGCGCGCCCTGAGTTTTCACCGGCCAATAATGCAAAAGCCTATGAAAGTATCTCGTTTCGTTGCTTAGAGTTAGAGCTCTATTTTTATCGGTCCTAATTTTGGCCAACAGAATAGTATAGGCGAAAATATGATATGTTTTCGTTGGAACCGGCAAAAGTACAACTATTTTCACTGTCTTTTCGCGCGAAAATATGTGGCCACAAAGGTTTTTGTTTTCGGCAGCTGCATGGTCCGACGCAAATAGACGCTACTCGTCCTCGTTTTCATTTGGAAATAATGAGAATATCTAGGAGACTGTGCGTTCTAGTAATCTTCTGAGATTTGAGCTAGCTAGGTTAACGTTTGTGATGAGGGAGAGCACAGATTTGACATTTGAGATTTTGAGTTCATATCCTTATTTGAGCACTTGGGAACGCGCCTTCAAGGTTTGTATTTGGATTTTTTTACTCTTATAGACTTTAGTTCCTATATGGCTAGGAGTTGTCCGTGCACATTGGAGCATCCGGCCCTTTGTGAGTGCTCTAGAAAGTTTGTATCGCCCACAAGACAAACAACACTCCACACATGTGGCATGAAACTAGTATATTTTGTTGGATATGTTGGGATTATCAATTTTGAGCTATCTTTTGCTAGTGGTATTGGCCATTTGGTTTGGATCGGAGCAGATAATCTTTACACATCCAGATCATCTAGATTGAATCAAACCATCCAACTCAGGACTTAAGAGCAAGACTAATAATACAACCAACTGTGGGCTATATAATCTCACCATATCACATACTTGCGGAACTAGTACCCTTTGTATGATAGGTGGGCCACAATGTTGGATATTATATTGTTTCTTTCTTTCCTTTTCTATTTTATCTTGGAGCACGTGTTGAGGTGGACTATTGCATGAGAACCCACCTTACTTTTTTTATTCCTTTCTCCTCTACATAGCAAAAATTAAAGTGTTACCTAATCGGGCTATAAGTCCATTATTATACTTGCTCTAATCCACAACGAGTATTTTCAAGTTTCATGTTATGCTTATTCACTTCCTCTTGGCCATGTGAGGATATAAAAATTCTTGGTGTCTGTAAGGAAAATGGGGCCCTAAGCCTCATGCTTAGTACCCTAATATGATTGTGGTGGTTGAAGTGATAACATATACCATTTGGAACTAATATGTGTGCAAGCCTATTTGTTTAAGTTCTACGGTACAAGAGATGGACTTGGGTACAAACACCTCAAAGGAATTCTTAAAGAGCACAAGAGAAGACCCAAGACATCAACGATGAAAAGTGTGATGCACGACATAGTGGTCCCGCTGGCCAGTGAGTGGGCTAGATTTTTTGCACGCACCGGATGGTTCGGTGGTGTACACCAGATGGTCCGTTGAGTAGAAGAAGCCACAAGTTGAAGATTCGAGACCCGGTGCGATTTACACGTACCATAGGGTCCGGTGGTCACACCATCGAACGTTCTAGGCAAAAGGAAGAAGGAACAACCTCGTCCATGCGCTGAATGCACCAAACGGTCTGGCTTATACACTAGACGTTCTGGGTAGAAGCCTCCTCAACTCAAGACCGCAGGCGATTTGAACACACAGGACGATCCGGTGCTCACAACGGTCAAATGAAGATTTCAATAGTCAACTCCATTGGCTAGTTGAGTTGTACGCACCGGATAGACAAGTGGTGCAGTCTGCACAAAGCAGCTCACACCCAACGGCTAATTTGGAGGTTTGGGCTATTTATACCCCCTTGCCCGGCCTCCATTCGATGGTTGGTGACTCCAGACCTAATTCTAGTGTTGAGACACATATTTGAGAGCCTAATCCATCACAAGAGCATAGAGAACACACTTAGGCATAGCTAGTGCTTGTGAGCAACTTGCGTAGGCCTTGCTAAGCGCATAGCTCTTGGTTGCAACCAAGTGTTGTTGTGAGTTTTGTGAAACTCTTAGAGAATCCATGCTTGAGTGCACAAAAACTTGCAAGGGGGCTTGTAAGTCTTGCGAGACCCTCAAGTTATGGTGTGGCCGCCACCTTGCTTGTGAGAGGGAGGGAGGCCCTTGGCGTTTTGGTCAAAAGCTCACCTAGTGGAGACAATAGTGAGCGTCCGTGAGAGGCCGGCGGAAGACCCCTAGCTACGACGTGGGCATGTACTAGGGATATCCGGAGTTACCCGATCGGGTTCCTTGACCATCTCGCAAGCTGAGACACATATTTGAGAGCCCAATCCATCACAAGAGCATAGATATCACACTTAGGCATAACTTGTGCTTGCGAGCAACTTGCTCAGGTCTTGCTTAGCGCATAGCTTTTGGTTGCGACCAAGTATTGTAGTGAGTTTTGCGAAACTCTTAGAGAATCCATGCTTGAGTGCATGAAGACTTTCAAGGGGGCCTCTAAGTCTTGCGAGACCCTTGAGTTGTGGAGTGGCTGCCACCTTGCTTGTGAGAGGGAGGAAGGCCCTCGACGTCTTGGCCAAAAGCTCACCTAGTGGAGACGGCGGTGAGCATCTGTGAGAGGTCCATGGAAGACCCCAAGTACGGCTTGGGCTTGTACTAGGGATATCCGGAGTTACCCGACCGGGTTCTTTGACCATCTCGCAAGCAACCTTGCCATCATCTACCCTTGCAAGGAAGAGGCCATAGTCCTTGCGCAGACTATGGGAGAAAGGTGTTGCGTGGGTCACCTTGCCAACCGCTATCCTTGCACATATAGTGGTCATAGTCCTTGCGTGGACTAGCGAGAGCAAGGCCTTGCGAGGGGCGCCAAATGGGGAGTAGGAGGAAGCTTGCACGCCTTCTTGAGACCTCAGTAAAAATCTCTGTGTCTCTAACTTGTGCCATCGTCGCCATTGTCAATGGGAGTCTGCAATCACTCTACTCATATTTTCAGCTTCCGCATTTACATTCTTGCAATTGTTTGCTTACATTCCTAGACTAGCTTGATAGTTTAGTTTCTAGGTGGAATTAGGTTGTAAGTCTCTTGGCCACAGTAGAGTTAGCAACACATAGCAAACCTTAGTGCACATATATTGTTTATCTTGCATATGTTTTGATAAGTTGGCTTTAGAGAACTTTAGTTTTTAGAATCATAATTCACCCCTGTTAGGACGTCAGTTCACGGTTGTAGCGACTTTTAGCGTCATGATACAATGGACCAAGAGGTTAAGAGGAAGCTATGAGGACTGAGGGCTATCCATGTTGTGCTACCACTACAATATCTCAACTATCCTCAAGCTCAACCGAATGATCATCATTCTCTCGCCTCACGCGACTATGTTGCCTGACGCGAGGATACTCCCAAAATAAGAAGTATATTTGCAAGATATAGCAAAGATCACTAGTACATGGCAGGGTTTCAGTAACATCAACTTTTGTTACATCAAAAAAAGTGTTACTACTTTGTAACATATTTTTTCTAAAAATGAAAAAAACAACAAACCTTCGGTAGGAATTGAACTCACAACCTCACATCTATTGTAAGACTTCCACTCCACCACACTACACAAGCACTTGTGTATAAAAGAAGGGATGTTTTCTTTTTCTCTACACTACGATGAATTTTATATTGTATATTTGAACCCTTAAATAATCTTAAATGAAAAATCTGTCAACTACAAAGTTTTAGATCTTGTCAAATATTAAACTCTGGTATAGGCTATGTATCCATGTGAGGTAATTTGATGAATTCCAAATCACAATTTCACGATTACGAAAAATATATTGGAATTTATAGGGGCAATAAATGATCTCATCCGGAAAAATTATAAATTGTAAAGTTGTGGATCTCCTAGAGTACTATAATTTGGGTATTGTATTTTCATATAATTTTATATAAAACAATTATAATTTTTTACTAAAAGAACTATTTCTAGAGGCAGACAATAATATGGTCTACCTCTAAAAATCATTTTCGTAGGGGGGCATGCTACAGATCGCCTCTAGATCATTTTTAGAGGTGGTTTGTAGCATGTACCGCATCTGGAAATGAGTATTTCAAGTGACGGTGTATGTTATGGATCATCTTTGTAAACAAGGGCTATTTCTAGAGAGGGCCTGTAATAATATGGACGACCTCTAAATCTGAACTCTAAGGGCGGTATTTTAAGTGCCGCCCTTGCTAGCAAAGAGCATACGCAACTCCATTTTTTGTTGTCTCTGAAAAAACAGTGGTGCATGTAAAAAAAAATTTATAGTATTGAATGGTATCATATATGTTTCTTTATAACACTTTGTAGGTAACATTACTTTGTGTTACTATATGGTATGTTTTTTTATCATGTTCTACACGTTCCACATATGTGTTACAACATCTACAATCATTGTAACACTTTTAGAGTAACCCAACATTTTTTGTTACTATATTCATTATTTGTAACACATTTTTATAGAACAAGTGTGACATGTTACTGTCTTCCACTGTGTGTTACTATAGAAGTTTTTCCGTAACACATTGATATTTGTGTTATAAAAGTGTGTTACAATATCTATGTTTTATAGTAGTGGATTGAGCATATTTGCGAAAGAAAAGATTGCTTGATTCGTCGTCACGAGTAAGAAAGAAAGCATCCCAACAAATAAATATATGCACCGCCAGAGAATTTTGTTGACGCCGCGCCAAATTATGATCATTTCCCCGGCCCGCTCTAGCTAGAGATTATTGCCATGCCACGGGACAGAGACACTCGGTGCCGACATTCCAATTCCAAAAACAAATGAAGAGAATGGAGTTTGGAAGGCATGCATATGCTTATGTATGTGCATAAGCTGGCTCAAGCTTCCTGTGATGGAGAGGTACGTCCCAACCACTGCTGGGGTCTTTGTTCACACGTACGTACGATCCCGCATTGACGCATGTATGGGTCCATTATTTCGCACAAGGCATGCATGCCAGTGCTACAGCACGCGAGGCGCCAAAAGACGCGTAGCTCCAACCCGCAACAAACAGGGCGAAGAAAGTTGAGGCGTCACGTACTAGCTCGATGGGTGTGTCGACCCATCTATCGGTCGTCGACGGCTCACTGCCATCTCCCGTCAACCGTGCACGCTAATACAGCCATGCACGTCATGACATGCATCCACGAGCTAAAGCGCCTGCACCTGCACGCACTGCCGCCGAGAGAGAGAGACTGGCAATGGCATCGTGGTATGTAGGTAGAGATAGATCCAGGCCGGCAGCACGGGTGGGGGTCGCGGTTGGACGTCCTGCGCATGGCATTAAAGCGGCGCGGCCGTCCTGCCGCGCCGTTCGCTGCCGGCGCACCGCCGATGCATGCATGGCACCGTGCAGCGTACGTGCATCGATCGTGCGCCGCGGCGGCCACGGCGGCCTAGCTACCATGATCGAGTACCATGGCCGATTTATGTTGTCTGTTTCGATGACGACGATGATTGCAAGCTCGATGGAGATCGGCAATTGGGACCGTGGCTCCGTGACTCTGTGCGTAGGTACGTGTGTGAGCTCTCATGCATGGCTCCTGCTCCATCCCGGCCGGATCTATTGGCCCTCCGATCATCCGTGCGTGTCTAGGTTAGGTTAGCTAGGTCTAGATCGATTTCGCTGGTCTGATAGCAACAGTGAACCTACCACACCAGACACCACCCTAATAACTCGAGCATGCATGAATATATATCATATCGATGAACCGTCGAATCCATCGTCGGGATGCGCAAATGCATCGATCATCATATGTGTATATATAGCAGGCTCCAAATTTAATTTAATTGATCTGTATTAGGCTGCATCATTGTTACTTTATGCTTGCGTGCTTGTTATGCACGGTGGCAAATTGTATCGTATTATGGTGTACACCCCTTGAATAAGAAAACAGAACGTCTCTCTTATATTAGCACAGTGAATTAAACCTCTAGCGTGTGAATACTATTGTTTCCCCTCATTCTAATTCTAGGTGGTTGTATTCCATAACCTACACAATAATCAGAACGGTTTGGATCTTATATCAAACCATACAGCTATTCCCTCTATTCTTTTTTATTTGTCGCTTTTTAGTTAAAAATTGAACCAGCAAACGACAAATCTTCAAGAATGGAAGTAGTACTTTATGAACATGTTAATCTTAACGAGATATAAACTACAGGCTAGTATGTCAATAACTCGATGTTTAAAACAGGAATTAGGAATAAAGTAAGGTGGAATATAGGATGGGCCTATCCATATTTTTAAGGATGTGATTGTTCCATCCATGTGTTTTAAGAAGTGATGAACTCATCCCATTTTAAGACCACGGGACACACCATCATGCTCACGTATCAAATTGAATCTATGGGCCAATAAATCTTATCTTACATATATGCTAATTAATGCCATGCCGAAATAAATGGCTCAAAATTTAGAATACACTTGAAAGCCACGCTGGCTAGAGGATCCATGTCATAGTAGAAGTCACACAAGAATTGAAATTGAAGGTACTTTAATTATTTACGGGTTGTATTTGTGCATGTATAATACTAATTAATTAATTAAAGACACCTGATGTATGTACATTCCAAAACAAAACTGCAAATATACAGACGCAACAACTCGCAAGGACCAAGTCACAGATCGCTCTCCGAGGTAAAATCCAACCCGGGATTTATTTGGGCGCTGGCGGTTAGCACGACACATGCACTGTGACAGTTCAGGCATTCGTCAAAGGTATGCCATGTGCCCCTCTGACACGGGACTAGACTAGAAACCGAAAAGATGAGACAGAGCGTGCTGTTCGATTTATCTATACCTGACATGTTGGAAAAACGCATACACGTGTATGTCAGACCTGCTTAGACTTAGACTGCACGTAGCTGAAAGGTCAGACTTCAGAGTTCACACCGGCAAAAATAAAATCACCTGGCTGTCAACTTTGAAACGATGAACACATTTGGAACGGTTGTCGAGGGGGTGTTTGAATTGCTCGCTAAAATTTAGCCACCGTAGTATCGGGTGCTTAGATGCTGGTTAGAAATATTAAATATATTTTAATTATAAAACTAATTCGATACTTAGATGCTGGTTAGAAATATTAAATATATTTTAATTATAAAACTAATTACATAGACGAGGTCTAAACGGTGTGACGAATTTATTAAGCCTAATTAATCTATGATTAGCAAATATGATACTATAGTAACTATTCGTTAACCATGGATTAATTAGACTTCATAAATTCATCTCATCATTCACTTCTCGTCGGTGTAATTAGTTTTCTAATTAAACTATATTTAATACTTCTAACTAGCATCAAACATCTGATGTGATATGGGCTAAATTTTAGCCATTGGATCTAAACACCCCCTTAGCATGCACCGAACTGACCGATGTGGGGTGCCGAACAGTCCGGGGTTACCGGGCAGTACAGTGGGCTATGCCGGATAGTCCAGTAATGTCCAGTCCAAGCAAAATCTCGCGGATTATACGAGATATCATGGGTTTTGGTTTGTAAAAGCGGTAAGACCATCCCTCCCTGTAAATATAAAAGGTCCAGACTGATTGAGGCAGCACAATCGAATCAAATACATTTATATTTATCGTTTTTATCTTTTATCTCTTTGCTCTACTTTTCTAATCTATCTTTTTGTTCTCCACGCGTTTCGACGGCGATTTGGAGGCGTTCTAGGTGGCATGCCGATCCTAGAGCAACCCTACGATTTATCCTCCTCAACGGGTCCCTCCTGGGAGTTTGGATCTAAGTCTACCCGAGCTCCCAAGAGCTCACCGAATAGTCCGGCGCACGCCACCTGACAGTCCAGCATCTGCCAGTAAACCCCAAAGCGTTGTTCATTGCGTAGAAAAGCATAGGTCTTTCGGTGGTATTTGGCTAAACAAGTGCCAACATACTTTTTGAAGTGCCCCAGTTTCTATAATGGGACTAAAATGTGCTTTATTACCATCCCAAGATTTGGTAATCACATTCTTACATCCGAGTGTTACAGATCCGCCCTAACAGGTCGGACATCAAAGGGGCGCAACCCTAAAACTAAGCAGCGTAATATAAAACGTAGGCCCAAACTTCCACATGTCACGGTTAGGAAGTAGGTCGTAACCCTTACTCGTCCGAATATATTGTAACTGCATCATCTTCACTGGAAAAGTACCAACAAAGCAAGATACGTACTCACCAGCCCACCTTCCTCCATACGGAGTATGGCTATGGCTACATCTATATGCAGAATATATCTGGAGCTCAGGGATAGTTTCGCATAAAAACATTTTGTATTCAGGATACGAGCTAGATACCAGATTTTATTCTTTCAGAAAATAAGGTTTTTCTAAAAAAAGGGTTGCCACTGGACTTGCCGGTCCACATGGCTCAAGGCACATCCGCCAACACATTTTCCACACTGCTACTGGGTTTTATTCCCTGTAGCTCCAACATCTACCAAATACCATTTTGTTCCAAGCCATCCATTTTAGTTTATGAATGATGTTAATTGAAGAACCATGCCGTAACTCATCCATACCAGTGGACTCGGACTATTCGAATAGGTTTTACTCTGATCAGAGGTTGTACTAATTCCCACAAGTTGGACTCAGCGACTTCTTACGGCCAAATAAGCGTCTGAATTCCAAACCAAACCTTCGGCTTTGTTTCATCACCTAGCTGTGCTTTAGGGATTCGGGCAACCGAGTCACTCCAGTACCCTGCGGTACTCCCATGACACACAACCCCTTCCTTAGCCCCTTTTGCGCCAACACGGCAGCTACTAGGCTATCCACTCTGGCTCGGGCCTAGCCAATGCCTCATACAGAGTGAGTGGTTGTGCTGAAGAGTTAGGCAAGATGAAAATCAACGCGGTCCTTACAGGGCGCAGGTAGAACCATTCCACATTTCCATTTCTCGACGCTGTGAGCGTCCGCATACCCGATCTCCTCCACGAAGTCCGAGACTGGGGTAACCACGAGCTGCTAAGTTACCTGTTCAAACCCTGCCCTTTAAATGGCTGATCCCAACCCGTGGGTCGTTTGCTAGGGTTCTTCCCCATTTTATTTCAAAACACACCCACACAACCATATCCCACAACCCATCAAATTCCACAACCATAATCTATCTCAATGCCAAGATTATGATAGATATAATTATATGAGCGATCCCACCTATGCACGCTATTTCTAGATAAGCTTAGGTGGCTATATTTCACTAGGTTACCTTAGCAAGCAATACATGCAAGTTTTATCGTGATTATTAGGCCAAGGGTCGTGGAGTGTATGAATAGATAGGGCTTGATTTTATATGAATTTGGGCGCAAGAATCATCTAAATCGGGGTTCAAACGGAGAAGATATGTGGTATTTAGTAACTATGGGGTAGCAATAAACTTTCTGAAAGTTGGAGGGGTAGATTTGGACTTTATAGCTAAAATTTTGGATTTTAGCACGTGGAAGAGCAAACCTGGGCCGAGGAGGCTTTTGGCCTGGTTCAGCCCGGTGTGCTCGTGGCACGCGCGAGGCCTAAGTCGGCCGGCCCACTGGTGATGCCGATGATGGCTGACACCGTAAGCGCGGGGCCCACGTGCAGATGACAGCAGTGAGGGCAACGATGTTAGGCGGGCGACGGCACTGATCTAGTTAGGGGGTGAACTGGTCCACGCCGGGTCATCGGAGCTCATGGTTGGTTCTCGCTGGTGGTGGTGGTTCCGGCAGGAGACTTCCGACAAGAGCACTGGGGCGACGGGGCATAGGTGATGACGGGGTTTAAGGTGTGTTTTGGTGGCCCGCGGTGGCGTCTGCAAGGCGGTAGGGCGGGTGTGCACCGTTGTCAAGGGGTAGGTGCGCACGGCGGCGGCGTTTTGCCTCGGGAGAGGTGAGGCGGTGGGATGCTGATGGAGTGGGTGGTGGGGCAAGGTCTACCCTCGCTCAAACCAAGGTAGGACGGGCTGTGGGTGGGGAATCGGTGGTGGTGAACTTACGATGGGGATGGCACGCCGGAGCAGGGAAAGGTGAAATGCGGATAGCGGCGCTCGGGGAGCTGAGGGTCGGTCACGACGGGAGAAGCGAGGCAATGGTGGCAGTGGGGAGCGGCCAGCAGTGGCGAGGCTATTTGTAGCCGAGAGGGGAGGTAGGATCGCCACGGTGGGGTGTTGGCGCGACATTTAGACTAATATTTTGTATCATTTTATATGGTTTTTCACTAATTTTATGCGTTAACTATATCTTTTACTAATAATTATCACCGATTATTTTGGATTTTGCAATATTGTCTTGGAAATATGCTATATGTGATTTTTATAGGTTTTTGACCAATTTTTCGCGAAATTCACCACAATCTACATCAAGTAAGAAAAGACCTCTGAAGATGCCATTCTATGAAGATGATGATCAAGGAAGGCTTGGTCGATTCATCCCTCCCTCTGTATTAATCATGGCTTTCTAATCAGAAACTTCTTGAAGACATCAACTGCTTCAAGTTTATGGAAGAATATGCGGGGAAAGTACTTCAATTATATCCAAAACTAGAAGACTTCGTCAATTCTCAGAGAATACCGAAGATTCCGGAATCCCAAGAATCCGAGAACCCTCGCAAAATCAATACTTAGGCAACAAGCAACGTCCCCGAAAAAGATGGAAAGAAACGGGCAGAGGAGGAGTCTGGGTCGGCCGGCCCAGACCCCCCCAAGTCGGCCGACCCTGGGACTCTTTATGTCGGCTAAAGATTTCCTTTTTCCCACGACTTCTCCAGGGTATAAATATCGAGTCTAGGCCACGAGACGAGGCATCCAATTCATTATCAAGGCATGAAGACGGCGACAAGAGGGACCACAACTAGAGGAGAGTAGAGGGTCGAGTTTCTAGTCTAGGATTAGAGTTCTTCTAGTTCCTGGAGGTGATTAGAAGCCTTGCACGGTGCTCTAATTACCTAGTTCCAGAGGTCTAATTGTATCATCAAGGGAAGGTATGATCATGGCTGTATATTTGATACAATTCATTAATGAAGCATCGTTCTTGTCTAATTATCATGTTCTTGTTCTAATTATGCTTGTTCTAGCTCTAATTAACTTTAGATCTAGATGCTTGATTATTAGACCATGTCATTAAAGGTTATATTCTTCTAGCGTTCTTGATCGATGATCTAGTTTACTAATAATATGATTGTGTTTCTAGTTCTTGTAATCATGGTGATTAGAGGTTCTAGTTGTGCTAATTATGTTATTAGACTATGTAAAGTATTTAGAATCGCGTTCTCTAATTATGTATGCCTATTGAGAGTTTTTCGTCGATTACCTGGTTACTATGACAGTAGAGCCTGGGGAAAGCTTAAACTCGATCTAGGGGGTTAGATTGTTTGATCTTGATTTAATTATGCTATGATCAATATGCATGAACATGCTTGTCTACCTTGAGCTACTAGTTATCTCGCTGCTCTAATCTTGTTGTGGCGCCCCATATCATGTATGCTTTGGATCCAATTAGAGCTTGATTAGAATCTAGTTAATACCCTTTAATTAGTACTCTAATTCTGTTCTAATTGCCTATCTTATATAATTAGTATAGTTTTATCTAGTTTAGGCTAAGGATTGGTTTAGATTAAGGACTTGTTTAGAGTTAGATTAGAATACCTTTTTACCCTTAGTTTCTTGTAAACTCTTGTTGATTAGTTCTCAATTAGTTGATTTCCTGGATTGACAAAACCCATTATACTCATCCTGGGGAAAAGCTACACACAATACTATCGCTTGCAGTATAAGGGTTGCCGTGCTTAAGGGACGTCAACACGGGGCAATGTCGCGCATGCGCGTGGAGCGGCGGTGCACGGTGCGTGTGGCGCGGCGGTGCGCGATGCGGGTCCAGGCACGGCGGGGTCTGTACTGCGCGAAACTGGGGCAGGAGAGGGTGACCGGTGAGGTCGCGTGTCGCAATGTGCAGCGGTGTCTGCGCACGTGGTGCGGATCTGTCCAAGGGAGGAAGAAGGGGAGGGAGAGAGAGGCTGGCCGTTGGGGCCGCGATGGCAGAGGGAAAGGTGCGGGTCCTGGTTGTCAGAGAGAGGGGGGAGGGAGTTGGGCCATGGAGGCGTCAGCCCAGGGGGGAAGGGAGCAGGCCGGCCTGTGGTGGGCCGCTCGGCCAGGACAGGTGGATTCTGGTGGGAAATTTTGGTGGAGAGTATTTGGGATATTTGGTATTTTGTTGAGCTCATATTAGCACACACAAAACAAACAATCAAGATTTTTGAAAATTGCTTTTGAATTGGGGAAAGATTAGGAGAGAATTCCAGGTGCTAAATTTTGGGATGTTACAAATCTACCCCACTTAAAATGAATCTCATCCTCGAGATTTGGCTTAGAGGGTTTACAGGGATAGCTTTACTTCGGCTAGCTACCTCTAATTACATCAGAAGCCTGATTCTTCACATGGAATGGCAGGTGGAATTTTAACAACAACCACTTCTTGGCTTGACTCCTTTTTCTTTTCATTTCCCTTTTCTTCCTCGTTGGAGCCATTTTTTTACAAGCCTTCCATAGATCTTCCACTTCATGAACTTGGAAGGTTGATCCATTGCCTGGTAGCTTCACGCAGGGTTTTCTAGAGAGCGGCAGAAATTCAGTAGGGCACTTTCTGCTCTCTAGATGGTGGTATAATCCAGGTAATCTGTCCAAAAGGATGGATCCCTCGACATATGGGATCTGGATTATCCAGCACCAGTGCTAACAGAAGGGAGGCTACCCCACTTAAAATAGGGCAGATACCCTTACTTGAGTAGGTTAGACACTCTTCTAGAAGTAGGAAGCTGCTGCGTTTTCCATGCTGCTGCTGTATCAGTAGACAGAGGGTAGGTTGGAGAAGAAACAACTACCTAGAATAGCGTTCTTCACGTTACACTTCTTTTTGCCCCATGCACTTCTTTTTCTACTTTCTTTCTTGCTTCTTGGCTTGCCTTGGGCTTCTCGATATTGGCACAACTTTGCTAGCAGGAAGTTTCTTCTTGCTTCTGCTCGGCCTAGGGGAGGGTCGCTAACCGGAGAAGGATTAGGAGGCATATGAGTAGGATTTCAGTTAAAAGGATGTAGCGTAGTGGGGTACAGACTTTGGGCTTTGGGTTCATAACCCGGGTGGAATTTGGGGTGGGTGCTGGTCTCTTTAGTTTGGTCTGCGGATCTCACAAACGACTCCTTGCTTTAGAAGCCAAATGTGAAGCTTTAGGATCTTGGAGAGGAATACACACTGGATAAGAAGAAAGAGGAGGATGGTTAGGTTTATCATCTAGCGGTGGAGTTGGTAGATGGTTTGGG
Source organism: Paspalum vaginatum (assembly GCA_030272315.1). Taxonomy (NCBI): domain Eukaryota; kingdom Viridiplantae; phylum Streptophyta; class Magnoliopsida; order Poales; family Poaceae; genus Paspalum; species Paspalum vaginatum. The sequence continues at coordinate 22,861,403 of CM059016.1, forward strand.
GTGATTTTCTTCCCAGGGAAGAGGGCGGTGCATTTTCCAAAGGAAGAGGAAACAAAGCGGGAGAGTGATGGCGGCGATAGTGTAGTAACCTAGGAGGAACTGTCCTTCCTAAGAATCACATAACATGGGTGGAGTTGTCGCTGGATTAGCAGGTGGAAGGACAGCGGGGGTGGGTTTGCTCTGTGGGGTGAGTGAGGAACTGAGCTCAAGGGGGGTTTATTGATGCATGCAGGGTGGTGGTTGCGGTGCGGCATGCTGTGCACCAAGGTGACACGAGCAGTGGAGGTGGAGTGGGTGCACGCGGCGGCATGCAAGTGAGGGTGGAGTGGGGGACCAGGCATCCATGGATAGTGGAGTGGGGACACGTGGTGGCCTGTGGTGGACAGTGGTGTAGGGGCCAGCTTTAGCCGACAGCGGGTGCGTGGGTGCACTGCCAAAGGCGGTAGGTGGTGGCAGGCGGCGTGCACATGCAGCAGTAGGGGTGAGTGGGTAGTGGGGGCCAGGGTATCGGATGCGGCGGGTGCGGGGAAAAGGCGGGGGAGAAGAGATATGATTGAAGAGGGGCTGTTGTGGATACTTTTTGCAGGGCAACTGTGGTACGGGATGTCTTTCCTCCGATCTTTATCCATTTTCCTAGGGCCACTGTTTCCTTTAGCTATGCTTTCTTAGCTCTAGTTTATGTTGCTATCATTGTGCTTTCCTTGGGCAAAGCTTGGTCAGCTGGTGTCCGTCCTTTATTTTGATTGGAGCCTGCTCTGGTTGCTTCTTTTAGAAGGCACGCCTTCTTCAATCTAATGGGTTTTAAGGTGAGAAGGGGACAGCAGGGATGAGGGCTAGTTCTAATGGACATTTTATTATCACACAAATAGGGCAATGCTTGCTTCTGCTGACAAAGCGAAAGACAAACCACCGACTATAAACATCAGAAAGAAAACAAACACACAAAATCTATGACTCAGAAATGAACACATAGCGCAACTACTCGAATAGGACCGATTTCATCTTCTGGTTGTTGAAGCCTTCATTCTTGTGATGGTGGCTGAGAACTATATCTCTCTCCTAGAAGTGAGAGCATCATGAGGGTGCTCAAGATTTCTCTATCTTCCACATTCAGGAAGTTTACTGGGCTTTCTTCTGGATTCTATCATTGCTCAAGCAGGGAATACTAGAGACTGTCTTGTTGACTTTGCCCTGGTTGTCTAGGGGGGTTTGATATTCCTCCTAGCAAAGGGTACTGCATTCCTATTGGTGACTGGTAACGAAGGTCAAACAAGCTTCGTGTTGACGCGCTGCTTGGATTAGGGTTGGTTTCTTGCCTCTGGTGCAGCAGTCTAACTCTGTACTGGGATATGAGGTCTTCTATTATTCAATTGTGAGCTACCAACCTATCATGCATGAGGCTTAGCTTGTCGTATTCATCATCCAAGGCTTGTAGATGGAAAGCAAGGTAGGTTATGATAGGATCCTCGGCTTCCTTCATCTCCTTCAAGACTTTAACTCTTCTGGCCTAGCTTGTGGTCATCTTGTTGAAAGGCAGGAAAAATCTCATAGGGGTGTCCTGGATAGCCCTATGATAGGTTGAGCACAACTTCTTTATTGCGTCACGAGCTGTAACGTGACACGCATCCACAAACCGATGACTGGTAGCTGTGGAATGCCATCCCTCAAGGGCACGTTGTCCTTGATGTGCAACAAGACCATCCATTTCTGTTCTCCGTTCTCGATGACGTCTCTGCCTAGGTACTCAGGGTATTCAAAAATCCAGAGATACCTTAGGGTATCCCTCAGGAGATCCGAAAAACCTTTTACATCTTCACAGAAGCTGACATGTTCGGCATTTGCCATCTGAACGAGACTCGCAGGACTCGGTCCTAGACCAAAACTACTATACAGCACACAAACAAGCAAGGCAATGTCTACAACACACGCGATCTATACGGTTAACTCTTACAAGGGTGCTTACTGAAGCAAAGGAGAAACTTCACTACCCAACTATAAGAAGGACATAGGACACAGCTAACTTCAGACCATGCTACTTCATTCCCTGTCAGCCTCGAAGACCTCATTCTGAGTCATCTGAGCTGATGTTGATGATGTCTTCTAGCAGCGACCGAGTTGTGATGACTGGGTCATCTTCTTCGGTCAGTTCCTAGGACAAGGCAATGCCCGAGGGTTCTATTCTTTCTTCTATTGACAAGGTTGGTGGTGGAGCTTTTGGTTTGCTTGGAGAGACAGGACTTGGAGGTGGGGCTCTGGGTGTGATGCCCCCGGCATCTCGAAAGTCTTAACACGCGATTAGATTAGCGGTAGTCAAGGATTTGGCTTAATGATGTTTAGAGAAGAGCAACAACTAGGCTAGTAAATCACGAAGTCAAAAATTTTCTAGTGGAATATGCAAAACCCTGAGTGCACTTGTGACTATAGTTCAAAATATAATGTGTTTTGGACCAAACTCTCTATAACAAACTTGTAGAAAATTTCATGAGGAATAACTTTGGTATTATGTGTGTTGACATGCATAAATGTTTGCAAGGTGTTTTAACTCATTTTCTATCTTCTAGTGAATTCTGTCCAAATAGACCTGAATGGAAAATTCAAATTTTGAGCAACCAAAAGACATGATCATGCAAAACATCATATATGAAAGTTGTAGATAATTAAAAACTGCACAACATTGGTATAATACTCTTTCTCTGAAAATGAGCATAAAATAGACTTTAGGAATTTCTAAATTTGCATTAAACCTTGGTCAAACTGGAGTCAGCAGGTTAAATTCAAATTTAATCATACTTAAACTTGGAATCTGATATTACTCCTTTTGACAACGTTGTATATCCTAAAAGGTACAACGTTTCATTCAATTGGGTCCTTTTCAAATTCGGACTCTAGAATACCCAAAAACTCAAGTTTCAAACAGGTCTTCCTACAGTCAACAGGGGTTTTCCTATTTTTTCGAATTTTGTTTTCTCCATGAGTCGCTGACGAGTGGGCCCCACCTGTAAGGTCATCGGATTCCTGCTCACGCGGTTGGGACACGTCGCACCGATGGGCCCCACCATCCCACGCCTCCGCAGACTCGGTCCAATGCACCGTAATATTTTTTCCCCGCCCGGTCCCACCTGTCAGCGTCCCACGGTCCACGGACCTACTCCACGCGCTGCATCCCTTTCTCTTTCCTCGCTACGGCTCGCACACGCGGCCATGGACGCCTGCCACCGCCGGCCACGCGCCTCCCTCTCCCGGGCCTCCACTTCCTTCGGATGGGAGTTAGCTACAGCTTCGACTCCGCACCGCACCCACCACAAGTTCCTGCCCTCTCCCTGCCTCGCCTCGCCGTCCCCTACGCGCGTCCCCGCGAGCCACTGGAGCCGTGTCGCTCTTCCCTTCCCTCTCCTCCACCGAATCCCTAAAGTCTAGGCCGCCGAAATTGCTCCACCACCGCGTATTTCGTCGCTGGAGCTCCTCGTCGCCCATCACCGTCGCCGGGCTTCTACGCTCCCTCCCCGTCCCTCCAGGCAGTGGGGGGGGTAAGTTCCCCACCCTCCTCTCTCCCTCTCCCACCCGGCCGGCGAGCTTTGGGACCCCACGTCGCCCCGGACATGGCGCGCCGCCGGCCCCGTCCCTTCCCTGGCGCGAGGTTGAAGGAGCCCAGGGAGGAAGACGGTTATTTTGTGATCTAGCCCTTGGAGTCTGGTAAATTTCAGTTTAGATCCAATGTACTGCGCAATGAGTCTCTCAGATCTTACAAGCTAGCCCCTGGAGTCTAGGGTTAATTGCGCTTAGGTCCCTGGGTCCAGTGATTTTCGTTTTATTTTTAATATTTCGACAGTGAACTTTGAAAATTCATAGTAAATCAAATAAAAATCCAAAAATGACAAACTCTGTTGCATTGTAATCCTTGTGAATAGATCTACAGGATGGGTAAGATGTGGTTATGTGAAAAGACTGTTTTACCCTCGGTTTGTTGCATGCATGCTAAATCAACTTAAATGGTAAAAGTGGTCTAGATGAGCTCCAAATGCTATGACATTTGGACAAAACCTGTACTAGAGTATCTAGACCCTATGTGATTTTTGGTAGCCCGAGAATTGATTGTATGATTACTGATTTACGCTTGAGCATGTATTTTAGGCCTTTTATTAGCATGGAAAATGCTTGCTATATAAAACATGATCCAAAAATTATACCCTAAATTGTACATGCTCTTTGATGCATATGTAGCTTACTGGAAAGATTGGAAGCCCTGTATGTTATGTTTTATTAGTGTTTTGAAATAATGAAATGAAATTCATGTTAAAATGAATAATAGGAAAGGTGGTTTTGTAATGCGAAATAAATTCTAAGAAAAATCATGACGCTTCATGTTTAAGTTTAGGTCCCAGAAAGTGTTTTTAGGAAATTTATAGTTGCCATTTGATATGTGATTTACAAACAACACGTGCTAGGTTAATATAACTGGTAAAATAGAAAAGAGCTATTTAATATGCTCTAAAAATCCCACCGAAGTTCATGTAGCAATGTTATTGTGCAAGGATGCTAATGTGATTATTCAAAAATTTTGGGTGCTGTTTCATGAGAAGCTTAGGTATAGTCACTCTAGTAGGCTTAAAAACGAAGAAGATAAAAAGGGGGCAGGTTAATGAGCGTGTACGTATTAGTTGTGATTTCTCCTATCCATTATTCTTGATGTGTGCGAAATTATTCCTAGAGGAGTCTCATATTTTGTGCATGCATGTTGTCATCAAAACCATAAAGCTACTAATGCTAAGCAAACCATGAACAAGTGTCTATCTTGTATCTATGACCACCAAATTTCAATCCCCAAAGCAGCACCCCTATCAGTAATACTTCAGTGAAGATAACAATAACTTAACCTAGGACAAAAGTGCATAATTTGTTCACTTATATGCTTGTTTGATGCCTTGCTTGCATGTGGTATAAAGGACATATTAAAATTGATAACTGAACCTATGATGGATCCATATGTTGCTTTAAGAACATCTAATGGTAAGAGTGAATGCTTGCTCTAGGTCCATGAGAGTACTCCCTGTTTACGTAGTTTATCAATCACCTTTCCGCCTGTTCACGAAATGATTGGATATGTGTGTACTTTATCTCCATGCATCATCCGCATTGCATCAATGTATGCCATTCATATAGCGACGCTTATTGCATATACGTGATCAATAAGCAATTGCGTGGAGCTACGTCAAGCAACGATGGTCCAGAAGATCAACTAAGCCCCAAACACGACCTGGAGAGCCCATCAGTCGTGTTTGGAAGGAGGAGTTGTCCAAGTGATCAAGGGGTTGCGTGGGGCAAAGCCCCACAACCCGGCAAACTAACATTAGCTTAGTTTGTTGGTTTGATTGAAAATAAGCAAAGGTAGGCAGGACCATGATTTCTCCCAGCTAATATGATAATTGATTGTTTCATTACGCATCCGCATTAGGAATTGATTGAAAACCATTGCATTAGATCTCCTGGCCGCCCTGGCCCTAGCACCTATATATAGAGTTCGTAGGACGAGTTGCCTAGGCTATGCTAGGTGCGAGTAGACACGAGTGAAAGGAGTCACTCGTCGCGTAGATGATTTCAAAGATTACAAAACTTTTACTATTGGGAAAGTAACATTATGCTCATGATTTAAATGGAGACCGGGCGGAGAATAATCTTATTTTGTGGTGTGCGTTGTTGTATCATTTGGCTCCGCCCAAGTCGTTTAAGGCCCGTCCGCTGTTCGCCTGCTGTTCGGCATAACATTTCTAAAGTGCTTAACCGGGAAATGGGACCGGTGAAGTCTTACCTGGGTTTGTCCGGAGTTTTCGAGGCTCCGCCCATCCACTTGCTGGAGGCCGATGGGCCCGGGGGCGCTTGTACTCGAAGGAGGGCTGACCCAGGGCACTGTGGTATCGCTCCTGAGAGGGCACAACCCGGTGGTTAGGTGGGGGCGCTTTGAATCTCGGGACAAGACAGGTGGAGATGGGGACTATATGTGGGAACGCGATGGCTAGTAAGCATATACCCCTGGCATGATAGTTATTCCCGGGAATTAAAAATCGATTCGAATCGCTGATGCCTACCAGGTGTGGGAATGCCAATATCACTGTCGGGCAGCGTAGTAACTACTTGAATATATTATATCTGTTACTCATGTTTTCAAATACTACATGTTTGTATTGTATTGCTTACATTTCTGCAAGTTATTATTATGGAGTTATATGCAAAAGATGAATCTTGATACTCTATATTGATATACCACTGTTTAAAACCAATGGCTAAGGATCCACATGCTAGTAAGCAAGCTTTGCGTCAGCCGTAAGCCAATCCATTAAGTCCTACTGAGTAATTAGTACTCAGGGTTTGCCCCCACCTTTTGAGAACAGGTACCGGCAACATCTGGACAACTGCTTGGAGAAGGGTAGTACCGGTGCGCTCGGTGCTGCTCGCCTCGATCAACGATGCGTGAAGACTAGTAAAGTATTTCGTTCCGCTGTGAGATGTTTTCAAATTCGCTTCCGCTATCTGATTCAAACTTGCCTTTCGTATGGTAATATGTTGAAACTTATATTATTATTTCGAATCGGTTTGTAAAACAAGTTTATATATGCTATATTCAACTGCCTGAGATGATGTATTTGTTGTGGCTCCATTGTGGGCTGGATGTGTATGATGTCGGTTCCTCTGGGAAAAGGTAATATCGGGAGCCGAATGACTCTCGACGGACGACCGGGTTTAGTTCGGTCTAATCGCACTGCAAGCCAAAGGGGGCAGGTGTGCTTAGCCCGGATTAAATCGGCGGTTCCGCCACACTGGGTTGCTCTTTCTCTTCCAGACATTCTGAGCACTGTAGCTCAGGTGCTAGAATCTTCCTCAGGATGAGGGGTTCTGCTAGCTCTGGTGGATGATTTGGGAGGGGAAGATAACAGGTATGCCTTCCAACACCAGGACTTCTACTGAAAGATCTATGCACTTTCTCTTTTTAAGGGGCATAGGGCTGCCGGGAAGGATTGGAGTTTCTTCTACCATGGCTCCTTTACTCTAGGGATTAAGGGTCCTCTGGTGACCTTTTATGCAGATAGTTGGCATAATCTTGTAGCTCTTTTAGGGTTCCTACTATATTGCTTGGCATCCTCGGTGCCAGATGGCGCAGAGTTGCCGATGCATTGCTCCAAAGGGGGTTCTGTTTTTAACTCTGTTGTACCACTTGGCCAATTTAAGCGAGACAGCAGGGTTATGTCCTTTCTTTTCTTGATTTATGTTGCACGCTTCCTGGCTATCCATCGGGTCATGTTCTTGACCAAGGTGGTCCATATCTTAGGATCGGGCCATCTGTCTCTATGATGGTGATGTTTCCTTATGGTGAGTACTGGTTCCTTTAACATCATCCCATCATGTCCATTGGGCAAGGGAGGGCCATAATGGAGTAAGGTAAGAAGCAGAAAGGGTTTTCGAAAGGGTTTTGGGTTTGAAAACGTCTTTCCAACCTAGGGTTACGTCCTACGGCCAACTTACGGCTTTGATACCACCTGAACTACCCTAGTTTCCATAATGGGACAAAAATATGCTTTATTACTATCCCAGGGTTTGGTAATCACATTCTTACATTAGAGTGTTATAGATCCACCCTAACGGGTCAGACATCAAAGGGGCGCGGCCCTGAAACTAAGCGGCAGAATATAAAACGTAGGCCCAAACTTCCACATCTCATGGTTAGGGAGCAGGTCGTAACCCTTACTCGTCCGAATATATGGTAAGTACATCATTTTCAGTGGAAAAGTATCAATAAAGCAAGGGTGAGTACATACGTACTCAGCAGCCCACCTTCCTCCATACGGAGTAGGGGTATGGCTACATCTATATGCAGGATATATATCTGGAGCTTAGGGATAGTTTTGCATAAAAACATTATGTATGCAGGGTTCGAGCTAGATACCAGATTTTATTCCTTCTAAAAACAAGGTTTTTTTCAAAAAAAAAAGGTTGCCACTGTACTTGCCTGTCCACATGGCTCAACGCGTATCCGCCAACACATTTTCCACATTGCTACTGGGTTTTATCCCGTGTAGCTCCAACATCCACAAAAAACCATTTTGTTCCAAGCCAACCATTTTAGTTTATGAAAGATGTTAATTGAAGAACCAAACCGTAACTCATCCATACCAGTGGACTCAAACTATTTGAATAGGTTTTACTCTGATCAGAGGTTGTACTAATTTCCACAAGTTGGACTCAGCGACTTCTTACGGCCAAATAAGCGTCTGAATTCCAAACCAAACCTTCGCCTTTCTTTCATCACCTAGCTGTGCTTTAGGGATTCGGGCAACCGAGTCACTCCAGTACCCCGCGGTACTCCCATGACACACAACCCCTTCCTTAGCCCCTTTTGCGAAAACACGGCAGCTACTAGGCTATCTACTCCGGCTCGGGCCTAGCCAATGCCTGATACTGAGAGAGTAATTGTAATAAACAGTTAGGAAAGATGAAAATCAACGCGGTTCTTACAGGGCATAGGTAGAACCATTCCACCTTTCCATTGCTCGACACTGCGAGTGTCCACATACCCGGTCTCCTCCATGAAGTCCAAGACTGGGGTAATCGCGAGTTGCTAAGTTACCCATTCAAACCCTGCCCTTTAAATGGCTGATCTCGATCCCATGGGTCATTTGCCAGGGTTCTTCCCCATTTTATTTCAAAACACACCCACACAACCATATCCCACAACCCATCAAATTCCACAACCATAATCCATCTCAATGTCAAGATTATGATAGATATAATTATATGAGCGATCCCACCTATGTGCGCTATTTCTAGATAGGCTTAGGTGGCTATATTTCACTGGGTTACCTTAGCAAGCAAAACATGCAAGTTTTATCGTGGTTATTTGGCCTAGGGTTGTGTTTGCAAAATATAGGAAATTTATGCATCAAGTGCGGATTCCAGTGGGCTTGCCTATCGTTTTGTTGATACAGACGATGCATGGGTCGCAGGTGGCGAGGGTGCAACATCTATCGAATGCATTGATGCACCGACTCCTGCTGAGGACGTTGGTACACCAACTGCTGGAGGCGATGGTGTGCCATCCACTGTGCATGTTGGTACAGCATTAGCTGCAAGCACCGGTTGCTTTCTGTAGGCATCGCGAAGGTTCTCGCGAGGGGCGTACCGATCAGAATCTCCGGTATGTCCTACGTACACAAACATGGAAAACACACACATATTGAGGTATAACCTGAGCTCAACACAGATTATGAGTGTGGTGGAATAGAAGAGAGCTTTGGTGGGGAATATAGATTATCTGGTGATCGGGTCTCGTTTACCAGAGAGGTTGGCTTTGGTGAGTAGCGGGGTGTAGGGGATTGTGTCGTGATGGGCCGGGCATTTTGGTGGGCGCGATAACGGTCATTGCGGAATCGCCATGGTAGTGGGTAGTGACGGTTGGAGTGAAAATAGAAGCGATGAGATGGCGGTCGCATGATGGTGTCAGGGTGGGGGTTTTCTGTAGGAGGTAGCGATGAAAGAGTAGGGCTTGATGGAGTACGATCGGCGGGGATGATTTTGGAGATTGGAATAATCTAAAACGGGGTTTTGGAGAGACCAAGGCAGGAACCTTTTGAGTTTATGCAAAGTACGAGGGCAACGGCATCAAGCACCAGGTTCACAATATTTGTGCGACCGATGTGAAGCATTGACTGGGCATAGGACGGCGTCATGGTGGCATGACGGCAGCTTCCGACCAATGAAAAGACTATGTGATGTGTATGAATAGATATGGCTTGATTTTAGATAAATTTAGGCGTAAGAATCACCTAAATCGGGGTTCAAAAGGAGAAGATATGTGGTATTTGGTAACTAGGGGGTAGCAATAAACTTTTCTGAAAGTTGAAGGGGTAAATTTGGACTTTATTTAGCTAAAATTTTGGATTTTAGCCCATGTAAGAGCAAACCTGGGTTGAGGCGGCTTTTGGCCTGGTTTGGCCCGGTGTGCGCGCGGCGCGCGCGAGGCCTAAGTGGGCCGACCCACTAGCAATGCCGGTGACGGCTAACACTGTAAGCGCGGGGCCCACGTGCCGGTGATAGCAGTGAGGGCGACGGTGTCAGGTGGGCGATGATGCCGGTCTAGTTTGGGGATGAACTGGTCCACACCGGTGCGCGAGGAGCTCACCGCTGGTTCTCGCCAGTGGTGGTGGTTCTACTGAGGAGACTTTCAGTAGGAGCACTGGGGCGAGGGGGCGAAGGTGATGACGGGGTTGAGGGTGTGTTTTGGTGGCCCGCGGTGGGGTCTCCATAGTGGCAGGGTGGGTGCGCACCGGTGTCAAGGGGTAGGTGCGCACGGCGGTGGCATTCTGCAACGGGAGAGGTGAGGCCGTGGGATGTCGAGGGTGTGGGTGGTGGGGCAGTTTCTGCCCTCGCTTGAATCATGCTGGGAAGGGCTATGGACGGGGAACCGGTGGTGGCAAATATGCGACGGGGATGGCACGCCAGTGCAGGGAAAGGGGAAATGTGGCTAGTGGTGCTCGGGGAGCCGAGGGCTGGTCACAGCGGGAGAAGGGAGGCAATGGTGGCGGCGACGAGCAGTGGTGAGGCTATTTATAGCCGGGAGGGGAGGCGGGCTCGGCACGGCGGGGCGACATCGCGCATGTGCGTGGCACGGCGGTGCGGTGCGGGTGGCGCGGCGTTGCGCGGTGCGGTGCGGGTCTAGTCAAGGCGGGGTCTGTATTGCGCGAGGCTAGGGCCAGAGGAGGGGACCGCTGCGGTCGCGTGTCACAACGTGCGGCATTGTCAGCACACGCGGTGCGCATCCGGCCAATGGAGTAAGAAGGGGAGGGAGAGGGAGGCTAGCCGGTGGGGCCGTGATGGAAGAGGGAAAGGCCGGGGCCTGGTTGTCAGAGAGAGAGGGGGGAGGGAATTGGGCCATGGAGGCATCGGTCTAGGGGGAAGGGAGTAGGTCGGCCTGTGGTGGGCCGCTCGGCTATGGTAGTAGGCCGAGGAGAGACGGAGTGGGAGAGGGTGAAGTGGGCTGGGTGGTGGCCCGAGGAGAGGAAAAAGGGTTTTCCATTTCTTTGAATTTGGATTTGGAATTTTGGAATGGATTTTGGTGGGAAATTTTGGTGGAGATTATTTGGGAGATTTGAAATTTTTTTGAGCTCATATTAGCACACTCAAAACAAACAAGCAAGATTTTTGAAAATTGATTTTGAATTGGGGAAAGATTAGGAGAAAATTCCTGGTACACTTTTTGGCGACTCCGCTAGGGACAAGAACAAGAGATCCAAAATAATCAGCTTCAATGGCTAGTCTCGTGGATCCCTTTGAAGTTACCGCCGACAACATTATCATGCCCAAATTTGAGAAACTTCCTAAAGATGTTCAGCGGCAATTAGTAGAGGGGATGAGGATACAAGCTGAGGAGGACATGAAGCGTAGGAAGCGGCACGAGGAAGATGAGTTGCGGAAACTCCTTGCTCATTATGAGAAGAAGGGCCAACATGGAACAATCACTCAACTCAAAGTATACAAATACCTGCCTCTTGAAAATGCCATAACTGATGCAACATCTAGTGCAGTTTTCCTTCAAATCTAGATTCAAGAATTGCTAGCGCTGTTGATGGTGTCGTTGCTGCTATTTTAAATAATAGGTTTGATGCTATGGCTACTAGTATTTTTTATGTCATTGATAAATGCATAGATACCAAACTTAAGCAACCTGTCGGCAATGATTTGTATGCATCTACTTCTAAAGTTACTGCCACTCAAGGTGCCACCACTAGCATGATTCCTGATTTATCTAATGTACTTATACCTAGAGTCCCTCTTTCTGCTACACTAGTGCCTCATATGCAAAGTGGAACAATGATTATGGATTCGGCTAGTGGAGGGATTCCGACAGCTCATGCTAGTACTTCAATGCCATATCCTACTACTGTATACACTACACCGGATAGTGCTTTTGGTTTTCAGTTCGGCACCACTGATTTCACATACATTGTCGAACTTTACACCGCCTTCATCTCTTGCTACCATACCGCCAGTTACCAATAGAGTTGCTTTCTCTGAGCCAATGCATCGGCCCTCAGCCGATGAGGTAGAGAGAGGTAATTTAGAGCTGAAATAGAAAGGGTTATGAGAGTCTTTTGGTTTATATACTAAAGTTAAAGATATAACCTATCATAAGCCATACCCTATGAGTTATAAATATATTCCATATCCTCTAGGGTATAAAATTCCTGATTTTGTTGAGTTCACTGGTGCAGACAATAGGACCACTTTAGAGCATGTTGGCTAGTTTCTTATACAATGTGGTGAGGCTAGCAGTAATGGGGTTTATTGATTAGATTATTTCCGATGTCCCTATCTGGTGCTGCGTTTACTTGGTTTACTTCATTGCCTCCCAACTCAGTTCATACTTGGCAAGATTTAGAGAAGAAATTTCATTATTATTTCTTTACTAGCGAAACTGAGTTGCGATTGTCACACCTTACATCGGTTAAGTAAAAACCAAATGAATCTGTCTCTGAGTATATTAGACGATTTAGAGATACTAGAAACCGATGCTTTGGGTTGATCATTTTTTATAAGGATTTGGCTGATTTAGCTTGTGATGGTGTACTTGATTTTTATAAGAAAAGGCCAGAAGGGCATCATTTTAGTGATGTTAACCAAGTATTGTAGAAAGCTCTGGCTAATGAGAGCCGGGTTAAGGATAAAAGTTCCAATCGTCCTATTTATGTGCTTGGTGCTGATTCTAGCAATTCGGACGATGAGGGTTAAGATGTTTATGCTATTGAATTTGTATGGTCATCTATAAACAAATCAAGCATTTGTAATTCCATCAAGCCGATTTCTAAAATCCGGTAAGATGAGCATAAACTTACTTTCGATCCAGCTAAGTGTGACAAAATATTTAATGAATTGTTGAAAGCCAGAAAGATTAAAATGTCACACGGCATTCCACCGCCTTATGAGTTGAAGAAGCAGGCTTATTGTAAATGGCATAATTCGTTTTCTCATGCGTTGAATGATTGCAATGTTTTTCGTTGGCAGATACACGAAGCCATTGATGAGAAACATTTGATTTTCAAAGGTGTGCAAATTGATCAAGAGTCATTTCCAATGAATGCTATTGATTTGCTGGGAGCGAAGGTTTTAGTTCGGCCTCATCAAGCTAAATGTACTAAAGGGAAGAATGTAATCATTGTGATGAAAGGTCAGAGCTGAGGGACTCAAGTGTACTGAGTTTGGTGTTTCATCATGGCTGTGATGAACACTTATCAACACCAAAGACCTGATAAGGAACAAGCGGGCAGAAGACCTTTCGAGTGGACTAAGAGGCAGTGCCAGAGTGGACTTGGCATGTCAAAATCCTTGCCAAGAGGACTAGCATGTGGCTTGGGCTGCTGTCCAAGTTAGGCTTGGGCCATAAGTGTGACCTTGGGTCTGGGACAGTGTAGTGAGCCGTTAAATCATCAAAAAAATAGAAGCCCAACAAGCGTTTCTCGGTTTGAGCGTCAAAACCGGGCCCAAGATCATTTCCTGGTTCCATCATCAAAACCAAGGGAAGAACTACAGGACACGTGGAGGACATCGGGAGATTGCTTCAAGGCTAAGAAGGTCAAGGAATCCATCGTGTTCATTATATCCGTGTTACATGCATTCTTTTCTAGCCTCTACAGGCATTCTAGTGTAATTGAGTCTGTAATATAGGGGGTAGTTTGCAAAATTGCCTAGACCTGAGTCTATAGCATAAATAAGAAGAGGGCCGCTCATTAGATCACTCTCTCTCTCTCTTAGCTGAGGGTTTTCTTAGGGCTAGGTTTAGACCCTATTTTCGTCACCAAGCAAGAGCATCAAGATTAGAGAGGTTTGAAAGATCTAGCCTCCGCAAGAATAGAGGGTGCTTGGTGTACGAATTTCCCATCTTGTAATGGAATCTTGAAACCCTTTTAGGCAGCTAATAGATGGATTTCGTGCAGCTCGTGTGTTCTTGCCTTCCCCTTCCTTGATTGTATTTTGGTCTTGAATCCTTGGTCTTTTGGTGTGTTTGTGCTTGACCAAGTTCAAGATCTTTCTTTTGATTTGGAGATCATTGGAGTAAGATTTGGATTGGATCTTGAGGATTCGCGGGCTGTTTTCTCTCCTCTGGCTGCCCTGTTTCATACCACCGGACCGTCCGAAGTGTTGGGCTAAGCTCGGGCGGAGTTCACGAGGTCTAGCCTTACCCGGCCTTTTTGTGAGCACCGAATCATCCGGTGGTGGTGCACTGGACCGTCCGTGGTCATTGGACCATCCGGTGGTGGTTCACCGGACTATCTAGTGGTGCTCACTTTGAGGGTCAAGCCCTCGGGCCAGATTGTCAGATGGTCACACTGGACAGCCTAGTGTATGTGCATCGGACCATCCGGTGGTGAACCACCGGACTGTCTGGTGCTTCTCGGCCTGGCTGTTTTTGGTTCATTTTGCATCAGTTTCAATCGGCGTTTGAGCGAGTGCTTTTGTGTGCTTTCGCATGCCTTTCTTCTTGGTGTCTTAGGGTTAGTAGCTTGTCCTTACTATGTGTCCTTGCAAGTTTGAGAAGAGAGGGTTTTTGGGGTTGCAAGTTTTAGGTGTGGACCTGTTCACCCCCCCCCCTCTAGGTCACCTTTTCGGTCCCCAAGAGCCCCAGAAGAGAATCATCACAAAGCCGATGCATAAGGCATCAGGGCTCAGGGGGCAAGGCGAGGCCAAGGCTGAAGGTTCTGCGAAGGCCGGATTGTCGAATGACAAGCATCAGACTGTGTATTCCCAAGTATATCTGTCATAGAGGGATATGGAGGAGGAGGAGGCGAAAGATGGGTTTCTGAATTCCCGTTAATTAGATCACCAGCCATGTATCTGGATTTAAAAGATAAGGATCTTATATATTATGAAACTTTTTAAACATAGTCTAGTTTACAAAAGTTAAAACAAAATTACAAGCATTCTACAACCAACATTTTTTTTATTTTTAAGTACTACTCTGATCCACAGAATATTCTCCTCTAGATTCATTAACTAAAGGATATATATAAGGAGTAGGAGGTGGCCCTATTGATCCAGAGTAAACTCCAGAGGGTCCTTGAGTAGATTCTGATCCTTCAGGAACTAATTCGATTGGATCTTCTTCTTCAGGGATTTCATCCTGAAGCTGGTCAATCTGAAGTTGCATGGCTGCTATTTGATCATTGAGATCCTCGATGGTTTGATGATCATGAGTAAGGAGATGAGTTTGATTTTTTATAGTAGCATTAGCAGCATTAAGTTGATTTCTAAGCTCCCCGATAACACATTGATTGTTATGATGACGAACACCAAGATCAATAATTTCATTATTATCCTGGTGATGTCGTTGTTTAAGAAGATTATTTTGTCCAGAAATTTCCAAAATATTATCACGGGTATCCAAATACGATTCATGGTGTTGTTCATATAAGGAAGCAAGATCGGAAGCAAAATGAACTTCTTCCTTCATTTGACGCCTGCGGCTATCCCGTGCAGAATTATCAAGTCGCTTATTTCTTTTATTCCACAGAGATTGAGTGCGGTTGGAAGGAGGAAGGAACATCACATCAGATCCTTCAAGCTCATCTGAATGCACAGTACAAAGCCTTGCCAAAGCTCTGCAGGCTGCATCAGATATTGCTTCTTGTTCTGTAGCTCCAGCACCTTCTAATTCTAAAAGATCTTCTAAAAGATTTGGATGTTGAGGCATGACAACTTTTACTTTGTAATGAATGTCAAAGTCAAGATCTACGGTACTAATAATATATCTTGGACAAGCATAGTATCCTAACTCTATGAGGTGATTATGAAGGCTCATAGCAAAAGGACATTCTTTAGGACATTCGGTATGCCAATTTCCTCTGGCGTCCCTTTGAGGAACAAAAGAGGGCAGTATCTAAATAAAAATAAATTTATTAAAGTACTTGAATTTATATAACCATATGGTTAATATGGATCTAATGCAATAATGATGCATGGAATTTATTATAGTATATAATTTACTAACGATCAAATTTTTTTTAAACACAAAATGAGCATATAATATATGTTTTCGAAAATATAGTAATCTTATCTTGAAGCTCGACTCTGATACCAGCTGTGGCAGAACCGCCGGAATTTAACACAAGTTTAATATCCTAAGTATCAATCTTGAGTTAATTTCGGTGGATTGTCAAGATTTACCAGTCTTGACAAGCCTTCCCAGAAAATCGAACTTCAAGGCAACTCACGAAGAAGTCTTTAGATTACAATACTTTTAAACCATATTTACATAATTTCATAAGTTTAATACAATACCCTTATTTATACAAAGAGAGCAGATCCCATTATTTTCTCATACATCAAGGGTAGTCTACTTTTTAACAAAATATTCTTAAAAGTAAGTTGCATCATGCCCAAGATGTTAATTCACTAAGGAGCCGAAAAAGAAGGATCACATTTGAAGAGAATGTATTCTGAACCTGAATAAATTAAAAGAGAAACCATTAAGTAAAATTTACTTAGCAAGTCTTATCCGTCTACTAAACTTAATTTAGTTGCTATCCTAAGGTTGGTTTGATGAGCTCAAAACACATGTAAAAACCTAGAAGTAAATCCTTAGTTTTAGAGTGTTAATTCTTTTAAATTTCACTTAAATCTAAGTTTAACTTATTCTATTATTGAACAAGGTAAACACTTATAAGATTGGTTTTAAATAAAACATTGCTCTTTCTTAACTACGATGTTGGTGATGATTCAGCTCTTACACCTGGTAAGCCCAGCGATTCGAATCGATTTTTATACTCCCGCGAATAAATACTCAAACACCAGTCATATGTGTGTACAACGACCTCACATATGACAACACAACATCCTCGTTGCCACCTAGTCAGAACTGCCATCACCGAACCCGAGTGTACTCTGACACTCGCCTGTCTCCCTCCATCCAGTTGGTCTCACCACAGTTCAACCCTAGGTACAAAGGATGAGAGGTTTATCGAAGCCCGTGACGAGGACGATAAGTGAAAGAGGCGCGTTCGAAAGCCAAAAACATGGCCAAACATCGGACGGCCTTATATGACATAGACAGGATCAGGATCTCAACCATGTTCATTCATTAACCTTCTTTATTACTGTTTCTCAAAAGCATAACTGATCCCGTCCATTGTCTTCAATTAAATAACTCAGGAAATCGTCTTGGATTCGTCTCAAACTAAGAAAGATAAAGATGTATTCTTTTTAAAGAAAGCGTAGCCTATCATTGAGCTTAACTAAGCATCTAATCTAACTACACATAGGATTTATTATGCTCGAACCAGGAATTCAATATGCACTAGAGTTTCGAACAATTTCTAACTTTAATGCACACTTATATCTCATTAGTTAAAACTCAAAAATAAAAAGGTAAATGCACCGGGGCTTGCCTGGATTTAAAGTATTTGGATCAAAAGAGACTTCAAAAGATTCTTCTTCTGGGGCTAGAGTGGTTTCCTGGGCTTCTGCTTCAAAGACTTCGGATGTGGGGGCTTCTGGAAGTTCTTCGGTGAAAGGCGAAGGATTTATCGCACCTAGATGCATAAAATGCATGATTTTTAAATATGAGGATAATCAACCTGTGAATTTAAGAATTTTTTTAAAAAAATTCCTGAAAGGAAAGGTTGGTGTAAATTTTAAATTTTTAGATCCTTTCCTAATTTTAAAATTATCATTTATTTTAAAATTAAAATATGATTTTTAGGTTTAAATATATTTTCTAGGATTTTTAAAAGAATTTTGTTATTATTATTAATAAAAGTTGAGGTTTTAAAATATTAGAAAACTAATTATTAATATTTAATTGGATTAGAAGAATTTAAAAGATTTTATTTAGAATATATAGATTTCAAAAATAAAGATTTATTGAATAATTTTATCATTTATTTGAAAGGATGGAAAAGAATAAAATTTGTTTAAACATAATTTAAATAAATCTGAATTAAAAAATTTAGAATAGGAAAGAATTAAATTCAGAAATTCGAAAAAGCCCAAGGCCCAGAAAGTTATTTTTACTAAAGTTCTATTTTACCCCTTGAATAACTAAATCGGTTTAGTTTCTATCCCTGTTTACATTTAACCCAGAAACCCTTTTTATTTTGGCCCAACGGCCTGGCCCAAATGGCCATCGGGCCTATTTTCTTTCTTCCTTTTGGCCCACGAACTTGGCCTGCTTGGAGGGGACGGCGTGGCTGACGCCGTTGCTCGCGGGTCCACCTGTCATTGACTCTAGGGGTGACGGTGTTAGGGGACGGTAACGGCGGTTCGGTTCGGTCGAATTGGAAATAATAAACCGGACCGCCGGCGACGGTCGACGGCGGTTCTCCATCGCCGGGCCGGTTCCGGAGACCAGGTCAGGGGCACGATGACTACATCATCACGACGAACACGATGGTGGGGTTGGTGATGTGATTTGACGGCCGAAAGGAGGCTCTCCACGGTGGTCAGGGTTGGGGCGCCATGGTCGGTGCGAAGAAGCTCGCGGAAAGCTCGGCTCCGGTGTGGAATAGAAGAAAATGAGCTTTTAGGAGGTGGAGAGGGGTTTGACAAAGCCGGCACTTACCGGAATTAGAAGGGGAGGCAGCAGAGGCGATGGATTTGAGCGGCAGTTCAGCTCGCCGGGGTTGAGCAAAGTGGAAATGGGAGGGAGCTGTGGTGACTGGGGAGACGATTGGGATAGTGGCTCGGGTGGGGTGATGAAGGAGGTGCACGGCAGGGACTTAAATAGGGCTCACGGCGATGGAAGGGCGGCAACGGATGAGCTCGGGGCGATGGGGGCGAGCTCATCCCCTGCCGTCCCAAGAAGGAAGACGACGGGCGGAGAAGACGACTTCTGTGGGCCGGCCCGGGTGGCGGCTTGACGAGAGGCCAGCACCGGCCCACGGCCTACTCCGGGCTGCCCAGGCGCGGCGCGTGGTGCCCATGGCATGGAAACCAGGGGTTGGGCCGTCGCGGTTTTGGGCCGCCGGCTCCCCCTTGTTTCATATTTCTTCTTCTTTCTTTTTTTTTATTTACATATGTATATGTATATATTCAAATCAAACCCCCAATTAATAAGATTTACCTCAGGGTTTAAAAAGGAATATTTGAGTAGAACTTTTTACTAAGATCCTTTTTGGAAAGGTTGGAGAAAAAAAATTCCTTTCATATATGGAAAATTATTTAAAATGATAAATGACACATTTTCCTTTTCATTGTTTTGATTGAAAAATGCATATGATGATATGCTTAAATAGAGCTTAAGATACAGGGTATCACAACTTGATGGCGTTCTAGGTGGTCTGTCAATCCTAGAACAACCCTCTGATTCATCCTCCCCGACGGGTCTCTCCCCGGAGTTTGGATTTAGGTATACCTGAGCTCCCAGAAGCTCGCCGGATAGTCCGACGCTACCAGAGAGTCTGACGCAAGCCGCCGGATAGTCCAACGCTACCGGAGAGTCCAACACACACCACCAGACAGTCCAGTGTCCGCCAGTTAACCCCAAAGCGTTGCTCGTTGCATAGAAGAACCTAGGGCTTTTTTGGTATTTGGACAGACAAGTGCCAATAACGGTGGGATTTTTTCCTCCACATTTCTATGTTCTTTTCTATAAAATCAAACTGTTTTTCACGATATTCATATATAATTTTTAATGAGTTTTGCATTCCAAAACAGGCCTAGCTAGCTAAATACAGGTTCATCCCTGATTTTTCTAGCTAGCTGGGATTCATAATCTACCTGCTCGGCTATTATATGGCCTTTTTGTTGCCGGTGATGGCGGCCATGCGATGCGATTCCTCACGCGCTTTGCTCATCAATGCCCAGACCCTTTTCACACCCTATTCTACAAGTAAAAGTTCATGCATGCATCCACCTGACCAAATGACCTTATCACGGGGATAAAAAAAAACTATGGTCTTTCTAGCTCCATGGCACCTTCCTCTTCTATACCTGCACTTTATTTCGAACTGCCTACCTTGACACACTTGTACGTCCCAGCAGCCATCCATGGGCAGCTGGCTTGCTGGCCGGATCTTTGCCAGCTTGATCCCATTGCATATGCATCATTGCTCTACTCTTGTGTGACATGCTAGGTTATGGTACAGCAAATCATTAGCTTGGTTGCGCATTTTGGTGGAGCAGCTAGGCTAGGTACTTTTCACTAATCCTCCTTTTTTTGTAGTTTTCTTGAACAAATCTGATCATTGGTGATGATCAAATAGATAGATAGATGGTACTAGTAGCACACATTGGTCATTCCCTTTAGTAGGATTTATAAAATAAAATAGGGAGATAGATATATGCATGTATCTGATCCTATCTACCGGTGCAAGAATCATTGCGCTATGCTTGGGATCTACTCAATGGCCATATCATACAGTAGGACCCAATATAAAAGGGGAGGAAAATTAAAGAAGTGTGAGCTTATGATTGGGGAGCTGATAGAGGGGTTGTTGCCGATGTACTAGGCATGTATTATTGTACAGGGCTCTCATCATTGGGATACTTTTGATGAGATACATGTCTGGGTGCTTGGTCCCCTACCACAACTAGTTTTTTTTCTTAAAACAAGACTTTGTTAATTATGTAAGGCTGGCTATCGATTTTCCTGACACAGTGGAAGAATGTCCGATGAAGGAATAAAGCTCATATATACAAACATGTGCAACTACTCCATGCAGGTAGCTGCAGGAGTTTTGTTGTTGGGATAATTCTTCACATGCCACTGCAAATTCGTTTGATCCTTTATTATTTATTCCTTTAATTTCATTAGAGACGTTGTACCAGCTCCTCATAGTTACTGCCTTACTGGTAGGTGAGCTACAAAACATAGGCGTCGCACTGGTTAAATTCAGAGTCTGATACTGGTTGAATAGCATATGAAGTTTTCAAACCAGAAAAGTCTAAACTTTTTTTTATTCTTTGGCCTCTGAGTGAGATCTTCTGGTAAACAAGGTAAGATGATTGTGGCCGCTATTGAGAGACTGATGGAAGTCCTATGGCAGGGATCACATATCAGATGGCAAGGACCTTTCTTTCATGTCCAATTCAGTTAACGTTTTGCAATTGAATATGACCACATAAGATCTGGGTCTTCCTGTTTCTGATGGATCCTTTCATCAGCAACCACGCATATTATAGATAGATCAGATCCAGCAGCGCAAGATGACCACAAATCGACCGATATCTGAACTGATATCTGAACAGGACTGAAATAGACCTTGGCCAGAAGTGACTTCGTGAGAACTGAAAAGTGGTTGGGAAGGCTACTTCGATATATAGGGCAAGTCCTGTCCGAAACTAATTCAGTGTGTTAGGTCAAGAAGAAACATCAGCCAGTTGCATCTCCAGAACACTAGTCACCCTGATGGCCTGATCCCAGTCAAAATATGGCCCTCGCTAGAACCAAACACTCTGGTAGGAGTGGAACTATATTATAGAATGCAACAAAACACAACACAAAATTACTGGCAAAAGCAGGCACAGCTCCCATCTCGCTCGTGTTGCCTCTCGCGCAGGCGACCCGGGCGGAGCCCAAACCCTAGCCATCGCCACTCCTCTCCCCCTCCTCACCGCCTTGCCGCCGCTGAAGAGGGCTGCAAGGAGGCCCGCAGGGCTCTCCATGATGGCGGCGGCGAGGCCTTGTGGCCCGGTTGCTGCAGTGTGTGTCTGTCCGCGCGGGGGACGGCGCGTGGAGGCCATGGTGGAGCTCCTCTACATGCTGGGGGGAGGGGGGAGGTGGCGGCCGGATCTGCGACGGTCGGCATCACGGGGCGGGCATGTGGACGATGACGGCGGGGTGCTCTCCTTCTCCCGTCCCTCTTCCTCTCCCCTGCCCAAACCACCACCGATCTCGGTGGCAGTCGCCTGCTTGCCTCCCGGGCTGGTTCTAGGTGGGGCAGGGGTGAGGGTGTTGCTAGGGCGGGGCATGGGCGCGCCTCCTGTGGCGCGTGCTGGAGGACAGACGTTGGTTTGGCTTCGCACGACGGCGTGGTGATAGGCTTGCGCGGTGGCGTGGCATCGACAGTGTTCGGGCTGGTGGGGACGCGGCGACAGCAGCTTCAGCCTCTCGCTGCGACGGTCGGTTCCGGCCGAGGCCGGCCACCGGCGGCTAGTGCTCGCCGGTCTGGTTCCTCGATGCCGGTAGGGGTGGCTCGGCCTTGGGGTAGTTACATCGGTGCTTCTTCCGACTTTCATCCATGCAGCAGGCAGTCTCCACGACGCTGGGTGCGAGGTGTCGGGCGAAGGCTTCTCGGTCTCACCGGTGCTGATGACGACGACACCTTTAGGTGCCATATCTTCCTTGGAAGCATCGTCAAGGCCCCTCTCACTCAATCGCCTGGATTCTTCGGGGGAAACCTTGCCTAGTATCCACTAGGTAGGCGGCAGCGACATCTAGGCGTCTTATTCCTTCTTCAAGGCGTCGCCTAGGAGATGTCGGTTTTTGTTCGTGCGGTCGGTGGCCATCATGGTGGCGTTTTGCTGCTCTCCTTGGCTTGAGGGCTTCACGAGGCCCTCCCCTTCTAGTGTTTGCTCGCTCTCGGCGCATGGCATTTGGGGACCCAACTCGGTGGTGAAGAGTAAGAGCTGCTTTGCGTGGATGGCGTTGAAGCTCGGCAATGATGACGCACCACATTCTTCTTCTTCCTTGAGTGTAGTGCTTGTGTGTAGATGGCGCTAGGGAGTTTGGCTGTTCATGTTGCCCACCATGAGAATCGGAGCTGCTCATCTCTTAAATGGGCTCGGCAACAATGACACATCATGGGGGTGTCCATCTCTTCCGGCGATTTGTTAAAAATTTGGACCCAATTTTCCTTAAAAACAGAATTAATTTTCTTCTTCTTAATTGAAAAGCAGAACTCCTGCCATTACGTTTAAAAAAAAAGAATGCAACAAAACAGGCTGTCAGTGAGCAACTGCTAGTCCGCTACACGCATATGCAGGGAGCCATTCAACTATCAGGAACTGTAATCATATATGAAGCATCACACACCAGTAGTAATGATGAAATGGCTGGAGTCACTTCACAGCTATGTCATAACCCCTTCACTTCATTTCCCCCCAACCGCTGCTATCAAATTCAACAAAAGGGTAAAGAAGGAATCCAACACCCCAAAAACATAAAAACCATCCAGACTTCAGCTTGAAATTGTTGTTGCATTGCATATTGTCGCATCTGCTGCTCAATACAATTCCTAAGCAGTGAAATAGTTATGCACTCAACTTGTCTTTTTCACTAGGCTACAAATCTAAAAGTCACTACATGTTTAATGCTAATGAGTGGGTACAGGGATTAGTGAACCCCAAAGAGTTGGTAGTTAGGCAGTTGAGTGCTTCAGTTTGCAGAATTTGGCGGGATATTCTCGATGACACCTTTACCGTCAGCCGCATCAAAATAGAAGAAATTCTTGATTGTATCACCCTTGCAGGATATTGATTTAATCACCTCCTGTTAGGCAAGGCAAAGCTGTAAGCACAATTCTAACAAAAAAAGGATTGGTACAACATTGTCGCAGTTTTTGGAACTAAATATACTGGCCAAGTACCATGTTAGGCACAAGCCATTCAACAAGACTGAAGCTTTAATGAAAATTCATATACAGGTTTCTGAAAGTCCAATGTTATGTATGTCTGCTAATTAATTGGCCTTTGGGCCAACCTAGAGACTAGGGTAAAGGTAGACTATGGACTATGTACTTGTTCAATTAATGGTTTGATATGATAGATCTGATCTATAAGCGCACTTCATAAAAAACTTGCATAAAATAAATCATAGCCTTTATGTGGTACTCAAATTCAACTCCTGATCTTTAACTGTAAAGCTTGTTTGGAAATATGAATAATTGTATAAAGTTGGATTCACAGATTACAGGTAATGAATACAACTCCGCATTACACAAACTTAACACAAGATGCTTTAATTTTTTGCCTTAGCTGATTTATGCATACTCAGAAATTCCATGCCCGGTATGCTGACACACTAACTAGTTTGTTCAAGATCACCGTCCTTTTTTACATTAAGATGCCTCCACACTTTAGGGAAAAGATGCTTCTCAGTTAGCACTGTGTATACGTCCACAAGCTAATCAAACTACAAACAGAATGCAAATATCTGTGACAGACATAGTTAATGGAAAAGGAGGTATGTAATGGAAACAAATACTAGAAAGCTCAGACTAGGCTGTTTAGCAAATAGTGATTAGTAAATAATAGAACCCACCTGACCAAGAATACCACCTAGGATGGCACATACAGGAGGATGTTCCTTCTTTCCAGCTGATAGCAGTCGTTCGATGAGAGGAGCAGGGATTTGAGACTCATTCAAAGACTGCAGTTTACAATACCATGTAAAATATCATAAGGATTATGAGCTAAATACTAAATTAAGGCAATTAAATACTGCTATACCATTTTATCACACATGTCCTTCATCCGAGCCAAAACTGCAGGCATATCAGAAAGTGTTGTTTCACCAGGACTGCGCTCTACAGATAATTCATAATTCTCCAGTACTGCAAAATGATATGACCAAAACAGAAAATAAATGAATCAAGAACGAAATTGTTGCAATCAACACATTTCAAGTTCTATCATTTGGGGAATATAAACCAAAACATGTGTTTTTCCTTTTTCATAGCACTGTCTGAGATTTTGTTAACCTCACCTCTCATGGCAAAGTATAATTTTGTCGTCTTCCTTGGCAAATTATTCCAAGGCACGGAGATAGCTTCCTGCAAGCACAAAATGAATGACATCATTGCAATTGATTGAATAAAATTGTAATGCATTTACCAATTAAAGCATCCATTAATTGTAAGCTGCAGATTTCTGGAAACTGATCAGACATAAACTCTTCCAATAGCAGTATACCATGGAGCTATGAAGTACAAACAATATGACACATAATTAGGCAGTCGACTTGTCATAGAGAAACCGACATTTAGGCCTGTTTGGTAGCACTCCACTCCACCAAATCTAGATCCACTCTTCTAGCTCCATTCTGAAGCAGCTCCACCCTGGAGTGAAGAGTTGTGATTGCAGGTGTTTGGCGTACAAAGTTGATCCAGCTCCAATAAAACGTTGTTCTGATGCAAATTGGCATCTGTGCCCACAGCACACGGTTTGTTTGCGCCGATGCATTGAAATGAATGACAGGCATGCAATAATTGGCTTAATACATACATTCTGGACATTGGCCTATGATCCCAAAAATGCAATGATCAAAGGCAAGTGCATTTCTCCAATCCATTTTTCTTTATGGAGGATCACAAAAGGGAGGTGTATGGTAGACAATCACAGCAGCACGAGATCGACATACATTTGACGACTTTGCCTTATGCACTCAGTCTAGCAGTCACATGAGTAGGCCTCTGGCCAGCTGGGAACTGCACAGTGACTCCCTGACCAACCATAGCCACGGATGCAGGCTGAGTAGCCATGCCATGTCCAGCCCAACCATATGAATAATGGATGGAGCATGCGCAGCCAGTCCATGAACAGCCTCTTCTTGCGAGCATGCTCGGCCCTTCTCCCTGTGCAGATGGACCTTGGGTACCGTATGCCGGATTCACACCATGGAGACCAAACTCGGAGAAGAAATGTCCGCCAGGATTCCCAGTCTGGAAGACCGCAGATTGGAAAGAATCGGCACCAGATAGTTGAGGGGGGGGGGGGGGGTGAAAGGGCTCCATTCTGAAGACTGGGACGGCCGACTCTGGGCAGCGCTGGGAATCCTAGCGCTCGCGCACGAGCGAACGGCGAGGGGAGACAAGTGGAGGATGAGGCGATCTGTTTTTTCTTCCTGTGAAACTTTACAGAGGAATGTGTTTAATCGATGGCATGGTTGGTAATTACACCTCAACTACACGAATTTGTTTGAAAAGAGTATTCCTGGAGCACCCTTTGAGGAGCTCCATAAAAGCCATGGATCTGGTTCCAAAATTCGTGGGTTTCGTGGATCTGAAGTTTTAGGAGTTGCTACAACCTACAAGGATTGATGCTGGAGCTAGATTTGGTGGAGTGGAGTGCTACCAAACAGGCCCTTAGGCACAGGCAATGCAAAATACAACAAATACCAGAGCTAACTTCAAACATACCTATTGGCCAAAAAAGGAAAATTCAAATCCAAAGTTAACTTAAAATTGATGAACATCATTTCACTTGTTTTAGTTTTATTCTCCACAGTTAAAGAAAAGCCAATTGTGTTATTGTAGGAAATAATGGAACACTATTCATACTGAAATACAGAGAGGTAATTCAAATTGCTTCCTTCTATAGCATAACCTGTATCGGTTGCATCACATACACTCCACAGAACATATGGCAGACAAAAAAATCACTATGAGCAATGCAAAACATGAACAAGGAATGACTACGTTGAACAATTTTATCATCATAAGATTAGCTTTAAAAACATGAACAAGGAAACATAACCTGTATCAGTTGCATCACATACACTCCACAGAACATATGGCAGACAAAAAAATCACTATGAGCAATGCAAAACATGAACAAGGAATGACTAAGTTGAACAATTTTATCATCATAGGATCAGCTTTAAAAACCAATGTAAAGTGTAAACCTAAGTTATCTACCTGAAGACTGGGATATGTCAGCTCCTGCTGTTCAGTTTCCCCTCCAGGCTTTTTCTGAAAACAAAAATGAACACAGCTTCAGGACGATACTTTTAGAAGCCAATTTATGATAAGGAAAACACAAGAAACACTAACAGAACATACATGCCACTCAAATCATCATGACTGGCAAAGCATAGAACATATTAAATATGTTCACCAATGCAGCATACCTGAACATAGCTATGCTCCTGTAAATCAACAAATATTTCACCGCACGAATCCTTGCAATCTATAGCGTAAAACGCAATGCGCTTGCTTCTCTTCCGGCAGTTGTCATTAATAAACAACTGAAAAATAACACAAATCAACAAAACAAATACATAGGAAATTGTGAGCATGACAAACTTCCTGTAGCATCGCCTGAAGTGCAATAGGTGATAACTAGTTCCAGAGAAGAATCTGCACCTTCATTTTAAGAGATGCATGGCTAACTACAACAGTGTCGAACTTGTCAAGAAATTCTCCATCAATTAGTGATGGATCACCTGATGGAAACAACAAATCAGAAATACTACCAAGCATCATTAAGAATCTCAGCAATATAATAATAAGATAGCAGCTTGTACTACTGTACGGCTGTACCTATCGAAAATCTCTAGGATAATTAAACTTTGGGTATTCTGAAACACCTATGAAACTTAGTAATATGAAACAGTATATACTCATTAAAGAATCTTTCTAGAAAAAAAATCTTCGCAATGGCCATGAGCTCGGGAATATATATTGAAATAGCATCTCCCGTCAGTATTATACAAAGTAGGATCACATCAATTCAGTAATGCAAGGAAGAGATCTTTCTTAATTCTTAGTAGTTAGTCCTAAGATTTAAACTAGCAAGAAGTTCAGACTGCAACTTACCCGTTTCGACAGAAACTCGAACCATAGGATTGAAGTCTTTCAATGACTCACAGCAAACTTCAGCTCGAGATCGACCACCATATATGCTCTCATCAGGAGGAATTAGGAAATTAGCATTCAGGTCATCCTCTGTGACTATGTGATCATCCATCAAAGATAAACTACCAACTCCAGCTAGAACAATATTCTTGCAGAACTACAGCACAGGAAAGAAACAAGTGTCAGTGTATGGTATGATTCTTTCACTGAATACAACAACAAAGCCTTTTACTCCCAAGTAAGTTGGGGTAGGCTAATGATGCTTTCACTAAATACCATACAAAAATTTTGAGTGCTCAACACAGCCCAAAGTTAAACTTTGTATGAATGAAATACATAAGTTCAGTAGGCTGTTATCTTATCTTGTATATTTAGCATGTTCCCAGTGAACACTGATTTCATTGAGATGCTTTAAACTTAAGTTTCATCTTCTATTAATAAATACAATAAACAACATCAGAACAAGAGGAGACATTAACTTTACATTTAAGCACGAATAAAATAGGAGCACAGAGAGTTGAAATAGATTCCCGAACTTGTTTTTCCCCAAGATTTAATCATGCAAGATTTCATTTCTACATGATAATCTAAGAGGGAAGCCATAAAGTAGAAATTTTAATTCAAAATATAATTGAGATTTTCTAACTGAAATTCCGCGTTGTAAGACGAATTACGGTAAGCACATGATAACACATGTGAACACAAAGTGGACATGATTTTGGTAGTGCCAAAAACTGCAGCATTTTCTGACTGTATTATCATGTATAAAACGAGTGCATGCTGAAAACTGTAAATATCATGCCCTAGTGGCTGAACATGACATGAGCAAGTCTGCCATCCCGGTAGTGTGCTAAGCTGATAACGGGAAGACTATCCAATGAACTAGCTAGTAGCTACTGCACACGAGATTCAACTAACAAATGCGGTACTATAAAGTACTACAGAAACACCAGTCGCTACGAGCTGCATGGGGGGGGGGGGGGGGGGGGATACCTCGATGGTTGTTCCGTTCATGCCACACACAAGCACGTGCGCCTTACTCAGCCTGTCGAGGAAACACAAATCGCTTAGCTCATAAGATGTGATGCATCATGTAAATTGTTGGAGGTGAAAAGCAGCATTTGGGGGGTTTTCATCTAAAAAATGCAAACTTTGGCCTACAAATTCATCACAAAGTAAACAGAAATTTTGGTAAAGATCCGAAACAAATCACTAACCCAAAAGATGGAGCTTTTAGCGGCAATAACTGATGCGACTCGTGCTCCAAAGGAAAATAGCGCAGAAAAATTACAGTAGAAGCGAAACAAGAAAGGGCAAAGGCGAGCTCTTCCGCGGCAGCGCACCTCTTCTGGGCATCGACGCCCCAAACGCGGATCTGGCGGTCGTAGAGCGCCGTCTCCTGCGCCGTGAGCTCCCCCTCCGCGCCGGCACCGGCGCCGCCTCCGTCCATCGCAGCGAGCGCCCGGACCCCGAGCCTGAGACGCGAATCCGGTTAGCCGACGCCGAGGAGATCGGTGGAGGACAAGGGTTTCGGGAGAGTTTTCCGGGGGAGGAACTTTCTTGGTCTTTTCCCCTCCTGCGGGTCCTCCGGGGTCGGGCTGTGTCCGTCATCGGAGAGACGAAAGCACAGCCGTCCGTCGTGGATGGACGGTCCAGATTTTGTGGCACGGAAGCTTAAACGTTAAGAACAATAATGCAGAATCACAGACGATCATTTCAATGTTGGTTTGGGATTGCCAGTTATATTTGGTACGAATCATATTGTATATATACTCTAGAATTCGTGTAAAATTTCTGACAGATCTTGGAATGATCGACCTTTGGAGTGATCAGGAACAGAACAGCGTACGATAATGATGCCAAATCTGTAAGAAAAAAAATGCTTCGGTTGGGGAGTAGGGAGGAAGAGACTTGATCACTGTAGACATACCTACGGAAGAAATATATCAAATCGGCCACGAACTTGGACAGATGGTCCATCACGTTGGAAGAATTTACCGATTGCTTTGCTGGCACAAAACAGTAGTAGCCCATGTTAGAAGAAAAAAAGGATCTACCCAACTCTATTTATATGGATATATATGTGTGTGTTAATACACAAGAAACGGATAGGAGGAGAGCAGTTTCATTTGTCCCCTCATTTCCATGAGGTGCTTCTTGGTATTCTCGAGTGAATGAATTCGACTGAGTGCTTGCGATGTGTTTAGGCTGACTCCAACGAGGGAAGCCATTCGGCGTAGGCAAATACATGTTTTGGCTACCGGTTAGGAAAAAGCTAGGCTAGTCATTTGCCCTGCTCTCCAACAAGCATAGGCAAATAGCATATTGCATTCCACTGGTAGTTGGCTCGCGCCGCCGGCGAGAAATCCCTCCCGCTCGGAGCAGGCTGGAGACCGGGAAGGAGGAGAGGACGGGAAGACGCGAGGGCGCCAGCGAGGCCACGCCGCCGGCCGCTTGCCTGCACGACAAACGCTCCCGTGAGCCACGCCGCGCTTGCGCTCGCCCGACTGACCGCTCGGAGCAGGCTGGCGGCGAGGAAGGAGAAGAGGACGGGAGGAGGGGAGCAGGCTGGCGAGGTTGGAGGGGAGCATTGGTAGTGTAAGGGTGTGTGTGTAAAACTGCCTAAACGGCCTTAGGGTATAAATATAGCCTCGAGGAGTCATTAGAACCTCTCTTGGCTAGTTATGGTTTGCTTCTAAGAGAGATTTTCGCCCCCATGCATAGAGCTTCGAGTTTAGAGAGGTTAGAGTGAGATTTGGCCTCCACATCAAGAGGGTAGTGAGGGTGGAAGCTTGGGGATGAGATCCTTCAGAGTAATCTGCATCTTGAGACCCTTTTGGGCTATTAATCGAAGTGATTTCCTCAGCCCCTTGTGTTCTTGTTTCTTCCCCCTTTCCCTTTTGGTTCTTGGCTCCAATCCTTGGCTTTTTGGGTGTTTGTGCATTGGCCGAGTTTGGATCCTTATTTTGCTGGTGTTTTGGACTATTAGGACATGGCTGGATTGTGATTTTATTTGTCAAATCCTTGGATCCATGAGCAGCCCCTCATCTTTCGTTCTTGCCTTGTGAGCTTCACTTTGGGGATAAGTCAAATTCATGGAGAAAACTTGGGCTTATGCCTTGATTTGTTGGGAATAGCTTCTCCATAGAGTACATAAGATCCTTGTGAAGTTCGGTGAAGTTTGGAGCTCATTTGGTCAAGATTTAGATCGGTTCATGGTGGATTTGTGGGCTAATTTCTTCTACTCAGGCTATTTTTCCAACCATTAAACCGTCCAAGGGTCAACCATCAGACAAGTCCGGTGAGTGTAGGAGAAGGTGGAGAAATCAAGGTTCAGCCACCCCTAGGGCTTTTATCACCATTGGGTCGTCTGATGGTCAGACCATCGGACCATCCAGTGGTGGTAGTGCTGCCTAAGTGCACCCTCTATCTATTTTATCCAGTGGACCATCAGACCATCCGATGGTAGACCATCGTACCATCCAATAGTAGACCATCGAACCGTCTGGTTCTTTCTGTCGGCTAGTGTTTTGGCTGGTTTTGCGTCCATTTCTTTGGGCGTTTGAGCGAGTGCTTTCGCTTTGTGCCTGGTACGTATCTGTTCAGTTGACAGTGCCAGGTGCGTGAGTTTTTGGTGCGAGTTGCGTTGGGGTTTGAATTTGAGTTTTTCAAGTGCTCCTATTCACCCTCCCTCTAATCACAGTCTACAATCCTACAAGTGGTATCAGAGCTGGTTAGGTTTCCTATACCTTTACCGGTTATGAGACCAGTAGCAACTATGATGCATAGGAAGGTTCCAGTCCTTGGCTTAGATGGCTACACCTACTGGAAGGGTAGGATGAGAGCATATCTAGTTAACCAAAGTCAAGGCATATGGGATGCTACTCCAAGTATGACTTTCAAGGTGCTTCCCGTTGTCGAGCATACCACTCCGGCTCTCATTGCTTAACATGAAGCGAATGGAAAGGCGATGAACTTTCTCTTCTCAAGACTTGGTCCAATTGATTATGAGAAGGTGAGTCACTTTGAGACCGCTCATAAGATTTGGTCCCTGCTCAGTGCACACCATGAGGGAACCATGAACACAATATCAAGCTGTTGTATGCCTTGGACAGGAAAGTGTTGGAGATCAAGATGAACTCAATTCTTGAGTTGGCAGGGTATGACATGATTCAAGTGGAGGCTCTCTATAGAAAGCTCAAGGCCATTGAGGTAGATTACAAGTTAAGAGATTCTCTCATTAGAACTGGCTCTAAGAGCCTAGCCTTGGCTACTCCCTCTAGAGAGGCTGTGCTAACCCCCTAATGCACAACTTTTCATTCTCTGCTTTGATGTCTGTGATAGAGGAGCAGTTGGCGCTTCTAGGGGATGATGAGCTTTGTGCGGTGTCTAGTCACTTTCAGTGTGCCTATGACAACCATATGAGCAAGAGAAGGGGTGAGAGGCTCAAGTGACCTGAGTGTGGAGAGGTCAACTGTGGCAGAACCGCCTAGATTAACCCGGACTTAGTGCTCAATCACCAGATCCGGACTAACCTCGGTAGTCCTTCAGGATATAGGTATCCTGACTTGGCCTTCCCATCCGGATCGAGCTTGACTTTTGGGGCGACTCTCGAAGGAGTCCACAGGTTACAACATACACATCACATTTATTACATAAGTTAAAATATTACACATAGGGTTTGGTACTTATTACATTCCGGCTGATAAGTTCTTCAGCCATTTAAACAAAAGTAACATAGTTCCCATGTTCCTTCAACTCACGCACACACCTAACTGCTTCAGTTGTAGCCAAGCTTGGTTCAGAAGAAAGGAGGATTCAGATAAGGGTCCCATTCAAACCACGTGTATTCCGCACCTGTAAAAGAATAGGCAAGAAGCCTGAGTACTAATTACTCAGCAAGACTTACCCGACCACTGGGTCGAAACCCGACTTCCTAACTCAAGGCCGGGGTGGTTAGGTCAACTCACACTGCGGCAGGCCTAATAGTAAATCCTTAGCTTTTAGAATTTAGTTCACCCTTTTAGTTATTACCTGATCATGCTAAGTTATTCCTATTCTACTAACCCACCAGGACCCACCAGGACAAACATGTTGTCAAGCATTCATCATTAACAAGATCAATTCTCTTACTACGATGTTGGTCGCGATCAGGCAGCTTACAACCGGCAAGCCACAGACGATTCGAATCGATTTTTCCACCTCTCGAGAGGGATACTCAGACACCCGTCGTATGTGTGTACACCGACCCCACATACGACAACCCAACATCCAGTGCCACCTAGCCGGAACCATCCTCACCGAACCCGGGTGTCAGTCCTTTGACACCCGCCCAACCTCCTCCTTCCAGTTGGTCTCGTCTAGTTCCGTGCTTAGGTACAACAGGACGAAAGGCTTACCGGAGCCCGTTAAGGACGGTAAGTGAATGAGGCGCGTTTGGCCCAACCAGGCCACACATCGGACGGCCTTATGCGACACAGGCAGGATCAGGGTCCATAGCAAATAATCATAACATGTAAAGTACGAAAGCGAAACTGATCCCGCCGCATGCCTATCAATTTATTAACAATCTTCTTATTCTTAACCAACAACTTGCTGTAAAAGATTTCCTTTCTAGGCCTTTGCCACCTAAGCCATCTACTGAGCATAGGATTATATGCTGGGTAATGATTCATCATGCTCTAGGGTTTCAGTCAACTCCTAACTCTAATGCACAAGCATAACTCTGATTTAAATTAAGAATTTAAGAAAACTGGGTAATGCACCGGGGCTTGCCTTGAGCCACAGGATCTGCCTCTGTCGGCGACTCGAAGTCTCCTCCTGCAGGTATGAAGGATGCCTCGGTCGCACCGGCTTCCGGATTTTCCGTTGCAGTGGAAAACTCTTCAACTGCAAGTGGTGGGACCAACGTGCCTAAGTTGATGACATGCAGGAGTTTTAAAAATATGAGGATGATCAACCTGTTGAGAAAATAAAATGTACAAATTTCTAAAGAAAAAGGGTGGTTGGGGTTAAACATGGATATTTTTCGAATGAAGATGATTGTCCTAAGCTTTAAATGAATTACCAGGTATTTTTAAATAATTTTTAAAGATTAAGTAAATTTTCTAGAGATTTTTGAATACTAAAAATGGATTTTTGAATTAATTTTCTAATTTTAATGCACTTTATGAATTTTTCTACATTTTTAAATAGAGGCCAAAATTTTTAAAATATATAAACTCTAATTTACTTTCTTTTTAGAATTACCAAATTATTTATATGAATTAATATATAATTTTTCTAATTAAAATAAAACATATTTCATTAAAGAAAATTAGATAAACAAATTAAATTTAAAAGGAAAAAGAAAAACAGAATTACTGTTGAAATTCAGCCCAGCCCACAAAAAGAAGAAAGCAAAAAAGTTCTAATTTTCCCCTCCAAAAATCGCAGGGGTTCCCCTTTCGGCCTGGCCCGGCCCAGAGTGGGCCGGCGGCCTGCCTCCCTAAGGCGCGGCCCAACCGAAGCCTTTCGGCTCGGCCTAGCCGCGGCGCGGTCCGACAGGCCGGCTTGCCAGGCGGGCGGCCCAGCTGGGCTGGCGGCCCAGCGGACCGGCCTCGGCCGGCTCGCCCGGCCGCCCGGCGCGCGGCGCGCCGCGTGAGCGCGACGCGCTCTGCTCGTCGCCGCGCCGGCAGCGCCGGCGACCATCCGGCGCGGCGGAGGCCAAGAGGCCTCGCCAGCGGTGGCCTCGGGCGCTGCGCGAGCTCCTCTCTCTTTTCCTCCCCTTTTCCCGTTCTTTCCTCTTTTCCCTTCACTGTGCGGTCGCCGCCCGTCGCGGCATGGCGCCCGCCGGCGAGGTAGCCTCGCAGCGGTGGTGGTGCCCACGGCGACCTACCTTCTACTGCGCGGGGTGCGCGCAGTCGTGGCGCACCCGATGCGCGCACCGGCGGGAACCCTAAGGGTGCCCGCACGCGGGGACCGCTGCGGCGACGCCGCGGTGGCCGCGGCGCCATGCGGGAATCCGAGCTCTAGCGAGCTCGGGCCGGCGCTCGGCGTGGCACAGAGGGGGAGGAGTGGGGTGGGGGCTTACCGGCACGGCCCTCCCCTCGCCGCGGTCCCACTTGTCAGCTCCGCCTGATAGGAGGCGCGGGTGGCGGGGGGGCTGGCCGCCACGCGGGCCGCCGCCCCCGGCTGGGCTTCGCCCAGCGGGCGCGTGGCCGCGGGCTGGCCAGCCGGCCCGCGGGGCTTCCCCCCCTTTTTTTTTACTTTTACCCTTTTCATTTTTAACCCTAGATTTTGACATTTTTCGACAGGGGTCCAAATACAAAAGTGAAAGGGCTTAATTTAAACTACCCTTTCACATTTTTGCCCCTGGAAAACTCCAAATTTTTAAAAAGGCCTCAAATTTAAATTTGAATCAAATTTTTGAAAGGATAATTAGGGTAAATTGCAAATGCACTTAAGTATTTAAAAAAAATACGGAGTATTACATCAACCGTTTCATTGCTGAGTGCCCCAACAAGAACAACAACTACTATAAGAAGGGCAAGAACTACTCCCGTGACTCCAGCAAGCATGACTCCAACAAGTACCACTACAAGCGGGACAAAGCTTTCTTCACTGAGATTGGTGGACTTTGCAGTGGATTGTCTTCTTCTTCTTCATCCTTGTTAAACTCAAGTGATGAGGGGATGACCAACAAGAGAGGGCAGATGAAAGAACAATGTGGTCTAGCTAGCTATGCTTCATTTGCATGAAGTCCAAACGCAAGCACAAGGTGTACCGGAGATCTGTCTGCTCCATGGCGCTTGAGGACAAGGGCGGCAGCGACTCTTCTTTCGATGATGAGGTAACTCCTAACAAAGCTGAGATTCTTGATATGCTAAAGGAGAATAGTAAAGCGGTAAAGGCACATGATAAGATGCTGGAGAAGGCAGCCAAGAAGCTGCAGAAGTTGCAAACTAAGATTGTTGATGTGTTGGCTAAAAATGAGAGGTTGAGGAGTGTGTAAGCCTAGCCTAGTGAGATTGAGTACCCTACCTGTGAGTCTTCAATGATTGATCTTAGTGAGCATAAAAGCAATTATGTTTGTTTGGTAAAGGAGATGGATAGGAGGAAGCTTGAGCTAGCAAACTTCAGGCTAAACTGGATGAGCCTCTTGTGAGTGAGGAGCCTTAGTCTGAGTTTTGCCCCACCTAGTTGTAGACATAGCTGAGCTAAATGTGAAATTTGGAAGATATTAGAGCTAGATCTATGCTTTTGGATGCGTGTGTGGTCTGTCCTTCCTTGAGAGTTGATCTTGAGCAGTTGAGAGCTGACGTTGAGGTGCTTTCAGCACCTTCTGACACTTGTGAGAACTATCTCACTTTGAGTTTGTTGCTAGTGGAGAAGGATGTCACCATTAGGAAGCTTGAGAAAAAAGCCATCCTATAGATTTTGATACTTGAGGAGCTCAGATTGTTGTGATTGAGGATCTAAGAAAGGACAAGTTAAGTTTGGTGGATAAGAACAATCATTTGAGAGAGGTGCTAAGCTGGGAATATGCTAGGCAACCAAAGCGGAAGATGATCATAGAGAGCACTAAGCGGGGTGAGGGTGACATGAGTGGTATTGGGTTTGGAGAGACTAGTTCTTCGGGTGAGAAGAGGGCCCTAATTAAGCTTAAGGCCCTATTTGTTTTCGATTTTTTGGGTCTCGATTATCTGGAAGGCAAGTTTTCCACAGAAGCCGCTCGTCGGAGAATCTACTGTATGAAAAAGTGACATGTTTTGCAACTTGATTATTTTCAAGTGGATCTAGGCTCTAGCTCCTCCTGTGTTCATGTCACGCCTGCTGTTCCCGTCGGCGGCTAGGAGGGCCATGGTGGGCGGTGCCTCTACTTTCCCAGCAGTGGGGAGACCGCGCGGAGGAGGCGGATTGGTAGCGTGAAGGAGGTGGAGGCAACCCGGTGGCATGGAGGCAAAGGAGGCGGCCCAGTGGGCGATGCCTTTGCTCCTCCTTGGCAGCAGTAGGAGGGCCGCAGCAGGCGGTGCCTGCAGCTTCCCCCAGTGGTCGGGACCTGTGTGGAGGATGCGAACTGGTGGCATGTTGGAGGTGGAGGCGACCCGGTGGCGCCTAGGAGGCCTGCCGTGGGGCTGTGTCTGCAGCTCCCCCCGGTGGCCGGGAGGCCACGCAGAGGAGGCGACCTAGTGGCACAGAGGTGGAGGAGCAGCTCGGTAGTGTGAAGGAGGCTCCATTGTGGGTAGAGCCGACACCGGCGGGAGGAGGCACCGGCGAAGGCAGACACCGTGGGCAGAGCCGATGTTGGTTGGAGGAGGAGGCGCCAAAGAAGGCCGACGCATACGCGGAGTGGTCGACGGAGGCGGAGGGTGGAGGCCAGAGGTGGAGGTTGGAGGCGGAGGCGAATAATCGCTCGTGTTGGGCAAGTGGCCGGTGGGAGGCTGCGATATGGAAAAGCGAGATTTTTACGGATGGAGGATTGTGGGGAAAGTAAGGCTCACAAGGTAAGGAATCCATTTGTTCCACTTCTCATGGTGGATGGCCCATAATCTGATTATAATCGTATCCAAACTGGGCCTAAGATTGCCTCTCCCCAACCGAATGCTGATGGGGTTTTCATGAGCCACCCAAGGCTTCCCCAAAGAAGTAGTACTAGACACTCAAGCCCTCACAGGCCAAGCTGGATAGGATAGTGACCGAGATCCTTAAGCCTCCTTTGAGCAAGGAGAGAATCCAGTAGCTTGCATGGTCAAAGATCACACCACCACACCCTAGGCAAGCTAAGACATAGCCTAGCCCTCTTTGCAAGGGACCAGTCTACCACTGTGAGTTTTGCCAGTGGAATGGGTACTTGGAGGAGCTTTGCTCCAGAAGGAAGTGGGTTGAGAGGCATGAAAGAGCTTAGGGAAACTAGGACCAATTCTACTAGGGTGGTAGGCAGATCCTCCCTGTCATAGTGACATAAGAGACCACTTTGCTGGTGGTGAGAGAAGAAGCAGCTTCCAAGCACATGCTCCTAGTGGTCAAAGATGCTTTGTCGGCCGTGCTCCTAGCCATTTTTAGCGTGGCTATGGACCTTGAGACCGAGGCTTTGGTAGAGGGTTCGGTGGTTCACGCTTTGGAGGTCGTGGTTACCCTGATCGACGTGATGATTTCTTTGACTGTGCTTACCCCACTTTTGAGCAAATGGCTCGGCACTGGTACAACAGTTTTTCTAACCCTGTGTTGAACTATTTGCTCACTCTCGCTTTCCTTGATTTTGCAGGATCAAAACCGGGAGGGCATATGAATCATGGACTCTGGCTGCTCTAGGAACATGACATGGCACCGCAAATGGTTCTCTAGCCTCAACCCCATGAGAACCAAGGAGTACATCACTTTCAGGGATAATGGTCAAGGTAAAGTGTTGGGTCTTGGTTCTGTTTTGCTTTCTGCCAAGCTTTCCCGAAGAGAAGTTGCTTTGGTGCAGAATCTAGGGTTCAATTTGCCTTCTATCTCACAACATCTCAATGAAGGATTTGAGGTTTGCTTTAAGAGGGGGTGCGTGTTGTGTTCTTGATGTAGAGGAGACCCTTGTTTTGTTCGCTTTTGCCCTATGTGCAAGTTTTTAGGACTGATCTCTCATCCATTTATGGCCCCTCTTGGTGTTTGGTTGCTAGTCCTTATGCTGATATATGGAAGTGGCATATGAGGCTTGGTCACTTAAGTTTTGACTTGCTTGTCAGGTTGAGCTCAATGGGCCTAATCCAAGGATTGCCCAAATTGAGAGCAAATAAGGATTTAGTATTCCGCCCCTGTCATCATGGCAAGGTGGTTGCCACTTTCCATGCTCCTGTTAATCAAGTGATGACCACTTACCCTGGTGAGCTGCTTTATATGGACACTGTAGGTCTAGTAGGTTAATGGGAAGTGATATGTGCTTGTTGTAGTAGACGACTTTTCTCGCTTTTCGTGGGTGTTTTTCATGGAGTTCAAGGATGAGACTTTTGATTTTGCTTAGGATCTGGTCTTGAGGTTGAGAAACGAGAGTCATAAGGCCATGAGGGCAATCCTAGTGATAATGACAGAGAATTTAGAAGCTCTTGGTTGGAAACATTCTACAATGACCCTAGTCTTGAGCACCAGTTATGTTCTCCATATACCGCACCATAGAACTGTGTTGTGGAACTCAAGAACTGCACATTCATTGAGATGGCGCAGATGATGCTTGATAAGCATAGGACTCAGAGGCGCTTTTGGGCTGAGGCAGTGAACACAGCCTGTTACATTGCTAACCGGATTTTCTTATGAGCATTCTTAGGAAATATCTCATACAAGGTTTAGTTTGGTTGGTAGCCCAGCGTCAAGCATTTGCGAGCATTTGGCTATAGGTTCTTTGTGCTAAAGAAGGTGGGGGCATTTGTACAAGTTTGAGTCTCATTGCCTGCATGGTGCCTTTCTATGGTATGCCTCGATCTCTAGGGCTTTTCAAGTGTGGATCATAGAGACTAAATAGGTAGCAGAGACTTATGAGGTTTCTTTTGATGAATCTATGCCTTGCACAACCCCTACTTTTGAGCTTTCAAGTGATGATGAAGATATCACCCCCATCTTTGAAGATGAGGAAGATGCAGAAGCCACTGCACCAGCTGCGGCTCATGCCCTCTCTGCGATGAGCTCATATGAAGTTGGACCTTTGCCTATGGCTTCTACCACACTTCCTCAAGCTCAAGCTCGCACAGGGGTTGGCTCCTCTAAGGATGCAGGGGAGGTGACCTCTCAGATCCACCCTTCTCGGTAGGTCCAGCAGGATCACCTTCCACACAGGATGACTAGTGATTTACACGAGAGGACTTTGAGGTCCCAGATAGGTTCTATCACTTTCTTTTCACATTCTGCATTTGTTGCCTCTTTTGAGCCCAAGGATGTTGGACACGCTCTTTCTGACGATAATTGGATTAATGCCATGCATGAGCAGTTAGATAATTTTGAGAGGAATGAGGATTGGGTTTTGCTAGAGCCACCGCCACAATGCAACCCAATTGGTACAAAATGGGTTTTAAAAAATAAGCAAGGGGAGGATGGCATTGTTGTGTGGAACAAGGCTAAATTCGTGGCTTAGGGTTTTTGCAAAAGATAAGGGATAGACTATGAGGAAACATTTGCTCCAGTTGCATGCCTAGAGGCTATATGTATCCTCTTAGCCATTACATCTTCCAAGGGTCTGTCATCGCCAAAAGCCGGTGGCCACGAGAAAGCTATGCACCAAGGAACCAGGCAGTAGGCTACCACTGTGGTCAATCCCTCATAGCGGTGGTTCTGACCATCCCTGAGCTCAGACGTGGTGGTGAGAGGGGGTTTGAGGCGTGCCACTGGGCTTGACCTACTAGCCAGGAAGGTTGGAGGAGCATGCATCCATCGGAGAATCGCCTGTAGACATATGAACAACAGATCACTATTAAATTCCAGCTGGATCATTGGGATCGGCTTGAGGCATCTCCGTGGATACGAGCCGATCACCTCCTTGCATCCCACAGGATTAGTGTGTCAATAAAGCATAACAAGGAAGCAAACCCTGCTTAAGGCATAATCTAGCCAACACAATGTCCCTAAGTTAATTACAGTACGCACATGATAAGATGGATCTAGCTAAGAAAAGACTTAACCGAAACATAAACCACATGATGAACATAGATCGGAACCCCAAAGGAAGTTCACCCACAAACGAGGGTACAAACTAGGACATGTATAGCAGGGTGCCAAGTGTACATCGAACACTTGAGTTGCCGTGTGCACACTTTGTGGTGCATGTCATGGTGTGTAGCAGTCAAGCAAGCTATGAATGCTTGGTCACACACCACCAATTTGTTACTTGAAGCATGAACATATATGTAGATCGGCGGGTAACTGATGGATCTCTTTCCAAGCAGAGCTTGACGCGAGATTCATCGTGATAACTAGCATATCTCGCCAAAATGCTTCAGTACGAAAACCACTGTGTAAGCAAATGCTTAACAGCCCTAAAATGACCATGAAGGAAGGATTAGAGTAGCATGGCGCTTACTTGGAAAACCCTAGGAGCCAGGGGTGGCGATGTGCTAAGATTGAGGTGAATGAAGCACGCGTTGCTTGGGAATGTATGACAGTCGTTAACTTTATTATGAAGCATTAGGGTACATATTTATAGTCCGGAGACTTGGACGACAAGTTCGACTTGACTAAAACAAACCCTAGCCAATAATTCTAAACCTAAACTTCCCTATTTTATGATACATGGCCTGTTTGGCCCAGCGATATGATAAGCAACCCATCGCTGATTGGGCAGTCCATAAAGCTCAGTAACCAATCCAATGGCAATACTAGATCAGCTAGGATGATGAGAACATGACCAAGAAGCATATGACCAAGGCCCAAGAGAAGATGGAGTTTGAAGCCCAATCCGAGTTGAGGTCTAATTTATTCGCGAGGCCGGTTCGGACTGCAGGAGTAGGCCTCAGTAAAACGGACGCCCAGGCCACATACGGACTTTGTTTCAGGCATTCTACATATCAACGGAAAGCTAAGGACATAACCTTTCCAACCAATCTGGTCTCAAGCCCAATAAGCTTGGAGTCAACAGGAATCGTCGAAACAACACGACGATCAGAATCTGCCAGGGTGCTGCTAGACTGGTTTTTGGGCCCGCTTGCCTTGTATGCCCTAGGGTTGCTCGGCCATCCCCTTGGCCACCACCTATTGTATATATTTTGTAACCGTCATTAGATTAGATGGGTTTTGCTTAAGAGTATTCTGTCGAGGACAGTTCGCCGTGTATCGGTTTGTGAAACCCCAACTTGTGCAACTCAATTGAGATTTGCGTTTTTCCTCGTCCTTGCTGGTGTTCTTCGGTTGCATTGCAGGAATGATAGCCTTCTTGGCGAGGTCGATTGCGTGCGTCATATGGTCAATACACATTGGAGCAGTGGTGTCGTGATTGCAAGGATTCGGACCTTTGGCTTGAAGCCTTCATCACCAACGTCGAGTCTCCACCCCTAAACCGACGTACCTCATGGAAGATCGGGCCTATCCCATATCATAGGATTCAGCAGCCACACATGCCCCTAGTTTCGATGATAATTTGATTATCTTGGAACTAAATCACCTTTTGTGCGTGTTGATCATCTCCGTCCTTGTGCGCATCAAGGTCTTGATCCTTGGTTGTTCTCTGTCCTTTACATCGCGCTTCACCTTGACAAATCATTGAGTCATGGGTTCCAACTTTCTTGTGCTCTCCTGCATGAACCAATACCTTTGCACTGTTGAACTTTGTCGACTTGCCTCAGTTGGTTCATTCATGTAGTCATCTCATCGAAAAGTTGGGCAACATGAAGTCCAGCTTTTACCTTTCCCTTCGTGCGCATGCAGATTCCCATGCCTAACTTCTTTATTGTTGTTTCGTCCTTCTTCTTTTGCAGAAATCAGTGAAACATCCCTGAACTAGTGTATAAATATAGCTCCTTAGTGGATGCTCCTTTCCTTGGTTCCTTCATGCCTTAAGTTTACTAGCACTAGTGCCGATTCCTTCTGAGAACTCTGTCTAGAGAATACTTCGGCTATAACTTGTTAACCCATGGATCCCGACTGGCCTGATATTATGAAAATTTTTCATATTGTTGATATAACCTACCCGAAGGCCAATCTACACAGTCAAGCTTGGATTGATGTTATCCATATATCCTGCATTTGGGTCGTGAGTCCTGTATATTTTCTTTTACATTTTTTGTCATGTCGATGGTGCTTCCAGGATATAAATGAATCTTCATACGTTTTCTTGCCTGGTCGGTGATATAGGGTGCCAAAATAAAAATGAATCCTAAATGGCCTACCCTATCCTGTTGGTTAAGATCTTTGTGCCAGGATCAGTTGTGCCTCCTACACTTCATGAACAATGGAAATCAAGGTTGTACATAGAGCTCTAACTACTAGCAAGAAACCCAAGGAGAATTCTGCCTACTCCGTAGGACACACCCAATGGGTTTCTACCCACTGTCAGCCCAATGGCTGCTCAATCAGGCTGAGTCGACGGTGTTATCATCTTTTGTGGGATGAGCCTAAGGAAAAGGTAGATATTTTTGCAAGGTCACTTCAATCCAAATGACTGTAATCCTTTATAATAAAAATCCTCTGTCATTTGGATACCGATGTTTTCGCCGTAAGCATAACAGCTTGTATTCTGTCTTCTGATGTGAAATTGTGGTTTTTTCTTTCTAGAGGTGATGACAATGCATTGGCTTTAGTCTTGAAATTCTTCAGATCTGGTAGCGTTGTATCAACTTCTACCTGAGTGACTTCCTGAGTCGATTGACGTTCTGCTTCTTGGGTTGGTCCCATTGAATCGGCTTCTGCAATTATTTGATCGTTATGATCAATTCCAAGCTCTTCTTCTCGGTGACATCACCGATTCTTCCAACACTTCTACTTTGGTCATTCAGATCTTGATTGTAAAAGTCACATGCCCTTGCTCTTCTGTCTAAAGAATCTCCAACAAACAAGGCAAAACTTAGGCAGTACTTACTGTTGACAAAACCTAGCATCGGCTAGTGATGATGGGTTGTTGATGCTAACAATGCTGATGAGGTCTACTTGATGTCTCCTTGAACTGCCTTTGTTTGCCTTGATCTCATCTTGCTTTGGTCAACAAAGCTTGAGTCGACCTCAGCCTTCATGCCCCCCGGGCATAGCGATGCTTGGTGTGTCTGCTTCCTTATGTTCTAAAAGCACTAACGATGCATCGACTTATGTTGGGTCAGATATTGAGCTACAATGGTAACGCATCGACTCCTTAAAATTTTTGAAATTTTGAATACCTCCAACATTCTAAACACTATGTGCGCCTTCATCTAGTACACTGGATGCCCCCAAGCCGAATTTATCAAGAATTTAAGAAGATCGGCTTTAGATTATCTTTGCTTGCTGATGACTTGCACATAGTATTGACTCAAAAAGGATATTACTTTTATTCTTTTGGCCGATTGCTTTAAATCATCCTCATGAGTTGAACTTGTAACATAATTTTACTAAAAACGTGGCCGACTGCATCGAGTCGGCCTCTCATCAACCCGTGCATTCCTATGGACTGTGTGATTACTCTGCGTCACTGAAGCTAGTTGCTGGGATCAGCTTCACTACATCAGGTGTAGATTCTATGTATTTGTACTCCTGCCAGCTTCTCCTGCCAAGACACTTTGTCTTGCCATTCTAGAGTAAAGGACTAACAGTGGATACATCTTGAGAATCATAAGCTAGCACAACTTTCATTCATCTCCATCCCATTGTATCGGGCATTAATGCATGGATGAACGAATGCATCAGTTGGCGTGAATCCAATCTCGGCCGAGTAAAGCTGAGCATGGACCTTGGCTTTGATGACGAATAAAGTCATGTTGATGGTCTTGCATCCAACTATGAGTTCGACATTCAACACTCCTTTGGCTTCAGTTGATTTGCCCTTGAAATTGTTCAGTGCCACATCGGTCTGGACCTAGTTTTCTTCTGGTCTACCAATCTTGGTGCACATAGATTAAGGCATGTGATTGAGTGCAACTCCGGTATCCACCATTATCCTATTGATCGACTCTCCATTAATGAATCCCTTGACAAAGAGTGGGTTCACGTGCCGGTACTTATGTTCTGGTGGCTTCACAAATATGATGGGAACTGCCCTGAGACTGAGTTCCTTGTCTTCTTCCTCTACTAGCGGCTTGCGGAGTTCATTAGGTAGTACAAACACCATATTGACATTAGCAGTTGTGATGCCCACGGCATCTCAAGGCCCTAACACACAATTTTACACATGATAATTATGATTTATGAGTTAATAGAATTTAGAGAGCAATAAGAACTAG
The DNA here is from genome assembly GCA_030272315.1 of Paspalum vaginatum. NCBI lineage: Eukaryota > Viridiplantae > Streptophyta > Magnoliopsida > Poales > Poaceae > Paspalum > Paspalum vaginatum. Next base: position 22,905,795 of record CM059016.1, read on the forward strand.
GTGAAGAAATCACTAAGTCAAATTTTTTCTATGCAAAAGACAAAACCTTGCGTTGATTGGTTGGGTTGTTCAAATTATATTAACTTTTGAGCAAAACCTCAAATACAAAAGTTTTGGTTTAATAAGTGACTTTCAACTTTGCTATTATGAGCATCTTCGAAATCACATGGTGAAAAGGTTCAAAAGGTTCCAAGTCAAAACCATCTATACTTGGAATAATTCCTAAACATGCATTTCCAGCTTTTCCCGAATTTGAATCTGAAATTACTTTTGATTTCATTATAGTACTTGAAAATCTACCTGACTATAAAATGAATTTAATCTTATCACCTTTCAAATACATCTGACCTTGAATTAATTGGACTTCATTTGGTAGTTCAAAAGTTGGAAACAAGAAATACTCTACATGAGTTGAAGCTGCAATTTGACAAAACCTATATATATATATATATATATGTGCTTGTAGTTCAAAAGATAATATGATCTAGATGAAACCTTCTATACCACAATTCCATGTTGAACAACGTTTGTATTTTGTGGTCTGACATGCATTAAGGTTTGAATAGGATTTTAGGTCATTTTCTGTCGAACTATGAAATTTGCCAAATCTATACCTGTTTAGTAAATTCAAATGTCGTTCAAATAAAAGTCATTATCAGTAAAAACATTGTATATAAAAGTTATTGTAGACAAAATTCTAAACAACATTGGCATTTTGCACATTTCATGAAAATGCCCAGAACTAGCCACTTTATATTTTAAATTTTCAGACTTAGCCTGGTCAAACTAAGGTCAGCGATTTAAATTTAAATTTAAACCAACTTTCACTATATAACTAAGCATTGATGTTTATAACAAAGTTGTGTAGAATACAATGTAGAACATTTCTTGTATTTAACACTTATTACAAATTGGTTACCTGGGTGCTCAGATATATCAAATGCAGAAACAAGTTCAACCAGTCAAAGCCCTTATTTCTAATTCCGTTTTCCTTTTTTTCTCTTCTGAGCCTATGATGTGTGGGCCCCACCCGTCGGGTCCTCAGATCCCCGCGACAGGGTTGGATAGCGCACCAGCCGTGGGCCCCATTATTCGCTCTAGTCCTTTGCGCACGCAGACTCGGTGTATTGGACCACACAATGTCCCTCGCACATGACCCCACTTGTCATTCTCTCGTGGTCTATGCACCCAGTTCGCGCACCACCGGCCCACCTCCTTCCCCTCTCCTTCACGGGCTATTTAATTTTTTGCCATTATTATGGATGTCGACTCTCCAATTGCTAGTCTACCGATCATTCTTACACATTTGCCCTAATGAATGAAAGATGCTTACATTTTTGCCATTTTTGCTGACGTGGCACACCAACGTGGCCGTTTTCGCTGATGTGTCACGCCACATGGGATTGCCAACGTGGCGATGACACAATGCCCCTACCATCACTATTGAAATCTCTCTATGACATACGGGACCCACCTGTCAGCAATCTCTTCTCCATTAGCCACCACGGCCCCGTGCCCGCAGTCGCCTGCCCCGCGCCCGATGGCCGACCTCCATGGGGACGAGGCCCATGCACCTGAGCTCTTGCCCCACCTCGCATGAGCCCTCGCCGAGCGTGACCATGGCGGCTCCTCCTCGTGGGTGCCCGGCCTCGCGCGCCTCGCATCCGCCGCTGGGGCTGGCAGCCAACACACGTGAGGGGGAAGGCGACATCGCGGCGGCTGGCACAGGGTCGGAGAATCTCCGACGCTGTCGCGGCTCCGGTCCCGGTGGGAGGCGAGCTGCAGCGCATGCGGCTATTGCGAGCCAGTGGCGGTGCGGCGTTGTGGGGCACAGCCCACAATGGCAGCGACGGAACCTCGACACGCTCATGCGGAGCCTCGCGCTCCTCCTCGTTCTCGCCGACGACGATGACGCCAGCACCGGTGCCACCTTCTCTATTGTCACCAACCTATGCTTCCGTGATCTCTACGTCGTGCTCTTCTGCGCCGACCTGCTCATCTCCTAGGCTCCTATGTTGCCTCCATCGGCTGCGCATGGGCGCTGCTTAGGGGGTCCACCTCGCCGTTTCGTTCTGGGACCTCAACGCTGAGCTCGCCGTCGTGCTCGACGTGCTCCCTGCAGCCTCGCTCAGCCTCTCGCCGGAGGCCAGAGAGCACCTCGAGCTCCTTCGTGCACGCCGGCCCAGTACCACGACCCCACCGAGGCTACGTGGGCACGGGACCGCCGGCAGCAGCCGGCGCAGGGGCGGCGGGCTCAGGGCAGGCGGTTGAGGGTGGGCGCACCAGCGGGGGTAGGCGGGCGCGGGGCTGATGTGCGTTAGCAGAGGGGTAGAAGGAAAGGGGCAGAGAGGTCATTTAACCCGACTTTACCGCGTTGGCAATCCCACGTGGTGTGACACGTGAGCGAAAATGGCCACGTTGACATGCCACATCAGCAAAAATAACAAAAATGTAAGCATCTTTCGTTCGTCAGGGAAAATATGTAAGAACGACCGGTAGACTGTTAATTGGAGAGTCGACATCCATAATAATGGCAAAAAAATAAATAGCCCCTCCTTCACGGGCACACGGCGCCCAGCGCCTGGCGCTCCTAGCATGGTCAGCCGAGGCCACGCCCTGCCCAGCTACCCTCTCTCCCTGCCCCTTGCCGTGGCTTCAATTGGAAGCCCTAGCTCCCTCGCTCATGCTCTCTGGCCTCCCTCTCCCCCACCCGCTCTGCTCTCTGGCTCTCCCTTCCAGAGTGCAGAGCACCGGCTGCCACGGAGCTCGCGGTGAACTCGTCCCGCTAGGTCACCTGCAGCTGCTCCCTTCCATCCAACGCGCGCACAGACTCCACGCTGCTACCCTCTCCATTTTCCCCACGACCTCGCCCCTAGCCACCACATCTATCTCGTCGCCAACGAGCGCCGCCTCACGCCGCTACTCGTCACCACACACTGCCGTCGACCTCCCCACGGCGCACCATCATTAGCGCCCTCCCTTGTGTCCATACCTACCCCAATGCACTCGAGGACCTCACGCGCACGCGTTCGGCCCCTTCCCGGCCGCCTCCTCCCTCTCCCCCACCGGATCGAGCCGCGTCACCACCAAGCCCGTGCACCGCTGCCGCCCGATTCATGGTGTGTTTCTCGGCTGTTCTGACCACCTCGCACGACCACCTCGCGCGGCGAGACCTTGGGGGAACAATCCTTGCAATCCTTGCCACCGGGAACACCTTCATAGGCCCACCGTCTATGGCCCTAGGGCCCCTACGCTTGCGGCCACGTGCAAGAACGTCGGCCATGACCGTGCCTCCCTACCCTCCTTGAGGTAGAAGAAAGGGAGTTCGCAAAGAACCCCCTAGAGATCTATCTATTTCTATCCCATTTGAATAACTGTGCATTGAGTGAATCTACTTTTGACTTTTCTATGCAGGCTCCTCACACCTAGGGTTAAATTTGGTTTACTTTCGGATTTGGCATATGAAATTTGAAATGCTCTTTAAATTAGTAGAAAAAATCATAAAACTATGAAACTTATTTTGTTGGATTACTTATGATTAGATCTACACAATGGACTAGGCTTTGCTATGTGAAATAACTGTTTTGCCCCTACTTGTGTGCATGCACTATTTTAGGATTTAATTAGCAAAAGTAGGCTAAATGAGCTCCAAAAATTGTGAAATTTGGGCGGTGACTAAGTTTCAGTATATGTGTTCATATGTATTTTTTGCTAACCCTAGTACTCACTGTTAATTACATATCTACCCCTAGTTCTATTAATTAGTATAGTTTATGAATATGGAAAAGCATGCTTTATTAAAGTTGATCCAATAAATCCATAGAAATTATATTGTACTCAGTTGGTCTAGTGCAGTCTAGAAATAAAGTTCCGTCTACTTTTCTTGCTGTTTTCTATGATATTTGAAAATGACAGATGCTTTGGTGATTTAAACAATAAGGTAGAGAAGTGCTATTTAGTTTGCTTGAAAAATTCCACAAAAAATCTGCTAGACTTGCTACTGCATGAAAGACATAAAAAGTATTTTTCTAGGATTTTTTTGACATTGATAACATGATGAACTAAAATAGATAAAGATATGGTAATTAAAATGTTGCTCTAGTATATCCTACTATATCATGTCCAAATGGCTTAAATCTTTCTTCTATGACTTTGTAACTATAGCATGCTGATGTAAACCAATAAATTAAATCGCACATGCATTGCTAGACTTATAGTAACTAATATGTAGCTTCCACTTTATTGAAAGTTTTATGGCAAGCTTGTATATGGAATGTTGTATGCCATAGAAGCTTCCAGGCAGATGACATTGTTTAATCACCTAGAGTCAATTTAGTGTTTTAGTCCATTAAATACGCATAATGCATGATATAATTAGCGAATGTTTCCTATGAATGCATGAAGTACATGATTTCAACTTGTTACTTGCTGAATGGAAATAAACACCACCACTCCTATCTTAGTGATCTAAGTAACTAAATAACTATTGCTTGTTTTATTCAGATCACATCATTAACATGTTTGTTGTATGATCAATAGCTTGGCAGTTGTATATATGTGATTGTTTGAGTGTATGCTTGCTCTATGTTTGTTTAAGTAGTTACAAATTAAAAATTTGTTTGTTACATATATGTTCCACATCTTCATGCATCTCATGCACTACATCATGCATATTATTCATATAGTGACGTTTATTGTAGAAACGTGATAGGAGAAGATAAAGCGTGGAGCTACGTCAAGCAACGGTGGTCCAGAAGGCCAACTAAGACCAACTCACGACCTGGAGGGCCAATCAGTCATGTTTGGACAGAGAAGTTGTCCAAGTGATCAAGGGGTTGCCTGGGGCAAAGCCTTACAACCCGGCAAACTAACTTTAGATTAGTTTGTTCAAGTTTTCAACAACAAAGGTAGGCCCCTTAGACATCTACACCTACTTAGAGAAGCCCACAACCCTATATTTGTTTGTGCATTACGTTCAGGAGTTGTATGAAACCCCACCTGCATAAATCCCTGATACCCTAAGTAGTATGAATAGGTTGAAATCTATGCTTAACCATGCTTAGACGGTAGAAGTCGAGTGAACATATTGACTCGTGAGATGATAGGACTCAAAAATGTTTTACAAAAATTTAAATTTGAAAGCCATGTTATATGATGTGATGAAAAGATGAGATCGAGTAGAGATATGGGTATATTACGATGAAAAATGATGTGGATGGTTTGGTGAACTCCGCCGAGGTCATTTAAGGATCGTTCGCTGTTCGTCTGCTGATCGGTATAACATTGCTAGAATGCTTGTCCCGAAAGTGAGACCGATGAAAGTCTTACTTGTGCCATCCGAAGAATAGAGACAGGTTCCTACCATTTTTGTCAGAAGGAGTTAGGCCTAGGGGAGCTTATACTCGCGGGAGGGCAGACCCAGTACGCCGTGGTATCGCTCCTAAGGGGGCAAAACTCATGGGAATGGTAGGATTGAATCGAACTTGGGATTAGACAAGTGGAGATGGGGGTATATGTAGGAACGCAATGGCTATTAAGCATATACCCTTGTAATGATAGTTATTTCTGGGAATTAAATATCGATTCGAATCGCCGATGGTCACCATGTGTGAGAATGCTAGATATGACACACGTGCAATGTAGTAATAACTTTAATATGTTATTTATTTAATTATGTTTCTAATATTACATGCTTGTACTTGTATGTTTACATTCTTGCAAGTTACTTTATGATAATGTATGTGTTGAGAATATTGAGATACGTGAATTATGGATCATGATGATAACAATGTTGAATCAAATGAGCTTATGACTTAATAATGAATGAAATTTGAAAGTAAGGACTCACTTCTAAGTCAAGTCCACAAAAGCCTTGCATACTCTCAAATATGTCGGGCTGATACCGCCCACGAGTAAGTCCTACGAGTACTCCACATACTCATCGTTTGGTTGATATTTTTTTATGTACATGTCAGTTTGTGATCAAGGATGACAACGGGTGGGCTCGATGTCATGCCTTGATGTTTTATTTCCGCTGCATATTGGTATATATATAATGTTATGTATTCCGCTGCGAGTTATTTTGAAGTTTTATTTCAAATATGTTTGTACATTATTTTGAGCAAAGTATTTAAATCAAACTATGTTTGTATGAAATGATGGGTTGTTGTAATTGTTGTGGCTCCTTCGTGGGCTTAACATGTATGATGTCGGCATCCTTGGGTGATGGTTACATCGAGTGCCCTTTTTGGTAGCTCGACAGACAACCGGGTTTAGTTCGGTCTAAGTGCACTGCGAGCTAGAGGTGGCAGGAGTGCTTAGCTCGGATTAAATCGGCGGTTCCGCCAAAGTTGAGTTAGCCAATTTTCCTACCGATTGCTCATCGGCATCCTATTGGTTCTTGCTTGTCGAAACCAACAGGCGTTGCAGTCGTATAGGCACTGGTTCTACACGCACCTTCCTCAAACATTGCACTCTCCACTTTTGGGACTTGACAGGCCATCTGGGCACCATCTTGGTTGTGGATAGTCAGTGTCTTCTTCCTCCATCGGCTATTGTTCATGCGATGGAGCCGATTAGAAGGCTGGTGGGAGGTGCTTCCTAGACGATGAAAAATGATGTTCTCTCTTGATGAAGCTCTGTGCACTTCATGCAATCATCAACGGTTGGCAGCCTTGTTACACCCATGTTCCAGTAGTATCGAAAGAAAGGGCAATCCCAATACTCGTGATAGTTGTTCCTATCATGATGGTACTGCTCTTCCTCCTGGTGTCTATTGCAATGATAGTGATGCTATTCTTGACTCCGTCGTTCTTCCCTGTACCGCTGGGCTTCATGATAGTAGCGTCCGCACTCATGTTCATGGCTTCGGTACTAGCCCTGCTATTGGGTTGTGACCCATGTCTTACCCACACCAGACTATTCATTTAATGTATGTGAAGTCAAACTCGCTCTAACCAGACTTCGTTATGCTAAAGCCCTACCTAAATCGAACTAAAGCATGATTGAACATCAACCTACCCCACCCATCTCTAAAAGCCATGGATTCAACTCGTTTTAGAAACCAAATTCTAAATACCATAGGCCACGGTTGCTGGCTGGTTGTATACAGCATCATGGACATCGTCGCAAACTTGTTGGGATGGATGCAGCCGTCAGGGATGGCATCGACGTGCTCTCCTCCATCAGTGCCACCGATGATGCGCAGTTCAAGTAGGACCTCATCGCCATGCCACCATCAAGGTCATGGAGAGCATGACATCTTCGTCAGCGCCACACCGCAGCTGGCAACGACAGCCCCACTGCGGGCTTCATCACCAATGGCATGCCCTTGTAACTGACGATCACGGTTGGCATCATGGACCGTGTGATTCGCACCATCATGCACTTTGACAAAGGCTGGGAGTTCGATGGCAAGTCGCCGTTCTAGCCCCGGAACAACACCATGGGTGGCAACTCCCGCTCGTGTTCCTAGGCCACGACGGTGAGATCCCTATGGGGCTGTGCCGATTTGATGCCTACAACTTCTAGCACAACAAGTGCCTCTGGCATTCTCCACTTGCTACCTGTGCCTATTAGCCGTCGACATAGATAGCAAGGGGCTGCGGTTGGTGATTAGCTTAGACACAGACACACGAGCGGTGGTGGCAGGTGACATGAGCTTAGATGTGGATGCGCGAGGGGCCGAGGCCGGCGATGAGCGCATACGTGGATGCGTGAAGGGCCGGTGAGGAGCTCGGATGCGGAGCGCGAGTGGCGGCAGTCGGCGACAAGCTCAGACGTGGAGCGCCAGCAGCGGCGGCCGGTGCTGAAGTGCTGAACTTTCGGCTGAGGCGTGCAACTGAATGAAGATGGGATAGCATTTGGGTCTACAGTCCCACTTCGTATCTAGCCCATTATAGATAGTAACACAGACCAAATAAGCCCATCCAGCTTCACACTCCATTTCAAACCTAACTAGTGTAGCCCAATTGAAAAACCATCCTAATAAAACTATTTCCTACCAAACTATTGGCAGGGCTATTCGGTACCATTCGTACGAGTACATGCCGACCAGCTCCTTGGACTATAGACAGAACTGACAATAACGAGCAATGTCATCCTCTAATATGTGACATTCTAGATGAAACTCTTGGGGCCGATCATCCCAATCGGCCACCCTTTTCCCTTTGGAATTAGGGGTAATGTTGACCATGTTGACAGTTGGAAAGGGATTCCTGTCAACTTGCATCTATCTCTTGCCAAAGAATAGCCGACCTTACTCGATAGTTGACTTTATCTGCTAACGGAGGACCTTGCAATGTCATGTGTTAGGTGTGTTTGCTTTATGCTACTTGCAATATATATGTCCCCTTAATTCCTCAACCAATGGGATCTTGTTGAGTTGCTTCTTCTTTAGCAATAGATCGAGTATTTGCTCTGTCTTGCTAGTGTCTAACTCAAAACCTATTAGAGCTTTAGGTGCCCTGAGCCATTGACACGGGACCGGGTCTGCCCCCCGGGCCCACTAAACTAGTGCCATATTGGCATCATCAGTTGATTTGTCATCTTCTTCCTGTTGTTATAGGAAGGAGATTGGCTTTTTCTATCTCTCCTGGTAAGTATCTAGTCATTGCCTTTCATAAGCCGATACCTTGTTTAATAACTCATCGATTGACCCAAAATCTGTGGGCCCATATGCATCTCTAGTGGTCTTTAGCAATCCACCATGGGCGATCTTAGCCATCTACTTTTCTATAGGGCAGAGGGAGTAGCACTTGTTTCTGATTTCCCTGAAGTGTTGTATGTGCTGAGCTATCCACTCACCCCTCATTTGTCGAAGGGTATTCAGATCAGAGATGGACATCTCGCTGGATCCCAAGAAGAAGTGGGCATGGAATTGATCTTCTAGCTACTTCCATGTGTTGATAGAACTAGGTATAAGAGAAGTATACCATCTATTGGCGGCTCTTAGCCTACCAGATTTTACTCCGCAAGCGCACGGAAACCGCTGTAGCCTTTCACCTGGGAGTATTCCAAGGTATCGTATTTATCCACAGGGAAGCATTGAGATACAAATATCAAACTATCATTCATCCAGCTATTACTACTCATTCTTGTCAACCGATAGCTAGGAATGATTAGCACCAAGCACCGTGAGATACAAGCCAAGCACCGTTGGCTAGAAAATAGGTAAAGCTAGGAGGACAACAAGACAGGGACTTCGGTATGGTCTTCTATCTCTGCCAGCATACAAGAGCTATCTGTGCTAAGGGTCAAAAGGATCTCAACAGAGTTATGAACTTGCATCGAGTGAAATTCCAGTGCCCTTGAGGGGTCAAGGGGTAGATAGTTGACACCCGAAAGAGGAACCGGCTATCACCTACGGGCCTCTCGAATGAACAGGCCTGGACTACACAGGCACACCACACGCTGTCACCGAGTGGGGCTACCAATCAAATCTGTGTGGAGAGGATGGCACGCTACAAACGTGTTCAAGTGAAGCTTGAACAGCAATAGTTCATCCTTGGCCAAAGGAGAGGAACTAACTAGAGCCTAGCGTATAGGTTGGATTGTAACACCGGCAAGCATAACAACGATCAATCAATTCTAATTCAGCACAACTCAGGCCTCGAAATGGTGGACCAAAAGGAAAATGCAACTACACCACTCGGGCTACTAACAGAGACGAAGATAAAGTGCATAAAGTAGAAAGATAAAGTACTTGCACTTCTCAATAGGAAAGTAATGCTCAAGATAAGCAAATGAAATACATTACCGAATACTTCCGATTGACTCCGATACAGTAGACCTTCTCTAACTCCTAACAAAACACTGATTTCAGAATGGACGCACCTCCCGTGGGGCGCCTCCTAGAGAGGGAGAAAGAGAGTTCACATGGTGAATGGTACAAGTGAGAATGAGGGGGGTGCCTCTCTATTTATTGTGGAAGGAGTGCCTTGGAGAGGTGGAGATGCCCCCTTGATCCTAGGGAATATTTTCTTCTTGCTTGCATGTGAAGGAACATTGCATGCATGGCTGCTTAGGAGTGAAGGAATGTTGCATGGAAATGACAAGTGGGGCCGAGTCACTCCTCTCCAGGCCGGGCGGCCACTCCACCTAGTCGGCCGGCCAGTAGTGGGGCCAGGCGGCCTCCCAACTTGGTTGGATGGCCCTTGGATCCACCACCTTCACTTCATCAACGGTGTAGATCACTTCCCAAGGTCAGTGACTATTGTACATGATTTGCACGTGTCGGGCGGCCGAGGAGGTTGGTCGAGCGGCCGAGGAGGTTGGTCGGTCGACCATTGTGTTTCCTGCCCAGCTGTCCGATTAACCGTCTTAGTGTTGGACGTTGAGGATTGAACGATGTTGGATTGATGACGTCACTGATCCATTGTATCCTTGCATGTAGGTGACGTGACAGTGCTTGGGCTAAGGTTGAAGGGCCGGGTGGCCTGCATGGATCGTTGGGCGGCCATGTAGTTGGTCAGCCAACCTGCATGTGGGGCTGTGCGGCCAAGTAGTGGGCCGGCCGACCTGCATGTAGGGCCGGCCGACCATGGCCCTGAGCCCTAGCCTTTTGTCCAATTTCTCCTTGCTCCATATGATGTATATTTTTATGGAATTTTGAGTGTTCCCCTGCAAAATATTGAAGACCACCAAAACTCATGGAATTCGTCAGTGTTAGGTAAATAATGCATAGAACTTTATCTATACCCTATTTATGAACCTACAGTTGGTGGTTGAAACCTTGCAATAACGACCACCAACACCATCCAAATGTAGGTTTGATAGAGACAATGAAAAGAGCCGAACTTTCATGTGTTCTGCTGTAGCAGCAACTCCCAATTTATTAACCGACAGTTCATGGTTGAAACCTTGCAATAACGACCACCAACACACCCCCAAGCTTGAACTTTTGCTCGTCATTGAGCAAAGCTATGACTTGGGCTCGACGGATCAGGAGTTGCATCAATGTTAATGTCCTGCAAGTATCAAGTGCACAACCCAACATTCTACCTTTATGTTTGAACAAACTGACATAAGTGTATCCCAACATTTTTATCCATACATGTGGGGCTTCTGGCATTTCTTACCTTGTCTTCGATGGTTGAGAGATGGAACAATCTCAATAGAATGTCACCGAACTCTATCTCTTTTCAGGTTTCATGCTCGGAGGGTTTTGATTTTTTTTTAAATGAAAGCACTAAGTTCCTCAAATGGTACCCTCGATCGCTCAAGTGGTTGTATATTCCTCACTATGCCATAAGGCCAAACTTTTCCCAATCAACTAAAAGGCTTATGTGGATCTCAAGGTAGGGATAAAGTTATCTTACCTATTCTATGTATTTTGTTAAGCCAAAGATTGGTCCTAGCGAAGTTTGTGATACCTCTAATCCTGATTAAAGAAGAATGGATTGGTTTTGTGGATAAATATGGTCTATGAATGAGAACTCCTTATTTGGTGAATCCCCCTTTTGAAACTTTGAAGCTTTGAAGCTTTTGAGTGCATGGAGCTATTTTTTTCTGTATTTCTTTGCTTTTCTTTTTCTTCTCTCTCTTTTTTGATAGCTCCATGTCACCTTCTTGTATGAGAACTTTGGGGATGTTGCTGAATATGACAGGAGTATTTATTTGGAGACAATATTTTGTGGTTAGTAGATGATGGATATGGTGGAGGAATATTTGGTGTAGGTGGATGCTTGAGTCCAGTGTAGATTCATACATGACCAGACAACGAAAGGCTAGCAAAAGAAGGTGGATGTGAGGAATTTTGATCGGAACTTGAAGTGCCACTTCCTGATAAGAACTCAAAATTTGACAAAACTCAACATAACAAAAGGTAGCATATGTAGAGGTTTCACATGTAAGCATTTGGCTCTGGATAGGTATTCAAACCACTGAGGAACTTTCTCATTTTAATTTTCAAAAAGAAAACTCCGAGAATTCACCTTACTAGGATCAAGATGGGTTAAACTCAAACTTTGATTATATCACATCTCACAACAACTTAGACTTGGTTTGGAAGTACTTGCTCCCACAAGGTTAAAGACTAAAGGTAGGATCACCACAGATGCCAATAAGTTCAAATTTCAGGAGAGTGTCAAGTTGTAAACGAAATACTTACAAGAAATTAATAGAGCAACTATTCATCATCTCCTTTAAGCAAGGGTATAAACAAAGTTCTAGCATTGTAGGAGTTAGTTTATTCATGGTAAAAAGCAAATCTTTTTATAGTTTTCGAATTATGCAAATTTTTATAACTTTTCTTTTATTTGGGATAACAGAAAGTAGATGTTTTTGGTGTCATGGCAATTTTCAGGATTTAAGATATCAATTGAATACAGAGCATTCGGGGTACTCACCTGGTGAACTTCCCCTAAGTTTAGTTCTTTCAAGTGATTGCCAAGAAACTGAACTTCAGTATTACCTGGCATTGCCTTCCGCAAGCTTGTTTATTCCTTGGGGTGACAACGATGCTGCTTATGTAGCTCACCTATATTAGGCAAATTTCCTTCTCTCTCTACTCCTATTTTGCCTCCTTCAAAATGACTGTTTGAGTAGCCGTGTTTTTTTGTTTTTTCAATGCTGCTGTTTGGACCATTTGCAAAGTCTCGGGAGCTTTGATTTGCAGACAAATCTGATATGATGATACTACTCCCATCGGTGGATGTCTCTTGTTGGATCTCCCGCTCCAATATCATGTTTTGCCTTAAGTCTGACATTCTTCCCATGTGAGACAGTTTTGGTCGCGGTCAGCTGTGTATTCCCAAACAGATTCAGTGGAATGATGAAGGCGGTTGTTTGTTGGAGTTGCCTCCTCTGCATCCTTTTGGTGAGGGTGAACCATTTACCACCTTCTGGGATGGGGTCGCGCCATTTTTTCTGCTGTCAGTGTATCATTGGCGCTGACCCTATATAAGTCTCTTGACACGCCGTTTTTCTGTTGTCGTATGTGGCTCATTGGCGTGTGGACCCTTGTTGCACCATGCTTATGATGTCAATAAGGCTCATTGGTGCATTGACTCTTGTTGCGCCATGCTTATGATGTCATAGGTGGCTTACTAGCGCATTAATTCATGAGTAGAGTAGATCAACCTGACCTCTGGTAAACTGCTTTGTCTTGTTGTATGTCCGGCCAGGGGAAGGGAATTAAGGAATGCTCACTCGTAGCATTCCTCCATTACTTGGGTGATGTCACTACATAGATCTTATGTCAATTGCCACCTCATACAGTAGAGCATATGGTTTTGGAGACGAACTCTAGTGATGGTAGATGTCTGCTTCCCAAGTGTTGCAGAGCATGGTCAATGTCTTGCAGCGATCAACCGCTGTTGTGGGTTGAATATTGAGGTCATTCCTCTCAGGGGTTGGGTTGGAGGATGTATGATATTACTTGGTATATCCTCCCCCAAGCTTGATTCTTATGTTGTCATGAAACAAACCTTCTGTCGAAGTTTTCATGTTCGGCTTTGTCCTTTATTTTGATTCCAGTGGAAGACGTTGTCCAATCATGGCGCAAAGAGATACTCAAGATCGAGAGTGGATGGCGTGATGGCATTTTTGTTCCTCCTTTATGATCTCCAGAAACTTCCTTCTACCTTTCCCTGCATGTTAGGGTTCGACATGCGCATTTGTCTACCTAACAAGATTTTGCCTAGGTTGGGCAGGGTAGAGGGCTAGCATAACTGATCAGGAAATGATAGCACTATTGGAAGCTCTTACGGCCGTAGGATCTTTGCATGATGAAAGTTTTGTTCCAAGTGCTTTTACTAACAGGCATTTTAAGACAACCTCTAAAAGGAGAATGTTGAAAATACCTGTTAAAGGGGGTTACCTTCATTGATGCTGGAAGTATCGATGCTAAAAATTCCATCTCGGTAGACAGTAGGTACATCAGGTTCTCGCTCCATGGTTGGTTAATGGAATGTTAATATAGCGAACATCCTTTAAGTGGTGCTTCGTTGGCTTGGAAATTTTTGGTTGTTTCTCTTGAAGCTTGTCAAATGCCAAACAATTTTCTCCCCCAAGCTTGGATCCTGCATCGAATGCTGATTCCAAACTTGCTCCCTGTCATGCTTTCTGCTCTTCTTCCTGGGCATGATACTTGTCGGACATGACGTGTGCCACCAATCATTCTCTGCCCATGTGCCACACAGCCTTGGACTGCACGTCATGACACCGACGTTCTCACTATGCTTGTGAATGCCAATTTTTCTGTGTTTGCCTATGTGGTGCTTAAGACGGAACTCTCCCGCGATGAGAGGCATCTATGCCTGCCGCTTTTGGGATCTATACCACAACTCCATTTGGCACGCAACTTTCCCATGGGGCAGTAGACCAAGGGCCTACTTGCTACAAATTCAAGCATAGGTGATAGCATGATGTGATATAGAATTTTCATGGCACCTTGATGCTCTTGTGGGGTGAAGATGGTCTTATCTATGTCGCTCATATACTTATGTCGACCACCACCACTTCATCAGTCATCTATGTCACAATGCTGTCATCTTTCCCAAAAAGAGTAAAACGGATCGCAAGCGGTTGAGCACAAGAATGTTGAGCACAAGGTCTCTCTTCTCGTGTGGGGGTAAATGCCTCCTTTAATAGGTTAGTGTACAACATATACAAGGGTCCAACATGTGTAAAGAGATCATTGGGCCCGTTGTTCACACAGTGCTAGTAAAAAGTTTCATGTCAAAACATAGCACAAACCATGTTTCTAACCCATGATTTCCATCTCCTCAACTTTACTCAAATCCACGGTCTAAAAAAACGGGTGCATTTTTGAAACATCACCGGGATTTTTGTGTCTCCATGACACTTGAGAGATCCAGCTAGCTCAAGAATTGCGGTATATGAACTAGCACAGAACATCACTACCAAAGTCTACACATAGCTTATTTATCCGACACATCGGTTATAAAAAGAGTATAATACAACCTAAGCACCATGCTTAATTTGTAAATTAGTCTCTGGGCACACACATGGCCCAAGCTATGCTTTTATGAAAACCCGTGTTGCACTATAAACTTTTGGCAGCATGAAAAACATGATCAAGATTTACTCAACGGATAGAGCAAAACTGAAGGCACCGTTTTCTGTTTTTTTTCTATTTTTTAGGATTTTCAAATAAAAAGAAAGAGCATGAACAATAGGATGAATAACAGGATAATATTCTAACTCGGCGCTTCTCCGGCAACGGCGCCAGAAAAGCTTGTTGGCGGCTCTTAGCCTACCGGATTTTACTCCGCAAGCGCACGGAGACTGCTGTAGCCTTTCACCCGGGAGTATTCCAAGGTATCATATTTATCCACAGGGAAGCATTGAGATGTCCCTATGAAACTATCATTCATCCAGCTGTTACTACTCATTCTAGTCAACCAATAGCTAGGAAGGATTGACACCAAGCACCATGAGATACAAGCCAAGCACCGTTGGTAAGAAAACAGGTAAAGCTAGGAGGACAACGAGACAGGGAGTGTGGTATGGTCTTCTATCTCTGCCAGCATACAAGTGCTATCCGTGCTAAGGGTCAAAAGGATATCAACAGAGTTATGAACTTACGTCGAGCGAAATTCTAGCGCCCTCGAGTTTTCAGGGGGGAGATAGTTGACACCCGAAAGAGGACCCGGCTATCATCTACGGGCCTCCTGAATGAACAGGCTTGGACTACATGGGCACACCACACGCTGTCACCGAGTGGGGCTACCAAGCAAATCTACGTGGAGAGGATAGCACACTACAAATGTGTTCAAGTGAAGCTTGAACAGCAATAGTTCATCCTTGGCCAAAGGAGAGGAACTAACCAGAGCCTAGCGTATAGGTTGGATTGTAACACCGGCAAGCATAACAACAATCAATCAATTATAGTTTAGCACAACTCAGGCCTTGAAATGGTGGACCAAAAGGAAAATGCAACTACACCACTTGAGCTACTAACAGAGACGAAGATAAAGTGCATAAAGTAGAAAGATAAAGTGCTTGCACTTCTCAATAGGAAAGTAATGCTCAAGACAAGCAAATGAAATACATTAGCTAATACTTTCGATTGACTCCGATACAGTAGACCTTCTCTAACTCCTAACAAAACACTAATTTTAGAATGGAAGCACCTCCCATGGGGCACCTCCTAGAGAGGGAGAAAGAGAGTTCACATGGTGAATGGTACAAGTGAGAATGATGGGGGTGCCTCTCTATTTATAGTGGAAGGGGTGCCTTGGAGAGGTGGAGATGCCCCCTTGATCATAGGGAATATTCCCTTCTTGCTTGCATGTGAAGGAAGCTTGCATGCATGGCTGGTTAGGAGTGAAGGAATGTTCCATGCAAATGACAAGTGGGGCCGGGCGACTCCTCTCTAGGCTGGGCAGCCACATGGTGGCCGAGCGGCCACTCCACCTAGCCGGGCGGCCAATAGTGGGGCCGGGCAGCCTCCCAACTTGGTCAGATGGCCCTTGGATCCACCGCCTTCACTTCATTAACGGTCTAGATGCACTTCCCAAGGTCGGTGACTGTTATACATGTTTTGCACGTGCCGGGTGACCAAGGAGGTTGGTCGGGCGGCCGAGGAGGTTGGTTAGCCGACCATTGTGTTTCCTGTCTAGCTGTCCAATTAACCGTCTTAGTGTTGGCTGTGCTTGGGCTAAGCTTTAAGGGCCGAGCGGCCTGCATGCAGGGTCAGGCGGCCATGTAGTTGGTCAGCCGACCTGCATGTGGGGCCGGGCGGCCAAGTAGTTGGTCTGCCGACCTGCATCTGGGGTCAGCCGACCATGGCCTTGAGCCCTGGCCTTTTGTCCAATTTCTCCTTGCTCCATATGATGTATATTTTTATGGAATTTTGAGCGTTCCCCTGCAAAATATCGAAGACCACCAAAACTTGTGGAATTCGTCAGTGTTAGGTAAATAATGCATAGAACTTTATCTATACCCTATTTATGAACCTACAGTTGGTGGTTGAAACCTTGCAATAACGACCACCAACACCATCCAAATGTAGGTTTGATAGAGACAATGAAAAGAGCCGAACTTTCATGTGTTCTGCTGTAGTAGCAACTCCCAATTGAGTCGTATATTGGCTGATGTGCTCGACAGTGCTGGTGTAGTCGGTACCGTTGAACTTGGAGAATTCAGGCACCTTGAACTTTGGATGATCTGGCAATTGATCAAACTCTTTTGGGTATAGCTTGGCATAGCTAAACCTTGTCTTGGGTTGTAATCCATACTAGTCTTTAAGGATAGCAGAGATCTGATCTTGGAGCACTGGTACATTAGAATTTTCTTGAAAAGTGGCCGGACTGCTAGGAGTCGGCCTGTCACCATACATCACCTGCCATTAAAGCAGATCGATGCTCAGGGACTCCATCTTCGACTGGTGATCAGTATCTGGTTTTGGAGGTGGTTCTTTGGCTTTGCGCAACGGCCTACAATGCATCTCACATCTGCATTCCTCTGGTATGTACATGGGTGGCTTGTCATACACTAAAGATGGATATTTTGGGCTTTTAGTGAAGTTGATGACAAACTCGGTCTTCATCGCCACTGGTGCCTCGAATGGTGTTACTTCCAGAGGCTGAGTATAGAGCTTATTTTCTTCATTAAACGAGTGAAAGGTAGGCCCAGGAGCTTGGTAATCTCCAGCAATGTTATCTCTGGCAAGTCTTGCAACAACTTGTTTCAATGAATTGATGAGAACTTTCGATTGATGTACCAGGGTGTGGCAGATCATGTAGTTCATCTCCCTTCGTAGAGCTGTGGTACAAGCCACGGATGGAACAGATAAGTCAATGCCGTTGAGTAGCGACTCCAGATGTTCCATAGTCTTGATGTTTCCAATCCGAGTCCACGTGAAGTGGCCCAGGAGCTCGACAGCTAGTTTGGCAAGAAGGCGATTGTATACACCCCTCATCTCTTGGTTGAGCTCTTCTAGCCTTCTGGCAAGTGCGTCCTTGCCTTCTAGCAATGTGCTTCGATCATGGCGGTTTGAGATGATCAATTCCCCCTTGCCACGTGAAGTTTCAGGCACGGTCATTGCTTGATGATTTTATCAAGAGTAAACTTCAGCAGTGGACCTTGAACTTGTACAGAGTTCTCATCTAGGTCCCGGTACTTGCAAACAGCACTATCGCGTACATGAACTTGTACCGAGTTCTCATCTAGGTCCCGCTACATGCAAACTGTGCTATCGCGTACGTGAACTTGTATTTGGCTCACACATCGGTCCTCACCCTCCCCCACCCACCTCCGCCTATGCGGAGCTATGCTGGTAGCCTTAGCTTGCATCATCGGCAGCCTCTGCTCATTGTTGACGCGGCTTATGTACGAAAATTATATATCATTTTATATGGTTTTTCATTGATTTTATGCGTCAACTATATCTTTCTCTAACATTTATCACCGATAATTGTGGATTTTGCAATATTGTCTTGGAAATATGCTACATGTGATTTTTACAGGTTTTAAGCCAATTTTTCGCGAAATTCACCATGATCCACTTCGAGTGAGAAAAGACCGCTAGATGACATGGATTGAAGATGAAGAACAAGGAAGACTTGGTGTACTCATAGCCCCTCTGTGTGGATCAAGGCTTCCTAATCAGAAGATTCAATGAAGTGTCAAGAGCTACAAGAAAATGAAGATATTTATTTAATAAAGATGTCAAATATGTCAAAGGCTAGAAGAATCCGTCAAAGCTTGGCCCATTAAGAAGATTCCAGAAGCTGAAGAGTCCGAAAAACCCACACAAATATTTCTTAGGCAGCAAGCAACGTCCCTGCGAAAGATGAAAGGAAACGGACGAAGGAAGGGCTGAGGTCGGCCGACCCCACCCAACTGTAGGTCGGTTTCCGATTCCTTTTCTCCCACGTCTTCTCTAGGGTATAAATAGTTAGCATAGGCCCCGAGGTCGGGTATCCAATTCATTATCAAGGCGACAAGATGTAGAGAAGAGGGACAACAACTAGAGGAGAGCTGAGGGTCGAGATTCTAGGCTAGGATTAGAGTTCTTCTAGTTCATAGAGGTGATTAGATGCCTTGTAAGGTACTCTAATTATCTAGCTCCAGAGGTCTAATTGTATCATCAAGAGCTATGGCCATGGTTGTAAGTATGATACAATTTATTAATGAAGAATTGTTCTTGTCTAATTATCATGTTCTTGTTCTAATTATGCTTGTTCTAGCCCTAATTATCTTTAGATCTAGATGCTTGTTGATTAGATCATGTCTTTAAAGGTTATATTCTTCTAGCGTTCTTGATCGTTGATCTAGCTTACTAATGATATAGTTGTATATCTAGTTCTTTTGATCATGGTGATTAGAGGTTCTAGTTGTGCTAATTATGTTATTAGACCATATAAAGTAATTGGGGATGCATCTCTAATTATGTGCCTGTTGAAAGCTTTTCGTCGATTACCTGGTTACTAGTGACAATAGAGCCCGGGGAAAGGTTAAGCCGATCTAGGGGGTTAGGTTGATTGATCTTGATTTAATCATGCTATGAAGTTTATGCTTGATCATGCTTATTTCTACCTTGAGCTACTAGTTATCTCGTTGTTCTTATCTATTTGTGATGCCCATATCATGCATGTCTTGGATCCAATTAGAGCTTGATTAGACCCTAGTTAATACCCCTTAATTGGTGTTCTAGTTCTGTTCTAATTGCTTATCTTATAGTATTAGTATAGTTTAGACGTGGATTAGATGTAGCTTAGGGCTAGTTTAGAGGTAGATTATAGTCGTGTTTTATACCCTTAGTTTACCATAAACTCTTGTTAATTAGTTCTCAATTAGTTCGTTTCCTGGATTGACAAAACCCATGGTACTCATCCTGGGAAAAAGCTACACACGATACTGTCGCTTGCAGTATAAGGTTTGCCGTGCTTAAGTGCCGTCAACACTCATGCAGGGTCACGCCGCCCGTCTCAGCCCATGCCTTTACATGTGCAGAGCCTTGCTATGGACGTGGCCTGTGGCGCCACTGCCGCTCGAGGCATAGCCGTGGTCTATGCTGCTCACCGCGCTGGCTTCGCACAAGGCCCTTGTCAAGCCGACGCCATGGCTCGTTGCACCGCTGGAGCCAAGGTCCGTCGAACCGCCACCATGGCCCGTGGCGCCGTTGTCGCTTGAGGTGCCACCACAGCCTTTGGTTCCTGTTGAGCCACCGCCAAGTCCGTCGTGTCGGCTCCCCGATGGTGCCCGTCGAGCGGCCACCATGGCCCGTTGCAGACATGATGTCGGTAGTGCCCTTGCTTCGTGCGCTAGTAGAGCCGACCACACATCCTCATGTGGCGGTGCTAGTGGCCCACACCTCGCGCTCCCTCCCGCAGCTTCTGCTTGCATTGTCAGATGAGGCAGCCTCGCGCCCTCCCGCTGTTAGCATCTAGGCCCTTAGGTGAGTTTCGGTGATTGAATGACAAGCTTAATTGTTACTAATAAGCTCATGAGTGCAGGTTTAACGAGATGAACATTTTAGTTGCTCATTGAACTTCACAATATGGCTCCTATTTTCTAAGGTTGATTCAAATTATGTGGACATGGCTTTCATTCATATCTCAAAGGCAAAGGACTCTTCTAGAGTCATGGATCGTGGGTGTTGGAGGATCCTTGCTTAGATAGGGCTCTTTAGTTTTTCTAGCGTCTGCACTATTAAGGGTGGTCAATGGTTGAAGCTTGATCTTGAGATATGCCAAGAGATGATGCACACACAAGATAAAAAGACTGTACGACAGCAAAGGTGCAAGCTAAACCAACTCAAGGAAATAGTAGTTCAAAGGATGGATCAACTCTCGTTGAAGAACAAAGATCAGAACAAAATTGCAAGGACCGTACGGTCTGTTCTGGATCAAGCTCCACGGAATGTACCATATTATGAGAAGAGATATTTTTCGGACGAGTGGTATGTTCATGCAAATCCATTGGAAAGGATGGTCCGATTTAGTGTAAACGTACCATTCCACGGACCAAAGAATTAAGGTATGTACTTGGTTGGAAATTCAGTTGGCAATAGACCGTACAGTACGGCCTGTGAAGACCGTCCGTGGACCGTCCTAAGAAACCCGAAGGTATGCACTTGGCTGGGAACTCAGTGGACAATGGACCGTATAGTACGGTTTGAGTAAACCGTACCAAACACCAGACCATGAAACCCGACGGTATGTACTTTGACAGGAACTCAGTGGACAATGGACCGTATACTACGGTTTGAGTAAATCGTACCAAACACCGGACCATGAAACCCGAGGGTATGCACTTTGAATGGAACTCAGTTGGTCGTGGACCGTATAGTACGGTTTGAGTAAACCGTACCAAACACTAGACCATAGTACAGTGACGCAGGCATTCACTGACCATTGGAAAAGTGAGTGGACCGTATAGTCCGGTCCTCACAAAAAGTGTAGACCATATGATACGGTCTACACTGTGTCAGCCAGGCTTCTTTTGCAATGGCTCTCTTCATTTGAGGGCTATATATATCGGCTTCCCGAGATCATTTGGTGCTCTTTGACACTTCAGAAACAGTATACACTCAGAGAGCCACTTGTGCTTCACTCTTTGCTTCATACACTTACATATTCACTCCTTGCGAGCAAGTTCAAGGTCAAGGCTTGTGTGCATCCATCTTGGTGAGGATCAAGATCAAGTGAAGACCAGAGGCTTGTTACTCTTGGTGTTTGGTAGCACCTAGGCAGACTTTGTGACCAGGGTGCGTTCTTGGAGCTTGCCAAGTAGTTGTGGAAGCCCGAAGAACAAAGGTGTACAAGGCTTGAGCTCCACCTTACCGGGATGGGAACGGAGACTCTTAGTGAGTGCCCACAAGCATGGGCGGCAGCAAAACACTCTAGGGTGTGCCGCAACGTGGACTAGGGGAGGGTGCCAAACCTCTGACACTACGGGAAAAAAATTCGGTTGTCTCTTCCCCTTGTCTCTCTACTTGATGCTTTATCTTTCTTGCTTCTTTTCATGGATTGCATCTAGTAGTCACCATGCTTAGCTTACTCTTGGCTAGTATCTCCCTTGCTTTGATCATATGTATACTTACTAGCATGAGTAGGTTTATTTCTACCACTAGCATGAGTAGCATTGCCTCTACTACTAGCATGAGTAGGTGTGGTCTTTCTAGTTCATTAGTGTAGTTTTCGAGTAGAGGGTGAAGTGGGCTAATTGGTAGATTCATTAGGACAAGGACCTTTTCGATTAGAGTTTGAAATTAGCCCAATTCACCCCCCTCTTGGGCATCCGATCCTTACAAGTGGTATCAGAGCCTCATTGCTCATTGGATCACTAAGCTTCACCGCTTAGAGCAAAATGTCCAAGATGGGTGGCTCGGTCCCCTACTTTGAGGGCAAGAACTTTAGTTATTGGAAATCTCGCATGCGAGCATACCTTGAGTCCATTGCCCCCAAAGTGTGGGAAGCTACCGAGCATGGGTTCGTCACGCCGCACACTAATGATCAAATCAAGTGGAATGTTCGGGCCCGAAATGCAATCATTGAGAGCATTAGCCAAGAGGTGTTAGCTAGGGTCTCAAACAAACTTAATGCATGTGACATTTGGGCTGAGCTAGTTGAGATCCATGAAGGCACCACCAAAGTTAGAGAGCAAAAGTATCATGTGCTCAAGGCTAAATATGATGACTTCAAGATGCATTCTTATGAAAATTGCAATTCTATGTACTCACGCTTGAATGTCATCATTGAGGACATTAATGCTCTTGATGTTTGCAAACTTGACAAGGGCACTATCAATCGAAAGATCCTTCGAATTCTCATCAAGCCCAAGTACAACATCATCAACACTATGCTCCAAAAGGAAAACCTTGACACTCTTGAGGTTAGTGAGGTTGTGAGCCAAATTCGTGCCCATGAGATGGGGGTTCTTGGCATCACTGAGGAGGCTTCACCAAGCAAGACTGTGGCACTCAAGGCCAAAGCCAAGAAAGCCCCCACTCCCAAGAAAGTTCTTCTCCCACCTCCATGCTCATCAAGCAAAGAAGAACAAGAAGAGCAAGGTGATGACTCAAGTGATGATGAAGAGGATGCCGAGCTTGCTCTCATGATAAAGAAGTTCAACCGCCTTCATGCCAAGATCAACAAGAAGAGGTTCAACTTTGACTCCAAGAGGAAGGCTTTTCGTCCAAGGAGGGATGACAAGAAGAAATGCTACAATTGTGGAGAAAATGGCCACATCTCCTATGAGTGTCCCAAGCCAGACAAATGCAAGAGCAAGAACAAGAAGGAAGACTCCAATGAGGAGGAGGAAGAAAAGCCCAAGTGCAAGCCTTTCAATAAGAAGAAGAGCGAAAGCAAGACCAAGCTCTTCCCTAAGAAAAAGACGGATCCCCAAAGAAGCTTCATGTGCGAAACAAATGAGTGGGTGATTGATGAAGATACTAGTGAGGGCTCAAGTGAAGATGATGATGACTTCGCCGGGCTTGCAATCTCCACCAAGGTGCCATCACTTCCTCCACCACCCATGTGACTCATGGCCAAGGGTTCTAAGGTTAGGCAAATTGATGTAGATGATAGTGATGATGATGAGCTTTCCCCCGATGATCTTGCTTCTTTGATCGATGAGTATGTTTTAGTAATCAAGAGGGAAAAAAGCAATGTAAAGCATCTTGAGAGCACTCTTGCTAATCTAGAGGAGACCCACCACGACTTGCTTGAGAAGTATAATGCCTTGCTTAAAGAGCAAGTTAAGACCAAAGCATATGTCAAGCAAATTGAGGAGGGCAACTCATCTCTAAAAAGGTTGCACATTGATCTCGAGGCTTCTCACAACTCTTTACTTGCTACACACAATGAGCTTGTTAAAACTCATTCAAAAATTCAAGAAACTAGCAAAGTAAATGAGGAGAAGTACAAGAGGCTTATGTAAGAGCATAGAGAGTTGTCTCACAAGTATCAAGAACTTGAAATTGCCTATGAGATCATTGACTCAAGCCTTGAGCACTCTACCACTCCAAATGTGGTAAAGGTCAATGTCTCTACTTCTTGTGAGGATCTTGCCCCCGATCCCCTTGCTACTAATGCCTCGCCTAAGTGTGAAGGAACAAAAGTGAAAGAATTGGAAGATCAAATTAAAGGCCTCAAGAGTGGACTAGCTAGGCTCATGAAAGGAGAGATGAAGCACCAAGAGATCTTATTCTACAACCTCCGCAACTATGAAGGAAGAAGGCTAGGGTCCTACCCTGAGCCACCAAAAGTTGATGACACCCCTTCACCGGAGGTCAAGGATAGCTTCATCAAGGGAGTGGGCTCCCATTGCAATCATTGCATGACCACCGGTCACCTTACTAGGGAGTGCCCCATTCCTAACCGCCCACCTCCTAAGTTGCCTTCTAACTTCAAATCTATGTATGACAATAACATCTACTTGTTGAGCAAGGTCAATGGCAAGGTGGAGGCAAGATTCATTGGCAAGGACGTCAAGAGCAAGAATGGAAAGCTTCCCAAGCAACTTTGGGTCCCCAAAGCTCTAGTCACTCACGTGCAAGGACCAAAGCTTGCATGGGTGCCCAAAACTCAAAAATGACTTTTCTATGTGTAAGTGAACTACAAAGCCGGTGGAAAGCATTGGGTTCTTGATAGTGGTTGCACACAACACATGACCGGCAATGATAGTATGTTCACCTCACTAGAAGACCCCGGCGACAAAGAGCAAGTCACCTTCGGTGATAATTCTAAGGGCAAAGTCATTGGGTTGGGTAAAATTGCTATCTCTAACGATTTGTCTATCTCAAATGTTCTCTATGTCAAGTCCTTAAGCTTTAGCCTTCTCTCAATCGCACAATTGTGCGATCTTGGTCTAACGTGTGAATTTGACAAGAATTGTGTTGTAGTCAAGAGCGAGAAAGATAAATCCATGATCTTCAAAGGGTTCCGGCATGGCCATCTTTACCTTGTGGACTTCACCGACATGGAGACATCATCAACGACATGCCTCTTTTCCAAGTCTTCCTTAGGTTGGCTTTGGCACCATCGTATGAGCCAACCCAAGAAGGTTGTTAAGAAAGGGATGGCGACCGGCGTCAAGGACGTGACATTCGAAAAAGACAAGTTGTGTAGTGCTTGTCAAGCTGACAAACAAGTTGCAAGCCATCATCCAATGAAGACTTGCGTTTCGACCTCCAAACCGCTCCAACTACTTCACATGGACCTCTTCGGTGCTACTACATATGAGAGCATTAGCGGTAACCTCTATTGCCTAGTCATTGTTGATGATTTTACACGGTATACATGGACATTGTTTCTAGGTGACAAGGGAGAAACTCCGGACAAGTTCAAGACATTTGCGAAGAGGGCCCAACGTGAGTTTGGCCTTAACATTGTGAAGGTCCGGAGTGACAACAGCTCCGAGTTCAAGAACTACAAGGTGGATGAGTGGTGTGATAATGAAGGCATCAAGCATGAGTTCTCTGCCACCTATACACCTCAACAAAACGGAGTTGTTGAGAGGAAGAACAAGACATTGATCACTCTTGCAAGGGCCATGTTGGATGACTACGGCACGCCGGAAGACTTTTGGGCGGAAGCAATCAGCACGACGTGCCATGCATCAAACCGCGTCTATCTCCACCAGCTACTTGGCAAGACCCCATATGAGCTCCTCATTGGGAGAAAACCCAACATCTCCTACTTCCGGGTCTTTGGGTGCAAGTGCTTCATCTACAAAAAGAAAAGACTCGGTAAATTCGAGAAACGTTGTGATGTTGGTTTCTTTGTAGATTATGCATCAAACTCGAAGGCATATCGTGTATTCAATCAAACCACTAGAATGATTGAAGAAACATGTGATGTAGAGTTTGATGAAACTAATGGCTCCCAAAGGGAGGTCTTCTTTCATGATGATGTAGATGATGAACCCCTACGTGAAGCAATGAAGAACATGACAATAGGGGATGTAAAGCCGGAAGAGGTGCATGAAGACCATGATCAAGGGGGAGGTAACTCTCCATCTTGACCAAGCACTTTCATGGCCCCTCAATTTGATGATCAAGAAGAAAATGAACAAGGTAAAGTAGGTGACCCTCCGGATGATCAAGATGAACAAATGCCGCAAGCACAAGCATCAAACGATGAGCCATCACCACCCATTGCACCAAGAAGGCCACTAGTGAGACATGGACACATCTCCAAGGATCATCCCCTCGACCAAGTCCTAGGGAGTCCTTCTAGGAGAGTAAGAACCTGATCTCATAACCTTGTCTCATTTTGTGAGAACTACTCGTTTGTTTCTTGTGTGGAGCCTACTTGTGTAGAGGAAGCTCTTGAGGACCCCGATTGGATCAATGCCATGCAAGAGGAGTTGAAAAACTTCACTCGCAATCAAGTGTGGGTGCTTGAAGAACGACCAAAGGACAAGAACATCATCGGCACCAAGTGGGTCTTCTGCAATAAACAAGATGAGAACAGTGTGGTGGTGCGCAACAAAGCAAGGCTTGTGGCAAAGGGATTTGCACAAGTTGAAGGTTTGGATTTTGGCGAAACCATCGCCCTGGTTGCAAGACTAGAAGCCATCCATATCCTCCTTGCTTACTCCTCACATCATAAGATAAAACTATATCAAATGGATGTGAAGAGCGCCTTTCTTAATGCTTTCATTAATGAACTTGTCTATGTTGACCAATCGCCCGGATTTGAGGATCCGAGGAAGCCTAACCATGTGTATAGGTTGCACAAGGCCATGTATGGACTCAAGCAAGCTCCAAGGGCGTGGTATGAAAGGCTAAGGGACTTCCTCATCTTGCAAGGATTCAAGATCATCAAAGTCGACATGACATTGTTCACCAAAGATGTCAACGGGGATCTTTTCATTTGTCAAATCTATGTTGATGACATTATCTTTGGTTGCACTAATGAGAAACTAAGCCATGAGTTTGGTGATATGATGTCTAGGGAGTTCGAGATGTCCATGATCGGGGAGCTAATTTTCTTTCTTGGGTTTCAAATCAAGCAAGTAAAGGGAGGAATATTCATTCATCAAGAAAAATATTGCAAAGATCTACTCAAGAAATTCAAGATGAATGAATGCAAGCCGATCAGCACTCCAATGTCTACCAACACACATCTCGACGCCGACATGGATGGGAAATCCGTTGATCAATCCACCTATCGCGCCATGATCGGTTCGCTACTCTATCTCACTGCATCTAGGCCGGATATCATGTTTAGTGTGTGCTTGTGCGCTCGCTTCCAAGCGACTCCTAAGGAATCCCACCGCATGGCCATGATGAGGATTCTTCGATATCTCAAGCACACCCCATGTTTAGTCCTATGTTACCCCGAGGGCGCTAAGTTAGAACTCTTGGGATACTCAGATTCGAATTTTGCCGGATACTATGTCGATCGCAAGAGTACCTCCGGGGGGTGCCATTTGCTTGGGCGATCCCTAGTCTCTTGGTCTAGTAAGAAGCAAAATTGTGTGGCTTTGTTCACTGCGGAGGCAAAATATATAGCAGCTGGTGCTTGTTGCGCCCAAATCCTATATATGAAGCAATCCCTTTTGGATTTTGGTGTTGTTTGTGGCTCCATTCCTCTCCTTTGTGACAATGAGAGCGCCATTAAAATTACTAAAAACCCGGTTCAACACTCTCGCACTAAACACATTGATATTCATCATCACTTCTTGCGTGATCATGAGGCCAAGGGTGATATCATCCAAACCGAAGTGAGATCCGAGGATCAATTGGCGGATATCTTCACAAAACCTTTAGATGAGAGTAACTTTGTTAGGTTGTGCAGTGAGCTAAACGTGTTGGACTCCTCCAACATCATGTAAGTTTCCATGCCATATAATGTTGCATTGCATGCATTTTGCCATGAGTAAGTGCTTGTCAGACTCTTTCAAGATAGGGGTGAGCAGGGTCTAGCTTGAGTCGGTGGTTCTTTGTGTTGCTCAAGGCTTGTAGTTGGGCTCACCCTGAGGAAGCTTGCGAGAGGTTCAAACTTGACAAGTTAGATTCAAATTCTTGCAATGCATATTTTCTGTCATATTGCTGTGCACGCATATTTAATTCTTGTCTTGCATGGTAGCTTATTTGGCATTGCATGCGGTTGTGTCACAAGGGAGCCACTATTTGAGAAGGAAGTATTGCCCTAAAGCAACTATTTCAACTCATAAGACTGGGCAAATCAATGTAATTTGAGTGCTTAACGTTTAATTGAGTCATGTTCCTAAACGACAGGAGCAATCAATCTCTAGAGCTCTTCGGAAAAGACTCATACATTTTCATTGATTCTTATCGAATCCTTTTTGCCCGTTTCAAAACAAAACTATATGCATTGTGAATGCAAACTATTTTGGGGGGTCAGGGTTTTGCTCCTTCTAGCCTAACACATATGCTTATTCGAATCTTATATGTGGAAGGCCAAGTAGGAGATCAACTAAGCTAAAACTCAATATCTCTTCAAACCGTACAGTACGGTCTTATGAGGATTAAGCAACCGGACTATACGGTTCATATAACCTGCTTGGTCATGAGAAAATCTCTAGTCTCGGGATATTTTGGACGGAGGAAAGGATGGTTTGGAAAACCATACCACACGGTCTGTGCACCTTGAGGATTTCACAGAACACTAAGGCTGTATAAGAAAAAAGGATGGTACGATCTGTACAACTATTTTTGGACAGGACCATACGGTTCTGAGAAGTAAGGAAATCAACTGGTCACTCCCTAGTCTCGGGTTTATTGGGACGGAGGGAGGACTGTCTTCAGGAGTGTACCATACGGTCTTCATGTGTTACTCAGACAAAGAAAAGGTAGACCGTTCAACACAATATTTGGTGCAGTCTGTTCAAGAGAAACTGTACTGGACCTTAAGGTTTGCTAAAGATGGCACTTGGTCCGAAATGTGAAGCCTCGGGTTAAATAGGACGGAGCTTTGTACGGTCTCAAAGACCGGACCATATGGTCCTTAACGGTTATCTGACATGTGGGTCCAACATTTCGATCTTAGCCAATTGGAGCCACCCTTCCTCATTCGAACTGCCGCCGCTCCAGCTTTGCAGCACTTGCGCTCGCGCCCACGCCTCTGCCGGTCACTACCGCCACCGCTCCGCCCCTGGGGTAGCCCCTCGCCACCGCGCCACTCCTTGTGCCGTCGCACGCCCGCGCCGCTAGTCCCTAGAGCTGCTCTCAGCCTCGAGCGCCCCCACTCCTGCTCCGTCATTTCGCCTGGCTCCACCCCGCGCCACCGCTCGACCAAGCAACGCCGCCGTTCCTCCTCGACACCACCAGCGTCCCTCTTCTCCGGCGGTGAACTCCTCCCTCCCACGTAGCTAAGGTAATGGTTCCAAAGCACCCCAAACTGTGTAACCCTAGGTCCTAATCCGAGGCTTGGACATGTTTTTCATGCAATTGGAGTGAAGAAAGGGATAATTGATGAGATTAGGTCACGTTTGGATCAAATTGGTACAAAATCCTTGGAATTTGTCAAACCCGTCATATGTTTGAAGTATTTTTGACACACATGCTTGGTTTTAGGGGGAGCAAGGTAGACCTAGCTTGGTTTGGACATACGGATTAAAGGCTTTCATGTCAATTAAGCATGGACAAAGAAATTAGGCTTTAATCGTGAGATGGTCACGCAATTTTGGCTTAAATTTCTAAGAATTTGACAATTTGACATGACACGCTAGGCTATCTGAAATCTATCTCTATGCTTTAGGCTATCCCTTTGTCTAGACATTCTCGTACACTTATATATCTTCTTCCACCTTGTGTTTGCTTTGACAGATGGTTCACGAGAAGAGGAAGGGTAAGGAGATTGCTCCCGAGGAGCCGAGGAAGAAGACGAAGAGCAGGGCAGAGCGAGGGGCAGAGATTGCTCAAGCAGTGGCAGATGCAGCAGACAGAGCTGAGGCAAGGGGTACCGGGGGTAGCTTGCACATAGGTGGTAGACGCAGATCCACCCGCCAGAGGCAGTAGGCCTCACCTCAGATAGCGACACACAGAGCCGAGAGGGCCGTCTGCACAACCCCAGAGGTGCTACGCCCTCGGCTGGCCGTTTGGGGAGTCAAGAGGAGCCACGGGAGGAGCAGTAGGGTCCACAGCACACAGGTCCTCGCCATGTCACCGGTGAGGAGGGAGTGCAGCTCCTCGACCTGAGGGAGAAGAAGACCAAGCATATCAAGGCTATCAGATATGACTTGTCTGTCTACGAGCTCTACCCTCAGCCTCATGACCCCAGGATAGATAGGAGATTCTGGACTGTGGTTCAGGCCAGCTTGTACGAGAGTGCCTTGAGGGGAGGGCACAGGCTTATGTCACATGCAGCACTTGACTTCGATCTGCTGCAGATAGTCAGTGGCAGGGACTTTCGCAGGTTCTTCTCTCAGTACCGAGGCCTGGATGAGCTGCTCTAGATCTCGCACACTTACTTTGAGGACTGGGTGAGAGTGTTCTACACCACCCTGTACATTAGGTATGAGTGTCAGTTTATACATTTTATGTTTGATGGGACCCATTACAGACTGCAGCCAGAGAGGATAGCAGAGTTACTTAGCTTTGAGCACAGAGGGCTGGCAGTTCACTCAGTTGTCTACGATGCAGTGACACCACCCTAGAGGGGTCACCCAGGGCAGGCACCAGAGCTAGACATGGTTAGGCACTTGTTTAGAGGCACGATGACCGCAAACACGCGTAGGACACCTGACAGACTACTCCCGGAGTACTACCTGTTGCTCCAGTATTTGAGGAGGACCTTGATCCCCAAGGCGGGATACAAGGAGGGGCTTACAGCCTTGCAGTAGTCTGTTCTTACCTGTCTCACACTAGAGCATGACATTGACATAGTTGATTTGATTCTAGCGGAGATGGAGGACATGATAGTGGATGGCATGCCGACGAGACGCTCACTTCCCTATGCTCACTGGATCACTCGGATGCTGAGTCAGCTTGAAGAGCCCGATGCCCCGACGCGTGGCCTGTACTACCACACTCGCACCAGGTTTCCAGACTATAGGCCAGCGTTGCGCGATGACAGCCGTCGAGGAGGCAGAGCACAGAGGGCCGCAGAGCAGCAGATTCCAGAGGAGGAGCGTGAGATTGCCCGTGTCGAGGATGAGGATTTGGAGGCAGCTGAGGGTGGTTTCCTGTCATACTACTTTGCCTCCAGCGCCTCAGACTCAGACTATGAGGAGGGGGCTGATGAGTAGCTCCGGTTCTTCTCACCGACTACTCACGATGCCAAGGCTGGAGGCTCAGGGGTCCCACGCTCACCGTCACCACCTCCGGCCCCATAGGTCTCTCAGTCACAGGTCACACAGCTTGATGCTGTACAGGCCATTCTTTAGACGCTAGTACAACAGCAGGTAGAGCAGGCTCATGTGCAGTAGCAGCAGACCCAGCAGCTCCTGGCCTTGCAGCAGGCCCAGCTTGAGTTTCAGTGTGAGTCTCGTGATAGGGCAGACAAGCAAGAGGCTCGGCAGACTCTAATTATTGTAGAGATTCGCACAGCCTTGACCTCTCAGAGGCAGGAGTACAGACATGAGATTGATGCCTTGAGGTCTGAGGTTAGGGGACAGCTTGGAGGGCCACAGTCTCAGCCTCTACCCTACTAGGCCATTCCAGGACCCTGTCTGATCACTCCACCTCCTCCAGCAGGTGCCACCACTCCAGGGACTTTCCCCCTTTCAGATCTGCTACAGACAGATCTGAGACTGGTACTCTCACCTTTGCCTGCAATAGCACTCTCTTTTGAGTCACCGGTCCAGACCACTACAGTCACTGCTGCTACAGCTCCCACCTCCTCTGGACAGACAGAGATGGTCACTCCGCGTGAGAGCTCTCCTCCAGCTGGTACCCAGACGGTCACAGCACCTGAGGAGCAGGTCAATCAGCGTGAGGGCTCTCCTCTAGCTGATACACAGACAGCCATGGCAGCTGAGGAGCAGGTCTCTTAGAGTGGGGAGCCTACTCTAGGCAGTGCACAGACGGGCACGGCAGCTGAGGCCACAGAGTCAGCAGATGTTCTGGAGTCACCGTTGACAGCAGTAGACAGGGTAGCTTCAGAGATGACGGACTCTGACCACGACGACAACGACGGTGACCACTTCCAGTTCTTAGCTCATTGCCCTCCTCCACCTACTCAGAGTGGCTAGATCCCCTCCTTGGTCCTTGATGACAAAGGGGGAGACATAGGATGGAGTAAGATGGTAGTGGTAGATCTTTTTCTTTTGTCTTGTGGGTTTTTGGGGTGAGTCTTGCTCTTAGACATCTGTGTGTATGATATTCGCATCTCTTGGATCTTGTGGATGGACATGACATTTGGTTCCTGTGTATGCACGCTTGTTTTTCATGTCTAATTCACTTTGGGTGAGCCTTCGAGCTCCGTTTGCTTTATTTGTCTTTATTCCCTATCTAATGCTAGAGTAGCTGGAGTTGCACTTAATTCTTTTACCATCTCTACTCTTGCTATCTTTTACTTGTCATCAATCACCAAAAAGGGGGAGATTGTAAGCATCTAGGCCCTTAGGTGAGTTTCAGTGATTGAATGACAAGCTTAATTGTTACTAATAAGCTCATGAGTGCAGGTTTAATGAGATAAACATTTTAGTTGCTCATTAAACTTCACAATATGGCTCCTATTTTCTAAGGTTGATTCAAATTAAGAGGACATGGCTTTCATTTGTACCTCGAAGGCTAAGGACTCTTCTAGAGTCAAGGATCATGGGTGTTGGAGGATCCTTGCTTAGATAGGGCTCTTTAGTTTTTCTAGCGTCCGCACTATTAAGGGGGGTCAATGGTTGAAGCTTGATCTTGAGATATGCCAAGAGATGATGCACACACAAGATAAAAAGACTGTACGACAGCAAAGGTGCAAGCTAAACCAACTCAAGGAAATAGTAGTTCAAAGGATGGATCAACTCTCGTTGAAGAAGCAAAGACCAGAGCAAAATTGCAAGGACCGTACGGTCTGTTCTGGATCAAGCTCCACGGAACTTACCATATTATGAGAAGAGATACTTTTCGGATGAAGTGGTATGTTCATGCAAATCCATTGGAAAGGATGGTCCGATTTAGTGTCAACGTACCATTCCACGGACCAAAGAATTAAGGTATGTACTTGGTTGGAAATTTAGTTGGCAATGGACCGTACAGTACGGCCTGTGAAGACCGTCCTAAGAAACCCGAAGGTATGCACTTGGCTGGGAACTCAGTGGACAATGGACCGTATAGTACGGTTTGAGTAAACCGTACCAAACACCAGACCATGAAACCCGAGGGTATGTACTTTGACAGGAACTCAGTGGACAATGGACCGTATAGTACGGTTTGAGTAAACCGTACCAAACACCGGACCAAGAAACCCGAGGGTATGCACTTTGAATGGAACTCAGTTGGTCATGGATCGTATAGTACGGTTTGAGTAAACCGTACCAAACACCGGACCATAGTACAATGACGCAGGCATTCAGTGACCGTTGGAAAAGTGAGTGGACCGTATAGTCCGGTCCTCACAAAAAGTATAGACTGTATGATACGGTCTACGCTGCGTTAGCCAGGCATCTTTTGCAATGGCTCTCTTCATTTGAGGGCTATATATATGGGCTCCCAGTGATCATTTGGTGCTGTTTGACACTTCAGAAATAGTATACACTCAGAGTGCCACTTGTGCTTCACTCTTTGCTTCATACACTTACATATTCACTCCTTGAGAGCAAGTTCAAGGTCAAGGCTTATGTGCATCCATCTTGGTGAGGATCAAGATCAAGTGAAGACCAGAGGCTTGTTACTCTTGGTGTGTGGCAGCACCTAGGCGGACTTGGTGACCGAGGTGCATTCTCGGAGTTGCCAAGGAGTTGTGGAAGCCCAAAGAACAAAGGTGTAGAAGGCTTGAGCTTCACCTTACCGGGATGGCGAATGAAGACTCTTAGTGAGCACCCACAAGCATGGGAGGTGGCAAAACACTCTCGCGATGGACGACGGTAGATGGGGAAGGCCAGTCCTCATGGACAGTGGCGTCGGAGGCGTGTCCTCTCGCTTGAAACCCTTGGAAATCACCCGTGCGAACCCTATGAAAGAGAGGGCGGGGCTTAGGGGACAAGAGAGACGCCACTGGTGACGAATCGAGCAGCGGTGTGGCTTACCACGGTTGAACTCCGACGGCGGATTGCACGGGCAGTGATGAACGAGGATGCAATTGGAGCGGTGGAGTGGCAAAGGAGGTCGGGGCGATGCTTGGGGTCTGTTTTTATAGAGCTTTCGTGAGCTAGAGCGTCGCAGACATGAAAGAGGTGGCCGCGGCTTTGAAGGATCAGTGAGGCGCAGTGAATGAAGGGAGGGAGAAGGGGCCGGCGCAAGAAAAAGGGGATTGATAGCGGGGCGATTAAGGAATAAGAACGTGGCCTCGAATTCGCTTCCCTTCGACCGGAGAGCCAATGTGGCGGAGCGGCAGAAGGAAAGGGGGCGCGGTGATTCCAGTGGGAGCTCGGGGAAGGTGATGACAAGCTGGGCCTGCCAGTCAGAGAGGGAAGGCGCGCGGGCCACCTGTCAGTGGCGCGCGTGAGAGAGAGAGAGGGGAGTTGTGGTTTTGTCTGGCTTTTGGCCCAGGCAGTTAGGTGGGCTGCTGGTTGGGCCAGTAGCCTGGGTTGGCTTCTCTCTTCTTCTTTTTCTTTTTTTTGAATTCTTTTGAAAAGAGAGCAATGGTCCTACAAATTCAAATAAATTTGAATTTGAAACCTTAATTCATACAAACAATAAAGAATGCACCAGCATGTATGCACAAGAAAGTGAGGCCTATGGTTACTTTTATGCATTAATTTAATTGCAATAAATCATGGTATATTTAATCTAAACACATAAGCCTTAGAAAATTAAATAAATTGCTTAGATTTTACTATAAAATTTTGGAATTAAAACTACGTTGTGACGAACCTACCCCCCTTAACAGGACTCTCGTCCTGACATTCACATAGGTTGGCTAGCAAAGAGATCGGGATAAGCTGCTCTCAGTTCTTCCTCTCTTTCCCAGGTGGCCTCATCCTCAGAATGATGTTTCCACTGCACCCTGCACATTTTGATCCTCTTGTTTCGTGTGACCCTCTCTGATGTTTCTAGAATCTTCACTAAATGTTCTGTGTATGTTAGGTCCTCTTGCACATCTAAGCCTTCCAGCGGTGTTTGTTCCTCTGGTACTCTCAGGCACTTCTTTAGCTGTGAAACATGAAACACATCATGTATACCTGCTAGGCTAGGTGGCAACTCTAGCTTATAAGCCATTTCACCTTTCTTCTCAAGCACCTTGAACGGACCTATGTACCTAGGTGCTAGTTTTCCCTTTATGTTGGACCTGCGGATTCCCCTCATAGGTGACACCTTTAAGTAAACAAAGTCATCCACCTTAAAGGTCAGATCTCTGTGTCTCACATCTGCATAGCTCTTCTGTCTGGACTGAGCAACTCTCAAGTTTTCTCGTACCATTTTCACTTGTTGCTTTGCATCCTTGATGACGTCAGGACCAAATACTTGCTTCTCACCTGTTTGATTCCAAAACAAAGGAGTCCTACGCTTCCTACCATACAGTGCCTCAAACGGCGACTTCTTCAAACTAGCTTGGTAACTATTATTATAAGAGAATTCGGCATACGGTAGACTCTTATCCCAACTAGTCCCATACTGAATAGCACACGCTCGCAACATATCCTCCAAAATCTAATTGGTTCTTTCTGTCTGGCCATCAGTCTGTGGATGGTAAGCTGTACTGAATCGGAGCTTCGTATCCAATGAATCATGCAACTGCTCCCAAAAACGAGATGTAAACTTTGAACCTCTATCTAATATAATCCTCTTAGGCACACCATGCAAGCAAACAATTCTAGATATGTACAACTCCACCAATCTTGCACCAGAATAAGTAGTATTAACAGGTATGAAGTGAGCAACCTTGGTCAAACGATCCACAACTACCTAGATTGAATTATAACCCTTCTGAGTTCGAGGTAGTCCCACAATGAAATCCATGCTTATTTCTTCCCACTTCCACTCTGGAATCTTTAGTGGTTGCAATAACCCTGCAGGTCTCTGGTATTCTGCCTTCACACGCTGACAAGTATCACAGACTGCAACATATTCTGCCACTGCCCGTTTCATTCCAAACCACCAAAATCTCTCTTTCAAGTCATCATACATCTTCGTACTTCCAGGGTGAATGGAATAAGCTGTATCATGAGCTTCACTTAGTATCAACTTCCTTATATTATCCACATCTAGCACACAGATGTGATTCTTGTACCATACAGTACCTTGCTCATCCTCACGAACATGTGGTGCCTTGACCACCTTGATCTGCTCACAGATCTTCTGAATCTTCTCATCTTTCAGTTGGTGTTTCCTTATTTCATGCTCAAGAGTAGGCTCTGCTTCAAAGGTTGCCGTGGTGGTGTGATGTGCAAAACCCAAACTCAAGCTCTCAAATTTTGCACATAATTCAGGTGGCATCTGGAAAGCGACGGCCATATTAACATAACTCTTTCTGCTCAAAGCATCAGCTACAACATTGGCTTTACTAGGATGATAGTGTATTTCTAGATCATAATCCTTGATCAATTCCAACCATCTCCTCTGCCTCATGTTTAACTCACTCTGGGTGAAAATATACTTGAGACTCTTATGATCAGTGTATATTTCACATCTATTCCCAAACAAATAATGCCTCCAAATCTTCAAAGCATGCACAATAGCTGCTAACTCCAAGTCATGTGTAGGATAGTTTACCTCGTGCTTTCTCAATTGTCGTGAGGCATAAGCAATCACTTTACCGTCTTGCATCAATACACACCCCAATCCTTCCTTTGAAGCATCACGATATATCGTGAAACTTTTTGTTGGATCTGGTAGAGTAAGCACCGGGGCTGTAGTGAGTCTCTTCTTTAATTCATCAAATGGAGCTTGCCTTTCTTTCGTCCAAACGAACTCAGCACCTTTCTCAAGTAACGATGTCATCGGTTTTGCAATCCTAGAGAAATTCTCAATGACCCTCCTGTAATATCCTGCTAAGCCCAGAAATCCACGAACCTCTTTCACAACCTCTGGTTGTTTCCAGTCCATAACACTACTGACTTTGCTGGGATCCACCATGATTCCACCCTTTGAAACGATATGTCCCAAGAAAGGCACTTGATCAATCCAAAACTCACACTTGCTCAACTTTGCAGACAACTTATGTTCCCTTAGCTTCTGCAGAACTAGTCTCAAGTGTTCTTCATGTTCTTCTTCCATCTTAGAGTAGACCAAGATATCATCAATAAACACCACCACAAACTTATCAAGATATTCCATAAACACCTTGTTCATAAGATTCATGAAATAAGCAGGAGCATTTGTTAACCCAAAGGACATAACTGTATACCCATATAACCCAAATCTGGTAATGAAAGCAGTCTTTGGAATATCAGAGTGATGAATTTTCATCTGATGGTAACCAGACCTTAAGTCAATCTTTGAGAACACACATGCACCTTGCAACTGATCAAACAAGTCATCTATCCGGGGTAGAGGGTATTTATTCTTAATAGTGACATCATTCAAGGCCCTATAATCGACACACATCTTTCTTGACCCATCCTTTTTATCGGCAAAGAACACTGGAAAGGCCCAAGGTGAAGAACTAGGCTGGATGAACCCTTTTTCTAACAACTCATCTATATTTTGTTTTATTAACTCTTGTTCTTTAGGTGCCACCCTATATTGCCTTTTTGCTATGGGTGCTGTACCAGGTAAAAGTTCTATAAAAAATTCAACTTCTCGGTCAGGTGGCATACCTGGCAACTTGTCTGGAAAGACATCAGGATAATCACACACCACCCGTATGCCATCTGTGGGCTTAGCTTCAATCTAATGTAGAAACTCTGAAGGATCTGTTGCACTGATTTGTACCCCCTGACCATCTGGAGTGGTAAGGTGAACGATATGTCTGGCACAATCTATTTTGACACCCCACTTAGTAAGTGTCTCCATACCCAAAATGACATCAATGCCCATTGAGTCTATTGCTATCAGTTTAGTGTAGAACTCCACCCCCCTTATGATTATGCTAACCCTAGGGCATATCAAATTGGTGTTTATATTTCCCCTAGTGATGAGACTATCATGGACTTTTTCATGGGACTTATACTTATGTTGTGTTTGTCAACAAATGTCTTTGCAATGAAAGAATGAGTTACACCGGTATCAAAAAGTACTGATGCAGAGTGGTTATTGATGAGGAACATACCAATCACGACGTTAGGAGCCTTGGATGCAGTCTTAGTCGTCACATGGTTCACTTTCCCTTGCCATGACGCCTTGGTTTGCTAATTTGGGCGCCCCTACTGTTGACCTTAGGGGTTTATTGGCACCTTCTGGGGACAGACATTGGCATAATGCCCTGTACCTCCACACTTGTAGCAGTTCCGGCCTGTGGGAACCTATGCCTGATTTGTTGGGGTTGAGTTAGACTGCATCTGACGTGGAGCTT
Organism: Paspalum vaginatum; assembly: GCA_030272315.1. NCBI lineage: Eukaryota > Viridiplantae > Streptophyta > Magnoliopsida > Poales > Poaceae > Paspalum > Paspalum vaginatum. The sequence continues at coordinate 22,944,230 of CM059016.1, forward strand.
GGTAGGCGGGATGAGTAGGCTGACCCTGATAATGCTGTCCCTGGCCCATCTGCTGACCATGGCTACGCTGCTGCTGTTGGTACCCCTGCTATCCCTAGGTAGGCTGCTGGTACCCTTGCTGCTGAGAATTCTGACCTTGGGGGTAGCGAGGATGAGTGTTGCTGCTAACCGGGGTATTGGTGAACTTCCTCTTCTTGTCTTCCATATCTTGGCGCTTCTTCTCAGTGAATAGCGCCCGATCCACCAAGTGATGAAAGCTAGGAAAAGTATGGTTCATCAACTGGTACTGAAGTTCACCGTTCAAACCGTCCATGAAATACTCTTGCTTCTCCCTATCCTCAGCCACCTCTGCAGTAGCATACCTTGAGAGCTGAAGGAATTTGTCCCTATATTCTGTCATGGACATGCTGCCTTGCTTTAACGAGAGAAACTCCTTTTTCTACATTTTCATTAGTCCCGCTGGCACATGGTGGTTGCAGAAGTTCTCTCTGAATTGAGCCCAAGTGAAAGCCTCCCTATCCTGGACTCTGTAGGATTCCCACTAATCAAGTGCTGCTCCTCTCAGCTGCCCAGAGCCATACAAGACCCTCTCCCTATCATTGCATTCTGCAATATCTAACTGGCGTTCAATAGCACGAAGCCAATCATCAGCCTGCAGTGGCTCCGTGGCATGTGAGAAGGTGGAAGGATGTCCCTTCATGAAATCTCCATGCCTGTCTCTAGGGGGAGGGGTTGTGGTTGAGCTTGAGCTTGTTGAAGTGCTTGTACAGCAGTGTTCACTGTTGCCAACATCTGCATCTGAAGATTATAGAACTGTTCTGGTGTCAGTGGTGGTGGGTTGGGCAAGGGATTTCCACCTCCTTGGTTTTCCTAGCTAGCACCACCCCTCCTTGTGTTAACCATCTGATAGAAATAGAGACATCATGAGCACAAGACCGATATAAGGATGCACAAGAGATAAAGGCTGACGATAAAGTAGAAGGAGCAATAGAGTAGATATCTTTATCCCAACGAACTAACTTTGCTTTAATATTGATAACATTAAACATGTTTTTGCTGTAGACAAATCCCCACAGCTGGATGGACCAATCAATCAAAGATGCAAATCAAACATTGTTCATAAGCCAAACATGCAAACATCCAACTTTAACCAAGTTCCACACATAAAACAAAAGGGATGACTCAAACCACTCAAACTGATAGAACGGTGGGGCTGGCTAGTCATCGTGAGGAAGCACTGTAGTAGTGCCACTAGGCTCGCCGTAGCGCGGCTTCTTGCGCGGTGGAGACTGTGCTGGCTCTATATGTGTCACGTGTGTCGCCTCCAACAGCTGAGCTCGATGGAACTCACACTCCAGGTGCAAGCTGCGGTGCGCTCCCAGCAGAGCATCGTGCTTGGTGCTCAAAGCTACTGTAAACTCCACCAGTGAGGCCAACTGAGCATTGTCCTCATGCTCCAAGGAAGAGATCTAGTGCTTCGTCTCTCCACTCTTGCAGCGGGGAAGGTAGCGTTGAGCAGACTGGCTAAAAGCGGTATGGTGGTCCTCACAGAAGACCCCATAGGCCTATCAAGCTGCGTCGTTGATAGTAGCATCCTGGTTAGAGTGATACGACACCGAGTAGTACTCCTCAGCCAGGTTGGAACCTCCGTGCTCCATGTTATCCACCATGAAGCATGTGGATGCACAGAACCTGGGAGGAAACTCAGGGTGCACGCTCTCCACCACCTTATAGCTGACCTCCAGGTTGTTGTAGCCTAACTCCTAGATAGTGTCATTGAGCATCCTGGGAAAGCTCAAGTGCAAGCCGTTGTGGAAGTGCTTCATGTCGATCCACTGCAATGGGGCCGTGCCACCACCTTCGGCACCATCGGCGCCAGCCGAGGTGTCTCTAGTGTCGTCGCCATCCCCGGCCTCGGTCTCGTCATCTGGTATCACCACCACCTCAGGCTCCGGTTGAGGGGGTGAAGGTATCTCCACCACCTCATCGTCCTCCGGATCCTCCTACGGCACCTGCTCCTCAGGCCACAGAGGGTCCTCCTCCTAGGGCTCCTCCTCGAGCTCCTCCTCCTGGGGATCCTCCTTTTGGGGCTCCTCCTCCTAGGGCTCTTCCTCGGACTCCTCGGTCTCCACCTCAGGCTGGACCTCAGGCTCAGGCTGTGGTGGAATGAACGGTCCAAAGCGTCTGTCTGCACCGGTGCTCTTGTGGGCGGTCCTATGGGTACGGGCCATCTACAAGGAGGATGGAATAAGATTAAGAACAGTTCTTTATGATAGAATGAGTAAAGTAAAAATTTTGAACAGAATGACTTTCAACATAATGATATCATATATATATGTGTGGTAAACTAGAGAAAGGAAATTTTTATAAATAAGCAATGGGACAAAAGAAATGAAATCCTTAAATACGACCATTTCTAACTAGACTACCGTCCTACAGTCAAAACGGCTGTGATACCACTTTGTCACGCCCGGTTCTCAACCAACGGAACCAGAACAACATATATGTGCCAGGAACATGTCTCACATATATTATGACAAGAGTGACATCACAGAAAGGGCTTAAAGGTAAAATAAAACGTTACATAGCGTATCATCACATGATTACATTAAGACCACAAGTCGTTATAACAGAGTCATATAGTGGAAGCATAAACGATAGCAAAACGAGCCGCCACAGGGATGCCAACTGGAAGACTGGCAGATCTAGTACTCACCATGACCTTGAACATAATCCTCCACGCCTTCCTCAACTGAACAGTGGTTGGTGATTCACCCAACATAGGAAAATAAAAAACAAGCATGAGTACACAACAGTAGTCAACAAGCATAACATGAACCATGAAGCTCTAAGGTTGGCTGACACATTTGCATCAGCTTTTAGTAGTTCTGTTTTATTTAGCAGCCAGTTACTACCAATGAGTGTGAAAACCATTAGCCCAAAAGGTAATGCATAAGGATATTAGTCAACATTATTAACAACGGAACCAACTCCCAAACCAAACTAGGAACCACTAATCAGCATAAAGGATCTAGGCTGCTCATAACCGTGAGCATGGCTGACATGTCAGTTTTACACTCTCGAGAGGTTGTACATCTTTACCCATAAGTCGCGAGCTATGCTAGTTGTTCACCTCATTACCTTAGATGAGATGGCTAGCAAGCACACTATGAGACCGTTACAAAAGTCACGTTGGTAAGAAGCAACCGCAAGGAATCAAGCGCCGCAACGGTGGTGTCCACCTCACAAAGGGAGAATTACTCAACACACTCAACCTAAGGCAGTGCAACGACCACAGAAGCTTACTCCCCCTCTTGCCTCGCAAGTAAGTTACTTCAAACCAAAATGACTTAATTAATAAGTCAAGACCGTCCCATACCAGTCTCATGGTAGCACGGTTGTCCTAGGTTGTTGCTTTGTGAACCAGTCCTTATGGAGAGTGGCTATGAGCAAAACCACTAAGCACATTGCTCATGCCCCCTAAACCATGTTGCTAAAAAGCCAATTTTAAAGAGACATGAACTTCCCAAGCACCTCAGCACAGAGGGTCATGCTCACCAATATTGCATAGATCTGTTAGCAAGTTTATTAACAAAAGAACAAGTGTTTGCACATAAACTAGCAAAACTTATCCAACATGCATTCTGAAGGGTATAACATCGAGTAAAGAGGCTAATGTATAATCCTTATAGGCATACAAGTTAGACACAAGCATATGAAGTGATTAAAGGGTTATTAGGTTGTTCATGTTATACTTGCCTCCCTCAAACTGGTCTTGCTGCTGCTGCTCAAAACCTTCAAGCTTTTGCTTTTCTTCTCCAATGAACGGTTCACGGTCTAAACACGTTCACGGCAACAAACAAGCATTCCCATTCACACAAACATGCAAACAATTAACAAAAGATAATGAACAGTACATCATATCATAAAAACAGAAGATAAAACTGTTCCAAAAACATTGTACGTTCTGCTACGATCACGTGAGCGGAAGAATCACTCAAATCGGAGCTAAAACGCGAAAATTATGCCCAAAACAAGTTACTAGGGACAAAAGTGTGATAAATAAACTAAACCAAGGGCTAACTTTGAAAAACTGAGGTCCTACCCATAATTGAACCTAACTGCTAAGGGTTTTAGAGCAAAAACTCTGGGGTCTGGACTGCGGGTTCAAAACTCAGAAAACCCAGGGGATAAACCGCTAAAAATAGGACCTAAATCTAATTATTTTTCCAAAGGAGTGGACTGCGGGTTGATTCAAGGAGAACACAGGGGCGTAAGCGCAAAACATACATGGTTGACCAGGTCTGCGCTACGTGGCGATGATGTGGCCGGTGACGTGGCTTGCCACGTTGTCCCGACGTGTGGGACTATGCTGAGTCAGATTAAGGAGGGGTGACGTGGCGCTGTGTGATTCCCTAGCGAAGGGGTATCTGACGATCTAATCATGGTCGTATATCTTAGATCGGATGGCTTGGACTCAAAGGGGGCGGGCGACGCCAGCGGCGACCATTCCCCATGGCGGAGTTCGCCCAGAGCGGCGGTGGCTCGCCGGACTCACGTGCGCCGGGGCCTAGAGGTGGTTATGAAGCCCTAGAGCTAGCTCAGGAGGTTGCGGGGGCAACAACGAAACTCACCAAGGGCTTGCGGAAGCTGGGGGATGAACGGAGGCGGCTCACGATGGACGACGGTGGATGGGGAAGGCCGGTGCTCATGGACAGTGGCGTCGGAGTTGTGTCCTCTCGCCCGAAAATCGTGGAAATCACCTGTGCGAACCCTGAGAAAGAGAGGGCGGGGCTTAGGGGCAAGAGAGACGCCACTGGTGAAGAATCGAGCTGCGGTGTGGCTTACCATGGTTTAACTCCAGTGGTGGATTGCACGGGTAGTGATAAACGAGGATGCAATTGGAGCGGTGGAGTGGCAAAGGAGGTCGGGGTGATGCTTGGGGTCAGGTTTTATAGAGCTTTCGTGAGCCAGAGCACCGCGGACGTGAAAGAGGTGGCCACGGCTTTCAAGGCTCGGTGAGGCGCAGTGAAGGAAGGGAGGGAGAAGGGGAAACCGACGCGAGAGAACGGGGATTGATAGCGGGGCGATTAAGGAAGAAGAACGTGGCCTCGGATTCGCTTCCCATCGATCGGAGTGCCGATGTGGCGGAGCGGCAGAAGGAAAGGGGGCATGGTGATTCCAGTGAGAGCTTGGGGAAGGTGATGACAAGCGAGGCCCGCCGGTCAGAGAGGGAAGGCGTGCGGCCCACCTGGCAGTGGCTCGCGATAGAGAGAGAGAGAGAGAGAGGGGAGCTGCGGTTTTGGGACAGCTTTTCGCCCAGGCGGTTAGGTGGAGGGGGCTTAGGTGGGCTGCTGGCTGGGCCGATAGCCTTTGCTGGTTTCTCTCTTCTTCTTTTTCTTTTTTTTTGAATTCTTTTGAAAAGAGAGCAATGGTCCTACAAATTCAAATAAATTTGAATTTGAAACCTTAATTCATACAAACAATAAAGAATGCACCAGCATGTATGCACAAGAAAGTAAGGCCTATGGTTACTTTTACGCATTAATTTAATTCCAATAAATCATGGTATATGTAATCTAAACACATAAGCCTTAGAAAATTAAATAAATTGCTTAGATTTTACTATAAAATTTTGGAATTAAAACTAGGGTGTGACACTATGGCACAAAGTTCTTTTCCCTATGTGTCTTTGTCTCCAGGATCGGGCAATGGAGCTGCATCTGAGAAGGAGTTGAGCACAAAGGAACAAGAGATGGCTTTGCTAACGCTTTTTTTTTAGAAGCAACATGAACAAGATGAACTCAAGGACAAGCTTCTCAAGATGAGCTAGAGTTGTCTCGCTGCAGGTATACTCAGTTTATTCACTCATATTTGCATGCATAGTGAGGTAAGTGATGAGCTTAAGAGGAAGATGCGTATACTTGAGGATAACCTTTCATCTGCTTCATGTGAAATTGTGAATGATAAACTAGTTGAGTCTCATGAGCTTTGTGACGCTTTGCGTAGGATGGTTAGGAAGTTGAAGGGTTCTTGCTCTAGGCTTAGAAGTGGGCTTGAGTTTTGGAAATCTCATGCTAATGCCCCCATGCTTTGATTGGTTAGCCATGCATAGTAAGAATGATGATTTATGCTCTTTGCTTGCCTATGCTAGATCTGAACAAGGGTTTTTAGAAAAGAAGCTTTCTTCTAGCTTTGAGGAGTTAGAACATGCTAAGGCTTTGGTTGTTGTCTCACTTGTTGATCTTGATATTGCTAGAGATGAGATCACTTCTTTGCATAGCATAGCTTCTTTACCTAGTGACTCATGTGAATCCTTGCATGTTGTTGTTGTTGATGATCATGCCATGCTTGAGAAGAATGATAATTTGAACTTGTTCCTTGAATGTGACTTTGAGCATGACCTCTTGCACAAGAATTTCTCTTCTAGTTTCGATACTATAGAACTTGCTATGGCCTTGCTTGATGTTCTGCAAGATGACCATGATGATGCTAGACATCATATTTCTTTAGTGCATTCTATAGCTTCCCTACCTTGTGGCTCATATGAGTCTTTGCATGCTGATTTGAATGAACTAAAATGGGCTCACTCCACATGTGTAGTTGAACTTGTATGCTAGGGCTAAAATTGCTGAGTTGGATTCCATGCTTAGTTTATGCTCTTCGAATGATGTAGCCTACCAAACTTCATGTGATGATGATGCTTTACTTGATGACAATTGTTGCATACATGCATCTTGCACATCATGTGTTGATTTGAAAAATGAAGTGGAGGTTTTAAAGGTTTTGCATGATGATATGAGCGCCAAGGTGGCTGCGCATAATGATATGAGTGACAGTCTTGAGAAAGAGAATGAGCTCTTGTGGACCACCTATGCTAGATGCATAGAGGAGCATATGGATGAACTAAGAATGGCTCAATGTGGTTCTTGTGGCTGCCTCAAATTTGAAAACGAGGTTTGGGTTGCAAGGTGCAAGAGTTTCAATGCTAAGTCACCAGTTGTCTCATTTTCTATACACCCCGAGGTCAGCATTTCTGAGGTTTCCTTCTTGCCACTAGATATGGATTCTCATGTTGATAGTGAGTCGTTGGGTGGGAGCACTAGTGGTGTGGCGAAGGATAGCTCTCCCATAGCCAGTCCCAAACGTACTGCTTCCTCGAGTGGTGCCCAAGGTTGTTCATGTGGCATGGGTGTATCTTCCATATTTGGGGCTTGGGTTCCCCTTCCAAGATACAAGTGCACCTTTTGCAATAAAGATGGGCATACACTCGATTTCTGCTTCCGCTGTGTCAAACATGAGTGAAGAGTCTGAGCTAAGGCTTTTAGGAAGCCTCGTGGTCCTTCTCATGGCCTAGGTGTTCCTCCTGCATACACTAAGGTTCAGGTTGCATCTTCTTGTGCCAAGCCTTCTAACGTTTTGGGGAATGGTAGTCCTTCAGATAGGCCTTTGTACCATTGCTCCTTTTGTGGGAAGGATGGGCTTCAGTTGAGCTTTTTCTTTAGGCATGCCAAACGCATACGGCGAGCTCGGGCTACTAGGCCTTTAGGTGTTCATGGTCTTTCCCATGACATGAAGTCTGTTGAGTCTAGTGGGAAGCCGTGCAATAGAGATAGTGGGGATAAGAAGGGTGCTTGTGTGAGTTCTTCAAAACCATTGATAGTGGTGGTCTCTTTGGTTGGAGTAGCACTCGTTTTCAGTCGAGGCCTGTTCAGGTGAGGTGGACAGGGATGGAGAACAGGTATTGATCAAGACTTGATGGTTCTCCATGTCCAGTGGATTGCCCGACATAGGCTTGTATCCTTTATACTTCTAAGAGCTTTGCTCCTTGCTCTCTTGTGTATTTTGTATAGTATGTGCCTTTTGTTTTGTGTATCATTTGGTTTCATGCTTGTGTGCTTGATGGACTAGCCATATATTATGCTAGCTTTCATTTTGCTAGTTGTATGCCTCTATTGCTAGTCTAGTCTCCCTTGCATGCTAGTATGTGATCCTTCTGAATCCCGTGCCACATTTTCTCAACATTGACATGTTATTTACTTGTGATCAGTCTGAGTGTGCCTAGCTTGTTTAGATTTTGCTTTCTTAGTGCTTTTTGCTAGGTGTGCTCAGCTCGAGTGGACTAGTCACATTTCCTGCTAGTTTTTTTTGTACTAGTTGAGTGGTTTAATTATGTCTAGTCTCTCTTGCTTGAGTGTCTAGCATGTTTTCTTGTTTAGTAGATGTTGCATGCTAGGTTGTATCTTGTGTTGGTGGGTTAGCCACATGACATGCTAGCTTATGTGATCTTCTCATATACCATATGTTGCTAGTTTTGCTCGTGTTGGTGGGCTAGTCACCTTTACATGTTAGTATCTAATCGTTTTGATCATTTTGCTTTGCTCGTCTTGCTTTTGGCAGATGATTAACTTGTGATCATTTTGTGTTTCTTAGCTTGCATGTCTTGTATTTATGCTTTTTGTGCTAAGTTGTGATACACATGAATACCATGCCATGTTTTGCTTCGGCTTGTGACATGATGTTCATGTGGATCATCTTTGTGTGCTAGTTTTAGCTTTGCTTTTCCCTTATGTCTGGGTTGCTTGCTCTAGCCTAATCTTGTGTAGTCTAGCTACCTTGTCTCTTGCGTTGAGTGCCTTTTCTCTGCTCCAATTAGGTCCAGTCTTCGGTTGATTAGTATCAGTTAGAGTATAAAGTGGTACCTCTGTGGCTTAGGCAGTATAGATTTTGTGCCTAATTCATTTGCTTGATCTAGTTTTCCCTTTGTGTTTGTGAGTTCTTCATATATGTGCTTACTTTATTTTTGCAGGGGTCATGTTTTTGAGTTGATAGGTTTCAATTGGTATCAATTTTGATTAGTATCATATTCTTGCATGATTGCATGTTCTAACCCCTAAATTGAGCCATGGACTACTTAGTTCATTGGTGTCTTTTGTCTTTCTTTGTGTCTAGCTTTTGATGCTAGGTAGCTCACATTGATGGGAGCTCCATTTCTGCTACATCAACCTTGATGGAGGACACTTGTACCACTACTTCCACTAATACTCGTGTGCTACCTCTATAAGGACCGCTTCATGTACATGCAGAGATAGACCCACTGAGGACGCATGGGAGGTGACCTTAGGCCGTGCTATGCACCCTGAGAGGTCCAGCGGGATGCTTCACCTTGGAGCATGCCACATGTAAGTGGTTTTACTATTTGTCTTTCTTTTGCTTTGGGCAGCATTGCTTTGGTTCTTGCTTTGCCTTTTCTCTTGGCGTTTCTGCATTTTGTATCATACTCATGTATTGCATCATATACATTTGTAGTATACACTAGCACTTGAGCTCTTTTGGTATGGATAGTTAGTATTTGGTTGTGCTATGTTGTACAGTGTGTGCTTGATCATGGATGGCTTGAGCTCAGGTGGATCTATGTATACTATGTGAGAGCTAAATCGTTTTGTTTTCCTGAAAATCATAAACTTGATCACCACTTGTCTTGGAAACCTAGCATGTGTAGGAGTGTTGAATGATTGTTCTATCTTTCCATGCTTGGTTGTTCTAGTTATCTACCTTTGCTAGTTAATGCATAAGCTTTCATGATACATTGTCTAATCTGAAATCTGAATTAATTGCTTAAATTGGTATCTGTTTGAGCTAAAATGAAAAGATCCAGGTGGATTTGTCTTGTCTCACTGAATTGGTTTAATATATCTCACTTTTGCACTTTAGTGAGAACTTGGACCTGACTGTGAATGACTAAAACCTTGCTGTAAGCTTCTGATGGTCTCTTTGGGCCTAGGATTGGCATTGGTTGGTAAGAAGTGGCATGAAAAGCAAATAACCCTTGGCATATGATTAGAACTTGTTTGAAATTAAAGTGCTAAATCTGAAATTGCAAGTCTCTGAATTGCTTATGGCTTGTTGGTTATGCTCAGGTTAGGATTAGCACACCTTGTATGCATTGCTAGCATTTTGCTGCTCATGCATATCTTGCTAAATGCTATTCATGTTAGTAATGCTTTCTTTTAATCTAAACTTGAAAATCATGCTTTGCTCTTGACCTGAGTAGATAGGTTCTTTTGAGCTTGTTACATTCCCCATAGCCCTAACTTGTGATTACTAGCATTCCATCCCTTTTGAGCTCTTTGTTACACCTAGTTGCATTTGCACAACATATTTTCAGGGGCTTGATGTATGTTGTGTCAACAAGGGGGAGAGCACCACCCAAGGGGGAGTGGCATACATTCAGGGGGAGCATTGCATTGTGAGATGGGCTAAAATGCAGGGGGGAGTTAGAGTTTTAGCTTGCTCTTTTGGCTAGCTGTGTTGAGACTTTGCCTCTTTCTAGAGGAGCTGGTCCTTTGCTTCTAGCATAGTTGTGTTGAGCCCTGCCTCTTTCTTGAGGGGCCATGCTATTTTGATCGGTTGCATTGAGCCGTTGTTCATGTTTTTGGGGACCGATTTTTGGCTTTGATATTTCTCATACCATGTGGCCTGTCTTGGTTTTATCTAGCTTCTTGGTCACTTGGGTGAGCGTTCGGGTTTTGCTTCTCAAACCATTTCTTTGTGGTTGCTTCTTGTCAACTCAGTCATCAAGGGGGAGAAAATGTGCAAACCAAGTTCTTGGGGAGAATTTATTCAAACCAAGGATCTTGGTGACATTTGTGTACAGCCAAGTTGACATGCACCTTGGTTTGCTTTGTGATGAGCAAGTGATATTGGTTTTTAAAATGGGTTTGATTGCTTTTCACCTTATGTTTGCTCTTGTCAGGCGGCCTTTTGTTTGCGTTTCTTGGCTTTTGGACGTTTGCTTGAGTTTTAGTTGCTTCTATACCATCTTTTCGACAATGCACTCATCAAGGAGGAGATTGAGAGGTCAAGCCTCACAATATGAGTTTGAGAGTCAAGTTGAGAAGTGCCTTGACCTTATTTGTGTGATGATAGCATTTTTGGGTTGGTTTGGAGCTTTGCCGTGTTAGCTTCTTCAGACTGTGTGCTTAAGAGTTTTGGCTAACCAAAGTGTTGGGTTGGTGTGTGTTGTGTTGTGTTGAGTTGGCGTGTGTATCACAGTTTGTGTTTTTGTTCGTGTCAATGATGTGTAGGTAAAGTCCTCCTAAGTGTGACGTAAAGGCAGCGCCCAAGTGTTACCGGGTGTGACAAAGTCCTTCGAGTGCGACTGAAGGCAAAATCCCACCTAAGTATGACCTAGTGGTGGCGGCCAAGTGGTATCGGACGTGACGAAGTCCATCAAGTGTGACTGAAGGCAAAAGCCCACCTAAGTGTGACCTGGTAGAGGCACCCATGTGTTACCGTGGTGTGACAAAATCCCTACCGAGTGGACTGGTAGGTGATTCAGGCTACGGTCTGGGTTAGGCTTGGCCCATAAGTTTGACTTGGGTTCGTGATGGTGTCGTGAGCCATAAAATCACTCAATATGAAGCCCAACAAGCGTTTGCTAGTTCGAGTGTCAAAACCAGAGACCAGAGATCGTTCGCCAATTCCATCATTAAAACCGGAGCTACCACGAGTGGTGGGCCCCATAAGCCCACAAACTGGCAGACCTCAAGTTGGCGGACATGTGGCACCATCGCGATGCTTGCATTGATCCGAAGAAAAGTCATCAAGACGAGGTGGCCATTTGATGCGAGGAAGGCTAAGCTGGACGGTTGTTTCCCTGCGGTGCTTTAGGTGTGTGTGCTTCTTGTAAGGGCACTTTGGTCAAAAGCCAAAGGCCTATGTAAGTAGATGTGGGCTGTTGTAGGTAGCCATTCCTCTCCATCCCTTTGAGTTGGGTCCTCTCATTTGTTCTTTTGAGAGTTAGGTTAGAGTTTGGGAGGAAGAGAGGGAGTGGCTCTTGTCCTTGAGCTTCTTGCCATCCATGTTTTGCTTTCTGCATGGAGTGGCTTGTAACCTGACCTCTTGATGAAACCAAAGAAGTAATTTCATCCTCTTGTTGGTCTCTCCTCCCTTTTGCTTCGGTTTTGCCCCGTTTGCATCTAGTTCTTGGATTTTGGGGATTTTTGGGTTCAAGTGTTCAAGGGTTGTGTTATTTATGTTTTGGGCTTGCTTTGACATGGTGGAATACATCTAGCCTAGTGCTAAACACCCATCAACCACGAGCAGCCTTGGATTTGGATTTCTTGTGCTCTTTGACTTTCCCCTTCCCGTCTGCCAATCTTGGATGATTGCTCATGAATCTCGAATCTTTTGGAGTAGATCTTGTGGGAATGTGTTCATGAGAGTCTGGTGATCCTTTCCCCCAAGTTTCATTAGTTTTGGAGATTGTTTGGTCGAGATTTCCCTTCTGGAGCCAACTTCATCATGCTGATTCTAAGTGCACTGGATAGTCCGGGGCCTATCACCAAATAGTCCAGTGACCTTAAACTTGTCCAAATGAACTGATTTTTTTTCTTATTTATTCCCCTTGTTTTTGTGAGCCTAGGGTTAAATTTTCAAGATTGTTGGAGTTCATTTGACTAGGTTTTGGTAATTTTCTTTTTTAGATCAGTCTGCTTGAAAATAGGCTATCGGACTATCCGACAAGGGGTGTTGGACAGTCCGGTGTTGGCAGTGTTTTTGCCCCCAGATTTGGCTTAAGTTGTTCCAAGGGCTTGTGGCTCGTTCGAGGTGGTTTTGGGGGTGTCTAGGTGCTTTTGTAAGGTCTTTAGAACCTCGTCTGCTAAGAGTTCTTGGCATTCAGTCGACTACCTTCTTTTGTGTTGTTTAAGTTTTTCTGGTCTTCATACTGGAGAAGCCTGCACGCACTTGACAAGCTGGCGTGGGGGATCGGACAAGCCGGTGTGTGGGAGCACCTGGCTAACCACCGGACAATCTGGTATTGGTGACTGGACAGTCCAGTCCAGTCCTACGCAAGGGTGGAGGATGGCAAAGTGACTTCCGCGGAAGTCAAGCAACCACGGTCGGGTCTCCGGATATCCCCAATACACACCCACATGAGCCCTTCTCTCACATAGTCTGTGACTACGGCCTCGCCCACGCAAGGGTAGAGGATTGTCGGGGCCGTTGGGGTCTTCTGAGTCCTTCTCACGGAGCTACCCCGCGTTCTCCATTATGGGAAGCTTTTGGCCAACGTGCCGAGGGCCTTCCTCTCTCTCACAAGCAAGGTGGCGGCCACTCCACACTCCGGAGGGCCTCACAAGACTTACAGCCATACTTGTACACAAAGACTTGCACGCAGGCACGTAGGATAGACAACAATGCCTAAGCAAAGATGCACTACGCACTAGCTATTCCGGGATGTGTCTAGTTATGCTCTAGTGATGGTTGGGCTCACAGAATGTGTTCCTACACTTCAAATGGGCATGGAGAATGTGTCTCAACACTACATTGAGCTTAGGAATCACCAACCATGTTGTGGAGGCTAGCCAAGGGGGTATATATAGGACACACCTCCAAACTAGCCGTTGGAAGCCTTCTTCCCTTTTCTGCATGACCACTGGACCGTCCAGTGCATGTATTTGGCCAGCTATTGAGGCGACCGTTGGACGTGGAATCCAACCATTGGACCCACCGGACCGTCCGGGCGTGTTGGAGCTTGGGTCTTCAACTTGCAATGTCTTCTGTCCAGATCGTTCGGTGGACCACCGGACCATCCGGTGCGTTATAGCACTTGGACTTGGTCGCTCCATCTTCACTATCTATAACATCCTGTGGTACCACTGGACTGTCCAGTTTGTGTAATCCGCACCGAGGCTTGAATCTTCAACTTTGGGCTTCCTCTACTCATCGGACCGTCTGGTAGGCACCACTTGACTGTCCGGTGCGTGAAAAATTCTGGCCCACTGACCGGTTAGTGGGACTGCTATGTCAGGACTTCACGCTTTCAATGTTTGATGGCTTGGCTCTTCTCTTGTGCTTTTTAGGTATTCCTTTGATGTGTTTGTACCCCAAGTCCACCTTTTGCACCCTGGGACTTAAACAAAAACACTTGCATTAGTCCCAAATGGCGCGTGTTGTCAACTCAACCACCAAAATCACATTAGGGAGCTAAGCAAAAGGCTTAAGGCCCATTTTCTTTACATCTTTTTTGCCATGCTTTGACTAGCGTACTTTTCTTTTCATAATTTGCCATTTTCTTTTTGACTGCTCCACCCTCCCTCGTTTTGATTTGGAAGGAGTATAGTTAAAGGTATTGTTTGGAGATGTATGAGTGCTATACCTAGGATAGGTAAATGCATATGGGATGGTGTATTTTTGCTCCAAGGATCAACATGATCGTGATGATTCCATTTAATGAGACTCAAAATATGACAAAGCTCAAAACAATACTTAAGAAGCGTACATAAGCTGGGCCTAGATATTTTCATTGTATTTGGCTCTGGTAGGTAGGGGTCTAAATGGATATCCGAATTCTGAACAAATTTGATTTAAAAATCTATACATAGAATGAATTTTGTGCTAATTTTTATGCATTTTAACAATTTCATTATAAAAAATAAAAATATAAAATTGGATGAAAACATTTATGCCTTATTTTCTTTCAATATAGAAAATTTTTAAAAAGTATCCGTATCTGATCGTATCTGAATATGATTATGTCACAACTCATTTTAGCAAATATAAAATAGATTTTGGATCCATTTTTTTATGGACGTTAACAATCTTAACACCAGAAACAATAATATAAATTTGGATGGAAAATTATATCTCCTATTTGCTCAGCATGGATGAAAAAAGACTATCCGGATAATTATCATATTACACCCCTACTGGTTTCAAAACAAGAGAGAACTTTATTTTTTTCAAAAGAATAAACCTGAGATGTTCATCTTCCTAAGAACATGTGAGAGCTGGTCCATTACTTAGTCATATCATTTCTCATAACAACCTAGACAAAGTTATGCAAATGACATCCATAGAGTAGAAGGTAAGGTTCACAATTTGATAGACACAAGCTCGAAATTAAGCTAGGCATGCTCATTGCATAGATAACTAATCAAGAGCATGATAGAGCAACTATCCATCATTCCCATAATGAAGGTAATATATCAAAGGTGGGAGTTGATTTTATTAACACTTTTTTGACTTAATTAAACAAGAATAAAATAAGCATTATTGTTCTAGGTGGTGCTTACTTCTCGATTCTTCGGACAATAGGACTGGTAGGACGATCGAATGGTTCTGCTGTCTTGCTTGAAAGGGAGAGAGATTGATGTACGGGGGTCTTACTTTGAGTGGAAAGAGTTGAGGAGGCATGCTCACGTCGATGATAGTTTACATTCCCCCCAAGCTTCAATGAAGCTAGGGGTTGTGGTAGTAGTAATGGTTGTAGAACTCATTATCATCGGTGATGCTGGCTTCCATTTGTTCTCTTGGTTCCCAGTGAATGTTGCTGTTGGATCATAGCCATCATCCATGATACAGGTATGTTGACTGATGGTTTGCACCTCCTCGTACAATTATGGGTCATATTGACCATGGAGGTTCATCCCATCCATAGCGGAGTTGATCACTGCCATGTTGTCAGTGTTGAATCGTGTAGATGCTGATGGACCTACATTCCTGTGAAAACCTTGTGACGTACCTGCAGTGTAGTACTTGGAGGCATAAGGTGGTTGGTGGTGTGAAGCACCACCACCTCTGTTGCTGTAGTACCACGGTCTAGCCATGCTGTGCCGGAACCATGAATGATCCATGCTTTGGCTAGCCCCAAATGATGATGTTGTGTGGGGCGCCCAAGATGGGTCGGCATCGCCATCACCATCTTCTTCTTCTTCCCGTTGATGCTCCTCGTCTCTACGTCTCTGATCTCATTTCATGACACCCACAAAGCTTTATTGTGGTTCCTCCATGTCAAGCTGCATGGTTAGGCTTGCTACCTTGTTCAAATTGAACTGCGACGCTGGAACTGGAACCTTAAAATTGTGGCGAAAGTAGGTCATGATAAGTTACCTTTCTTATCTGCCTGCAAAAAGTGCCTTTTGGTGACGTGCTGTTCACCCACAAGATGTGATAAATCATTGGGAATGTATGTGAGCTGGGCATTTGCTAAGACATCCAGACTAGATGCAATCCTTGTCACAAAGAACATGATGGTGATGGGAGTGTTAACTTTCCATAAGTCCATCTAATGATGTACCATATCTAGAATAGGGGCATAGTGTTTCTTTTTACACATTGCATAAAGACATTTTAAATCTTCATTACCAGAGCAACATTGTATAAAGGTTTGATGAAATGCTACCAAACTTTGCTGATAATCCAAGGAATGTGAGGTTTGCATTGAGCACTGATGGAATGAATCCATTTGGAGATAGGAGTAGCACACATAGCACTTAGCCAGTCATCCTGACCATATACAATCTCCCCACGTGGATATGCCAGAAGCAGAAGTACTTGTTGCTATGCATCCTGGTACAAGGCCCTAAATAGCCTGGTATTGACATTGATGTCTTTCTCCAGCCTTTGATGGAAGACATGATGAAGCTTTAGGAAGAGGGTTTCAAGATATGGGATGAGTTTGCTATGGAAGAATTCACTATAAGACTTATTATAATAGTTACCATTAACAATTATCCACTTTTGTTCTCCCTCTCTGGATAGATCAAAGGGAAGACCGGATGCCTAGTGTGCTTGGATGGCACTTCCTTTTTGTTTCTAGATGGGTCAAGAAAAATTGTGTACACAAGGTACCGGTATTTCTTAATTGAAGGGCGCAAGTACCACAAGAGGAAATTCAATAGATGCTTTGATGGCAACGTAGAGTTAGCTTCTACACCTACCAAAAGGAACAACACCAAACATATTTTTGATATGGCCAAGACGATAAAGGTTCACTACGGGAAAAAGGTAAAAAGAAGCAAAACTAGCAACGAAAGTGGCCCACCATTCAAGAAGTTGTTGATCTTCTTTAAGTATTTACCATATTGGTAGGACTTACAGGTTGGGCATGCAATTGATTGTATGCATCTGAAGAAGAATGTGTTTGATAGTACTATCGGTTTGTTGATGGACATACCTGGAAAGATAAAGGATGGACTAAAATCACATAGAGATCTAGTCACACATGGGATTAGGATGGAGCTCCACCCGATAGAAAGTGGAAATGGGAAATTCACTCTCTTGCAACAAGCTAGAACTTGACGCAATAAGAGAAAAGGGCAATATGCCAGAGCATAATAGGATAAAAGTGCCAACTGTTTTTTCATCGAACATCAAAAGACTAGTGTCATTGAAAGATTGTCCATAAGTAGGTACAACACTCACGATGATGCTGACGGTCTTCCTAGCTATTGCAATTTTGGTGGTAAAGATGGTTTATGTGAGAATGGTTATTACTCAGTTGTGCTACATATTCAACAGGCTCTCAGAGAAAGTGATCTTTAAAGAGGAATTGGACACATTACAAACTTTTGTGACAAAGACAATGGCCTGACTTGAGATGTGCTTCCCACCATTGTTTTTGACATAATGCCACCTCATTGTCCACATGGTTGATTAGATACGTGCGTTGGGTCTTTATTACATACATGAATGGGTCTTTATTACATACATGAAATGTGGACATATGAGCATTTCATGTCCACTCTCAACCAATACATTCTTAATCGTGCTTGCCCAGAGGGGTCCATGATATAGGCCTATTGTACTGAAGTGGTAGTTGAGTACTGCCAGGATTACTTGAAGGATAAGAAAGGTATCGGTGTAGTTGCATCTCGATGTACAGGAAGGTTTGGTGGGAAAGGCACAAGAGGGAAGAAAACTTTTATCGACAATGATTACAAAGAAGTGGGAAGACCACATCAAAGTGTGCGCCGACAACTTTCTATGATGTCCTTGTACATTGAGCAACACCTCCATCTTATCCGTATAGAAGCCTATGGCAGATCAGAGGCTTGGGTAATGAAAGAGCACAAGATCTGATTCATGAGATGGCTTATGGACTTGGCTATACCAGAGGGAGAAACCGAGGAAGAAATTACTGTGAAAAGATTTTCTCTTGGTCCATCTGCATAGGTGACAAAATGGCAAGCATATGTCACTAATGATTACACATTCTACACATTTGAGAAGGATAAGAAAAGTGCATGCCAAAATAGTGGGGTTAGGATTGAGGCCCTTGATACAATGGGACAAAAGGTCACATACTATGGATTCATAGAGGATATATGGGAGTTGGACTATGGACTCAATATTCAAATTTCTATCTTTTGGTGCCAATGGGTCACATACCCACAAGGTGTATAGGCACAACTGTTGACCTAGCAAATGTAGGATAAAAACATGACCAATGTGTACTTGGTTCACGTGTTGCACATGTTTTGTACTTGCGAGACCCAGTCTTAACAAGGAGAAACGTATTGTTGTATCGGGCAAACAAAATATCATCGGAGTTGATGGAGTGCAAGATATTGAGGCATACAACGAGTATGAAAACTTACAACATTTTACAGATCTACCAACAAAGATTAAAGTTGTAGAATCAAGCATAAAGAATGACACACCCTGGCTATGCTTCGATGGAGAACTGAAAATTGTAACCGGCTAATTTGTCTTTTAGTAACTCTCAATATGTAATATGTCAAAATGTAGATTGCAAGGGTATGAAAGAAACACCAACACCCTTTGGAGTTTCTTGCCCAAACATTTTTGAGGAGGCCACATTGACATATGTTGCCCCTCCACCAAATATCATGAATTTCTGAGGCTATTTGTGTATTATTAATTTATTTCTATAGTAAATCATGAAAATGCAATTAAATTTATAAAATATTGCTGTATTATCTAAAAAATATAAATATGCTACCATGACTAATAAACATGCTATACAAAGCTAACCTAATGTCCCCACATGAAAACGATAAAGTGAACTATGGGTCATGTTAAAACTTGGATGGTCACGATGACTTCACATGTAACTTCAACTATGAGTAGAAGCCATTTCAAAGAAACATCAGCACATATTATCAGGGGCGGTGCGTAGGATGAACCGCCCTCTCATAATATAATATCAGGGCGATGCGTAGGATGAACTCCCCTAAAAATAAGTTATCGTGGGCGGGTCAAACGATGCACCGCTCCGCATATTGTTATCACAGGCGGTGTATAAGCTCAACAGCCCTTGATAATACCGCCCCCTACATAATTCTTGGCACGTGAACCGAAATTTTCCTAAGTCCCCGACACTAAAAATTGAACCCTATGCCGCCAGGCTACAAAATTTTGCCGCCCCCCCCCGCACCACAACTAACGCAGTTGACCCCGCTACAACTGACTCCGTCATCTTCCCCTATCACGCCACCACTGGAATTGATGCCTCGTTCCTTGACCCCGCCGTCGGAATCTACGCCTCCTTCCCCGCACCCGACGCCGACTGTGACGCCTCGATCCTCGTCTTCCCCTACCCCAGCTTGCACCACTGACAGACTCCTCACCTTTCCGCTGGAAGAACCAACCGCGCACTGCGCCTCCTCGTCTTCCTCTCTGTGTGAGCTTTTCTTCAATATTTAGTTGATGCAAAATTGCTGTCATGTTTGGGTTATTAGTTGATGCAAAGGAAATTGTTCATGTTTGTGTATGTGTGAAAACAAAATTTTGGTTTTTGCTTCCTGTTGATGCATTATTTACATATATATGTATAAAAATGTTTATTTCCTGCGTATAGGTTCATGAATATAGATTCTATTGCTTTTAATGTACTCTTATGTTATGATAATTGTCGATTTTGTTGGAAAATGGATCGGCATATTGGCAAGCCGAAGGTGTCCCCAATGAACGAGATGCAACATTTGCTGGCCACATGAATAACGAATTTCTTGAGGATGTACTTGGAGATGGTGAGGCTGAAAATGAGGTAGAAGAATATATTGTTGAAGAGCCATTTGCCGATGCAATACAGGCAGACAGAGTTGCCAGAGAGCTCGCAAAAGATCCAAATTATGATCCCAACGCCGAGGTAGTTGTACATAGTCAATTAATAATGATGTGTATACATAAAATCGACTGTGCTAACCATATGATCTCCCTGGCCCACATGATTCCCACAATGGTTCTGAACTTGGGCAATAAATGGAAGAAATAATGGGGGTTTGCTTCGAAGCACAAAAGAGATGTAGGCAACATAGCAAGAACAAAGTGACAGACATGATTTACACAATGGCTTGGTTGGGCCCCACTGGGCAGCCAATCGACCCTCCAGCAGTGACTGCCAAATTCAACAATGCCATAGGAGCTTTAGTAAGGAAATGGTTGGATCCATCGATCCAGTATTGGAGGCTTGTGCCAGGTGGTACAAAGAACTTCCTTTGGACAGAGTTGCAGAAAGTTTTCCAGTTCCCTAGAGGAATAGAGGAACTTGCCCGATCTTTCGTGATGAAGCAGGTAGGTTTATCCTTTCGGCGTTGGAGGCCAGAGTTGAACAGCAAGTGTTTGCAGCAGGGTTAGACACCTTTCAATAACTATGGCAAAATTACGCAGGAAAAATGGGATGCTTTCGTTGCAGCAAAGACAATCGAAGATGCTCTAGCCCTAAACAAACACAATTCTGAGCAGGCAAAGTCGAATATGCTCCCTCACTACTTGGGCACGACTGGGTGCAAGGGGTTGGCAAAGAAAATAAGGACGCAACAACTAGGTTCAGCACCAGATGATTCAATGTAGGAAGATCCGTACGACAGCCTTAATGAATGTTCATACAGTTGGATCAACGTGTGAGAGAAGCATGGTAAGTTTGACAAACCAGAGACAGAAGAAGTTGTAAGGAAAATTTTAGAATTCAACCAGCGACAAAAGGCCAACAGGTTGTAAGCATCTAGGCCCCTATTTGGTGTTTTGGTAATTAATGACAACATGTGTGGACTAACAATTTCCTTGAGAAGATTGAGTATATAGGTTGGTCCATACAAAGGAGAAATACACCGAGAGCTTTGGAAGCTAATGTGGATTCTTGGGTATGAAAGCTCAAGGCAAAGGTATATTATAGGTTTTTGTTTTGAACGGCCAAGAGGTGTTTAGAGAAGAATATTGACCGGATTAATAGGCTAGATAGCCGTACTATCAAGATGGGTCAATATCTTTTACTTGACGGTCTTATAGTGCCTCGTCACTCATATAGTTGATACATTTGCATAAGGGCCAACTTCGCTTCGTTTGTGAAAGAAAAAAATTCATTTCAAAAGCTGTTTTGACTGGGCTAATTTTTAGAGTGGCAGACTGTCCAACCTTATGAGGCAGACTGTCCACAGTTGAGAAGCAAAATTCCCATCAGAAAGGGTCTGCTCGCTGCTGGTTTTTGTGCTTCTACTGCAGCTTGTCTGGCCTCGGGTGGCGGACTGTCCACAGTACTAACTGGAGTTTGGATCAGGGAGCTGGTGGGTTCTGCCGAAGTTTTTCTTGTGAACTGCGGATTGTCTGGGTGTCTTAGGGCAGACTATCCTCAGGTCTTCTATCCTGGCTCCTCCAAAGCAGCAGAATGCATGGTGTTTGTAGTGCGTGAACGGCAGACTGTCCGGGCCCTGTGGGCGGACAGTCCGCATTTCATTTTTAAGTGACTCTGACAAGCATTTTTTACAAAACTAGCCGTTGGGTTTCAAGTGTGGACCATCCGAGGTTTGTATTGCGGACGGTCCGGTATTTCCCTATTTTCACGAGTTTCTCTCATAATGGCTAATAGAGGAGAGGGGGAGTTTATATATTGTGCCCAAGGGCAGGGCACCTCTTTTGGCCATGGAACACTTGTTGAGCACTCTTGAGCTTTCTTTCTCCTCTCTCTCTCATTCATATTGCTTGGGATTGCATTCTAGCGAGATCGAGAGCATCCTAGTGCTTTGCATCAATTGTGTGAGCTTTGAGGCACTCGGAGTCCAAGCAAGCATCATTGGCTTGTTACTCTTGGAGGTTGCCGCCTCCTAGAGGGCTTGGTGGAGGTTCCCCGTTGAGCTCTTCAAGGAAGATTGTGAAAGAGCCATAATGGTGATTGTGAGAGGCATTGTGCTTGTCTCAGTAGAGTGGTGAAAAGCAACTCTAGTGGAATCAAGGTTTGAGAGATTCATTAACCAATCCGGCTCAAAGATCAAGCGGAGTCTTGATAGAGGAGCATCGGATGCTTTGAATCCACCTCAATGTGGATTAGGGCTGACCGGCAAGTCATTGATACCACGGGAAAAATTTGGTTTCTTGTGCAGTGATTTCTTTGCTCACTTTACTTTCAGGTATTTACTTTTAGCATTTACTCTACTAGAGATTGAATTGCTATCTTATCACCCTAGGTTACAAACCCACTTAGCTCAACATAGGCTTGAAGATTTAATTCTCTTCTGGTTTTAATTAAATTTGCCTAGTGTCTTTGATTTTAGTTAAAACCGTATATTCACCCCCTCTAGCCGGTAATCTCAATCCTACACAGGTTCATCCCTGATAGGGAGAAGGATGCAGTAACCCTCAGCCTAGGCAACAAGGAGCATAGAGGCTGTGTGCGAGGCATATCATCCATGGTTACTCAGAAGGAAGGGTTCGTTCAAGATAGGCCTAGATATAAGAGGAATGATCGGTTCTAGGACATGATCAGAGAAGAAGACATGATCGTATTTGCAGAATAGATGGTTATTTTCTCAGTGAACATGGGCATTCAATTTGAGAGAGTGTCTGATCAGTCTATGGCCATTACTTCCTCGGCTGAACTGGTTCTGAGCTTGGTTACCAATGAGGTGGATCAATTTACTAGGCCAACACCTTGCTCTTTAATAATTCCTTTGGGTACGTGGGCAATGCATTGGCTCTTCCCGGTAATATGTTTCATGGACCTCCTACCCCACCCGAATATATTAGGGTCCAAGTGCTTTTTGATCGACCCTAACAATGAGGAAGAACGAATGGACATCCCTATGCCAGAGAGGATACACTTTCTTAGACAAGCTGTGAACAAATTCATATTATGGAGCAAGAATGAAATTCTCATGATGCCTCTAATCGGTCAAGGACAATATGATCAATAGGGGCTGAGAGCGGGTACAAATCAATAGGTTCCGAAGGCAGCAAACCCACCCTCTCCACCTCCAGCGAACCCTCCATCTCCACCTCCTACGAACCCTTCTCCACCTCCCTCAAACCCTCCATCTCCACCTCCAATGATCCCTCTGTCTCCACCTCTAGCGAACCCTCCGTATCCACCTCGCACGAACCCTTCTCCACCTCCCGTGAACCCTCTGTCTCCGCCTTCGGTGAACACCCTATCTCGACCTCCATCAAACCCTCCGTCTCCACCTCTTGCGAACCCTCTATCTCCACCTCCTGGCAAACCCTCCATCTCCATCTCTCGCAAACCATCCATCTCCAACTCCCGCAAACCTTCCACCTCCACTGTTGGTGAACCATCCGTCTCCACCTCCCGCGAACCCTCCTCCTCCCCAACCTAAAGCATCAAAAGGTACTGAGATTCCAAAGAAAATACGTAGTTACAGAAAGGCGGTGTCAAAGGAGACAACAACTTGGCTAGCAAGCATGAAGAACAAAAAAGTGGTAGCAGTAGCCAAGAGTGGAAAAGGCAAGGCCAAGGACACGAAAGAAGAAGAGGCAAGGGAGTCTAAATAACATTGCAGATCTTTCGGATTATCCATAATTTTATTGCCACATAAAGCTTTTCCTCCCAGATTGGGCCTTGATAAAAGTGCCACATGAAATGGCAAGGTTCCACGGTTGAATCATGAGAGCCATGAAACTTGGGATCAATCTGATCGCAGCACGATACAAAGGCCAATTATTTCAAACATGGAGCATTCATTTCCTAAATATCGGCTCAACGACCTGTAATTAATGTTTCAGCTGGATAGATGGACATCAGTTTAATGACTACTTGGTGCCTGTAAGTTCATTGATCTATAAACATTTATAACCGATCTCGTAAATTCACTTATTGTACATTACATGTTAAAAGTGCTTTATCTGTAGAATGCAAGTTCAAATGGCAGCGATAATGGGTATGAAGGTGAGGTTCCTGGACCCAAACCCAATTTCCATGGAGAAACGCACACACCTACTCTACTTACCAGATAACCACGAAGACCTAGCATCAGGTGCCACAAAAAAAAGCAAAACAAGAAATCTGGCAGAAACTCACGAAAGATTGTAGGATGCATATGGAGGCATATATTTGCCTCACAATGGAATTCTATGATCAAGAGGGTGTGGACGGCATCCACATATTTGTCTATATAAGATGCACTTTCGCACTGATTATTTATCTTATGATTTTTTAGCGAATACTGGATTTGTCTATTGATAACACCCAAGTTAAGCAAAATCCTCATCCTCGACTCCTTGGATTATGAGATGAAGAGATATAAAGAAATATTAGGAATTATACAATTTTAAGAAACACATGTCCTTATGATCGTTCTTCAATCATCTATACACTATGTGAAAGTAACTTAATTAGTTATGTATGGTTCTTGATTCATATACCTCAATAGAGCTTTCAAGCAACTTCTTGAAGTCATTTTGGAGGACTCGTGGTGAGCAGATTGCAGTTCTAGAGGCTGAGTGCTTAACGTTGAAGGTATGCTGAATAATTTGCTTTACTTTGGCTTCACTTACTATGAGCTTTACTCAAAGACTGTTATTGGCAGCGGCATGAAGAGTTCTGTTGTCAAGTAGATGACTCTCTTTGCTCTTTGCAGGCGAAAGACATGTCGAGAGGCAGCTGGTCATCCTCGCTGCCACCAATCAAGGAAGGCGAAGCTGGGTCCTCTTCGCAGCTGCATGTCAAGGACAGCAAAGTTGGGATCTCTCAGCAACCTATCCAAGGGGGTGGTGATGGTGATTGAATGACACCAACTGGGAGTAGGTGTAGATTAGTGTTTAACAATGCATTGCCCTATGTATAAATTAACTTGGTGGGAAACGATGCTAATTTTTGGGGTCCCTGCGCAGGTTCTGGGGTTTGGGCCTGCGCGATCGAAGATGTAACTACTATTATGATGAACTATCAAGACTTCTTCATTTCTTGTTCGATTTGGGAGCGCTTTCATGAGAAGTTTCTGGCATGCAATTTTTCTGATTTTGGGTACTAGAAATTGATGCGGTAGGATCTTCGCAATGCTAGCACCAAGCATTTTTTCAGGCATTTTTGTGAAGATCGGTTGGAGCATCATCAGGTTTTGAGTGAGAGGATAACCCAGCGTGAAATTAGTTTGATGTGACGCGGTGTTTTTGCTCCGCCGCTTGGGCTGCTGGAGCCGAAGCCGGAGTCTGTTGAGGATTGTGAGATAGGTCCTCTAGAATATGCCTATCGGGCTCCCTGCTCTTCTTCGACTGGCATGGAGATAGTTTATGTCGAAGAGGATTTCTCTTCGGATTTACTTGAGTTTTTAGAGTCAAAGCAAATTAATGTTCAGTATGCTTCTCGGTTTTTGGTGGTGTTGACCTCCTATTGTAGGGATGTGGTGGACGCAGTGAAGAATGGGAGGTGATGTCCTTCAAGGAATTTGAAGCATTTGTTGATGTAATTTTGGACAATACTATTGATGTTCTTGACGAAATGTCCGTAAATGTTGCCCAAAGTGTTGTCGGGGAATAAACATGTGTATAGGTGGTTCGTTGTGCGATGTCCTTTTAATTGACATCAATTACATCAATTATTGCTATTTGCCATGCTATTTCATTTTTGATCCCTTGTGTCGCTCGGCTACCATTAGGCCTATTATTGCGTACCTTTTGCTTTTCCTTGTGGCGAGTATCTTTGTATGTCCGACACCTTTGTTGTTGTGACTATTATGACTTTCGGTGCTTTTTATAACAGACATCTTCGCAAGAGCGGCCGACACCTTTGTACGCGTGATTGCCGCGCGTTATCCTGCAGCCCCTCGAGCTGCTATAAGTAAAGGTGTGGTACTTGTTCGTATCCGCACCGGCCGTTTCCAGAGCAGAGTGATGGGGTTTGTTGTGAATAAGGCTTTTCTTCACCTGGGCTATTTGTATTGCAACTCTTTGGGTGCTTTGGATCATAAGATTCTCCTAAGCTTCTTCCATGCCAGGTTGTACTTGGTTTGAGATCAAATCATGACTATGGAGCTGCTTGCCTTTAGGAAAGCGTTGGTGGGCGGTGGAGACATTGTTGCCAACCTCCATTGTATCTGAGGTTGCTGGCAAGTCCTTGCGGTGATGGTGGATATCCGCCGTGTCACTGAGATTTATCGTGACTCAGCATTGCTGTCATTGCCGTTGTAATAGTTTTGTACTTCGCGGTTTGGTAGAGCTTTGCTTCGTTTGATGTGTTGGCAGCTACTGTGAAGCGAGCTCCCCTCAATCCAAGGAGCAATGTATCTTCGGGAGTTTCATGGAGTAATTTAATTGTAATAAATTATTGTTATTATAATTAATTATTATTATTATTATTATTATTAGCCTTTTCTAGGTGCGCGTCCTTGATCCTCGGTTAATGGTATTTATTCTATCTTCTCGCTACCCCTTTTCTGGATGCGCGTCCTCGATCTTCGGTCAACGATATTTATTCTATATTCGCGCTACCCCTTTTTTTAATGCACGTCCTTGATCTTCAGTCAAGGATATTTATTTTATCATCGCACTATCCCTTTTCTGGATGCACGTCCATGATCTTCGGTCAAGGATATTTATTTTATCTTCTGCGTCATCTCCGCAAGTTAAGTTACGTAGGCACATAATGCCCCTTGTGGCATTTGTGGCTGCCAACTTAATTTTTCGCCAAGAATTTCGTACGACCGAAGTTGAGGTGGGGATACTTTCCATGTGCCAGGGTCCCTGCCGTGCTTTGGTTTATTATTTTCGAGCACGTCTCGCTGTTTTGGGCAATCGAGTTCCATTCATGGTACTCACCTCATTAAAAACCTCACCCCTTCACTGACGAAATTGTTGTCTAACGAGAGGTTGCCCTATGAGGAAAAGAGTACGAGCGCCCATACAGTTTGTTATATCAGTGTAGCTGGAATGTTACAAGAAAAAAGTGTAAAAAGGAAAAATTACAGACTTCGGATTTACACGAAGTATTCTTTTAGCATGTCGATGTTCCAGGTGTATGGCAGTTCTTCACCAACCAAGGTGCTTAGCTTGTATGCTCCTTTGCTTGTTTCAGTTGTGATGTACGGTCCTTCCCACTTGGAGTGCATCTTGGACTTGTCTCTTGTTCTTTTCTTGAGTATGAGATTTCCCGAAGATATGTGTCTTGGCTTGACTTTCTTGTTTCTCCATCTTCTCGTTTCTTCTTGATAGCTTCCAATGTCCTGGATTGCTTTTAATCTTACTTCTTCGAGTGAATCTTTGTTTGTCATTAGATCTTCGTCAGTTCCTGGATGTTTGACTCTGTATGACTTGAGTTTGATTGATTCTGGAGTCACTGCTTCTTCGCCGTATAGGAGGCGGAATGGTGTAAACTTAGTAGTTCTTGATTCTGTGGTATTGTGAGACCATACTACTCTTGGTAGTTCTTTGATCCATTTGCACTTCGGCAGTTCTGTGATATTTTTCTTGATGCCAGTGAAAATTATGCCATTTGCTCTTTCAACTGCTCCATTAGACTGGGGGTGGTAGACAGATGCGAAGCATATCTTGGTTCCTATTTTGGAGCAGAATTGTCTGAAGCTTGTGCTGTCGAACTGTTTCCCATTGTCGACTGTTAACTCTCTCGGCACTCCGAAGCGACATATGATATTTTGCCAGAAAAGCTTCTGCAATGCTGAGGGAGTAATTTTCTATAGTAGTTTTGCTTCGATCCACTTCAAGAAGTGTTCAACTGCAACTGCGTCATAGCGATTGTTTCCTTGTTTCTGTGGTAATGGGCCCACTATGTCCATTCTCCACTTCGCAAGGGGCCATATTGGGGGAATTAGGTGTATCTCTCGGGACGAGTAATTGTTGTACCTGAAGAACCCCTGGCAATTGTTGCAAGTTCTTTCGAGGTAGTCCGCATCCATCACAGCCGAAGGCCAATAGAAACCTTGTCTGTTGGCCTTTGATACCAACACCCTTGTACTTATATGCGAAGAGCACCAGCCACTGTGTATCTCTTCGAGTAACAGCTTCCCCTCTTTCCTTGTTATGCATTTAAGAAGTGGGGCGCATACTCCACTTCGATATAGATTGTCATTCAGTATGCAGTAGTTCTTTGCCCTTAATTGTATTCTTTGCTTCTCCTATGGGTTCATTTTATCAGTTCGACCTTGTAGTACTGCAACTATGGGTGCTCTCTAGTCTTGTACATGCATTGCCATAATCTCAGTTGCTTTGGCTGGCTTGTTGTCAATTGATCTTCGGGTTAGTGCTTCTACGAAGACATCCGATGGTAAGGGGAGTTTGTTTGAAGCCGCTTGAGCTAAGGAATCTGCTTCTTCATTTTGTGTGTCGTGTTATGCTTTTCACTGATATTTCGGTGAAGTGGTTTTCCATCCGGCGCACTGCTTGAAGGTATTTGTCCATTACTGGCTCTCTGGGTTTGTAACTTTTGTCGGTATGCCCCATGATTAGTTCTGAATCTGTCAGCACTGTTAACCTTTGGACCCCTAGCGATCTTGCCTTCCGGAGCCCCAATAATAGTGATTCATATTCAGCCATGTTATTTGTTGTTCCTTCAAAGTTCAAGTAGGTGACATGCCTAAACTTAGCTCCTTGGGGTGATGTTATTACTACAGAGGCTTTCGATCCTTTGGATTTGTACGATTCTTCACAATGAATGATCCATTCATTTTTGGTTTCTTGTGCAGTGTTCTCGGCTCTTGATGGAGTCCAATCTGCAACAAAATCTGCAAGGACTTGTGATTTGATTGCTGATCTTGTGACAAAGTCAATTCCGAACTCTGCAAATTCTGTTGCTCACTTCGCTATACGACCAGAGGATTGCATGTTTCTGAAGATATCTCGCAGTGGGGGTTCTGGGATGGTTTTAGCTTTTCATTTTTTGCTAGGTTTCTAGAGTGATTGGGCAGTTTTTTGTTGTATGGCCTTTGTCTTCGCCATGAAAGACACATCATAAGGTCTTATTTGAATGACCGAATCTTCCTCGGCCCCGGTTACCTCTGCCCCCTCTTCCTTTGTATGAATTGCCGCTCTAGTCTCTCTCTTGTTGTCTGTCATCTTTGGTTTCGATTGAATTCACATGGGGTAGTTGTCTATTTGTTTTGGGGTGCCTTTGGTCTTCGCTTTCTTGCCTACGCTAGTTGCCTCGGCGTGAGCTTTGGCTTCTTCTATTTCTTGTTGATTTGCAATTGCATCTAATCTTCTTCTTTTGCCTCTGTCAGACTTGCAGTATTCTTGGACTAAATCGAAGAGTTTTTTTTTCACTACTAGGTCTGTTTCTATCCATGTATTCCGCACAGGACCCCATCTTTAATCCTTCTATCATGGCATCGATGACTGTGTCTTCGCTCACATTCAGTGCTTGAGCTCTTAGTTTGACGAAGCGTTGGAGATATTGTTGTAAGGTTTCATGATTCTTCTGCTTCCAATTATGTAGATCTCATGCTGTGTATATTTCTGGCTGAAAACCCTGAAAATTTGCTAATAGCTTATCTCAAAATTGCTTCCAAGAGTACATGATGCCTAGTGGAAGGGAAGTGAACCATTGCTGGGCTGGTTCTCTCAGAGCCATGATGAAAGATTTAGCACAGCATTGTTTCCCCCTGCCGAAGATATCATTGCTCCGTATCTCATAAGGAATTCTTTTGGGTCTGAGTCTCCATCATACTGAGGGAGCAGTGCTGGTATTTTAAACTTTGGGGGCCATGGCATCTGATCTAGCTTTGAGGCTAAGGGTGATGATGCTGGCGCTTCTCTTCGGTGGTTATGGTATCTTTGGGGCCGTCAGTAGGAGTCGTGATGTTCTCTTTCGTATTGATCTTGCTGGTCTTCGTCATCGTCATCTTCAATCTCAACACGCTCGGGTGGTCGACTTTCCAGCATTTGGATTTCATGATGTACTAATTGCATTACTTCCTATAGCTTTTTCTGTTTCTCTCAGAGCTCTTCTTGTCCTTTCTGCTTGATGAGTAGCTATAAATGCTATCTTTTCTTCTGCAACTGGCGTTGGGCTTCTTCATACACTGCTAGTTCCTCTTCCTGCTCATTCCTTGTTTTTGTGTTCCCTTGTTCTACTTGCGACTTGCCTTTGAGTGCCATGGCTTGTTGCACCCTTTCGAATATCTCTATTTCTTCATCGGTGAATGTTGGTTGTATCGGTGCATCTTGAGTTGTTCTTTGATCTTTGTTGTCTTGATTGGCTGCTTCGTTTCATGGGACTCCCCCATTTGAACTTCCTAGGGGATCCTGCAGTACGTTCAATTGTTGATTTTAGTTCGTCGGAGTGACTCTGACGGCCGCAGTTGCTGCTGCCGTTACTGCCGCTGCTTTCTTTTGTGGTGCCATGGTTCGGACACAGTGGGCACCAAACTATTGGGGGGGGGGAACCCGAAGGTCACCCTGCAAGACTCTCAATAGTGTGACGAACTCCCTAGAGGTAGTGTATATTCATTGTTCAATTATCCTGTTCACAGGCACACCCGAGGGTATTTATAGAGGTACAAGCTATAGGAAAGCGAAATTACATTGACACCTTATCAACTTCTAAAAGTACAAAGTGGGCCCTCCAATACGACGTGTCCTCTCGGCTCTTCGGTTGGTCGCCATCTTCGCCCCGAAGCGGCAGACCTTTGATCCGAAGTCACGCCCGGAGCATGGCTTGGGCATCTTACTCCCCGGTACCGCATCATTGCTTCTCTCCTCTGAAGACCATGCCCCAAGGGCACAATCTCCAGGCCGCATGCCCCTTCGCTCCGAAGACTCTGATCTTCTCTCCGAACGTCGCGTAGTGAGGTATGAATCTTCGGGGACGATGGTGTCTTCGCCCCGGGCTTTGCGACGATCCTAGCGAAGATCCTGCCTTAGGGGCTGGTTCTTCGGGGTCGCGCCTCCCTACAGGTCCGCATCGGAACCTCGCGCACCCCAGTTCTCGCGACCTGCACCTGGGCCTGAAAAACTGAGCCACAATATTATTCCCCAACAGGAGGCATCATGCAGATTTTCCAGATAAGATCCGTGTTAAAAAAATTCCCCCCAAGTTGTGTATATACTTTCTGTATAGTATGTTGTTATATGAAGATAAATGATGTAAATCAATACTTGTGTAGTGCCATAAGCAACCACCCCGTACAAATTTGTGTGGATCTATGTGTGCGAGTTCTTTCGGGTCAACGGGCGGTAAAGAACAAACCCGGAAGATGTAAGGCACCGATTAGTACAAGCTCCATCAATTACCTATACATATGCATATACATGTACATAATATCTAATGCGCTCTCTTATATATATCCTTTCCATGCAGATGCCCCCACTCCCTTTTAAAGACAGCTATCTCACCGAGGAAGATCTTATGAACATCGTCGCAAACCTCTGTCGTTTCCTTCATATGAGATGTGCTATGTCAGAGGCGAATTCTTCCATCCAGAGTCTGATCTAGCTAGGATTACATCAGCCAAATCTATTAGGGAGTGGGAAAATAAAGGACTTATTTACTGAGTAATAGGCGTTTTTGTAAGTGTAATTACATAGACTTATTGAATGTTGTACATATATGCAATAAATTGTATTCCGATGTTGTTAAGTACATATGTGATATGGTGAGAAAACTGTACTAACTACATCGTACTACTAGAAGGCAACCACTGCTTTGTTCAAATATTGGCACCGAATATTATGGCCTTTCAAATCTTTGGAAATGAAATATCAGGGCGGTCCAAGCTAGGAACTGCCCCTGGAAATGAAATATCAGGGGCAGTCCATCTAGGAACCACCTCTGGAAATGTAATAGGAGTGGTCTAAGCTACAAGCCGCCCCTAATAATGAAATAGCAGGGGCGGTTTAAGCTACGAGCCACCCCTGAAAATGAAGATGCAGGGGCGGTCTACTCTATGCACCTCCCCTACAAATCGATTTCAGGGGTAGTTGGAAAACCGTGCATCCCTGCTTTTACACATTATCAACGACGTTCACGCACGGGCGGTCCCTGAACCACCCTTGAAAATAGCCCCCAACCGCCCCTTAGTTCCTTTCTGTGCTAGTGTGTTTCTGCAAGCTCTTCGGCTAAAATTTTCTAGCTTGCCTGTTCTTTCTATGTCATCATGCACTTTGCATGAAGATATGCTTTTTGGTTGAATTTTTATTGCTTTTTATTCATGCATTCCTCTAGTCGCATTTTCTGTGTCCTTCGGCTGAGCCTATGGCACACCATCATGTTCTTGCCTTGGTTGGTTCCCTACATGGGAATTGTTCCATCGATTTGTCAAAATCAGTTTCAAGGTTCTAAAACAGTGTCCTGTTTTTTTGAGACAATATGATGCATTTAGAGTTGACATACACTAATATTTAGTGTGGCACAAAAATTTCACATGAATTAATACCATCTAAAATAAAAATGTAGATATGTGAATAGATTTTTATCCAGTGTCATGAAATTTAATACAATTGAGAAGAATTATTTCAGTTTTAAAAGAAATTAACATAAATTAGTATTTGTCTGATGTAGTATATTCTAAAAACCAATTAACCTAAACATATAATTTGATTTGGCACAAGAAAGACATGTATACTTGTGCGTTGTGGCACCTTATGGATTAGTAGTATATTCCTAGTGAGAATGATAATCTTCCAAGGATCTTGAAATTCATAGTTTCGATCCACCATAAGCTTATCACTGGATCATCTACACCAGGGATGGATATACCTGCGGCGGCATGAACAGTGAAGCCCCTGAAACCCTTCGTATAAATTTAGAACATGAATAAAGAAAAAAGATGAAGCAATTGGAGTTCCAAGGAGAGAAAAGAGGAGAAGGTTGAAGAAAAAGAGAGGAGAGTGAAGAAGTGAGACCCTCCTACTTATTTGTTATAGATTCAACACAGATCTACACATCAATCCTGTAAGCATGGACCATGCGCTAAGGGTGCATTTGGAATGGAGGATACACAAAGGAATTCCAAAGGAATGTGATTCTTTTATTTTGATGATGTCATGTACCGTTTAAATTAATGGATTGAAGCCTACGGTTCCTATGGAAACGATAGTGTTTCTTCACAAAGCACAGGAATCAGAAAATTCACTCCAACTCAAATATTTGAGAAGCCCAAGGAAATCATGCGCGTGTGAGAGGAAATTGCGTGCCAGGTTGAGGGAAGACCATACAAGAAGCAAACCAAGATCTTGCTCAACTTGCAACACTGCTGGGAACAGTGTTAGCCTAAACGCTAAAAGGTAAACAATCGGTCACCTACTGTTTAGCCATTATTCGGTGCTAAACGGCTGTTTAAGCACCGAATAATGGCTAAACAGTTTAAACGGTGTAAATGGCCAATTAAATGGAAACGGTCGGCCACTGTTTAGCGTTTAAACGGTGTTTAAACGAACTAAACGGCCGTTTAGGCAGTGGCCGGGAGACATCGCCCGTCGAATCCACGCCTTCCGGTTGAAGACGAGAAGCTACATAGGAAAACATCAACCTGGGAAGCAGGTGAAGAAGACAAACTTGGGCGGCAAGCTCCGAAAGGAAGCCACCGGCATCAATGGAGTCTCCGGCCAACAGAAGAGAGAAGATGGGCAACAAGCGGATAACGATAGTTGAGGATAAGAACCAACAGGCCAAGAGTGAGCCCCACGTTGTTCTAATATAATTTGTTCATACTTTAATGAACTAAATTACTGAGTAGTTTTGTTCTATTGTTTTTATTTTCTACAATTTAATTGTTGTTTATATAGATATCTTGTCATATTAAATCTTGAACTTTGTGATTTTCAATGTTTTTATTCCTGCATTCCAAATGCCTTGCTTTTAACTTTCATGTGTTTTCTGTTCCTCTATTTTCCAACTTTATAGATATCTCTTTGCTATGTTTCTTACCATTTCTATCTTTTGTATTCCTTTGACCCAAATGGGCCCTAAAGGGCCATAGCAGATTAGTTGGACACGTGTAGGTGCATTGCATCCGAAGCAAAGGAATCAATGACATCTACTATTAATAAAAAAAACGAAAGTTGCTGTCATGAGAACGTTTCTGTATGCTAAGGTCGCTGAGCTTAGTTAATTGTCACGGAGTAGGAGTACTATATTGCTAGTACGGTAAAGCGGATTTGCTACTATTTCCGGGAAGCTAGCTTTTGTTTCTCCACGCGGCTGCTCGATCTATCAATGAGTTGGTGGACTGGATTAGACCTCAAGTACTTCTAAACAAAAAGCGTGCTTAGTGGGTTTCTGTGACAGTGACTGCAGTCATGGGCTTATTATTGGCAATCTTGCATTTGGGCTAACTTTGGCATAAAGCATGGACAATCAACACTGTATCTAGCTAGCTAGATGAAACTCTGTTTTTTATTAATTAATTTGCCTGATTTTATGGGAATATACTACTAACTGGCTAGCTGCTGCATACAGCATAACACATCTCCATCGGACGACGCTACAGTACTAGGCTGATCAAGTGATTATTCCTTTGCGTGTTCTCATTTTTGTTTTTCCGTGCTGGCGCACTAGGTGTAAATGGTACTTATATTATTCGTCTGTATTCGAGTTCCGATCCGTTTAGAAGAGTGAAGATCTGATCTGTATTTGTCTTCGGACATACTCAAAATTAGATAAATAATACGATGCTGATAACCATTCAAGTCTTATCCGATATATTCGATCAATATTTATATCCGATCTGAATCCTAAAAAAATATAAAAACAAATATGGTATTAGCCATGTCCGTCCATATTCGATCCGGATATACCCCTGTGGCACACCCATTGATCTCGTTTTACACACATACGAAAGGAAAAGAGATACCTTTAATCTCCAAATTAAAGTCAGGGACAACGAAAACGTTCACTAAATTAACTTCACTACCCATGTCCAAAAAACTTCACTGCCTATTTCAGCCGTTGCTACTACTAGATCTGTAATCACCGCTGGTCCGTAACCAAATACTTCCTCTGTTCCAATTTACAGGTTATTTGACTTTTTCCATATCTATCTGTTCCAATTTACGGGTCGTTTGACTTTTTCGCATCAAGTTGACCGGCCCATCTTATTCAAAATATTTGCAAAAATGTAAAAAAAATTCATTTCATAGTTAAAGAACATTATATACTATACTAAGTCAAAATAACAATAAATGATAATTGCGGAAAATTTTGAATAAGAAGAACCTATTAAATTTGGTATAAAAAATCAAACAACATATAAATTGGGATGGAGCAAGTATATCGCTACTGGATTGAGAACTGTCAACGCGTAAGTGGCATCACTGCAGGTTCCACAAACTAGCTAAGCAAATTAAACCAACATTGACGCTTGACGGTTTTATTCGAAGATCAGCTATGACATGTGGCAAAACACTGGAAGTAAGGCTTTATATAGAACCATCAGTGGCGTGAGATAGAACACTGGTTGTTCTTCAGATAGGACGGTACTCGGTAGTGGGGCTTGCTTAACAGTGTCGGTTCATATTTTCAATCATCATTGATACTTGGTGCAACATTAACAGGTCTGCTTCTAAAGTGGGAATCTATAATTTGATTGTTCGTGATTTTGATCTCTGTACGTTAGCGTGCATCAGTTCCTATTATACAGGGACACTCCTTCACAGAGAATCATACCAGCATCACCATAAGTCCCACAAAGTGTAACCGTGATTTGGTCAGAGGAGGAAGCTCTACCTCCAAATCCCGCGATGTCTTCATCTGCGTTGCAAGAAAATACTAATATCGCCTCCCCCCCCCCCCCCGCCCTGCCCCACTCCTAAGGCGGTCCAAGATTCAAAACATGTGTATTCAAACAAATGATTTTTTATAATTTTGATCTTTGGTTTTACATGTTTACTTCACTTATTTGATACATATACAAACGACAAAGTATACTTAAAATGCATAGCTTGTTTGCAAAAAAATTTAGTATTCAACCGAACACCCATGATACATGCTAGGACAGTCGCTCTCGCCCCTATGTCACTACTACAGAAATGGCTGGCAGGAACACTCCCTTTGGGAGGTTAGAGGTGGCCCAGAAAGAGGGCCACCCCTGCTAGACTCAAAGCGAGCCCCAGCTTTAGAACCACCTTTGTTACAAACTTACCAGAGGCACTTCATGGCATGGACCGCCTCTGCTATTAGCCACCTCTAGTATCGCCACTTACCAGAGGTGACACATTCCATGCACCTCTCCTGCAAAGTCTGCGTTATCAGGAGTGGTCCGTTCCATGAGCCGGCTCGGTAAATGGCAATACCAGAGGCAGCTCATGGAACAGACCGCTCTGGTAATAGTAGAGCGGTCTGTTCCATGAGTTGCCCCTAGTAAGTATTACCAGAGGAGGTTTATGTTTTGGTCCTCCCCTAGTATTTTGGCACAATAAATATATGAAATCTTCTTTCTCCTAGAGTTGTTGTAACCCGTGGAGAAAGCTTGGGCGCACATTAATGGCCCAAGAATGGAGAAACAGAGGGGAAGTTTTTCTTTTGGTTTTCTTTGGAGTTCCAAGCTAATTGAGGTATGACTACACTATCATTGCATTTAATTTGATTATCATATAGATAATGATGTGGTTGATTTAGAAAGATCTCATACATGTTTCTCTCTCATATTGATCTGTCTAAAACCAACTTTTGGTAAGTATGTATATGTACCCTCTCACTCAAAGTATAGTGATTATATATCACATTAGGGTTTGAGTTTGTAGATGTAGATAACCTAGCTACGAAGGACCCTTAGCAAGCTTAATTACTTACGTAGCAGGAAGGTATTTTGTTAGTTAATACTTTAGCCCTAGCTAATTAGGATAATATAAGTTCCGAAGCTAGCTAGACACTCTCTAATCAACCTAGCAAGTAATGAATCATAGTATTAATTAACCTAACAAGTATCCACTTTATTTGAATATTCCTCGCCGTAAGGATTGAGAAAAAAAGGAGTGGAGGTTTTTCTTTTGATTTTTATTTATCTTGATTTTCTAATGCATTGATTTTAATTTTATAGATGGACCGTGTATATATGTATATGTGGGGGATAGATATCACATGGTTCCTCATGCGACATATTTGGTGTATGGGCCGACGGAGGGCCCAATCCAGGGGTCGACCGACAGACTCAGGCCCGAGGTGCCGAACACCTTGGCGCGCAAGAAAAGGACTCTTTATAAAATATATATGTCGTGGATTTTATATGATCTTTTGTAATCTAAACTGTCTAGGAGACATAAAAGAAAACAGACTTATAACCCAAACCACGCCAGACTATATATACGGCGGGCTAGGGACCCTCCAACGCTAGATCTCTCTCTCCAATCTCTCAAACTGGACTCCCTCAATTGGTCCCAGGCCCTAGTTTTCTCATACATCAATACAAACCACCACACACAGGACGTAGAGCATTGTACATTTCGTGGTGCATTGCCGGTACTAAACACCAACATTTAGCGCGCCACGTAGGATTATCTACATCGACATCAAACTAGCCCTATGACTATCATAATCATGGACATCAAGTGTCAAGAAAAAATTCAGATCTAATCCCAACCGGCGGCTCGCGCTGCCTCTACGTCAAGTCCGTGGATACAAGATTCCATCTGCTACGTCAATGATCTCTCCGGAAGATTATCGGCAGGCAATTCCCTAATCAATAGCAGTTGCTGTGAAGGCTTTAGATCTAATCTGGCATGGATTAAAAATTCGATTCGGTCGAACAAACTCATCGGGCGCTGGCGCGTGACGACGTTCCGTGCATGGACCTCATCTACACCTCGGATCGGATCCATGCGGTCGTGCAGTGCCACGCTGCGGTAGTGCTCCGATAAATCAGGGACCAATCTACGAGGACACCGTACCCAGGCAAAGCTCTCAAGTTCCGACTAGTAATCCAAGCAGTTCTAGCAGAGAATTAGACAAATTTAGATGCATACGTCGCTACACCTAGCAGCCTTTCATGGAGAGCGGCAGAGTCACGTCTGTGCAATTGAAGAAAAAGTTCAACTAGGCCACCGGGGTATGATCAGACAAGATACAAGCATGAGCCAACATGGCTGGCCGTCTCTCCTGAGCGGCAAACAGCATCTACTCGCACACGGATCCAGAAATTTTATTAAGAGATCTAATCTGCATGGTCCGTCGTCATCGGCAAACACCAAGAGCCAGATCGGAGGCTAACAACGTCTACTCTGAATCGGCCGAAAACCAATCCGCGTACCCTAAACAACTAAGTTAGTTTAAATTATACATTTCGTTATACTAATTAATTTCTCGTCTATTTTGGCTCGATCGCGCCGCTTAAATATTATTTGAGTATTCTCTTTGCAAACAATACTATTTAAATTATCTCCAGATTATTGTTTTAGGAAAACATATCTCATCTCAGACACAAAAATCTACAGCGCGCCGATCTGCGCCATCATTGGCTATATCTGATTTCCAACAGTAAGATAATAAAATCATATGTGGGAAAGGATTGTATGTCATTTATCAACTGACCGTAGCTACTGGGTCACAGTTGAATTGTTTCTAAAATATCCGAATTATTGGATCAATTGGATTATTTATGGATCACTCGGGATTTCTGAATCACCCGAGCTATGGATCATTCATATTATTTCTGGATCGCTCAGGCTATGGATTATTCGTATTATTTTAGGATCACTCGTCTACTCATATTATTTTAGCATCATTGTTTTTGGATCGGTTACTTTATGTCACTCAGATTATTTCTGGATCACTCAGGGTTTCGTATTATTCAGATTATTTCTGATCAGTCAAACCAGGCATTACGCACCTCGTCTAAGTGCTTTCTGGCAAGATCTGTGCATATAGCAATAGGCGTCATGAACTCTACATGACCATCGTTACAGTGGGGCAGTCGGTTTTACTCGCCGGCGCTACATGCTTACACAAAGTCAGAAAAGGGTACCTCAAAACCCTCCAGACAGGGCAATCAACTTGGGTTGGGGAGTCCGACTCAAGTTCGGTGCTACATGCCTTCACTAACTCAGAAAAGGGTACCTCTAGACCCTCCATACGGGACGGTTGGCTCGGCGTCGCTGATCCCGACCCAAGCTAGTGCTACGTGCCTTTGCTAAGTCTAAAGGGTACCTCTAAACCCTTCGTACGGGGCAGTCAGACTGGCCCACTGACACTCTATGCCTTCGCTATACTCGAATTCAAACGGAGAGTTCACTTTATTCTAAACCATCGACTCAAGAGGCTGGGCTGCTGCCCGCCTCGCCGACTGCTTCGCCGACTCGGGGGGCTAGGCTGCTGCCCACCTCGCCGACCACTTCGTCAGCTTGGGGGTTGCGCTGCTGCGCACTTCACCAACTTGCTACTTCGTCCACTTGGGGGTTGCGTTGCTGCGCTCCTTGTCGACCACTTCGTTGACTCAAGAGCTGCGCCGCCATGCTCCTCGCCGACCACTTCGTCTGCTCAGGGGACGCACCGCTGCGTGCCTCATCGACCACTTCGTTGACTCGAGGGCCTCGCCTACCGCTTTACTGCCTCACCAAGATCACTTGGAGGAATAAGTCGCTTGACCCTCAACCTAATTATGCTAATCATCTTGAGGCTCGGGGGCTACATGGAGGATACCATTAGGTTTTTTTCAAGACTTCATACAAGACTTTCTACAAGACCTTCAAGCCGATTGTTGCTCAAGTTGACTTCATGCTCGGGGGCTCGTGGGGGATAGATATCTCCTGGTCCCTCAGGCGACAAATTTGGTGCATGGGACGACGGAGGGCCCAATCCAGGGGCCGACCGATTGACTCGAGCCCGAGGTGCCGAACACCTTGGGGCACAAGACAAGAACTCTTTAGGAAAGATATATGTCGCAGATTCTATGTGATCTTTTGTAATCTGAACCATCTGCAAGACATAGAAGGAAACCAACATGTAACCCAAGCCACGCCGGACTATATAAGGCAGGTTAGGGACCCCTCCAACACTAGATCTCTCCCTCTCTCCAATCCTTCAAACTCAACTCCCTCAATTGGTCCTAGACCCTAGTTTTCTCATACATCAATGCAAACCACCACACATGTAGGGCATTGTGCGATTTTGCTAAATCGCATTCTTCCTTGTGTTTTGTGTGGCCATGGAGCTACAGTCAATCTAGACACCATCAAAAGCATCCCGTAGTATATCCCATGGTGCATTGCCGGTACTAAACACCGATAATATAGCATTTAACTTTATAGATGGACCGTGCATGGATATATAGCATGGCAAGGATGGAGAGGCCTTTTTGTGACAAAATAGATAAATTTATTATAGCTGCAAAGAAGGATGCTATGATTAAAGATGTTCTGAGTATCTGTTGCCCATGTAGAAGGTGCAAGAATCTTAAGGTGTATTCATATACAGTGACAAGTAGATCGCATGTGATTGTTGATGGATTTGTTGGAGACTACTCCATTTGGACACATCATGGAGTCATACTGGCTGCGTATGAGTTCATCGTTGAGGACGAGAATGTGGACGATCTTGAGAAATTCTTCAATGCTGATGAACTTCAATCATTGGATAGTGGTAGAGACAATGATAGAGTTGGTGGTGATTATGAAGGCCTACTTTCTAGTAGTATCGATGACATTTGTGTTAATGATGATGACGATGACGATGACGATACCGATGCTGATGACCTTGAAGAAATGCTTAAGCACTTTAAGGCAGATGTCCTTCTTAGGACTGTTAAAGGGTTAGAGCATTTCAAGAAGGTAATGGCTGCTGCAAAGCAAAGTGTGTATAAGAAGTCAAATGGTTATCTGAGTCATTGGTAAGTGCTATGGTTTGTGATAGAGTTCTCGATTCTGAAGGCCAAGTATGCATGCTCTAACACTAGCTTCAATGATCTATTGAAACTCTTAATGTGGTTGCTTTCGAAGCCTAACTTTGTTCCACTCAACACATATCAAGCAAAAAAGTTGATTAGCCCCTTGACAATGGGAGTTGAAAGCATACATGCTTGACCAAACCATTGTACCTTATGTCAAGGGAAATTATTTGAGAACCTAGAGAAATGCCCAACTTGTGTTGCTAGCCATTACAAGTGGAATGACATATACACTATAGATGGTCCCTCCAATTGGAAGAAGAGGAAGAAGGGTGCGAAAACATATGAACCTGATCATGCCAAAGAAGCAGATAAATGCTTAGGTATAGATGAGAACAAAAGAAGAATCCATACGCTAGTTATGTGGTACCTCAATCCAATTGATCACTTAAGATGTATGTATGCAAATCCTAGGGAGGCTAAGCTAATGCGTTGGTGACATGACGAATGGACTGGCGATGAGGGAAAGCTTGCTCACCTGGCCGATGGCACGCAATGGAAACATTTCAATGAAATGTATCCTGAGTTTTCAAAGGATCCAAGGAATGTGAGATTTGCACTTAGTACAGATGGAATGAACCCATTTGGAGAGAAAAGTAGCACACACAGTACATGGTTGGTCA
This sequence comes from Paspalum vaginatum, assembly GCA_030272315.1. Classification (NCBI taxonomy): domain Eukaryota; kingdom Viridiplantae; phylum Streptophyta; class Magnoliopsida; order Poales; family Poaceae; genus Paspalum; species Paspalum vaginatum. Next base: position 22,985,652 of record CM059016.1, read on the forward strand.
TATTGACCTTATACAATCTTCCCACATGGCTTTATCAGAAGCGAAACTATCTTTTTTATTCATCTTGATAAAAGGTCCTAAACAACCTAGCATTGATATAGACATCTTCCTTAAGCCTTTGATGGAACATATGGAAAACATTTGGAATGAGGGGGTGAAGACGTGGGACACATTTCCTAAGGATGGCTTCACGTTAAGAGTATAATCATTACAATTAACGATTACCGTGTGCTGTTCTCACTCTGCGGATAGATCAAAGGAAAGACGAGATGTTTAGTTTGCTTGGATGGCACATTGTTTTTGTTTCTAGATGGGTCAAAGAAAGTTGTCTATCTAAAGTATCGGTACTTATTAGTTGAAGGACACATGTATCATATGAAGTTGTTCTACAAGAGCTTTGATGGCAAGGCAGAGTTAGGTTTTGCGCTCAAGAGAATACATGATAGCAAACATGTTTTTGATATGGTCAAAATGATCAAGGTTTGCTATGAGAAGAAGAGCAAGAGAGATGAGGCCCCTATAGATGGTGTCCCTTTCAAGCATATGTCAATCTTCTTTAAGTATTTGCCATATTGAAAGGACTAAGAGGTTCCACATGCAATTAATTGTATGCACATAAAGAAGTATGTGTTTGATAGCACTATTTGTTTGTTGACAGATACAAAAGGGAAGACAAAGGATGGATAGAAGTCACAATGAGATCTAGAAAAGATGAATATCATAAGTGACCTCCACCCCATTATTCATGGTAATGGAAAATTCATGCTTCCTGCAGCAAGCTATAACCTGACAGTAGAAGAGAAAAGAGATGTGTGCCTATGCCTACGTGGTATAAAAGCCCCGACCGATTTGTCAATAAATTGGTACAATGCTCATGATTGCCATATGATGTTGACAGTGTTCTTCGCAGTAGCTATTAGGGCTATCAAGAAAGTATACATGCGTATGGTAATCACTCTAATGGTCTACTTCTTTAGCAAGATCTCACAAAAGTAGATTTATAGAGATGAATTGGATTCACTACAAGAATTCATGGCGGAGACTATGTCCCAACTTGAGATGTGCTTCCCACCATCATTTTTTGATACAATGCATCTCATGATACACATGGTTGACTAGATCCATGCACATGGTCCAATGTACTTGCATGAAATGTGGACGTATGAGTGTTTCATGTCGACATTAAACCATTATGTTCTGAATGGTGCATGCCTTGAGGGATCTATGATAGAGTCCTATTGTAAGAAGAGGTCATTGAGTGCTGCCATGATTACTTGATGGATAAGAAAGATATTGGCATAGTTGCATCTCGTCATATGGGAAGGTTAGCTGGTAAAGACACTAGAGGGAGGAAAACATTCATTGACACTGCTTACAATGAAGTGGAAGGGCTCCATGACTAAAACTTATGCTACTAACAAATTCCACGAGTTTTGTTGCAATATTTGAATGCAGGTATGAATTGTACCAAAAACAAATGAAATGCAACCAAACCAGGAAAGATGGCTGGCCACTTGGCCACCTCCCTTGGCCGGTCGGCCACCGCTGGCTGCCTAGCCTCACCATGGTCGCCCAGCCTCTGCATGACTCCAACAAGGCCCAACTTCGACCTGCATGCACAAAAAATGCCATGTCAACACAATTCCATGGTATATGCCACACATGCAACATGTAAAGCACCAAAAGACTTTGAAGAAGCACCTTTAATCCTATGGCTATGGAAGAAGCACAACTGAGATCTAACGATCCAAGGAAAAGCATACATTTGTAACCACCAACTGCCTTCAGGAGGCAATCTTGGATGTTGTGCATGGAGTATGGCGGTGGATCCGAGGGTTTCAGGCCCTTAGACCTAGCCGCTCGACCCCACATCTAGGCTGTGTAGCCCCTTGAAGGCTGCCTGGCCAGCGACCTAACCGCCATACCGACCTCCCTTGAGTATAATACCCTTCCACTCACTTGGAATTATAAATAGACCCCTGGAGCTCATTTGCAAAGTGTGGAGAGTGAAGAGAAGCATACGTCAGTCTTAGTCTTTTAGCAGTAGGTTAGTCCTATGAGTTAGAGTCATGTTTGAGCTTTTGCCTCAGGGATTCCAAAGTTAGCTTTGAGTCTTGGTAAAAGCTCTTGTATCTTTAGTACTATTGCTACCCTAGTAATAATATAATTAATTGCTTATGTTTCAATATACTTTACTATATTTCTTACACTTGCCTAGTATGGTGTACCTTTCTGCACACTAGACCAAGGCTTACAGTTTTGTTGTTCTTGAGTTATTCAAATCTTGCTAGACTTGCCAGTACTATAAGCTTTCCTTATACTTGGACCTAAGGTTAAGTTAGTTCTCACCATCTGATCCAGGAAGAACTTTGGTGCTCAAGCTTTGCTTGATCACTAGTATAGCATGCCATCTTACCCATACAGCTCTGGCCGGTAGCTCCTTTCGGTGACAGCGTTAGAGTGCCTCTATATTCTGTCCCATCTTCGGTAAGCCCATGGGCATTAGCTACATATCGTTTGATTGGCCAACTATCTATCCCCATGCCACCTCGGTGTAGTCTGGAATTTCACTCAATGCAAGATCCTAGTTCGTGTTTGGATAATTCAGCTCAACCGTGAATAGCCCTTGAGAGCCAATGGACCAGCTTCATTGCCTCTAGAGTGATGAGTGATTATCAACAGAAGTCAATACCCAGAAGGACTTAGGCACAAGCCCTCCGATGGACTAGAGGCCCTCCGATGGACTGGAGGTAGATGGAGAAGAAAGACCTCCGAAGGACAGGAGGCATGCTCGGCATCGATCAGCCATGGGAGTTCGGTACACGGAGGAGCAGCACAACGACGGCAAGTGTAAGACCTCCGAAGGACTGTGAGGCAACCTCAATGGACAGGGGATGCCGAGTGTCACTGCGATGCTCCAACCTGAGTTCATGGCGTAAAGATGTGCGAGGGTGATGGCGGATTCGCTGAAATTTGCCACCCTACTACCAAGTTACCAAGACTCAGCAAATGGGCTCAATTCTCGCCAAGATAGAGTGGAGTGGGCTATTCCAAGCCTAGGAAGGAAACCCTAAAGTTTCTTGGTTTCTGACTTCAAAACCGAGGGTTGATTGGCGAATTTGGACTACAGGCCATGTGGATGTCATCCAAAAGATTGCGTGCAACCGAAGAAGATCAAGACTCCATCGCGGTCATCCATTCCCGAGAAAGTTGGGTCTTTTCTAGTTTAGACCCTACGAGTGTTTCTGTAATATAGGGGTTTTGTGTAAACTGAGTCAGATAGGCCTGGGTTATATATACCTAAGTGGCTGGTCATTTAGGTGACTTTTCCACCTCTAGAAACCCTAGGCTTAGCTTTCCAACCAGCCAAGTGCTTAGAGTGAAAACCAGGTGCTAATCTAGGATTTGGAGTCCCCTAGAGCTAGAACATTGCATTAGTGGGAGGATGAAGGGTGGTAGGCTGTGAGGAACCTTGTAAGGACTTATTTCCACTTCTAATACAACAAAGATTTGTCCCCAATTCATGTTCATGTGTGCAAACATCTCCTTCTCCCGTTTCTAGTTTGGATTTTGGATGAAACTCAAAGGCTTTTGGTGATTTTCTTTGCCCATGAGTTAATCCTGTTCTTTTGGCTCTTTTGGACTTGCTAGGATATGGAGATTATGACTTAGTTCATCTCAATCCTGCAGGATTGCCACGAGCAAGTTGTTCTTGAGTTTTCCCCTTTCTTGCCCAAAGATTGCCTTCTCACGAGATCTAAAATTCCCGCTAATCCCTTGGTCATTTTGTGTTGATATTTTGGGAACAGATTTGGAATAGGGTACAGATAGCCTGTGCATAATCTTGTGAAGTTTGGACAACGTTTGGTTAGATTTAGGGTTTGAAAACTCAATTTCTGCGATTGTGACGGACTATCCGATACATCCACCGGACTATCCAGTTCCACCGAACAATCTGGCGGCGCGTACCGGACAGTCTGGTGTTGGCCTTGCCACAGTCTGGTGTTGGCCTTGCCCAAGGCTTTCCATCGAATAGTCAGGCAGCCTCCACCAGACTATCCGGTGCCACTGGATAGTTTGGCCCTGGCACCAAACAGTCCGGTGAAGCCAGGGTTGCTGCCCTGTTTTTGAGATTTCATTCTTTTGCTGTGTTTTTTCATGCATTGCATTGTATCATATGCATTTTCACTTCACTAGCACTAGAGCTCTTTTGAAATGACTAGTTAGTACTTGTGCCAGATTGCATAGTGCTGGCATGATCATGGTTGGCTAAGCTCCTTGAATCATTCTAATATCATTTGTGAGCTAAGTCACTTGTATTTTTTGAAAATCAAAAACCATGATCACCTTTGACTTGGCTACCTAGCATGTTTAGGAATGTTGAATGCTATGCTATCTTTTCATGCTTGGATATGCTAGTCATATGCCTTTGTTAAGTTGATGCCTGAGCATTTATGACACCTTGTCTAAATCTGAAATCTGAAATAAAACGGTATACAAATTGTGTCTTATGAGCTGAATTGAAAAGATCCAGGTGGGTTCACTTGTCACACTGATCTTGTTTGAGATAGCTTGCCTTTGCACTTTGGCATAACTTGGACTAGGCTGTGTATGACCAAAACCTTGTCTTAAGCTTCTGACAATTCTCTGAACCTAGGCTTGGCATTGGTTAGTAAGAAGTGGCTAAGACAAGTGAATACCCCCTAGCACACGATCTAACTTGCTTACATATTGCTAAATCTAAAATTTGCAAGTCTCTAAATTCCTTATGGCCTATTGTATATGCTTTTGGTTGAGAGTAGCACACCTTGTATGTTTTGCTAGAATCTTGCTATTCATTCCTACTTTGCTAGATGCTATTCAAGTTGGTGATGCTTTCTTTTAAACAACCCTAAAAAATAAGCTCCTGTTCTGTATAAGATAGATTCAATCGAGCTTGTTTGCATGCTTTCTTTCCCTCACTTGCTCTGTATGTTAGAACTTGTGTTTACTAGCTTTTCATCCTTGCTGGGCTCTTCTTGGTACACTTCCTGCATTTCATAGCATATTTTGAGGGGGTGTTTTTTAGTTCAGGGGAAGTCGGATTCTATGAACCCTTGATGTGTCCATTGTCAACAAGGGGGAGAGATTGTTGCTCCTAGGGGGAGTTCATGGACCAAGGGGGAGAATTCTAGAGAGAATTAGTTGAGGGGGGAGTTGTGCATTCATCTTGCATTTGTGAGGATGCATTTCAGGGGGAGTTTGAGCTTTGCATGCTCTTGCATCGGTGCGTTGAGACTTTTGCCTCTTTCTCGAGGGGTCAAGCTTTATTTTTATTGATTGCGTTGAGCGGTTTCCCTTTTCTTAGGGGGTCAATCTTTGGTTTGTTTTTGTTGTCTCAACATGCCCTTCTCTGCTTGTGTTCGGCTTTTGGCCATCTTGCGCAACCTCTTATTTTCTTCCTTCTTTACAGTTTTACGCTTTTCTTCTTGTCTTTGCTCTATTTCAGGTTACAGATTGAAGGTGTTGACAATGCACTCATCAAGGGAGAGATTGAGAGCCAATGGACAGGCTCCATTGAATCTAGAGTGAAGGGAGATTTTCAGCAGAAGTCAAGACCCTGAAGGACTTGGGCACAAGCCCTCCAATGGATTGGAGCCCTCTGATGGACTGGAGGTAGATGGAGAAGGAAGACCTCCGAAGGACAGGAGGCATGCTCAGCGTCGGTTGGCCATGGGAGTGGTACACGGAGGAGCAGCACGGCGATGGCAAGTCTAAGATCCCCGAAGGACTACGAGGCAACCCTGATGGATAGGGGATGCTGGGTGCCACCGCGGTGCTCCAACCCGAGTGCATGGCACGAAGACATGCGAGTGTGATGGCGGATTCGCTCAAATCTACCACTCTACTACCAAGTTACCAAGACTCGGCGAATGGGCTCAATTCTCGCCAAGATAGAGTGGAGTGGGCTATTCCAGGCCAAGGAAGGAAACCCTAAAGTTTCCCGGTTTCTAACTTCAAAACTGGCGGTCGATCAATGGATTTGGACTACTGGCCACATGGACGTCATCTGGAAGATTGCGTGCAACGGAAGAAGATCAAGACTCCATTGCGGTTGTCCGTCCCTGAGAAAGTTGGGCCTTTTCTAGTTTAGCCCCTATGGGCGTTTCTGTAACATAGAGGTCTTAGTGTAAATTTAGTCAATTGGGCCTGGGCTATATATACCTAAGTGGCTAGTCATTGAGGTGACTCTTCTACCTCTAGAAACCCTAGGCTTAGCTTTCCAACCAGCTAAGTGCTTAGACTGAAAACCGAGTGCTAATCTAGGATTTGGAGTCCCCTAGAGCTAATACTTTGCATTAATCGGGAGGATGAAGGGTGGTAGGCTATGAGGAACCTTGTAAGAACTGATTTCCACTTCTAATACAAGGAAGATTCGTCCCCAATTCGTGTTCATATGTGCAGCCATCTCCTTCCCCCCTTTCTAGTTTGGATTTTGGATGAAACTCAAAGGCTTTTGGTGATTTACTTTGCCCGCGAGTCAATCCTATTCTTTTGGCTCTTATGGACTTGCTAGGACATGGAGATTATGACTTAGTTCATCTCAATCCCGCAGGATTGCCATGAGCAAGTTGTTATTGAGTTTTCTCTTTCCTTGCCCAAAGATTACCTTCTCACGTGATCTGAAATTCCCACTAATCCCTTGGTCATTTTGTGTTGATCTTTTGGGAATAGCTTTGGAATAGGGTCCAGATAGCTTGTGCAAAATCTTGTGAAGTTTGGACAAGATTTGGTCAGATTTAGGGTATGAAACCTTAATTCCTGTGACTATCCGGTTCCACCGGACAATCCGGCAGTGCGTACCAGATAGTCCGGTGTCGGCTCTGCCCGGGGCTTTCCACCGTATAGTCCGACAGCCTCCACCGGACTATCCGGTGCCACTGGACAGTCTGGCTCCTAGCACCGGACAGTCCGGTGAAGCCAGGGCTGCTGCCCTATTTCCGAGATTTCATTCTTCTGCTGTGTTTTTGCATTGGATTTGCTTTTCCCACTGTCTGACCATATTCTTTACTTGTTGTGTTCCAGTAAGTCACATTTCGGTGCGGTGAGTGTCGAGTGGTGAACTTGCAAGTTTTGGTGCTTATGGTGACTTGCGAACATTGTGGTCGTTGAGTTGCTTGCTCTTTCTTGCCTAGTGTGTACCCTTTCATTGGATGGCACCTTGCGCTTGCTAGGCACGTATCTGTTCAGTGGACGGTATCTAGTGTGGGTCCTTGTGACGATTCTATGCACCAAGTTTGGGGGCTGTGATTTTGAGTTTTTCAAGTGCTCCTATTCACGTCCCCTCTAGTCGCACGTCTCGGTCCTACAACCCTCTGCAATAGTTAAGTCTGAGTGTTTAGATATCTTATCTCACTCTTTGTCCTTCTAGATAGCTACCTATTTTGTTGACTACTTTGGTCATTGCTTTCTAACACCACCATACACTATCTTTATTTTACCCCCCCCGACTTAAGAATAGTTGGAGTTTATTAAGTTACAATACTACTTAGTACAAACATATCATTCTATCTATTTGCCCTGGCATCCCTGCGGATTTTTACGATACTCAGAATATTCTGAGTGAAAAAGCTACATCGAATCTCCGTGCGCTTGTGGAGTAAAATCTGTTACACTAGCCCTATTACCATTTACACCATGTCTACTATCAAATTGCATAAAGGAGTGATTGAAAACATTGATAGGTCCCGTAAGCAATGCCCGTGGCATGGAGCAAGCCAATAACGAAAAGGAGGAAATCTTGCTGCATGGGAAATGGTGGTTAAACCAAAGAGACAAGGTGTTCTGGGTGTAATTAACCTTAAGATACAGAACGAAGGCCTTCGGCTCAAGCAATTGCACAAGTTTTATGCTAGGAAGGATATTCCTTGGGTACATCTAATATGGGATACCAATTACCAAGGAAAATTCCTCCCGCATGCTTGTAGAGAGACTAGCTCTTTCTGGTGGAAGGATATTCTGAGATTGTACATTAAGTTTAGAGAAATGGCTGTGTAAAGGGTAGGAAATGGAGACTCAGTGCTCTTTTGGGAGGATCCCTGGCTGAATGAGAGGATGGGTCAGAAATTCCCAAGACTGGCTTCCTTCGCACTAGATCATATGGCTTCTATGAAATATATACATGAGGCTGATGATCTAGCGAGCATCTTCTATCTGCCACTATCTGAACAAGCACATGAGGTGCTAATGCAGCTATATGAGATAATGAATGACAGCGAATCAAATGAGGAGGTGCAGGACATTTGTGTCTTGCCTGGAGATGCATCAAACTTCTTAGTAGCAGTCTACTACAAGCAGAGGAACCAAGATATCCAGGTTTCCAGTATTTTTGCCAAGCTTTGGAGGAGCAAATGTACAATGCAAACCAAGTTCTTCTTTTGGCTCTTGCTGGTTGACAGAATTAATACCAAAAGCAAGCTAGTACGAAGGCATCTCCTAGACCCTCAAGATGTGGCTTGTGTTATGTGTTCGGTGCATGAAGAGGAAGATAGTAAGCACTTGTTCTTTCATTGCCCCTTTGTACAAAGATGCTGGCAAGCTCTGGATGTTCAATGGGACTTGATACAAATCCATGATAGAATTCTATAGGCCAGAGGTGCTTCAAGGCTGCCATTCTTCATGGAGATCTGTATCATTGCTATGTGGGAACTGTGGAAGCTTCGCAATAGAAAGATATTTGATGGTCAGGCTGTGGCTACTGCATTTCAAGGAAGAAATCTGGCTTCAGAGCTTGCGGCTCAAAGAAGCACTGAAACCTACAATTGTTTCATGGCTAGATTCCTTGTAATTCACTCCCCTTTTGTGGGCCTTCCTAGGTTGTTAGCTATTATGTTCTTTCTTGATTGGTGGTAGTAATTGCACTTTATAACTTTGTTATCTTTAATATAAAAAAGCCTTTTTACTATGGTGACCTCCCCCATAGTCTTTTTGATCGAAAAAATAGCTTGACAGGGAAGCAATTGGCAATAAAAGTTTGATTTCATTCGAACCTAGGTACTGTGTAACTTGAGAACACACCCCTATATCTTAGGGGGCTAATTTGCCTCTGTCTATTTTATTGTTGGGTGATAGAGAGGTGTATGACCGGTTTCGACCTACTAGCAAACTTTCACAACAATCCGAAGTCACTGCTTAGGAGAGTCCATCAGAAGACAATCCACGGGCAGAACCCTGTGCCATCTGAGCTTGGTACATCAAGTACCACTCCACCGACACCAACTATGCTGAGAAGACCATTCGTGAGTTCTCTGCCCCATCTAGCAACAACATCCCTACTAGGCCTGAGGTGTAGGTTGGTGACAACTTTGAGCTCAAGCCAGGTGTCATCCATACGGTTCAAGCCGTCCCATTCTGTGGATTTGTGTTGGACAATGCCAACAATCATCTCTTGCAATTCCTAGAGATTTGCGGCACTTTCACGATTGAAGGTGCAACCCCTGATGTTGTCCGGCTTCACTTTTCCCATTTTCACTAGTGGGGAAGGCAAAACAATGGTTCTATTTGAACCGAGCTACCATGGCAACATGGGAGGCATGCTCAAATGCCTTCCTAGCAAAGTACTTCCCTTTGGGGAAGACGAGCTCACTGAGGAACCGAATCTCGAGCTTCCAACAGCTCGCAGATGAGTCAGTGGTGGAGGCATGGGAAAGGCTTCAAAAGTACATCGCTGGACTAGTGTAGAACATCTTCCACTGACTACATTGGTCTGCAAAAGAACACCTCGATCTAGCCACTGGAGGATCCTTCATGTCTCTTAGCATCAATCTTGCCCACACTCTCATCGAGAAGATGGTAGCAACCAGGGATGGAAATAGAAGAGAGTGAATAATAAGACCCGCGAAGTCCACCATATTGATAGCACCGTCATGCTCGCTACCAAGACGGACCTCCTAAAGCTATGATGGTCCAAGCACTGGATTCTCGCATGACTTGTGAGCATTGTGGGTATACCGGCCACACAGGGAACATCTGCCCTAGAAATGGATTGGAGGACATCAACATCATCAACAATAACAACTTCAAAAACATGCCTCATCCTCAACCAAGTTGGAATTCACGTCCACATCTACCCTTCCCAGGGCAAGTTACATCTTCTGGCAATTCACAGCAATTTGCTAAAAATTATTTTGAACAGACAGCTATGAATGATAGCATAAGCAAGAAATCCATGAGAAATATAGTGTTATTGAAAATTTGTCTCTTCAATTGAAACTTTAAATAGTGCCATGAAGAACCAGCTGAGCTTTAATAAAATGCTAGAAACTCAAATAACTCAGTGTTGGCAGCTCTTACCTACCGGATTTTACTCCACAAGCGCACAGAGACCACTATAGCCTTTCACCCAGGAGTATTCCATGATATCATACTTATTTCCACACGGAAGCATTGATATAGAGATATCAAACTATCATTCATCCAGCAGTTACTACTCATTCACGTCAACCGATAGCTAAGAACGATTGACACCAATCACCATGGGATACAAGCCAACCACAGTTGGCTAGAAAGTAGGTAAAGCTAGGAGGACAACAAGGTTAGAGCTTAGATTCCTGATGAGGACTTTCTATACTATGGTGAGCCAGGCAGACTAAGCTAGAGCAACATGTTGCTTTGACTGAGGTAATGATTTATCTAGTCTAGGATACTTCGCCACCGAGGCTGCTAACCACTTTCGAGCACCAAAGTGCTAATAACCCAGATGAGAAAGGCGGGTCACAGGGGATCGGCTATGCGGCTCCAAGCAATCTAAACAACTGGGTGGACTACACAGGGTACACTTCCACTGTCACCAAGAGGACCTACCAAAGCCAAGTGCGCCTAAAGTGTACATGCACACTGGCTACCTAAATCTGCTTGGGGTTTGAGTGCAAAACCAAGGTGACCGCAATTGCAGACACCATGTCTACGTTTGCAGGCACTACTTCTACTGAAGCTATCAGGTAGAAGTATACTCAATTGTATAGTCAAATGTTATAAAGAGCATACGAGGAATATATAAGCATGACAAACTAAATACTCATTACCTCTGAGAGGAACTCTAACAATAGTCTAAAAGAGCCTCGAATCAGAACATACGTAAGCTTCTTTTCCAGAGAAAGGAAAACTAAAGAATTATTGCTACTAGCTTTAAGATAGACTTTGAATTATCTATAGGAAACAACTACTTAAGGTTAAAGTAGATAGAGGAATGAGTGCTTTATTTCCTTCTTTGGAAATGCACCTTCACCAGCCACTTTTCGATGTGGGCAAAGAGCAAGACATGAAATAACAAGATCTTTTGGATAATGAAGTCATCTCAAGGGCTTAGCAACCTGCTCTGAATGAACATAGACATTACTATCCTAAGGCATGATTAATACCGAAAGCAAAAATAATCTAAATGCTCACAAAAGTAAAGAAAGATAATGCATTAAATAGCTTAAGTCTTATAGGAAAGTAAAGATACAAGGAACTCATATTGAACTCCTAAAGACGCATCCGGAACAAGGGAACCTCACCTCTAACTCCTAACCAAACACTACTTGTAGGGCGCCTCCTGAGGGAGAGAGAGTTCACATGATGAATGCTACATTTTGGAGTGGAGGGAGTGCCCCTCTATTTATAGGATGAAGAAGGTTGGTGGGACACTTAAGTCGGTTGGCCGGGCGGCCACATGGATGGCTGGCCGACCATCACGGTGGCCGAGTGGCCAAGTTCGATGGCCGGGCGGCTATCCGATCACCGCCTCGCTTGTTCCTTCAGTTGATATTGCTTCCACAAGGTTGGTTATAGTTGCAAAAGTCGGTGCACGTGCAAAATGGGTAAAACACATGGTCAGGTGGTCAAGGTAATTGCCGGGCGGCCATGTGTTCCTCCTGGACTGGCTGCATGTTGATCTCCCTAGATTGAAATCCTTGTGTGATGGCCTTTCGATCCTTCATTTCATTGGATTCTTGGTTGCACGGTTGGGAATGTCTCATTTGTGTTGTTTTACATGCATGTCGAAGGATGTGTCATTTTGGCTCCGTTGGATGGCTAGGCAGCCATGATGCATGGCCGAGCGGCCAAGGTTATGACCAGGTGGCCATGGTGCATGGTCGGACGGCCAAGGTGATGGCCGGGCGGCCATGGCTTTTGGCGGTTGTGCACCTTTAAACTTGCACTTCCAATATCTTTTTTGTACGAACTCTGATGAGGCAAATAATATGTCTGTTTTTATCATCTCAACGAGCTCTTGGTAGTGGTGAAGTCCTTGGGAACATTTGAGATACTTAATAATGATGATACTTGTAGTGCCATCTCAAGCCCTTTTGTACGTGAATTCTCTCTTGCTCCAAATGATGTTTTCTTTCATGGAATTTGAGCATCTCACTGTGATACATCAAAAACCACCAAAACTCATGGAATTCGTCAGGGTTAGGTAAATAATGCACATAATTTTATCTACACCCCATTTATTCACCAACAATTGGTGGTCAAAATCTTGCAATAACGACCACCAACACTCAGCAAGCCACTGCTCTCGAAGGAACATATCAATGCTGTAACCACTAGGGGTGGAAGGTCTACACAAGATCCCATGCATCCTAGAAATATAGGAAAAGTGTAGGCAAAACCTACCGAACCCGAGGAAGATGAAGTGGCAAGTTAGCCACAACCGGTGAAGGTAGCACCCAAGTCAGCTTGACCTGAGTTTTATGACACGATTGTGCTACCTTTTCCTCAGCAGCAGCAGAAGACCCCTGTTGACAAACAATTCAGCAAATTCGTTAAGGTAATCAAGAAAATATATGTCAACATTCCACTACTAGATGCGATGCAGGTACCCACATACACCAAGTACCTGAATGGCATACTCAACAACAAGAAGACGCTGCCATCAACAGAGGTCATGCACTTAATGGAGTGTAGCGCTGCTATACTCAACCAACTGCCACAAAAGAAATAGGATTCAGGGAACCCAACCATCTTGTGTTCAATCAGGACCCAACACTTCGGTCAATCTCTGTGTGACTAAGGAGCAAGCATCAACTTCATGAACAAGGTAGTCTTTGATAAACTAATGCATGCCATGCTTGCCCTTACTGCTATGTGCCTACAGCTAATGGACCAGTCGATTCGCTATCCAGTTGCGATCGCTGAGGATATTGCAGTGAAAATCTAAAGCTTCATCATCCCAGCGAACTTCGTGGTGCTAGATATGGCAGAACCGCTGATTTAATCTGAACTAAGCACACCTGCCACCACAAGGCTCGCAGTTCACTTAAACCGAATTAAACCCAATCGTCCGTTGAGCTACCTAAAAGGGCACTCGATGTAACCATCGCCCAAGGATACCGACATTACATACATCTAGCCCTCGATGGAGCCACAACAGTTACATCATCACTGACAGTTGATAGTAAAAATAAGATAAAGTGCTTACAAACAAAATATAGCGAGTCAAATACATGTTCAAATCAAAAGTGGAAGCATGTTCAAAATATCTCGCAGCAGAAACAAAAACACTTGAGGAAGTAGTCTTCATATATTTATGAGTGAGGCGAGCAGTGTTGACAGTCGTTATTGCACTACCTACGACCATCAACTATCCAAGAACATGAAGGAAGATACATCAAAGTGTAGACTAACCCTTGCTACTAACATAGTTCCATGAGTTGTGTTGAATATTTGATTGCAGGTGCAAGATTAGCTGAAAACATATCATATATGGCTAAGTCAGGAAGGTCACTGACCAAGGGGCCAGGCTGCCCAGCCTCCCCCCACCCTGCCCAGCCCGTGAATGTGCCCAAATGAGCCCATCTTCGACCTACATGCACACTAAAGACGTGTCAACACAATTCCAAGGCCCAAGCCAAGAAACCAACATGTTAAGTACCGGAAGGCCTGCCACCTCATCAATCCAGCACTTGGATTAGTGAAGTCAACAATCCATGGGACTTCAATCCTGCGGCTAAGGAAGAAGCACAAATGAGATCCAACCATCAAGGGAAAAGCACACATTTTAAATGCCAACCACCATGCAACCGACTTGGGGAGTGAAGATGGACCGCAAGATGGAGTAAGGCAGTGGATCCAAGGGCAAGCCAAGCCGCCCGACCTCAGGTGGGGCCACTCGGCCTCCTACCTGGCCACCCAGCCTCCAACCTGGCTGCCCAGCCTGCCACCTGCCCCCTTAACCGCCTTACTGACCATATAAATACCCCTTCTCACTTGGTGACTATAAATACCCCCTGGTAGCTCATTTGTAAAGTGTGGAAATTGAGTGGAACACACCATTGTCTAGTTAGTAGCACTAGGATAGTCCTGGGAGTTAGAGTTGAGTCTGAGTCTTTGCCTTAGCGATTCCGGAGTTAGCTTCGAGTCTGGTAAAGCTCTTGTATCTTTCTATCTTTGTACTCATGCTACTTTAGTATAATATACTTTATTGATATATCTTTCAGCTATACTTTACTTTATTTCTTACACTTGCCTAGTGTGGTGTACCTTATTGCATACTAGACCAAGGCTTAGGTTTGTATTGTTCTTGAGTTATCTGAATCTTTCTAGACTTGCCGATGCTATAGGCTTTCCTTAGGCTCTGATCTAAGGCTAAGTCAGTCCTAACCCTCTGATCAAGGACAGACTTTAGTCTAACTTGATCACTAGTTTAGTGTGCCATCTTACCCATGTAGATCTGGTTGGTAGCCCCTCTTGGTGACAGCATTAGGGAGCCTCTGTAATCTGGCCCCGTCGTTCGGTAAGCCCGTAGGAGTTAGCCAGTTGTCGTTCCGTTGGCCAACTATCTACCCCCGTGCCTCCTCGATGTAGTCTAGAATTTCGCTCGACGCAAGATCCTAGTTTGTGTTTGTTTAACTCAGTTCAACCATGAATACTCCTTTGCAGTAGTTAAGAAATAGAGTTTGGATATCTTAATCTCACTTGTTGTCCTCCCAGGCAACTACCTAGTTGTTTACTCTTCCCACCATACACTATCTTGTTATATCTTACCCCTATTGTAAGAATAGCTGGTGTTTATCCAAGTTATAGCACTGTTTGAAGTTCGAACATATCATTCCACCTATTTGCCCTTGCTTCCCTATGGATTTTTAAGATACTCGGAATACTCTAAGTGAAAAAGCTACATCAAATCTCCATGCGCTTGCAGAGTAAAATCTGTTACGCTAAGAGATGTCAACAAACAGCACCGAACCCATAGGTACTACCCTCCTCCATGCAACTGTCCAGATGTCATCCGTACCTGTGCTCAAAATGTGGGGGGAAACCCTGAGTACTAATTACTCAGATAGGTCTTAATGGAATGGCTTACGGCTTACGCAAAGCTTGCTTACTATCATTGTATCCTTATCCATTGATTTTAAACCGAGATATATTGACATAAAGTAAACAGTTTTTTCATGAGCATTTATCATCGTAAAAATAATAACTTGCAAAAATATAGCATAAAAATTCAAGCAGGTGGAATTTGAAAACATGAATAATAATGTAACATGTTTAAATAGATACTATGTTTGAACGTCTGTGGCATTGTGTCGGTGTTTGGTACTGGTAGTGTAGCACGGGATGTATCACAAGGTGCTTTTTGTGGTCGGCAAGATCGGCTATAGCTCAATGGTTCGCGTGAAACACGACAAAGAACAAGATTTATACAGGTTCAGGCCACCGGAATGCGTTAAACCCTACGTTTTGTTTGTAGCAAGATGTATTGCTCTGAGTTCTCGAGATTACAATGAGGGTTTTGCTGGCTAAAGCTATGATGTTCGATATGAGACATAGGGGTCCGTAACCCGCCTTATATAGGACGACATGTCCTAGGGTTACAAGTTGATTTCCTTCCTATCTTACGAGTCCCATGTCCTTCGAAGTCTGCTCCTCTTCGCGCTTTCCTTAACCAAGTTATCGCTTCCTTATCTTGGCCGCCAAGTCCTTCTTGCCCTCCTTGGGCCTAAGTCGGCCGGTCGGCCAATGAAATAAGCCATCCAGCGGCCTTAGGCCCTCCAACGGCCCATGTATAGAATCCCACCATGAGGACCTAGGGGATATCTACCCCCCACAAGCCCCCGAGGCTCTAGTTAATTCTAAGAATAATTAACTTGAGACTCCT
This sequence comes from Paspalum vaginatum, assembly GCA_030272315.1. Classification (NCBI taxonomy): domain Eukaryota; kingdom Viridiplantae; phylum Streptophyta; class Magnoliopsida; order Poales; family Poaceae; genus Paspalum; species Paspalum vaginatum. Next base: position 23,001,775 of record CM059016.1, read on the forward strand.
AAGAAAGCCTCAGTTCTTTGCACAGGCTCCACTAAAATCCATACGCTCTGCCGAGCTAATAGAACTTCCACTTTATCAATGACTTTTTCCATCGGGTGCACCCAATGAGTGCAGGCCCGAGCTTTGGATTGACATGAGTAACTTTCAATTCGAAGATCTAGAAATCAAGAAGTCTCTCTTGAGTCATCTCCTCAACTAGCTCCGAGTTAACTTGATCTCCATAGGCACCTTGTGAGCCGCTAAGGGCGACGCCCGACTGAAATCTCCTAACTTAACTCAGTAGAATTTTTGAAAATTCCTCACCATATGGGTGTAAATAAACGAAGCATTTGCCATGAAAACTGGCACATCAACTTCTCTGGTTACCACAATGTGAATGATTGCTTCCTTGGTGCATAGACCAATGCCCGCGCGTGTTGCTTTGGTAACTAAACCGCCATTAGATCCTTTTTCGAACCGTCGCAGCGCCTTTGCTTCCCTGCATGCATACTGCCAAGAATATGAAGCGACGCTCTCCCAAGTATATAACTAGGCCATGAGATCCCTGCATCGCAACATTACCATCTCCTTCCGCAGAAAATTCTTGAGAACTCTTCCCCCTCGCACCACAAGCACCATGGCCAGTGGCGGTGATAAGGGAAAGAAACCCGCCGACCTCCCGAAGTCACTGAAGGACAACCTCTTCTAGGATGACATCGACAACGCGATGAGGCATTCTTTGGTGACTGCAGGGTCTCAAGAGAGTATGAGAAGGGGTCTTGTAGGTAAACCCGGTATGAGAGACGGGGTCTTGCAGGTGGTCGGTGGCGCAAGTCTCGAACTGCGTCGTGGCCGAAAATCTGTGTACTTGTATATTCCCCTCAAGGATAGCAATAGTGGGTGGCATGTCGAGTGGTTTATCATAGAAAATCACTGCCAGCTCGGTCGGGGCAGTAGCCTAACACCAAACATCCTAGTTGGGAAGAGGCATCAACTCAAGAAGAGATTGCTAAAGCTGATATTCTATTGAAGGAGATTGCTAGGAGAGAGGATTGAATGCTCAAGCCATGGTTATCGACTTTGCTTTCCGCGACATGCTTCCCTTGAAGGACCGAGTATATCCAACATATCTATATGTTGGGCGAGTAACCCCACTAGGGAAGTCAGTTGTATGATCACCGAGCAAGAAATTAAAGCTCGGGTCAATTTGATGTTAAAAGGTGATGTCCATAATAAGGGAACCCCACAAGCCTAATCTGCCTAGCATCCTTCTCCTTCAGTAAGTATTGACTTACTTACCCGAGTCAATTGTAAGGCTTGCTGATGTTAACTAAGCGAATCTTTCCTTCTAACCTATGCTTGGAGAGTGATATAACGAAATTTCTGTCTGACCCACCTCAGGAAGGTGTGCATGAAGTGCTGAAACAGACCTCCAATCTGACGCTACAAGAAATAGAAGCCTTGGTTGCAGCTACTCAGGGTGAAGGAAATAACAAAGCATCGACTTTCATCATGATTCAATGCCTTGCCCCAGATTCTGAAGGTGATGCTAAGGTTGATATCCATGAGGGCAGAGCCCCCGAGAATTAAGGGGCTGATTCAATTGACAAAGCCCCTGAGCAATTGAATATTGCGGGGGAAAGTATACTGTTGGCGTCTCTTAGCCTTAACAGGTTTTACTCCGCAAGCGCACAGAGACCGCTATAGCTTTTCACCCAGAGTATTCCGAGTATCGTATTTATCCACAGGGAAGCGGTAGGCGAGAGAGCAAAATTGGATAAACTCAAGTCAAAGTCATCGTACTTTATTAAATCTACCAACTAGTATCTGGACAGGGATAAGTCTGGTAAAGATAGGTGTATGGTGAAGAAGTAAATAAACTACCTAAGATACATGTAGTGAGGTATAGTTGCCTGGGAGGACAACGAGTGAGATAAAGTTCTCAACCTCTATTTTATTCGGCTGCAAAGACTATGTTGTGGTTAACTAAAGAAACTCAAGTAAACAAGTCAGGGTCTCGTGTCGAGCAAAATTCTAGCGCCCTTGAGGGGTCAGGAGGTAGATAGTTGACACCTGAAAGAGAACCCGACTATCACCTATGGGCCTCCCGAACGAACGGGCCTAGACTACAGAGGCACACCACACGCTGTCACCGAGTGGGGCTACCAAGCAAATCTGCGTGGAGAGGATGGCACACTATAAACGCACTCAACTTAAACTTGAGTGACAATAGATCATCCTTGATCAGAGGAGAGGACCTAACCAGACCCTGGCGTACAAGTTGGATTATAGCACCGGCAAGAATAATAGGACTTGACTAACCAAGATAACCACAGCCTAAGCCTAGCAAGTATGCAAAGAAAGGTACACCACACTTGCAAGAGATAGAAATAAAGTAAAGCATAAATATATTATACTGAAGATAAGAGTACAAAGACACAAGAACTTTACCGCAGACTCAGAGTTATCTCCAAGAACTCCTAGGCAAAGCTCGGCTCACTCTAACTCCTTGGACTATCCTAACTACTAAGATGTGGAAAATGGCACTCTCTAATGTAGAATGTAGCTCTGAACTTCTCCACACTTTTACAAATGAGCTCTCAGGGCCTATTTATAGTACAGCAAGTGAGGGGGTAAGGCGGTGGTCCACCAACCATGTAGGGAGTTGGCCGACCTAGCCCCATGGTCGGGCAACCACCCGATCTACTGACTTGGCCCTCCAACGGCTTGATCTTGCTTCCTCACGTCAGTTGGCAGTTGAAACAGTTGGTGCACGTGTAAAATGAGGGCCTTGCATGATCTTTGATACTTTTTCAGCTGTTTTATGTGTATTTTGGTACCTGCATCCAAATATTTATGTACATCTTGTGGAACTCATTAGTAGTAGGGGTTAGTCCATTTTATTCATGTGCTTTGCTTCATTTAGTGGATAATTGAAGGTAGATATCGTGAGATTACGACCATCAACACCCCCCAAGTTTAAATTTGTGCTCGTCCTCGAGCAAAGCTAAAACTGAAAGTGGATCAGGAGTTGCTACAATATCGAAGGTGAACAGTAATTCTTATACATGACTCAATACTCAAACTTTTGTTCTAAGTGGTGAAATAATTGAAGTTCACCTTGTGTAATACCTATGGTGCATCTTTTTGCTTACCTCGCCTTGGGCGGTTGAGAGATGGAATGACTTTAGTGCAGGAGTACTTCTGACTTGCTCTTTTTGGATGTCCTTCTCAGGTGTTTTTCTAAATTTTCAAAACAAAAGCAGCTTCCCCAAGGTACTCTTGATCGCTCAAAGGTGTTTCCTCACCAAGGGCCATGAGTTGGCCAACACTTTCCTATACTAAGGCCTTTGTGGTGCTTTAGATGGGGAGAATGTGGCATACTTAGGATGTTTATTTTGCTAAGCCAAAGATTGGACCAAGGAGTGTACTCTATCAGTTCTTCTATTTGATTGTTGGAGTCTGAGTGGTGGCACTGATGTCTCCTTCTCTTGATTTTCATCCCTTGTAGCCTTTTATGAATTTGGAGAGGATATGGAGCCTTTATTTATTTTTGACATGCTTGAACTTGCATGCTTTTCATTTTGTCGTGCATTTGCACGCATTTTTCTTTCTTTTTGCCATGCTTTTGCATGCTTTTCTTTTTTTCTTTTTTTTCTTTTAGCTCCATACCCTTACTCCTTTGGATTTGAAGGCTCAGGGATTATGAGAAGTATTTGGAGACTTTTTTGGTGGATGCAAAGTCCGGAATGGATCACTAGCATTTTATGCTTTTGTACTCCAGCTATCAACATAAGGTGATATTTCTACTCAAAGAGACTCAAAATTTGACAAAGCTCAAAACATCTCTAAGTAGCTTTTTGTAGCGGCTTCAATTAATTGAAGTACTTTTGGCTCTGGTAGGCATTCATGACCGAGGGGAGCTATATTTTGTCATTTTCAAAGATAAAGAACCTGAGATGTTCATCCTACTAGGAACATGAAAGAATCATCCCACATCTAAGTCATATTATCATCTCGCAACAACTTAGGCTTGTTATCCCAAATGGCATCCACAAAGTAGAACTTTGGGTTTACTTCTTTTATTCACAACTCAAAACCAAGCTAAGCATAAATCACATGCAAGAACTAAATCATTCACTTGATATAGCAACTATTCATCATCTCCAAAATGAGGCTAGCATGTGAATCTATCATTTGAGCATGGGAGTTTTTTTTAAAAGTAAAGTAAAACTGAAAATGATGCAAACTAAATTAAACAGATTATTGCTAGCTATCTCTCTCAAAGCGATACATGGGTGGTGCAGTAGGCAAGGGGATTGACATATGTACCATTGATTAGGTTCCCCCCCCCCAAGCTTCAACGAAGTTACTAGGGGTAGTACCCGTAGTACTGAAAGAAGCGCTGGGACTCGTCGAAGGTGCGCTGAGCTATCGCTTCTATTTCTACGAGGCGGTTGTAATGCTCGTTCTGGGTCTGCTGGATAACCTGAGTGCGCTCATCAACCTGGTTAAGCTACTGCGCCACCCCAGTAGTGCGTTGGTCTTGGATAGTCAGGGTCCCAAAAATGGCGGCCAAAGGATCCTCTGCAAAGCGTGCTAACGCAGATGGTCCTGCTCCGTATGGCCCTGACCCAGATCTATAGTAGGTTCCTCCTCCACCAAACTACTGAGAAGGTGCAGCACTAGAGTCGTATCCCCATGACGTGTGTGTAGATCCCCCTTAGGGCTACCAAGTGTGGCCTTCTTCCTGAGTTTCCCAGGATGCGCCCGCTGCGCTATGGAACCATGTAGGTCCCGTCCCGGCGGCTTGCGCCTCCTGTGCTTGCTCTTGCATGCGTTCCTCTACTGCTCTCCTCTGTGCCCTAGTCATGACTCCTGCAACACTGTGTCGTGGCTCCTCTAAAGGTATAGAGGGCCCCTCTACTGACATAGAAAGAGTTTCCATGGAGTAGAATTTGAAGTGTGGTGCAGGCAGAGGCACTTCAAAGTTGTACCCCTTGTAAATCATGACATAGGTCTTAGTGCTGGGCTCCTTGCGCAGGAAGTGTCCCCGGATAAAGTGGCTCTCTGTAACTAGGTTCAGTGTGTCTGGGGGTAGAAATTCCACCTAGGCATTTGCTAATACCCCTAGCTCGGCTGCAATCCTCGTCACAAAGGACGTGATTGTTATGGAGCTTCCCTCCCGAGCTAGTTTCATCCAGTTAGTGAGCATGCCTAGCACCGGTGGATACTTCTGCTTACGCCACATGGCGTAGAGGATTTTTAGGTCCTCCACGGTCACACATCGTGTGTCATCACGGGGGAGGACTATCATGGTAATCCAACGAGCCATGAAAGGCATGTTGGGGTGCTTAGTGTGTGTGATACTCTTCTTCCCCTTATAGTCAGCCCAGCTAAATCTCTCCAGAACTCTTGTGAATCAAAACCTGCGGGTTTGGCTACTAAGGAGCAGCGTGGTGAGAACCCGAGAGCATTGCTGAACTGACGGAGTGTCAGTTCATGCTCAGTGTTAAAAAGTCTAAAGTGAACAGTCATGTTGGGCTGCTGTGTTTCTACTCAGAGGGTCATTAGAAACTTCTTGGTAAGGAGCACTATGCCTCCCTCATAGATGTCCGCAAATTTTTTCCAGCCTACTGTACTGAAAATTTCTTCGAATTCATTAGACATACCTGTGCTTGTTATGAGCATTCCATCGAAGCACTTGGAGAGGCTGATGGCCTTTGTGTGGAGTCGCCTCAGCAGGTCGGCATTGCCTTCATTCCGTGTCTGGATGTGGGAATCCAGCAACAATACCGGCCTAGCGTTTGATGATGTTGCTTCTTCCTCTGGCGGTCCAGCACTTGAGGAGCCCCTGTCGGATGCCATTCAGGCACTGTGTCCCTGTGAACTAGAGGACGTGAGGCATTGTGCTGCCTTGCTGATTGCATTCCTAGTCCTCTTCAATGCGCGCTTCATTCTGCACAAAACGGACACAAAAACAACTACAAGATGATAGAATAATATCAGCATTAGTCGTTAGTTATTCTTGTGGGGCATGACACCACCACAACCCGTTCTCGTGCTTGCCAAGGGAGAGAGGGATATTTAGGAGCTGAAATTTATTTCGCTAACATGATTTTATTTGGAACTTATTTAACTAAGCACTAGGGCTTAATTAAACACTAAACAAGGGAGTTTTGAGGGGGAGAAGTGTGTTTGCAGTGCGCTGCTGCCTGGTGCATTGAACAAGGAGACTGAGGGTGCCTTTTATAGGCGAGGGGCAGCAGCAGGAGGTCGGGTGGCCAAGGAAGCTGGTCAGCCGACCTTGGCCACGGTCGGCTGGCCATGATGGCCTGCCCGGTGCTGGTGCTCGCGCTTGGTCTCGTGAGAAAGGGAGTGAGAGAGGGAGCTCTGTCTTGCACACACCGAAAGGAGAGAGGAGGAGGGTCAGGCGACCTCATGATGGGGTCAGCCGACCATAGGTTGCTGCCTACTGCACCTTTGTTGGTGAGAGAAGAAAGCGAAAGTGAAAGAAGGGAAGGGGGTGTAGGGAAGCTGGTTGGCCGGTCATTATGGGCAGTCATCCGGCCATAAACTTTTTCTTTGAAAAAAAAGGGAGAAGAAAGGGGTAAAAGTGAAAGTAAAAGAGAAAGAGAGAAGGAGAAAGAAAAAGAAAGAAAGGAATAAAGAAAAAAAGAAAGCAAAAAAGGGGGAGAGGGCCGGTCGGGCGACCACCAGAGGCGGTCGGCCGGCCCTGTCACTCGGTCGGCCGGCCATGATGATGGTCAACCGGCCTCCTCTTTTTTTTATTGCAGAAAGAGATAAAGCGGATGCATAGAAAATTAAATTTGTGCGGTGCAAGAATTTAAACATGCCATGGAGATCGAAAAATTAAATTAGAGGAAAACTAAATATGCCGTCGAGAGATAATGCCAAATTTACCTTTTGGCGAGGGTGCACCATTTACAACCCTTCGGGATATCGCATGGGCGTACGTTCTGGATGGTGACTTGTATTTTCGCGTGCCACTTCGGATTAGTCATGGACGAAGCTTTGGCACACTTATTTTCAACATACCCCAGATCATTTGTCTTGGTTGCATCATGGGTATGTTGATCTTTGCTGCACTCTTGAGTGAATGATGTGGTTGAATCATGGGTGCCGACCTTCTGTAGAGGCGCTTTGCCTCCTGTTTCCTAGGTTTTGGGACTAGCTTTGGTTGCTTTTGCCTTCTCCCGTTCCTGTTCTTCCTATTGTCGGATGGCAACCTCGTTGGCTAACTTCCATTTCATGAATGCTACGAGACTGTCCATCTCTGTTCCAGAGGCGTTAATGACTGGTGGCTTCAGTACATATTTCTGTCAGTTAAATACCTTCACTTGGCTGCATTGCTCCACCTTTGGTTTGAAAGAGAATGTCTCCCTCATTCCGTTGATGTTGAGGTGGACTTCTCCAGCTCCAATATCGATGCTTGCCTCTGCAGTACTCAGAAATGGCTACCCAAGAATGAGCGGTGTCTTTGCATCAATTTCCATATCCAACACCATGAAGTCCACTAGGATGAGAAAATTCTGGATCTTCACCGGAACGTCCTTGGCGATCCCTTCGGGGTGACGTATGGATTGGTCTGCCAACTACAGGCACATGGCGGTAGGAACGAGTGCAGTGTGGTTGAGTTTGTGGAAGACGACTTTGGGCATAACACTAACGCTTGCTCCGAGGTCACATAAGGCTTGATTTAAGACTTGGTTCTCAATTGAGCATGGAATGGTAGGACTTCCAGGGTCCTTTTTCTTCTATGGAGGCTGATTGAGTATAGCTGCGCTACACTCTTCTGTCATGTGGACAATTTCCGCTGATGGTAAAGGCTTCTTGTTGTTGAGGATATCTTTTAAGCACTTGGCATATGTCGGTACCTGCAAAGCATCTAGCAAGGGTATATTGACATATAGTTTCTTAATGACCTCAACGAACTTACTATATTGTTCATCAGTGGCAGCCTTCTTGTTGCGCTGGGGGAAAGGTAGCACCATTGTGTCATAGAATTCGTGTGGACGTGATTTCGGTGGCGCCTTGTCCTCCACTGTTTCAGGTCTGGTCTCATGATCATCCTTCACCTTTGTGTTAGCGGCCTTCTCCTATTCTTCACCTGCATTGTGAGTGCGTGGTGCACTACTAGGGTGTGGAGGGTCCTGAGTTGACTTACCACCCCTAGTAGTGACTGCATTGATATGCTCTTTGGGAGGAGGTTCTGGTTGTCCCGGAAGCTTACCCGTATTAGCATTAGGTAAAGAGGCAGCAAACTGAGCTATCTGTGTTTCTAACATTTTGTTAAAACTCAGCTGATTTTTCATAGCACTATTAAGAGTCTCCATTTGAAGAGAGATAGACTCAAAAAGCCTATCATTAGCATGAAATTTCTCACTAATGCTGTCATTCACAACTTTTTGATCAAACGAGCTAGGCTTATTAAATTGCTATAAATTGCCTGAGGAGTTACCTTGTCCAGAGAAAGGAATGTACGATATTGAATTCCAGCCTGGTTGAGGACAACTCCCGTTGTTGAAGTTGCTAGAATTACCGATGAAATTGGCATCCTCCGGTCGAGTTTCGGGGCAGCTATTCTCCGAGTGCCCTGTATTCCCGCAGACTTCACAAGTCATGCGAGCGTCAAGGGCCTGGACTGGAGCGGTCTCAGGACTATCTTCTAGCTTCTTTAAGAGCAAGTCCATCTTGGTGGTGAGCATGTCGGTGCTGTCGATGTGATGGACTCTGCGGGATCGTGTGCTTGACCTCTCTTCTTTCCATCCCTGATTTGTGGTTATTTTTTCAATGAGATCCTTGGCAGCTCACACTCTGGGATAGGAAGGATCCTCCGGCCACTGCATCCAGGTGCTCTTGTGCTGAGCAGTTCAATCCATGAAAGAAGCTCTAGATGATAAGCCATTGTTCGATTCCATGGTGGGGGCAGGCCGCGATGTACTCTTGTAATCATTCCTAGGCCTCCGCCACTATTTCATCTGTGAGCTGTTGAAAGCTCGAGATCTTGTTCCTGAATGCATTGGTCTTTCCCAATGGGAAATACTTGGCAAGGAATGCATTAGAGCACGCTTTCATTGTATTGAATGTTGCATGTATTGAATGTTGCACGGTTGAGGTAGAACCATTGCTTTGCCTTTCCGACAAGCGAAAATGGGAAGAGGCATAACTTGACAGCGTCGGGGGATGCACCTTTCATTGTGAATGTGCTGCAGATTTCTAGGAATTGCTACAGATGATTATTGGCATCTTCCATTGCTAGTCCGTAGAATGGGATAGCTTGAACCATGTGAATGACTCCGGGTTTGAGCTCAAAGTTCTCTCCTGCTTGCACTTTAGGTCCCGTAGGAACGTTGTTGCTGGAGGGAACGGAGAACTCACGGATGGTCTTTTCAGCCATGACGTTGGTGAATGGAGTACGACTCGTTGATGCAAATTATTCAAGTTATGTCGGTACAGATCTCTGCCCGTGAATAGTCTTTGAATGGACTCTTCTAAGCAAGGCCCCTGGATTATAGTGGAAGTTTACCGATAGGTCATAACCGGTAATACACCCCTGTGTTGCATACACAACAAAAACAACAAAGACAAGTGAGCCTACTAAAGACTAGTTGGTATTTTTATAAATACACGGGGTTCAAAAAGAGATTATCAATTATATCTCTGCCTATTGCTTCCCCGGCAATGGCGTCAAAAAAGCTTGTTGGCGTTTCTTAGCCTTAACAGGTTTTACTCCGCAAGCGCACGGAGACCGTTGTAGCTTTTCACCCAGAGTATTCCGAGTATCGTATTTATCCACAGGGAAGCGGTAGGCGAGAGAGCATAATTGGATAAACTCAGGTCAAAGTCACCGTACTTTATTAAATGTACCAACTAGTATCTAGACAGGGGTAAGTCTGGTAAAGATAGGTGTATGGTGAAGAAGTAAATAAACTACCTAAGATACACATAGTGAGGTATAGTTGCCTGGGATGACAACGAGTGAGATAAAGTTCTCAAACTCTATTCTATTTGGCTGCAAAGACTATGATGTGGTTAACTAAAGAAACTCAAGTAAACAAGTCAGGGTCTCACGTTGAGCGAAATTCCGGCGCCCTCGAGGGGTCAGGGGGTAGATAGTTGACACCCGAAAGAGAACCCTGCTATCACCTATGGGCCTCTCAAACAAATGGGCCTGGACTACAGAGGCACACCACATGCTATCACCGAGTGGGGCTACCAAGTAAATTTGCGTGGAGAGGATGGCACGCTATAAACGCAGTCAATTTAAACTTGAGTGACAATAGATCGTGCTTGATCAGAGGAGAGGACCTAACCAGTGCCTGTCGTACAGGTTGGATTATAGCACTGGCAAGAATAACAAGACTTGACTGACCAAGATAACCACAGCCTAAGCCTAGCAAGTATGCAAAGAAAGGTACACCACACTTGCAAGTGATAGAAATAAAGTAAAGCATAAATATATTATACTGAAGATAAGAGTACAAAGATACAAGAACTTTACCGCAGACTCAGGCAAAGCTCGACTCACTCTAACTCCTAGGACTATCCTAACTACTAAGATGTGGGAAATGGCACTCTCTAAGGTAGAATGTAGCTCTCAACTTCTCCACACTTTTACAAATGGGCTCTCAGGGCCTATTTATAGTCCAGCCAGTGAGGGGGGTATTTATAGGTAGCTTAGGTCGGTTTATGGGGTAAGGCAGTGTTCGGCCGACCATGTAGGGGGTCGGCCGACCTAGCCCCATGGTCGGGCGACCACTTGATCCACCGACTTGGCCCTCCAACGGCTTGATCTTGGTTCCTCACGTTGATTGGCAGTTGAAACGGTTGGTGCACGTGTAAAACGAGGGCCTAGCATGGTCGGCCGACCATGCATGAGGTCAGACGACCACGTATCCTGCTTCGATTGGTTGCATGGCTCCTCTCCTGGATGAGTGATGTCACCGATTCGTGGTTTGGTGGTCCTTCAGCCCTTGGATACATTGGATGCTTGGTTTGACGGTTGGATTAGACTGCCTTTGTGTTTCTTTGCAGGTTTGGATCAATGACTTGGTATTTGGGCTCTAAGGGAAGGTCGGGCGGCCAGAGGCAAGGTCGGCCAACCCTGCCACTGGGTCAAGCGACCCAGCAGGTGGTCGGCCGACTAGGACCCATGGTCGGCCGACTAGGACCCATGGTCGGCCGACCCAGCCACTTTTACCTGCAGTGCCCACCTTTGATCCTTGACACGTTTTCAGCTGTTTTCTGTGTATTTTGGTACCTGCATCCAAATATTCATGTACATCTTGTGGAACTCATTAGTAGTAGGGGTTAGTCCATTTTATTCACGTGCTTTGCTTCATTTGGTGTATAATTGACGGTAGATATCGTGAGATTACGACCGTCAACATATACTCGCTCGGCCGGTCCTAAAGTGGACACGTACCAAGGTGGCTACTATGAAGCCCAAGTTACCATGCAAGAAGAGAACTGCTGAACAATAGGTGACCAACAAGAGATCTACTACCAGTATGCCTGACTCAACATTGCTTCCCAAGAAACCAAGAAAAAAGAGCAAGCTCGAGAAAACAGCAGGAAGCAGCACTGCCACCTCACTCTCACACATTGATTGGAATGAGTTTATGAACAAGGATGAAGAGGAAGAGGAAGAAATTCCACTCATGCATCTTGACAGAAGGTCAAAGAGGCAACTAGATCTTGGGATCTCTTCTCCCCAAGCCCACACGTTGAATATCATAGAGGAATAGCTAGATTCATCATTGCTTGACGCTGATGTAGATGAATGTATAAAGGCAGTTCATCCATGGCCTTTTAACTCGATAACTAGCGATGAATCCGAGCCACCAAGGTGTGTGTACTTGCCTTTGCATAAATGTCTCCTTTGTATCTCTCCTGAACTAATCTTGCATGATGATTGTGTAGACCATCCCCAATACCGTCGTTGTCAAGTACTGCGGACAAGCCGATTGATTCATCTGTTTAGAAGTGAGCCCCTGAGACACTCCACATCCCACGGGCGAGCAAAGAAAATGGACCACAATGGAAGTAGGGACAGCAGGATGTGGGTCCGAAGCCAATTGATATGGCTGACCCATTAACTGATTTCAGGCAAGAGACAGTTAGAAACTTAAGATTGGACTGGCATGATGCCCTAACCAACATGAGAGCTGAAACTGCCCAAGGTAGCCAACTTCGCCCCATGACTGATTCCTGTCCTGAGCCCAAGTCAACGGCTGAGCCAAAGTCCATTTACACTAACCGACCCAAGGTCACTCAGGCGACACCTTTGTTGATGCTACCCTACTTAATCCATTAGGACATACTAGGTAGCAACATGAAAAATGTTCTATAGACAGAATCACTCCGGCTAATGCGAAAGCCGTGCTGGATACCCTTGCAACTACTCCCAGCCCCCGTGCGGCTACTATGACATCGCGTGGTACCTACGGAACACTCCCCGGCACATATACTCTTAGCGTTGTTGACACAAATCTTCAGATAGCTAGAATTCCTTCCACGTCGAGTCCACTCGCAGCCTTTGAGGTAAGCTCTCCATCAATCATTGCTGTGGATTTCTGAGGATTGATACTAACACAGCAGAAAGCCATGCAGGATTGGCTAAAGCAAGCGACGCAACTGTATGACAGAATGCATGGGTGGATGGAACAATCCGTACAGGTTCGCAAGAAGGTTGCTCCATTGCTCGAGTCTGATGTTTCTGTGCTGTAGGACTGAGACGTATGACTAGTGGGGGTGAATAGGAGCACTTGAATACAAAAAATCCCAACACCTAGACTTGGTGCAGCAAAAGCTCACAAGAGAACTACGCTAAACACCGTCCACTGAATGGATGTGTCTAGCAAGCGCAAGGTACTGCCCACTAAAAGGATATGCACCAGGCGAGGAAGATCACGCAACTCAATGACCACAAGGATCGCAAGTCACGACGAGCAATGAAACTTTCGAGTTCACCACCTGACACTCACCGCACTAAAATGTCCTACTAGGACACAACAAGCAAAGAGTATGGTCAGCAGTGGGAGAAACACAAGGTCAAAGCAAAAACATAGTGGAAGAACAATATCACGAAAATAGGGCAACGGCCTTGGACAAACCAGACTGTCCGGTGCTAGGGGCCAGACTGTCCGGTAACAACAGATACTCTGGTACCGGCTGCTGAACAGTCCGGTAGGGCTCTAGGACAGGCCTGACACCGGACTACCTGGTACACACTGTTGGACTGTTCGGTAGAACTGGATGGTCCGATGGCTGTATCAGATAGTCTGGTATAGTCACAGAAATTGAGTTCCCAAACTCAAAAAGTTGCCCAAATCTTTTCCAAACTTCAGGAGATTTTGACAGGCTATCTGGACCCTATCCCAAGATATTCCCAAAAGATCAACTCAAAACGACCATGGGATTAGCGGGAATTTCAGATCTCATGAGAAGGCAATCTTTGGGCTACAAAAAGGAAAACTCATGAAACACTGGCTAGTGGCAATCTTGCAAGATTGAGATGTTCAAAGACATAATCTCCATGTCCAAGCAAGTCTAATAGAACCAAAAGATCAGGATTAACTCGTGGGCAAAGCAAATCACCAAAAGCCTTTGAGTTTCATCTGAAATCCAAACTACAAAGGGGGAAAGGAGACGCCTGCACACATGAACTCAAATTGAGGATGAATCTTCCTTGTATTAGAGATGGTAAACTGTTCTTACAAGGTTCCTCACAGCATACCACCCATCATCCTCCCACTAATGCAAAGTAGTAGCTCTAGGGAACTCCAAATCCTAGATTAGCACCCGGTTTTCACTCTAAGCACTTGGCTGGTTGGAAAGCCTAGGGTTTCTAGAGGTGGAAGAGTCCCTAAATGACCAGCCACTTAGGTATTCATAGCCCAGGCCTAACTAACTCGATTTATAATAAGACCCCTATATTACAGAAACGCCCGTAGGGGCTAAACTGGAAAAGACCCAACTTTCTCGGGGACGGACGACCGCGATGGAGTCTTGATCTTCTTCGGTTGCACACAATTTTCTGGATGTCATCCACGTGGCCAGTAGTCCAAATCCACCTATCAACCCTCGGTTTTAAAGTCGGAAATCGCGAAGTTTAGGGTTTCTTTTGTGGGCCTAGAACAGCCCATCCACTCTATCTCGATGAGAATTGAGCCCATTCGTCGAGTCTTGGTAACTTGGTGGTAGGGTGATGGATTTGAGCGAATCCGCCAATGCCCTCACACCTCTTCGCGCCATGCACTCGGGTTGGAGGACCATAGTGGCACCCAGCATCCCTTGTCCATCGGGGTCGCCTTGCAGTCCTTCGAAGGTCTTACAATTGCCGTCGCCGTGCCGCTCCTCCATGTACCAAATCCCATGGCCGACCGACGCCGAGCATGCCTCCTTTCCTTCAGAGGACTTTCTTCTCCATCTAGCTCTAGTCCATCAGAGGGCCTCCAGTCCATCGGAGGGCTTGTGCCCAAGTCCTTCTAGGTATAGACTTCTATTGACAATCACTCATTACTTCAGAGGCAATGGAGCCGGTCCATTGGCTCTCAATCTTCCCCTTGATGAGTGAATTGTCAACACCTTCAACCTGTAACCTAAAGCAAAACAAAGACAAGAAAAAAGTGTAAAACCAAAAAGAAAGAAGAAAAGAAGAAGTTGCTCAAGATGCCCAAAAGCCAAACACAAGCAGAGAAGGGCAAATTGAGACAACAAAAACAAAGCCAAAGATCGACCCTAAGACAAGGGAAACCGCTGAATGCAGTCGATCAAACTAAAGCATGACCCTCAAGAAAGATGCAAACTGGCTCAACACAGTCATGCTCAGGCAAAACATCAGCTCCTCTAGAAAGAGGCAAAAGGCTCAACGCACCGATGCTAGAGCATGCAAAGCTCAAACTCCCCCTGAAATGCATCCTCACAAATGCAAGATGAATGCACAGCTCCCCCTCAACTAGTTCTCTCCAGAATTCTCCCCCTTAGTCCATGATCACCCCCTGGGAGCAATAATCTTTCTCAACGCACCGATGCAAGAGCACGCAAAGCACAAACTCCCCCTGAAATGCATCCTCAGAAATACCAGATGAATGCACAGCTCCCCCTCAACTAGTTCTCTCCAAAATTATCCCCCTTGGTCCATTAACTCTCCCTGAGAGCAACAATCTGTTCCCCTTGTTGACAATGGACACATCAAGGGTTCATAGAACTCAACTCTCCCTGAATTAGACAACTCCCCTACAAAATATGCCATGAAATGTAGGAAGTGTACCCTGAAGAGCCCAGAAGGGATGAAAAGCTAGTAAATAGAAGTTCTAGCATATAGGGCAAGTGAGGGCAAGGAAGCATGCAAACAAGCTCAATTGAATCTATCTTATACAAAACAAGAGCATGTTTTTTAGGGTTGTTTAAAAGAAAGCATCACCAACATGAATAGCATCTAGCAAAGTAGGCATGAACAGCATGATGCTAGCAAAACATACAAGGTGTGCTACTCTCAACCAAAGCATATATAACATGCCATAAGCAATGCAGAGACTTGCAAATTTCGGATTTAACAACTTGTAGCTTCATGCAAGTTAGATCATGTGCTAGGGGTTATTCAGTTGTCTTAGCCACTTCTTACCAACCAATGCCAAGCCTAGGTTTAGAGAACCGTAGAAGCTTAAGACAAGGTTTTGGTCATACACAGCCTAGTCCAAGTTCATGCTAAAGTGCAAGGGCAAGCTATCTCAAACTAGTTCACTATGACAAGCGAACCCACCTGGATCTTTTTAATTCAGCTCATAAGGCACAACTTGTATACAGTTTTAGTTCAGAATTCAGATTTAGGCAAGGTGTCATAAATGCTTAGGCATCAACTTAACAAAGGCATACGACTAGCATATCCAAGCATGAAAAGATAGCATAGCATTCAACACTCCCACACATGCTAGGTAGCAAAGTCAAGTGGTGATCATGGTTTTTGATTTTCAGGAAATTCAAAAGACTTTGCTCTCAAAGATATTCAACAGATTCAAGGAGCTTAGCCAAGCTTGATCATGCAAGCAACTGTACAATCTAGCACAAGCAAATGCTAACAGGTCATACTAACGAGCTCTAGTGCCAGTGAAATGAAAATGCATATGATACAATGCAATGCATGATATGATACAGAATGCAAGAAAAACAAAGCAAAGAGAAAGCAAATCAAAAACCTAGACTACAGTAAAGCTACCCCAAACTAAAAGGGGTAAGAAACACCAAGCTCCCCATGCAAGCGGGCAAATGTGCTAAGATCTAAGGGTTTGGTGAAGATATCAGCCAACTGGTTCTCTGTTTCCACATGGATCAAGTCTATATCACCCTCTTATAGTGATCTCTCAGGAAGTGAAACCTCACATCTATGTGTTTGGTTCTGGAGTGCAAGACAGGGTTCTTAGCTACAGAGATAGCAGAAGTAGAGTCTACTAGGAGAGGGATCTTCCCAAAACTCAGGCCAAAGTCACTCAGGGTAGCCTTCATCCAAAGTAGCTGGGAGCAACAACTAGCAGTAGCAACGTATTCAGCTTCTGTGGTGGAAGTGGCTATGATAGATTGCTTGCCTGAGGACCAAGAGACAATAGAAGAACCAAGGAACTGGTAGGTGCCAGAAGTAGACTTGCGCTCTAGCCGATAACCCACATTGTCGGCATCCAAAAACCCTTTGAGAGAGCGTCAAAGCTGAAGAGAGCCAAAGACCAAGCTCAAAAGTGTATTTTAGGTACATGAAGATGTGCTTCACCGCTTGACGGTGTGATGTCCTTGGCGAGGCCTGAAATCGCACACAAAGACAAATAGTGAACTGAATGTCTAGCCTATCGCCGTCAGGTACAGAAGTGAGCCGATCATCCCTCGGTACTCTATTTGTTCCACTGCCTCTCCTTCTTCATCTGCATCAAGTGCCATTTGTGTTGACATGGGAGTCGACATACGCTTGGAGTCTCCCATATCAAACTTCTTTCGAATGTCCATCTTGTACATGGCTTAGTGGATGAAGGTTCCTTTATGCCCTTACTTGATTTGTAGTCCAAGGAAAAATTGCAACGCTCCCGTCATGCTCATCACAAACTCCTTCAACATCTGCTCAGAAAAGTAGGTAACAAGAGAGTGAGACGAGCCACCAAAGATGATATCATCCACGTATATCTGGACGATAAGAAGGTCACTACCATGATTGAGGAGAAACAAGGTCTTATCAACACTCCCCATTTTCAAACCCTGGTCTAGCAAAAAGGTTTTCACTCTATCATACCAAGCTCTAGTCGTTTGTTTCAAACCATACAAGGCTTTGGGTGCAGTTTGTAAACATGGTTAGGATGTTTAGCATTTTTAAATCCAAGGGGTTGTTTTACATAAACTTCTTCTTGAATGAAACCATTCAGAAAAGTAGACTTCACATGCATTTGAAAAAGCTTAAAGCCCATGGAAGCAGCAAAGGCTAAGAGAATATGTATAGCTTCTAGGCGTGCAACTAGAGCAAACGTTTCCTCATAGTCTATCCCCTCTGTTGGCGTCTCTTAGCTTTAATAGGTTTTAATCCTCAAGCGCACGGAGACCACTGTAGCCTTTCATTCACAGTATTCCGAGTATCATAAAGTTCCACAGGGAAGCGGCAGGTGAGAGAGTGTAATTGAATATACTCAAGTCAAAATAATTGTAAACTTAGATAAATTATACCAACTAGTAGTATGGTGGCATGATAAGCCTATCAAATATATCCGTAGAATGGTATAGTTGCATGGGAGGACAACGAGTGAGATAAAGTCACCAAACTCTATTTCTAATCGGCTGCAAATGTTATGCATGACTAACTAAGAAACTCAATTAATAAGTCAGGGTCTTGCGTCGAGTGAAATTCTAGAGTCTCAAGGGTACCAGGGGTAGATAGTTGGTCCCGAAAGGGAGTCTAGCTAACACCTACGAGCCTCCCTAACAATGGGCTTGGACTACACAGGCACACCACACACTGTCACCGAGTGGGGCTACCAAGCAAAGCTGCGTGGAGAGGATGGCACACTATAAACGTGTTCAAGTGAAGCTTGAACAATGATAGACCATCCTTGATCAGAGGGGAGGGTCTAGCTAGAGCCTAGTGTCTAAGTCTAGGGTTGAGTTATAGCATCGGCAAGAGTAACAAGAATTGAATAACAAAGTTGAACACAACCTATGCCTAGCAAGTGTGGAAAGAAAGGTACACCACACTCGCAGGAGATAGAACTTAGAGTAAAATATAATTTAAATTATATTGAAGATAATCTAAATCCAAAAGACATAAAGCTTTACCACATACTCGAAGATAACTCCAGAGACTTCGAGGCAAAGCTCGACTCAACTCTAACTCCTAGGACTATCCTAACTACTAAGGGAATAGTGTAGCACTCTAAGATAAAACTCGAACTCAACTCCACACCTTGCAAATGAGCTCTTCGGGCCTATTTATAGCCTATACATGTGCGGGGGGTATTTGTAGGGGGGCAAGTTTAGTGTGAGAGGTGAGGCAGTGGCCGGCTGACCAAGGGGGGTGGCCTGCCGACCATGAGGGGTGGTCGGATGGGCATCCGATGAACCGACTTGACCCATCATTCGGCTGAGATTGCTTCCCCATGTCGGTTGGCAGTTGAAATGGTTGATGCACATGTAAAATGAGTAACTTGAGTGGTCGAGCGGCCATGCGAAATGGTCGGGCGGCCAGGTATCTGCTCCTGATTCGCTGCATGACACTTCCCTCAGACTTGTGACATCACCAATCCATGTTTTTATGGTCTTTCAGCCCTTCGATTCTTTGGATGCTTCATACAACGGTTGGATTGACATTGGCTTGTGTTTCATTGCATGCAGGAGTGAAGTGGGGCCAAACCGACTCTGAGGGGTGGTCGGCCGACCATGCCACATAGTTGGGCGACCTAGCAGGTGGCCGGGCGACCATGGGACATGGTCGGGCAGCCATGGGCTTTTCCCCATTTCTACCCATCTTCGCTTCTTGGACTTGTTTCATCCATTTTTGCTTGTAATTTTGTACCTGCACCCAAATATTCATGTACATCTTATGGAACTCATTATTAGTAAGGGTTAGTCCGAATATTTCACATGTTTCGCTTCATTTGGTGGATAATTGACGGTTGATATCATGAGACTATGACCGTCAATAGCCTCCCAAGCTTAAACTTTTGCTCGTCCTCGAGCAAAGCTAAGACTAAAAGTGGATCAGGAGTTGCTACAGTATCGAAGATGAAGGAGAATTCTTATAAGCAACTCACACTCAAACTTTCACCCCAAGCAGTGAGATAATCAAAGTTCACCTTAGATAATACCTGTGGTGTATCTTTTTGCTTACCTTGCCTTGAGTGGTTGAGGGACAAGACAACTTTATTGCAAGAGTGATTCTAACTTATTGTTTTTGGATGTCCTTCTCAGGTGTTTTCTAGATTTTTCAAAACAAAAGAAGCTTCCCCATGGTACTCTTCATCGCTCAGAAGTGTTTCCTCACCAAGGGCCATGATCTCGGCCATCATTTTCCTACACTAATGCCTTTGTGGAGCTTTAGGTGGGGGAGAATGTGGCACACTTAGAATGTTTATTTTGCTAAGCCAAAGATTGGACCAAAGAGTATACTCTATCACTTCTTCTATTTGATCACTGGAGTATGAGTGGTGGAATAAAGTGTGTCCTTCTCTTGATTTTCATCCCTTGTAGCCTTGTATGAATTTTGGAGGGGATATGGAGCCTTTATTTATTTTTGCCATGCTTGACTTTGCATGCTTTTCCTTTTGCCGTGCCTTTGCATGCCTTTTTTCTTTTCTTTTTGTCGTGACCTTGCACGCATTTTTTTAAAGCTCCATACCCTTCCTCCTTGAGATTTGAAGGCTAAAGAGATATGCGAAGTATTTGGAGACATTTTGGTGGATGCAGAGTCCGGAATGGATCATTTGCATTTTTTTTTATACTCCAGCTATCAAAAGAAGGTGATATTTCTACTCAAAGTGACTAAAAATTCGACAAAGCTCAAAACATTTCTAAGTAGCTCTTTGTAGCGGTTAGAACATATGAAGCATTTTTGGCTCTGGTAGGATTTTCATCCAAGGGGAGCTTAATTTTGTCATTTTCAAAATAAAGACCTGAGATATTCATCTTACTAGGAACATGAGAGAATCATCCCACATTTAAGTCATATCATTTACTTCTAACAACTTAGTCTTGTTATCACAAATGGCATCCACAAGGTAAAACTTTAGGTTCACTTTTTTTTTCACCATCATGAGACTAAGCTAAGCATAAGTTGCCATGCAAGAATTGAACCATTCACTTGATAGAGCAACTATTCATCATTTCCAAAATGAAGCTAGCATGTGAATTTATCATTTAAGCATGGGAGTTTTTATGATACACTTTTTTTAGAGTAAAAATAAAATTAAACTAACTTAAACTAAGTAGACTAGAAATTAAAGATACAACGGGCACTATTCTCACGATGGGGCAGAACGGTTGAGGGACAAGGTAGGCTTTCATAGAAGAACACAGGGATGCACAAAGAGTGGTGTGGCACACGTACCTTCCATTTGTTAGGTTCCCCCAAGCTTCAATAAAGCTCAGTCGGGATAGAACTCCTTCCAGTTGTAGTACATGAGGTTCTGCTCTTGCATGCGGTCCACAGTCGCTTTTGTTTCCATGATCATGTTGTGGTTGACTGCTTGTGTCTCCTATATCTTCCTGTTGGGTTTTGGTGCGCAGTGTCATGAGGAATTCTTTCGTGAGGAGCACAATTCCTCCTTCTAGGATTTTGACGAAGATTTCCCAGCCCACGGCTCGAAACACCTCATCGAATTCACCCCGCATGCCGGTGTTGATCAGGAGGTCCTCATCAAAGCACTTGGTTAAGATATAAGATTTCTAGTGAAAAAGCCTTAATGCTTTTCCCTCATCATTGTTGAGAGGTACAACCTGCGAGTTGAGGAGCAGCAGCGATCGGTGTGTGGATAACGTCGGAAATTCCTTGGGCTCCTTCGTGCTCATGGACATCCTCTCGGAAGCAGCATGCCTGTTCACCGAAGTGGATCCCTTGGAGAAGGACCAGCGGACATGCTGCCCTGCCTTGCTAATGGCCTTCTTCGCCTTCTTGAGCATTCGATTCATCATGAAGGTGATTACAAAACACACTATACCCGAAGGAGAGACGACAAAGACTTTCGACATTGGATTTGTCATGGGCTTATTCCCCCATGTGTATTTGGGTCCTTGGTAACTTCCTTGGATGAATAAGATGAAGGATGAGGCCTTTTTGGAGAGTGCCTGGCCGGTGGCCATGCCTTTGGTCGCCCGGACTAAGTCATGGCCGCCCGGCCATCTCTCTGAGCATTATCAATATTGCGATGGCCATAACTTTTGCATTCGGACTCCAAATTGAGTGAACCAAAACTCCATTTTGATTTTCTCAATGAGATCTTTGCGATGGTTTGGTCCATACTATTTGCAATTCATTCTCAAGCCCTTTTGTGTGAATTCTCTCTTGCTCCAAATGATGTTGTCTTGTATGGAATTTGAGCATCTCCCTGTGATACATCGAAACTCACCAAAACTCATGGAATTCATTAGTGTTAGGTAATTAATGCACAGAACTTTATCCATACCCCATTTATCCACCGATAGTTGGTGGTTGAAATCTTGCAATAACGACCACCAACACCCAGCACGATTGGGAGGTAGGCCATCATCACATCTTCGCTTGATCTGGTGGCACCAGCTATAGTAGAGTACATAGCTAGCCAACCACTCGGGTCTTGCTTGGCCTCGCATTTGTCGACGTTGGAGACCTTGAAGTTTGGCGGTCATACGACCGTGCGAAGCCGGCGGGTGAAGGCGAGAACATCGAACATGCCTCGAAGGACTGGTGCACCTAACCCACCATCCCAAATGTTCTCAGGTGCCCCCACCGTTGATGGGGCTCCGGCTGGCGTTGTGGTGACCGGGTGCGGAAACTCCCCGGTCATTTGTAAACCGAGTGATGAGCTGCCGGACCGTTCACTGAAGCCGTGGCTGAGTGGGCCCGGACACCAGCATCTTGCTGAGGGATGCTATGATTTTGGTCATACTCAGCCCGACACCTCAGCTCTTCGTCATGTCGGTGTGCGCATGATTCTTCGATGTTGCGACGCGCATCGCACCGATTGTTGATGTGGTGGTGAGCGTTGCTAGTAGCAGGTTCATCCGAGACCACCGGCAGGAGGTGGTCTGACACCTGGGTAAGAATCTGATGGTAGATTTCCCTATCCATAGAGTTGGGGAGGGCGTCCGCGATCTGTGCCAACATCCCGCTAGCTTGACTCGGAGTTTGCATGGCTCCGGTAAACTCTGGCAGCAGGTTGCGCCCCACATGTAGCCGACCGGGAGGCTGCCCACGACCACGCATGGTGTTCTCTTGCTCATGGTCGCATGCCGCCTCGCGATCATGGGTAGTTCATGCATCCTGTCATGCACACTCCTAGGAGTCCCGGCGATTCGGTCGCCGAGCGTTTCTTTGTTGGTGAAACTCTTGTTCCTCCAGATTCTCGCCGGTCATGGATTCTTCATTGAGTGAGACCGGTTGAGTCAAGTCCCTCTCGCTAGAATTGTGGTGGCGTCAGATGTTGCGGAGCCGGTTCCTGCTCCAGCGCTCATCACGCCTCGACTGGTCTTCTCATTCTTCAGTCGGCTCATCGTCGGAGACTTGGTCTTCCTTCATCCTACCATTGATATAGAGGATCTCGGAGAAACAAGTGGATGAGTTAAGGATTGAATTAACCTGATTGTCAAGTGTCGCGGATAGTTCCTCCGAGCGATGATCGGGAGCCGATGTTGTAGGCTCCATGGTTGCAGTAGCGGATGGCCCAGCCTTAGTTAGGCTGGGAGACTCGAGGTGGCAGACCATGTGAGGACATAGGTCCTCGTGACCCGCAGCGTCTCTGATGTCGATGACCCTCCGCCGTGTAGCCGAGTGTCCTTCTAGGGCGGAGGTGATGATGAGCCCCAGTCAGAGCCCGGTCAAGGGGACATCTTCTTCACTGTCCTCCCGGGGCTGCTGTTGATGTTGATCTGGAATGGGCGCTCCCTATGCACCCTCATCATCTTTGAGGAGAGCCAGGGCACAGGAGAGGAGCCCTTGGTACATCAAGGTGACATTGCGAAGCCCATGGGGGAGTCAAGGCAGGGCCTGAACCTTCCAAGAGCTCGAGTCAAGGTGCGGCTGATGCCCGCCGAGGATGAGGACGGGGCCGCCCATCCTCAAGCAGTTGCGAGCGCCGAAACTTGAGAGACCCTGGGACATGCATTGTGATGATCCTTACGGCCCCTTTGCAACTGGCGAGCCTTCGACTGATGTCTCTCCTTCCCTGATTGACCTATGTCCAGGTCTAGGTCGGAGAGGTAGAGAGCCGAGTGCGCCGAGTTGGAGACGTCATAGTAGTCGACCGAGGCGAAGGAGTCGATGTAGGTCCGCGTACAGCCAGCGTCATGGTGGACCGTCGTGAGCCCGAGCTAGATTGGCCCAAAACACCCTTCAATGGCCCACCGTGTGATGAAGCAGATAGGGCTGGGGTGAACCTGGCAATGGGTCGGGGCACCGGAACTCAAGGATGAGTCAGCGCAGCATGTCTTGACACGGTGGTTGACTGAAGTTGAGCCACGGGTGAGGCAAATCCTACCGCGGACACGGACAAAGGATGCTGTGCGGCGGCCATCTGACCCCGCGTCCCATCCGTCGTGCAGCAGATAGGGTGCAAGTTGCTGCCCTTGTCCGCGATGAACGAGATAGATCCGAAGTAGAACATCTCACCAGGAGTGAACTTGGCAGAGTTGCTGGCGACCATGGAGCTAATGATGATGCCGATGTCGCCTCCCCTACCTAGCGCGCCAACTGTCGGTGTTTGGTACCAGTAGTGCACTACGGGATGTATCACGAGGTGCTTTTTGTGGTCGTCGAGATCGGCTGTAGCTTGACGCTTCATGTGAAACGCGAGAAAGAACAAGATTTATACAGGTTTGGGCCGCCGAAATGCGTAAAACCCTACGTCCTGTTTGCAGCGAGATGTATTGCTCCGAGTTCTTGAGATTACAATGAGGGTTTTGCTGGCTAAAGCTTTGATGTTCGATATGAGACGTAGGGGTCCCTAACCTGCCTTATATATGCCGACGGGTCCTAGGGTTACAAGTCGATTTCCTTCCTATCTTACAAGTCCCAGGTCCTTCGAAGTCCACTTCTAAGTCGCACACGTCTTCGCGCTTTCCTTAACCAAGTTACCACTTCCTTATCTTAGTCGCCAAGTTCTTCTTGCTGTCCTCAAGCCTAAGCCGGCCGGTCGGCCCATGAAATAAGCCATCCAGCCGCCTTGGGCCCTCCAACAGCCCATGTATAGAATCTGCGCCTTGAGGACCCAGAGGATATCTATCCCCACACATTGGGCATTCTCACACCTAGTGAACATTAGTGATTCAAATCGATTTTAATTCCCGAGAATATCCTATCATGCTAGGGGTATATGCTTACTAGCCATCGCGTTCCCACATATATCCCCCCATCTCTACTTGTTCCATCCCAAGTCAATTCCAACCTACCATCCCCTGGGTTTAGCCACCACAGGAACGGTACCACTGTGCACCAGGTTAGCCATCCCATAAGTCAAGCGCCCCAAGTCCCATCTCCCTCCATCGAGATGGTAGGATCAAGTCTCTGTTCTTCGGATGGTTCAAGTAAGACTCTCACCGGTACCATGTTCTAGATAAGCACTCTAGTCATGTTATGCTGACCAATAGGCGAACAACGGATGGACCTTAAATGACTCGGGCGGAGTCCATAGCATAAACAATAATAAATAACTCATAAAAATCTCTGCCCGGTCAGCATTTAAATCACAAGCATATATAAACATTTCCAGTTTAGCAATTTGATATTTTGATATCACCTATACAACGAGTGACTCCATTTCACTCGTGTCTACTCTCACCTAGCATTAGTAGGCATACTCGTCCTACGTACTCTATTGTAGGTGCTAGGGCTAGGGTGGCCAGAAAGTCTAATGCAATTGGTTCCGATCAACTCCTAATGCGGACGCGTAATCATCAAATCAAGATCATGTTAGCTAAGAAATCATGGTCCTATCTACCTTTGCTTATTTCTATCAAAAACAAGAAACTAAACTATGTTAGTTTGTCAGGTTGTGGGGCTTTGTCCCAGGCAACTCCTTGATCATTTGGACTGCTCCTCCTTCCAAACACAATTGATGGGCTCTCCAGGTCATCAGGGGGTCTTAGTTGGTCTTTTGGACCCCATTGCTCGATGTAGTTCCTTGCGCCTACTTCTCAATCACGTTTCTAGAATAAGCGTCACAATATGAATGAGACAATGCAAAATGAGAAAAATGAATATATGAAACGCTTATGCCGAATGAGAACATTATGCTTATGGCAAAAGTGATGTTAAGTACAACAAGATGTATGATTTTTTATGGATAGTATGCAGGAAATACATTGGCCAATATGCACTTGATGAGTTTTAATTTAAATGACACTCTCATATTCACATCATGCATAAGTGTGCTTTATTGATAAAAATCACTATTTTGGGTTCACGATGTTAAATAATGCAAAATGACTTGAACCATTTATGACATTTATACATATGTTTTAAAATGCTAACATCCAAATTGCAGCAGCAAAGGAGTTATAAATTAAGTATAGTAGTTCCAGCAATTTAGTTAGCATTTAAATTCTCACATTTATCGTAATCCATAGACATTGTTTCTGGACTTGAGATTTTTACAGCAACTACTATTTGACCCGATCATCATGTACAAAAATAAGTAAGGCAATTAAACGTGGTTTGATAGCACTTCTATTTTCCCTTATTTATTTAACCTCATTTTAGATGCAAGTTACAACAGCAACAATAAAATCTCCAAAAATCCTTTTTGGATCCTATGCTTGACCAAGATGCTCTCAGATTTTTAGTGGAATTTATTTTGTATATTAAGGTCACATTTTCCTATTATTTATTTCAACATGTAATATTGTGTTTATTTCAAATCACCAACAAAAACTTTACATGCAGAGTTTTAAACTTTAACAGTGAGCTAAATATAGAACATAGAGCATCTATTGATTTTAATGGAATATTTGGATCACTTTTTATGTAGCAGGTATTTTCCTTCTTAATTTATATCACAAAACTGACATCCAGGGTTAGATTATACACTACAGATAGTGCTAGGTAACCAAAAATCACACAGAGCCTAAATATCATGTTCAAGCTACTGTCAAAGTTTCATAAATTTTGGAGTTCATTTATGCCATTTTTGCATTTGTTTTGTTTCAACATCCATGCAACAAATCAAGGGCAAGATGGCCATTTCAGACATCCACATCATACTCATTCCGTAGATCTACTCAAGATGAGCACAATGCAACAAAATTTGCATTTTTATGATTTGGATTCGATTTTATATGGATTTTCAAAGTTTTAGATCTAGAAAAAAGCCTTTAAATGAAAACATTACTGACAAGGACCTAGACACAATTTTTTGTAGCATTCAGGGGCTAGAATAAAAGATCCTTGGGACTCAGTCAAGTCAACAGTGCATGGGGTGGAAACCAGAAAACACAAAAAAACACAAGGGCTAAAAGGCAAAATGTGTGTCTCCTTCCTCACCCTTCTTCTTCCTCGGGATGACGCGCGGCAGGGAAAAGTGGAGGGGCTGCACCAGCGCGAGGAGACAGCGGGGTCGTCCGAGGATGGTCGTCAAACGTGTTCTCGGACAAGGGGATCCTTTTCCCCAAGGTCCGGATGCACGTCGAGGATGGGAGGCGCAGAGAAAACGGCGTGAACCGAGACGGGCACGACGGCGAGCTGGACACCAATGGCTTGGCTCGATCTGAGCAGATAGGCGGGAAGAGGGCACCTAATGCGCGAGGGAGGTGCGCATGACCGAGACGTGTCCACCAGCACCGTCCTAGCTGTGGGAAGAGATGGCGGAGGGGTGTTCCATGCGGAAGCAGAGCTCACCATGGCGGCCATGGCAGGTGGCGTTCACAGAGAGGGTGGAGGATTCACCGGCGGGGGGCGAGGAGCAGCGGGGACGGTGGAGGATCTTGAGGCGGTGGTGGTTCCCACGATGAGCAGAGGGGAGACAGCCTGAGCTGGCCGGCGTGGCGAGCTTCGCCGTGGCGTCAATGGCGGCCGCGGCTCAGTGCGGGCTTAAATAAGGCAAACTCTGACTCTAAATTGCAGAGCTCATAGAGACCTACAATTTTGGTATTCAAACTTTATTCATTTGACGTCGTTAAGGTCTCCGAATTGGCTTCACAACATGCTGGTATCCTAAATTCCGAGAGTATCTCGAGATTAAGTTGGAACTTAAATTGATCTTGTGATAAACACATTTCTTATCTTCATATTCTTCGTACCCAAGCAATTCTTAGCTTCTGAAATCTACTCAATAATGGACTTAGGCCTTCTTTTGGGCTTCTATTATTCTTCTTTTATTAATTAAATCACCTCCCTAGACCTGAAGCATTGGATCGTCGTGTGAGCATGCCTCCATATATATTGCATTTTGTCCTCTTTTCCTGTGATTTTCAATAAAGCATACCAAAGTACTACTAGGAGATAGTACGAACCCTACAGTGGCTACGGTTTCCCCAAA
Source organism: Paspalum vaginatum (assembly GCA_030272315.1). Classification (NCBI taxonomy): domain Eukaryota; kingdom Viridiplantae; phylum Streptophyta; class Magnoliopsida; order Poales; family Poaceae; genus Paspalum; species Paspalum vaginatum. Next base: position 23,029,467 of record CM059016.1, read on the forward strand.
CTGTCTTTGATGGCACTTTACGAACCGCCCCTGCTAAAACTTTCTGTATTAGCGTGTGTTTAGGAGAGCCCCGGACTGTGAGAAAGCCATGATATTTTCTTGTACAGAGTGTCATTCAACCGATGGATGAAGGCGACTTGAGGCACTTGCTCGTAGTACTGTTATACAAAAATATACACACACATATACGTGTGTTTATTTGTTTATTTATTTATAGTCTAGATACTCGTGTTTAGTATTCTCCCTGTGTTTAAATATAAGTTGTGTTTGATTTTTTTTTAAAAACTTTAATCGTTCCTCTTAGTAAAAAAAATTGCGTAAATATAGAAGGAAACAAGTCATTCTTAAACTCTCTATTACGGTAAAGCAGATCATAACAAAATAAATAATAATTTATACTTTTTAATAAGATGAATGATTGAAATTTTGAAAAAAAAATCAAATGTGGCTTATATTTAAATACAGAAGGGAGTCCGATACAAGGATTTCTACATAAAAAATATTAAATACATTTCACAATCCTTCTACATCCTTTGTAACTCGAAAGTCCAGCAAAGTCGCTCCACCATCGCGCATCGCCTCTTCTCACCAGCTTGTCAGCTTCTTTAGTCGGCTCACTGACTCTTAGGTCGGCTCCTAACATATTACTTGATCCGGTTGGTGCTTTTTTTTTTTTTTTGCACTAACAACATGAGAGAGCTGATGAAATTATCATCATCGGGTCTTTAGTATACAAAACAGAAATCATTTTATCCGATTGCCATGTTGAAAAGGGGATAGGAGACATCAGGCTCAAAGATATCACAGTCACTTAGGTTCAATCTGGCAAGATAATCTATGGCCACTGACGAGTGACGAATCATATTATCTACCGGTAGTGTAAATAATAAATATACTGCTAGCTCATGAAGGACTGAAGGTAACCGGTAGTGTTAGTCATCTTTACTGCTGGTTGGTGTCTCCACTGGCGAATCCCTATCCCACGTATGACGTATTGTCGAACCGGTGGTGATAACCTATCATAGGCGGTTTTTGTTAACAGGCAGTGATGGCCGAAGGATGTCTCTTTCTCCTGCATCATTTCTTTAGTCATTGCAAAATCATACATGTCTAGTTACGCAGCTACTCCATGTTGGAGAAATAAAATGTTTGAGAGACTTAGCACAGATCACTCGAGCATGGTTCATTCTTTACAGTAGTATATAGACTAGATTTCTGTCCATTATCAGCCAATTGTTGTGCTGATCTCCGGTCCCAAAAAAAAACAAAATGTGGCTACCGATGCGTGTTGGTATAAATAATCTGTTTGGATGTTGATATTCGAGGCCATAGAATTGAATCGGCTCCAATACCAAATCTATGTGGGAATTGAATTTAGCATCAATCTAATGTTGGTGTTTGGATGACATTGTAAAACCAATTATGAGCAAATCCAAGGTGTGGAGCTCTGAATTGGAGGCTATAAGATACAAGTGGATTGAATTCCAATTTTCCAATTCCGAATTTCTTAGACAACCAAACAGCTGAATTGTTAATGTGAATGCCGATTCGCTTATTTCAAGCCCCAATACAAACATCTAAACGCGGAGTATATGAATATCATTTTGAACAACAATAACCCTCGTATATATGACATGTAGTACAATGTTCCAATTGTCACGAAACCAGTGGAATCTCATAAAATAGCAATTTGATAAAAATAAAGGAGCAAGTTCATGTGGTTACAGTAAGTACACAGTTCATGCACTGTAGCATAGATTCTAGTCTGTTGGATATACGTGCTCCTAGTGCACATATAGTATGGGTTTTCTGCCTTTAGAACTATATACTGCACAAATTTCTTGTTTAGCCTTTAGACAAATAAAGCTGCATGCATATTGCGATCTTGTCTAGCTCATCAATCAGGCTATGAGCTAATTGCTCCTAAAAGAATTTTCCCTCATTGAACTCCCTATTTAATTTGTAACAATGAAGGAAATTAAACTTACCACTATTCATAAAAATAAACACTTAAACATTTTGGTCATTGTAGTTTCCATAGCTCGAGAATTGTAATCTGTCCATTCTGAACGAATTGTTTCTGCCTTCCCATCTAAGGCTCTAACCAATTGCATACCTTATAAAAAAAGTCATAAAGCTGTGGTTTTGCAAATAAACAACCAAAAGATGGGTCCAAAGTGGTGAGTGGCAAGTTGTGCATAAGCGAAAAAAACAATTCCAACTTGGATGAATGCATGGCATTACATAGGCTGAATGCAAATTAAAAAAAACAAGTGCACACGAATTTATTGTAGTTAAGCCATAGTCTAGTCGTACCTTCGACTGAAATACAACAATGACTTGACGTGATACAGTTATGATATCTCAAGTTGCGGTATCAATTTTGATTATCCATTACTTAAGAGGTACACAAACAGTTGAAGTAGTACAAGATTTGATACAAACGAGATATGCGAACAATGTGATTAGATTCTCATTAATTTATCATAGGATTCCTCAACTGTAAGCTATGTTATTCCTCCCTGCCAAGTGATCGAGCGTACTTTCATTCAATTAATTTCATTATGTACTTTCATGTCACTACTAGCATAGTACGCATTTACAAAATTGAAGTACATACATGTACTTTATTTCTTGGTATTATTTGAGTGATTTATTTGGTGAACTCATGATTCTCACCTGTGAAAATCTGCATCTTTTAAGACTCATTCAACGTTCATGTTGTAGCTCATATGTTAGAACCATGTTGTATCCTCATTTAGATAAAAATTCTAATTTGCCTGATCACAACATATAAACTACAGTACTTCGTTTGAGGAATAGAATTTAAGTATAAAGTTTAAAGTCAAAGTGATTTGCACACTAATTGCAAGATCTCTCTTTTTATGTATTTCTCTAATAGTCATGCATTGCTTCTTCAACAATCATGCTTAGTTCTTACAAAAATATTCAAATTTTCCAATCGATCAAGCACTAACGACTGGATATCTGTTCCAGTTCTTTTTGGACTACACCAAGCATAATATTCTTTGTCACGCTTCAAAAATAAGCCTTGCAGTCACAATATAGACTTCTGTTTTCTTATGCGTGCAACTATTGTGCTCCAGCCTATATATTAAGTTGGCAGAGGTTTTATTTCCTAATTTTCATGATGAGCTCACATGTTTGTATGTGGATCTTATTCGAGAGTAACTGCATTTAGAGAGTACTACATCTGGTCTTATAATAACAAAAGTTCAATTTTTGTTTTGTAGTTTGCCTATATCCATCGTCTATCATGTTACTTAGTCCCACCACCATTTCGTTTTTCAGGTTTTGGAGTGAAAACCTAACGGATACAGACGGATAGTAGGTCATCACATATCCTACCCTAATATAATTTACTCGGATTCGGGACTGGATAGTTAAAAATTGGGACGGATATATAACGGGATTGGGTAATGTTTGGGCTGGTAGGAAACGGATATCGGAAATTATCCGGCCAGATATAAACGGATACATCATACTTGTCAGATAATACTTGCAATGGAAACTACGACATAGCTCAACCAATGAGTGAATGTAATAGAGTATAATATATCCACACACATGACCCTATGAGTGTATAACATATAATGATAGTTTATATTGTATATGCAACATGTTGCATATAGCTTATACATGTTACTCACATAATTAACATAACTTACCCTGTACCATATATACTAGTACATGGTTTTCTAAAAATGAATAAATAACAAAAGCTAAAAAGCAACTGAGTTGGAGTCAGCCATGTGCTATTTTTTGTTATCTTGAAATAGATATAGAGATTATTTTGATTATTGTATTACCAGGATGGGTCTAAAAAAATGATGAACTATAAAGTTGTCGATCTTGTTGTGGACTACAAATTTCATATAAGTTTTGTTTCCTACGAGTTGATACATTAAACTTATGATTTTTATTGTAAAATTACAAAAAAGAAACGTGTCAACACACCTGAGCCCCGGGTGCCCGTATCCAGCCGTGTCTCCCCGGTAGTATCCGGATAGTGCTCCCTCCGCATCCACCACATATCCGACGACCTTGTATCTGGGTAATACCCGCATCCATCCCGAATGAAATATTATACATATCTGTATCCGAAAAATCTTTTAGTGTGATTTAATGAAGTGCTTCCAAAATACTTGAGAAAATTAATTAAATTTATATTCACCGTGCTTCACATTAATAACATGCAAAATTTTCTTTAAGTAAAAAGCATGACTATTATGCTTACGTCAACACAAATCATAGCATGAAGCTCTAGAAGATACTTTAGCATCGTCGTTGTTGTTGATGGTCCAAACGATATTTAGCGTGACAGGCAGTTAGGTACCCATTTGATTATGACACCGGCCCTGAGGGAGAAGTATATTGCATGACCTGAGCTCATCATCAATCTACTTCTGAGGCATCAATAATTTCTTCCCGAAAAAACAATTCGTTTGTATGCAGATTCGTGTCCAGACGAAAAGAACCCTTTCCGCAGAAGTCATGAGCCTAGATTCTATGTTGGCAATATGATTTTCAAACTTTGAGCAAAGGACAAGATGATACCACTAATTAAATGGAAGTTAAAGTTTGAACATTATTGTTGCAGTTTGTCGTTTACTCTCTTTTTTAACTACCGCGGGGCACCTCGAGAACTCTACGCCTGAGGCTCTATTCGGATAATCCCTTTTATCAAGGGATTGAAAGGCATTGAATAGTATTTTCTATTTTGATTTTTAAGGGCCTCAATCCCCCTCAATTTTATCCAATCCCCTTCAATATCACCTAGGCTAACCAAACAAGCCTGAGGAGATATCGCGGTCTCTACCTAATATTAATATTAAAGATAATAAGGTTTCTTAATCCTCCTACTCACAAATACGACAGGTAGGACCGGCCTTGCATGATACAACTAATCGATGTTATAAGTCTAATATGAATCTAGATTGAATTCAAGTTTAATAGCGAGCCAGGTTCAGACAGTAGGAGTAGGCAACCTAGTAGGCAACTTAAAAACAAACGTCCAAATCGCATACGGACTCTGTTGTTAATGTTCTATATAATGATGGAAACCTAAAGAGATAAACATTTCAACCCAACTCACACCACCACAAAATTTGCTCAAATTCAACGGAAATCATCAAAACAAAATAACATGAATAATACATCATTGTGCTACAATATAGGCCACACAAAAATAAGCGCTTCAGTTGCATACTACCTTTGTTTTGCACATTCTATATATCGACGATAGCTAAGGAAATAAACATCCCACCGAACTAAAACCACTATAAAATTCACTCAAAGTCGATGGGAATTGTCAAAACAAGATGACGTAACAAAGAGAGGAATGTTTTTTCTTTTAGCAAATGTTTGGTGTGTCACTCTATACCATTTATATCCTGCCTCTATCATCTTTCATTATGAGTTTTTTAGACAAAATATAATAAAAAAATAGTTGTTATTATACATGGGACATAAGCCAAATTCTATGTATTATGCACTTTGAACTAATAAGTTTCGTGAGTTTTGATGGTTGTGACCGTTTTGCAAGGAGATGCTCAAATTACGCAAAAATATTCGTTATATGAAAGGGACAAAATTGGACAAAAGGTCAGTGCCACCCGGCCCCTCATGCCAGCTGGTCAGTCTCCACCATGGCCGGTCAGCCCCACCATGGCCGCTTGGCCCCTGGCAACTACCTTGTCCACCCAGCAAGTGCAACGCAATTACCGGTTTCGGGGAGGCTCCTAGACCATTGATGAAGCAAATACGGCAGTGGATCTAAGGGCCGATCGGCCAAAGAGGAGACCACACGGCCTTACCACTGGCCATTGTGGAGCTTTAGTGCTCAAGCTTCGTTTGAGCACTGTTATGGTGTATCATTTTCTCTATGCAGATCTAGTTGGTACACCGTCTTCATTGACAGCGTGAGTGTATCATATGTATCCCAACCCCATCATCTGATAAGCCCATAGGAATTAGTTAGCTCTCCTTCGGTAGGCCAATTGTATACCCTCGGCCTTGTATGTTGGTAGAGACGGAAGACCAAACCTTAGCGTTCAACTCGTTGTCCTCCTAGATATATTTGAATTCATGTCAACGGTGTTTGGCTTGTATACGATTGTGTTTTGTGATTACTTTTCTAGCTATCTTTTGGGAAGGACGAGTTAGCAGTAGCTAGGTCATCGATGAATTAGTTTTCTTTCTCAATGCTTCTTCGTGAAAATAAATAGGATACCCGGAATACTTCGAGGTGAAGTGATACAACGGTGTTTCCGTGCACTTGAGGAAGTAATTCTAATAGGTTCATAAACGACAACAATGGTGCATATGCTTCACGTTGAGCGATGTACCACCATATTTTCTAAATAGGTGGGCTTAATTTGTTTTTCTTATTTTAATGTATAATAACAACTATTTTTCAATCGTAATGTATCTAAAAAGTCATGACAAATAGCGACAGATAAAGGGCATAAATGGTATAGAGTGACATCCTAAACCTTTGCCAAAAGAAAACATTCCTCTCTCGGTGATGTTATCTTATTTCAATGACTCCCATCACCTTCAAGCAAATTTTGTAATGGTGTTAGTTTGATGGGAGGATTGTCTCTTAGCTATCCGTCGATATGTAGAATATCCAAAATAGAGGTAGTATGCAAATGGGGCGCTTATTTTCGTGTGACCTATATTCTAGCACAATGACATATTATTTATGTAATTTTGTTTCGATGATTCCTGTCCATTTTGAGCAAATTATAGGTGGTGTCAGATGAGTTGAAAACTTTATCTCTTTAGTTTTACATGAATATATTAAACATCGAAAACGGAGTATGTATGCAATTGTGGATGTCCGTTTCGTGTAGCCTACTCCTGTTGTGTCCGAACCAAGCTCGCGAATCAAGCCGATTCAGATTAGACTTACTAGTCCATCAACCCGTGCTCCCACACGGGTCGTATCATTGAAGAACATATATGTTAAAATTTTATAATTATTTTATTTTATTTTTAGTAGTGGTAGAGACATGTATTTAGATATGAAAAGTTTAAGAATCATTTAAATTAAAGTCAATTGGTATGATACTCCAAAATAACTGTGGGGCATTAATTTAGTTAGATATGAACAGCCATAATTGAAAAAGAGTGATTTATTACCTCTATGTTATAAAGGTTTATATAATTATTATATTTTAGATTAATATAGTTTATTTTAGGCAATAGGATAAATATGAAAAAAAATCAATTGAGACACCCATCCTTGATTGGCCTACATTAGGCCATCATGTTTAGTTCTATTAATTAGCAGCTAACAATTAGCTGGCTAATTACTCTTAGTTAAAATTGTTTATAATTGCAAGCTGGCAATCTATTAGCTGGATGATGCTTGGTTTCAATAGCTAATATATTAGATAATTTGTGTTTAGTTTGATAAATTTCTTGAATGCCCTCTATACATGCTGCACACACTAACATATGTTATTAGCAGTTAAGGTTGAGGGTATAAAGATCTTTTTACATGCTATTAGGTATCATTAGCTTATGTTAGCTCGGTTGAGGTAGCAAATAAGATAATTGTTATCTTAAATTTAAAGGGTTATGCTACATTATCTATCGTGATAGAAAAGTGTGCAATTTAGACACAAATTTAGTGGGGTATAGTTGGATAATTTATAGGTCAATGTCTTGGGCTTTGCATAATTGATGTAGCTATTATTTTATTATGAGCCATAATTATGCACTATCATGAATGAACTGGTATTAATTGAAGTGCAATACGAATGCAACCATGCATTACCTCTTTTCTATTCCTTTATAAATTTTTAGATTTTGGGCTTAGCATGAGAAAACAGATCAAACTCTGATAGTTATATTAATTTATATCATATTGAGTCAAAAGTACACTATTTACTTTCTTTTTAAGCAAGACGATTACTCCTATTTATTGATTAGCGTGTTTTGCCTTTGTTAACTGCGCAACCATCAACAACAAATCAAGGTGGTTGTGTGGCTTTCATATTTGCCGCATAAATCATTTGCTTGTAGGCTTATGATGACTAAACTGATCAATCTCTAGGGGCTACACTAATTTAGAGTAGACCAAGTCTGTTGTGGATTTCGTCTTTGTATTGAAAATATTTAGCTGCTTAAGATGACCAAACTGATCAATCTCTTGGAGCTGCACTAATTTACAGTAGACTAATATATTAAAACTACAAAATTTTCTTTCAAGCAAGATGCTTACTCATGGTTATTGGTCACTGTGATTACCTTTATTAATTAAGCAGCCACCAACAACAAATCGAGACGGCTGCAGCTTTCGTCTTCGTATACGTCGTACGTCCTTTTGGCTGCAGCTTTGTGCTCGCTCCACACGTCGTAGTCTCTTACCGAAAACAAAATCAAGAGATTAGGGAAAAAGATAACAGAATTGCAAGAAGCGATACCTCGATGGTAGAACGCTAGTTTGTTCGTCGATGATTACTTCGCCGTGCATGTTTTCTGTCCGGCCTGCAATAATTAACGTAGATAGATCATGTATGGTGACTATGATTATGTAGATAGATTATTATTTTTATGGGCCGGGGATCAGATTACTTGGATAGATTAGATCACTAAATCAAAATGATGATGCAACTCTGGCACTGATTCCATCAAGAACGCAACTTCAGCCAGCAGCTGCCGCTGTGGTCCTGGGCACGATGATCTGCATCACCACGCCCTTGGTGGGTAGGAGCATGATCTGGTCCGCGGCCAGCCCCGCATCATGCATGGCCAGAAGCACGTCCACCGATTTCACCACCTGCGCCAGCACGTCCTCGGCCTCCGCCGCCGCCATCACGTTGAACCCCAACTCCGACGTGGCTTCGAACCACCTCGTCCAGGTTCAGCTGACTATTCTGGGTCCCGCATGGGAGACGATCACCATCCAGGGCTTCATGCCCGGCTCCTCGCGCAGCACGGCCGCGGTCTCCTTCCTCTTCTTGGCAAATGCTTCCACGGCGTCTTTGGAGCCCACTGTGTCCACCGTCGGCAGATCATCGACGACGGGATCGGGATCCGTAGCAGCGGCGGCGGCGGCACCATCATTTCTTTTCTTGCGGTGGGATGGCTTCCATCTCCAACACGGACGACGATGGTGGCGGCATCAGCGCGGACATGTTGGCCATGCTGGTTGAGCAGAGCTCCACCAATCCAATGATTATTCAATCGAGAGATGGATTACCAAAGGAGTCGCCTTGAGATTGTGGGCGATGGATGTAAACAAATACACAGTGGCTATGGCTGTGCTTCCGTAGATGGATTACCACAGGAATCATGCTCAAGTTGCGGCGGCTAGGGCTATGCATACACATACGTTGGGCGGCTATAGAGTTAATCCAATGGCTATGATGATTATATGACATAAATGGATGGTCGGATGTTTTGTTTTTTTCTGAGAATTTTAGGATTTCTCTATTTTTCTAGAGCTTCTAACGTGGAGGCTCCAGCCTCCAATTAGTAATATTAAGATAACATTGATTAACCGTATCACGTAAGGCCAGTTCCACGTGTCATATTTGTTCACATATTGAGAAAGTATATCGATATACATCGCTCACTGCAAGACATATGCATCACTTACTTTTAGATTATACCCTTAGCAAAGCACATAATATATACACGCCTGGAGTATGCCTTCTACTTTATGATTGAGATACTAGAATCTGACGTGAATTAATATTTCGGTTGCAAATTAAATAGATGTTTCGGTTGTTATATTCAGTCGACACTTTTAAAATCTCGATCGGACTATGTCAATGAACTTTCCTAAATAAAATATTGCTACATTTGTGTGTTCATAGGTAATTTCTAATTTGTACACAGTTTTACCGTAGTAGACTAGTAGTCAATGGTCAAACTAGTATATCTTATTAGTAACTTGTTGACATTGTACTATAAACAGTACTAATTATGTGTGACCACAGGAGACAGCCGGATGTAATGTGTCAAATAGTACTATCTCGCAAGTCGCAAGGGTTTGTCTAAGAAACGTATAGTCGTAGTTGCGCCACTGGAGTCTTTTTTTTTTATTTGGCATACACTCCAACCGCTTGGTTCAAGTTCTGCAAACAGTCAAATAGCCAAAGCTTTGTTCTGGTATGTGTTTCCACCTGCACTACCTTTTCCGAAGGCATGCTGGTAAGTTGGTATGCATGCTCAGTACGTTTTAGACGTGTTTGAAAACATAGTATTTTTATGACTTCTAATAACTTCTAGTAATATCATGTGTTGGCACAAATTTAGCCAAATACCAACGAAAACCCTCAGGCTTGCATGCTGCAAGCAAGGCGCCTTGGGCCAGGCTGTCACTGCTGGACTGTCCGGGGCTATCGCTGGACTGTGCGGTGAGCATGGGAGCTCGAGTAAACCTAGATTTAACCCTCGGGAGGGACCCGTAAGGGAGGATAAGCTCTATGGTTATTCTAGGCTCGGCAGGCCACCTAGAACCCCTTAGTTCAACGTAGAGCCGAAGAGAGGAAGCAATTAGGGCTTGAGAAGAGAATAAGTGTTTGGGAATAAGAGATAACATATAAAAGTAAAGCAAAATATGATAGATAGATCGATTGGGTGACACCTCAATCGACTGAATTCCTTCATATTTATAGGGAAAACTCTGAGTAGCATGATGTTCAGATATTCTATGAGCCCACAAAGTTTCAGATAAGACCTCATGCCATCGCTAAGGATAGTCATCTATTTTCGTCTTAATAAGTTTGATTAGAGTCGATAAACTCCTCTAAAAACAACAACAACAACAAAGTAAGGGTGAGCATTGACATACTCAGCAATCCACCTTCTCCTAAAGAAACTAGGGATGAGCTATAACAAAATACATGGAGAGAGTGGAGCTTTTGGATATTTTGCAGAAAACAATCTTTAATACCATTTCCCTGCGAGGGGACGTTTTGAAAAGTTTATTCCCTTGATTCTGAAAATGCTACTAGACTCAAGTGTCCATCGTAGCTCACAGTTGTAAAGACCGTGCCGCGGTATCCGACCCAAAAGGAGGAGGTGAAGGACTGAATTGGTGAGTGGAGAGGGTGAATATGAGCCTCTAAAATATTCAACCCCGAGAAACCCACTCTTCTAACTTGAGCAAAATGCATGATGTAGCTAGAGAGCTACTCAACCTAGGGCTTAGCTTGGAAAAACTCTACAAAAACACTCGCTCAAACATCCAAGAGAAAGGATACAAAACGAGTCAACACAACAGACACAGCATGCACCAGATGGTGTAGCGTGCACACCAGACGGTCTGGCGTGCACAAAGGTGCCTGAGAAACATAGCAAGAAAAAACCAGAACAAGGTACGCACCGGATGGTCCAGTGTGCATGCATCGAATGGTACGGTTTGTACAAAGCACTGTGAGCAAATTGTGCCGATGCCAAATGCTCCAACATGTACCAGACGATCCGGTGATGAATGTACCGGACGGTCCGGTACTAGCACCGGACGAAATGGACAGAGAGGTGGTCAGACCAAGGGAACCTCAGTTGAACGCACCTAAAGGTCCGGTGTGAGCACCGGACGATCCCGGGTGAGCACTGGATGGTGCGAGGTGATATTGCCCGTAATACATTATTGAATTCTGCCTGTGGCTGTTTGTTGAATTCTGCCTGTAAATGCATAATGTTGTATTATGTTTCAAGGGGTTTGAATTAATTTCGTTGGCCACGTGGTCTGATGAAATTACTGGCAACACGTGGCAAGTAATTTTGTCGGCCACGTGGGACGATGAAATTATAGGCGCCACCATGGTGAGTACTTTTGTTGGCCATGTGGGCCGACGAAATTATTGATCCCTATTTTTGTTGGCTGCATGGACAATGAAGTTAGTTGGCCACCGTGGCAGTCATTTCGTTGGCCCAAGGTTTCGTCGGTCCTGACAGAAATAACTGCAAAACTTCGTTGAGTTTCTTTGATCGGGTGTTTTCGTTAGCATGCCGATGAAAATAGCTTTTTTCATCGGTTTCTTCTCTTTCTCGTCGGTTCGGGCCCACGAAAAAATACATCGTTTCTGTAGTCTGTCAGCATCGGACATTCTAGGCAGAAGGCTAGGCACAAAACAACCCTGGGCAACAGTACGCACCAAACGGTCTGGTGTGTACAAAAAGTTCTGAGAAACCGTGTTTCATCTGTAGATTGCCCAAACTCGATCCAAAATCAAATCAAACCAAGTCCAATTGAGAAGAAACTTTATACCTACAATGTTTAGGCACTGGTGATTGTAATCTCAAAAGGATCTACAACCGGTGCCATGAAAACAGCGGCTGGCGCCACGACAGCGACAAATGGTCATGGAAGCAGAGCCATGAGAACACCGTCAATGCAGCAGGCTACTCCGGCAAGCGACCCAGGAAGACGATCGACGAGTTACTCGACAAGCCGTGCCCGGTCCACCCGAGGATGCGCAATCTATACTGCGACTGCTGGAGCCTGTAGTTCCTACTCAAGCATGTATCCATCCCCCAAGAAAGGGAGACGGCGATGAAGACAAAGACAGAGAAACGTGACGACGGCAAGCGACCCAACGACCAAGATGTCGGGAATAGAAAGGGCTTCCCCGCCATCAACAATGAAGTGGTCGTTATCTACGGTAGCCATGGTTCGAAGGAGTGCAAACGCAGGTAGAAACTCACTGATAGACAGGTGATGCTGGCGCAATCTTCAATGCTAACCTTCTACAAGTGGTCGGAGCAGTCCATCAGCTTCAGCAGGGATGACCACAGGTGTGACTTCGACGTGCCGAATCGCTACCCACTAGTCATCAGCCCTATTGTGCACTCAACCTTAATGCACAAGGTGTTGGTCGTTGGGGAGAGCGGCCTAAACATTCTCTTTGAGAAGGCCCTTCACGCCATGGCACTCAACGTGGAAGACTTGGAGGAGTCAGACTTGTCCTTCTACGGCATACTGCTCGGACAGAGCACGAAACCACTCGGGCACATGTCCCTGCCCGTCGTGTTCGGTGATGAAACCAACTGGCAAAACAAGTATGTGAGGTTTGAGGTGGGGGCCATCGACTCATCCTTCAACACCATCCTCAGAAGACCAGTACTCGTTAAGTTCATGGTGATCCCTCACCACTCGTACCTGGTGCTCAACATGTTGGGTCCTCACGGTGTACTCTCCATTAGAGGGGACTCCAAGGTCTCTCACGAGTGCGACCAGTCAGCACTTGCCACTGCAGGAGACCTCGAGTACAAAGCTGCTCGAGAGGAGGTGAAGAAGATGGCGGCGAATCTCTAGCTGACCATCCCAATTGCCGACGCCAGCCAAAACGCGATGCAGTCGGCAGTGCAGATGAAGCGGGTTAACTTCGGCCTCGCCGACCCAGCCAAGGTAGCAATCATCAGGGCTGACCTTGACCCCAAATAGGAAGAAGCGCTCGTCCAGCTTGTGCGCCAGAATTGGGACATGTTCGCCTTCGACATGTCGGGAGTCCCTAGGGAGTTGGCTGAGCACAAAATAAAGATCCACCTAGGTGCAAAGCCCGACAAGCCGAAGCTGCGATGGTTCTTCAATGAAAAGAAGGAAACCATTAGAGTAGAGGTTGCACGGATATTAGCAATCGGCTTTATTAGAGAAGTTTTTCACCATGAGTGGCTAGCAAATCATGTACTCGTGCTTAAAAAGAATAACAAAGAGTAGAGGATATGTGTTGATTATACCGAGCTTAACGAGCACTGCCCAAAGGATCCCTTTGGGCAGCCTAGGATAAGTCAGGTCATAGATTCTATAGCAGGCTGCGCCCTGCTATCTTTCCTAAATTGCTATTCAGGCTACCATCACATAGCATTAGCTCTAGAAGACCAAGAGAAGACATCATTCATCACGCCCTATGGGGCCTACTACTATAATACTATGTCCTTCGGGTTGAAGAACGCCGAGGCTACGTACCAGCGGAGCATCCAAGCGTGCATGTCCAAGCAATGGGGCAAGAACATTGAAGCCAACGTAGACGATGTGGTAATCAAGACCAGGGATCCTAACGACTTCATCAAAGAACTAGAAGAGACTTTCAACAGCCTACATGTCTACAGATGGAAGCTGAACCCAAAGAAGTGCGTATTCAGTGTACCATCCGACAAACTACTAGGGTTCGTCATCAGCAATCGTGGGATTGAAGCCAACCCAGAGAAAATGTCGGCCATCACCAGCATGAAGCCGACGACATCCTAGAAACAGGTACAAAAGCTCACCGGATGCATGGCGACACTCAGCCACTTCATATCAAGATTCGGCGAGAGAGGACTCCCTTTCTTCAAACTTTTGAAGAAGCTCGGCACCTTCAAGTGGACGGAAGATGCGCAGGGGGCGCTGGAGGAGTTGAAAGCTTTGATCTTCTCCCCTCTGGTGTTTACCGCCCCAATCAGAGCTCGGGAAGGCAAACCAGCAAAAAAGTGTACCTATACCTGGCATGCACCACCCACATGGTGAACATAGCGCTTGTTGCCAAGAGATCTGACGACGCCCACGTATAAAAGATCCAGCACCTGGTGTACTTCATCAGCGAAGTTTTGAGCCAAGCGACAATCTGGTACCCTCAAGTGCAAAAGCTACTTTACTATATCCTCATTACCTCTCAAAAGCTACGGCATTATTTTGAGGAACACCAAGTGGTGGTTGTCACTGCATTCCCAATTGGTGACATCCTACAGAACAAAGAAGCTACTAGCAGAATAGCAAAATGGGCATGCGAGCTGGGCGCCTACAACATTGACTTCAAGCCCATAACAACAATTAAGTCTCAAGCCTTGGTAGATTTCATAGACAAGTGGACAGAACAGCAAGTTCTCGCCAACCCAAATCGACCTGAGCACTGGATCATGTACTTTGATAGCACCTTAAACCTGGAAGGTGCTGGGGCTGGAGTGCTCTTCATATCAACTAAGGGCGGCAATTGAAATACGTACTCCAGATAGGCATTAAGCTCTCCAACAATGAGGCAGAGCATGAAGCTTTGATTCATGGACTGCGGATAGCTGAGTCATTGGCCATCAACAGACAGCAAGTTTGTGGCGACTCCTTGGTGGTCAAGAACCAAGTAAACAAGGACTAGACCTGCACGTCTGAGAAGATGTCAGCATACTGTGCGGAAGTGAGAAAACTAGAAGGCAAGTTCTAGGGGATAGAGTTTCATCATGTCATTAGAGATGACAATGTCGCAGCAGACGTACTCTCCAAGCTAGGATCAACAAGGGCTGAAGTACTACCGGGCATATTCGTCCAAGTCCTCGACAACCCTATAGTGGCAGAAGAAGTACTCTTTATCATAAGTCGAATAATTCAAAGATGGTCCATTCAATTTTTCACTAAAGTACGCAATAGGTTTACCTTCCTGTAGAAGCATACCTCCAATCCCAATTCCGCTCACATCACATTAAAGCTCAAAAGTCTTACCAAAATCCAGAAGTTGCTGTAGTAGAGGTGCATGTGTTAACTTATATTTTAGCTTGTTGAAAGCTTTTTCTTGTGCTGGACCCCAAATGGAACGTCACACCTTTCTTCATCAGCTCATTAACTGGGGCAGTGATGGTGCTGAAATCCTTCACAAAACGCCGATAAAATCCAACAAGACCAAGAAAACTGTGCACCTATGTGATAGTCGTCGGTATCGGCTAGCTCCTAATGGCGTCAATCTTCATCTCATCCACTTCAATTCCCTGCGCAGTAACAACATAGCCAAGAAATCTAACTCGATCGGAGCAAAAGGTGCATTTCTCAAGATTAGCAAATAAGCGTGCATCACGTAGTGCAGCAAAAACAGCACGTAGGTGATCAAGATTTTCCTCCAAAGATTTGCTATAGATCAAAATATCATCGAAATAAACCACCACAAATTTACCAATAAAAGAACAGAGAACCTTATTCATCAAGCGCATGAAAGTGCTGGGTGCATTAGTTAACCCAAAAGGCATGACTAACCACTCATACAAGCCAAACTTTGTTTTGAAAATAGTTTTCCATACACCACCTAATTTCATTCAAATCTGATGGTAGCCAGTATGCAAATCAATTTTGGTAAACATAATAGAGCCACTTAATTCATCAAGCATGTCATCTAAGCAAGGAATATGATGACGATATCGAATAGTTATATTATTAATGGCTCTACAATCAATACACATACGCCATGTACCATTTTTCTTAGGAACCAAAATGACAGGAATAGCACAAGGACTAAGACTCTCACGTACGTACCCATAGTCCAATAGCTCTTGGACTTGTCTCTCGATCTTTTTAGTCTCCTCTGGATTGGTCCTGTAAGCAGCATGGTTCAGTAAAGTGGCACCCAAAATCAAATCAATTTGATGCTCAATCCCTAGCAAAGGTGGTAGGTCAGGTGAAATTTCAGCAGGAAAGACATCCTTAAACTCCGGCAAAAGGTTAGCAACAGCAGGCGGCAACGAGGGAGCCATATCATCAAGTGAAAACAGAACCGTCTTACACAATAAAGCATAGCCAGAAGCATCATCGAAAGCACACGCAGCAAGATCAGATTTTGTAACAAGCATAGCACCACCTTTAACTTAATAGCAGGAGAACTAGTATATGGTGTGGATTGTTCAGTTTTAAAGGCACAACAATTTTAGATGCATGCTGATTTTCAGAAGCTAAACCCTTGTCACGCTTTGCAGTTTAAGCTATTGCCCTGTCACATTGCACAATTTTAGATGGAGTCAACGGAAGCAACATAATTTTTTTACCTTTATGCATAATTGTATACGAATTAGTTCTACCATGGTGAGTTGCACCAGTATCAAATTCCGAAGGTCTACCCAAGAAAAGAGAACACGATTGCATGGGTACAACATCAGAATATGCATAATCATGATATGTACCAAGAGAAAAATGTACTCGGGCAGTGTGTGTTACCTTGGCCTTACCATTGTTGTTAAGCCGAATATGATATGGATGAGAGTAGGCACATGTGGAAAGACCAAACTTCTTGACAAAATCAGCACTCACCAAATTATTGCAACTCCCACTATCAATGATAGTACGAAAAAGATACTTGTTGATGATAAAATAAATTTGAAACAGATTATGCCATTGAAACTTGTCCTCTTGTTCCACTTGTGCACTCAAAACACTCTAGATAACATATGTGCCATTGTGGGTGTAATCTTCGGCATCATCTTGGCCAAAAGCTGCAGAATCCTCCTCTAAAGCTTGTACATCATCCTCAACATCACTAGTACTGATGTAACCACCATTATATGTAGCAATGTAGGCTCGCTTGTTAGTGCACTCCCTCATGAAATGTCCCATGCCTTTGCACCGGTGGCACACAACATTTGATGATGGAGTATCAGGGGTAGCAAGGGCAGAATCGATATTCGCTGTTTTAGGCACAAAAGCAAATTTGCTCACCTCAGGCTTAGTAGGTGTCATTGCTGCTGCTACTAGTGGTGATGGTAAAGTGCGTCTCGTGTCGGTGGGGCCTGCATGTCCCTTGCTCAAAGGCAACCTGGAAGAAGAAGAAACACCAAAAGTGTTGCACGAAAGTTGCGCACAGCCCTGCACTTCTTGTTCTCCCAAAACAGCAATGTGGAACAACTGGTCTGTAGAGGAGTACTCTTTATAATCAACAATGTTTTGAATATCTTTTGCACAAACCAGAATAAAAATAAGTCATAATATCTTCAACCCCTCATCAATATCACAACGCAATATAGCAACATGCAAATCATCATAGTACTCATTACACATAGAATGTTTTAACTTGGACTATGTAGAAGGATGTTGACCAAGTTTAATTAAACCATTCCACCATAGGATAGCATAACTAGTAAATTCACTAGTAGCATAGCGAACACGTTGAGCAGCAGGAACCATGTGAGCATTAAATTTTTGTTCAACAGTCATCTCCCAATCTAGGTAAGAATTGGCATCATATGAACCGTCAAATGGTGGAATTTTAAATTTGACCTTAGCAAACTCGTTATAACTACTTTTGTTACCTTTGTTGCCTTTGTCGCCGCGACGTGGTGGTGATTTTGGTCGTTTACCTTTGTGACTTTTGTGACCTGAACGCCAGTCTTGTTTACTATAGTCTTTCTCATCTTCTTCCTCCTCGGACTCCTCAGACATTGAAGGCATGGTACTAGAGGTGGCAGCAACCTTGTTCTCAACAACTTCTAGGCGAGTCACCAAATTAGTGACCGTGGTGTTCAGCCCCTTCACAACTGGAGCAATTTTCACCATAAAATCACCAATAAGCTAGTTTTGCATAGCAATAAACTTGGTTAGCTCGTCTTTGGAGACACATTCATTGAAGTCATGAAGAGAATCATCACCTACCATGGCTAGGGAACACAAGACAAAGAAAAACGAAACAGGATTATCCCTATCTAGTAGGAAGGTGGAATCTCTCACACTCCAAGCGTGTACCAAGTGCTTGCAAATGTTCTTTACCGTGCACAGCAAAAGACAGTGGCGATCTGGAAGAGGCAATGGTGGTCAAGAGGCAATAACACACTTGGAAAGTGGGATGATTGCAAAACCGACCTGTACTGCTCAAGAGAGAATATAGTGGGACTTGGGATGGCTCAATATGTGGCTCAGCAAACAATATCGTAACAGATTACCAAAGCTGAATAATGATCCTAAGTAGATGTTTATTGCTAGCCAACAAATTATTCAAAATCAAAGCACCAAGTATAGAAGATATGACAAAGCGATGTTGGAAGGAGGGAAGTAGGGAAGGCGAAACAGCAACCAAAACCTCTGTTTCTCTGTTTTTTCCTCCTTTTCTAACGGTTTTTTTTTTTTGCACTTGCTTTTTTTCACTATCTATTTTTTTATTTTATCACTCACTAGGAAGTGCCACAAAAAAATTTGAGGACAAACAGAAGATGTGGCCAATGGAGCAAAAGTTGTGAGAATAAGCACGTCGAGCACAAACGTGCAAAAACTTCGGGGGCTGAAAACTCGATCTTCTGAGCCGATTTTATCAAAAATAATTTTGCCAAACGCGCTAAACAGCAGGGGAGAACCAGATGTGAAATTTTCTGCCATTTCTGGAAATGTATATTTTTGCCCTATTTTGAGTTCGGACGAACAAAGTTATGGTTGTTTTACTGACGACACCTCAAATTCGGGTTTCAACGGTGGTAGAAACGATAAACATGGTGTGGACGACGGGATATGGATGGATGGTGGTGGAAACACATAGGACTATGACAATGAACAGATTTCAACTAGCAACTAACTCAACCACAGGGGATGAAAACTCAACAAAGCAATCTAAAAACAAAAATTGTGGCACTAAGGGTTATGGGCAACGGATTTTTCTTAGCTTTTTTCTAGACTTTAGCTATGAAAACAGAACCAATCTAAAGGGATACAAGGGATTACCTAACGGGAAACTTGGAAACTTATACCAATTGATATGAGTAAGCCCAATCTTCTGTGAGGTACGTCAGTTTAGGGGTGGAGAACTCGATGTTGGTGATGAAGGCTCCGAGCCAAAGGTCGAATCCTTACAATCACTACATCACTAGTCCAATGGTTATCGACCACTGTTGGCGGTCGTTATTTACCTATTTCGACTGCCAATTCCTCGGTGAACAAATGGAGTATAAGCCAAAGTCTATGCATTATTTACCTAACACTGACAAATTCCATGAGTTTTGGTGGTTTTTGACGTTTTACAGAGAGATGCTCAAATTCCATGCAAAACAACATCATAAGGAGCAAGCACAGAGTGGGCACAAAAGGGCTTGAGAATGGATTACAAATAACATCATTATGAATTATCTCAAATGCCCTCAATAACCAAACCATTGCAAAGAGCTCGTCAAAATAATCAAAATGGAGTTTTGGTTCACTCAATTTGGAGTCCAGATGTGAAAGTTACGGCCGTTGCAAGTTGACAACTCCGGCTGCAAGTACAGTGGCTGGGCGGCCACCACTTAGGCCGAGCGGCCTAAGGGGACGCCGGCCGGTCAACCACACCCTCCAAATGCCTTAATCTTCATGGGAATTAACCAAGTAACTCACCAAGGACCCATATACACCTAAGGGATCAAGCCCAACTGAAGATAAAGGTCGGAAGGCCACCATATGGACCACAAAATGACTAAGTCCTAGAAGGGTTGGTTGGCCGGCCTAGTACTCAGGCCACCCGGCCTAGTACTCAAGCTGCCTAGCCTGTTACTTTGGTTGTCCGGCCTCCCACTTGGTCACTCGGCCTTCCAACAACACATTCATGCAAAGAAGCACAAATTGGACACAAATCTACCGTCGATCAAAGAACCAAAGGCATACATGATGGATGGATCCACGAGACTCACTCTCCAACCAATGAGGAACATCCAAGTGCCAACCAGAGGCTAAGTCCCTGGCCTCCCGGCCAAGTAACCTAGCCACCTGGCCTTTGACTTAGTCCTTCCGGCACGTGGTTTAACCGCCTCAAAGATGGAAGATCTAGCCGTGCAAAGCAAGGTCGGTGCATTGAAGGCTAGAAGGCCACAAGACCAGACTGCCTTGCCTCCTACTTGGCTTCCCATCCTACCATCTGGCTGCCCGGCCTACAAACTTAGCCATTTTGCCAACCACCAGCCTCCTATAAATAGAGGGCCACTCCCTCACTCTCACTTACAACTCACCATGTAACTCACTTTCTCCCTCTCTAGGAGGCACCCCTCGGGTGGTGCCTCCACTCTTAGAATTCATTGTTTAGCTAGGAGTTAGAGCAGGCTCTATTGTTCTAGAGTCAGTCAGAATCTTTGGTAATGTACTCTGTACTCTTATCTTATGCATTACTTTCCGATATATGACAAGTGCGAGTACTTTATCTCTCTACCTTATGCACTTATCTTCTGCTCTAGTTAGTTACTCGTATTTGGTATGTATGAAGCTACATTTATCTGCTAGCACCTTTTCCTTTTGGGCATGCCGAATTCGAGACCTGAGTTATGCTAAGTTAGAGTTGATTGAGCTTTTTTATACTTACCGATGCTATAAGTCTTTCCTAGACTTAGATCTAGGAGTCTGGTTTGCTCTAACCCTTGGAATCAAGGATGAGTTTTAGTGCTCAATCACTATCATGGTGATAGCGCTTGAGCACTAGTATAGCGTGCCATCTTACCCATGCAGCTCTGGTTGGCAGCCTCTCATGGTGACAGCGTTAGAGGTCTCAGTATTCCAATCCCGTCATTCAATAAGCCTATAGGCGTTAGCCAGTTGCCGTTCGGTTGGCCAGCTATCTACCCCCGTGTCTCCTCAGTGTAGTCTAGAATTTGGCTCGATGCAAGACCATAGCTCTTCCCAATCCTTTCGACCTTAGTACGGATAGCTCTTGTATGCTAGTAGAGATGGAAGACTGAACCTTAGCCCTCGACCCGTTCTCCTCCTAGCTTAAACATGAGTTCATACCAACGGTGTTCGGTTTGTATCCCATGGTGTTTGGTGTTTACCTTTTCTTGTTATCTTTTGGAATGAATGAGTTGGTAGTTGCTAGGTGATCGATGACAACTGTATGACACGCGTAATCGACCTCGCTAATAAGGCTATCATTCATGCAATGCAACCGAGAGAACACCAGCAAGAACGAGGAGAAACACAATCAAGAATTAACTTGTGCTCACAAAGTTGGGGTTTCACAAACCAATGACGGCGAAACTGTTCACGACAGAATAAACTAAGCAAAACCCAAACCCTAACTTGTGTGGTAGCTACTGTTTATATAGAGTTTATAATGATCAACAATGCCTAGATGGGTCCATGATGGACTCCAAGAGGATACATGGGCCAACAGCCCAAAAAGAGCGAAATAGCCCCTGGACAGATTCTGTCCTCTGATTTGCGACGTGAATTCTCGATGACTCCAAACTCCAAATGACCTGAAACCAGTGGCATTAGAAAGGTCGTCTTCTTAGATTTCCAGATATATGTGGATCATTGAAATTGGAATCTATTTGCGGTCTGAGCGACGATTTTACTAATGACTGGTCCTGTAGGCTGAGGAAGTCAACTCTGAGTAGAATTGGGCCTCCATCTTGACTTGGACATCCTTCTTGCCCTCCTCCTAGTCCAAGCTGATCTCCAAGTCCTGCATGGTCCTCTCCTAAGTTCTTAAGTACAATATAATCAACAATAACATTAGGTAGAATACCATCCTCACAAGTATATGTACGGGCACTTAGGAATAAGCTCACCTTTTGGTTCAATTGTCTTGCACGTGCTCTTATAATAGGTCCTTGCATAATCATAAGAGTGATGTCCTCATCAGGATTCGTTAACGGATCAGCTACATTTAGATCAGTATGCACTTTATATATCTTCACATCACCTATATCAATTATCTCTCTGATTAGGTGATATCGCCTGAGTATATGGACTTTTGGTGTGATCTAGATTCCTTAGTTTGTGCAATGACACCGATATTATCACAATATAGGTCCTATGGGCACAAAGCACTTGGAACAACACTCAACTTAGAAACAAACTTTCTAATTCAAATTTCCTCCTTTGCTGTTTCCGAAGTTGCAATGTACTCGGCTTCTGTTGTAGAATCGGTTACCGTATCTTGCTTGGAACTCTTCCAACTAACCACTCCACCATTGAGGCAAAATACAAACCCAGCATGCAATCTACTATCATCTTTGTCTATTTAGAAACCAACATCGATGGAACCCTTTACAACAAGCTCTTCCTCACCTCCAAACACTAGGAACACATCATTAGTTCTTCTCATGTACTTAAGGATTTTCTTTGAGTAAAATACACCACTCGTCATTTAACTTGTAATGTTGTGTCACACTGTTCTCTAAACTCTCAAAGTAGTCATTCCGGTCCCTAAACTAAGTTCAGGTCTCATCAGAGGTCCAAATGGGTTCCAACCCGCTCCATGTGCTGACGTGGCATGTGGCACGCTGACCCCCCTCTCTCTGAACTCTTCTCCTTGTCCACCAGAGCAATGGGTGAGGCGACAAGCAAGCAGGCAGCCGGCCATGGCACCACCTCCTCCTAGATTTCCTCTGCTCTTGCATGTTCCTTCACAAACAAGCACCTCGGTCTTCTTCTCTAGTGCAGGCAAAGGAGCAGGGTGCCCCTTCGTTCTCCCTACTTTCTCTCCTACAGGCTAAAACCACAAGGGGGCAGCTATGGCACTGCAAGTCACCACCTCCCTGGGTGCCTCCTCTGACCGGCGTCGCCCAGTTCCGACTGTGCGCGAGCATGAGGAGGTGGGTGCGCAGGAGGTTGCACGCCACGCCGCCGAGCCCTCAGCTAATGGAGAAGCTGGTGATGCCCTTGGTGTCCTCCTCCCGCACCATGGATATGTAGTTGTGGTCTGCGGACTGCGGTCATCGGCTGTGGCGTGGGTGGAGCAACCTCACAGAGGGCGCGGCGTCCCCAGGCGCGTCCGCAGTGACCTTGGCAGCCATGGTAGCGTGGAGCGGCCGCTGGGACACGACACATGCAGAGAGCGCGGCAGCCATGACAACGTGGAGCGGCCTCAAGTCACAGCGCGTGCGTAGGGGTCGTGCAGGAGGCGGCATGGAGCAGTAGCACGGGAGCGCGAGCCGTCCACGGCGACCTCGGTAGCCCCAGCGGCGCAGAGCGACCACGCTGAACATGATGCGTACAGAGTGGCGTACCACATAGGGGCCGCACCGAAGGCATGGAGCGGGTAGCACAGGAGGCGAGCATGAGAGGATGCACCTGCGGGAAGCCCCCGCGAGGGGCACGAGCTGGCCGCGGCAGCCACGACGTGGTGAGCGGCTGCGCAAGAGGGCAACGCTGCGATGGAGCAAAGGCAGTAGCGGCGGGTGAGGCAGAGGGGGCAGGTCCACATCATTGTCAATCCATGTGCCACATCAGCTAATGGGTTTGTCCTACACCTGTTTGGACCTCGATGACACCCGAACATAGTTTAGGAACTATGATGACCATTTTGAGAGTTTAGGGACCGGGATGACACAACACCACAAGTTAAAGTACCGGTGGTGTATGTTACTCATTTTGTTTACAGCTATCTAGTGACCTTCACCCAGACATGATTGGTAGCAGCTCGTAACACTTAGAGCAAAAGAAACATCTCGGTGAGTACATACCATGGCATACATGATGGATCCAATTGTGGAGGCATACGGGATCTCACTCATCCTCTTTTGCTCATCTGTAGTCAATGGACATTGAGTCTTGCTCAAGATTGTGCCAGGTGATGTGGGCAAGAAACCTCTCTTGGAATCATGCATGTTGAACTGTTTCAACACATTGTCAATATATGTACTTTGGTTTAATCCAATTAAGCTCTTACATTTATCTCTATAGATCCTTATGCCTAAGATGTAAGCTGCTTCTGCCAAGTCCTTCATCAAGAAACTCTTTCTCGGTGAGTCCTTCACAGTCCCCAACAAAGGAACGTCATTTCAGATCAACAATATGTCATCTACATATATGACTGATGGAAATTCAAGCTAGTCATGATATGCGGCAATTGCTAGGAGGATCCGGATAGATTTTAACATGGCTACGGGCAAAAATGTTTCATCATAAGCAACACCTTGAATTTGATGGAACCCTTTTGCCACAAGCTGTGCTTTATAGATGTGAACATTTCCATCAACGTCTCTCTTTTTCTGGAAAACCCACTTGCACTCGATAGATTGCACCTCATCAAGTGGCTCGATCAAGTTCCAAACTTGATTGTTAGCAATGGATTTCAACTCGAGTCGCATGGCCTCAGCCATTTCTTAGAGTCGGTTCCCATCACTGCTTCTTTGTAGGTTTTAGGCTAATCGTTGTCTAACAACAATACATCATGCC
Organism: Paspalum vaginatum; assembly: GCA_030272315.1. Taxonomy (NCBI): domain Eukaryota; kingdom Viridiplantae; phylum Streptophyta; class Magnoliopsida; order Poales; family Poaceae; genus Paspalum; species Paspalum vaginatum. The sequence continues at coordinate 23,054,302 of CM059016.1, forward strand.
GAACCATGGTGAGGAACATGTAGCGGTCAGGTGCTCGATGTGCCCTCTGTGACCTATATGTGGGGCTAATGGTGTTTCAACAGGGTGCCCAACATTTGAATCATCCTATTGGGAATCAGTCATATTAGAACCACCCTCCAGTGTTTCTTGAACCTCTTCAAGTTACACCTGATTCTGACTGGTTCCAACTTTCAGGAGTAACTCTTTCTCAAAAAAGACAACATTCCAGACAACAAACACTTTTGCTTCCTCCAGGTCATAAAAAGAATATCCTTTGGTTCGCTTAGGTTAGCCCAATAAGTAGCATTTATCAGACTTAGGATGGAGCTTATCATACGTCAAACATTTGACATAGGCCTTGCAACCTCAAATCTTAAGGAAAGACAACCTAGGATTCTTCCAAGTCCATATCTCATATGGGGTATTCTCAACGGACTTAGACAGAACTCTATTTAGTGTGAACGCATTGGTTTTTAGAGCGTAACCCCAAAAGGACAATAGAAGATTAGTGTGACTCATCATCGACCTCACCATGTCCAACAAGGTTCGATTCCTCCTTTCGGACACACCATTCCACTATGGCATTTTGGGTGGAGTCAACTATGGAACAATTTCACAACTCTTAAGATGGTCATTAAACTCTTGGCTCAGATATTCTCCACCATGATCCTATCATAAGAATTTTATCGTCCTGCCCAAATGGTTTTGTACTTCAATCTGATACTATTTGAACCTTTCAAATGAGCTCATTGGACCGCATACATCAGTATGCATAAGGGCCAACAACTCAGACGCCCTCTTGCCTTGACCAGTAAAGGGTTCCTTTGTCATCTTGCCAAGTAAACAAGACTCACATGTTTCAAATGATTCATAAATAAATGAGTCGAGTATTCTATCCTTATGGAGCTTCTCTACGTGTTTCTTGTTAATATGGCAAAAGCAACAATGCCAGATGAAAGCAGGATTCAAACCTCTCAGCTTAAGCCTTTTCGCATTAAAGTTAAGAATCGGGTCATCCTCAAGGTCTAGAACATAAAATTCATTCACTAATGGACAATGTGCATAAAGCATGTTGTTCAAATAAATAGAACAACATTTGTTCTTAATTATTATCTCATAACTACCATCCTCCTCTAAACAAGAAGAGGAGATAATGTTTTTGCTCAATGCTGGAATAGAATAACAATTATTTAACTCAATCACTAATCCTGAAGGAAGCGACAAGTGATATGTGCCGACTACCAACACAGCAACCTTTGCTCCATTGCCAATGGGCACATCCAACTCGCCCTTTGCAAAACTTCTAGTCTATTTTAGTCCCTGCAATGATTTGCAGGTATGAATCATCAACCAGGTATCAAATACCCATGATTCACAAGAAGAAGTTGCAAGACTAATTTCAATCAAATTAATACCTGAAGCGAAAGTCCCACTTCTCTTCTTTTTCTTCTCTTCCAAGTACTTCTGGCAGTTCCTTGACCAATGCCTATTGTGACCACAGTTGAAGCAATTATCTGAGGGAGAGGGTCCAGCCTTGGGCTTAGCATCAGGCCTCAGCTTTTGGATCCTATCCTTAGCCTTACCTTTGCCCTTGCGCTTGCCCTTACTCTTCCTCTTCTTGCTATCCTTCGCAACCATCATCACATGAGTTGATGTTTTTTTATGCTATCCTTGACAGTTTTAAGCATCCCATGCAACTTGGTTAAGGTCTTATTCAAGTTGTTCATATGATAGTTCATAATGAATGGCTCGAAAGTGGGAGGCAAGGATTGGAGGATCACATCCATCGCAACCTCTGGCTCAAGCTCAAAACCAAGTCTGTCGAGACCCTCAATGTGACCAACAATCTTGATCACATGAGGGTTGACTGGACTGCCTTCAGCTAGCTTACAACCGAAAAAGAGCTTTAAGGTGTTATACCTCTTGACCATTACTTGGTTCTCAAACATGCCACGGAGTCCTACAATCATATTGTAGGATTCTGTGTCCTCATATTACTTTTGAAACTCAGAGGACATTGTGGCAAGCATGAGACAACTAACTTCAAGTGAGTCATTGTAGTGCTTCTCATAAGCCCTGCGGTCAGCTGCACTAGCACCATCCTCAGGTTCTTTAGGATAGGGCTCCTCTAGAACATATTCCTCTTTCTCTTGCTTGAGAACAATTCTCAAGTTTCGATACCAATTAATAAAGTTTGTTCCAGACAACTTCTCTTTATCAAGAATAGATCGCAAATTAAAACCAGAACTCGGAATGAGATTAACAACCATGATCAACTACAACAGGAAGTAAATATGCAAAGTCTCGGCACAATGTTTTATGTAGATATTTTATTAAAACAAATTCAATAAAAGATACTCCCACTATATGTTTAGAAATCATTTTCCCTTCAACAACACATAGTGGAGAAGATCCATATTCATCCAAGCCTCTAGTGAGCTTTGGCATCACTGCTAGAAACTTAATGAAATAGGTGGACAACCATTGTCAATCACATCCTATGCGACCCTTGTTTGTTGGGCGACATCAAATGTCAAGGCATCCAACACCATGTCCAAGGCCCAAATCCGATTTGATAGCCTTATCAAGTAAACCAATACCATATGCGTGAATGTCCGACATCCACCCTATTTAATTAAGATAGTTGAAGGCACCCTGCTTTGGCAGACCCACCAAACAACGATCGAAATCCTTATGGGTGTAGCAATTGGAAGGGCATCAAGGACTCCTGAATTTTTCTAAGGGAATATATTCTAGCACATCCAATGCAAGAAAGAATAGGTAGTTGTCGGTACCCAGCTAGCCGGGTACCCGCTTACACTAGACAAAGATCACCAGTATCGGCAAGAGCTATAGTAAAAGGAGGGCCTAAGACCGCGTACAGGCGGGCCCAGCCTACTCCTTATAAAAGCTGGGCCGCGCACCCGGCCCACAGGGGAGGCCCCGGACCTCCTTCAGCGAGGTCCGAGCCCCCCCCAACCACGCGAGGAGTCCCTTAAGGGAAGGTTAGGTCCGGACCTCTCGGAGGTCCGGAGCCAGCGCCTTCGGTGGTCCGGGGCCGCCACGTGCCCACAGGGCACGGGGAGGTCTAGCGCTGCCACGTGCCCACAGGGGGCGTGGCGGAGCCTTCAGACAGGGGCCTCGCCCACCTACTGCATTTATTGCGGGCAGGTGAGCGTGCCCCGTTGCCGCTGACACCGCCGCTGTCAGACGGGCATACCCCGTTGCCCGCTGACACCGCCGCTGTCAGACGGGCGTGCCCCCGTTGCCCGCTGACACCGCCGCTGTCAGACGGGCGTGCCCCCATTGCCCGATGACACCGCCGCTGTCAGACGTCGGCGACTATTCTAAAGGGGCGCGCCTTAGCGAGGCACGACGGCAGTAACAGGGCACTACAGTCGACTTCCCCGGCATACGTTGGGGTCTATATTGAGTAAACAAGTACGCTGTACTCATCATGAGCCGTGCCACGCGCGGCGACCACGCTCAACCTAATGCTAGGTAGCGGCGCTACAGCGCTACTACGAGCGCCCCGTCCTGTCACGCCAGCACGTCGCCTGCCCCCTCGGCCTCTGAAGCCTCTCACCGGGTTTAGCGGCCGATGGAACAGGACGGCGTAAAACAGGACGACGTGGCGCCATATCCGGGTGGCAGGACGGCATGGCGCATCTTCTGGGCCATACCGGGTCGCGTCAGTGGTACAGGCGCGGCGCATGGGAGCGTTGGACATCAAGCACAGGATAGAGCTGTAGCATAGAGGAAATGGGCCGGGACCACCTGTCGGGGCCCGGCCACCATGTGCATGCCCCCCTTGGGCTATAAAGGGGGAGGCATACGAGACTCTCAGGGGAGAGAAAAAAGGAACACAGACACAAGCACAAGCTCACAATCACCACCGTCTTCTCCAACAGACAGGAATACAAGAACACACCCACAGTGGACGTAGGGTATTACGCTCCGGCGGCCCGAACCACTCTAAATCCTCGTGTCCCCATCGTGCCACCACAAACCTAGCTAACAACGATCGCTCCCCCTAACTACTCTTAGTACTTAGGATCTTGGTCGGGTGCATTCCGCCACCTGGCCGGAGCACGCTCGCTCCGTCAGTAGTGATAACAACTAAGGACCATAGATCAAATCTATGAAAACTCATTGGGTTGGTCCAATCAAGCCGAGTCTGAGTTACATCCATGCTAGTTGCATCGGCTCATCTAATGAACCAATGCATGGAGTTACTAGATCCAATCTGTTACCATCAATCCATCCAATGAATCGATGCATAGAGCCTTTAATAGGAGTAAATTCTCTATATGTCATTGAAAATTATAGCGATCCCTTATGTGCCATCGAAAATTATACAGTTCCTTCGATGCCATCGGTTTTAATTTTTTATCTCTTCCATGCCATCGCCTTCACTAAGTCATTTCCACCCATTATTTGGTACAACTGGGCCCACACGTCAAACACACTATCTATTCTATCTTCTCCATGCTCGTTCTCGTCTTCGCTGCTCACTGGCCGGATGCATACGGACGTCCAGTGCCCCACGCGGCCATGCCCTGCCTGTATGGAAGCTCTCGACGGCTATCCATGTAGCACACATCCTCCCGGCGGACACCGCGGCATGGATGGACACAACCACGTTGTGGTGACGTAGGGTGAGGACACAGTGACGAGGCATAGAGCCTCGACATACCACTGCGAACGAGGCGGCATCGACACGACACGTCAGTGTGGGGTAGGAGGCCGCTGGGCGCCGTGTCAGGGACAGAGCGTGTGGGAGGACTAGAACTCATTGATGCAGAACTCACGCTAGCTGCATCAAAGCAGAGGCAGTCGCCATGCACCCCCGCGAGGCCGGCATCGCCATGGTCATGGCGACAAAGCAGGCGGAGGTTGTACGCCACGCCACCCCTATGTGCCCACAGCACCGCTGGGCGTAGCAACCGCACACCCACGTGCCTGTAGGTGCCTGGCTCATCCCTCACATGCAGCTCGAGCGTTAGAGTATGTGCCAGTCGCTGAATCCTCCACCTCCTTGTCTAAAGGTGGCAAGTTCACCATCGACCATGGACGCACAAGTGCTCAGCCACGGCGGCACGAACGGCGTCACCATGGATGCCATCACCACGAGAAGGAACCGGGCACTGGTAGGGAGTAAGCTGTGGTAGGAGGCACATTCCTATGCCACTGGGCGAGATTCGTGAGACACGGATGTGGGCCGAGGAGGCTGCCACGTGCTCCAAGAACTGGTCGAGGAGAGAGGCCGTGTCTCAAAGTTGTAGCGGAGGCCGAGGTGGCCGAGCGAGTAGCGGCGATGGAGGCTGCGGCAGCTGGGCTGTACAGGGATGACAGGCTCACCGTGGGAAGAGGTGGGTGGGGCCAAGGCCGCCACGCTACATGTGGATGGATTTGTCTTGACATCGTTTCTCCAGGATTTGAAGGTAGTGGCATAGAAGGGATAAAAAATTAAAAACAATGGCATAGAAGGGATTGTATAATTTTCGATGGCACATAAGGCATCGCTATAATATTTAATGGCATACAAGGAATTTACTCCTATAATAGATCCATTTGTTATCATGGAGCCACAATAGATCCAACCTATTAAGGTAATCGATCCAATCTATTACATCGTTCTAAATCATAAAGCTACATACGATCGACTCTGATACTACTGTAGGTTTACAGGGTAGGCTGCCATAGCATGAAAACTATTTTCTTCTACCACGCAAACATGGGAACTCGTACAAGCAAGGGATCATAGCTCATTACCACTAGTCAGGCAGTGCGATGAAAGACGAGTCAAGGCAGCCGAGTACCGAGTTGTGCGTGCCAAGTCGATGCGGTGGGAAGAGCCGATGTTGAGCCCTTCAGCCTATCTTGATCAAGAACCACTCTGTTGGCTTTGCAACGAGTCAGTTGATGAGCGTAGCAGTTGTAGCAACATCTCTAAGTTATCCACATGTACAGGAAGGCGACGCCGAGTCCTGGCGTGCTAGCACCACAAACTTGGTAGAGGATCTTGAGAGATTGGACTAGGGTACGGCTAGGGTTTCGTAGAAACCTTTTCTAGGATAGCTCTCACACGCGTACTGTTCACAACGTTACCCTAAGCCGCGCACCCTCATGCATATATATAGTCTCCACTAATGGGCTTTTACCTCGTGAAGGTCCATCGGGATTCTAATTGCTTGCTGATCAAGTATCCAAGTCCTGATTGAGGTCCAACTAGCGCAGACCATATGCAAGCTTCCGAGCCGAACCCGATAGGTTGAGTCTCGATTGGACTCTGCATCGGCTCATCCCAGAGCCTATCAGGCTCAAAATTAGACCTAGAAATTGCCACGCGGCACATCTCCATCAGTCGGTTTTGGCTGGAGGCTGAGGGCGCTGGTGGCTGCGCTCAATGGTGTGCCTCGTCAGTAGGTGGGGATGGCTTGGCCTTAGGGTGGCTACGTCAGTGCTTCTTATGGCCTTCATCCATATTGTCTGTGGTCTCTTGACGCTGGGTGTGAGGTGTCAGGTGAAATGTTTCCTCGGTCTCACCGATGCTGACGACGACGACACTTCTGGGTGTCGTATCTTCATTGGAAGTGTCATCAAGGCCCCTCTCACTCAATCAGATGGATTCTTTAGGGGGGAATCTTGCCTAGTTTCCACTAGGCAGGCGACAACGGCATCTCAGCGTTCTTCTCCTTCTTGAAGTCGCCGCCCAGGAGGTATGTTCGTGCGATCGCTGACCAATATGGTGGCGTCTCACCGCTCTCCTTGGCTTGAGGACTTTACGAGGCCCTCCCTTTCTGGTATTTACTTGCTCTTGGAGCACGACGTTTGGGGACCAAGCTCGGTGATGAAGAGTCGGAGCTGCTTTGCGTGGCCGAAGCTCGGCAATGATGAGACATCGCTTTTCTTGTGTGTAGGCGGCGCTAGGAGGTTTGACTGTTTGTGTTGCCCACCGTGTAAAGTCGGAGCTGGTCGTCTCTTAGATGAGCTCAGCAATGACGACACATGGTGGCGATGTCCATCTCTTCCGGCGGTTTGTATAGGTTTTAGGCCTGTTTTCTTTAAAACTGGGTCAATTCTATTTTTCCTAATTAAAAGGCAGAGCTCATGCTATATGATATTATCATGTCACATGTAGCTAGCTAAAAGCTCACTCACACAATAGCTCTATTTTGGTGTAAGTTGTATATTTAGTACTTGGCTTATCTCTTTCTCTCACCGAGTGTGTTGGAGTCTATGAGCAGCCCACTTTGAGCTGGCTAGAAGCGAGCAATCCAATTTTCTTCTGTTTCCATTTCTTTTTCTTCCACGTCACCATAAATCTAACGTGGCTCTTTTTTAGCTCTACATCACTTTATTATACTTAGCTCTAAGTATCTATAGAGACAGAGTTTGATTCATATTAAACTCATTTAATTTCTTTCTTGGTTAATACTTTGTCACATCGTAAAAATCGCTCACACTAACTTATTCAATCAAAATGAATTTCTTATCGATGGCCTCGGTGCCTAGCTTTTGTAGCCTTCTTCTTGGAAAGTCATCACGGCAGCACCATTGTCTGTCCCCTCCAATCTGCCGAAATTGCCCCCATCCCATTGGTGGAAGTTTAGGCAAAAGTAGTAGCAGGTTAGCAGCACGGGAGGTCGAGAGCCTTTCCAGTAAAAAATTGAAAAGGCCTGACGCATTGTTACTTGGTGCTCAGTAGGCGCGCGGCCTTTTGCAAAACGGGACCCTGTTTGTTGGGAAATAGTAGTACTACACTCAGTGGGCAGCAAACCTGCTATAAGGGGAGATCCAAACCAAAACCCTATTGTATCAATGAGCGAATTTGAAACTAATCCGACCACCATAAAAACGTGAGAGATTTTAAGGTGGTTGAAAAGATACCCATCGGTATCACACGGTACTGCTATTTTTAAAAAAATTTAAAAGCCTTTATGCCTTTTATAATTTTTTTTTAAAATATGGATCCCACTATGTCGGTACCCAGCTAACCGGGTACCCGCTTACACTAGACAAAGATCACCAAGGAGGGCCTAGACCGTGTACAGGCGGGCCCGGCCTACTCCTTATAAAAGCTGGGCCGCGCACCCGGCCCACAGGGGAGGCCCCGGACCTCCTTCAGCGAGCTCCGAGCCCCCCCCCGACCACGCGAGGAGTCCCTTCAGGGGAAGGTGAGGTCCGGACCTCTCGGAGGTCCGGAGCCAGCGCCTTCGGTGGTCCGGGGCCGCCACGTGCCCACAGGGCACGGGGAGGTCCGGAACCAGCGCCTTCGGTGGTCCGGGGCCGCCACGTGCCCACAGGGCACGGGGAGGTCTTGCGCTGCCACGTGCCCACAGGGCGCGTGGCGGAGCCTTCAGACAGGGGCCTCGCCCACCTACTGCATTTATTGCGTGCAGGTGGGCGTGCCCGATGCCGCTGACACCGCCGCTGTCAGGCGGGCACGCCCCGATGCCGCTGACACGGCCGCTGTCAGACGGGCGTGCCCCCGTTGCCGCCGACGCCGCCGCTGTCAGGCGGGCGTGCACCCGTAGCACGCTGACATCGCCGCTGTCAGACAGGCGTACCCCCATCGCCGCTGGCACCGCCGCTGGCAGGCGGCGGCGGCGAAGCAAAGGGGCGTGCCTTACCGAGCCGCGACGGCGATAGCAGGGCACTACAGATGATTTCCCCGGCTACACTGGGGTCTATGTTGAGTAAACAAGTACGATGTACTCATCATGAGCCGCGCCACGCGCGGCGGCCGCGCTCAGCCTAATACTAGGTAGCGGCGCTACAACGCTACTACGAGCGCCCTGTCCTGTCACGCGTGCGCGTCGCCTGCCCCTCGGCCTCTGAAGCCTCTCAGCGGGTTTAGCAGCCGATGGGACAGGACGGCGTAAGGCAGGACGGCGCGGCGCCGTATCCAGACGACAGGACGACATGGCGGATCTCCAGGCCATACCAGGTCGCGTCGGAGGTACAGGCGCAAAGCATGGGAGCGTTGGACATCAGGCACAAGATAGAGCTGTAGCATAGAGGAAATGGGCCGGGACCACCTGTCAGGGCCCGGCCACCATGTACATGCCCCCCTTGGGCTATAAAAGGGGAGGCATACGCAACACAAGAGGACACCCTCGACAGTCTCCTCAGACCAGACAGACTCAACCCACAAAGCACAAGCACACAATCCTCACTGTCTTCCCCTACAGCCAGGAATACAAGAACACACCCACAGTGGACGTAGGGTATTACGCTCCGGCGGCCCGAACCACTCTAAACCCTCTCGTCACCATCGTGCCACCATCGACCAGCTAACAACGATCGCTCCCCCTAACTACTCTTAGTACTTAGGATCTCGGCCGGGTGCATTCCGCCACCTGACCAGGAGCACGACGCTCCGACATTTGGCGCGCCAGGTAGGGGCGAGGCATCAGTTAGCATCATCCCTCACGGCATGATGGTTCGCATCCGCGACATTCAAGAGGATGCAGCCGCATCAGAGGAGGTGGCCTCGACTGGGTCGCAGGCCTCCCCCCACCATTCTGAGGGCGCGGTGCGGACGCCGCGGGTCCCTCGACGCCCCACGGGGGGCGCCGCTGCTGCGAACACTGCAATAGCGAGCGCTGTAGCGGCAAACGCCGCCATGGCGAACCCCGCCGCTGCTAGCGGCCCGCTCGCCGCAGCCAGGGAGCTGCTTCGTAACCCCCCGGGGCCGACAGCCTCTCCTAGCGCCCTGGCGCAATGGCGGAGCGATGTGGATCGCCTGATCCACCTAGCTGAGGTCACCCCTGGCCCAGCTAGGACTAGATCGCGACCCCCTCCCAGCAGCGGGGGGAGCTCGAACCGCCGCAGGCAGCACGATGCGGCTACATCCGCGCGCTCCCCCTCAGTGAGGAGCGCGCAGACGGAAGACCTGCGAGCTGAGCTCAACCGCCGGCGAGGAGGCACCCCCACCACCGTGGAGCAACCACGGGTGCAGCCAAACGCCGCCAAGGGCAAGAACCTTGACGCAGCGTTCGCCGCTGCTGCACCTAAGCCCCCGGCTTACGTGCAACCTCCGGTTGGCGTACAATCGCCACCGGGGGTCGTATCGGCTAGGAGTCGGCTGCGCCGCGCTCGCGGACAGTCTCCGCTCCTGCACGCTGGCCGCAGAAGTTCCGGCCGCACCTGCCGAAAAAATACGACGGGAATACCAACCCGTCGGAATTCCTGCAGGTGTACGTCACCGCTATCACAGCGGCTGGCGGAGACGACGCCGTTATGGCGTCATACTTCCTTGTCGCCTTGTCTGGGCCGGCCCGGACTTGGCTCATGAACCTCTCCCCCAGGTCAATCCGATCCTGGGAGGAGCTCTGCACTCTGTTCCTGACGAACTTCGCGAGTGCATGCCAGCAGTACGGTGTGGAGGCCCACCTCCATGCAGTACGTCAGGAGCCCGGGGAATCCCTCCGAGCGTTCATCGCTCGCTTCGCCAAGGTGTGGGGGACAATACCTCGCATCTCCGACGCGTCCATCATCACAGCCTTTCGGCAAGGCGTCCGTGATGAGAAGATGCTGGAGAAACTGGCGACCCGCCAAGTACAGGACGTCGCCACCCTGTACGCGCTGGCGGACAAGTGCGCTAGGGCTGCAGAAGGGCGTGCATGGCACTCCCCACAGCAGGACAGGACTGCCCGGGCAGGCGCCTCTGCCGGTGCTGCCCGAGAAGGCAGCAAGAAAAAGAAGAAGGGCCGACGCCCTGAGAGGTTCCTGGAAGGGGCCCCTGTCGCCACGGCGGCACCTGGAGGCCGCGACACCGGCGGCAAGCGCCCGAGGCAACAGGCGCGGAACAGTGGCGGCTCATGCCCTGTTCACCCCAACAGCGGTCACAACGCCGCCGACTGTCGCGAGATACAGAAGCTCGTGCAACGGCGTCTCAGTGAGCGCCGCGAGCGTCCGGCCAAGGACGACTCGCCCCCACGCCAGCGCCCTGGCAAAGGGAAGGCTACCAGCGACGGCGGGGCCGCCGCTAGAGGCAAGGAGATGGGCTACCAGCCCCCGGAGCGGGAGCTCAAGAACGTCGCAAGAGGCTGTACGTCATGTACGGCGGAAGCTGGGAGGTCTCCTCCAGGCGAGACGTGAAGGCCCTGCGCCGAGAAGTCCTCTCGATCAGGCCGAGCGTCCCAGGGGTGGCTCCACACCACAAGTGGAGAGACACCACCATCTCCTTCGGGCCGGCCGACTGCCCGGAGAACATGGCTGGGGCTGGCGTGCTGCCGATCATCACGTCGCCAGTGGTCGCCAACATACGGCTCCACCACGTGTTGATCGACGGCGGAGCCGCCCTCGACATCATCAGCCACGCAGCCTTCAAACAGCTGCAGATTCCGGAGTCACGCCTGGCTCCGACGCGCCCATTCTCCGGCGTGGGTCCAGTACCGATCTACCCGAAAGGGAAGATCGACCTGCCGGTCACCTTCGGGACCCCGGAGAAATTCCGCACAAAGAACGTCTAGTTCGATGTCGCAGAAGTCAACCTGCCGTTCAACGCCATCATTGGCAGACCGGCACTTTACCGCTTCATGGCCGTTGCCCATTACGGGTACTTGGTCGTGAAGATGCCGTCCCCGGCGGGTGTTCTCACCGTGCCGGGAGACCGACACGCAGCCGTCGCCGCGGTAGAGAAGCTCCATGCTCTCGCTACTGACGCAGCGAACCCGGCGGGGGACAACCCTTCGACCTCTCGGGCCAAGGTTCCTGTTAAGGAACCAAAGGTGCCTAAGGTACGCCCTTCCGACCCAGAGGACGTGCCGGTCAAGACCGTCCAGATCGGGGCGGAACCCTCCCAGACCACCCGCATCGCAGGGAAGCTGGGAGAGAAATAGGGACACGCGCTCATTGCTTTCCTCCGGGCAAATGTTGACGTGTTCGCCTGGGAACCGTCGCAGATGCCTGGGATCCCTAGGGAAGTGATTGAGCACCGTCTGAAGATCAGCCCGGACGCCAAGCCGGTGCGGCAAAAGCCACGGAGGCAGTCCGTGGAGCGCCAGGACTTCATCCGTCAGGAGGTCCGGAAGCTCCTGGACGCGGGCTTCATCGAGGAGGTCCGTCACCCCGAGTGGCTGGCCAACCCGGTGGTCGTCCCCAAGGCGAACGGGAAGCTTCGGATGTGTATCGAATACACCAGCCTCAACAAAGTATGTCCTCCAGACCCTTATCCCCTCCCGCGCATAGACCAGATAGTAGATTCCACCTCCGGGTGTGAACTTTTGTCTTTTTTGGATGCGTACTCTGGGTTTCATCAGATCCAGATGGATGAGGAGGATAAGAAACATACAGCCTTCGTAACAGTAGATGGGTTGTATTGTTACGTTGTAATGCCATAATGCACCCGGCCCACTATTTTTGGTCCAACCCTCCTATTTGGTACTGTTTGGTACCGGTACCGTGGCACTGCCTATTTTTAAACCGTTAGATATTCTCTGATGCACGGCTCATATTTTTTTACAACAACCGTAAAATTTGTATAAAAATATAAGTTATTCTTAAAATATAAAATACAAATTGGTCATGAAATATGGCGATTTCTGGATGTGTCCTGAGTCACATTATCTTAAATTTATAATATCTATCATGTGAATTTAATAAAATTCATTTCATATCAAACATATTATTATTCTTTTTTTATAAACTTGGTCAAATAGAAAATACTGTGCTCTCGGAAGTATTGAGTAATTATCAAAGCCCAAATTAGACCAAACTACTTTCAATTCGACTCCACAGTGAACCAACCCAATGGTCTCAATGGGGTCTAAATGATTTTTGGAGCACTGTTTGAATATTCATTTTATTTAAAAAGAATAATGTAAGTTTCAATTTTTTATTTTATTTAATCATTTAATGCCATTTTAATTAAGAGTGGCTTATATTTTTTATTTATGCAAAGAATTTGAGCAAAATAAATGGTCAAACATCATATCAAAAGTCATCTTCGAATATTAAAAAACAAAGGAATTATTTTACTATCTTGTGGTCAACAATCGCTTCCAAGTCAACATTGAGTTAACATTTTTCCAAAACATTATTGAGTGAACATTTTTCCAAAACATTATTCTAAACACTTTCTAAAAATATTGAGTGAACATTTTTCCAAAATTTCCTGACTCGATATTTCCGAATTCTTGACTCAACATTTCCAAAGTTGACTTCTTTTTATCAAGTCATCATTTCAATAAATTCTACTAAAAACTGTTGAACAGTATGAATTTCCTTACTCAACATTTTGCCAATTATGGAATAAATGATCGTTTTCAAATAGCACTACTATTCACGGCTACATGGAGATCTAGACCACCTTTGAGTCCGTAATTTTACTAGCCGCTAGAATGCAAAAGCCAGTACGACATAAGCCTTTTTTTATGTGGCATTAGATTTAATAAGAGAGAAGAAAGTAATATGGTCCACAACTCCACATCCACCAGATTAAGCTTGAGTACGAAATATAGTTTTGGAAACGGCTCACATGTGTTTTTTGTCCCATTTTCACTGACGGAATACCTCCCTTGGGCAGCATAAGAACTCATTTCAGACCGGAGGAATGGCTTTCCTCTAGTACAAAATTAGTTGTTGGGTCATCGACTTTTCACGGGAGGAGGATCGGAAGTATACCCACCGGTCGACCAACGTTTACCATAGGAGCTAAGAATTTTTTGCCGGCCAAACACTGAAGAAAATAGTTATTTTTATTGGCAAAGTGTTTATTTTCGTCAGCATTTGGTGATTTTCATGTTACTAGAAAAAATCTATCTACTTTTCATTGGCCGCGACAAATTTAACTTAGCTGACAAATGGTAAGAATTTCATCGGTCTTGCCAGCTGACATTACTTGCATGGCAACTGTCGTCAGCTTGTTAAACCCGATGAAAATAAAGTTAATTTTCGTCATATTTTAATATACCAGCGAAAGTTATGAGTTTATTATTAAAAGATAAAGTCACAAAAAAATCATATGAGCATAGAAAATTGAAAAGCAAATTGTACGACATCATATAATCACACATACAAGTACACTGTACACACCTAGCAACAAATTCATACATTAGACAACAGACTTGGATGTGAGCAAGGTCACAAGACACAATTCAATTTTGGAACTTCATATTTATGACATATATATTTATTGAAGTTGTAAAATTAAGATCATATACTAGTGATTGCCCACTCATTTTGGGCTAGGTCTATCCCTGGCTATATCATTATCTCATCATATATGCCATACTACTCCCTCCATTCTTTTTTATTTCACGAGGTTGACTTTTTTTAAAAAACTTCGATCATTTGTCTTATTCAAAAAATTTCATTATTTATCATTTATTTTTTTGTTACTTATTTTATCATTAGGGGTAGTTTGTGTATGCCTTGCGGTTTTATATATTTACATACATTTTTTGAATAAGTTGAAAGATATAAGTTTTGAAAAAAAAAGTCAATCACGTCAAATAAAAAATAATGGAGGGAGTACTGTACTAGCATCTTTAGTGAGTGTGGTATAGAACAATGGACTTGGAATAGGAGTATAACCTAAGTGCTATGCAAGCATACATACCACTATCATTACTACATTATTAACGCTTATGTGTGTGTTCATACAAGGGATGATGTCATTAAATAATTACAGACTTCGCATTTCACACGATACATAATTCACTTTCCCCTCTCACAATCCTTTACCTCACCGTTTATTAAGACGATAATGCCCACGTCTCCAAGACTCCAACGTTCTCGTGGAAGGGCCTGGGAAGAGTTTTGAGCAAACATAAGGACTGGCGTGCAAACCTAAAGCTGAATGGATTAAGCAAACTCCTCTGCCAAAGCTAGGGATCAGTGAACAGTGCAGGTCAAAAGAGACGACAACAGAGAGTTGCACAGCACATCCAAATCACTGTCACTGCCTCTTTCCTCCCTGCCTGTGACACCCTTTCTGCCCGTATATATCCTCCCTGCACGGGATGCCGCGACAGATCGGTGTCCCCATCCGCGCACACGCACGCGCCCACACTGTTCGCGCGCTTCTCCCCACCTGCCGCTGCCCCTGCCCCGCCGCTCTCCACAGTGCTGCTGCCGAGTCGTCTCGTCTTCCTTCGATCGTATGTGCCGCCTGCCCCCGCTTTTTGCTTTGCCTGCGCTTGAATTGCTGCTTTCGGCTTCGCGCCATGCGTAGTAGCTCTTGCGGATTGCCCCGGGAGTGCAAGAATCGGCGGCGTTCTTGGTCTCTTGGACGTCCTGCGGGGTTTCTTGCGCGGACGCCATCTTCTTGGCTTAGTATAGTTAGTTTCTTGCAGGATTTTGTCCCGGAACTGTGGCCGCCGTCGTGACGGTTTCTTGGCTGGTTGGGAGCAGGGCGGAGGCGTTTCTCTCCTTCTTGGCCGGCGGCATGGACTGGGCACCGGCTTCGGGGGCGTCGTCGTGGCGCGCGGCGGCGGCGGACCCCGGCCCGACCATGCTGTCCTTCGCTGGCCCGTCCTCCTCCGCCGCCGCCGCCGCCGAAGCGCGGCTCCAGGATTTCGCCGCGGATCTCGTCCAGCGCGCGCGCCCGGCGGGGGCAGGGAGGAGGTCCCGCGCGTCCGGAGGCGGTGGCGGCGCGGAGGCGTGCTCCGTCGATGGGTGCCGGTCCGACCTCAGCCGGTGCCGCGAGTACCACCGCAGGCACAGGGTCTGCGAGGCGCACTCCAAGACGCCGGTGGTGGTCGTCGGCGGCCAGGAGCAGCGTTTCTGCCAGCAATGCAGCCGGTAAGAGCACCATCTCGTCCAATCCTCGCGCAAGGCCGGTGTAGCACTCTTCCGATTATTCAACCAATTCTTGTGCTGATGAGGTCATTAGTTAATAATTGCGCACGTTAATGGTCCCCATCTGCTTACTACTTGAGGAATCGAGGGCGGGGGATTTGGTGCTTACTTTGGAGCAAATTTAGGGGCAAAAATTTCAGGTCTAGTTTGGTCCCAACCTGGCAAGTTAAACAATTGGGCTGGTAATTTGGTGGCGTTTAGGATCCGATGGCACCCAGATAATTTAGTCTAACCGATGCGATGTATTGCCCATTAAATTATTGGGTTGGGTAATTTGGTGTTGTGTAGGGTCTTGTGACCCGATTAATTTAGTCCTACTGGTACTATTTAATGAAAGTTGTTGGTGTGGACGACTGACTCGCCTGGGTAGGGTTCGGTTTTTCTATGGGATATTCAGTATCATGCCGAATCTTTCTCATGATTGATGATGTTTTGAAGTTTTTTCTGCTGCATGCTCAGTCTGTGATTGCTTGCAAACAACCGCTCTTTCTGAGCAACAAAATATGGAGCCATTTCATATGATCTGACCAAGCATATTGCTTATTGTTGCTCATGGTGATAAAAAGGAGGGTCAAACTAGCTTATAGGTTATTTCATGGGCTATTCCTTGAAGCAAGCGCATCTCTGACTGGAATTAAGACATAGCTTATGGTTTGGTTGATTACATTCCCCTCCTGTTTCTGAATGTGTTTTTCTTCTCCATGTTTCTCTGTTACATACCAGACTATTGCACAGCTAGCTGACTTGAGTAGCAAATTAAAGTTGAACTGAACATTGATGTGATTGTGTGTTTTCTCATAATATTTAAGATTTGTTTCCTTTTCAAGTAGGAAAATCGCTATTTAGAAGGAGAGAATTTTGCTGAATTAGTAGACATATAGCCCTTTGATGGCACCAGGATTGGCAGTTCCACTGAAAAGATCCTTGATAGCATGCATGGTGATTTTTATCTGGATCTCAAAGACAAGTCTCGTGAGTGTTTGTAAGTTCACTTACGGGTGAATAAGTAGATTCACTCATTAATCTCTAAATTAACCAAGAACATGGAATTCTGAGTGCAATCATGATTTAAGGGGATCTTCCCATTTGGATGTTACCAGCGGGCTTGTAGCTCAATTGTAGCTCCACCTCTTGGGGGTGTTGAGGTCCTAGGTTCGCCTCTCCGTGGGAGCGAATATAAACAGGAGCCTGTTGGCTGTTGAAAAAAAAAAATCAAGCCGGGGTTTGGGAGGTTTTCTCGACCGGTTAAGGTTGGGCCATGGGGGAGGTTCTTCCCCCACGGTCTGAGTTTGTTTCCCATTTGGATGTTTCAGTTCTATTCTGTGCCAACGCAGCATTCAAGATGGATCTTGATGGAAAACTAGTGAATTAAAATTTCATCAATGTTTGGTTCGGTCTTGAATTTCTGTATTATATGTTTTTGTTCTGTCTTCCACAGGTAAAGCGATGAATGCCATTAGTCCACTGAAAAGAAATATAGGAACTGTAAGTGTAAAAGTCAGGGGTGGGGATCTACCACTTTTTTAGCACCTTAGCGGAAACTTCATGTTCCAAATTATCATGCAGTTCACATGTTTGATCCAATAAAATAAAAATAATTATTATCTTATGGATTACTTTCACCTCATCATATATGTGAAATCTGTCCAGGAGGCATGTACAACTAGGTCGCATGTGCCTCTTATGTTCTTCCAGTAGTACATGGAACCAAGTATTCATCTAGATTGAGTAAGTGGTATGTTGTCAATGTTGAGAAAATAAAACGCGTACTGTCAAATGAAGTAAATGTTTGTTGTTGTGTGAACAACCCTGTTGTAAATGTAAATACTAGTTTATTTAAGTTGTTCTTAAATATGTTGCTATTGACATTTTGTGGTTTTTGAATAGCTTGGCCATTAATTTGTATAAAGTATTGCAAAATTATCGTCTGCATAATTTTTGTTTTCAACTATAGACACAACATTACCCATTTATTGTAAATTTTTTTCCACATAATGAGTCAACAGAGTTTTACCACAACTGAAATTATATATGGAGATTTTTTTGGGTGATATGGCTAGATCATAGTGGCGTAGCAGAGATTTTTGGATAGGGTCGTCCAACTCAACGTTTTATAGAATGAACATGGCAAAAAGAACATGCCAAGTTAGTAGCATAGAATTTACCGAACGCATGATGAACATATTAAAAAGATAGACATGTTAAAATGAAAAATTAATTCTGAAATTCGCTAAATGTAGCTTACATACCTATGATAGTTCAAGACTACAATACTACTTTTCTACCAATTGCACCTTCTAATTTCGAAAGTCCATGAAAGTGTTATTTATGCATCTTCGTTCACTTAGAAAAATATCTCGCTCAATGAAAGTGATTAGACAATCATCCAAAAGACCTTCGCCCATTCTATTCAGAACCTATTCATGACAAAATTCATTGCAAAAGATACCTTTTAACAATGACCCACTAAGACCCTCCACTATTTTTCCCGAGCGGTGGTCAAACAGAGGTGTGAATATGCCTGAATGCAAGATGCTAACTGAATGAGCAATCAGATAAATGCTAGGGCTGCTTTCTTCCCTTGTGTCCTTGTGTGCCTTAGATATAAAGCGAGTGCTCCAAAGGTGTCACCACTGAGAGCATCAATATCGTTTTTGAGAATGAAATGCACCTAGTCATATTTTGTTCCCTGATATGCCTTTGTTTCAACAATTTTCATTAGAATCCCAAGGAGATTGTTTAAACCTTTTTTTTCTCGAACTACGCAGGAGAACTGCCCGTCATTTCATTTAAGGTAGAAAAACAAGTACATCGGGTGGGCAGAAGGATGCCCGACCCGAACACCCCACACACACAAAGCTAGGGACGTCTCACAAAAAACACACACAACGATCCAGACCACTAGGCCTACCCGGCAGTGGCTTGCGACCTTAAACAAAGCTCCTAGAGGTTGGCTGCTCCAGCCCTACACCACAGCAAGCCCTCCTCTTTAACTGGATAACCCGTTCAACACATGGCTGACAGCCCTCGAACACACAGGAGTTTCTGAACTTCCAAATCTCTAGGCTACTAGGATGAACAAAGTGTTAAGCCCCTTCCGTGCCTCCTTTGGCGCCAAAGAGATGGAGCGTGCCCACCAAGTAAAGAAGCGGGTATCCGCCGCTAAAGGCGCGAGTGAGGCAAAATTAAGGGAGCGAAGGATGCTGGTCCAGATCTGCCGCGAGAACACGCAGCCCACCAGGATGTGCTGGATCGTCTCATCAGCTTGATCACAAAAAGGGCATGCCATGGGGTGTGGGAGACCCCGTTTAGCAAGACGATCCGCTGTCCAACAGCGGTTATTTTTTGCCAGCCATAAAAAGAACTTGCACTTCAAAGGTGCCCAGCCTTTCCAGGTCCTCTTCCATCCACTAAAATCAACAGCCCCCAAAAAGAACGCAGAATAGGCTGATTTGCGGCTATAAACACCCGATTGGGTGAGCTTCCACAGGTGTTGGTCAGGCACATCTTGCTGGAGGGCCATGTCTTCAACCAAGTCCCAAACCAGCAAATACTCAATCAGCACTTGTACAGTTAGAGCACCACTGATATCCGACACCCATTTTCTGTTGTGGAGGGCCTGAGCCACTATTCTGCGCTTAATAGCTCTTTTTGGGACTGCTGAAAATAAAGCTGGCGCTAAATCAGCTATGCACTTGCCATCAATCCATCGATCTGTCCAGAACTTGTTGAATTCCCATCTCCAACAATAGTACACACAGCCACCTCAAATATGGCCCTTGCCTTTGCCGGGACAGATACAGGGAGACCCGCCCACAGTCTGTCAGGGTCACTGCGCTGGGACCAAAGCCAGCGAATTCTTAAAGACCAGCCAAGTACTTCAAGATTGTGAATGCCCAGCCCTCCCAACTCCAATGGCCGTTGCACCCGATTCCAAGACACCAAGCAATTTCCTCCGTTGGCTTTTTCCTGTCCTTTCCAAAGGAACCCCCTACGCCGTTTGTCAGTTGCCTTAATAACCCATTTTGGGAGATCAAGAGCAATCAAATGGTGAATGGTAGTAGCCGTCAACACCACACGGACCATCACAAGACGACCAGCCCGGTTCATTAGGGAGGCCTTCCACCCCAGCAGATGGTCAGCAACCTTATCAATAAGAGGTAACAGCATATCCTTTGTTGGTTTGTGAACACAAAGCGGCAGCCCTAGGCAAGTGCACGGGAACTCCTTGATTTCACAAGACAGAGTCTCAGCAGTAAGGGATAAGGCCTCGGTTGAGCAGTGAATTGGAGAGGCAGAACTCTTGGTGAGGTTAGTTCGAAGCCCAGATGCATGCCCAAAATATTCAAGGATGCACTTGATAACCTGAAGATCCTGGCTAGCTGGTCTAAGGAAGACCACGGCATCATCTGCGTAAAAGGAGACCCGATGTCTAACTTGCTGTACTGCAAGGGGCTGCAGGAGACCCTTGTCTGTGGCAAACTGGACCATGGAATTGAGAACATCCATCACAAGAATAAAGAGCATCGGAGAGAGAGGATCTCCCTGACGAAGACCACGGAGAGAGAGGGGCCAATCTTTTGGCCAAGATTTTTGTCACCAATTTGGCAACGCTGTGGATCAAGCTTATGGGCCTATATTCCTTGACCTGAATGGCGTCAACCTTCTTTGGCTAGAGGGTGATGAAGGCCGTATTCAGCAGCCTAAACCTGGAGCCATGTCCACCCTGAATAGCTGCAAGTGCAAGCATGACATCCCCTTTTATAACACTCCAGCAAGCCCTGTAAAAGCTGATCTCAAATGATTATAATGATTATATCCCCTTTTATAATGATTCTTCCTCAAATGATTCTCCACCAATCAGCAAAGCTCATCTCTTCCTGCCCAGGAGCCAACTGGCCCAAGCCTAAAGGAGCCAGCAGGTTAAGCCAAGATTGATAGGCAAAAACACAAGTTTCAATATAGTTGGCAAGTTTCAGTAGTCCATGCTCTAGATAACAACCAAGATATGAGCCAAACCGAGCTAACGAACAAATTCTTCATCTAACAAACCGTTGTTTCTCCTGATAGATAAGTCTTGATCAGTTCTAATTTTGCTTAGCTATTAAGAATAGTCCTGCACATAGCATGGGAGATCTTGCTATGACTGTCATCAACAATGCTGCTCCAAGCATTTCTTTGTGTTTTGGATGGTAGAAGAGGAGAGCCATTTCGTGTTTAGCCAGGTCTCCGATGCTCCGTGCTTGGTGGACCTGTCCTTTGCATTTGAGTGGCAGGCTTTCTTTTGTAAACTAATGTCAGTGTGGGTTTTTGTCTATTTAATGTGTGGTACTGTGTGGATTTTAGATGCAGTACTGGTACTTTTTAATGACAGTTAAAAAAACAAATTGCACACAGCAGCTAAGACCAAATTGCTCTTATTAGTATTCAAGTCAGTAGTAGCACTAGTCAGTGACAAGCACCAGGTCATCAGGTTGGTTTGTTATAAGCTACTCTTATCACAAAAAGTTGAGTTGACTTATCGAGCAAACCACCTGTGTGCGTGCGGGTATGGTGTGTAGAAAAAGAGTTCCAACATTTGACATTCCTCACTTCATGTGGCCATCATTCCCCGCCTCACGTGCACCAACTATACAAAGTGGTAGCTAATGCTGCAGGCGCACAACCATTGTAACGTGAAGTATGGCAATGCAGGTGTCTAGGAAGATACAATGGCTTAAGCTCCCCATTATTCAAACTGTATGCAGAAGGGAGTTTTACCTTTGTTTCATTCGCGAAGTATTGTGGCTACTAAGACATGTAGAGTCATCACTCGGTGTCATCCTCCCTTAAGCCAAACAAATCATTAGACGGTTGTAGACATGGTCCACAACATGCTTATGCAGTCTTCTAGGGTGAGGCAGTCATGACAGTTTACTTCCTACCTAATCATGCACCGGTGAAGGCACTTGATGTCAAGGCTCTAATGAAGTTTGAGACAACAAGAAGTCGGTGGTCAGCTTCTTAAGCACGTTTGTGTGCTTGGCATCTATCATAGATGATCTATGAACAAGATTAATCCACATTAAGCCGAGCTTGAAGAGTGCCCCTATTGTATTTTTGGCTCCGAAATAAGGGCCAACGGTCCAACGCATACAAGTTGTTCAAATTAGTGTCCAGTAGGTTCATGTCACACATGACATTGTGGTTGATGAGGAAGAGGCTAGAATTTGAGCAAAGTGGTGAAGATAACGACTAGCACATTGGTGGGTTCTTAATTGAGATCTCAACATAGGTGCTAGAAGCTCTAGAGCCGATGGTGGTGATCGGAGGAGGCATGATGCAAAGCGATGTGTCATATGTGTTCACCACAAGGGCGCTACATGGCCTTGTTGCCAGAGGTTTAGAACCAAGCATCAACATTGAAGTTGTCATGGCACTTTGATAACTGATCTGCAGGTGGAATGAGGGGTTAAGGTTTGGAGGTGTCAGGATAGAATCGTAAATGTGCCAACAAAGTATTAAGAATGTTTTATTTAGTTAAAAATCATAATGTTTTCTGATAGTTGTCCAAGAAGTATCAGTGTCCGACAAGTATTGGAGGAGCATCGGTATCCGATATGTGTCTGCAGGTATCTATGCATCGCAGATGTGGATGACCTAATCATGATTCATGTGAAGTGATTGAGAGGAGGTCACCAAATTCGAGGTCGAGATGAAGAATAAGTTCCACATTCCCTCTACCTCCGAATTCAAGTAAACAAAGTCAAGGGCCTAATAATCCTTTGACATGATGGGTATAATCATAACTTGAAATTAGTTTTGAGTCTTGCATCTAGGATAAATGTTTGCATAAGCTTTTATATGTCTAATAGTATGGTATGTACATGTTGATGCCATTTCTAGTCGTGTATTGCATACGGTGGGTCCCTTTGGTTAGGAGGATGAGGTAGGATGGAGCCATTCCATCCCAATTTTGACATTGTTTGGTTTAAAGGATGTAGGATGGAATCATCCTTCACTAAGGAATATTTCCTGAGACTAGGGATGGACCCACTCCAGGAAAAAGGTGGAACGCAGCCATCCCACTTGGGATGTGAGAATGACAGTGGGCCAGTGTGTTAAAAGTAGGGTGGAGACATCCCAATCTTGAAATTTGGGATGGAGCCATTCCATCCTTGAAACACATCCTAGCTTTCTCTCAAACCAAACACATCCTAGCCGGGGCTAGAGCCCTCCAGGAGTTGGTCGCTAGGATCGGTTCCTAGAGGCCTTTGAGGTCGTGGTCATGTATCTTTGTCCGGTGTGTGTTGTAATGTTACTTCTCGCCCCTGGGGAAATCTAATCAGCCAGGGGTTTTTTGTTCTCTCTTAATGAAATGACGCGCAGTTCTCTTGCGCGGTTCTAAAAAAAAAAAAAACACATCCTTAGTGTTTCTTGTTCGTACATGCATGTGTGTCACGAACGAATATAGCCAAGTGCGGCAAGTAGTTGCTCTAGTGTGCATAAGCAGGGGCATATTAACCAAATATCTTCTTGTTTATTGTGAGTGGGTTGTGTTCATTCCAAGCTAGTTCTCCTTAACTTCTGAGTTGCATCCAATACTAGCTCGTGTGAGTTTGGTGTGTGGGAAAGGGATGCACTCGACGCTTGCTATCAAGATGATGACAAAAGCAGCATGGAAAGTTGTGATGACAATGTACATGGTCATGGCGCACGGAAGCTTTTGAAATGGTTAGAGAAGACCCTCAACAAATTTGCAACAATATACAGAACCATTATGAAGAGCCTCTTGTACCTCATCTAGACATGCCCTGACATCACTTGTTCTAGTGGCTATGCCAATATATTCATAGAGCCGCCACGATCGGATACGGATACTTTTTAACCTTTTTCTATATTGGAAGAAAATAAGGCATAAATTTTTCCATCCAATTTTATATTCTTATTTTTTATAATGAAATTGTTAAAATGCATAAAAAATGAGCACAAAACTCATTTTATATCTATTTTAAAAAAAATCAAATTTGTTCAGATGATTCGGACAATTCGGATATCCATTTACACCCCTAAATGATATACTTCGCGGTAGTCTGCAGGATCCTATGCTACCTTGTCGGGAAATTTTCGTACATGATACTGTAGGTGTACTTCTCTAGCCTCTAGGTGTACTTGACATTTCCCTTTTATTCAAGAAAACACATAGCTATGCGTTAAGAATATAGCAATTAGATAATCCTTTGAAACAAGAAAAATTAAGGAAATTCAGTAAGCTAAGAGAATATGTTTACTTGAATCCCTTCGCAAATGATAAATTTTGTCTAGGATATGTCAAAAGTCTAGGATTTGTAACGACACACATTGGCGCTACAAATTTTGGTCATTCACCAAAACCCTATAGCCTATTGATACGCCACTTCTTCTGGCCTATCTTCCGGGCCAGCTAGAATCCAGTGTCAACACAACCTCAACCAAATAATATTGGGAAAATCTGTATTGCCATAATTTAATTTAGAGGAACAGTGGAGTGCGAGAAGTACTCTATCACCAAGGACTCATAGTCAATTTTCCGTAACCCAAATAGTCACTTATTTGTGAATAAGGAGTAGTGTCACTCTCACCTTCCCAACGTTCCCCTAGCCACATGTGATCCCTCCCCTCTAGGCTGCTGCCCATAGGCTTGTGAAAGGAGCATCATGGCTTCCAAGTGCACCGAGCTTGGGCTTATGGGTAAGATAAAGAGCACGAGCTTGCAAGGTGGCACTGCCCAAGGGCTCACTGCATGGTGGCTAGTACGAGATTGGCAAGGCTAGCTAGAAGGGGGAATTGAAGGTGGTTGCTTTTGTTGAACCCTTTAATTGTATTTGGTAAATGCAAGAGGTAGACACAAGAGATGAATGAGAAAAATGGACAATGTTCACGTGGACAGGGCCACTTGAGGCAAGTTTAGCATGTGTTTGGCAAAAAACTTATCCCTGCACCATGCATGAGGATTACAGTGTGTCAATGCAGAAAATGAGTAGACATTACCATCTAAATAAGCATTCTGAACCACAAGCTAACTTAGGGATCTAGGATAGCGAATAATATATTTTATTGAAGTAAGGTCTAAGGAGTCTACCTTCATTATCACTGATTTCTTTCCCTTTATTCCTCAGCAGCACAAGCTGCCCCTACCCTAGCTGCACTACACTCTACAGCTCCTCCTTTCCTTTTGGTCGCACACGATAATATCTCCACTTGATCCATATTCCCTCCACAATGTTGCATCTTGTCAAAAAAGTACTACAGGTGGTAACAACTCAACCAGGGTTTGTCCTCATTCGGTCGATAGGGTAAGTCTAGGTTGGACAATGATTGACTGATCATTTATTGTCTATGTGAACACTACCTTTATTACCCATAGTAACTCATTTTAGCTCATGTGCAACTATTCCCACTAATATACATAAGGACTACTTAAAGTAGAGCAATATAAAATACGAAGCTGTAAACAAAATGGAAGAAAATGTTGGCAGAATTCTAAAATGAGTAAGATGCAGAAAGGCGGAGATAATTGAGGTTTGTTGGTATATCTTTATTGATGTGATGCAGAATTTATGGTTGGTAGAAGCAGCTGTTGACAATTTTTTTGTGGTGTGACCATGAGTCGAATACACTTGTCTTGATCAAAGTGTTTCAAAAATATGGAGAGGCTTGTTCATTTTTCCACTTGGAACGTGAGCCTCTCTATTCTCAAAGGTCAAATGTGATGATGTACATTATGGAGCCTTCCTATCAAGTTTCAATATGTTCTGACACAAAGTTTGGAATATATATCCACCCTAGATTCTGAAATTTCTTACATCTACTTCCCCTATCTCAGTTTAAGAATTAGAATTTAAGATAATCATCTCATACCCATCTGTTATGTGGGTCCAGACCTGCTCCAAGCACTCCAAGAAGAACGCGGCAATGGAGGCCATGTGAATCACGAGGCTCATCAAGATTTGCTTTAGAGCCATGTATCTAGACAAGATTTGGTTGTTTTGGCTTATTAGTTTGTGATTGGTTCGTTACAAGATCTTGGAACTCTTTTTCTTACTACACACACAGGTTGTTTGCTTGATACCTTATGGTTGTGAGACTGAAGGCAGCTTTTCATGATAGATTAGCTTATACTTATAGTGCATTCGAATAAGTCTGTCCAACCGACTTGATGCTTTACTGCAGGTCACTGACTACTGCTACTAGCATGCTACCCAGTGAAGGTGGACATGCGTGTGGGTGTGATGGTCCGATTCGGCATATTTTTTATGGGACACACCAAAATAGCACTTAGCTGGTGCTGTGTTTGACTCATTAAAAAAACACACTGCTGTCTGGGTAACACTGCTACTACCGACCTGAAAACCAACAGGACAAAAGCAATTTGGTTTTAGGTGCTGCTGTTTTTGTTTGGAAAAAACTGGCAGGAGTTCTGCCTTTCTGAGTTCACTGCAGACAGAAAAGCAGGGCAAGGCTGTGGCCGGCCTGAGGACTTGTTCCTCCCCAAACACACTGCAAAAAACAAAAAGCCAAGAAAACACTGATTACAACCCGTTGCCCAAAGCCCTCTTCTGATGTCCAATGTCTTCCTTGAAGCTCCCCCACTTTTGAAGCCACTTCTGCATCGTTTGAAACTTATTTGTTGAGTGGTTGTGTTCTTTCCAAATGTTCCCCATGATGTAAATGGCCATTCCATTGAAGCCATGTTTCTTTTCTTTTGGGATCCTGCCAGTTGTTTCCTTACAACAAAGAACTGATCAGCAAGCTCACATCCGAAGGAATAGGAAGCTCAACTGTTCTCTATAGGACTATTCTTAGCAGCAAAGGGAACTTAATACTTAGTAATTAAGCAAAATTAGTAGACATCACCCCTAAGTCTTGACACTCATTAACACCTAGACTTGGACTATTCTGATCCTGGTACGTAACCCATGGAATGTAGTCCGACTTAGTGTCTTGATCAAGATGCTTTCAGCAAGCTGTCTGTCTTCCCTTGATTGTAGCAGTCACGGATGAAGTAATACCATGCATATAAATGTACTTGCTGCATTCATGGAAGACTGGATTGTTGATTAATGCAATTGTCGCCTTGTGTACTTCACCTTGAAGGACTTGGCGTCTCTGTTTTGGAGCCCTCCCAGCAGGTGTGCCAGCAACATGCCAAGGCACACAGCGGAAGTTTGAGCGATATACTCAGCCTTGCAGGATGAGAGAGCCACCACTCTCTGCTTTTGATACCACCTAATCTGGTTTCATCCCAGGAAGAAGATGCTGCTGCTTGTGTTATTGCATGTATCAATGGCTCCTGCCATGTCGCTATTTGAATAGCGGCCAGACTAGTCTCTTCTCCTCATCTGCACTTTTTATGTTCCCAGGACGAAGAACGTCGCAAGTTTCTGCCAGACCAAGCAGCAAACATAACAAGTCACTGATATAATTTTCGTATGTTTATGGAAATTTATATTTTGTATTAGTTCATATGCTTTTCTGAAATGTTTCTGTAAATCCTACGTGGTGGTACTGTGCAAGAATCCAAGTTATCATCTGGGGTTGACTTTGCAGTGCCTGTTTGAAAAAGTTTGCGCTGAAGGTGGTTCATTGTTCTCTGCTTTGCAGATTTCACATGCTGTCTGAGTTTGACGAGGGAAAAAGAAGTTGCCGGAAGCGTTTGGATGGCCATAATAGGCGTCGAAGAAAGCCACAACATGATCTGACGAATCTGGGGGGATTCTTTCCATACCACCAAGGTCTTTACATTATATTTTACATATGTTGACACTTTGGTATTTGATATAATCCTATTCCTAGGAGTTTGTTGGTCCAGTTTAGGCATTAACATTACTATATGTGGTGCTGGATATTGTTTTTGATGGTAGAAGAAAACTAAATCTGTTAGATTGTCTAATCACCTTTCTATGCGAGCAGAACTCGACTTTATTATTTTCTTTAAACTGCCGTTTATCTGGTCATTCCTTCTATGATGGGCTGATTGACAACTCCAGTAATTTTTTTCTTAAGATATGATAACTTTCTTAATAAGATTTACCAAATTTGCATAGAATGCTCGTTTTTTCTGCAGTGAATCAATTTGAGGTCTATCCACCAACAATTCCAACAGCCAGCCAGAGTTCTGACGCTGTGCACTTGGTGGATCGTCAGCCGCCCTTCATATCGTTCGCAAGGACACCAGAGCAGTTGCCTTTCCCACGGGACGGCCGTGTTGGTCTTCATCTCTCTGGCACGCTGGGCCCTGAGTGTGCTCTCTCTCTTCTGTCATCACCGCTTCATCACCCCTCCACCGCTGGCATCCCCACCGCAGGCCAAGCTCAGTTTGCCTCTTTGCTCTCTCGGGTCGTTGCTGTCTCGCAGTCTGCAACATCTGTGACCACTGCATCAGCATCTGGTGGCAGCCACCGTGTGTTTGTTCCTGATGCTGTGTTTGAGGATCCTTCACAGGCGCTGCCATTCACTTGGCAGTAGAATTAAAGTTTGTCGTTGTGTTTAGTGCTGGTGCTGGTTTCTCATTTGCTGCTAATGGTGATGGCTGGGACATGGGTGTGCCTTGGTGCCTGTGCACCTGCAGATTCAGGCGGTGATCAGAGATGTATACGAGTGAATGTATACGAGTGACGGGTCAAATGCTGACTTGTCGAAGAGAGGATCTGGTGCATCTTGTGCAGGTTTTGTTTAGTTGATTATTTTGAATGTGTCCATAGTTTTGTACATTTTGTTGGTATTCGTTTTTGCAACATATATGCATGCATAAACTACAAACTAGTGGAGTATTTGAAGCTGGCCTCAGTGGTTACTAGCTGTGTCTGATGGCTGCAGTTTGGAAAGTCTTCAGGGAGCAGAAGGTCTGATGCCTAAGTGATATGGTCCACTTTGCTTCAGTTTAGACCAAGGCTATTAACAATGGGGCAATTTGGGTTGGGCCTCGTATTGGTGATTCCGTATTGCTGAGGGAGGACCAAACAAGACGTGGGAATGTGGACATATGGTCCTCATGAAAAAACAGACATTAGACAATGTGGCGTTCCTGAAAAACATTCAACCTCTATCTTTCAAAACTTGTCAATTTTAAATTCATTAATCAATGCTTTTAAGGTTTGGTTTATAATGCTGATTCTAGCGAGAGGGCCATTCCTCTGCCAAAATTCAAACTCCACTCTCAGTAGTGTTCCTACAGTGTATTCTTTGGTCGCCCTGCCGGGAACACAGCCTAATAAGGTCTATTTAAAACTATTTTAGTTAAGTAATTAGCAACCATTACTGTTTGCCGTTTCTATCTAAAGTACTATCGTTTCTTTATGTCTAAAGTACCGTTAGGGCATCTCAGTTTATAATGTTAGAATAGTGTTTGTATATCCGATTGCACATTCTCTGGAGATGGCCTTAGGCTATCCGCAGTAGGGGACGCTACCCCCCACTGCTAGAAGCCACTGCTAGAAGATAGCGCAACGATGTGCTGCAGCGGGCTACTGCAAGAGCCACGCTATTGTCCCACACAACCGCTCGAATGCCATTCCCAGTGTTGTACGGATCCTAGTCCATCGCCTTCTCTCTCTTCCACGCACTCCAATAATAGCCTCGTCTTCACACCTTGGAAGTACCGCTCAAGGCAAAGAGGGGGCGATGAGGTGGAGGTGGAGGCTCTGCCTTGCCATGGGTCACCTGCGGGAGAACAGGTGACGTCGTCGTCAAGTAGCGTGGGGAGGGAGCGTGGTGGCGGGGAGGAGAAGGCTGGCCAAGAGAGGGCGCGTCGAGGAGGAAGTGGCACTGATAGGGAGGTGGACCGGCGTCGGGGAGGTGGATCCGCCGCTGGGTAGGCAGGGGCACGACGTGGAGGCGGATCCGGCTTTGGGAGGCGGTGAGCGATGTGGGCGCGGAGGAAGATGAGGGGAAGCAACCCATGGTGAGAGGAGGAGGAGAAGCGCCGGCCCCGAGGAGAGGTGGGCGGCGGGGCAGAGGTGAGGTGGGTGCTGGGAGCAGAGCTTCAGAGAGAGCAACGAGAAGAGCGGTGCAGCAGGTGGGAAAGGTGTGAATAAATGATAAAATAAACGGTAGTTGGGATAGGGTACGAGATATGGTGTAACATGGCTGCGAAAGATGGTCTACTGTGTTTCAATAATCTTGACGACTAGGATGAAATCTTATTTTTAGAGTGGAAAAATAGGATACTATGAGTGTGGATAGCCTTATAAAGATATATAGCTATATACTCTTAACTGTTTCAATAAAAATTGTGACCAAAATTTAAGCTCAAAAGTCAATCTACAATTACTAAAAACGGATCTGTGTATCAATTGCGCCTGGGTATTTCTTGGGGCCACAACACCTAAAAAATAGGTCATTTGACACTATCTAATGGTTCTCTTTCATCTTCGGTCGAGGAAAAAGTTCGAGTATTTTAGAGGACCTCTACGCCTAGAATTGAATTGTTGTAAAAAAAAAACTAGGTATTTTAGATGCGTTTGACACCTGAATTACTTCACCAATTTTACATAGTTTCTACACTAAATTTTTCACTTGTCTGTAACTAGATATGTAGGAGCCAAAAGCCTAAGCTATGCTTGAGTTTAATTAGTTTCTAGAAGACAACTGATTTTAGGGCCATAAATTTGGGTACTGGCATTTCCAGGTCTGTGTCGATTCTCACATTGTCTGTTAGTACGGTAACTGTATATATATGGCCTTGTGCAAACGTCCAAGCATCAGTTCTGGGGAAAAAAAATAAGGAAAATGCCAAGAGGAGGCCAGCGTGGCTCCATGTATGACCGTTGCACAGGCATGGCAGTGGCAGTAATGAGTCCGGCGCCATCTCCTGTGGCCTGTGGGGCAGGACGTACGTACTCCTGCGTACGTTTTCGGCGCTTGGATTGTGCTAGCGACGGCTCAGATCAAGCGTCAAGAAAAGTTGTAGTAGATATAATATATATGTATACACTGGCCAGCCGAAGTGAGAAACCGTGACCATGGAAATCAAACAAACTGACCTGCTTCATCAGTCATCATATATAGAAGCAGGCAAGCAGCGTGCTAAATGGTCGTAGCAGGCAAAGCATGTGCAGGTCCGCAACAACTACTGGAGATTGGTGTAGAAGAACATGGACACGCCAACAACTCTTCATCACCGACCCCAACCCATTTCCATCCAGAGAAAGAGTTGTTCGCCAGCCGTTTTCTTTCCATCCAAAGTGTGTATTAGATCGGTCTCGCTCGGTCGACAGGTACTGGCTAATAATTCTTGAATAATGCATGAATTGGTTGAGATGCTAATTTAGGATTGGTTTCCTACACTTTTTTTTGTTTATTCAGAGGCAGCGCTTTCATTGGTCTATACTCAAGTTCTCAACGCTTTAATTCATTGTAGTAGGACATATCACAAGTTGACGGCGGCACTTCTCAACTAAATCTGGCCATTTATTTGAGAACCGGGTAAGTTAGTATCTACGGCACGGAAGCGTGGAGTAACTACGCGTGGGGGAGCACCAGCACGTTTCCGTTCATGAAACGCAAATCCTTTAATTTCAACGGAGCACCGCTAGCTGTTCTAATTAGTTCCATTTCAAACCGTTTTCGGGATATCGCAAGCAGGCATCGATCTATCATCCATGGTCCATGGGTTGTTGTTTACACGCACTCAGTGCCCCTTCCTACACAGAAATACACATCTCTGAATTAAATTAATTTCCAGTCTGGAGTTTTGGTGGCTCTAGAAACGGTAATAAACAAAAATAAAAAACTATCACACGTCTTCAATTCGTCGTGCTATAAGAAGGCACCAGAGATCATCCTGCATGCATCACCGCGCGTTTATATCGGGGTACAATTAACAGTAGCAAATCGTCTACCTTGAGTCCTTGACCGAAAAAATTAAATGTCCAAATAACATCATCACCATGGAACATTGCCGTCTCTCAGTCTAGTATACCATGCGTAGCGCTAACCAACAGCTAGCTAGCTAGCAGAGATGAACATACAAATTTGTATATGCCTCCACCAGACAGAGTACCTACTTAGGCTGTCAAAGAGCAGGGCGCCCGCCGCCGCCGCTACCGGCCGGCCTCGATGGATCTGCCGTCGACGATGGTGTGGCTGGTGGCAGCACGGCGCTGGTCGACTGCAGTGCAGACCAGCTATCTAGCTAGCCGAGGTACATGTGGACGCCGACGGCGAGGAGGAAGATGGCGATGAGGGCGAAGTAGATGACGGCGTGGACGAGGATGGAGAGGCCGCTGGTCTGGAAGTTGCCGAACTCGATGATGCGGCCCTTTCCGGGGATCTGGAACAGCAGGCCTGGGGAGAGCAGGATGAAGAGCACCAGGCCGATGAACACGGGTCCCCAGTCC
Source organism: Paspalum vaginatum (assembly GCA_030272315.1). NCBI lineage: Eukaryota > Viridiplantae > Streptophyta > Magnoliopsida > Poales > Poaceae > Paspalum > Paspalum vaginatum. The sequence goes on from CM059016.1 coordinate 23,086,473, forward strand.
GCCATGACCTGGTCTCAAACAGCAGCACTCGCTGAACTACTGAAGGGTCGATCTCCTTCCTTCACGGCCACTGTATGCTCACGCTCGCGTGCTCCTTCTGATTGGTCTGGTTTGGTTTTGCGTAGGGCCAGTGTGGGGAGAGTGGTGACCAGGAGCGTGAGAGATCATATATGTGTGTATATATATATAGCCAGTGCCCAGTGGCCCGTTTCCTTTGGTGAGGAGGGAATAACTAATGTGAGGGCAAATGCAAGATGGGTGCATGTGTGTGAGTGGGAGGCTGATACTCTGTGCCCGTGGGAAGGATTGCCCATGCTGTGGTGGGTGGCTATGCTCGACCATATATCAAGGTTGGCTGTGTTTTTGAAGTTCTTCTACTCCGTATTATAGTGTGACTTTTTGTTATACTCGCTCCTTCCCAATTTATATGTGGTTTGACTTTTTAACACCAAAATTGACTTATTCGTCTTATTCAAGAAAATTCATAATTATCATTTATTTTCAATGTGATTTAGTGAATTAGTGTAGCATATAATATATTTTAACTATCAATTTAATTTTTCCATATTTTGTAAAATTTTTAAGCTTGGTATAAAAAAGTCAAACGGCTTATAAATTGAAACAGAAGGAGTAGTTGTGTAGATATATGAGGCAAGGCATGTTATAGTTCCTCTTTCTCTCTCTCCCCATTGGACCATCGATCTTTCAGGTGATGGAGCATTTTAGTTTTGCTTTCCTATATATCGATATCTTTTAGGCTAACAATAGAAAGGCTCTTCTTTTGGCTTCTGTTGATGATCGATATATGTTCATTAACCTAATAACATATATGCACCTGCTAGTACTTAACATTTTATTCTTTCATCGAGTCCCTACCTGAGTTATACTAGTGCGTTATTATGTTTAATAGATTATGGCTCGAGGAGGGTCCAATTTCAATGATGAATATGTGCAACCATAAAACTGTAGGATCAGCACAAGGTGAGGTGGAGAAAAGAGAGCCCCAAAAGCTTGATGAGGGGCAGAGTGCATGATCCTCTGTGGTTGCCTGGAGGATTGGCCATGTGGTCCATATGTGTGGTGGTTCTCAGACATGTTGCTGTTTATCAGTACAAATCTGTTGTAGAAACAGTCGAACTTGGTGTATTATTGTGATCATGGAAGATTATGTGTGATGCTGTACATCAAATGTTAGCTATCTAATAATGTGGCCGGACTTGCCCTTTTTTTTTGTTCATTTTAATGTGTGACTGTCGGTTTCTTTCCTAGTAAACCAATGACTAATTTGTTAGTTGCATGGATTTTTAGTGACTATAGATGATGCTCCATGATTAATCATATTAGTTCGTTTGTATGCACGCCGTGTCAGTTTCCGTGTCGCATATAATTCATTTTTTCTTGCCATTTCTTCCGAGTCACTTGAACATTGCAGTAGCTTTCGAGTTTTCCTAGTACAAGAATCATTATCTAAAATTGTGACATGTTATCTGCGTGACTTTCAAATGCATACGTGGCAAGACGGCACTATATATCCACATCATCATGATAGAGCGAGCTTGCTAGTTTATTTGTCCTATCGATTCTTGCGATGTTTGCTCTCACTAGTCTCTTACTGATGAACGTGAATTCGTTAACCTAACATGCGGATATGCAGCCTTTTACTCGTTAATATATGCATATTTTGTCTCATACATAAGTGTGTTACTATTGTTAATTGGAGATGAAACACTAAAAAAATATAAACACTAGATTTTTATTAAAAAAATAGAAACATTCAAGTATTCATGCATGCATGCATGCATACAATTTATGAAAAAGCTTTCATTCAAGTATTCATGCATGCATGGACAACACGCGTGTATTTGTATAACATAAAAAATCCAGTTGTTACCTTATACAAACTTACACATTTTGACTTAAATATCATGGCGTATTCAATTGAAATTTTGTCTTTTAAAAAAGAGTAAAATTCATGTCTAGTCCTTAAACTTGCTAGGGTCTATCATGCCGATCCATATTTTGCAGGTCTAGTAGCCAATTTTGCCTTGATAAAATTATAAGAACCCGATATATACTAATACAATTTATCTGCTCCATCCATTCTAAATCGTAAGGGCTTTTGTTCTCAATTTTCTCTATCCATATTCATAGGATACAAAACATATGTTAGGAATATTGCCCTAGATCGTATTCTTATAATTTGAGATGGAGTGTATGTGTATTGTGCTAAAGAAATGAACAAAAATAGATAACGTATCGAATATGCATTTATAATTAGTTATAAAAATTAAATTTATCCCTACATTTTTAACAATTTATTAAGATTCTAGGCCGTGTAGAAAAACGGGTTGATTGGCTAGTATACATAGTTCCACATGTTGGATATATAGGCCATTGCACATTCGTCCTATGACTTTTTTATTGTACACAATGGTACGCGGAAGATGAGTTAATATGTGCTTTAATTTGTGTACCTTCAAACTTAAAAGCTGCCGCAATACTTTTCTTTGTTCATAAACTAACCCGTTTGAATAACATTAACCACAGGCCAGTGTCCTATGCACATCCACCAAGTTGTAGAAGATCAGGACTAGGTGAGGCGGTGAAGAGATGAGATAGTGAAACTAAAGCGGACTCCAGATGGAATCAAAGGCAGTAGTTGTTGTGGGGAGGAGAGATCCCAAACCCAGGCATATGGTCACCACCCACGCCACTCCACATCCTCCTCCGAAATCTTTTCCCTTGCCTGTGACTGGCGTCCTTGTCCTCACAGGCGTGTCCTCTAGCGATCTCGTTGGGGGAAGGCGTGGACGAATAAAGGGCTAAGGGACACGCCCATGGTGGTCTAGTTGCATATATGCATGCATGGCAAGCATGGTGGTGTGGTGGCCTTGTGGAGGTGGTTGCCATGTCCGTTTCAGCAGTGGGGCTGGAGATCAGGGGCACTACTGTGGAGCTTAATTGCCCGGAACGTACTGTTTGTTGGGGGAGGACCTTGTTGGAGTGTTTGGGCCAACATTGGACAAGGGGTGTATGATTGCCTTCCTTCTATAGCTGTGTGTGCCTGCAAGTGCAAAGTGTGTGAAACGCTGCTATGCGTGGGAGTGGTTGCGGTTCGACTTACAGCTAGCGAAAGGGCATGTTTCGGGAATGAAAAAGACGGATGAGGCATTGCTTGCATATGTGGAGTTAATAGTATATATGGACATATATAATCACATAAATACATAATATCAACTTTAAGTATTGCCTTTCCCTCCTCGACTCCTTCCCACAATAGGATCTTTTTCCACTAGAAAAATGCATGTATATCCGTCACGCAATAATAAAAAAGATTTATATGAATATTAAATCTGTTGTGTTATTTTTATTTATTTAATGTTTTAATTGAAATAAGACATATGCTTTAAATTATGTTTTATGTTTCCGCAATGCTTTAATAAATATATTTTGAGTACAATATCAATTTTTATATAAAAACATGTATTGTAAATTATATTTACGTTTTTGTAATGTAGGCAGAGTAAATTTGAGACTCTTGGTTTTGTATGATTGATTTTCAGAAAAGGAAAAGGCAGAGTAAATTTAAGACTACTTTACACAAAAGAGGAAGAGAGATCATAAAAAAATAAGAGAAAACGTGAGAGTACGAATAAACTTAATGATGCCTATGTGTAACCATGTGTAATTTAGTTATAAAATCTTTTGGCAGGAACTTTTTACAAAACTGTCTCGTTTATATATAATAGTTGATCATTGATGGATATAGATTGAGAGCAATTAAAGATCTAGTTTACCATTCTTTAACTTGGTCCTGTTACCGTAGTATTGTTTAAAGAGAACTGCCATATTTGTTTACGTGCCGCCAAATTTAAGTGTAATCCGCAGTTGAGGGCTATTCTAGACAGTTTACTGTTAGTTTACTGTTTATAAAATCCATGGAAACTTAAAAATAGTTGTATTATGGGACAAAATTTGAACACTATACGGTCAAAAAAATGCTGAACACTGAAGCAGGGAGGGAATATCATTTTTGGAGAAGTTTCGGTTTTTATATAGTAATATACACATAGCTCATGTCAGAGGACTGTGATGTCCCTGGCATCTCAAAAGCCTTGACATGCGATTTGATTAGTGCTAATCAAAAAATTGGATTTAATCATGCTTAGAGAGAAACAATAACCAAGCCAGGAAACCACTAAGTCAAAATTTTCAAGTTGGATATGCAAAATTTTGCGTTGTATGGTTGAGTAGTTAGACATTTATACATTTTCATGCAAGACATCAAATAGAAAAATTTTAGTTTAGGAAGTTACCATCAAATTTGTTTTTTTTGACCAATTACAAAATCAGGTGTTAAGGGGCCCGAAAGTTCAAACCAAACCTAGTTAGCCAAAACTCAGGAAATTTTGTTAAGTTTAGGGTCGACACTCTTTCCCAAATTTCATTCTGAAATTACTTTCAATTTGACTATACAACTCCAAAATCTTTCTTCGTATGAGAGAAATTAAACCTATTACCTTTCAAATGCATCAAACCGTGAATCAAATAAGAAAGGCTCTATTATCAGTGGAGATGTTGCCTTACAAAATCTCTAAATATGTTTGATCTGGTATTTCAAAATCTGGTGTAAATTTGAAGAAACTTTATATACCAAACTTGTAGATGATATCATGATGAACAACTTTGGTAATTAGAGTTTTGACATGCACAAAGGTTTGCATGGTGTTTTAGCTCATTTTCTGTTTCCTAGTGAAGTTTGTCCAAATTTGATATGAATAGGGATTTCAAATTTTTGTGAAACGAAAGTCATTATCTTGAAAAACTTTGTATATCAAAGTTTTAGGTCATGAACAGTTGAACAACAGTGGTATAATAAATTTTGTATGAAACCGATCACAAAGAGGAGTTTTAGAATTTTTAAGTGGAAATATTAAGCGGGTCAAACATTGGTCAGCAATTTAAATTCAAATTATCTCCCAAAATTCATATATAATATGGATCCAAAGTTTATACAAGAGTTGTAGATTATCATGTTTACAACAACTTTTGTATTTTAAGTTTGGTCTAATTCAGCTCCTAAGATCTTCAAAAATGTGAAATTCAGAACCCTGTCATCCTAGTCAAACAACCATTTTCCATTTTTCGAATTTTCCATTCCCTTTTGTCTCTATGACACGGGCCCCACGCGCCAGGCCGCGAATACCAGCCGAACGAAAACCACCATTCGCCCCCGGTATTGGAAAACCACTTATGCCCTTCGTGCACCCGGTCCATGGACCCGTGTCCTTTGCCTTTGCCCCGGTCCCACCTGTCGGCGTCCCGTGGTCCATGGACTCAGCTCACGCGGCGGCCCCTTTCTCCTTTCCCTCTCCTTCGCCCCCACGCGGCAGCCATGGCCTGTCCAAGGCCGGCATTGGCGCCGGTCGGCCCGACCGCCCCCTCCCCCGGCTCACCTTCAAGGGGAAGCGAGACCCCTGCTCCCTCCACTCTCATGCAACTCTCCCTGCCTCTCCTGCGCCGTTTTCCACCCCAACAGAGCCGCCCCAAGCCCTCTCCGTTCTCCACCAGCCACCATTGACGGGAGCTCGGAGCTCGCGTTTCGAAGCCGCTCGGCCCTTCCCGCGCCCTCCAATCACCACGCCGGCTTTCCCCACCCACCGCTCCGCCGTTTCCCTTGCCCTCGGCCGCTGGAGCTGCTCCATCGCGCCGCGTTCCCGCGCCGAAGACCCCGCGTCCAAGCGCTCGTCGCCGTGCCCCGGCCCCTGCGCGCCTCCCCGCCGACCAAGATCCAGGGGGAACGAACCCCCTTAGCCGGGAACACCTCCGGCAACCCTCCCCCTGCGTCCCCACGGCCCCTACACACCGGCCCCCGCGCGGGCATGCCCCACGCCGCGCGCCCCTCCTCCCTGCCCAAGGTAGAAGAAGGAGGCGCCCTTTTTGTAGAAAGACCCCTTCATTTATTGGATAATATATCACTGTTTGATGTGTCTTACATAAACTGTGAAAACACCCCTAGATCTATTAGGGTTTCGCACTTTAATCCGAGTTTTGAGACTTTTGCAGATCTAACCCTGAGGATACAATGAATTCAGTGCCCTATTTAATGTGTCTTAGGCCTTTTGGTTGCTACCCCCTCCAAACTAGGTTTAATTACATATTGGTCCATTTATAGGGTTATAATTGACTATCTTCCGGATTTGGCATATGAAATTTGGAATGCTTTAGAAATTAGTAGAAAAATCATAAAATCATGAAACTTATTTTGTTAGGTTGCTTATGAGCAGATCTACGCAGTGGACTAGGCCTAGGGCTGTAAAATGACTGTATTGCCCTTGATTTGTTGCATGCAAGCTAAATCGAAATAAATGTCAAAAGTGGTCTAAATGACATCCAAAAATTGTGACACTTGGTCAATAGCCCTATCATGTTATTTAGGATTATGTGTGATTTTTGGTGACACTAGTATATACTGTTAAATTACTGTTTTGCCCTCATGCATGTATTTTGTGCATTTTACAAGAGTAAAAATATTGGCTACATAAAAAGTGCTCCAAATATTCCACTGAAATTTGTAGATCCTCTATGTTGCATATTTAGTCCATTTTTAAAGTTTCAAGTTCTGCATGTAAGTTTTGATTGCTGTTTTGAAATAGACAAATAATTACATGTTAAGAATGAATAAATGATAAAAGTAGAGTAAACAACCTCCAAAAATTATGAAACTCGGACTGAGTAATATTTATGTCAAGTATTGTCACATATATTTTTGGTAGCCCTAGTTATTACAAGAGAATGACAGATCTACCCCTAGGGTCCACTTTTAGATGATTATTGAATAATAAAATACAAGCTTTATGTTTTGTGCTCAAATAAATCCCTAGTAAATATGTTGTACTCGTTTGGTCTAGTGTAAACCAGAAACAAAGTTTCATGTGCGTTAGTTGCTGTTTGCTGAGTGATTTGAAAATGATAAAGGCTATGCAATTGAACATAATAAAATAGAGAAGTACAGTTTAATGGGCTCCAAAAATCCCACCAAAATTTATAAAGTAGTGTTATTGTGCAAGTATGCTTATGTGGTTCATTCAAGTATTTTGGGTGCTGTTTCATGAGGAGATTATGTATAATCACTTTAGTAGGTTTAAAAAATAAAGAAAATGAAACAAGGAAGTTAATGTATGATCAAATGTAAACCTGTAATGACGTGTATATGCTACTCGGTATAGTTATGTAACACACACCTTCTACATGAATCTTGAAGTTGAGTAACTGAGCAACTGGGTGTCGGGTAAAATAATGAGATGCACCTCCTTTCCTTGTTAAGGTCTTTATGATAGTTTCTACATGCCTTCTTTATAATTGATAACCAAATGAATGCTTGCATGATTGTATAGGTATATGCTTGCTCCTCATTCACAAAATTACCTTGGTCTAAGTGATTTATCAATCACCTTTCTGCCTATCCATGAAGTGATTGTTCAAACGTGTGCTTGACGTTCATGCATCCCACTTATAGCATCGTGCATGGCATTCATATAGTGATGCATATTGCAGATACGTGATCAAGAAGCTAGTGCGTAGGACTACTTACAACAATGGTGTCCAAAAGACCAACTAAGACCCAAATACCACATGGAGACCCCTGAAGTGGTATTTGGAAGCAGGAGTTGTCTAAGTGGTCAAGGGGTTGCCTGGGGCAATGCCCCACAACCCGGCAAACTAACCTAGTTTAGTTTGTTGGTTTTGTTAAAAATAAGCAAAGGTAGGCAGGAACATGATTTTCCCAGCAAATATTATCTTGATTGATGATTACACATCCGCATTAGGAGTTGATTGAAAATCCTTGCATTAGACTCCCTGGCCGCCCTGGCCCTAGCACCTATATCTAAAGTTCGTAGGACGAGTTGCCTAGAATTGCTAGGTGCGAGTAGACACGAGTGAAAGGAGTCACTCGTCGCGTAGGTGATTTCAAAGATTACAAAACTTTTACTGTTGGGAAAGTAATATTATGCTCCTGATTTAATTGGAGACCGGGCGGAGAATAATTTTTATTTTGTGGTGTGCCTTGTTGTATCATTTGGCTCTGCCCGTGTCGTTTAAGGCCCGTCCGCTGTTCGCCTATTGGTCGGCATAACATTGCTAGATTGCTTAACCGGGATATGGGATCGGTGAAGTCTTATATGGGCTCGTCCGGATTTTTCGAGGTGCCGCCCATCCACTAGATGGAGGCAGAAGGCCCGGGGGAGCTCGGTACTCATGGCGGGGACCCCGAAATGTCGGCAGGCTCACCATGGGGGCACAACCCGAGGGTTCGTTGGGGGCACTTTGAATCTCGGGACAAAACAGGTGGAGATGGGGACTATATGTGGGAACGCGATGGCCAGTAAGCATGTACCCCTGGCATGATAGTTATTCCCGAGAATTAAAATCGATTCGAATCACTGATGCCCACCAGGTGTGAGAATGCCAATACCTTTGACGTTCAACGCAGTAACTACTTAAATATACTATATTTATTACTCATGTTTTCGAATACTACTTGTACTACTGTGTCGGTTACATTTCTGCAAGTTATTATTATGGAGTTATATGCAAATAATGAACTTGTTACTTTATGTTGATATACCACTGTTTAAAAATCAATGACTAAGGACCCACTTGTTAGTAAGCAAGCTTCGCGTCAGCCGTAAGCCATTCCATTAAATCCTACTGAGTAATTAGTACTCAGGGTTTGCCCCCACCTTTTGAGTACAGGTACCGACGATACCTAGACAAGTGCTTAGAAGAAGGTAGTACCGTTGGGCTCGGTGCTGCTTGCCTCGATCATCATGGCATGAAGACTATTAAAGTATTTCGTTTCCACTGCGATATGTTTTTAAATCGCTTCCGCTATCTGATTTGAACTTGCCTTTCGTATGGCATTATGTTGAAACTTGTATTTTATTTCGAACCGGTTTGTAAAGTATATCTACTTATACTCTATTTCAACTGCCTGTGATGATGTAACTGTTGTGGCTTCATCGTGGGCTGGATGTATATGATGTCGGTTCCTCTGGGATTTGGTGTTATCGGGGGTCAAATGAGTCTTGACGGACGACCGGGTTTAGTTCGATCTAATTACACTGCAAACCAGAGGTGGCAGGTGTACTTAGCCCGGATTAAATCGGCGGTTCCGCCACACGTAGTACGTGATAGATGGTGTTTGAGATGCCAAAAAGTACTTTTCCTCAACCAACATAGCGTATATCTTGTAAATATGGAACATAACGGTGGGTCTCTGGATCCGTAGCAATATCCTGGGAGGAAGAATATTACATCTCCCCACAACTTGGCTTGCATTACTATATATCTTCCTCTCAAGCTCATCTTGCTTTTAGGGAGAACCTAGCAAAGTGGGTTTAGTATATTCTTAATTTCGGTATGGGCTTAGGATTTCTTAAGTTTTTTTAATTAGACTAGAACATTGGAGAAGACTAAAGAATCCACTAAGAATTGTTAATAATATTCTGAGCCTGAAAATCATCTGGATCTCCCAGATCATATATAAAACGTTTGCTTTTTTGTTGAAATAACATTTGGCTTCTCCCGCCACACTTTTAGAATATGCATCCGTTTATGGGCAGGGTAAATAAAGGATGAAACTATAAAGCTGTCAACATGGCTGGAAGATGGGATAAACCACTGTTTGATAAATTCATATACTCCATTATACACATATGCTTATAGCGAGCCAGCTGGTTGGCATTTGCATGTATTTGAACAAAATGGAATTGCTACGTCAACTCTTTACGCATATCTTATGATATATAACATTGCCATGCAGCAAGATAGTGCATACGTAAAATGAGACATATATGAGCAATCTTACGTTGTTCCCGAAATCAAGGTTCTACTTATATATCTCTGGAGGTAGTATAACAGTCACAATCAACCTCTAAATTTCAACAGGATGCAAACACAGTGAAGGGGACCAAAACAACTGATCAGCTCAGCATTGGTACAGACGAACTCGTGGTGCATGCAGTTTTCCCCTGGTGCGGGGCCACTCAACTAATTGCCCCATAAATCATGGTGGCACACAGACAAAATCGCGGTAGATTATTCTGAATAATTTTAGATGACGCCCTTTGCCCCCCTAATAAACAGATTTGTATTTTGTCATCTCATCACCAAGCACGACACATCATGATATTGAAAAGGCTCAATAGAAGAAATTGCACCACATTTCCTTTCCAGCTAACATGGGGGGACCAAGATGTCCGTTCTAACAGTGCCAGGAAGGTTCCTGTGGGCCGGCCGGGGTTGGCTGGGTTAGGTGCATGGGCTGCATCACCAACTGTGGCTCCTTGTCATTGTGCATGGGTCACACCATAGGTGTGTTGTTTTGGGTGATGAGCTCCATGCATAGTTTACTAGGCACAACATTATTTGGTGCTTGTCGGATGTATGCTTGGACTTTGGGGTCATGTGCACAGTTGCATCTATGATATGTGTAGGGAAGCTAAGTGCACACTGGTGGGTGTGGGGGAGCGATGGAGAAGAGGATAGAGGAATGGGTGTGGATCGTATAGATTTGCCAAATGATTGTTTCTCTCTGTGTTACCTTTTAGATGGATTCGTTGATTTGTTGCAAGCTGGTTGCTTGGTGCCCTAGATTCGTACCTTTGTAATTTGGACTGTCGAGCGCTGCCCAGGAAGGCTTGTGATTGCTTGATGCTGGGCTGAGTCGTAAAATAATTCAACAAAGTCACGCTCAGCCCAGTCTTGGCCATCAGTGCAAAAAAGGCCCAGCCCAACAATTGATTAGTCATTAGATAGAGGATGTTTGGGTCCACCAGATAATAGATGATGGGATTGTCCAATTTGTGCTAAATACCCCTGCTACAGGTACAGTATGAGTGGGAAATATATGAATAAGGTCAAGAGAGGAAAGTTTGGTCATTTCGACTGCCATTGGTTGTTATTAGATGGGTTGAGCCAGTTTGATAACTCTTGAATTAGAGTAGATTTGGGGTTGGGTGAGTTTAAATCAACAATAGATTAGATATATCCTCTCAAACCCGCTTAATTCAAGAGTTGCCAAACTGGTTGTTATTAGATTGGTTGAGAAGTTTGATAACTCTTGGATCAACAATAGATTAAGATCCTTCCAATCCTGCATAATTCAAGCGTTGCCAAACTTTCCTTCAGAAAAAAGTGTTGCCAAACTGGCCTAGTTGGGTAGAGTTGCTCGATTCAAATAGGCCCTTAAAAATACTACGGGGAGTACTGGCAAAAGGTACAAAAATATAGTGGTGGCAATTAGATCTACCACACTATAAAAAAATGGATTTCAAAGATACCGTTTTATTGCATAGGAGATCTATAAGACAATTAATGCCTATGAAAATACCAATATTAAAGTGAAAGCTTAAGCTAACCACCGGGCTGCTTTTTAGATATGACAATCTAAGCTAATAACTGCCTCTAGAAATCAAGTGGTAGTTCTTAAGTGGGCCATCTCAAGAAATTGTTTTCCATAAGGTTCAAAAGGAACGGTTATTCAATTGCCATCACTGTGGGTATGTGCCAGGATGAGGGTTTCGGGTTCAAAATCCTATGCAAACTATTTGCCTCCAAACATCGCATGACTTGTTATGACTACACAAGTACACATTGAGTGAGGCGAAATAAAAGTAGCTCTCTCGTCCTAGCTCTTGTAGAATAAGATTACACTATGAATTGAGGTCGCCCATGGAGTGAGGGAAGCTTGGCGATTGGTAGAACGTTCTTATATATTATTTTAAAGAAACTGCACCACAATCGTAGGGGAAGTTTTAAGCAGCCCTTAACAGATATGTATTTAGAAAAAACATAGTAGGCTGAAAGGTCAAGAGTGACCGTCTTCTTGGTGCGATGGGTGATAATCAACGGTGGAGTGTGTAGGTGTGAGTCGGATTACTAACCTATATGGTTTACGTAGACATGTAATTCGTTGGCTCATGTTGCGCAGGTACACATGCATCACAGTGGTCGATGTCCAGAGGTTTGGAGCAGTAAGGACACTGTGCACTGGCGTTTGGATGGACAGTAGAAAAATCATTGTTTTTGGAGTTCATTTGGTTTGGTTTTGTATCAAATCTTTTTGATGTGACATGGTATTAACACCGGATGGTCTAGTGTTCTATGAAGGGCCAGTCTCCCAGCGCTATGAAGTAGACTATATGTCTGCGTAAGATCAAATAGATTTGTTTAAATTCTTGTTTTTCTTTGATTCTGCAAAAAAATAGTCTATTTGTGATTACGCGTGTCTAGATAAAAGAAAGAAAAAAATATGAGGAAAAATAATAAAAATATACGTGGAGTTTTGTTAAAGATACCCTAGAAGCATATTTTAGGTGGCGTTTGGTCAATGAGATAGGGTGGGATAGGCTGGGATGGCTCCACTTCTTAGGGTGTTTGGTTCAGGAACAGGAGGGGCAAGGTCATCCCTCAAAAGGAATATTCGTCTGAGATGTGGGGTGACGCTATCCCAAAAATTTTTGGGGACGAGCTGGGATGGACAACAATTGCGCTCGCTCTCTGTTGCCTTCAGTCTGCGGTCGCCGCAATCCGCGGCCTCCATGGCGGAGGTCGCCCAGCGCTCCAGAGCTTGTCCTCCGCGGCTGTCGTCTACACGCGCTACCGCCATGGCGGAGCTCCGCGGCCGCCGTCGAGCATGTCCTGAGCAGCCATCATCTGGGCCGTCGCCTCCATCCACAACCACCATGGCGGAGCTCATCACCCCGGCCACCGCCGCCGGGTCCTCCACGGCCACCGTCTGCTACTGCCGTGACGGAGCTCGTCGCCCCAGCCACCGCTGCAGAGCTTGTCATCCATGGCCGCTGCCTCCACCGAATTGTTCGCCCCCAGCCACCATCACAGCTAGATTCGTTGCCCCCGGCCACCAGCCGCCGTTAGGCTTGGCTCCCACGCCATGGTTCGCCTCCTCTGCTCTCCGTGCGCGCAGTATTTTGACAGAGGTTGAAGAAAGGGAAAGAAAGGGCGCTGAGAGTACAGATGGGGCCCGCAAACTAGTATGGCTGACGGCGTGAACTGTCATCGTCCTATTTCATCCCCAATCCTTGGTAACAAACAAAAAACAAGGACAACCCTATACACAATGATGCAGCTATCCTATCCCACTGAACTGGGATGGTGCCATCTCATCCTACTTTGCCCTCGAACTAAAAGTTACCTTAGATTACTGAAAAATGCAAGCACGCTTTCTTCTTAGTGAGCCATGGGGCGGATTTCTGCGTAAAATCCAACCAACTAAACTATGTTTATTTCGTGAAATGGAGTTTCTTGTAAAAAATACATTGCTCCAATTAATCACATTGGGCAACATGTAAACAGTAAACACGTAAGCAGGGCATAACTGGATTTACCGGGAAAAATTACTGAATTTAGAAAATTGGTAAATATAAATGATAGTCTGGTTTATTCCGCAAACTTTATTTTGGCCGTCTGTCGGCTGGTGATCAAGTCGATAATGATGTCGATAAGAAGAGTGCTTGAAATAAGCAGTTGAGCACACTAATGTTTTAGACATATGCCTTATACAATTCGGGCCTCCGTCCTACAGTCTTGAAAGAGATTACTCTCTACCGCATGTTATAATTGGGCATTATTCGTCGCGCAATTTTAAACGAGCAAATCCTCCTGGAGAAAAAAGCGCGGGAGCCAGGGCCACCTCCCCTTTAGCCTCAATTAGGCGCGCGCGCGACGTAGCTCTGCGGCTCTGAAACGTCCGTCCCGTCCTGTTCCGCCCGCAGCAATGGCTGGCGGCCTGTCACCGCCGCGGCGGACGCTGTCAATGGGGAGCGGCGGCGCCATGGGGCGCCGCACGGCCGCCGTCAGCGAGAGCCCCAAGCCCGGGCTGTCCCGATCGATGTACCCACCACAGTTTCCCCCATTGAATTAATGTCTCTGTTGATTACCTGCTTGAACGTAGCGACGCCACAATGCGCGCGAGTGTCTGGCGATCATTTGACCGAAGCGAGTGAGGCCTGGATCGTTGCAGGACCATGGGCGGCGAGCGCACGGTGAAGCGACTGCGGCTGTCCCGGGCGCTGACGGTCCCGGAGAGCACCACGGTGCTGGAGGTGTGCCGCCGGATGGCCGCGCGCAGGGCCGACGCCGCGCTCCTCACCGACTCCAACGCGCTGCTCTGCGGCATCCTCACCGACAAGGTCGTTTTCCTTCAAGCTCTTCTCATTCCACGAATTCCTGTGTAATGATCCCAAACAGCAGCAACCGCCACCGATTGCATACATATAGGACATCGCTACGAGGGTGATCGCGCGCGAGCTCAAGATCGAGGAGACGCCGGTGTGGAAGGTGATGACGAGGCACCCGATCTTCGTCCTCTCCGACACGCTCGCCGTCGAGGCGCTGCAGAAGATGGTCCAGGGCACGTAGATCAACTATCCTCGCTCCCTCGTTGCTGCCTGCCGATTCAATTCCATCTCCCTCATTCCATGCACGCGTCAATCACAGGCAAGTTCAGGCACCTGCCGGTGGTGGACAACGGCGAGGTGGTGGCCATGCTCGACATCGCCAAGTGCCTCTACGACGCCATTGCCAGGATGGAGAGAGCATCGGAGAAGGGGAAGGCGGCGATCGCCAACGTGGCGGACGGCGACGACAAGTACTCCATCGTTGAGGCTTTCAAGGAGCAAATGTTCAGGCCGTGCTTGTCCGCCATTGCCACTTCAGACTCAGAGTTGGTTCAAGAGCCCTCTGCCATGGATTACTGCTACACATTATTTATTTTTCTTTAGATAGAATGATAGAGAGACGAGTAGTGCATCGATCGATGGATATCTCAGATCTGTGAATTTGCGTGGGACTATCTCTACAGAGTCGTCATGGTATCACCTGGTGATTCGGTTCTTGCAGCGACTAAGAAGATGGTCGAAGCACATGCGAGCTCGGTTGTTGTGGCTCTGGGGAGCAAGGCTCAAGGCATCCTGACGTGAGTGATCATCCTGCTGGCAGCATTGATCTATATCTATTCCCTTGCGTCGATAAAACTTGTTCGAAATTTTACTTAAATTTGCAAACTTTTATTTTGCTTGCTCGCAATGCTTGCCAGTTCAAGGGACATCTTGATGCGCGTAGTCGCCAAGAATCTCTCTTCGGACTCGACTCCAGTTGAGAAGGTAGGTATTACGAATGAGTTTCATACAATTTGTCCAACTAGAAGTCAACATGCTAATTGAGCTAAACAAAGGCAGAAAATTTTGTGACGCAAACGACTCTTTACTCTTTAGGTGATGACTCCGGACCCTGAATGCGCTACGGTTGACATGCCTATACTCGATGCCCTCCGGACCATGCAAGAGCGCAAGTTCTTGCACCTTCCAGTGATGGATAGAGGTACACCACCCCAGACAAATTAAAACGAGACACTATATGATCTGGAAAACCAGCAGGTTGTGACCAAAATCTCATTAGATTCTCCATTCCGTGGCAGACGGCTCCATCATTTCCATCCTTGACGTGATCGACATCACACATGCGGCGATCGCCATTGTAAGTTCTGTTCATCCATGTTCCACACTCTATCTGCACATTCCGGTAGTGGGGGATGTCTCGTCCTGACTGTCAAAGTTGTGGCTTGCATTGGGGACAGGTTGAGGGCAGCGGTGATGGTGTCGGGAACGACGACGCTGCAGCCTCCATGATCCAGAGGTTCTGGGACTCTGCCATGGCATTGAGCCCCCTGGACGACGAGACAGACACCCAGTCCCAGATGAGGTTTGCAGGAGATCAATGTGACCCTTTATGGTTTTACTGATCGGTGATCATGGTTTTTTATTGATAGCTGGCTGAGTAGCTGACGCGCTGCTTCCTCCTTATTCTTTGGTTTGATCATCAGCGAGGCGACGAGGTCCCAGATGATGTCTGATGTTCACCACGACTCTGCAGCCGGCAGCGAGGCGGCGTTCCCCTCCTTGTTCTCGTTCAAGCTTCAGGACAGGCGAGGACGGATGCACCGCTTCAGCTGCGGTACTATTATTACTACTGTTGACCTTGGTGGTTTCAATTTGGCACGATCTCTCATTATTAACATTACTTGTGAGGACTGTGGCATTTCTAGCACGGTGAAATTTCTCATGCATGCAGAGGTCCAGAGCTTGACGCCGCTGGTGACCTCCATCCTACGAAGGCTCGGCGCCGACATCGATCCAGACCGCCTGCCGCAGATTCTGGTACGACGGAAATCGGCCGATCAAACATCGCAGTCACTGTATCTTTGTTCTTTAATTGATCAACAAAACCTGCCATTGCTGGGCGAAGTACGAAGACGAGGACGGGGACAAGGTGGTGCTCGCGTCCGACGACGACCTCGCCGCTGCGGTGGACCATGCGAGGCTGGCCGGATGGAAGGCACGCATGCAGCGCGTCTCAGCTCCTACTTCGAAATTGAACCCCGCCCCCCCGCCCTATGCGCCGTTCCTCTCTGGTTTGTGACGGCGGACATCGATTTTGCAGGGCCTGAAGCTGTTCCTGGACTACTCCGGCACCACCGGACGGAGGAAGGGGGTGGGCTCCTCCGGTGGTGGCGCCATGGCGGTGGGCATGTCGAGCCGAGATGCGTGGGCTGCGGCGTACAGCGGGGTGGCCGCTGGGGCCGCCCTCGTCACTGGGATTGGCGTGATGGCGTATCTCCGAAGATCTGGCTAGCTAGTCGATCGATCACACAGTTGTTCCTGTTTTTGGACCGTTAGTGTTAAAAAAATATGATTACCGAATCAGCGCATATCTTACTGACACACCCAATTTGAAAAGAACAAATGATCTAGTGATGGTCTCAATCTGTTACCGTCGGTACAAAGTTGACTCCAGAGTCCAGACACAACTAGATCTAGTGTCTCCTGCTGCTCTCCAGCTCACCCTATAACCCGCCAGACTAGTAATGTAGATTCAACCTAAGCACCACCTCACACAGGGTGGATTGGTTGTGCTATAAAAGAATTAGACGACATAAAACTACAACACAGTCCTTCACGAGATATGGCGGGACTTCCCCTGCTCATACCGAGCAACCAAATGCCCATTATTTCGTCTGAAAGCACCGGTCCTCACTGAGAAAACCAGATAACGGCACCCAGAATATGCCCTACTCTAAGTTAGTGTTACCGACTGAAGTCTTTCACTGTAGTTTTCCTTTTCTAAAGCATTTTCCCAAAAACTCACCTCACAATCTTTTTCGAAACATTTGCATAAAATCTTTGGTGTAAGAGAGTATTTGTATCATTTACTAAGCATACTAATTCTAGTTTAGCTCAGGGTGACGATCCTACCATGTTTTCCATAGCAGCAAAACAATATGCAATATATTAAAATAACAAACTCGGGGTTGTGTTTATAAAACTTGGTAATTTATGCATCATACGAGCATCCAGTAGACTGTTGTCGCTTTGATGGACAATAGACATGGCCCTAAAAGTCGCGTTGGATTCTTTCTTCGAACACCGAGTTTTGGCTCCTCGAAAGCGGGATTGGTCAAACGTTGTGGAAATGGCCTGCGTGCATAAACAAACAAACACACAAACCGAGGCACAAAATGAGCCCAAGTAAGGTTGGAAATATTATATATATATATATATATATATATATATATATATATGAAAATTCCTTTCTACATGCGCATGTAACTACACTCACTTGTGTATCTCAAGATTTTAAAGGTATCTGGTCGAACGAAAGTTATGTACACGAAGTATGTGATCATACTTGACCATCTGTGGTGGTATATACGTGAGGTATGCGAGTATACTTGATGTATATGGACATACCTCACAGTATGTACTAATATAAAGGTATTATCGTAATATATTAAATTCAGGGGCTGTTTTATAATTTTTTTCGTGTGGTGACCTTTGAGTTATCCTAAAATAAGTATGTCAACATACCCAAATTGATAAATGAGTATGCGAACATACCCTTATTGGTTTATTAAAAGTGAGTGTAGTTACATGCACATGTAGATAAAACTCTTCATATATATATATATATATATATATATATATATATATATATATATATATATATAGTTTTATCTACATGCGCATGTAGCTACACTCACCTTCAATAAACCAATAAGAGTATGTTCGCATACTCATTTATCAGTTTGAGTATGTTCACATATTTATTTTAAGATACCTCAAAGGTCACCACATGAAAAAATTACAAAACAACCCGTGATTTTAATTTATTATAATAATACATTTATATTATTACATATAATAAAGTATATCCACATACCTCAAGTATACTCCCATACCTCACGTATATACCACCACAGATGGTCTAGTATAATCACATATTTCGTGTACATACCTTTCGTTCGACCAGATACCTTTAAAATCTTGAGATACAGAGGTGAGTGTAGCTACATGCGCATGTAGAAAGGAATTTTCCTATATATATATATATATATACATATATATACATATATATATACATATATACATATATATACATATATATATATACATATATATATATATATACATAGGAAGAGTTTTATCTACATGCACATGTAGCTACACTCACCTTCAATAAATCAACAATGGTATGTCAGAATACTCATTTATCAGTTTGAGTATGTTTACATACTTATTTTAAGATATTTCAAATGTCACCACACAAGAAAAATTACAAATCAGCCCCTGATTTTAATTTATTATGATAATACATTTATATTAATACATATAATGTGGTATGTCCACATACCTCAGGTATACTCGCATACCTCATGCACATACCACCACAGATGGCCTAGTATCATTGCATACTCCGTGTACATACCTTTCGTTCGACCAGATACCCTCAAAATGTTGAAATACACATGTGAGTGTAGCTACATGCGCATGTAGAAAGGAATTTTCCTATATACATATATATATATATATATATATATATATATATATATATATATATATATATATATATATATATATATATATATATAGTGCTTGAGCTAAGAAGAATTGAGGCGAAAGATTAGTGGGGATAGGAGTTGGATAAGATATGTGGGAATCGTTGTTAGGGGGTAGCTTTAGACTTTTCTGGGAGTTCAAGGGGTAGATTGGATCTTTGGCCAAAACTCTACGGGTGCCAACTCTTGGCCCACGGTACGCATGAGTACCCAACATAGTGGTTCAGCCTGCACAACCGTTTGGAGGGAGACAGTGCACTAAAGCGGTGGACCTTGGCCCCATAGGGTAGTGGTGGAAGGTGGTGGCAGTGGTGCTTGGACCATCCTATGTGGCATGGAAATAACCACAAGCGACAGTCCGTGGCTGTTTTATGGTGTCCAGCCAGCTCTCGGGGCAAGGTGGGGATACGAGATCAGGGAGGAGAACTCAGTGTGTGGGGACCTTGCTGGTGGGGAAATGGTAGAGATAGCTATCTTCGGAATGTAAAGGATGGCGGCGGTGGCCATTATTCTTCACAGGGAGGAGTAAGGAGAAGGCAGGGAAGGGGAAACCAAGAGGAGAGTGGGTGTTGATGGTCGTTATTTTACGATTTCGACCATCAACCCTGCAATGAAGCAAAATATGCATATTTATTAGACTAACCTTTGCTACTAAAGAGTTCCATGAGTTGTGTACATTTCTTTGATTGCAGGTATGAAATACAAATCAAAATGAGGTAATTTCGTGAGACAATGAAGTCCAGCAGCCGACGAGCATTGAGGCATGGCCGCCTGGCCACTCCTCAGCAGACCCAAGAAGCCAGGCATGGCCGCCCGTCCATCCAACCGAGCCCAAATGCCTCTACCCCGACCCTGCATTAAAGGAAAACGTGTCAAGTGTACAAACTCAAGTGTGGGCCAAGTTTATAACGTGTCAAGCACCAGAAGGCTGCAATGTCATTGATCCAACCCATGAATTGATCAAATCAGCAATCCAAGTAACGTGAATCCAATGGGCAAGGAAGAAACACATTCCAAATCCAACAATCCACATGGATAAACACACCAAAATAACTATCAACCGCCATCCAGAGGGCATGCAAGCCATTGGGCATGACCGCCCGCCCACGTGCAAGGCCACCCGGGCATCCCTTGGGCCCGTTTTGCATGTGTATCAACTAATTCAACCGCTAACCGACATGGGGAGGAAATCTCAGCCGAAGGAGCATCAAGGTTGGTGGATCCTATGGTCGATCGACCATAGGGGTTGCCGCCTAGCCATCCACATGGCCGCCCAACCACCGACCTACCCCCCACACTGACCTAAGCTACCTGCGTGTACCCTCTCACTTGTTTGGACTATAAATAGACCCTTGGAGTCCGTTGCCAAAGTTTATGAAGGTTGGACCGACACCTAAGAGGGGGTGAATTAGGATTTCTAAAAACTAAGGCTCCTAAAAACTACGACTACTAAGCAAAACCTATACAAGATAAATCTAGCTAAGTACACTAAGGTTTTGCTAAGTGTTGCTAAATCTACCGTGGCCAAGTCTTGCAACCTAGTTTCTCCTAGAAGCTAACCTATCAAGCTAGTCTAGGAATGTAAGCACACAATTGCAAGAATATAAATGCGGAAGCTAAAAGATAGGTAGAGAATGCAAACTTCAGATGATGATGTCGGCGATGACACACGATGGAGACATGGAGATTTTTCCTGAGGTTCGGGGAGGCCGATGTGCCTCTACCCCCTACTCCTTGTTTGGCACCCCGTAGTCTTTGCTATCGCGCAATCCTCAAAGGAGTGCGGCCTCGTCCACGAAAGGGTGGAGGATGGCAAAGTGACTTCCGCAGAAGTCAAGCAACCCCGGTTGGGTTTCCGAATATCCCTGGTACACACCCACACGAGCCCTTCTCTCAGTGTAGTCTTGGACTATGGCCTCATCCACACAAGGGTAGAGGATTGTCGGGGTTGTTGGGGTCTTCTGAGTCCTTGTTGCGGAGCTGCCCCGCCGTCTCCACTATGGGAAGCTTTGGCCAACGTGTCGAGGGCATTCCTCTCTCTCACAAGTAATGTGGCAGCCACTCCACACTCCAGAGGGTTTCGCAAGACTTGCAAGCCCCACACTTACAAAGGGTAAACGTGCACGCAAGCACGGGTGATAGACAACAAGGCCTAAGCAAAAATGCACTAAGCAATAGCTGCGCCGGGATGTGTCTAGTTATGCTCTAGCATGGAGAATGTGTCTCAACAGTACAATGAGCTCAGGAGTTACCAACCTTCTTGTGGAGGCTGGCATGGGAGTATATATAGGCCACACCTCCAAACTAGCCTTTGGAAGCCTTCTTCCCTTTTCTGCGTGATCACCGGACCATCCAGTGTGTGTAATTGGCTAGCTGTTGAGTCAACCGTTGGACTTGGAATCCGACCAATGGAACCACTGGACCGTTTGATGTTGCACCACCGGACCATCTGGTGCGTGTTGGAGCCCAGTCTTCAAACTTGTAGGTGCTCCCTGTCCAGAACGTCCAGTGGTAGACAACCGGACTGCCCGATGCATTAAGCATCGGGACTTTGGTCGTCTTCATCTCCTCTGCCCAAAATGTCTGGTGTTACCACCGATCCGTCCGGTGGTACACCACCGGATCGTCCGGTGTGTAAATGCACTAGGTCTTGAATCTTCAACTTCAGGGCTTCTTCTACTTGCTGGACCATCCGTGGGGCACCACTGGACCGTCCGGTGCTTCAAAAATTTCGGCCCGCCATATCAAGACTTCACGCTTCTAATGTTTGATGGCTTGGGTCTTCTCTTGTGCCTTTTAGGTCCTCCTTTGAGGTGTTTGCACCCCAAGTCCATCTTTTTCACCCTTGGACATAAACAAAAGCACTTGCACACACATTAGTCCCAAAATGGTATGTGTTGTCTACCCAACCACCAAAATCTCATAAGGGAACTAAGCACAAGGCTTGGAGCCCATTTTCCTTAAAATGTAAAAAGGATGAAAATAGGCCAAAGATCAGAGATGGGCAATATCAACGAAAATACCATGGCTGCCCGGCCATTAGTCATGGCCACCCGATCGTTTGGCTAGCTTCCCGGCCACTTGGCTGGTCGCCCGACCATCCCACTAAATCCACTTGCCATGTCTTCGATCCTACATGCAAAGAAACACAATAACAAGCAAATCCAACCATAAAACTGAGCATCCAATGTATCCAAGGGCCGGAAGACCATCAACACATGGATCGGTGACATCAGTAATCCAAGGGAAGTGCCATGCAACAAATCAGAGAGGAACACGTGGCCGCCCGATCACCTTCCTTGGCCGCCCGGCCACCCTTCGGACATATCTAGGTGAAAGGCTACAGTGGTCTCCATGCGCTCGTGGAGTAAAATCTATTTAGGCTAAGAGGCGCCAACATTGGGGCTTCGGTGTGAAGAAGGAGGCATGGGGTTTTGAGTTTGGGTGATGAGAGGAGTTGGGCTACTCGGTGTGGGTTGCGTTGTGGAGCATGACCATACATGGTTAGCCATTTCCATGGTGGGGGAGCTCTACTAGACCAATCTCACAAGGAATTCAGTACAAGGGTTTTGAGTATCCCTGATGATTGATTAATGTCATTGAAGGCATGAGATTTCATCATAGAAATGCAATAGTGACATTTTTTATGTGTTGGTTCACTAATCATCGTAAAGCAAGGTTCCTTGCGACTCTCTATCATTATAAAACACATTTGATGACAATCAAGGTATCATGACTATGTACATTCTTTGATGCTTTTTCATCGTGCACAGTGTGGACGTCTCAAATCTTCAACTTATGTGGCTAATCTATGTGAAATCAATTAAATCATCAAATAAACTTCTAGTTCCATCATGGTGATTGGTAGATTTTGGCTAATTCCATTTGCATTAAAGCAATAATTACATTTCACATCGAGACCACAAGATGACCAACATTATATAACTCACATTGATAGCAAATAAATTAGAGCCTCCAACAAATTAAAAAGCATTCAACATTAGCATTATAAGAGACTAAGCATAATAATATTTTTCCTCGCAAAACATATATATCTCAACCTAACATTCTATTAACAAAAGCACCATATAAACAATCAACATCGAAACTATGTCTCTACCAATGCCATATTATTTGGTCTCCTGAGTAATGCAGGATATGTTCATCTGCCAGACCATTCAAAACAGGAGTCAGAAAAGGTTCACGAATTAGTGATGCTCAAGTTTAAAGCTTCAAAATGCATAGAGGTGATACAAATCAAAGTTAAGGGTATCTATAGCTCAATTTAGAAACTAAGGATGAGTTCTAACCAAAATCTGAGCTGTAAACTATTGTGGAATATCTGTAATTTAATTTGAGAACACCTATATTATCCTAATCTAAAGCAAAGGAAAAATCACTTGGTTTTGTTTCAAGAATGGACAAACCAACCTTGTTCAATACAATTGTACAAGTTCAGTAGGTCAAAATATATCGTTCAGTGCTAGTTTTCTTCCCTAGTAATGTTCAACTCAGTCCATGCATAATAACTATGAGATTTCTGACTCTATCTTGCATAACATATAGTTTTCCCTTTTAGAAAATTGATATGAACTAAAAATTGTGGATAAAATTATTGGAAAGAGAACACCAACCTAAGATGCTAAACACATTTTTGTTTGGTTGAAAAGAAGACCATTCCTAAAAACAAAACAATTCTTCATGACTATTTCATGTGGGGCAGGATCTACAACTGACGAGGCCTATGCAATGGCCTAATCGCACTAGGGTCTTAGTTAGGAAAATTATCTATTGGATGGATTAGTATCCAATACCGTGTCTTAGTTAGGAAAGTTATATATTAGATGGATTAATATCTAATACTTTTGGCTAATTAGGATTTTTAGGAGATTTGGTTGAGGCCTAGAGGCCTATTTAAATGTAAGCTGAATGGCATTGGTAGATCAAGAAATAAGATCAACCTATTCCCTACCTTCTATCTCTATCTTGTCCCCCTCCCAACTGCAAGGCATTGGTGGCAATGGCCGACAATCAGCGTTACCTCTAGAGCAAGGGGCCGCCTGTGCCCCCGTTGCCTCTACCCGCCTGACACTGTAACATCTTTGTATTAGGTGTCCAAGTGATCCTCTCTACGGCCGCGGCTGAACTCACCAACAGCGACATCGTCAAAGCCCTCAACGCGATCACCAAGAAGCTCAACACCCTAGACTGCCACTATGCCCAGCTCGAATAGGCCCAATACTAGATGATCATTGCCATCGACGGTAGCACCTCCTTCGCCCATGATGACCCCCACAAGATCAAATTTCCCCGTTTCGATGGTGTAAGGAAAATGGCCTCTTATGCTATATTTCCATAGTTGTGTTTTAGTGATTGATTGGCAACTAACACTTAGACTAATAAGTTTGTCTAGATGCACATTCTCAAGATTTGAGGTCTAAGGAATGAAGAAAAAGAAAAGTCGAAGGAACTAACAATGGAGGCCGTCACGTGTCTCAAGGTAGCGCCCTGAAACCTCACTACTTTGTGAGGACCGAACAGTACAGTCTGTGACATCCGACTATTGGTCGGACCTATTTTCCCCAAGGGGTGAATAATTTGAAGTGACCAAGATCAATGAACTGGATGGTCCGGTCTACTAGACCAGACAAACCATCAGACCATTCTGGCTGAAAGAATGAAGATTTGAAGTACTTGGAAGATGAGAAGACCGGACGGCCAGAACCCCTAAGAAGACAGTAGATCAGACCATTTCAGTGATGTAGTAGTGAAAGCGACAAAGTTATATAGTCCAAACAATACAGTCTTGAAGACTGGACAAATGGTCGGATAAAGTTTCCAGAGGGTATGAAGATTGGAGCCTCAAAGGAATATAATGGACCAGATGGTATGGTCTATGAGACTGGACAAACCATCGGACATTACAACAGCTAGTTCAATGGCTAGTTGGCAAGAACAACGGACCGGACAGTCCAAAGTATGCCAAAGTGAACAGACTGTATTATCCGGTCTATGCACTTTTTGGGAGCCTTTTGGCCAACGGCTTGTTTGAGTTTGGGGGCTATATAAGCCACCCCACCTAGCCATTTTGAATGAGTTGGAGCCACTAAAACCATAACATGTGTAGAGGAGTATTCGAAGCATATCATCCACTCCAGCCACCATATGTTATCTTAGTGTATGATCCAAGCTAGTTAGAGCTTGGATAGAGTGAGCTTGTGAGCTCTTCTTGAGTGTAGCTCCTACGTGAGCTAGTGGAAAAGCCTTGGTTGCAATCAAGGCACTTATACTTATTACTAGACTCTCCTTGGTGTGGAGTGGTAGTAACAACTTGTGTAGGGATGAGGATACCCTTCAAACTCCGTAGTGCAATCCAGCGCCTTGTGACCAAGAGAGACGTTGGTGGTGGTTAAGCCTTGGTAGCTTGGTGGCACTTAGCCTTTGGTTGTCGAGAGCCACTTGGTGGTGAGCACAATATAGTGATCTAAAGAGACTTGGTGCCTGGCTCAGATTTTGCCTTTGGTGCCGATCTTGTGGATGTAGTCCTTAGTGGTGAACAATGTTAAATCGTCGTGTCTCCTCAAGACTTTACCTTGTTTCTTACTCTCTTTCCTTACTACATTTACATTTCTGCATTTACTTTCTTGTGTGCCTTTAGATTTCCTAGTTAGTTTGATAGGTTTGGGTCTAGGTTGTAAGTCTTTTTGGTAAGTTAGAGAGTGCATAGATAAACATTAGACTTAACTAGCATGTGTGTGACGTGTTAGGTTTATCTTATGCACTATAAAGCCATGGGTTTTAGTAGAGCGATTAGTGACCCAATTCATCCCCTCCCCCTCTTGGATCGGATATCTTGGCATGTTCCTTACAAATTGCAAGATAGATCTAATGCTCTTCCTCAACAAATGTGAGTCCTTCTTCCTGCAATGGTGGGTCATGGAGGAGGAGAAGGTGTGGCCGGCGTCCTTCAACATGGACAGTGCCGCCCAACAGTGGTACATGTGCGTCCAGTAGGAGAAGGGCATGACAAGATGGCAGCGCTTTAGTGAGTTACTACAACTCCATTCCCCCCACTCTGTGCCAACTAAGGCGAACTAGCGGCCTGCCACCGCACTGGCTCTGTCGAGGATTACAAGGTCTGCTTCCTCGAACTACTAGCACACGTCACTGACCCCCTCTAGGAGTGGAAATAGAGCCAACTCTTCACTGCAGGCCTTGGTGAGCCCCTCAACATCGATGTCCAGATGCAGAACCCCCTCACACTAGAGATCGCCATGAGTTTCGCTCGTCCATTCGAGCGACATGAGTTAGCGGTGCAAGTGATTCTCTAGCCACTACCACATCATGGAATACTACCTAGGCCAACCATGTCCTTAACAATGTCCCTATCTGTGGGCCCACAACCTCTAAGACGACCATGGTGGGTGGCCGCACAGTCAATCGGTTGACCTAGAATGAGATGGAGGAGCATCGACGCCTAGGGATGTGGTTCAACTATGATGAGAAGTACACCTGTGGCCGCAATCTTCTCTGCAAGCACCCCTTCGTCCTAAAAATTGATGATGACATTGACGACAATGTTGGAATCTCTTAGCCTACAAAATTTTACTCCACAAGCGCACAGAGACTGTTGTAGCTTTTCACCCGGGAGTATTCCAACATATCATATTTATTTCCACAAGGAAGCATTATGATAGAGATGTCAAACTATCATTTATCCAGCACTTACTACTCATTCATGTCAACCGATATCTAGGAATGATTCACACCAAGCACCATGGGATACAAGCCAAGCATTGTTGGTAAGAAAATAGGTAAAGCTAGGTGGACAATGAGTCAAGGACCGCGGTATGGTCTTCCATCTCAACTTGCATACAAGATCTATCCATGCTATGGTCAAAAGGATCTCAACAGAGTTATGAAGTTGTGTCGAGCAAAATTCTAGACTACACCGAGGAGTACAGGGGGTAGATAGGATCCAACCGAATGGAAACTGGCTAACACCTACAGCCTCACATAGGTACACCACACGATGTCACTGAGTGGGACTACCAAGCAAATCTGTATGGAGAGAATGACATGCTACAAACATATTCAAGTGAAGCTTGAACTACAATAGTTCATCCTTGGCCAAAGGAGAGGAACTAACCAGAGCCTGGCGTATAGGTTGGATTGTAGCACCGGCAAATATAACATGGATCGATCAAATCTAGCTTAGCACAACTCAGGCCTTGATGTGGTGGACTAAAAGGAAAATGCTAATACACCAATCAAGTTACAAACACAGATGAAGATAAATTAAATAGTACTTTAAATTCTCAAAAACCATATGTTGGCGTTTTTTAGCCTACTGAAATAAATCCGCAAGCGCATGGAAAAACATTGTAGTCTCCCAGCTCCCTTCTAGCTTACCAACTGTTTGCTTGCACCAGATTTTTGCTGGCCCTGTTAGTGAAAATAGGAAAAGCAACCATCGAAGTGTCTCACCAAACATTCTTGAGATGACCAAACAGTTGCATAACTGCCCTAACTCCTAGAGGTGTGAGTATGGACACTCTGATTCCAATCCCGAACAATGGCTATCAAGCCAGGACATAGCTGATAGCCCTCTGTGGTGATTGGTGTGGATGATGATGCAGGCTCCAAATAATCGCCCTTTGGAGCGGCTAGTTGAAAGATAGGCGTGGAATCCATATGGTGGTATGTAGTATTTGGTGGGGATATATATGGTGGTTATGTGTGGTGTGAGCATGGGTGACCTAAGTTCTAGTTGAGTTAGCTTTCGCTCCCTGGCAGTAGTGCTAGAAAAGCTTGTTGGCATTTCTTAGTCTACTGAAATAAATCCGCAAGGGCATGGAAACACGTTGTAGCTTTCCACCCAAGAGTATTCTAGGGTATCAAAATCCACGAGGAACGAGGAGTAACTCAACACAGAACAAATAGAACCGAACAGTAAAACTAGCAATTGTAAAGATAAATGACAGAACAGAGCAAGATCACCACTTTAGATATAACAACTTAACTTTACTAAACAAACTAGTCATCTGCTTTACAGGTTTACTTAAACACCGAGGCTATAGAACCAATTTCGCGCACCAGAGTGCTGATAACCTAGACGAGAAAGACAGGCACTACAGGACTCAGCTATGCGTCGATGACAACTTATCCGAATGACAGGATTGAACTACACAGGACACGTTGCCCCTATCACCAGGTGGAACTACCAACCAAAGCTACATGGGACAAGACACCTTTCAGGGTAAACTCTAGTCTAGACACCACGTCTACATGGATAAGTTCAATACTCAACTGGTTCGAGGCCAGGGAAGCAATCACAACTGTATAGTTAAACTAAACAGAGCGCACCGAGCACCTATAAACTACTAAATAGATACTGAGTATGTAAATAAAGTAAATATGAAATAAATAAAGAAGGGAGCAAGGAATTTTACTCAATCCTAGAAACAGAGTAATAATTCCTCTGAGATTAAGAGCTCAGAAATAGAATGCCAAAGAGAATTCCAACTCCTTCACTCTACACCTCACTACTCTCTCTTGAGACATAGGTGTCTCTCTTTACAATGCCATGGGTGGCTTCACTACTATACTCGACACACAACTACACAACCACACTATTCTTCTATTGATCAACCACACTCTCTACAAGTGACCTCCCACGGGGTATTTATAGCTTGGAGGCTAAGGAGGAGTACTTGTAGGTGTGCTAGGTCGGTAGTTGGGGTAGATCGGTGGCCGAGCGGCGATACCCCACTACTACAGATCTGCTAATATAAGACGCACCTTTTAAGACGGATACCAATACAATCTATAGAAGCGTCTTGTATTGTGTGGTGCCTAGTGTGGTAAGACGATATTTTGGACAACCGTCTTAAATACAAAAGTGTTTTGAGACGGTTGCATAATAATAAATGTCTCATATTAATTTAAGACGGTTTATTATATAAAACCATCGCTTTTACTCTAACTATTTGATTCATCTGCTGTGTAAGAACCGTCTTAGATGTTTTCGAGTACAAAAGACACTTTTATACATAAAACCGTCGCAATTTGATTGTTTGTATAAGACGCCATGTAAAATAAAGTGTACTAAATGTGATACCTCTGGCAAGTCATATGCATCATTACTAAATCATACATATTGAAGTATCTTTCGTGTGGTCAATAGGACATTTGAACAAAATTTGGCAAAGATTTTTCATTAAATTTAAATAGACCTAGCTCAAATTTTTCTTTTAAATTTCATACCAAAATGAATTTGAAGAAAACTTTAAACATCAAAGTTGTAAAGAAATTTATAATGACAACTTTGCTTTAATGGTCTTTTCCTAGAAATAGATGGGTTTTTTTCTCAATATTATAGCTATTTTAGTTACTAATAATTACTACTTCCATTTCCAAAAATTTCTTGCTAGCTAGTTTATTTTTAATAAAGAATGTCAAATAAAAGATGGTGGGAGTAATTAAATTCCGTTGATTCTTTTTCTCCTCAATGACATGTGGGGCCGCCCTCATCTTAGACAAATGGCCTTCCGGCCCATAATGGGTCACCGCCCCTGGCCCTGGCCCTCCCTACCCGAACTATCTCGTCTCCCTCGTGAACCTGTGTGATCTGCCTTCCCCTCCACTGCTCCTCCCAGCGGCTCCCTCACGGCGTCTAGCGCCGCCTCCACGGACCCCTCTGCCGCCTGCGAAGATCTCCCTACGCCACTGGCACCGGTCTGCTACATCTCCGTTGTCGTCTCCTTCGCAGGTTGTCTCTCCTCTGCCTGTATATGCCTGCCCCGCTCTAGGGTTTCTGATCTTCTCTCCCCCACAATTTGTTTTTGATTTGGGCAACAAAAAGGCGATTTTAGGAAGCTGGTCCAAATGTGTGGGATCAACGTGCTCCATGATCTCCTCCCCCTGGTCGACCTCTTGTTTCAGGTGCACCCCCACGCCACCCCTGTTCTAGTTCAGGCTTGATCCAGTTGAATTAAATCTAACTGAATTGTGTTGTGCCATGGCAGTGTTGAGGTCCAGTGAGTGCCAATAATTTGGAGTTCTGGACTAGGTAGGGCTCACGAGTCCTACTGGTGACTGAAGAGCAATATTGTAATCTACTGAGAGTTTACTGTTTATGTTAATCTTGTTCAAACGAATTCGTACTTGTGCGCGTAAGTTTCCTGAACATACTAATCATCACATAAGTTTAGATGCATTTTCTATTAATGTTTTCAAATATTGGTAGTCTTTGTACATTTTCATATGTTCAGTCCTTGCTAAATTTCTTTCTGTCATTGCCGTGTTTGCAAAATCAATCATGTTAAGCTTCCTTGACGAGTGATGCCTAGTGTAGTTATTGTAAACTATAAGCTACTTGACTTTTTAATTGTTATTTCTTTTCGTTTGGCAATGACTTCAGCTGTAAAATAAAAGTGAGCAGCCATACTCATTGCCATGTAAGCAGGTGTCCTACATTGCTATAGTGCTAGTGTGCTTCCAGGATGTCTTGGTTTATGTCCCAAAATTTAATATTTATTTTTGTTCAACAAAGGGGAATATTTAATTAATCTTTCAAGTCACTTAGGCTACATAATATGATGTTATAAATCTTTATCCATTTTGTCTTTAAGGGTCGCATTGGTTTCGCTACTAGTCCATTATTGCCTGAGGAGATAGTGAATGTGCAAGAACGATTGCTCGACTTCGTCATTACGGAGGTGGTAGACATTATTGGGTCATGTAGGGCTGAGGGCACTTCATACAACTAAGTCTAACATGATTGCCTAGGTAAGATGGTACAACCATAAGACCTGTGTGGTGATAATTTTATCATTTGTTTCAATTTTGCTCCCTTACTAGTACATGTTAAATAACATATTCTTATTGGATCTCTTCTTGGAGGTGGGAGTGGTGGTTATTTGAACAATTACTTTTACCATACGTTGCTACTGTATGCAAGTTCATGTTAATTACTGGTAAACACATATGTTAAGTATAAAAACCGCTTATCGTTTTACTAATCTTTAGTCATCCTATAAACAGACTTTAGAATGTAGCTATATTTGAAGCATTGTTGTAAATTTAAGCTGGTTATGACTGTTATATACTTAATCAGTCAACATAGTAAGAACAACTTCCCTTGAATGCTCTATAATTGCTGAAGATACAACATGCTTGGTCTAGCCGTTTCTCAAACACTAGTTTATTGCCACACAATTAAGAGGTTCCTGCAATGTGCACTCCTTCGAACCTTGCAACATGTCTGGTTCATTTTGAGTATTTTCAGCCTTGGATATTCAGAGATATTGTTGATACTTTTCTAAAGAAAATATTTACACGTTTTAAAAAGTCAATGTAGCATTTTTCCTAAATTTTAAGGGGTTTTAAGACCACCTCCTGCTGCTGCAAGGGGATAGGTGTTTGTCTAAAAGTAAAAATTGTGAGTGAGCACGCAACATGTTTGGCTATCTATATTGACTTTGTCTTTTCATCTTTTTGCTATAGGAAACATGGATTACAATTCAAATTCAAGTGGACGTGCAAGTGTGAAAGAACAAGTCATTGAAGGATACATACTACCATTATGTGAAAGAATTGTTGCCACCTTCATTTGATGGTTTAAAATTTTGATGCTCTATGCATAAGGTTCATAATTTAGGGGCTAAATTAATGTTGGCAAACAGTTTTTAGCCAAGTGTTAGCATTTATCATGTTTTGGATTTAGATGAGACTTATGTATGAGATGACAAATGATACTTATGCAATTGTCAATAATACTAAATTATTATATATATGAATGTGTGTTTGATTTTAAATAATTGCTATGGAATGTGAAAAGCGGCTATGAAATAAAAAATATCATGTATAATGTTTAGTTTGTAACATTTCTTCCAATAAGACGGTTTTGCACTACACAAACGTCTTTTGCTATTGTAAATTTTAGACGGTTCCAAATGCACAAGTGACTTATAAAGGTTTAATTTTTTGACGGTTGTTTAGTATAAGCGTCTTAAACAAAAAGACAATATAAGACGGCTCATCGGATAAAACGTCTTAAAGACAGGTTTAGCTAAGACGGTTGAATAAAAAAGTGTCTTGTATTTTTGGCTTTTTAAGACGGTTGATGTCTTTTGCTACCCATATCTATCTGGACATTTCATAACTGTCTTAGAAAACAAAAGTGAA
Source organism: Paspalum vaginatum (assembly GCA_030272315.1). Lineage (NCBI taxonomy): Eukaryota > Viridiplantae > Streptophyta > Magnoliopsida > Poales > Poaceae > Paspalum > Paspalum vaginatum. The sequence goes on from CM059016.1 coordinate 23,118,637, forward strand.
CCTCTCGTATTAAAAAATTTGTAGTAGTGCCCATGGCCAGGGGGCCATGGGATCCATCGACTTAGTGCATCCGACGGTTGATCTTCACTCCTCAAGGCGGTTGGCAGTTACTTCGGAAGTTGCACATGTAAAATGGTTAAAACACATGGCCGGGCAGCCACGTGTTCCTTCCGAATTGGCTGCATTGTTGATCTCTCAGATTGTGATCTTTGTGTGATGGCCTTTTGACCCTTGGATTCATTGGATTCTTGGTTGCACGCTTGGATTTGACTTGATTTGTGTTTGTTTGCATGTAGGTTGAAGGACGTGTCATTTTGGCTCAGTGGCATGGCCGGGCGGCCATAGGGATGGCCGGGCGGCCATCACATTTGGGCTGGGAGAGTCCCTGGGCCTGCTGGTGCCTAGGCTTGGCCGGGCGGCCAAGGTGGATGGCCAGCCGGCCACCCTTTTTGGGCCACAAGGCTGTCAGGGCTTCTGCCCATCTTGTGTTGGTCGAGCGACCAAGGAGGGTGGCCGGGAGGCCATGGTGGTGGCCGAGTGGCCATGGTGATGGCTGGCCAGCCATTCAATTTTGGCCGTTTGCTTCTCCCTTGCCGCTTTGGCACTGTTTTGCTCATTCCTTCATTCATTTTGACGTGACAAGCTCATGCATACAACTTTCATGCACAACTCGTGGAACCAGTTAGTGATACTTGAAAACTTGATAAATTATGCCCTCAATCATGAAATGTTGGCGGTCGAAATGGGTTCTATCGACCGCCAACACCCCCACACTTAAACCGCAAAGAGGAGAGTTAAGCACAAGTGGGAAAGGCATAACATCAGCATCCGCCATAACAAGCGCAAGGTCATTTCCAACTATTTCACCTTGCCAAGGATTTGAAAAGTGTCTGCACTTTGGTTTTGGAATGTTGAAACATGGAACAAGAATATTAGAGTTAACTTCAGGTTACCACATCACATGAGTAAAGATGTTTTCAGAATTTTCAAAAGCAGGTCATGCCAACCCTTTTGATGTCAAACTTTGCATTCCTCACAACCTATACTTTGCATTCCTCACATCCTATACTATCGAGGCTTTTTGTGGACCTAAGGTGATTGGGAGAATGAGGCTTTCCCATCATGTTTATATTGTCGAATCAAATCATGTGTCAAGCGAGAATTCATAATCAAGTGAGATTTGGCTAAGTGCAAGTGTAGTGTAGGCATTTTTCTCTTGCAGGTGTTTTGTTTGAATCCATGTTTGAGTAGAGGGCATGGAGTTCTTGTTTCTTTTGTCATAGATTTTCTTTTTTTCTTTTTTCTCTTTCTTTTTTTCAAAATCTTCATGCCTCTCTTTCTTTCAAACAAAACTTGAATGGGATTTTTGACGTTTCATTTCACACCTTTTTGAGAGACTTTATTTCATGGAACATGCATTTGAAGGCCAAAACTCTCAAATGATTCGAACTCTTTTAATGGCACGAGACTTGATAAGACTCAAAGCAATCAAGGAAGCAAGAGAGTACAAGTTTTCTTTTCATTTGTGGCACTGGTGGGACAAAGGATAGGAAATTGAGATCATTCAAGATGGAGCCTTCTTTTTATTTTGAAAATAAAACTCTTACTCTTGTGGGGGTTTCCATTAGTTTTCTCCAATCATCTCATATCACAAGAATCAACAAACTAAACTCAAATGGTTCCCTAATTATGATGGTATCCAAAGGCAAGATTACTTTAGCATAGGAAATAAAATGGTGAAGCACAAGTTAAATGTGACATTATGAACATGTAGAGCATGATTTGATCAAGTTCATGTGTGAAGCGCAAAATTTGAGAGGTATACAGAATGTAAACGAGTTTATCTGACCTCCAAGTACGGGTTCACGCTGAAAGTGTGCTAACCAGTCCAACACCATGGCCGGGCGGCTAGGCTAATGGTCGGGCGGCTAGACTGATGGCCGAGTGGCCACTTTTTTTGTGCTTTTGACCCGTGCACTAGTTTGTTTTTGTTGAGGGAGCCTCAGGGGAATGTGACAGGTCCGCGTGACTTATATTCGTGAAAAGTGGTGGCTGGGCGGCCATAGGGTTGGCCGGGCAGCTAGGAATTTTCGCCGAATCCCCTAGAAGCGTGGTGGTGCCCTGTACATCGTGTTTCTCGTGTGTTTTTTGCAGGGTCAGTGACAGGAGGACAATTGGCTTTGCCCATTCTATCTAAACTCATTATTGAAAGGGAAACTATCCTACCTTTATTGAAAGAAATAAAATTGTAGGCGCTTGATAAATGGAATGAAATGAAACAAAGCAAAACATCAATCCTAAGAATTAAAACCTAAACCTAAAGCGCCAAAGATAACTGGACACACTAGGCATCTATGGCATGGGTGGATCATAGAGCTCGAGATGCCCAGATGCGTCCGCAAGGCAGCTAACTTTGGCAGACAGTCCTTTCCTAAGGATGTCCAACTTGTCATCGATCTCCATCTGCCAAAGTTCACCTTCCGCGCAATGCTCCTCTAAGTTCTTCAATTTTGCCTTGAGCATTGCGATCTCCTCCCGAAGGGCTGCCACCATTTCCTTCTCTTCATCGGAAGAATCTTCAAAGCGTCCAGGTGGTCCTCTAATTGGAGGTGATTTGGTCACCCGGTTCACCGTCCTCCTTGGTGGAGTTGAGTCAATGGACTCGTCTATGGAGGCATCTGGCTTGGGCGCCCTAGGGACAAGCACCTTTCTATACCTCATCGTCATTTCCACACCACGGAGGGTGTGGGTAAATGCCCCTGGGATGTCCAGATTGTTGGACGGCTCGAAGCCCTCCTATTGGAAGAGGCTTTTCACACACTTTATAGTGCGACCACCCCTAAAGTGGGACGAGGGGATGGACGAGCGACCTTCTTGGCGATCATCCCTGAGGGGGAGAGACTACATGAAGGCTTCTCCACACTGTGGGAATGATGAGGGGATGCCAGGCAGCGTTCACGAGTGGTCAGCGAGCCACAGGGGGGAGGGGGTGGTTTCCATGGCCGGGCAACTATGGGGCCCAAGCCCCATCGGCCAGGGTGACCTCCGGACAAGTATTTTGGGGCTTTCGTCCTAGGGTATGGACTAGAGGGGCCTTGGGGAGCCTTCAGACGCTGGAGTGTAGGTAGCTGTGGTGTCCGATGTGATGGAGATGATGCCTTGCCATTGTTAACAGGAGAGATAGGTGCCATGGCTAGGTGTAGGTTAAGGTGGAGTGTAGATGGGGGAAGATGTGATGCCCCTGGCATCCCAAGTGCATTACACTAATATCATTAGCTTAATGACATCACTTCAAGGGCTTTTTATCTTGAGAGCATGCATAGCTTAGGTCATTTAAAGCAAATAAACTCGGTTTGCGGAAAAACTCTGTTTGCATTGCTATTGTAACTTTAATACTGTTGTGAATTTTACAAAACTTTACATACCAAACTTGTAGACAATTTCATGGGGAATAACTTTGGTATTTTGTGTCATGACATGCATGAAGGTTTGAACATAGTTTTGGGTCATTTTAAGTGAAACTGTGAATTTTGCTAAACTCAGACCTGATTGGTAAATTCAAAATTTTGTGAAACAAAATTCAAACTGCTACCATAACTTGAATACCAAAGTTGTAGTTCATGAGATTCTATGCAACTTTGGTATAACTCATTCTTCATGAAAATGCACCTAAAATAGACTTTAATAATTTCCAAGCTGGGGATTTCAAATGGTCAAACTGGAGTCAGCAGATTAAATTCAATTTAAATCATATTTATGCTTGGAATCTAGTATAAGTCCTTTTGACAAAGTTGTAGATCTCAAAGGGTACAGCATTTCATTCAATTGGGTCCTTTTCAAATTCGGCTCTTAAATTGGTCAAATTGGCAAAATTCAGAAACCAAGTTAGTGGTCAAACCCCATTTTTCATTTTTCGGGATTTTCTTTTTCTCATGAGCCTATGACAAGTGGGTCCCACCTGGCAGGGCTGTGGTTTCCCGCCCGACACCCGCGGCTGCGGGCCCCACCGGCTCTCTCGCTCCACGCACCCGGTCCATGCACCTTTCTCTTCATTCTCGGCCTTGGCCCCACCTGTCAGCCTCACCCGGTCCATGGACTCAGCCCACCCGCGCGCCTCTCTCCTACTTCCCCGCCCGACTGCGCCCACGCGGCGCGGGTCTCCTGGGCGCCGTGGCCACGTGCCGGCTCCTCCGACCGCCATGGCCACGCGCCGCCTCCGGCCGCCGCCAGCGCGCCCGGCTCGCCATCAAGGCGGGAGCGAAGCCCGGCCTCCTTCCCCCGAGCCTCCATTCACGCGCCCGCCCCTGAACTCCCTCTGCTCGGCCCTCTCTGCTTCTCCCCGCTCTAGCCAGTTCACGCCGCCATTGACGGCGAGCTCCGAGCTCGAGCTCGCGCCCCTCCCTCTGCCGCTCCCCGAGCCTCCCCACCTCCACCGCCGCGTTCGCCTCGACCCCGCGCACCTCGCGCTCGAGTCCCCGTCGCCATTCCCCGCCCGGACGCCGAGATCCGACCTCGCCTCGACGTCGCGCTGCGCCGGTTCACCCTCGGTTCACCTCCGCCGTCCGCCTCGTCCACGCCGTCTCCGCCGTCACCGCCACCTCGAGGTAGAAACCCTGCACGGGGAACACTATCCCCGACCCGCGTCGCGGCCGCGGCGAGCTCCGGCTCACCGGCGCGCGCGCTTCTTCCCGCGCGGCCGCGGGCGTCGCGAGGAAGAAGAAGGGGGCCGGGGAAATTTTAGATCCGGCCCCTGCTTTTTCCATATTCACGAATCGGTCCACTGCACTGTGCCCTGAGTCTTGTAGATCTTGCATATTAGCCCTCAGAAGCTACGGTTAATTGTGTATAGGTCCTGGATCTATAGATTTTCGTTTTAAAATGCATTTAAAACTGCTGAAACTTTGGAAATTCGTAATAAATCTAATAAAAATCAGAAAAATACAAACTTTGTTGCAGTGTACTCCTATTAAGTAGATCTACAGAATGGATATGATGGTTGGGTATGAAAAGACCATTTTGCCCCTGTTAATGTGCATGCTTGATAAATCAATGAAATTAGGAAATGTGGACTAAATGATCTCCAAAAATTGCCAAACTTGGACAGCAGTGTTGTTAGGGTATATAGGATCACTATGATTTTTGGTAGCTCAAATGTTCACTGTTTAGTTACCATTTTGCCCCTACATGTGTTTTTAGCATAAGAATAAATGAGGAAATAAAAACCATATAAAAATTATGCTCTAAATGGTTTTACCCATTTTATTTGTGCTCCCTGTGGTATAGGTAGCTCACTGTTGAAGTAGGGTGCTATGCATGTCAAGTATAGTTAGTGTTTTGAAATTAATAAGTTCATGCATGTTAAATTAATAAATAAGAAATGTGGTTTAAATGAGAGTCGAAAACTTCTGAATTTGGGCAGCAACATTGCTAGTATACCTAGGCTTAGTATAAGAATTTGATAGCTTAAATGCTTACTGTATATTTACTATTTTACCCTTGCCTAGTAATTAAGCATATAGTTATCAATGAAAAAGAGTTCTAGATAATAGTAAGCATCGGCCTTTTCGCATGAATCGATGCTATTCAATCACACACCCCCACGTGGTTATGTGTGACAAGCTAAGTTATCATAGGTGATGGCTTGTACGATTTCTTAACGTTAAACAAGTTTCATCACGAAAATGCATAATGTTATTTCATAAACCCTGATTTCTTGCATTGCACTTACATCATGAAGCAAGCATTGCACTAATACATGCTCCAATTGCACCATGTCATGCATATAGATTCCGCGAACGAAGAACAACCGCCGAACCAACCAATCGTAGAAGAGCCAGAAGAGGAGCTGCACTAGGAACCGGAGGACCAGCAGCAGGGACCCGACTACGCTCCGGAAGAAGCTACTGACCCTAACGAGGAAGGTAGGCAGGACCATACTCAACCCAGCAAACAAATTATACTTGATGATTACGCATATGCATTAGGAGTTGCTTGGAACCAATTGCATTTAGACTCCCTGGCCGCCCTGGCCCTAGCACCTATACATAGAGTTCGTAGGACGAGTATGCCTAGAAATTGCTAGGTACGAGTAGACACGAGTGTGTGGACTCGTCGCTTAGGTGTTTTCAAAGTTACAAAAGCTTACAGTTACATCAATTATTATTGTTGCTCATGAATTAAATGGAGACCGGGCGGAGATTTATCTCAGTATATACTTTTCATAAGGATGCACTTTGGACTCCGCCCGAGTCGCATAAGGCCCGTCCGCTGTTCGCCTATTGGTCAGCATGACATTGCTAGAGTGCTTATCCGGGGAATGGGACCGGTAAAGTCTTACCTGGGTTTGTCCGAAGTTTTCGAGGCTCCGCCCATCCACTTGCTGGAGGCTGATGGGCCCGGGGGCGCTTGTACTCGAGGGAGGGCTGACCCAGAGAACTGTGGTATCGCTCCTGAGGGGGCACAACCCGGGGGTTAGGTGGGGGCGCTTTGAATCTTGGGACAAGACAGGTGGAGATCGGGGCTATATGTGGGAACACGATGGCTAGTAAGCATATACCCCTGGCATGATAGTTATTCCTGGGAATTAAAATCGATTCGAATCGCTGATGCCCACCAGGTGTGGGAATGCCAATACCTTTTGACGTTCAACGTAGTAACTACTTGAACACCCTGGATTTAATATTCATGGTTTTTGAAATAGCACATGATTGAATTGAACTGTTTACCTTACTGCAAGTTACTATTATGTTGAAGGTTATACAAATGATGAAAACTTGCTACTTATGTTACACATGTTACTGTTTAAAACCAAAGGCTAAGGATCCACTTGCTAGTAAGCCGTTTCGCGTCAGCCGTAAGCCAAATCCATTAAGACCTACTGAGTAATTAGTACTTCAGGGTTTGCCCCCATATTTTGAGCGCAGGTATGGAATTCATGGTCTGCACTTGTGTTGGAGGCGGAGCATGCCCTCATTTAGGATGAAACGACATGAGTGGCACAAGGGCAACATCGGTGGGCTCGATGTTGTTACCTCTAATGCAAATCTTTTGGTGACATCATGGTGACCTCTGAACTTATAATTCCGCTGTGAGAAACTTTCGAACTTGCTACCTTATAACACTATGTTGAACTTGTATTTTTTTTAAAACCGGTTTGTAACTAAGTCTAATATTATGCTATTCAACTGCTTGTGATGATGTATCTGTTGTGGCTCCATCGTGGGTCAGATGTGTATGATGTCGGTTCCTCTGGGAAAAGGTAATATCGGGAGTCAAATGACTCTCGATGGACGACCGGGTTTAGTTTGGCCTAATCACATTACAAGCCAGAGGAGTCAAATGTGCTTAGTCCGGATTAAATCGGCGGTTCCGCCATAGAAGAAGGCAACTCTCCCTTCCTTAAAACGTCGAAAAAGTTCGCCCTCATCCACTCAACAGCACTGAAGAAGTTGGATCAGAGCTCCAAACTTTGAATTTCGAGTTTTGGCTAGCAGGTGGCGTCGAGGGATGGCTGGGCGGCCAACATAGTGGCTGGGCAGCCAGCCCCTTGGCTTGGCGGCCACACCTAAGGTCGGGCGGCTAGGCCCATGGCCTACTGGCCGCGCCACCATGGGCTGGATGAGCCACACATTGGGGTTGCCCTTATAGATGAGCTGTGGGTCCATTTTTCGTCGGTGGGACATCGGTTTTGTTGAGATTTTGAGCAAAAGGTGAGATTAGATGGAATTCTTAGGGAGAAAAGAGGTAGTGTACATGGCTCTTTTAAGGTCTGCGCTTGACCATGGACGTGTGATCAAACTACCTCATGTAGCTCGAAGTGTCCATTTCTTCGAGCTGAGGCATTTTGGGCTCTAGAAAAACCTTAAGGCGTCATCCATTTGCCTTGAAGATTCTTCTATCATCGACCTGGAGGGTGACGGCGCCATGATCGGCGTCTTCAAGGACTGTTCACGGTCCTTCCCACTTATGTCTAAGTTTCCCATGACCAAACAAATGAATGTGAGAATTATAGAGTTATACCTTATCCCCCGGTTTGAATGTCTTGGTCTTGACTCACTTATCATGCCATCTTTTGGTGCACTCTGTGTATAGATTTGCACTATGGTATGCCTTCGCGCTCCATTCCTCTAGCTCGGCCAGTTGAATTTGTCTTTTAATGCCTATCGTCTGGAAATCCATGTTCCACCTCTTCACCGCCCAGTGAGATTTGAATTTGAGTTCCACTGGAAGATGACATGTTTTGCCGTACACCATTTGGAATGGTGTCATGCCAATGGGAGTCTTGTATGTTGTGCGGTATGCGCAGAGAGCATCGAATAGCTAGGATACCCATTCTTTTCCCATAGCCTTGACAATATTTTGCAATTTGTTCTTGATTTGTTTGTTGTATGTCTCAGCTTGGCCACTTGTCTACGAATGGTAAGGGATGGCGACACGGTGGTCCACACTGAGTTTAACGATACACTTCCTGAAGTGCTTGTCAATGAAGTGTGCACCTCCATCACTGATGATGACCCGCGGTACTCCAAATCGAGGAAAGATGATCTCCCAGAACATCTTGATGGTGTGTTTCGGGTCTGCTGCTGGACAAGGTAATGCTTCTACCCATTTTGACATGTAATCCACTGCGATTAGAATGTACTCCTTGTCTGCATTCTTAGGAAAAGGTCCCATGAAATCTAGGCCCCACACGTCGAATATGTTAAGTTGAAGATTGCTCGTGTGTGACATAGCATCTCTTGGATTTATATTCCCTTGGTGCTGGCACCTCAGACACCGTCGCATGAACTCTTTTGCATCTTCATACAAAGTGGGCCAGTAAAACCCACTTTGCTAGATTTTCGCATGAGTTCGATAAGCCCCATAGTGATCTCCATAAGAGGATGCATGGCATCTATCAAGGACTCGCGGTGCTTCACAAGCTGGAATGTAGTGACATAGGTGTCCATCTGCGCAGAGTTTGTATAGGTAGGGGTCATCCTAAAGATAGAATTGGCTATCGTGGGCCAATTTCCTCTTGTCTGCTCCTTTAGGGACGTAGCCGACAACTATGTAATTCACCAGATTAGCATACCATGGTTGGGCTGTCGTCACTTTCAAGAGCCGATCATCTCTCATGTAGTCATCGATAGGCAAGGGCGAAGTTTCTTCGAATTTCATTCGTGAGAGATGATCTACAACTGAATTCTGTACTCTCTTTTTGTCTTTGATTTCAATATCAAATTCTTGGAGTAGCAGCACCCACTGGATTAGTCATGGTTTTGCATCCTTCTTGGTGAGGAGATATTTGAGAGCTGCATGATCTGTGTAGATTATGACTTTTGGTCCTACCAAGTATGATCAGAACTTGTCAATTGCAAACACCACTGCTAGTAGTTCTTTCTCGATGGTTGAGTAATTCAGTTGCGGGCCAGTGAGCATCTTGCTTGCATATTATATAGCATGATGCTTCTTGCCTTCGCTCTGACCCAGTACTGCTCCAACAGTGTAATCGTTTGCATCACACATGATTTCAAATGGTAGGTTCCAATCTGGTGGCTGAATAATAGGGGCTGAGAACAATGCCTTCTTGAGCGTATGGAAAGCTTCAAGGCAGTCCTCATCGAACACGAAGGGTGCATCCTTGGCGAGCAGATTGGTCAGAGTCCTGGCTATATGGGAAATTTTTTAATAAATCTCCTGTAGAACCCGCATGGCCTAAGAAGCTCCAGATGGCCTTGATGTTGGTGGGTGGAGGTAGTTGTTCAATGACATTGATCCTTAAATGATCTACCTCTATGCCCCTTTCTGAGATCCTGTGTCCCAAAATGATTCCTTCTCTGACATGAAGTGACATTTTTCCCATTTTAGGACAACGTCAACTTCTTTGCACCTTTGAAGAACCTATTCAAGGTTCTCCAACATCCATCAAAGCTCTTGCCATAAACTGAAAAATCATCCATGAAAACTTCCATGCAGTCATCGATGAATTCAGATAAGATGGCCATCATTCACTGCTAGAATGATGTTGGAGCATTGCACACCTCGAACGACATTCTGTTGTATGCAAAAGTTCCATACAAGCATGTAAGAGTTGATGAGGACATCTCTCCTATTCATACACTTGATGATACTCCTCTAGTGGTGATGCAAGGACCTATCACAAGAGCACGCGCACGGCAATTGGATCAGCAGGTGAGCTCGTTTCTTTGTGCATGTGCATATACTTGTATGCTACCTAATGTTTATGTTGATTATATTGAATTTAGGAACTTTGGAGAGGAACATGAAGGCCTTGGTAACCAGCAAGGATGAGGGAGGAAGCAAGAGGGTCGTCCAAGTCAAGTTGGAGGCCCAATTCATCTCGAAGTAGGCCACCTCGGCCTCCAGGGATAGTCTGCACCAAAATCATTGCCCAAGCCACAAACGGACTTCGTTTTCACCGATCCATATATGCCTGGAAACATAAGCTTTCCAATGCCACCAGTTTCAGGTCTATTAGAGTTCGGAGTCAACAACAAATCGCATTGAAAGTCGACAGACAGAATCTGTCCAGGGTGTTGTTCCACCCCTTTGGGCCATTGGGCCATGTGTCGTGTGAGAGTCTTTGGAGTTCGCATCTAGGAGTCCTTGGATGACCCTAAGGTCTATAAAACCTTAGCCACTGCCCAAGTTAGGGTTTTGGGATTTGCTTAGATTACTCTATCGTAGAACAGTTTCGCCGTTTGAGAACACTCCGGTTTGTGAGTCCCCAACTTTGTGAGTTTAATCATTCATCTGCAAGTTTAGTTGCAATCTTTCTTGTTCTTGCTCATGTTCTCGATTCACTGGCAGGGATTAGCCTTCGTGGCGAGGTCAACCTGGCAGCTCATGGCTGATAACCAGAGGACGCGTGGTGCTGCGATTGTAGGGGCTTGATTGTGTTGATCGGGAGCCGGATCGTGAGTGTCTCATGCCGTCAAATCGACTTACCCTCCACCTGATGGAAGATCGGGAACCCCCTGGTCCCTATCAATTGGTATTCAGAGCAAGGTTTACCGTCAGGTTTGCCTACATTTGTCCTTTGTAGATTAGTTTCGTTTTGTCCTACAGTCCACGAAAAAGCCAAAAAAAAGATCCATACCTATAACCACGACGTTAGCCTTTGCACAATTTCAGTTTCAGAGTCCGTAGTTCTGAGTTTATGTCCAAGGTCGAGTCGTGTTGCTGGTTTAGATTGTGTTTTTGTTTTAGTTGCGTTCCATCTCCGCTGCATCTCACATCCTACACCGATCCAGATCACCGTTTGAGTCCTAGTCGAGTTAGGGTTTGTCTTCATCATCACTGTTTAGGGTTTTCCCCTCATCAAACCCTAAGCCGCCACCTTTCATACTACCTTCCTTGGCCATACACACATCCACCACCAACCTTTTCCATCCATATCCACACCATACTTCCTTGTTTCTGAAGAGGTATCACCCAGAAACCCCTAATTCGGGACCCCTGCAGTAAAACGGCCGTAACTTTTCGCTCGGAACTCGAAATAGGGCAAAAATATACATTTCAGAATCTGCAGAAAATTTTGGATCGCATCGTCCCCAGCTTTGCTGTGTTTGGCACTGCTATTTTTGCAAAAATCGATCGAGAAGACCGAGATATCCGGCCCTGAAGTTTCTACGCCCTTGTGCAAGACGTCCTTCCTTCCACAGTTTCTGCTCCACCAACCACGTCTTGTTTCCATTTATCTTGAAATTTTGTGTGACACTTCCTGGTGTGTGTTTGAGTTGAAAAAATATATAGTGAAAACAAAAGGTGTGAAAAAAAGAAAAAAATCAGTGAGCAAAAAAAAAAAAGAAAAAGAGTGCAAAACAGGAAGCAAAGGTGTTTGTTTCGACGTGGTGCTGAGCTGATATCTGTTCCTTCTTTATAGCCTTGGTTGTCTTTCTCCACCTTTCTTACTTGTGTGCTTTGTAGCAAGAACAAGGACACATTTAGACCAGCAACTTGGGCAAGGTCTTTGAACATTTATTCAGCATTACTATCTGTTACTGAATTGTGTACCACTGACATATACATATAGCCTTCCTATAGCTCCATAGATACTATCTCTTGATCAGTTTAGGTTTGGGCCCTTGCAATCGCTTCATCACGCCCTCATGGTATCACGAACTAGCCACCGGTTGCATCGTCCTTTGCTGTGTTGGTAAGAACTGGGTAAGTTTGCTTGAGAGTGTGAGACACCACCAACCCAGTAGTTCATAGGGCTCATAATACTTGTGCTTTTTTTCTTTTTGCCTTTCTGCACTGACCATGGCAGGTGGGAAGAAGGGCAATACGGGTGATGATGAAATTTCCTTCGAAGATTGTGTTCTACATTCTGAATTGGCAGACATGGTAGCGAAGATCACAACAACGGTCACGGAGGCTCGCAGTGTATCCTCCCTCGCGCTTTGGATGGATGCCATCGAAAAACGTCATCCTAAAGCTAGTGCCAAGGAAGACACCTCTGTCAACGTTAACGACAAAGGCAATGACCAGGACAACGATGCCAATGATGGCGATGATGAAAACGATGATTTTGAGGAAGAAGAGGAGAATGAGGAAAATGAAATTGAGATGCAACATCGACTCCGTAACCGTCTTCATCGCAACAAGAAAGGTATGGGAGGTAAGAAGGGAGGTAACCATAGCAATAATGATGATCCCTTCACCAAGGTAAAATTTAGCATCCCTCCTTTTTCTAGAGCTTGTGATGCCGAGGCTTATTTAGATTGGGAAATGACCGTTGAGCAAAAATTTAATTCCCATCTAGTTCCTGAACAACATCGGGTTAGTCAAGCCACTAGTGAATTTAAAGATTTTGCTATTATTTGGTGGACTGAACTAGGCACACTTCGCTTACAACCTGATACATGGAATAAGTTAAAAGAGGCTATGCGTGAACGGTTTGTTCCTTCCTCATATAAACATGACTTGCATAAGAAATTACAACGCTTAGAACAGGGAGACATGACCGTTCAGGAACATTATGCTGAATTGCAAAAATGCATGATTCGATGTGGGGTTAAAGTGGAAACAGAGGATAAAATTTGCCATTTTTATGGTGGCCTACGGTGAGAAATTCAAGACATTGTTGACTATAAAGAATTTTTTACTGCCAATCGCTTGTTTCATCTTGCAATGCTAGCAGAAAAGGAGTTGCAGGGACGCCAATCCAGGAGCAGGGGCAATGCCAGCACCACCTTCATGCCCTGGGCATCTATGGGACAAGCAAGGACAGCACCTTCTTCTAACTTTTAACTGGCTACACTGCTTCCTTCAGCGACCTCACGACCAGCAACAACAACACCCTCCGCACGTGCCCCAGGCAGCAGCAAAGTGTTGCCCGCGCCTGCCAAGAGCTCCTCCTCTGTCGCTTCCACAGGGCGTACATCAACGGAGATTCGCTGCCACAAGTGCCAAGGTATTGGCCACGTCCAGAGGGAGTGCCCCAGCAAATGGGCATACATTGAAACTGAAGACGGTGGCTACATCAACGCTTCCGTTGTCAAGGAAGATATCGACGACACTGAAGCCAACAATGATGATGAAGACATTGAGGGCGCCACCTTTGGTTCTGAGGAAACTGCTGCATAGCAGTCCATTATGGTCCAGTGCATTCTTAGTGCATAGATGGAGCAAGCTGAGCAGCAGCTGCGCCACAAGTTGTTCCAGATTTTCTTCGTTATCAACAAACGACGAGCGCGCGTGATTATTGATTCCGGCAGCTGCAATAATTTGGTGAGTACTGATTTGGTCAAGAAGCTTGGCTTGACCACACGGCCACATCCACATCCTTATCATATTCAGTGGTTGAATGATGCCGGCAAAGCTAAGGTAACACAAACAGTTTGGGTTCATTTTTCCATTGGTTCTTATGTTGATTTCACCGATTGTGATGTGGTACCTATGCAAGCTTGCTCTCTTTTATTGGGTAGTCCATGGGAATATGACACTGATGCACTTCCCCATGGAAGAAGTAATAAATATACCTTGATGCATAAGGGAAAGAAAATTACGCTTCTACCTTTGACCCCTGCTGAAATTATTAAGTTTGATAGAGAGAGGCTTGCTATAGATAGCAAAACTGTTGAAACTAAATCTGAAATTCAGCATGTCACAAACCAAATAAAATTGAGGAATCCTATCTTGCTTGCTACAAAATGCGACCTTGCCGAAATTCATGATGCTGCTGCATGCTATGTTTTCATATGCAAAGATGCTTTGTTTTCTTTGGAAGATATGCACCATACTTTGCCTCATGCGGTCACTAATCTTTTGCAGGAGTATGCGGATGTTTTCCCCGCTGAAATACCTCCAGGGTTGCCACCTATTCGAGGGATTGAGCACTAAATTGATTTGATACCTAGAGCGAGTTTGCCAAACCGAGCTGCTTATAGGACCAATACGGAGGAGACTAAGGAAATTCAGCGCCAAGTCCAAGATCTTTTGGACTGCGGGTATGTACGTGAAAGCCTTAGCCCTTGTGCGGTTTGTAGGACCGAGACGTGCGACTAGAGGGGGGGGGGTGAATAGGAGCACTCGAAATCACAAAATCACAAACCCCCAAGTGGAAACCGAAACTAAGCACTGTCCACTGAACAGATATGTGCCTTGCAACGCAAGGGTGCCGTCCACTGTGAGGATACGCACCAATGCAAGAAAGCTCTAAATCCAAACAAGAACGACAGCGGAGCAACGGATTTGGCAATAACCGCCACAAGACACTCACCGCACTGAGGTGCGTCTCACTGACTCACAGTAAGCAAAGAGAATGGTCTTAAGGGAGGAATGCGAAAATCCGTAGCAAAATCACAGCGGAAAAACCAAACTGGGAAGAACACAGCAGCTCCTTGGCAGGACCGGACTGTCCGGTGGCCAACACCGGATTGCCCGGTGGGATCGGACTATCCGGTGCCTGATGCCGGATTGTCCGGTGTCACGTCCTGGACAGTGCCTCACGCCGGACTGTCCGGTGGGTGCTGCCGGACTATTCGGTGGAACCGGACAGTCCGGTGGCCTCTGCTGGATGGTCCGGTAGGGTCGCAGAAAAGATGTTTTCAAACCCTAACTTGATCAAACCTTGTCCAAACTTCACAAAATTTTGCATAGGTTATCTGGACCCTATTTCAAGGCTATTCCCAAAAGATCAACTCAAGGTAACTGCGGAATCAGCGGGAATTTCAGATCTTGTGAAATGGCCATCCTTGGGCAAGAAAGGGGAAAACACAAAAGAGGCTTGCTCATGGCAATCCAGCAGGATTGAGATGAACTAAGTCATGATCTCCACGTCCTAGCAAGTCCAGAACATCAGCAAGGAGAGGGATTCAAGCTTGCCCAACAAAAACACCCAAAAAGCAAGGATTGAACCCAAAAACCAAAGAGAGAGGGGGAGGAGAAGAACACAAGGTTGTCGCACGAATTTGCTTCGATTAAGTGCCCAAGATGGGTCTAAAGATTCAGCATACAAGCAGAAATTCATCCCAAGCAACCACCCTCACCTTCCCTCAAGATTAGGAGGCTAAATCCTACTTTAACCTCCCTAACAATGGAGCTCAAAGCTTAAGGACGAAAATCACCAAGTGAAGACTAATCCTAGCAGCCAAGAGAGGCTCTAATGACCTGCCTTAGACCTATTTATACCCGAGTGCTATTTAGACAGTTTTGCACTTAGGTCCCTACAGCTTGACAAACCCTAAGGACTCAAATGAAAGATTACAGGATATTTTGGGACGGACGACCACGATGAAGTCTTAATCTTCATAAGTTCCACGCAATCCTTGGATGCTCTCCACATGGCCAGTAGTCTAATCCGCGATCTGCCCCTGGTTTTGAAGTCAGAAACTGGGAAACTTTAGGAAGTCTCCGCCTGGGCCAGATTTGGCCCATCTTCTCTATGTTGGTGAGTCGTGGCCCAACTCACCAAGGCTTGGGTAGCTTGGGTGACGGTTTTGAGCCGAAGCCGCCAAGGCCTCCCTCGCACGCCTTCGCGCCACACATTCAGGTTGGAGCACCGCGGTGGCGCCCGGCATCTCCTGTCCGTCGGGGCAGCCTCGCAGTCCTTCGGAGGACTTACTCCTACCGTCGCCGTGCCGCTCCTCTGTATACCGAACTCCCATGGCCGACAGACGTCGAGCGTGCCTCCAGTCCTTCGGAAGACTTCCCTCTACCTCCAGTCCATCGAACGGCCTCCTGTCCATCGGAGGTCTTGTGCCCAAGTCCTTCTGGGTCTTGCTACTGTTGACAATCACTCATCACTCCAGAGGCAATGGAGCCGGTCCATTGGCTCTCAATCTCCCCCTTGATGAGTGCATTGTCAACACCTTCAACCTGTAGCCTGAAATAGAACAAAGACAAAAGAAAAAAACGTAAAACCGAAAAGAAAGATGAAAAAGAAGAAGTTGCTCAAGATGCCGAAAGACCAAATACTGGCAGAAAAAGGGCAAATTGAGACAACAAAAACAAGGTCAAAGATCGACCCCCTAAGACAAGGGAAACCGCTCAACGCAGTCAATCAAACTAAAGCATGACCCCTCAAGAAAGAGGAAAATTGGCTCAACACAGTCATGCTAGTGGCAAAACATCGGCTCCTCCAGAAAGAGGCAAAAGGCTCAACGCACCGATGCAAGAGCATGCTAAAAGCTCAAACTTTCCCTCAACTAGATCTCTACAGAGTCCTCCCCCTTGGTCCAACATCTCTCTCTCCTCAAGGGTCAACATCTCTCCCCCTTGTTGACAATGGACACATCAATGGTTCATAGAACTCAACTCCCCCTGAAATGGACAACTCCCCCTCAAAATATGCCATGAAATGCAGGAAGTGTACCATGAAGAGCTCAGCAGGGATGAAAAGCTAGTAAATACAAGTTCTAGCATACAGAGCAAGTGAGGGCAAGGTAGCATGCAAACAAGCTCAATTGAATCTATCTTATACAAATCAGGAGCATGTTTTACAGGGTTGTTGAAAAGAAAGCATCACCAACATGAATAGCATCTAGCAAGATAGGCATGAACAGCAAGATGCTAGCAAAACATACAAGGTGTGCTACTCTCAACCAAGGCATCTACAACCGGCCATAAGCAGTTTAGAGACTTGCAGATTTCAGATTTAGCAATTTCAAGCAAAACAGATCATGTGCCAGGGGTTATTCACTTGTCATTGCCACTTCTTACCAACCAATGCCAAGCCTAGGTTCAGAAAATCATCAGAAGCTTAAGACAAGGTTTTGGTCATAGATAGCCTAGTCCAAGTTCAAGCCAAAGTGCAAAGGCAAGCTATCTCAAACTAGATCAGTGTGACAAGTGAACCCTCCTGGATCTTTTCAATTTAGCTCATAGTACACCACTTGTAAGCCACATTCATTTAGATTTTAGATTTGAACAAGGTGCCATAAATGCTTAGGCATCAGTGTAACACAGGCATACGACTTGCATATCCAAGCATGAAAAGATAGCATAACATTCAACATTCCTACACATGCTAGGTTGCC
The DNA here is from genome assembly GCA_030272315.1 of Paspalum vaginatum. NCBI lineage: Eukaryota > Viridiplantae > Streptophyta > Magnoliopsida > Poales > Poaceae > Paspalum > Paspalum vaginatum. The sequence goes on from CM059016.1 coordinate 23,136,123, forward strand.
AAGTCAAGTGGTGATCATGGTTTTTGATTTTGAAGAACCAAAAATGACTGAGCTCACAAAAGATATTAGACAGATTCAAGGAGCTTAGCCAACCATGATCATGCAAGCAACTGTACAATCTAGCACAAGCAAGTACTAACTTGTCATACCAGAAGAGCTCTAGTGCTAGTGAAAGTGAAAATGCATATGTTACAATGCAATGCATGGTATGAGACAAAATGCAAGAGAAGCAAAGAAAGAAAAAGAAAGAAAAAGCAAAGCAAAACCTAAACTATACCAAAGTTACCCCAACCTAAAAGGGGCAACAAACACCAAGCTCCCCACGCAAGTGAGCAAAAATGCTCAGGTCTAAGGGCTTGGTGAAGATATCGGCCAACTGGTTCTCAGTCTCTACATGGATCAAGTCTATATCTCCCTTCTCATAGTGATCTCGCAAGAAGTGAAACCTCACGTCTATGTGTTTGGTTCTGGAGTGCAGGATGGGGTTCTTAGCTACAGAAATAGCAAAAGTGGAGTCTACTAGGAGAGGGATCTTCCTAAAACTGAGACCAAAGTCGCTCAAGGTGGACTTCATCCAAAGTAGCTGGGAGCAGCAACTAGCAGCAGCAATGTATTCGGCTTCTGTGGTGGAAGTGGCTACGCTAGATTGCTTGCGTGAGGACCAAGAGACAAGAGAAGAACCGAGAAACTGGCAGGTGCCGGAAGTAGACTTGCGCTCCAGCCGACAACCCGCAAAGTCAGCATCCGAATACCCTCTAAGAGAGAGCAACGAAGTTGAAGAGAACCAAAGTCCAAGCTCAGGAGTGTATTTCAGGTACCTGAAGATGCGCTTCACCGCTTGACGATGTGATAGCCTTGGTTAGGCCTGAAAACTCGTACAGAGGCAGACCGTGAACTGAATGTCTAGCCTGGTCGCCGTCAAGTACAGAAGTGAGCCGATCATCCCTCGGTACTCTCTTTGGTCCACCACCTCCCCTTCTTCATCAGCATCAAGAGCCGTCTGTGTTGACATGGGAGTCGCCATAGGATTGAGATCTCCCTTGTCAAACTTCCTCAGAATGTCCTTCGTGTACTTGGCTTGATGGACGAAGGTTCCTTCTGGGCCTTGCTTGATCTGAAGCCCGAGAAAGAACTGAAGCTCACCCATGAGACTCATCTCGAATTCACTGCACATCTGTTCAGCAAACTTAGACACCAAAGCGTGAGATGAACCACCAAAGATAATGTCATCAACATATATCTGAACTAGAAGGGTGTCACCAACACGACTCAACAGAAACAAAGTCTTGTCTACTGAACCCATCACAAAACCAGACTTGAGCAGAAAGGCTTTCAACCTAGCATACCAAGCTCTTGGAGCTTGCTTCAGACCATACAGGGCTTTTCTCAACTTATACACCCGGTCTGGAAACTTGGCACTCTCAAAGCCAGGAGGTTGTCTCACATAAACCTCCTCCTCTATGTAACCGTTTAGAAAGGCTGACTTGACATCCATCTGCTGCAATTCGAAGCCTTTAGAGGCAGCAAAGGCAAGCAGAATCCTAATAGCCTCTAAACGAGCTACAGGAGCAAAGGTTTCCTCATAATCTATCACCTCCTTCTGACAGAAACCCTAGGCTACCAATCTCGCTTTGTTCCTCACAACCATCCCATCCTCACCCTGTTTGTTCTTGAAAACCCACTTGGTTCCTATTGGGTGGCAGTTTGGTGGAGGTTCAACTAAATCCCAGACATGGTTTCTCTCAAAGTTCTCCAACTCCTCATGCATGGCGTTCACCCAACTAGGATCAGATAATGCATGTGACACATCCCGGGGTTCGAAAGAAGCAACAAATGCGGAGTGATAGAAAAAGGCTGGAGAGTTAACCGAAGAGCGTGTGACACGCTGGTGTAGATCTCCAATCATCCTGTCCGGAGGGTGATCCCGCTGGACCTACCGAGATGGAACAATCTTGGAGGTCACCTCCCCTGCGTCCTTAGCGGGGCCAACCTCTGCTCGAGCTTGTGGTCGGGGCAGTGAGGAGGAAGCCGTAGGCAAGGGTCCTCCTTCATCTTCAAAGCTCGTAGCAGAGGGGGCAGGAGCTGCAGCCGCTGCAGTGGCTCCTGCATCACCAGCATCTACTTCGCCTTCCTCATCTTAAAAAATGGGAGCGCCTTCTTCATCATCACCTGAAAGCTCAAATGCAGGGGTTGTGCAAGGCATAGATTCATCAAAGGAAACTTCACAGGTCTCAACCACTTGTCTAGTATCAAGGATCCACACTCTATATGCCCTAAAGCTAGAGGCGTACCCAAGAAAAATACCATCCAAGCAGCGAGATTCAGATTTGTCCAAATGCCCCCCCTTTTTGAGCACAAAGCATCTGCAACCAAATGCACGCAGGTGCTTGATGCTAGGCTGCCTACCAAACCGTAGCTCGTACGAAGTCTTTCCCAATAAAGCCCGTAGAAAGATACGGTTGGCAATGTAACATGCCGTATTCATAGGCTCAGTCCAAAAGCGTCGCGGAGTCCTATGCTCATCAAGCATCATCCGCGCCATCTCTACAAGTGTGCGATTCTTTCATTCCACAACACCGTTCTGCGGTGGGGTATAAGGAGATGACAATTGGTGATCAAGACCAAGGTCACGACAAAAGGTTTCGAAACGAGAGTTACGAAATTCTCCGCCATTGTCGCTGCGGATAGCCCTCATGGCTTTATGACTCTCATTCCTTAACCTCAAGACCAGATCCCGAACAAAACCAAAAGCTTCATCTTTGAATTCCATGAAGAACACCCACGAATAGCGAGAAAAGTCATCCACAACCACAAGCACATACCACTTCCCACTGACCGACTGTACCCAAGCAGGACCAACCATGTCCATATGTTGCAGCTCACCCGAGTAAGTGGTCATCACCTGATTGACAAGTGCATGAGAAGCGGCAACAATCTTGCCATGACGACAGGGGTGGCATACTAAGTCCTTTTCTGCTTTCAAATTTGGCAATCCTTGGATCAGAGCCATCGAGCTCAACCTGACTAGCAGATCAAAACTCAAATGGCCAAGCCTCCTATGCCACTTCCAAATATTAGCAGAAGGACTAGCAACCAAACACCGAGGAGGGCCAGAAACAGATGCAAGGTCAACCTTAAAAACCTGCCCATAGGGCAAAATCCGACAAACAAGGTTTTCCTTAGCATCAAGCACACAAGAAGAACCCTCTTTAAAACGAACCTCAAACCCTTCCTTGAGAAGTTGTGAGACAAAAACCAAATTGAACCCCAAATTTCTCACCAAAGCAACTTCTCTCAGGGAAAGCTTGCTAGAAGAGCAACAGAACCAACACCCAACACTTTACCTTGACCATTATCCCCGATTGTGATGTACTCCTTGGTGCTCATGGGGTTGAGGCTGGAGAACCATCTGCGGTGCCCTGTCATGTGCCTAGAGCAACCAGAGTCCATGATCCATATGTCCTCCAGGCCTCAATCCTGCAAAATCAAGGAAAGCAAGAGTGAGCAAATGGTCCGGCACTGGGGTTAGTGTAACTGCTGAACCAGTGCCGAGCCATCTGCTCAAAAGTGGGGTAAACACAGTCAAAGTAAGCATCACGTCTACCTGGGTACCCACGACCTCTAAAGCGTGAGCTCTCAAACCCTCTACCTCCAAAGCCTCGGTCAAAAGATCCATGGCCGCGCTGAAAATGACTAGGAGCTCGACCTGGAAAGCGTCTCTCTCCACTAGGAACACGGGCCTGAAAGCTGCCTCCTCTCTCACCAGCAAAGCGGTCTCTCATCTCACCGCGACGGGGAGGATCCTGCCCACCACCCTGGTAGAACTGATCCTGGTTCCCCCAGGCTCTCTCCTGTCTCTCAACTCGCTTCCTCTTGAAGCAAAACTCCTCCAAGTGGCCATTCCGCTGGCAAAAATCACAGTGGTAGACAGGCCTCTTGGGAGTGGGTTTAGGCTGAGCCTTGAGTGGAACAGGCTGCTAGACTCTCACCTTGCTCACTAGAGGCTTGAGGATCTCAGTCACTACTCTGTCCAGCTTAGCCTGTGAGGGCTTGGGTGTCCAGAACTGCTTCTTTGGGGTAGCCTTAAGAGGCTCATGGTAAACCCCATCAACAGTACGGCTAGGCTGAGGAGAGGCAGTCTTAAGCTTAATTGGGGAACTCTTCTTCTCACCCGAAGTACTGCTCTCTCCTAACCCAAGTCCACTCATATCACCCTCAGCTCTCTTGGTGCTCTCCAAGATCATCCTAAGTTGGGGCTCTCTAGCATACATCCAACTGAGCACCTCTCTCAACCGGTTGTTCTCATCAACCAAAGTCTGTTTCTCCTCTCTCAGATCCTTCAGAACTAAAGTCTGGTCAGCACAAGTAGGGCAGTCTAGAGAGGGAATAGAGAAAGCAGACTTCTCTAACTTCTTAATGGTGGCATCCCCATCCACCAACATCATCCTCAAAGTGAGACAATTCTCACAAGTGTCAGGGGATGCTAAAAGCATCTCAAGGTCAGCTCTCAACTGCACAAGCTCACTCTCCAAGGTAGGACAGACCATGCACACACCCAAAAGCGTGGGTCTAGCCCTAAGCTCCTCCAACTCCTTGAGTTGTCCCTCACACTTCACTTTCAGCTCAGCTATGTCAACAGCTAGGTGGGGGCACATCTCACACTCAGTCACATCACTCAAAATAGGCTCATCCAGTTTAGACTAGAGCTTGCCTAACTCTACCTTCACCCTATCCATCTCCTCTACCTGATGAGCATACTTGCTCTTCTGCTCACAGAGATCTCTCATCAAAGTCTCACAGGTAGGACACTCTGTCTCACTGGGCTGGGCTGACACACTCTCCAGCCTCTCTATCTCAGCTAAAGCATCAGCCAACTTGGCTTTCTGCTTCTGCAGCTTCTTGGCTGCCTTCTCCAATAACCTATCCTGGGCTTTCAACTCACGACTATTTGACTCCAACATCTCAAGAATTTTAGCTTGCTCAGGAGTTACCTCTTCATCGGAGGAGTCGTTGTCGTTGCCCTTGTCGTCCTTGTCCTCAAGCGCCATGGAGCAAAAGGATCTCCGGTGCATCTTGTGCTTGCGCTTGGACTTGGTGGAGATGAAGCAGAGTCTAGCTGGACCGCCTTGGTCCCTCCTCTTGTCCCGCTTGGTGACGATCTCCTCATCGCTTGAGCTTGACGAAGACGAGGAGGAGGAAGACGATCCGCCACACAGACCACCAAGCTCGGCGAAGAAGGCATTGTCTCGCTTCCGGTTGTCCTTCTGGTAGTTCTTGAAAGCCTTTCGGAAGTTCTTGATCTTGCCGGAGCGATACTTGGTGTGGTCACGCTTGCTGGAGTGGTACTTGTTGGAGTCGCGGGAGTGACTCTTGCCCTTCTTGTAGCAGTCATTCTGCTTGTTTGGGCATTCGGCAATGAAGTGGCCGACCTCTCCACACTCGAAGCACTTGGGCCTCTCGCCCATCTTCTTGCTCATCCGGTTGTCATAGGCACACTGAAAGCGGCTAGACACCAAACAAAGCTCATCATCCCCAAGTGACGCCAACTGCTCCTCTATAACAGACATAAGAGCAGAAAATGAAAAGTTGTGAAGGTGGGGATTAGAAATGGCCTCACTGGAGGGAGAAGCCAAGGACAGGCTCTTGGAGCCAGTACAAGCGAGAGAATCTCTCAACTTGTAATCCACCTCTGTGGCCTTGAGCTTGCTGTAGAGAGTCTCCACTCCAATTGTGTCATAGGCCTCAGACTCGATGATCGAGTTAACCTTGATCTCCCATACCTTCCTGTCCAACGCATACAGCAACTTGACAGCCTGCTGATGGTCGGTGTATGGGATCCTCTCAGGGTTGGAGTTAACGCGCAACTTGTTGATGATCGATTGAAAATGACCAAACAAGTCATCGATGGACTCACCAGGCTTCTGAACGAAATTTTCATACTCGCGCCTGTAAGTCTCAACGAGATGCCCCTTGATGGTAGCAGTGCCCTCATGGTGTGCACTCAGCAGGGACCAGATCTGACGGGCAGTCTCAAGGTGGCTCACTTTCTCATAATCAACTGGACCAAGTCCTGAGAAGAGAAAGTTAATAGCTTTGGCGTTCGCCTCATGCTGAGCCACAATCACTGGAGTGGTGCGCTGGGCAACTGGAAGCACCATAAATTTCGCACTCTGAGTAGAATCCCATATATCCTTGCCCTGGCTAAGCAAGAAAGCTCTCATCCTACCCTTCTAGAAGGAGTAGCCATCGGAACTAAGGACCAGAATCTTCCTAGAGTGAGTCATAGTCGCTACTAGTTTCTCACCGGTAAAGGTATGAAGAAACCTAACCGGCTCTGATACCAATTGTAGGACCGAGACGTGCGACTAGACGGGGAGGGGGGGTGAATAGGAGCACTCGAAATCACAAAATCACAAACCCCCCAAGTGGAAACCGAAACTAAGCACCGTCCACTGAACAGATACGTGCCTAGCAGCGCAAGGGTGCCGTCCACTATAAGGATACGCACCAATGCAAGAAAGCTCTAGATCCGAACAAGAATGACAGCGGAGCAACGGATTTGGCAATAACCGCCACAAGACACTCACCGCACCGAGGTGCGTCTCACTTACTGACAGTAAGCAAAGAGAATGGTCTTAAGGGAGGAATGCGAAAATCCATAGCAAAATCACAGTGGAAAAACCAAACTGGGAAGAACACAGCAGCTCCCTGGCAGGACCGAACTGTCCGGTGGCCAACACCGGATTGTCCGGTGGGACCGGACTATCCGATGCCTGACGCCGGACTGTCCGGTGTCACGTCCTGGACAGTGCCTCACGCCGAACTGTCCTGTGGGCACTGCCGGACTATCCGGTGGAACCGGACTGTCCGGTGGCCTCTGCCGGATGGTCCGGTAGGGTCGCAGAAAATATGTTTTCAAATCCTAACTTGATCAAACCTTGTCCAAACTTCACAAAATTTTGCACAGGTTATCTGGACCCTATTTCAAGGCTATTCCCAAAAGATCAACTCAAGGTAACCGCGGAATCAGGGGGAATTTCAGATCTTGTGAAATGGCCATCCTTGGGCAAGAAAGGGGAAAACACAAAAGAGGCTTGCTCGTGGCAATCCAGCAGGATTGAGATGAACTAAGTCATGATCTCCACGTCCTAGTAAGTCCAAAACATCAGCAAGGAGAAGGATTCAAGCTTGCCCAACAAAAACACCCAAAAAGCAAGGATTGAACCCACAAACCAAAGAGAGAGGGGGAGGAGTAGAACACAAGGTTGCTGCACGAATTTGCTTCGATTAAGTGCCCAAGATGGGTCTAAAGATTCAGCATACAAGCAGAAATTCGTCCCAAGCAACCACCCTCACCTTCCCTCAAGATTAGGAGGCTAAATCCTACTTTAACCTCCCTAACAATGGAGCTCAAAGCTTAAGGACGAAAATCACCAAGTGAAGACTAATCCTAGCATCCAAGAGAGGCTCTAATGACCTGCCTTAGACCTATTTATACCCGAGTGCTATTTAGACAGTTTTGCACTTAGGTCCCTACAGCTAGACAAACCCTAAGGACTCAAATGAAAGATTACAGGATATTTCGGGACGGACGACCACGATGAAGTCTTGATCTTCGTAAGTTCCATGCAATCCTTGGATGCTCTCCACGTGGCCAGTAGTCCAATCCGCGATCCGCCCCCGGTTTTGAAGTCAGAAACCGGGAAACTTTAGGAAGTCTTCGCCTGGGCCAGATTTGGCCCATCTTCTCTATCTTGGCGAGTCGTGGCCCAACTCACCAAGGCTTGGGTAGCTTGGGTGACGGTTTTGAGCCGAAGCCGCCAAAGCCTCCCTCGCACGCCTTTGCGCCATACATTCAGGTTGGAGCACCGCGGTGGCGCCCGGCATCTCCTGTCCATCGGGGCAGCCTCGCAGTCATTCGGAGGACTTACTCCTACCGTCGCCGTGCCGCTCCTTTGTATACCGAACTCCCATGGCCGACAGACGCCGAGCGTGCCTCCAGTCCTTCGAAGGACTTCCCTCTACCTCTAGTCCATCGGAGGTCTTGTGCCCAAGTCCTTCTGGATCTTGCTACCGTTGACAATCACTCATCACTCCAAAGGCAATGGAGCCGGTCCATTGGCTCTCACTTTTCCTGTTCTTTAAGAAAGATGGAAGTTGGCGCATGTGCGTAGATTGTAGAGCCATTAACAACATTACCATAAGGTACCGCCATCCTACTCCTAGACTGGACGACATGCTTGATGAGTTAAGTTGTTCTATAATTTTTTCGAAGGTTGACTTGCGTAGTGGATACCACCAAATAAGAATGAAATTGGGGGATGAATGGAAAACAACTTTTAAAACCAAGTTTGGGTTGTATGAGTGATTAGTTATGCCTTTTGGGTTAACTAATGCACCTAGCACCTTCATGCGTTTAATGAATGAGGTTTTGCGAGCTTTCATTGGAAAATTTGCGGTGGTATATTTTGATGATATATTGATTTACAGCAAGTCTTTGCATGAATATATGGACACCTACGTGCTGTTTTTGATGCTTTGCACGCTGCACTCTTATTTGGTAACATCGAGAAGTGCACCTTTTGCACTAATGGAGTCTCTTTTCTTGGCTATGTTGTGACACCGCAGGGAATTGAGGTGGATGAAGCCAAGGTGCAAGCTATTAGAAGTTGGCCTACGCCCATGACGGTCTCACAAGTGCGAAGCTTCCATGGACTTGCTGGATTCTACCATCGCTTTGTGCCAAATTTCAGCACCATCGCTGCCCCATTAAATGAGTTGACAAAGAAGGGAGTAGCATTCCATTGGGGTAAGTCACACAGGAGGATTCCTTTAATCTTTTGAAGGACAAGCTTACTCATGCTCCATTTCTGCAACTTCCTGATTTTGGTAAGACCTTTGAGCTTGAATGTGATGCTAGTGGGGTAGGCAATGGTGGTGTTTTGATGCAAGAAAATAAACCCGTTGCTTACTTTAGCGAAAAATTGAGTGGTCTTGTTTTTAATTATTCCACGTATGATAAAGAATTGTATGCTCTTGTTCGATCTTTAGAAATGTGACAACATTATCTATGGCCCAAAGAATTTGTAATTCATTCCGACCATGAATCGCTAAAACATATTAGAAGCCAAGTGAAACTGAACCGTAGACATGCTAAGTGGGTTGAATTTATTGAATCTTTTCCTTATGTTATTAAGCACAAGAAAGGGAAGGATAATGTGATTGTTGATGCCTTGTCTAGGAGATATGTGATGTTGTCCCAACTTGATTGCCGTATTTTTGGATTGGAATTGATTAAAGAACAATATGTTAATGATGAAGATTTTAAAGATGTCATGTTGCAGTGCAAATAGGGAAGAACATGGGACAAATATGTCATAAATGATGGATTTGTGTTTAGAGCTAACCACCTATGCATTCCAGTTGGATCCGTATGCCTTCTTTTGTTACAGGAGGCTCATGGAGGCGGATTGATGGGTCATTTTGGTGCCAAAAAAACGGAAGCTGTGTTGTCCACGCACTTCTTTTGGCCAAAGATGAGGCGAGATGTTGAGAGGTTCGTATCCCGCTGCACTACATGTCAAAAGGCTAAGTCACGATTGAATCCACTTGGTTTATATATGCCTCTTCCCGTTCCTAGAACCCCATGGGGAGATATATCTATGGACTTCGTTTTAGGATTGCCTAGGACAAAGAGGGGGAGGGATAGTATTTTTGTGGTGGTTGATAGATTTTCTAAGATGGCTCACTTTATTCCTTGTCATAAAAGCGATGATGCTATTAATATTGCTAACTTATTCTTTCAAGAAATCATTCGCTTGCATGGTATGCCTTCTACTATTGTTTCAGATCGTGATGCCAAATTTTTGAGCCACTTTTGGAGAACGCTATGAAATAAATTAGGGACAAAGTTGCTGTTTTCTACAACCTGTCATCCTTAAACCGATGGTCAAACCGAGGTTGTGAATTGAACTTTATCTACCATGTTGAGGGCTGTTTTGAAGAAAAATTTGAAGATGTGGGAAGAGTGTTTGCCACATGTTGAGTTTGCATATAATAGGGCGGTGCACTCCACCACCAAGGTAAGTCCTTTCCAGGTAGTGTATGGTTTCAGCCCCCGTGCTCCTATTGATCTTTTTACCTTTACCTACTACTTGAGAGGGTTCATGATGATGCTAAGAAGCATGCTGAATTTATTCTGAAATTGCATGAAAGTACTAAAGAAAATATTGAAAGGATGAATGAAAGGTATACGGCTGCTGGTAGTAAAGGTAGAAAGGAAATAAAACTTGAACCGGGTGACTTAGTATGGTTGCACTTGAGAAAGGATCATTTTCCAGATTTGAGGAAGTCTAAATTGATGCCTAGAGCTGATGGTCCTTCCAAGATAATTGAGAAAATAAATGACAATGCATATAAGCTTGAGTTGCCTCCTGAGTTTGGGGTTAGTTCCACATTTAACATTGCAGATTTGAAGCCGTACTTGGGAGAAGAAGATGAGCTTGAGTCGAGGATGACTCCACTTCAAGAGGGGGAGGATGATGAGGACATCTTTCCTATTCATACACTTAATGATACTCCTCCAGAGGTGATGCAAGGACCTATCAAAAGAGCACGCGCACAGCAATTGGATCAACATGTAAGCTCGTTTATTTGTGCATGTGCATATACTTGTGACGATAGTATGCTACCTAATGTCTCTGTTGATTACATTGAACTTAGGAACTTTGGAGAGGAACATGAAGGCCTTGGGAACCAGCAAGGACGAGGGAGGAACCAAGAGGGGCGTCCAAGTCAAGTTGGAGGCCCAATTCATCTTGAAGTAGGCCACCTCAGCCTCCAGGGTAGTCTACACCAAAATCATCGCCCAGGCCACAAACGGACTCCGTTTTCAGTGATCCACATATGCCTAGAAATATAAAAACATAAGCTTTGCAATACCACCAGTTTCAGGTCTATTGGAGTTCAGAGTCAACGGCAAATCACGTTGGAAGTCGACGAACAGAATCTGTCCAGGGTGTTGCTCCACCCCTTTGGGCCATTGGGCCATGTATCATGTGAGAGTCTTTTGAGTTCGCATCTAGGAGTCCTTGGAAGACCCTAAGGTCTATAAAACCTTAGCTGCCGCCCAATTTAGGGTTTTGAGATTTGCTTAGATTACTCTGTCGTAGAACAATTTCGCCGTTTGTGAACACTCCGGTTTATGAGTCCCCATCTTTTTGAGTTTAATCATTCATTTGCAGGTTTAGTTGCAATCTTTCTTGTTCTTGCTTGTGTTCTCGATTCACTAGTAGGGTTTAACCTTTGTGGTGAGGTCAACCGGGCAGCACACGGTTGATAACCAGAGGACGCGTGGTGCTACAATTGCAGGGGCTTGATCATGCCGATCGGGGGCCGGATCATGAGTGTCTTTTGCCACCAAATCGACTTACCGTCCACCTGACGGAATATCGGGAACCCCCTAGTCCCCATCAAAAGTGGTCTTACCTTGGTCCTCTAGGTGAATCAGAATCTGGTGGTAGCCAGAGTAGCCATCGAGATTGCAGAAGAAGGAATGTTTGGCCAGTCTTTCTAATATCTCTTCAATGAAAGGAAGAGGAAAGTGATCCTTCTTGGTGGCGGTGTTGAGTTTTCGGTAATCGATGCCCATCCTCCAACCGGTGACCATTCTCTGTGGGATTACCTCATTATTTTGATCCTTGACGACTGTCATTCCTTTTTCTTTCATACAACTTGAACTGGACTGACCCATTCGCTGGTCACTCACAGGGTAGATGATGCCTACATGTAGTAATTTTAGTACCTCCTTCTTGACTACCTCTCTCATCGCGTTATTAAGTCGGCGTTGGGGTTCCCTTGTTGGTTTGTAATCAAGCTCCATAGGGGGTGCGATGAGTGCACAGGTTGGGACTGATTCCTTTCAAGTCCTGAAGCGAATATCCAAGCACGGTTCTGTACTTCTCTAGAACTGAAATTAATCTCCGTCTTTCACTCTCCCCCAGCTTGTCACTGATGATTACCGGTGTGTCCTCATTCCTGTGGAGGAAGGCATACTTCAGGCGAGGCATAGTTGCTTTAATTCTATTTTTGGAGCTTCGGGTCGTAGTGATTCACCTAGGTCTTTGAACTCACATGGCTCATCTACCGCACTGAAGTCACTAAGAGCCTCTTCCTCTAGGCTGCCATGACCCGTTTCCTCAAGTGAGAGGCTCATCACTTCTTCTAAAAGGCCAATCTCTGGCTTTGCTTTGGTTTTAGCATTGAGTGATCTATCAATGTTGACATTCATTTCCTCATTGCCAAGCTGAAGCTACAGTCTCCCTCAGTATACATCTGAACTGGTGAGGGCAGCGATTGGGATCCTAACCACAATCAACAGTGTGGATCCCTTGGGGATGTCAGAGATGTGAAAGTCCAATAACACCTTAGTATCCCGCAAGGTTGTTGGAATTACCTGCAGAACACCTTCGCACCTCCAATATCCCCTATTTGCCCATTACAGACGCACAGTGGATCTTGATAGTGGTTGTGTCAGCTAGTAGTAGTCATTGATGTGCTTAGGGATTATATTGACTCTTACCCTGGGGTCGTATCTAATATCTTGCGGTTGAAGCCTAGATACTTGGCCATGAATGACGGTGGGGTCTGGATAGAATTTGATTGTTTTTGTGTCCAGATGTCGTTCCTCTAGCCATTCCTAATTAATAGCTACAGAAAGCCAGAGCAGGTCCTCCTTCATTCTTTCCTTGTGATCTTGTAAGACATATGCTGGTTTGGAGGTCCTAGTGAAACGTCAGTCTACTTTAGGCAACCGAGAAGCATCGCCAAAGTCCATGAATATTCCATCCTCGAAAGAGAACGGAGGTGCCAATGGAGGAACCATCAGGGCTAAACTGACCCTCTCAGTCTACCAAGACGATGGTTCTAGGATTTCCTCGATTCGAGGGGGTAATAATGGAGATGGATGATCGGATTGGTCTTGTGCTTCATTGGTGTTGGGTTGAGATGGCTTTTGTGGATGTGGGGGTTGTTCTTCTAAAGTGCCAGGTCAGAGGCCTTCTCAAGAATTTTGTCAAGAAATTTTCTTCCCTCGGTAGCTATCAGATGTGAGAACGATCCTCTAGATGCTACGTCAAGGCAGAGGTCAGCACCAAGCGAGAGACCTCGGATGAAGTGTTGCATCAACATTGACTCCGCAATAGCCAAATCTGGTCCTGAGGAGACCAGCCGCGTGAAGCATGCCCAAGCTGCCGCTAAAGATTCTAGATCTTTTTGTCAAAAAGATAGAACTTCACAACGTAAGTCAACAATGTTGTTTGGCGGAAACAAATGAAGACAGAAGCCGGTTTTTAATGTCTCCCAACTCCCTTCTACCTTACCAACTATCTGCTTGCACCAGATTTTTGTCGGCCCCGTTAGTGAAAACGGGAAAAGCAACAATCGAAGTGTCTCACCAAGCATTCCTGTGATGACCAAACAGCTGCATAACTGCCCTAACTCCCAGAGGTGTGAGTAGGGACACTCTGATTCCAATCCCATGAATGATTGATCCCAAACCATGGCTAGCAAACTGGGACATAGCTGATAGCCCTCTGTGGTGATTGGTGTGGATGATGATGGAGGCTCCAAATAATCGCCCTTTGGAGCGTCGAGTTGAAAGATAGGCGTGGAATTCATATGGTGGTATGTGGTATTTGGTGGGGATATACATGGTGGTTTTGTGTGGTGTGAGTATGGACAGCCTAGGTTCTAATTGAATTAGCTACCGCTCCCTAGCAACGGTGCCAGAAAAGCTTGTTGGCATTTCTTAGCCTACTAAAATAAATCCGCAAGCGCACAGAAACATGTTGTAGCTTTTCACTCAAGAGTATTCATGGGTATCGAAATCCACGAGGAACGAGGAGTAACTCAACACAGAACAGATAGAACCAAACAGTAAAACTAGCAAATGTAATGATAAACGATAGAGCAGAGCAGGATCACTACTTTAGATATAACAACTTAACTTTACTAAACAAACTAGTCATCTGCTTAACAGGTTTACTTAAACACCGAGGCTGTAGAACCAATTCCGGGCACCAGAGTGTTGATAACCCAGATGAGAAAGGCGAGCACTACAGGACTCGGCTATGCGTCGATGACAACTTATCCGAACGACGGGGTTGGACTACACAGGACACAAACCCCTGTCACCAGGTGGGACTACCAACCAAAGCTACATGGGACAAGACACCTTCTAGGGTAAACTCTAGTCTAGACACCACGTCTACACGGATGAGTTTAATACAAAACTGGTTTGAGGCTAGGGAAGTAATCACAATTGTATAGTTAAACTAAACAGAGCGCACCGGGCACCTGTAAATTACTAAGTAGAGACTGAGTATGTAAATAAAGTAAATATGAAATAAATAAAGAAGGGAGCAAGAAACTTTACTCAATCCTAGAAATAGAGTAATAATTCCTCTGAGATTAAGAGCTCAGAAGTAGAATGCCAAAGATAATTCCAACTCCTTCACTCTACACCTCACTACTCTCTCTTGAGACGTAGGTGGCTCTCTTTACAATGCAAAGGGTGGCTTCACTACTATACTCTACACACAACTACACAACCACACTATTCTTCAGTTGATCCACCACACTCTACAAGTGACCTCTGGGGGTATTTATAGCTTGGTGGCTGAGGGGGAGGGGTACTTGTAGGTGTGCTAGGTCGGTAGTTGGGGTAGGTTGGTGGCTGGGCAGCCATAGCACATGCCTAGGCGGCCATACCCATGGTCGGGCAGCCATAGGATCCATCGACTTAGTGCATCCGATGGTTGATCTTGACTCCTCAAGGTGGTTGGCAGTTACTTCAGTAGTTGTACGTGTAAAATGGTTAAAACACATGGCCGGGCAGCCATACCCATGGCTGGGCGGCCACGTGTTCCTTCTGGATTGGCTGCATTGTTGATCTCTCGGATTGTGATCCATGTGTGATGGCCTTCCGTCCGTTGGATTCATGGATTCATGGTTGCATGGTTGGATTTGACTTGATTTGTGTTTGTTTGCATGTAGGATGAAGGACATGTAATCTTGGCTCCGTGGCATGGCTGGTCAGCCGTCACATTTGGGCTAGGAGAGACCCTAGGCCTACTGGTTCTTGGGCTTGGCTAGGCTGCCATGTTGTATGGCTGGGCGGCCATGGGGGATGGTTAGCCGGCCACCCTTTTTGGGCCACAAGGCTGCCGAGGCTTCTGCCCATCTTGTGAAGCGGGCCGGCCATTCATTTTTTGCCGTTTGCTTCTCCATTGCTGCTTTGCCTTTGTTTTGTTCATTCCTTGATTAATTTGGATGTGACAAGCTCCTGCATACAACTTTCATGCACAACTCGACGAACCAATTAGTGATACATGAAAACTTGATAAATTATGCCCTCAATCATGAAATGTTGGTGGTCGAAATGGGTTTTATCGACCGCCAACACTATACATCGGAAGGTATTGTAAAAGAATAGGCATTGGACCTTGCCGAATAGTTTTGACTGACTATGATACATCAAACCTTCTCTAAATCCTAACTAAACACTAATTTCAGAGTGAAGGAACCACCCGCAGGCCACCTCCTAGCGAGGGAGAGATCGTAAGTTACATGTGAAAGGTACATATTGGAGTGGGAGGAGTGCCCCTCTACTTATAGGAGTGAGATGGTTGGTGGGGCAGCTAAGTCAATTGGCTGGGCGGCCATGTGGATGTTTGGCCGGCCATCACAAAGGCCATACAGCCAATTCCTATGGCTATCTGGCCATCCTTTGTGGGCAAGAGACCCTCCGATGGACTTCCTTAATCAATCAATGCTTGGGATGCCCTCTAGAAGTCGGTTTCCGTTAATGCACATGTTGAACATATCTAAGCAACCAACGTGGTGGCTGTGCAGGCCAAGTAATGCATCGGGCGGCCATATGAGGTGGGCGACTGGCCAAGTCCATAGCCGACCGGCCATGTTTTCTAGTCTATGCCTCTTTCTTGGACTATGTGATGGCCTTCCGATGTCGGATATGACTTGGGCTTGTTCCCCCATGTGTATTTGGGACCATGGTGACTTCCTTGGATAAATAAGATAAAGGAAGAGGCATTTTGGAAGAGTGCATGGCTGGTTGGCCATGCCTTTGGCCACCCGGCCATCTCCCTCTTGCACCCAACGTTGTCATATCTTGCGACGGCCATAACATATGCGTCTGGACTCCAAATTGGGTGAACGAAAATTCCATTTTGATTATCTCGATGAGCTCTTTTCAATGGTTGGTCCTTAGTGCAATTTGAGATACTCCATAGTGATGTTACTTTCAATTCATTTTCAAGCCCATTTGTGCGCAAATTCTCTCTTGCTCCAAATGATATAATTATGTGTGGAATTTGAACATCTCCCTGCAAGATACCGAAAACTACCAAAATTCATGGAATTGGTTAGTTCAGTGCAAATAATGCATAGACTTTGGCTTACACCCAATTTATTCATTGGGTAATTGGTGGGCGAAATCAGGAAATAATGACCTCCAACACGTCCCAAAGCTTGAACATTTGCTCATCCTTGAGCAAAGCTAAGACTTAGGCTCAATGGATTAGGAGTTGCATCAATGTCTATATCCTGCAAGTATTAAGTGTACAACCCAACATTCCACCTTTATGGCTAAACAAACTAGCATAAGTGTACCCTAACATTTTTATCCATACCTATGGGGCTTCTAGCTTCTCTTACCATGTATTTGGTAGCTGAGAGATGGAGCAATCTCATGAGAGTGCCACTGAACTCTATCTCCTTTTTGGTTTCATGATCGGAGGGTTTTGAAAATTTTTGAAATCAAAGTACTAAGTTCCTCAAATGGAACCCTCATCACTCAAGTGGTTTTAGATTCCTCACCAGGCCACGAGCCAAACTTTTCCCTATCAACTAAAGGCTTATGTGGAGCTCAAGGTAGGGATAAAGTTAGCTTACTAAGTTATGTATTTTGTTGAGTCAAAGATGGGTCCAAGTGAAGTCTGTGGTACCTCTCCTTCTAATCAAAGGAGAATTGATTTGTTTTGTGGATAGATATGGTCTATGGATGAAATTCTCATTATTTGATGACTCCCCTCTTGAAACTTTGAAACAATGGAGTACATAGAGCTATCATTTTCTTCTCTCTTCCTTTTCTCCTCACTTTTTTCTTCCTTTTTCTTCTTTATCACTTTTTTCTCTGTTTTTTTGATAGCTCCATGCCTCCTTCATGTATATGAATGTTATAGGATGTTTTTGGAATATGATTGGAGTGTTCATTTGTAAGACCATCTTTGTGGATGGGTATGTGGATGATGGATATGATTTTAGAATGGTGGAGAAATGTCTGGAGTGGATGGATGCTTGAATCTAGTGTAGATTTCAGCATGACCTGACATAGAAAGGCTAGCAAGTGAAGGTGGATGTGAGGGGTTTTGATTGGGACTTTAAGTTCCACTACTTCATAGGAACTCAAAATTTGACAGAAACTCAACACAACAAAAGGTAGTATATATATAGTGGTTTCATTATGTAAAGCATTTGGCTCTGGAAAGGTATTCAAACCACTAAGGAACTTTCTCATTTTATTTTTCAAAAGGAAAACTTTGAGGGTTCACCTTACTATGATCAAGATGGGTTAAGCTCAAACTTTGAATATATCACATTTCACAACAACTTAGGCTTGTTTTGAAAGCATTTGCTCCCACAGGGTTAAGGATTAAAGGAAGAATCACAACTTGTGCCAATAAGTCCAAATTTTAGAAGAGTGTCAAGTTGTATACGAAATACTTAGAAGAAATTAACAGAGCAACTATTCATCATTTCTTTTAAGCAAGGGAATAAACAAAATTCTAGCATTATAGCTGGGAGATAGTTCATTCATGGTAAAAAGAAAATCTTTTTTTTTGAATTGTGCGGGTTTTTACAAGTTTTCTTTTGTTTGGGGTAACAAGAACGAAATATTTTTTGGGTCATCGCGATTTTCAAGATTAAAATATGGAAGTGATATACTGATCATTCAGGGTACTCACATGGTGATCTCCCCCCAAGATTACTTCCAAGTGATTGCCAAATACTAAACTTCAATATTATTTGGCATTGCCTCCCCCAAGCTTGCTTGTTTCTAGGGTGACTACGATGCTACTTTTGTTGCTCACCTATATGTTAGGCAAATTCCTTATCTCTCTACTCTTGTTTTGCTTCCTTTCAAAATGTATGTTTGAGGCTTTCTGTCATATCTCTGATGCTGCTATTTGGACCGCTTTCTTAGTGCCGGAGCTTTGATTTGTAGACAAATTTGGTCTGGTGATACTACTTCCTTTGGTGAATGTCTCCTGTATTGATGTTGGATCTCCCACTCCAACATCATGTGTTTATCTTTAACTGACATTCTTCCTAGGTGATACAAGCGCGATCGCGGTGTTGTGTCCTTTTCGCATGAAATGGAAGAGCACCCTTGTTGGTCTTGTAGGCCCCTCTATGGGTTTAGGCCAATCTTCCATGCTTATAGGACAAGTGGCAAGGTACATCTGGAGAAGCACCTTTGCTGCTGCTATTGGCATATCACAGGCTGTTGAGGTTTGGGATTCTGCTTCGTAGAGCTTTGGTCCTTCCGAGGAAATATGTAGGTAGCTTCTTTATTTCCAAACAGATTGAGTGGAATAATGGAGGTAGATGTTTATTGGAGTTAACTCCTGAGTCAGTCCTTGAAGTTTGCCATCACTCTTCAGTTGATGGGAGTTTGTTGGAGTCAATTCCTCAGCCTGTCCTTGGAGTTTGCCATCAATCTTCAGTTCATGGACGTTCGCATCCAACAGTTAGAGTAGATCAACATGACCTCTAGTAAATCACCTTGTCTAGTAGATCCAATTAGATCTAGATTAGATGTTGGTTAATTCCCTTTGATTAGATGTTCTAGTTATGTTATAATTACTTATCTTCTAACATGACTTAGATTAGAGATTGATTAGAGGTAGTTTAGAGATAGATTAGATATCCTCTTTAAGTCTAGTTTACCTTAAGCTTGAGTTAGTTAATTCTCTATTAGTCATTTTCACGGATTGACAAATTGATCATACTCATCTTTGGAAAAAGCTACACCGATACTATCGCTTGCAGTGTAAGGTTTGACGTGCTTAAGTGCCGTCAACAAGCTTTTCTAGCGCCGTTGTTAGGGAAACGATTAATTGAGTTCAAACTAGTTTGAGCTTATGTAAAAAAATTGTAAATAATGACTTGTTCATATATGTTCTTGTGTATAGTTTATTTTTGGTTCAGTTCTTTGATTATTTGTGTATCTATTTTGTTTATACTCTTATTTTCTGATCATCAATTGTAAATATGATTCCCTTCGTCAAGATCATGTGAATTTGTTCATATGAATTCTTTCTTTCTTTCTTTCTTATAAATATATCTCTCTCTTGTATATATATTTCTTTTGCTAACATTAGCAGGTGTAATGGACCACGGTCCAATAAAAAAAAGCTTTCCAAACTAGCTATTTAATGTAGGTGCTAACGCTGTTAGTGGTCCATCATCTATTATTGTGTTTTTCTACAGCTATCATGAAGAAGTAATCATGACGATAAAGGTACGTCTGTTGTGTTAATTAAGTTTTAAGACTAATGTTTTTGGAAGCTTTATTGTTCTAAGCTACATATATTGGAGGCAAAAGAATAAAAAGAAGATTAGTTGAGAAGGTTCTAGAGGGTAAGGATTGTCTGAGTATAAGGAAGATGAAGATTAGGAAGGTTCATCACAAGACCAATCCATGCTCCAACCTAATCTCAAAGTATTCTCGGAATTTAGGACAGCAGCACCTTGTGAGGCCAATTAGAAGACCTTAACAATGTCAAATGAAGAATGTCTGAATACCAAAGTTGTAGATATCTTCGAGCTCCACAATTTAGAGTCTGAGTTTGCTTTGTTTGGACTTCATATGAGGAAGGTATGGTTGAAATACTAAAGATACAGAATAAGGAAAATTGAATTTCCGGAAAGACAAGAAGCATTCCTCTTCTACATTAATGGTGCTTGCAATCATGGTATTCCAAGAAAAAAGACGAAGCTATCGTGGATTCAATAATGAGATTTGAAGTTCACTCTAGGATTCAGATAATTCTTATTTGAATCATAAGTATAATTGAAGAATGCCTGAGTTTGATTAGAGACATTTTATAATGATCATTAATGTGTTGTTTGGTTGATTGTTATCCTCCTATCCCTTCTTGTAATTTGTTTTTTGTTTTTTTTTGAAACCTTTATTTGTGTGATAGCCTTGTGTATATAAAAATTTGAGAGCCAAGATTTGTGCAAAAGTAGAGGTGGTTAACCACTTCTTATCGCCCAAAGTGGTTCAACCCAGGTTTGTTTTATGTGCAAATTGCTTCTGAAATTTTAAACATAAACTTGTGCATGTTTTCCATGACATATTGTATATGTACAACATTATCTTTGAAAAATTGAAATTTCAAAACCTTTGGTTCTCTAAAAAAATCGCTTGTTAGAATTTTATTTAAGCCCAATTTTATTTTATTTCTTTCAAAAATCATCTTTCTAATTTGGCCAAAATCATTAGGGATCCCATCTCGTTTGTCCCATGTTTGGTCTTATGAATCAAAATCATCTATGAATTTAATGTGCCTTAGTTTTTTGCCAAGTGATTTCATTTGAATTATGGTTATCTTTGTTCATGAATCAAATGTCCGTTTAAACCTCAATCAACCATGTGACTCTATATTTATCTCTAATAATTGCCATGATGCTATTATGTTATATATATGTGTGTGTGCACGCTATGAGCAAACCATGCAGAGAAATTCACACTTCATTTGAAATGATGAGATCAATGTGGTGGAAAAATACAAGACAACTTCGTGATAATTGATAGAAAGATTTGACAAGAATTTAAAGACATCATCAGAATTTGTAAATGTTTGATTGAGATTCAAATTGAAGAGTGATTGGACTGAATGGAGGAGGAATTGGAGACAAATACAAAGCCTATGAAGAAATCAGAAGATCAAATCAGTTGTTCAATTGGAAGAAGATGCAAGTCAACAATGTCATATTTTCAGATTTGCGTCACATTCGAAGAGGCTATGAAGAATTAGTACTTTACTCTCACATGTCGGAGAAGCACATCAATGGATAACACTAGTAGCCATGATGAACATTTAGGTTGACAGTAAGGAAGAAGATGATCCACTTCAGATGGTTGAGGAAGATTGATTGAAGAACTTCTGAAAATCAACCATTTGAGAAGAACTCCATTGAAGTCAAAGCAGTTGATGGCCGACAGCTATTCGACTAGAAATGGAGATGAATGAAGCCAAGTGAATCAAGGTAAAAGAAGAAGCTGGTGGTTCCACTGATCCATGGAGATAGAAGGAAGATTTGAAGACATCATTGACATTGGATGTTGTGGAGAGCTCAACAATGGTGCTTCATATAAAAGAACTTGGATGAAGTCAAGAGTTGAGAGAAGGTTTGAAAATTGATATCAACAATGGTGGACTCAGTTTCTATAAGACCCAAGTACAAACAATTGAAGATTGTCAACATCGACAAAGCTGAAAATATGAAGCTGAATATATCATTAACATGGAACACGACCTTAGGAGGCAAAAAACAGAATATTTTCTTATATTTGGAATAATCATGAAGTCCTCTTTCCAGCACAACAAGAATCACTCAATTTGGAGATTTCTATAAGGAGCAATATCCAAATCATTGAAGGCTGCGCGAGCTGAATTGAAATCTAGACAGAACACAGTGCTTGAATAAAAAGGGCTTAACTCCTTCATATGGAATCATATTTTAGTGCATAAGTACTCATAGTCTATCCAATGGACTATTGTTTGAGGCATGTTCTGCTCGAAATCAATGAGATATACCATAAAGAATGAGGTGGCAGGTACAACAGTGATGTCTACTTGAGGAAGATGATGACACCAATGATGAAGAAAGCTTGGGCAATGCTTCAATGGGATTTTCATGATCATGTTCAGTTGCAAAGAGCTTCAAGGATATTGGCACATGAACACAAAAACAGAGGATTATGCACACAAGTAATGCTATGATATAGACACGATGAAGCTGCACAATCAAGTATCAAGCTGCATGGACGCTTTGGATTCTTACTTCATAGACCATGGCTTCACTTCCACAGAGATAAGTGAGAAATCTAGCTCCAGGAATTTAAATGAAGCATTTTTCGGGAGGCAACACATTCTTCTTTTAGTGCATTAGAGTCTTTGAGTCTTTTAAGAGAGAAATGGGAAGCATGACATCACCTTTTGAATATTTAGCTTCTAGCTAGTTAACTTAGTCTAACATTTGTTTTTTAGATAATTACCATCATATCATTGCATATTGTGTCTTCCACCTTGCATTTCCATTTTCATTTGTTTCTCCACATTTGTTATGTTAGTATGGGTATTTTTATAAAACTTTATGATGAATGTTTCATAATTATGTTGATACTCAGTGCAGAGTTTTCTTCTTAGTAAATTAAGCGTAAGCTTGGTGCTTAGATTGAATTTGATACCATCATGATTTGGTTTAATTGAAAGTTTCTTGATAATCATGTCTGTTGTGGATAAACTTTCCGCTTTTGTTATGTTAACATGTTTTGGATTTTTATTGTTTTTGGATTATGGCAAAATTTTTCTACTCTTGACCATTACTTAGAGAGTAGTATTTGCACTTGAATTGTTTTGCAAGAAATTATTTAATGGCAAGAAAATTGAAGGAATCTCTGGCAACATGTTTCAAACACCTTCTCTCTTCATTTTGAGTTATGCAATTATTTGTCTATCTCTATCAACATGCTATTCCCTTTGTATTTCTTTTGCTTTTGATGTGTTATTATGGATTTATAGTGTGATTAATGTTACAGTCATGATATATGCTTAACTGATTGAATAATGACAACAATGCTTTAAAGAAACTGAAGAAAGTTGCAACTTTATCTTTATCATGCTTTGGTTTTGATTAGTCAAAATAGCAGGTTCTTGTAAAACATGCTTAATTGAACCAGCTAGCAAATTTGTGATTGATTATGATTGTTCATAAAGATCCATACGATTTAATTTCTCAAGGTTTAATGTTTGTCACGATCATCTCCTTCTTTATTTTTATTGCTTATAAATGCCATGATCAACTATATGAGGTTATCTTGCAATAGCAATTCCTACCACATCCATATATTTTTACACCATAGATCTATCAGATTTGTTTTCAAATAAGTTGGATCAATGTTGTTTTCTATGGTGTGAGACATAGAAGCTAGTCATTCAATTCATTGTGTTACCTTTATTTGCTAAACTTTTCTATATATGCATTGTGATTCCCCACATTGGAGGATTTACAAACATCGCTGGATATCCACCCAAAAACCAAAAATATCTCTTTGTATATTCCATTCATCCACAACCTATTTCAATTGGAGTACGAAAATTTTATCTTGGAGATTGGTGTTTTCAAATTCTTGTAGCAACTTTATTTAATTTGTTTATCCACTACTCATATTTAAGGATGATTATCATTCAGGAGTGGGGGTAAATGTCAGTTGCTACAGAAACCAGGAAAAAAAAGAATTTTTGAGAGATAAAATGAAAAAAAAGAGGAAAATGAGAAAAGATATTCGTGTGATTTTTATAAGACCTTTTATATCGGCGGATAGAAAAAAGAAAAAAGGAAGAAAAATCTCCTCAAAATTCTTTAGTGCTTGATGCAAAAGTTTCTTCAAGGATATTTTAAAAATTTCTCATGACTTCATACTCCAATATTTCCAAGCATGTGCAATCCGATAGCAAGGACTTCATTTATGCCTTGAGATCACCCTTTGACATTTGGACATGTCCCCTATTCAAAATTCTTGTGTTCCATCCATCCACTTTTCAACATTATTTGATTCGATAACCTTTTTGACAAGTCTCTGTAAAACTAGCACATTTGTTTCTTGGTTTGACAATATTTTGTGAATAAATTTTATTAGGATCCATACCAAGCTCTAGATAAGTGTAACACCCTGATTTTTGGTAAATGGAAATTCCTCGCCAAATAATTTAATCCACATAGGATTTATGTGTTAACTAAAATAAAACCTTGGAATAACCTGGTTGAGCATACATGCCGATGCATAATTTTGAGAATGATTTGGAGTTATTCGTTTTGAATTCAAAATCAATTTGAAATCTTGCAAATAATTTCTCTTAACCAAATATTCTAGAAAAGTTCTCTTTTCCTCGCTCCCCATCCTTCCTTCTCTTTTGGACCAAATCAGGAAGCAGCCCGCCCTTTCTCTTCCCTTCGCTGTAGCCCATCAGGCGCAAGCACCGGCCCAGCAGCAGCCCACCCGTACTCCTCGTCACTCACCTACTGATGGGCGGGACCCGCCTGTCATCCCCTCCACCAAGCCTTCCCTCGCCCTGCACCTCTACGCGCTGTGCGCGACACAAACATTGCGTCCAGGCCGAGCTGGATTCCTCCACTCGTGTCGTTGCCCTTGCCCCTCCCACAAGCCTCGAAGTGCTGCCACTATATAAGGACCAATCCCAAAGCCCTAGCAACTATAAACCCTAGCACCAGTAGCCTCACCGTGCTTAAGCTCGCCACGCCAAGTGTGGAGTTCACATCGTCGCGTTCCCAAACTCTGAGCCCTCTCAGCGTCGAGACCAAGCTGCCAAGGTTCACACCGAGGTAGAATGCGTAAACGTGTAGCCCCGACCCCTATTTCGCCTTCGGTCACCGGATTTTGCTCACCACCACTGTCAGTTCACGCAGGGCCGCCGCAGCACGTCGCACGCGTCTTCGTCGACTCGATCTACCCCGATCGCTTCGCCTCAAGGT
This sequence comes from Paspalum vaginatum, assembly GCA_030272315.1. Lineage (NCBI taxonomy): Eukaryota > Viridiplantae > Streptophyta > Magnoliopsida > Poales > Poaceae > Paspalum > Paspalum vaginatum. The sequence goes on from CM059016.1 coordinate 23,160,990, forward strand.
GAGGAAGCTAACTAACCCGGTTCCGTTCTCTCTCATGCCCTAGGTTGTCGATAATTGCTCGCCAGAGCCCGATGTCCTTCCCGCCACGTCGCTAGCAGCCGTTGGCAACTGTGCCGCCATACTGACCCCCAAACCTGCCTCGCCGCATCACGCACTTGCTTCCGCACCCAACCGAGATTGCTTTAGGCCGCTGGAGCCGTGGAATCATGGGCTCTTGGTCGAGCGTCGCAGCGACGGAGAGCCGACGCCGGACAGGGCCGACGTCCCCTCTCTCTCTCCCCCCAATCTATTCCCAGCCGTCCGAGCAAGATCCAACGTCCCAGATCGCACCGCGACCTGGTCAACATCGGTCAGCGGCCGTGTTTTTGCAAAAGAGACCCTGATTTTTTCCCAAATAAACCCTCAGTCCAGGTCCACTACTCTTAGGTCCAAGTTATAGATTGGCCTCTGTATCTTTCAAATCTATTCCAGAATAACACTTTCATCTTATTTCATGCATATCTTCCGTGTTTTAGATCCGTTTCGGTCTATTCAAGTTGCGCTAGATTTGTGACGATGAAACCTACACTTTAGTATTCATATTTATCTTATTTATGTGTTCCTAATTTTAAATATAAGCATTACCTGCATTAATGCTATTTCTATTGTTTTCTTAGTAAAGTCAATTTAGGGTATAATCTTAGCTTCTCCTAAACATATGTTAATTTGACTAACTCCTATTCCAATATTTTTACAATAAGCTACTTAGATTCAAACCTAGGTTTTATGTTAAGTGCTTGTTAATGTGACTAATGATTATGACTTCTGCTTCTAATTAACATGTATAGGTTTATACTTCGGATTTTCATAATTAATTATATTAATTTGATTAATGTTAATTATGGTATAATTCACTTAGTAGAAACATGGTATATGTTCAATCTTGATTAGATAATCTTTCATACTTGTCTTTCTAAAATTAATTGTTTAAATGCTATAATTCCTATGAACTATTTATAAAAGAAATATAATTAGTTCAACTCCGTTTTTCAAGTCAAGTATAATTTAGATTAATTCTAAGTTGGTTATTTATCTAAAGCATCCATTTGAATTCTTTTATTAATTAAAATAAATAATGCTGGTAGTTCTTTCTTTGTTGATCAATATTGCAAATCTTTCGTTAGTTGAGTCTTATCAACCTTAGCTTCATTTTCAGTGTTTCTTGTGGTCTCGTGACCATAGGGACGAGCCCTCTGTTTTGGTACGTGTTTTATAAAGCCTTTCTTTTGATTGGTGTATTGTATCTTATGCATGTATGTTTGTCTGCTTTGTATGTTGCTTGTGTTGGGTGCTTTTCACATATAGAACGAGTGTCATGCGAGAGCTTTGGAGATTAGTCCGTGAATCATGAAGATCATGCTAACGAAGATCTATAGTCAAAGATTCTTTGAGAAGCTACATACTTGGGAATATGGGCAAGTATTCTTTGACCTATGTCCTATTCATTTTAATCACATGATCTGGAGCCTAATTTGGATGCTCCGATTAAGGTTGACTAGCTAGATATACCTTTACATGTATGCTAAACTGGGATGGGCTGTGATGTGTAGATTAATGCTAGCGCCCAACACATCTTACTCATGTTGCTAATCTTGATTAACCAATGATGCAATAATGAAAAAAGCTTGGTTACTTTGCAACATGGGGACTTGAGCATGTTTTTGTTGTTTTCCTCGAGTGCTTCACCTTAAGGATCGGTTCGCCGAGCGATCATCTAGGAAAACAATACAACCACGAGACTCATATGGGCTTTGGCTTGACTGATTATTTAGATGAACTAGGGTCGGTTGTTTGCTTACCTGAAACATGGCGTATGAGGGGCGCTAACGGGTATGAGACTCGCTCTCCTGAATGGGTGTGATTTGGTTTATTTTGTATTTTGTTAGTCACCCTTCGGGAGGGGACTTTTATGCCTCGGTAGTGGCAACTTGTAACGGGCGGCTACTGTGATGCCCCTGGTATCTCAAGTGCATTACATTGTCATCATTTACTCAATTGGATCATTTCATGAGATTTTCATATTGAGTGCATGAATGGACTAAGTCATTTGAATCGACTAAACTCAGTTCTACTCAAATTTGCCTTTATATTTGCTACCGTACCTTAAAATCTGTTGTGAATTAGATGAAACTTTATATATCAAATTTGTAGATATTTCATGATGAGCAACTTTGGTATTTTGTTCTTTGACATGCATAAGGTTTGCATAGTGTTTTGAGTCAATTTCAGTCAACTTGTGAAATCTATCAAATATAGGTCTGTCAGTTAAATTCAAATTTCTGTGAAACAAAATTTTTATCACGCAAAACTTTGTATAATAAAGTTGTAGACCATGCAATTCTGAACAACATTGGGATAAAACTCCTTGTGTGAAGTGAAAATAAAATGCACTTTTAGAATTTCTAAACTAATAGGTTCTGTTGGTCAAACTGAGGTCAGACTTTTCAATTTAAAGTTTCTCCTCAAATTTCAAAAGAACATGGCATTGAAGTTTATAAGAGAATTGTAGCGATACAAATTTAGAACACTTCTTCTATCTTAAGTCTAATCAAATTTGGCCTCTAAAGTGTTCAAGAATGTGGTTTTCAATCTAGTGTTTCTGCAGTCAAACAACTTTTTGTCAATTTTGAGTTTTTCATCTTTTCTCTGTGTCGCTGACGACCGGCCCCACCTAGGTAGACGTCACCATGCGGAGCTTGGCCGCCAAGACCATGGCCACGCGTTGTCCACCACCTGCATGCCCTATGCGCACCATAGGCCAAAAGACGAGTCTGAGCTCTCTCTCCGCTCCCTCTCACCACTCTCTCCCGAGCCCTCTCCATTTCGATCTCTGTTTCACGAATGGTGTCCATAGCCGCCATTAACGGAGCTTGATGCTCGAGCTCTAGACTCCTCTGGTCATCCCCGCTGCCTCTAAGCACTGCACCAGCCGTCCTCATCCTCCCCTCCATCGAAACCCCCTGCTCTTGGCCTCCATCTCCACCTCACCGCTGCACACCGCCCCCACCGAACTTCCTGCACCCCTGCAGCTTGGTCGCCGGCATCATCCTCTATTCCCTAGCCATACAAGTAGTGGGGGGTGAGTTCCCCATCCTCCCTTCTCCCTTCCCCAACCGCCGAAGGTGAGTCCCAGCCTCTCTTGGCCGGGATTAAGCCACGCCGCCGGCCATCTTCCTTCCCTGCACAAGGTAGAAGAAAGAGAGGAAGAAGATGATCTTTTTACGTTGTAGCCCTTGATGTTTCATGTTTTCTCGTTTTCATCCATGCGTTGTACACTGTGTCTTGGGATTCTTATGCGCTAGCCCCTAGAAGTAAAGGATAATTACGTATGAGTCCTTGGACTGTGTAAATCTAGGATTTATTGAATTTCCATGAGCTGAGAACTTTGAAAACTTACAATAAACCGAATTAAAACAAAAAATGCAAACTCAGTTGCATTGTATTCCTCTTTACTAGATCTACAGGCTTGATGTGGTGTGGATGCATTACATGATCTTTTTACCCCTGGTTTATTGCATACATGTTGGAACAAAAGAAATGCCAAAAGTAGAGTAAATGGATTCCAAAAATTGTGAAACATGGATAGTAGCTTTATAATGATATTAAGAATCTGTGGGATTTTGGTTAACCCTAGCATATACTGTCCAATTACTATTTTCCCCTCATGAGTGTATTTTGTGCGTGGTATGAGTATGAAAATGATTGATATATGCAATGTGTCCAGAAAAATCTACAATAATTATATGTTGCGCATTTTGCTCAGTAAGGTTGTGCATAAAAATATCATGATTTTTGCTTGATGTATTGTTGATGATTTGAAATGAATATATTTTTGCATGAAAAATTTGATAATAGGAAAATGTGACATTAATTAGCAAAATAAATTCTGAGAAAAATCACAGTGCTTATTAGTTAAGTTTAGGTTTCACAGAGTTTTTTTGTGAATTTTGCTGTTATTGTTTTAAGCTGCATTTGAAATAGGTCAATATTAAATAGTGGAGAATAGATGTGCTATGAAACTAACTCAAATGAGCTTGCTGATTTTGGTAGATGGTGCTCTTGTCAACACATAACTACTGTAGGAATCTCATGTCTATAAACCATCTCCATAATTTATTATAAATCAAGGAATTTTAATATGAGTTAAATTGCTAGAACTTCTATAATTATTTTGAAGATTCGTTGCTGCTGAAATTTGGGTGTTGGGTTGATACAGTAATTATCTACATGTCATAAAAGTCTTAGGTCGTTTGGCATTATCTAACAATCTGAACTCAATATGAGTGGATTATTCAATTAAATGAACATATTGCAGGACATGATTAGAGTATGTCGTATGAATGCACGAAGTTTGCATGATTTGAACTTGTTACTTGCTGCAAGGTGACTATCAGACCGCACAAGCATCATGTGTATTCTTTGCATCCATTTCACACTTGATCATTCATAGAGTGACGCTTATTGTAGAAACGTGATCGAGGAGTTGCTGCAAGGACCTACATCAAGCAATGGTGTCCAAAAGACTAACTAAGACCCACTCATGACCTGGAGGACCCATCAGTCGTGTTTGGAAGGAAGAGCAGTACAAGTGATCAAGGGGATGCTTGGGCAAATCCCCACAACGCAGCAAACTAACATAGTTTAGTTTGTTGGTTTTGATAAAACTAGGCAAAGGTAGGCAGGACCATGATTTTCTCAGCTAATATGATCCTTATTGATCGATGATTATGCATCTGTATTAGGAGTTGATTGAAACCAATTGCATTAGACTTCCTGGTTGCCATAGCCCTAGCACCTATAATAGAGTTCGTAGGACGAGTATGCCTTGTAATGTAAGGTGCGAGTAAACACGAGTGAAATGGAGTCACTCGTCCTATAGGTGATTTTCAAAAATCAAAATGATAAAGTGGAAATGATTACTTATGCTTGTGATTTAAATGGAGACTGAGCGGAGATTTTATGAGTTATTTACTGTTTACGATATTTTGCAATGGACTCTGCCCGAGTCGCATAAGACCCATTCGCTGTTCGCCTGCTGATCGGAATAACATGACTAGAGTGCTTATCCGGGACATGGACTAGAGAAAGTTTTACTTGAACCATACGAAGAACAGAGACTTGGTCCTACCATGTGGCCTAGGGGCTCTTCACTCATGGGAGGGCTAGTGGGGGATAAATATCCCCTGGCTCCTCATGGCGTGGATCCAGGACATGGGCAAACGGTGGGCCTGAGTCGGGCGAGCGGCTGATTTCATGGGCCGGACGCTTAACTCAGGCCCAAATACGGTCGTGATGGCTTGGAGGTCAAGGCAACAACAACGTGATCCAAAGAGCAAACAAGGAAGCTTGGCTCGGATTTAGGTTCTGAGATTTGAGGAGATCAGAAAAGATACGATAGAAGCTAAGATTCCATTTGATCTCATGTAATCTAAACCTACTAGGAGATATAGATGGAACTCAACTTGTAACCCAAGACTCTGTCAGACTATATAAGGTGGATGAGGGACCCCTATGTAGAACATCTCAACCCATCGCAATCCAGCCCTAGCCCTCATTGTAACCTCAAGAACTTGAAGCAATACAATCAGCCACAAACAGAACGTAGGGTGTTACACAACTCGCGGCCCGAACCTGTATAAATCTTCATGTCCTTGTCGCTTTTCCGGCGAACCATCGAGCTACGTCGATCTCGCCGACCCGCAAAAGCACCTCGTGATCCATCCCATGGTACACTGCCGGTACTAAACCCTAACAGTTGGCACACCAGGTAGGGTCTCGGCGACATCGACATCGAGCTAGCTCCATGGCTAACATCATCAACGAGTCATCAAGTTCGCTCTCGGCGAGATGATCTGCTTCGGATCCATCTCGTTCATCGCCGACCAATTCAGCGATCTGCACCATCTCATCGGTGCTGTGGGGGAGGCGTAGCTTCAAGGTTCCATCCCCGACTCCGAAGCTTTCTTCAACTTCACCAGCTCCTAGATCTGTCCAGCGGACGGCTAGCCAGCGATCCGCCATCACCAGCGTTGAGCCAGCTCATCCTCGAGCATCGACGCATCAGCCTACTAGGAACACTCGGCCTTGATTTGTCCCACCTCGGGGCAAGACATCGAACCACTCCCCGACTCAATCTGGGTTGGGACCTCGACAAGCGGTAGTGGCATCGACCGGGCGCAGATCTGCTCCTGCTCCTTCACCCCGATCAGTGACCACGTCTTCACCGACTCGACGCACTGTGCTATCCACTTCCCCAACTCAGGTCTAGACTCAGATCAGTCGGGGGACCTCGACACCAAGTCGAGGGTCTGCACGCTTCACAAACGACCCACTGAGCTCCATCTTTGGGGCCCTAAATATCCAAGACCAACGCATAGTAGGGATTGAGAGCCAATGGACCGGCTCCATTGCCTCTGGAGTGATGAGTGATTGTCAATGGAAGTCAAGACCTAGAAGGACTTGGGCACAAGCCCTCCGATGGACTTGAGGCCCTCCGATGGACTGGGGTAGATGGAGAAGAAAGTCCTTTGAAGGATAGGAGGCATGCTCGGCGTCGGTCAGCCTTGGGAGTTTGGTACACGAAGGAGTGGCACAGCAGTGGCAAGTGTAAGACCTCTGAAGGACTGCGAGGCTACCCCGATGGACAGGGGATGCCGAGTGCCACCACGGTGGTCCAACCTGAGTGCATGGCGCGAAGACGTGTGAGGGCGTTGGTGGATTCGCTCAAATTCGCCACCCTAGCACCAAGTTACCAAGACTCGGCGAATGGGCTCAATTCTCCCCTAGATAGAGTGGAGTGGGCTGTTCCAGGCCCAGGAAGGAAATCCTAAAGTTTCCTAGTTTTTGACTTCAAAACCGGGGGTCGATCGGTGGATTTGGACTACTGGCTACGTAGACATCATGCGGAAGTTAGCGTGCAACAAAAGAAGATCAAGACTCCATCGCGGTTGTCCATCCCCGTGAAAGTTTGGTCTTTTCTAGTTTAGCCCCTTCGGGCGTTTCTGTAATAAAGGGGTCTTAGTGTAAACTTAGTTAGTTAGGCCTCCTGGGCTATATATATCTAAGTGGCTGGTCATTTAGGTGACTCTTCCACATCTAGAAATGCTAGGCTCGACATCTAGATCAGTCTGGACTCAACGCACTACGCAACTGGAGGCTCACAGCACACCCTCGACTCCCGCACCGGCAACCACTTCTTGCCGGAGGACCTTGATCCTGTTCCCGATTGATGGCCAAAGCGGTAAAGCCATAGATCGCACACAAGATCAGGTTCCCTCAAAGCTTCCCTGTGGCCACTACAACACTGCGGCAACTCGCCAATCAAGTCTATCACACCAGCGGTTCGTTCCTCGCACCATGGTTCTCCTCAAAAACGATGAGGATGTGTGACGGGAGACTGCAGGCCCACATCGCCAACTGCAACCTCAGCCACCTCGATCCAAGGAGGGGGGCGGGGAAGAGCTGACGAGACCTTCCTCGGGGTCAACGACCACATCACTCGTGGACGATGACGTCTACCACTCTGTCGAGGAGCCGGTGCTTGGCCTTTGCCTAGGCCTCGTCATCAACTCTACTCCGAGCGGCCGGACCGCCACGTGGCGTAGCTCGCGCGCGATGGCAGAGTCAGAGATCGCGCCTCTGAAACCTCCACAGCAGTTGACTCGGCCACCTTGAGAGGGTGGCGAGCCTTCCTGCATTGTGATGGTCTGCAACCTGGAGTCGTCCACCGAGCTCAGAAGCAGACAAGCCCCAACAACTACGGCGATGGGGTCCACGCTTTTCGACTCTGGGCTTCACTCAGAGGGGTCGCTGACGCTGCTCGACGATCAAGCAAGCTCGAGGACAGCAACACACTTCTCTGAGGTACTCGTCATCAACGTATCGGTGTAGGACAACCCTATCTCTGGTGATGAGCCTTCTGTCAACGGGGAGACACCACAGCAGCGTGAGCAACGGCGATGTCGCAACTAGCGCCGCAGCATCCGCCGTCATCACAATGCGAGGAATTAAGACCTGACCCTACCCGTCTCGCAAGATGAGACATCCAAGTCAGGCGAGACGCCTGAAGAAGCTAAGTTTCACCGTCAGAGAAACAGTCGACGGTGAGATCGCTATCACATGCAGGCCCAGCAATACCAGCGAGGTCACGGGGGGAGGGCGCGCGATGCAGAAAACCACGCTCAACCTCGAGTACCTCCACCACCAGGGCGCAACCTACTGCCTAACTTCGCTGCAGCCATGGGCACCTCGAGTCAAGTGAAAGGAGTCCTGGCACAGTTGTTGGATACTTTCCCTCGCACTCCAAAGGAGGAAGCTTACCGGTAGATCTTCACTCAAGCAGCTCATCATCTCCTTCTAGTCAATCCTCCAGCAGCCCCCGACGGCCATCAGGCCATCAACGGGAGGTGGGATGCGCGCAACAACATTGAAAGATCACTCACAGACCGGCTTGCAGAGGAAATCCGGCATTGCAATGATTACAATCGTGACTTCGGGGCGCCTCACCAAGACGATCGGGGCAGGGCTAACTCGGCTGGAGCATCCGTCAATAGTCTAACGCCTCGACGGTCAGTCCACGACCGACTAGGGGGAGATCGCCCTCAATCCCCATGATGCCGCGACACAGCAGCTCAAGATGGAGGTCAGTACGAACCTGCCCATCATGGCACGGTCAGAATCCCGGCTTTCACTGCTCAGCTTCGTGGAGTAGCGTGGCCTCAAAACTTCAAAGTCTCCAATGTCGACAAATACGGGGCAAAGCTCGACCCCAGCGACTGGTTAGCTGTGTACTCGACTGCTGTCAGTGCGGTTAGTGCAAGTGAAGATGTGATGACTGCCTACGTCCCAATCATCCTAGGACAAGATGCGCTGCAGTGGCTGCGTCACCTCAGGCGCGACTGCGTCAACAACTGGGACGACTTCTGTCGGCGCTTCATCGCCAACTTCCAGTAGCTGTCAGATAAGCCGGCACAGCCTTTGGACCTCAAATCCATCAAGTGCAAGGATGGTGAGGGTCCCCGCTCGTACCTCAAGTGTTTTCAGTTGATGCAGAATCGAATTCCCAACATCGCTGACGCAGCGGTGATCGATGACTTCTTCCGTGGCCCCAATGACGAAGCTTTCGTGAAGGCCCTCCTGCAGAAGTCTCCAGTCATGTTCGAGTAGCTCGTCCCTGACGCCGACCGATACATCACCGCGGATGAGCGAGCTCAGGACTTGGTCGACACACGGCGAGAAGATCGGGGGAAGCGCGAAGAGCCCCCGCGACAGGATCGCCACTGGGATAAGAGACCTCGGGAGGAAGTCCAGACTGTGGGGCCACTACCATGCGCCCGCGGGTTCCTCCAAAGCAAGGGGGAGAGCGGTCACTTGACCAACTCCTCGACGCACCGTGTCCCTACCACAAGGAGATGCACTACACCCTCTGCGACTGCAGGGACTTCAAGGCTTCGATCACTCATGGCAGGCCTTTCGTAGCTCTGCCTCTGCCACCACCACTGCCGCGTGATCAGGGACCTCTGCCTCAGTAGAACAGAGCCAATGGAGCCAGCTTTCCTAACTTCAACCGGCACGTCAACGTCATCATCGAGGGACATGGCTCCCTGGAAAGCAAGCGGCAGCCGAAGCTAGACGACCGCCAAGTCATGGTGGCCATCAAGGAACCTCCGGAGCCATACAACTGGTCAGACATGCCGATCTCCTTTAGTCGAGTGGACCACTGGCTCAAGTACGATCACCCGGGCAAATACCCCCTACTGGTAAGCCCAGTGGTCCATGAGAGCCGACTTATGAGAACTTTGATCGTTGGTGGGAGCAGCATCAACTTCATGTTCCCCAAGACTCTGCTATCTCTCAGGCTCTCCATCAGTGATCTGGTGGAGTCGGATAGTCCATTCTTTGGGATCATGCCTGGCGAGGGAGAATACCTGCTGGGGCATATCAGCCTGCCTGTCACCTTCTGAACAGAGGAAAATTTCCGCACGGAGACTCTGCGCTTTGAGGTGGCCACTTTCGACTCCGCCTACAATGCCATCATTGGGTGGCACGGGTTAGCCAAGTTCATGGCTGTCCCCCACTACTCGTACCTAGTCCTGAAGATGTCGGCCCCACGTGGAGTTCTCTCCGTGCGGGCGGACTTCAAGGGCTCTGCTCTCTGTGCTTGGGAGGCTTTTCAGACAGCCTTCGCTACGACAACCGTGGCAACTCAGCGCCGACTCGTCGACAATGCGACTCAGCTCTTGAAGGATGATCTACCGATCCCGACTCATGAGTCGCTCCCCGCCATGACCATCCAAGCGACCGTAGTGACCAAGGAAGTGAGCCTCGACCTCCCTGATGCCTCGAAGACGGTGACCATCAGGGCGGTCCTCCCTCCCAAATAAGAAGGCATGCTCGTCCAGTTCTTGAGGGACAACTGGGACATGTTTGCATGGAAGCCTGCGGATATGCCAGGAGTCCCGAGAGAATTGGCCGAGCACAAACTCAAGGTGTTTCCCAATGCGATGCCAATCAAGCAGATGCTGCGTCGCTCTACTCCGGACAAGAGTGAGGTAATACGTGTGGAGTTTACCCGGCTCCAAGCTACCGGGTTTATTAAAGAAGTCATGCATCCCGAGTGGCTTGCAAACCTGTACTCGTTCTTAAAAAGAATAAAGTAGACTGGCGGATGTGTGTTGATTATACTGATCTCAACAAACATTGCCCGAAGGATCCCTTTGGGCTACCTAGGATAGATCAAGTAGTCGACTCTACGAATGGATGCTCACTCCTTTACTTCCTCGACTATTACTTGGGCTATCATCAGATCAGCCTGGCCTTGGAGGATCAGGAGAAGATGGCTTGCATCAAGCCTTTCAGGGCGTTCTGTTACAGCTCTATTCCTTTCGGGTCGAAAAATGCTGGAGCCACGTACCAGCGTGCGATCCAGATATGCTTGGCTGAGCACTGGGGCAAGCGTGTTGAAGCTTACGTCCATGATGTGGTGATCAAGACGAAGGATCCGGAAGACTTCATTAATGACATCCAACAGGTCTTCAATAGTCTGAGGAGATTTCGCTGGAAGCTTAACCTGGCTAAGTGTGTGTTCGGGGTTCCAGCTAGGCAACTACTCGGATTTGTCGTCAGCAAAAGGGGGATCGAGGCTAATCTGGAGAAGATCGATGCAATTCTTCGGATGCAGCCTCCAAAGTCGCAGAAGAAGGTCCAAAAGCTCACAGGATGCATGGCCGTGATGTGCCGATTCATCTCATGGCTGGGCGAACGTGGCATGCCATTCTATAAACTCCTGAAGAAGGTGGACAGATTCCAATGGACGCCAGAAGCTCAGGAAGCACTCGAGGCCCTCAAGAAATTCTTGATGACTCCCCCAATGTTGAAATCCCCAAACCAAGCCACAGCAGACTGCGCAGCCAAGGATTTGTTGTTGTACCTCTCTTGTATGACTCACGTGGTCAGTTTAGCTCTGGTGGTCGAAAGGGTGGACGAAGGACATATTCAGCCGACTCAACACCCGGTCTATTACATCAGCGAAGTACTCAGCCCATCCAAGATAAGGTACCCTCAGTTCCAGAAGTTACTGTAAGCGGTCCTCATCACAGCTCGCAAGCTTCGCCATTACTTTGAAGGGCACAAGGTCTTGGTAGTCACTCATTCCCCATCGATGAGATTCTGTGGAACAGAGAGGCTACAGGAAGAATTGCTAAGTGGGCGTGTGAGTTGGGAGCACATGACATCGAATTCCGCCCACGCACTGCTATCAAGACCCAAGATTTGGCTGACTTCATCTCCGAGTAGACAAAGAACCAAGTACCAGATAACCTGGAGCCCCTGGAATTCTAGAAGATGTATTTCGATGGGTCACTAAAGATAGATGGAGCCGGGGCAGGTGTCGTCTTAACCTCCCCAAAAGGCGAGAAACTCAAGTACGTGCTGTAGATTCTCTTTACAGTTTCCAACAATGCAATAGAATACGAAGCTATGCTGCATGGTCTGCGCATCGCAATTTCACTCGGCATCAGGCGCCTCATGGTCTATGTGGATTCTCTAGTGGCGATTAGTCAAGTCAACAAGGACTAGGACTGCACCACGGAAGCGATGGACAAATACTGTGCCAAAGTACGCAAGCTGGAGGACAAGTTCGACGGACTGGAATTTCATCATGTGGACGACAACGGCAACACAGACGCCGACTTACTATCCAAGCTTGTTTCTTCCTGAGCCAAAATTCCCCTAGGTGTGTTAGTCCAGGAATTGTCTCGTCCATCCATTGATCGTGACTTAGAACCCCAGAGCAGCATGTTCTGAGCTTAGAGGAGGCTCAGGTCGACTAGCGGGTCCCAATCATCAAGTACATCAGGGATGGTGACGAGCCTGACCACAAAGCAGAAGCCGAGCGACTCATTCGGCGTGTGGCCAGCTACACATTGATTGGTGACGATCTGTTCAAGTGCGGCGTGTCTGGAGCTCTCTTGAAATGCATCGACATGTCTCGGGGCTGGAGTCTACTGATGGAAATCCATGCCGGGCAATGTAGTAATCACGCTGCCTCTAGGACGTTGGTCGGGAAGGCATTTAGGGCCAGATTCTATTGGCTAACATCTAAGCAAGATGCTGCATAGTTAATCAAGCAGTGTGAGGCATGTAAGTTCTTCGCAAATCAACATCTCTTGCCAGCTCAACAGTTGTAGAACATTCCAGTCTCATGGCCCTTCGCATGCTGGGGGCTTGACATGATTGGTCCGCTCAAAAGGGCTCAGGGTGGTTACACTCATGTCTTGGTGGCCATTGTAAGTTCTCTAAATGGATCGAGGTCAAACCAATCGCATCTCTGACTTCAGCAAAAGTGGTGGATTTCATCTAGGAGATTATATTTCGTTTTGGGATTCCGAACAGCATCATCACAGATTTGGGTTCTAACTTCACGGGCACAGAATTCTTCAACTTTTGTAGCGAGAAGTCTATACTCATCAAGTACATCTCAGTATCACACCCTCGTGCTAATGGCCAAGTCGAGCACGGCAATGGGATGATTCTGGATGCCCTAAAGAAAAGAGTCTTCGACAAGGATGAGAGGTTGGCAGGCAAATGGATCAGGGAACTCCCGTATATCGTCTAGAGCCTCAGAATGCAGCCGAGTAAAGCTCTCAATGGGAACACACCTTTCTTCATGGTATATGGTTTGGAGGCGGTGTTGCCTGCTGACTTGGCACATAAGGCACCGCGTTTAGCATTCAAGGATATCGTGGAAGTAGAGAGCACGCGGCTCGAGGAAGTCGACTTGCTAGAGGAAGAGCGACTCAACTCAATAATTCAGTCGGCACACTATCAGCAGACTCTGCGGCGTTATCATCAGCGCAACATGCGTCCTCGCGCCTTTTTAGTCTCGGAACTAGTCCTCTGAAGGGTCCTCAAGGGGGCTGGGCATCACAAGCTATCCCCCCCTTGGGAGGGGCCTTACATCGTCACAGAGGTCACTCGGCTAGGATCCTATCGCCTGTCTGAGATGGATAGCACTCTAGATGGGAACTCCTGGAACATTGAGCATCTACGCAAGTTTTACTCTTAGGCATCTCACGATCTGGCAGTCATGTATTCTAGTCTGAACTCGTGATTAGTCATGATTTCAAGTTGACTCGTCCTCATTCATGTTTAGTCCGATGTACTCGGATAATGAATAAAGGCATGATTTCTGTGCATATCTCTTCTTTCCGTGACGTGAGTGTGTGTGATTTCTGGTGATCATGTCCTCGTCCTCAGATAATCAGGCAATCAGTCATCGGACCTGACCCGACTCATGGCTGGTGCTACATGCCTACTCCTATGTAACACCCTAAATTTCATTTTCAGAATGAAAAATAATTAAAATGTTTTTCTCAACTTATTAAGGATTTTCATGTTTAGAATGAGCATCCAAATAGATTTATAAAATAAAGTTTAAAGCAAATAAAATGAATTTAGGCCAACATGTTGTTGCATTCATGCCGCTGCATTTATTTTATGTTGAGTGGTTGCCTAAGGACTCAATAAAGTGTTTAATCCCTTTTTAGAAAAAGGAGTTTGGAAAAGTTTTCAAAAGAAAAGGCCAAAAAATCCTCCTCCTCTCTTCACGTCCGCTTTGGACGTAGCCCTCTTTCCCTCATGGGCTCAGCCTACCGCCTTTTTCTCTCTCTTTCCCTCCTCTTCTTTGGCCCCACAGCCCTCCCATCCTCCTCTTCTCACCTAGCCTGCTTTCCTTTGCTCCCACATCCTTTCTCTTTTGTTAGTCAATGATGCAACTCCCTTCTTGCCACCTACAGGTGGAGCCGTCCTGTCGAGTTGTCTCCCTCCTCTTTTCTTTATCGTGCAGTCCTGCTTGTCAAGCTTCTCTTCCCCCTTGCCATAAATCCTGCTGACCATCTCATCACTCCATGTTAGGATGACATGTTTTCAATGTGAAAACTCTTCCCAATATCTTTGTTCATCGTCAAGTTATTTATGGGAAGTTTTCGGATTTATTTGGAAGCGTTTCCCTTTTTCCTAGAGCAAACTCCATTTATTGGAGGCTCTTCTGAATCTTTACGTGAGCTCTAAATATTTTATTTGAGTTCATTGGGTGCCAAAACATGTCTAGGAATTTTCTTGGAATTTCTAGAGCTATCGGAGTATTTTTTTCAGGACACGAATGGTAATTCTATAGTTTCTGGAATTATTTTATTCCCCGAAATTGAATATTCCGAAAATAGTCCAAATCCAACCCAGCCCAAACACGTGCATATATATACTCATCTAGATCCTCTCATCGCCCTCTTTCCGGATCCGGTCTTCATTTTTCAATCCCAAAGCCCTAACTCCGTAGATCGGCAAAAGAAAATAAAGGTTGTCCAACTCCGACGAACAGTTCGGTGGAGGATTCCTCCGTGCTCAGCCATCTCCGGTGAAATCCAAGGGCATCACCATGTTCCTCTTGTCGAGATCTTCGTTGGCGTAATCTCCATTTCGCAAGGGCATCATCGATGTTTCGTAGATCTAACAACTCCGGCGAGCGTTTATCGTCTCGGTTTCTTCTCTGACCGTCCCTCGTTTCACGTGTCCACGTACATTCCCGCCCACTCTGGTCTCGCATCGGAGACGCACCCCACCTCCACTTGGGTCCCGCCAACCCCGCTCCCGTACGGCGCCCGCCGTTTCCCGCTTGCACCGAAGCAGAGCCGCGCATCCCCAGGCACCACCGCTCCGCCGAGCTAGCCCCTGCGCCCCCGGGCCCCATGCCACAACTCCGCGTAGAGCGAGCTGCCTTCCGGCCTCCCTACTCGAGCGTAGAGCACTACGTGCCACAGGCCCTGCAGGCTCCACCTTCCGTTCCCATGCATGCACAGAGCGGAGCGTGCGAGCCACTCGCGTCCCACTGCCTCCCTGGGCGATGTGTCAGCGTCCTATTGGCTCGAGCCGCCGTCCTGTGTTGTGGCCGCCGCACCGGATCACCCTGCCACCACACCAGATCTGCGTGATCTCCTGCAGCCGCATCTCTGTAGCCCTCTGTGTGGTTTTAGGTTCAGCTGATCAGAAGGCGCCACGTAGCCTCTGTCAGCGTGTTTTTATAGAAATTGCCCTACATTCTTTGGGATTTAACCCGCCGTCCATCCAAACAATAGCATGCCCCCGTTTTTAATGTTTTAAACCCCAGATTTTCAAAAGTATTTACAACCAAGCCCTTGCAACCTTTAAAAGGCCATATCTTCACCGTTTTAAATCCGTTTTCGACGATTCTTGTGCTCACGAGTTTGTAGCGACGTGTAGAATAGTTTTATAAATTTTTTATCTTCTATTTTGATGATATGGTGTACTGTTTCTTATAGTTTCTTGTTTTCTTGCATGTGTGTACCTTGTACGCCTGTGTGGTGCTCCGATGAATGTGTAGATGTTGATCTTCCTCGTGCGATCTCAAGTGCAACTCAAGATCAAGACCCCGAAGACTCTGAGCAGCGATACTTTAAAGGAAGGCAAGTATAACATAAACACCACCTAATAACCTTTTAATCATTGCATGTGCCTTTAACTTCGGAATGACCATAAGGAATTTACCTTAGCTACCTTTACCTTTATATATACCTTTTGGGTTTGCATTTGGTTAAGTTGTGCTAGGTGCAGCATGAACACATGTCCTTTTGCTATTTAATTCTGACTAATGGTTTTATGCAATTTAATTGTTGGGCTTGACCATTAAGCGGTTCATGTCCATTTTAATAATCTGCTTTTTAGCAACATGGTTTTGGGAGCTTGAGCAATGTGCTCGTGTGCTTTTGCGGGTTTCCCTATTAAGGACCGGTTCACAAAGTGACCACTTGGGACAACAGCGCTACCACAAGACTAGGATGGGGCGGTCTTAGCTGAGTAATTGGGTCATTTTGGTCGGGAGTAACTTACCTGCGAGGCATAAGGGGCGTGAGCTTCTGTGGTCGCTGCACTGCCTTAGGTTGAGTGTGCTTTACGTGATGTATGTGCTTCTCCCTTTGTGAGGCGGACACCACCATTGCGAAACCTATCCCTAGTGGTTACTTCTTACCAATGTGATCTTTGGAAAAGCTTCGTAGTGTGCTTGCTAGTCATCTCACCTAAGGTGTGTGATTAACCCCTAGCGTAGCTCACGACTTGTGGGTAAAGATGTGCAACCTCTCAAGAGTGTAAAACTGACATGTCAGCCGTGCTCACGATTATGAGTGGCCCAGACCCTTCCCACTGATTAGTGGTTTATCTTGGTTTTGGTAATGGTGATGGTTATATCTGTTTAAATGCTATTTAATTCTTTATGCAATTTCTCTGGGATAATGGTTCCTTTAATCAACAATAGTAATCAGGCTTTAACAAAAGTGACCAATTAAAAGCTCATGGAGTCATGTTAGCTAACCTTAGAGCCTCATAGTTTGTGTTATGCTTATTGAGTATGAGTTGATGTACTCACGCTTGCTTCTTTATATTTATTCCTTGTTGGGGGAAAAATTCCAACCGCTGCTCAGAAAGATGAAGGTCTGAAGGAGTACAAATGAAGCTTCATGGAGTTTTATGCGAGCGACCCCTAGTTGGTTTCCCTATGGATGGCTCGAAGATTTAGTTATGCTTCCGCTACTCTGTGTTAAAGACTTGATGTCTTAATGTATATGTTGTTTAACGGTATGTAATAAAGCATGTTATGTGATATCACTGTTTATTGTCTCTATATGTGTGAGATTAGATCCTGGCACACATATGGATTTGCTCTGGTTTGTCTTTTAAAAACCAGGGTGTGACATCCTACTCAAGATAGGGTGCAGTCTGACCCTAATTACGGGGCAATCAGCCTAGGTCGTATGACCGACAGCAGGTGTTACATGCCTACGCTCACTCAGAATAGTGTACAATCTGACCCTCCTTACGGGGCAATCAGCCTAGGTCATATGATTGACAGCTGGTGTTACATGCCTTCGCGTCCTCATACAAGGGTGCAATCTAGCCCTCCTTACGGGGCAATCAGCCAAGGTCGTAGACTGACAGCTGATGTTACATGCCTTCGCATTCTCATGAAAAGGGTGTAATCCGACCTTTACTACCGGGCAATTGGCTTGGGTCATAGACATACAGCCAGTGCTACATGCCCGCGTGTACTCGTAATAGAAGGGTGCAATCCAACCCTATGCGTTGCGTATTTGATGAGTTTTCAATGCGAAAGTTTAAGTCAGACACTCGTTCGCGTGTTTTGATCTAAAGATAACGCGCGTCTAAACTCTTTGTCTTCATTGGGTAGCCGACTCAAGGGCTTGTTTGCCTCATAACATCATACACGAGAATAAGCAGTCAATCAGATTTCATATCATCTAAGAACTCTAATCTTGTTTTCTTACAGACTAATAATCATAACAGGTATCATTTAGTTACAGAGTCACTGCAAGTAAAAGATTTGAGTTTATAGTTCGAATTCTGAAATTAGTTTCTCTACTATGGATTGAGTCTCTGAGGCATAGTTGTCAATCGTTGCATCGCTCGGGTCAGCTCCAACTTTGGCTGTAAACTCGACCAAGTCCAGATCTGGCCGGATTATCTTCATCATCAACAACACGTGTTGAAGAACTGATTTCAGTCGTCCTCAAAGATGGTTCTTGGTATCTTCAACCAAGGTTGCCACCCGATTCGATACCGGTCTTGAAGCTCCAACTTCCAAGGCACATATATTCAGCATGGTGGTCATCGCGGTCGTTGCGGACTTCATTAGCTCATTGTTCTTTTCATAAGCTGCCTTCAATTTCTCACAGTTTTTCTTGGCAACTTCGTAATTTCACACCGCAAGTTCCAAATCTTGGTGATGCTTCTCAGACAGCTACCGGCACTCTTTGAGTGCTTGCCTGGTAGACTTCAATACCTTGTCCAAGTCTCTGTGTTTACTCTGAATCTCAACTCAGACTTTGTCGCCTTCAATTAGCTCGGATGTCTTCTGTTCGAGTTCTGCCCGAGTCAGTTGATGGCTTATTTAAAGTACTGTCAAGGCACTGGATGTGTTCTAGATGGACTTCTCGAATCCATCTCGCAACTCTCCAAGCTCCTGGATCTCTCTTTTCAATCGCAGTGCCTCATCCTGCGGATCGATTCAACTTATAGGCTTCTATAAGTAAAGAATATGCTAACTGGGTTTCTTGGCGAGTTACCTCATGCTGTTTTTGTTCCAGTTCAAGCTTGCGCTACAAATTCTGAGCATTGTCTTGAGCTTCATCACGCTCGAGGACAACATTGCGGTATGAAACATCGCGCTAAGCTAATGCGTTTTCCAGATCAACAATTCTTTTAGCAGCAGCTGCATTCTAAGGCATGGGTATATGAGAATGTGTCGGAAGATAGGCTGTATGGGCAACTAAGAGGGCTGACACTCAGCAGCGGTCTCAGCTGCACGGGTGGCCTCTGATTCGACCAGCTGCTGACATAGCTTGACTACATCACTTCTAAGTAATGGAGCAAGCTGTTCACGCCATCGCACAGCCTGATCAAGCTAGTTCTGCTGATAGGGTTTCAATTCATTAGTAATATTGATGCTGACCTCAAAGATCATCTTGCTCAGAATAGTGACTTACTTCAAAAGCCGCGAATGGTCTCGGTTCAGTCGGGCTAACAACAAGTTGTAAATCTGGGGCCACCAGGTCGACTGAAGTAGCTTCTTCAGTAATGATGGTGTCACCTGCTGACCTAGGACCTTTGTCTCCGGGGCTTGGCACTAGCACTGAGATGTCTGCCACATTTCTGGTAATGGTTGACTCGTTGCCAGCAGCTGTCTCACTCTCATGCTGTGTGCTATGCTTATCCATGGCATGCTCTTGGCGGCCTGAAGTGCTTCTTCCTTCAGGGTTGCTGAGAGCGTCTTGCTACTTGAATAGAGGTTTCATACTGGTGTCATCTTGATGATCCTCTGTACCCTTCAGTTCTGCTTCAGTCTGCCGCTCTGGGACTTCAGGCCCGGGGGCTTCTATCGAATCAGGCCCAAGCTCGGGGGCTTTGGTTGCACCGGAGCCGAGCTTGGGGGCTCCAGCTTTACTCAATTCAGGCTCGGGGGCTTCTTTTGGGCTATCATCAGACCCGGGAGGCACTGTGTTTTGTTCTGCGGAAGGCCTGCACAAAAGTTTGATTCAGTCGGGACGTTGGATGCAGGAATAAAAGACAATAGTTAAAGTAATCAAGCATACCGTGGTGGCGTGAGATTGCTCTCACTTGGGAGTGGGAATGGCTTTATGAATTGATCTAACTCTAGATCAACTTCTGATAAATTCAGTTCCTCCTCCATTGGCATATCTTGATGAGTCAGAGGGAAGGCTGTGGCGTCAAGTTCATGCGCTCGTTTAGACCTCCTCTCGCGACGTTGAAGTGGGACTTCTTCTTCTTCCTCCTTTTCCTCGTCGATCAGCAATTTCCAGTCGATGCAGCCAAGAGAAGAGCCTTCACTATTGTCATTTGTCTCTTGTACTTTGGATTTCTTGCTCAGTCTCTTGGATGGGGATACTGAATCAGGCTTGGCAGGAGAGGTTTTCTGACTAATAATTTATTCCCTGACGGTCCTCCTTCTCTGGGGAACTTTGGCTTGTTCTGACAACGTCCTGGTTCGGGTGCATCTAGACACCTTTGAGGCAGTATCACCTTCCTTTGGGGCTACTGTATGCTCAGGGGCTTGTTCCTCTTGAGCCCACGCATCTTCTTCGGCATCGGAATCTTCGGCTGGACGTGGGATGATGATATATGTGGCAGCCTCATTGTTGCCTTCCCCTTGTGCTGTTGTAACTACAACTTCCATCTCCTCAGCAGTCAATTGTGACTCCCGTTTCAGCATCTTATCCACGTTGTGCTGAGGAGGGTCGGACAGGAACTTGGCAATATTGCTATGCAAAGATGGAATCAGCAAATATATTCATTAACGGTTGCATTATCAAGACATGTAGATGGGTCGGTCAGCAAGCTAAGTTACTTATAGTTGGAGTAGGGTGCCATGCAGAGTAAGGTCATGGTGATCCTTCGTTATGGATGTCACCTCTCAGCATCAGGCCAACTCGGGCTTTAATTTCTTCTGCAGTAATGGGTCGGCTAACCTCTCGAGTGGGATCATTTGCTCCGACATACAGATAGGCTGGATATACTCGGTCTTTCATCGGTTGAATGCTTTGAAAGATGAAGTCTATAACTATAGCATGAGCAGTCAAGCCATTGTCTTTCAAGTCTGAGATGTCTTTGAGTAGAATTTCCACCTCAGCAATCTCCTCTGCAGTTGGTGCCTCTTCCTAACTATTGAATTTGGAGTTCGGCTGGCGTCCTGATTGAATCGGCAATGAGTTGGCATGGTTGGTCATGTAGAACAACTTGGAGTGCCATCCTCTATTGCTGTGCTTGAGAGGGATATCCAAGTATACTGATCTGCGTCCTCTACGCAGCTCTAAGCTAGCTCCTCCAACTACTTGCAAAACCTTGTCTCTGGTACCAGGCTTGCAGTGATATAGATACTTCCAGAGATCGAAATGGGGAGCAATCCCAAGGAAAGCCTCACACTAGGGGACAAAGATCGAAATTTGGAGAATGGAGTTTGGGTTCAGATGTGACAAGTCAATGGAATAGAAATTAAGCAAACCACGTGCAAAATAGCAGAGGGGTAATCCTAGTCCGTGGACAAAGAAAGGGGCAAAGACTAAAGACTCATGGGTATCCTTTGTGGGGACTTTTTCACCCTCACATCTCTCCACCCACCCAACTCCTTGGGAGAAAGAACCCCCATTTTTACAAGATGATTTAGATGAGATTCAGAGAGGAAGACATACGGAAAGCAAGGAATGGCGACGGGATCGGTCGGTTCTCATCATGTGGAAGGCCTTCGCTGGTGTTTCCACATTCGCTAATCATTTTCTTCTTTGGAGCCATAGGTGCAAAGGATTCTAGCGCAAGTTCAGAAGTTTTGGGACAGGGATTTTGAATCTGTTGGCGCTGACGGTGGAGTAAATGTGGCTGTTGGGGAATAAGGATTCAAGTGGAAGGAACCATTAGGGTATTGGTCTTCTTTAATACCTAACGGCGTTAAGTTGGGGAAGTTCTGTTTTTCTTTAAGGAAACTTGCGGCGTCGACGTTTTCTCCGTGATTCTGACGGGGTAGCAGATCTCTTAATGTTCAGTCGACATGGTTTCACTCGGCATGGTTTTTATTTGGGTTATCTGGACTTCAGTCAGATATTGTTCAGTCAGATATTTTCATTCATTCTGAAAGTATTTGGTGGCAGTTATCTCTCAAACAAGTCATTTGACTCAGGGGCTTATGATTTTCATTCGGGGATTTCGTTTTCAGTGATTAAATTGTGTTTGGGCAATCTGACAGTGCTTGCTTCTAAAAGGAACAGAATTCATTATGGAATGATGAACTCATGAACAAGAAGAAACATAAGGCATTCATTGAAAAGACAAGATTCATTACAAGGATAAGCCTACGGATACATGGAACTTTCCTACGGAATACTACAGTACTAGTTACACTACCCCTAGTCTAATAGCCGACACGGCGGTGCTTCTTGGGAGACAGAGCAGCATCCTCGTTGCCATCGTCGCCGTTGTCGTCGTCGCCGTCGTTGCCGCCGTCGTCGCCGTCCTCCCTGTCGTCGTCGTCTTCGTCCTCATCATCTTTGTCCTCCTGCTCCTCGTCGCTGTCCTCGTCGTCGAGACCGCCGAGGCCGGGGTGGTTAAGGCCCCGGAGCATCGCCTTTTCCTTCCAGTTGTACTGGTCGGAGTCATCATCAGAGTCGTCGACCACCTCCAGCGGTGCCTTCCCCTTGTCGTCGCTGTCGCTGTGGGGGTCATCATCGCTGGGAGGATCTTCTCCGCCGGTGCCGCCGGCGAAGACCTCATCTTCGGATTCGGAGAACTCAGGGCGGTTCCTGCGAGTGCCGGCCATGGTGTTTGCAAGAAGGGGGTGTTTGGCAGTGGAATCTTATGTGTGCACAAGGAAATGAAGGTGTGATTGACGCACGGGTTTAGGCCTTAGTTATATAGCGGGCGAAGCGCCGCCTTGACATCTGCGAATACGCGTACAGGGATGGCGTTTCATATTCGGGTGGACACGTGTTGATGATCTACATGTGAGATGGTTCAAGAAAGTTGGATCTGCGAGTGGTTGGATTTTCAAGGAAAAGCATATGCGACAAAGAAAGGAATGACTCTTGATATTTTCAGCAGTTTCTCAGTTTACACCCAATGGGTGTCAGATTTCATATCATCTAAGAACCCGGTACGTCGTGGTATCACCCTATGGGGCTAAACCTAGGGAACGGCGGGTTGGAACCAAACTTAGGATGGAACAAGTGGAGATAGTGGATATATTTGAGAACGCGATGGCTAATAAGCATATACCCCTAGCATGACAGTTATTCCTAAGAATTAAAAATCGATTCGAATCGCTAATGCTCACCAGGCGTGAGAGTGCCAGATATCGCATACGGGCAACATAGTAACTATCTAAATACGTTATAATATAATTCATGTTTTCAAATTCTACATGTTTGTACTTGTATGTTTACATTCGTGCAAGTTATTATTATGATGATATATATTCATGATGAAACTGTTTATTTTATTTCAATATATCACTGTTTAAAATCAATAGCTAAGGATCCAAATGACTAGTAACCAAGTTTTACGTCAGCTGTAAGCCAATCCATTAATATCTATCTGAGTAATTAGTACTCAGTGTTTGCCCCCCATTTTGAACGCAGATACCGATGATATGTGGATAATTGTTTGGAGGAGGGTAGTACCGGTGGGCCCGGTGCTCCTCGCCTTGCTCATCATTGTATGAAAACTGCCGAAGTATTTTGATTCCACTGCGAGATGTTTTTGAAATCGCTTCCGCTATCTATTTGAACTTGTATTTAAATTCAACATGGTTTGTAAAAACTTTAATTTATTTTCTACTATTAATTGCCAGTGATGATGTAACTGTTGTGGCTCCATCGAGGGCTAGATATGTATGATGTTGGTATCCTTGGGTGATGGTTAAATCGAGTGCTATTTTTGGGTAGCTCAATGGACGACTGGGTTTGATTCGGTCTAAGTGCACTGCGAGTCATGGGGTGATAGGTGCGCTTAGCTCGGATTAAATCGGCGGTTCCGCCACAGCTAGTATTAGAGCCGATCATGCATAGACAACAGTCATATCATCGGGTTCTGATTTACAAACTTATTTTTGAAAACACCTTTTCAAATAATTGAAAAATGAGAGTATACGTTATGCCCATATTAAGGATGTTACCTTATATCAGGTGACATTGCTAACATTCTGACCTAGATAGAACTCATATGCACATTCGGTATCTTGGGTAGCAACATTTGGGCCATAACTATCCCCAGTACTGGTGGAACGCTATTAGGATTTGCGAATTGTTGCGAACCCCACATTCATGCTGGTAGGATAGTCCTATTTAAGGGGGTGGTGTCACACGCCAAATTTCCTAATTTGGTATGTGACGCTTTTGGCTCGAATTAATACAATGAGTTTCTGAATTTTTAAAATTTGACCAACTATTATACAATTATCAAGATATTTAGTGTAGGGAATAAATATTTTATAAAGCAAAACAAATGTCTAGCTTGTAATAATATGTGTTGCATTCATGCTAGTTGGCATAGTGTTTTTGAGTGCTAAAAGTTTTCTAAATAGATTTAAACTCTGAGTGACCCTTCGCGAGAACTTTCTATATTTATCTAGAAGCTTTTCCCGTTCTTCCGAGAGCAAGATCCATTTAACAGATGCTCCTAAAACTCTTCCCATGAGCTCTAAATATTTTATTTGGGTTCATTTGGTCCAAAACTATTTGTATGATTTCTTTCCTAGAATTTTTGTGACCATTGGGGTGTTTTTCGGACCTAAAATATAGATTCTAGATTTTTCTAGAATTATTTTAATTCCGAAAATAAATAATTCCGAATTTATTTGGGCTTTCTCCATTTAAATATGCTGGAATTCCAATAAATCTCAAAGGTCCGTTTATGGGTTCTCTAATGGGCTTTAAGCTCATTAAGGCCGTTAGTAGAGGTGGATGTGCAAATCAATTAGTACCATATTGCTTGTTGACGCGCATGCACGGATCTTTTTTCCCTATATAATAAACCTAACCTCTTATCTAAACGGCACGCGAGAACATAGTCTATTGGTTGGAGGCTCCGATGTTTGGAAATCCATAAAATAGTTTATCGGAATTGAGTTCTTCTCCAACCCGACTGGTCTTGCGTTGTTGCCGGTAAATTCCTTTCTTTGTTCCCTTATTCTTATCTGGTCCTGATCGCCGTGTCGCGTGCATAGCCGAGGCGCAGAGCACAAATTTCCTCCGTGGGCGCCATCGGCCCATCGCTGGCGTACCGTCTTGTGTGCCCCTGTCGTCGAGCTGGAGCTGTGCCTCTTCCCCGCACGTGTGCAGCAGACCATGCCCAGCCCCTCCAGCGACCAGCGACCTTCAGAAGCCGAAGCCAATGCAAGGTCCTTCTAGTTCCTGGTTCCTGAGTGCGACGTGCCAGGATGCCACCTGCAGATGAGACCCCTACGAGCGAGACTAGAACCAGCCAGGAACTTCATGCGAGTTAAAGGACAAGGTGGTTTTGCAGAAACGTTCCATCCATCTTTTTATTCTATAATAAGTATAGATTAGTTCTTTTGTCTCGTAGTTCTTCGTAATAATCCCGTGCTGAAATCGGTTTCCTCGATCCAATCCATGCTTTTTACTTTTTTGCGTGCTCTATTTTTTGGGATCACGTAAATCTTCCTTGCTAGTCCATGTACTATGCCTTTAATCGCGATCTAGCCTTTGGTTTGTTCCTCGTCACATATCTTTAGTGTTTTAGATCTGTTTTAATCTGCTCTAGTTGCGTTCATTTTATAACAATTAAATCTCTGTGCTAGCAATGATGTTTTACCATAGTCATGTTCTAAAAATTAATTAAAATATTAATATGATTAGTGTTATCTCCATTAGTTTTCTAAATAAAATCAACTTAGGGTCTAACTCGTTCTTTTTATAAACCCATGTAAATTTAATTAAACCCTACTTCGATGATTTATATACCTAAAATCTAACTACGTTCAAACCCTGGTTTTATAATAAATGCATGTTAATCTGGTTAATGACGACATAACTAGTTTTTTCAATTATAACGTGAATATGAATATATTTATACTTGGGCTTTTCATAATTAGTTATGTTAATTGGATTAATGCCATTATTAATGTGTTTTCAATTATAATTAACACGATATCAGTATAAGCTTCAACTACGGTTAATATATCACTTGCCTATCTTTTGATTTGTTAATTGTTTAAATGGTATAGTTAATATCAAACGTTTATAAATAAAATATGCCTAGTTTCAACTACGGTTTTCAATTAAAATATAATTTGGCTTAAGGTAACTTGGTTATTCCTCTGAAATATCCATTTGGGTTATTTTATTAGTTAAAATAAACGCATCCAAGTTCTTTCTTTGTCAATCAATAATATTAATCTTCCGTTAGTTGTACGTTTTCAACCATAGATCCGTTTTCAGTGTTTCTTTTGTTCACGTGACTGTAACAACAATGCCCTCTCTCTTGACATGTGTTTTACAAAGCTTTTCTTTTGATTGGTGTATTGTTTCTTATGCATGTATGTTTGTCTATCTTGTATGTTGTTTGTGTTGTCACGCATAAAACGAGTATCATACGTGAGAGTGAAGACCAAACTTTTCAAGACCTACAAGTGAAGATTATTTGAGCAGCTATATACTTGGGAATAAGGCAAGTATTATTTGACCTATGTCATATTCACATTTAAAATTTACTTTATCGCACAACCAAGTATGCTCAACCTAAAGATGACTGGCCACTTATTTTCCTGTCAATATTTCATCCTATGGAAGGGCTGTAATGTGTAGCTTAACGCTAGCGCTCAACAAATCTTACTCATGTTGCTACTCTTGATTAATTAATGATGAACTGATGATAAAAGTTTGGTTATTGGCAACATGGAGATTTGATCATGTTTTGCGGGTTTGCTCGATTGCCTCACCCCAAGGATCGGTTCGCCGAGCGACCACACAGAAAAACAGTACAACCACAAAGGATGGAATGGGACATCCTTGACTGATTAATTAAATGAACTAGAGCGGGTGGTTTGCTTACCTGGAAGATGGCGTAAAGGGGGCGTTGCTGGGTATAAAACTCGCTCTCCTGAGTGGGTGCAGTTTGGTTTATTTGGTTTTTGTCGGTCACCCTTTGGGAGGGGACTTTTATGCCTGGTAACGGAAACCTGGAACGGGCGGCTACACTCTAGGAATTCTTTGTAAAGGTATCGTAATGAAACCCGGCCGATTCATCTAAGGTAATGAATATATGGGGTTTGGCCACCTCTTGGCATATGGGAATCATGACTTGTGGGTAAGGATGTACAACCTCTCGAGAGTGTTTAAAACTGATATATCAGCCGTGCTCGCGGTTAAGAGTGGCCTGGACCCTCACAGATTAGAGTTTTTCAAAGAAAAAGGACTCATGGCAATGATGGTAAAGATGGGATGATAATGGGATGACGGTGGTACAATGGTGGTTTATTTTCATATACGTTATTTGTTAATGTTATTTTAGTTATGGGATGGGTTTAAGCCAATCACTGTTAGTAATTAAAACTTGACCAACTAAAAGTGATTGCTTTGCCTGCCCACTGTAAAGCTAGTCCACTTTATCCTAAACGGAATACTTGCTAAGTGCGCCATGTACTCACCCTTGCTATCTCAAACAATATTGCTTTGCTCTATCTAAGTTGATGATACTTTGAAGACAAAGTCGGTCCAGAAGTCTACAAGGTGTTTAGGCGTACGTGCCCCCAGTCAACCTTCCTGTGAAGATAGAGTTCCACTACGAGATAGAAGTTCCGCTATACTCTGATATATTGACCTTTGTGTCAAATGTAAGCTTTATTCGCTTATATAATATACTGTCTATTGGTATTCACAAATGAAGTGGACTGTATGTGTGGAAAATAGATCCTGGGCACATATATAGTGTCATTTGGTTTTGTTTTCAAAACCGGGTGTGACATGTGGTCACGCTATTGGAGTGTTTTGTGACAATTCATCCTTCGAGGAATGTTTAGAATTAGATTCTTGTTGGCCACTATTTCTCTCGCCAGCAATTCCCTATTATTGGAGGAACCTTGGGAGTGTTTGAGAGAAATGGTGCCACTGCGTCGTCCACCAGGCGTAGCTTAACAAAATTCGTGGATGCCACTTTTAGGATTAGAGTGGTAATGTATGATGATGGTGATGATGATGATGAGGTGAGCATGCATTTTCTGCAGGTACACTAACTACGTGCGAAAGTAAGAACGAATAGAGAACAACTAGTTGCATTAGGAAGAGATGTGCATATATGTCACCGAAATATCGTTAGATAAATATATATAGGATGTGTGATTTGAGACCGAATAGGGCGAAGGATGCATCATGACATTCAAGCTTTTCTCATTCTATGTCATAAGTTTGCTTTTCTGTCAATTGTGTTCTTTAAAAGTCACAAGAGAAATCAAATAAGAATGAAAACATCTCTCCTCATGTTGTATCCACCAAATTTGAAACTTTCACACTCATTAACTTAAAGTATATGAAGTCACTTCTCCCCATGTATTAACGCTACCATACCCGTAAGGAAACGATTGCACTTAGTAGCATAGCTTACACTATAAAGCTCTATCAACGCTTCAGGTGTAACTTGATGGTTTCATTTTACTACATGGTTTCATGTATTTTTGAGAACATCTATGGTGCCTTGATCTTTTTATCAGTGTATCTAAGTTCACTCAAGGTGATTGAACAAAAACTTCATGTAAGTTAGCTATGGCTGCTAGTGGGGCGATGTAATGAGAGACTTTTGGCATTAATAGAACTTTCGAATATACATCTGGAGTGTATTCTGTGTATAGGTGCAAATCTGAAATGAATGACAACGGCATCAAATTTAAAACTGCACTTCAAACTTGCATTTAGCTAGCGGCCTAAAATTCTATAAAGCTGCAGCTAAAACTGAGTGTATCTTGAAATTTGGAAGGATCTTGGTTGAACTTTGTATACCAAACTCGTTAAGAATTTCAGGGTGCACAACTTTGATATATAAAGTCTCTTATGAATGTACTTTGTTTCAAAGTTATAGTCAGGTTACTTTGAACCTAAATTCTGAATTTAAAGCAGCACTTGTGGGAGAAATGGATATTTCACCCTATTAGTGGAGGATTTGATCTGGGATTTATATACCAAACTTGTAGTGTGCAAGAGGTAGAACAATTTTGTTATGTAAAGTTTCTCCTAAAAGTGTTCCATTTGTGAGTTATAGTCAAAAACATCTAAATTCAGAAATCTGGACAGAACTGACCTATACTGATAAACGTTGAAATTCGTCCAATTTGCAAAAATATTTAACCATAACTTTCTATAGCAAAGTTACAGAACACAAGACATGGAACAATTTTGTTATAGATGTTATGGCACGAAAATCACTGAGTGTAAACGGTTCAGTTTTTAAACTAGTGGCTGTCTCATATAGAGTTGAAAACCTGGGTGCAGTCAATAAACTGAATTTTCCACCATTGTCCCAACCAGAATGATGAAAATGGTATATATGGAAGTTGTAGTAAACTAAATTTTGAGCAAGTTTCATATTTTGAGTTTCACCTAGATCAGTGGCCTTGAAACCCGGATTATCAAAACTCAGAGGTGTTGCCTGCACATTGTAACAGCAACTTGCTGTACAGTCAAGTCATATGGCTGTCAAAAATGTCAAGAAGTAGACTAACACTTAATCTGCAATTATATGATTTTGTTTTACATGCTTCCATGTACTTACATGATACATAGGTGCTATGATGTTTTATCACCGCATCTATTACACTAAAGTTGTTGGACTAAATGTGATTGTCTTCACTCCTACAGATGGTCACTCCACCCGAGACGTCTGCACAGGGGGCTGCTCACAATGCATCACCTCCTTATGAGCTGGCCACTCGGGTTGCTCAGCAGCTCATCAACTTGCTGGCTCAAGAGCAACAATGGTGTGATCGCAAGAGATCAGTTACACTGACTTTGCAGCACTGCAACGGCCCATCTTCACAACCGCCATGGATCCCTTGGATGCTGATGACTGGCTTCGAATCATTGAGTCCAAGTTCAGTCTACTGCCCCGCCTCACTAAGCAACAGAAGGCTCACTTCATGGCATAATGTCTACATGGTCCCAAAGGGCCTTTTGTACTTCTTTCCTGGCTATGCAACCCGCCAGGCACCAGGTCACATGGGACGAGTTCCATGCACCTTTCAGGGCTCACTATCTCCCGCCTAGCCTCATTGAGCTCAAGTAGCGAGAGTTCCATGCACTTCAACAAGGGAATATGTCGGTCCTCGAGTACATACATGCCTTTGTCCACCTGTCCTAGTACTCCCCTGAAGATGTCGACACCAACCCGCGTAGGGCTACCCATCTGTTGGGTGGGTTCGATCTCACTCTACTAACTCACTTGGGGTGCCGCTACGACAGCTTCACTAAGTTGGTGGATGTTGCCCTTGACATGGAGCTATGTCTCCGTGAGTCCCAGGAGGACCAGTGGAGGAAAAGACTTGCAAGCACACCTCCATCAAGTTCATCTTAGCGGCAACGGGTTGTGCATCACCCATAGCTGCAACCATATTTCATCGTTGCGCCCCAACGATAGGATCAACACAGTGAGGTACAACATCACCCATCATCCTACAGTGCACCTCCCCATCCACCTACTGTAGTGCCACCCATCAAACCAAGTGTTGGCTAACCCTGCTTCAAATGTGGAAAAGCCGAACATTCCAGTCGCAACTGTCGCATGTACCAAAATACTCAGGGGCCAGTACCTATATGCGGAGAGAAGGGATCAGCCCCAAAGATGGGCCTATTGCACCATAGTCAGCTTGAGGAAGTTTTAGAGGGTGAACCGGTCCTGGCAGGCATATTTTTAGTCAATGATCACCCTATGGTTGTGTTGTTTGATTCTTGAGTGTCTTTCACTTTCATCAGCAAAGCATATGCATTAAAGCATGGGTATGGAATTACAGAGTTGAAACAGAAGTACCACATCACAGCTACAAGATCCTCTATAGTTACAAATCACATAGTGAGGGATTTATGTCTGCAAGTTGGAAAGGAAAGTTTGTTCATCAGTCCTCTGGTACTCCAACAACTAGGGATTGATATAGTTCTTGTGATGGAAAGGCT
Source organism: Paspalum vaginatum (assembly GCA_030272315.1). Classification (NCBI taxonomy): domain Eukaryota; kingdom Viridiplantae; phylum Streptophyta; class Magnoliopsida; order Poales; family Poaceae; genus Paspalum; species Paspalum vaginatum. Next base: position 23,191,790 of record CM059016.1, read on the forward strand.
GAAGCAACAAAATGCAATGATAGATGTTGGGAGTAGAACAGTTTAGTATGCTCAAGCAATGGGACAGACATGGTTATTCATGCGTCACTTCATAAACATATGTCTCACACAGTCAATATCGCAGAAGCTCAAGGGGAGGCACAAGCACTTGCAAAGATCTCAGTAGCTTGCAACTATCCGGATGTGTTTCTAGAAGAGCATCCCGGACTCCCACCGAATAGGGATGTTGAGTTTTCCATCGAGCTTGTACCTGGCACAGCACCTATCTCTCGAAGGCCATACTTAATTGCACCCAATGTGTTGAAAGAATTGAAAGTGCAGCTACAAGAATAGCTCAATAAAGGGTTCATTCGCCCAAGCTCATCACCATAGGGTTGCCCGGCCCTCTTTGTTGAGAATAAAGTCCAACGTTGTAAGAGGCTGTGCGTCGACTACTGACCATTGAATGTTATCATCATTTAGAACAAGTACCCATTGCCACACATTGATATCCTATTTGATCAACTTGGGGGTGCTTCAGTTTTCTCCAAGATTGATCTCAGGTCTGGGTACCATCAAATCAAAATCCGAGAGGAAGACATACCAAAGACCGCTTTCGCAATGCGGTACAGGCTTTATGAGTATCTTGACAAGTCCTTCGGGTTGATCAATGCACCGGCTTTCTTCATGTACATGATGAACTCGGTGTTCATGAATGAGCTGGACCAATTTGTGATAGTATTCATTGATGATGTCTTGGTTTATTCCAAGAATGAGAAAGAGCATGAAGAATGCTTGCGAATTGTGCTATCTCGCCTTAGAGAACATAAACTCTATGCCGAATTCAGCAAGTGTGCTTTTTGGATAAAGGAAGTGGCATTCCTAGGCCATATCTTGTCTGCAAAGGGTGTGGTTATTGATCCTAGCAAGGTGGAAGATGTGCTGAATTGGAAGCAGCCACAAACTATGACAGAGATATGGAGTTTCTTGGTTTAGCGGGTTACTACCTCCGCTTCATCAAGGACTTCTCCAAAATTGCAAAGCCAATGACAGCGTTGACCTAGAAAAATGCAAAGTTTGTGTGGAGTGTAGGACCGAGACGTGTGACTAGAGGGGGAGGGTGAATAGGAGCACTTTGAAACTCAAATTCACAACTCCCTGAAACTGGTGCTAAAGAAAAGAACTAGACACCGTCCACTGAACAGATACGTGTCTAGCAGCGCAAGGGTGCCGTCCACTGGGAGGATACGCACCAATGCGAGAAAAACCGAAATCCGACTCAAAGAGGGCACCGAGGCAACGAACCTTGCAAAATTCGCCACACGACACTCACCACACCATAGTGTGTCTCACTGACTCACAACAAGCAAAGAGAATAGTCTGGAAGTGGGGAATGCAAAAATCTGAAGCAAAAACACAGTGAAAGAAGCAATCAGCGAAAAAACACAGCAGCTACCCAACCTAGACCGGACTGTACGGTAGCAGGGGCTGGACTGTGTGGTGGCACCGGATAGTCCAGTCTCCTTTGCCGAACTGTCCGGTGAGGTGACCCGGACAGAGCTCAACACCGGACTGTCCAGTGGGTGCTGCCGGACTGTCCGATGGGCGCTGCTGGACTATCTGGTGGAACCGGATTGTCCGGTGGCCTCTGCCGGACTGTCGGGTAGAGTTGCAGACAGGGGGTTTTCAAACCCAAACTTGACCAAATATTGTCCAATCTTCATGAGATTTTGCATAGGTTATCTGGACCCTATTCCAAAGCTTTTCCCAAAAGATCAAAGCAAAATGACTAAGGGATCAGCAGGAATTTCAGATCTCATGAGATGGCAATCTTTGGGCAAGAAAGGGGAAAACTCAAGAGAGGCTTGCTGATGGTAATCCAGCAAGATTGAGATGAACTAAATCATAATCTCCATGTCCTAGCAAGTCCACAAGAGCCAATAGAACAAGATTAACTCGTGGGCAACACAAATCACCAAAAGCCCTTGAGTTCCATCCAAAAACCAACTAGAAAAGGGGAAAGGGAGATGGCTGCACACATGAGCACGAAATTAGGACAAATCTTGCCTTGATTAGATGAGGAAATCAGTTCTTACAAGGCTCAACTCAGCCTACCTCCCTTCATCCTCCCACTAATGCAAAGTACTAGCCTAGAGGACTCTCAAATCCTAAGCTAAGCACCCGATTTGCTCTCTAAGCACTTGGCTGGTTGGAGACTAAGCCTAGGGTTTCTAGAGGTGGAAGAGTCATCTAAATGACCAGCCACTTAGGTATTTATAGCCCTGGCCTAATCGACACATTTTACACTAAGACCCCTATGTTACAGAAATGCCTGGAGGGGCCAAAACTGAAAAGACTCGATTTTCTGGGGGACGGACGACCGCGGTGGAGTCTTGATCTTCTTCGCCTGCAAGCTTACTCCCAGATGACGTTCACATGGCCAGCCGATCGACCCCCGGTTTTGAAGTCAGAAACCAGAGCACTGTGGTGGCACCCGGCATCCCCAGTCCATTGGGGTCGCCTCGCAGTCCTTCGGAGGTCTTACTCACGCCGTCGCCGTGCCGCTCCTCCGTGTACCGAACTCCCATGGCCGACCGATGTCAAGCATGCCTCCAGTCCTTAGGAGGGCCTCCTGTCCATCGGAGGTCTTGTGCCTAAGTCCTTCTAGGTCTTTGGCTTCTGTTGACAATCACTCATCACTCTGGAGGCAATGGAGCTGGTCCATTGGCTCTCAATCTCCCCCTTGATGAGTGAATTGTTAACACCTTCTACCTGTAACCTAAAATAGAACAAAGACAAGAAAAACAAGCGTAAAACCGAAAAGAAAGAGAAAAAGAAGAAAGTTGCTCAAAATGCCCAAAAACCAAACACAAGCAAAGAAGGGCAAAATGAGGCAACAAAAAGAAATCCAAAGATCGACCCCCTGAGACAAGGGAAACAACTCAACGCAGTCGATCAAACTAAAGCATGACCCTCAAGATAGAGGCAAACCGACTCAACACAGCCATGCTTAGGCAAAGCATTGGCTCCTCCAGAAAGAGGCAAAAGGCTCAACGCACCGATGCAAGAGCATGCTAAAAGCTCAAATTCCCTGAATGTATAGCTCCCCCTCAACTAATTCTCCCCCTTGGTCCAACTATAGGTCAACATCTCTCCCCCCTGTTGACAATGGACACATCAAGGGTTCACAGAATTCAACTCCCCCTGAACTAGACAACTCTCCCTCAAAATATGCTATGAAATGCAGGAAGTGTACCATGAAGAGCTCAGCAGAGATGAAAAGCTAGTAAATAAGAGTTCTAGCATACAGAGCAAGTGAGGGCAAGGAAGCATGCAACAAGCTCAATTGAATCTATCTTATACATATCAGGAGCATGTTTTTCAGGGTTTGGGAAAAGAAAGCATCACCAACATGAATACCATCTAGCAAGATAGGCATGAACAGCAAGATGCTAGCAAACCATACAAGGTGTGCTACTCTCAACCAAAGCATTCACAATAGGCCATAAGCAACTAAGAGACTTGTAGATTTTAGATTTAGCAATTTGTAACTCCATGCATATCAGATCATGTGCCAGGGGTTATTCACTTGCTCTTGCCACTTCTTACCAATCAATGCCAAGCTTAGGTTCAGAAAACCATCAGAAGCTTAAGACAAGGTTTTGGTCATACACAGCCTAGTCCAAGTTCATGCCAGAGTGCAAAAGCAAGCTATCTCAAACTAGAACAGTGTGACAAGCAAACCCACTTGGATCTTTTCATTTCAGCTCATAAGACACACATCTACACAGTTTTAATTCAGATTTCAGGTTTAGGCAAGGTGTCATAAATGCTTAGGCATAAACTCAACAAAGGCATACGACTAGCATATCCAAGCATGAGAAGATAGCATAGCATTCAACATTCCTACACATGCTAGGTAGCCAAGTCAAGTGGTGATCATGGTTTGTGATTTTCAAGAAACAAATGTAACTTAGCTCACAAATAATATTAGACAGACTCAAGGAGCTTAGCCAACCATGATCAAGCAAGCAACTGTACAATCTAGCACAAGCAAGTACTAACTAGTCATTCCAGAAGAGCTCTAGTGCTAGTGAAAGTGAAAATGCATATGATACAATGCAATGCATGATATGACACAAAATGCAAAGAAAACAGAGAAAGGCAAAGAAAAGGCAAAACAAAACCTAAACTACAGCAAAGTTACCCCAACCTAAAAGGGGTAACAAACACCAAGGTCCCCACGCAAGTGAGCAAATGCGCTAAGCTCTAAGGGCTTGGTGAAAACATCTACCAACTGGTTCTCGGTCTCCGCATGGATCAAGTCCATATCTCCCTTCTCATAGTGATCTCTCAGAAAGTGAAACCTCACGTCTATGTATTTGGTTCTAGAGTGCAAGACGGGGTTCCTAGCTATAGAAATAGCAGAAGTAGAGTCTACTAGGAGAGGGATCTTCCTAAAGCTGAGACCAAAGTCGCTCAATGTGGACTTCATCCAAAGCAGCTCAGAGCAGCAACTAGCAGCAGCAATGTATTCGGCTTCGGTTGTGGAAGGGGCTACGCTAGATTGCTTGCATGAGGTCCAAGAGACGAGAGAAGAACCGAGAAACTGGCAGGTGCCAGAAGTAGACTTGCGCTTGAGCTGACAACCCGCAAAATCAGCATCTGAATACCCTCTGAGAGAGAGCATAGAAGCTGAAAAGATCCAAAGACCAAGCTCAGGAGTGTATTTCAGGTACCTGAAGATGCGCTTCACCGCTTGACAGTGTGATGTCCTCAGTGAGGCCTGAAAACACGCACAAAGGCAGACAGCGAACTGGATGTCCGGCCTAGTCGCCATCAGGTACAAAAGTGAGCCGATCATCCCTCGGTACTCTCTCTGGTCCACAACCTCCCCTTCTTCATCTGCATCAAGCACCGTTTGTGTTGACATTGGAGTCGCCATAGGCTTGAGGTCTCCCTTATCAAACTTCTTCAGAATGTCCTTCATGAACTTGGCTTGATGGATGAAGGTTCCTTCATGCCCTTGATTTGGAGTCCAAGGAAAAACTGCAACTCTCCCATCATGCTCATCTCAAAGTCCTTCGACATCTGCTCAGAAAACTTGGTAACAAGAGAGTGAGACGAGCCACCAAAGATGATATCATCCACGTATATCTGGACAATAAGAAGGTCACTACCATGCTTGAGGAGAAATAAGGTCTTATCAACACTCCCCATTTTGAAACCCTGATTTAGCAAAAAGGTTTTCAATCTCTCATACCAGGCTCTAGGGGCTTGTTTCAAACCATACAAGGGATTTTGCAATTTGTAAACGTGGTTAGGGTATTTAGCATTTTCAAATCCAGGGGGTTGTTTGACATAAACTTTTTCTTGAATGAAACCATTTAGAAAAGCAAACTTCACATCCATTTAAAAAAGCTTGAAACCCTTGGAAGCTGCAAAGGCAAAGAGAATACGTATAGCTTCCAGGCGTGCAACTGGAGCAAACGTTTTCTCATAGTCTATCTCCTCTTTTTGACAAAAACCCTTAGCCAAAAGTCTAGCCTTGTTCCACACAGCAATGCCATCCTCCCCTTGCTTATTTTTGAAAACCCATTTTGTACCAATAGGATTGCATTGTGGTGGTGGCTCTACCAAAACCCAAACCTCATTCCTCTCAAAGTTTTCTAACTCCTCATGCATGGCATTAACCCAATTACCATCAGAAAGTGCGTGTCCAACATCCTTGGGCTCAAAGGAGGCAACAAATGCAGCATGAGCAAAAAAAGTGATAGAACCTGTTTGGGACCTCAAAGTCCTCGTATGCAAATCACCAATGATCCTATGTGGAGGGTGATCCCGCTAGACCTGCTGAGATGGAACAATCTCGGAGGTCACCTCCCCTGCATCCTCAGCGGGGCCAGCCTCTGCTCGAGCTTGCAGTTGGGGGAGCGAGGAGGAAGCCGTCGGCAAGGGTCCTCCTTCATCTTCAGAATTCATAGCAAAGGGGGCAGGAGCTACAGCCGGTGCTGTGGCTCCTGCTTCACCAGCATCTACCTGAACTTCCTCATCTTCAAAGATGGGAGCTCCTTCTTCATCATCACCTGAAAGCTCAAATGGAGGGGTTGTGCAACGCATAGATTCATCAAAGGAAACTTCACAGGTCTCAACCACTTGTTTGGTATCGAGGATCCACACTCTATATGCCCTAGAGCTAGAGGCGTACGCAAGAAAAATACTATCCGAGCATTGAGCTTCAAATTTATCCAAATGCCCCCCCTTTTTGAGCACAAAGCATCTACAGCCAAATGCACGCAGGTGCTTGACGCTAGGCTTCCAACCAAAACGTAGCTGGTACAAAGTCTTCCCTAAGAAAGCTCGTAGGAAGATGCGGTTGGCAATGTAACTGGCTGTATTCATAGCCTCAGCCCGAAAGCGTCGCGGAGTCCTATGCTCATCAAGCATCGTCTGCGCCATCTCTACAAGTGTGCGGTTCTTTCGTTCCACAACACTGTTCTAAGGTGGGGTATAAGGAGATGAGAATTGATGATCAAGTCCTAGGTCACGACAAAAGGTTTCGAAATGAGAGTTACGAAATTCTCCGCCATTGTTGCTGTGGATAGCCCTCATGGCCTTATGACTCTCATTTCTTAACCTCAAGACCAGATCCCAAACAAAACCGAAAGCCTCATCTTAGAATTCCATGAAGAACACCCATGAAAAGCGAGAAAAGTTGTCTACAACAACAAGCACATACCACTTCCCACTGACCGACTATACCCGAGCAGGACCAACCATGTCCATATGCAGCAGCTCACCCGGGTAAGAGGTCATCACCTGATTGACAGGTGCATGAGAAGCAGCAACCATCTTGCCATGACGGCAGGGGTCACACACTAAGTCTTTTTCTACTTTCAAATTGGGCAATCCTCGGATCAGACCCATCGAGCTCAACCTGACAAGCAGATCAAAACTCAAATGGCCTAGCCTCCTATGCCACTTCCAAATATTAGCAGAAGGACCAGCTACCAAACACCGAGGAGGGCTAGAAACAGATGCAAGGTCAACCTTAAAAACTTGCCCATAGGGCAAAATCCAACAAACAAGGTTTTCCATAGCATCAAGCACACGAAAAGAACCCGCCTTAAAGCGAACCTCATTCCCTTCGTTGAGAAGTTGCAAGACAGAAACAAAATTGAACCCCAAATTCCTCACCAAAGCAACTTCTCTTAGGGAAAGCTTGCCAGAAAGCGCAACAGAGCCAACACCCAACACTTTACCTTGACCATTATCCCTGAATGTGATGTATTCCTTAGTGCTCATGGGGTTGAGGCTGGAGAACCATCTGCGGTGCCCAGTCATGTGCCTAGAGCAGCCGGAGTCCACGATCCATATGTCCTCCAGGCCTCGATTCTGCAAAATCAAGGAAAGCGAGAGTGAGCAAATGGTCCAGCACTGGAGTTAATGAAACCGCTGAACCAGTGCCGAGCCATCTGCTCAAAGGTGGGAAAAGCACAGCCGAAGTAAGCATCACGACGATCTGGGTACCCACGACCTCCAAAGCATGAGCTCACAAACTCGCTACCAAAGCCTCGGTCATGAGGTCCATAGCCACGCTGAAAATGGCTAGGAGCTTGATCGGCAAAGCGTCTCTCACCACCTAGAGTACGGGCCTGAAAGCCGCCTCCTCTCTTACCACCTGCAAAGCGGTCTCTCATCTCACCGCGATGGGAAGGATCTTGCCTACCACCCTAGTTGAACTGATCCTGGTTCCCCCAGGCTCTCTCCTGCCTCTCAGCTCGCTTCCTCCTGAAGTAGAACTCCTCCAAGTGGCCATTCCGCTAGCAAAAGTCACAGTGGTAGACAAGCCTCTTGGGAGTGGTGTTAGGCTAGGTCTTGGGCTTCTGGTTGTCCAGAACTGCTTCTTTGGGGCAGCCTTGGGAGGCTCGTGGTAAACCCCATCAATAGTAGGGCTAGGCTGAGGAGAGGCAGTCTTCGGCTTAACTGGGGCACTCTTCTTATCCGAGGTACTGCTCTCTCCTAACCCAAGTCCACTGGTGTCACCCTCAGCTCTCCTGGTGCTCTCTAAAATCATTCTTAGTTGGGGCTCTCTAGCATACATCCAACTGAGCACCTCCCTCAAACGGTTGTTCTCATCAACCAAGGTCATTTTCCCCTCTCTCAGATTCTCTAGAATCAAAGTCAAGGCAGCACAAGTGGGACAGCCTAGAGAGGGAATCATAGGAGCAGACTTCTCAAACTTTCTAACGGTGGCATCTTTCTCTACCAGCTACAGTCTCAAAGTTAGACAACTCTCACACGTATCAGGAGGTGCTCAAAGCACCTCAAAGTCAGCTCTCACCTGGTCAAGCTCACTTCTCAAGGTAGGACAGACGGTGCACCCACCCAAAAGCGTGGGTCTAGCTCTAAGCTCCTCCAACTCCTCACACTTCACCTTTAGCTCAGCTACGTCAACAGCTCGGTGAAGGCAAGACTCACACTCAGGCACGTCACTCAAGGTAGGCTCATCCAGTTTAGACTGGAGCTTCCCAAACTCAACCTTCAGCCTATCCATCTCCTCTACCTAATGAGCATACTTGCTCTTCTGCTCACAAAGCTCACTCATGAGGGACTCACAGGTAGGGCACTATAAGTTACTAGGCTGGGCTTGCACACTCTTCAGCCTCTCAATTTAAGCCAAAGCATCAGCAAGCTTGGCTTTCTGCTTCTGCAGCTTCTTGGCTGCCTTCTCCAACAACTTATCCTAGGCTTTCAACTCATGACTATTCCTCTCCAGCATATCAAGGATCTCAGCTTGCTCAGGAGTTACCTCTTCATCGGAGGAGTCGTTGTCATTGCCCTTGTCGTCCTTGTCCTCAAGCGCCATGGAGCAAAACGATCCCCGTTCACCTTGTGCTTGCGCTTGGACTTGGTAGAGACGAATAGAGGCCAGTTGGACCACCTTGGTCCCTCCTCTTGTCCTCCTCGGTGAAGATCTCCTCATCGCTTGAGCTTGATGAGGACAAGGAGCAGGAGGTGGACAATCCGCTACAAAGACCACCAAGCTCGGCGAAGAATGCCTTGTCCCGCTTCCTGTTGTCCTTCTGGTACCTCTTGAAAGCCTTCCTGAAGTTCTTGATCTTGCCAGAGCAGTGCTTGGTGTGGTCATGCTTGCTGTAGTCATGCTTGCCAGAGCGGTGCTTGCTGAAGTCGCAGGAGTGGTTCTTGCCCTTCTTGTAGTCGTTCTGCTTGTTCGGGCACTCGACGATGAAGTGGCCGACCTCTCTGCACTCAAAGCACTTGGGCTTCTCGCCCCTCTTCTTGCTCATCTGGTTGTCATAGGCACGCTAAAAGCGACTAGACACCAGACAAAGCTCATCAACCCCAAGTGACGCCTACTGCTCCTCTGTCACAGACATCAAAGCAGAGAACGAAAAACCATGAAGTGGGGGGTTAGTAGCAACTTCCTTGGAGCTAGAAGCCAAGGCCAGGCTCTTGGAGCCAGTACCAGTGAGCATATCTGTCATATGGTAATCAACCTCTGTGGCCTTGAGCTTGCTGTGAAGCACCTCTACTCCCAAGGTGTCGTACCCTGCCGACTCAAGAATGGAGTTCTTCTTGATCTCCCACACATTCCTGTCCAAGGAATACAATAGCTTGACAGCCTGCTGATGGTCAGAGTATGGGAGAGCATCGAGGGCAGAGTTGACATGAAGGTTGTTGATGATCGACTGAAAATGTCCAAACAAGGCATCGATAGACTCTCCCGGCTTCTAAACAAAGTTTTCATACTCGCGCCGGTAAGTCTCAACAAGCCGACCCTTAACTGTCACCATCCCCTCATGGTGTGCACTGAGCAGGGACCAGGTCTCACGGGCGGTACTAAGGTGGATCACCCTCTCATAGTCCACCGGACCAAGTCTAGAGAAGAGAAAGTTCACCACCTTGTAGTTCGCCTCGTGCGGAGCAACGAGCACCGGTGTGGTACGCTCGGCAACGGGGAGCATCGTGAAAGTCGTACTCTGTGTAGCATTCCATATGTCCTCGCTCTGGCTTAGCAAGAAAGCTTTCATGCTACCCTTCCAGTAGGGATAGCCATCTGAGCCGAGAACCAAAACCTTTCCAGAGTGCGCCATAGTCACTACTGGTTTCTCACCGGTAAAGGTATGAAGAAACCTAACCGGCTCTGATACCAATTCTAGGACCGAGACGTGTGACTAGAGGGGGGTGAATAGGAGCACTTTAAAACTCAAATTCACAACTCCCCGAAACTGGTCCTAAAGAAAAGAACTAGACACCGTCCACTGAACAGATACGTGTGTAGCAGCGCAAGGGTGCCGTCCACTAGGAGGATACGCACCAATGCGAGAAAAACCGAGATCCGACTCAAAGATGGTACCAACGCAACGAACCTTGCCAAATCCACCACACGACATTCACCGCACCAAAGTGCGTATCAGTGACTCACAGCAAGCAAAGAGAATAGTCTGGAAGTGGGGAATGCAAAAATCCAAAGCAAAAACACAGCAGAAGAAGCAATCAGCGAAATAACACAGCAGCTACCTTGCGTGGACCGGACTGTCAGGTAGCAAGGGTCGGACTATCCGGTGGCACCAAATAGTTCGGTCTCCTCTGCCGGACTATCCGATGAGTTGACCCGGACAGAGCCCAACACCGAATTGTCCGGTGGGCGCTGCCGGATTGTCCGAATTGTCCAATCTTCATAAGATTTTGCACAACTTATCTGGACCCTATTCCAAAGCTTTTCCCAAAAGATAAACACAAAATGACCAACGGATCAGTGGGAATTTTAGATCTCGTGAGATGGCAATCTTTGGGCAAGAAAGGGGAAAACTCAAGAGAGGCTTGCTTGTGGCAATCCAGCAGGATTGAGATGAACTAAGCCATAATCTCAACTTTCTAGCAAGTGCACAAGAGCCAATAGAACAAGATTAACTCATGGGCAACACAAATCACGAAAAGCCCTTGAGTTCCATCCAAAAACCAACAAGAAAAGGGGGAAGGGAGATGGCTGCACACATGAGCATGAAATTAGGACGAATATTGCCTTGATTAGATGAGGAAATCAGTTCTTACAAGGCTCAACTCAGCCTACTACCCTTCATCGTCCCACTAATGCAAAGTACTAGCCTAGGGGACTCTCAAATCCAGAGCTAAGCACCCGATTTGCTCTTTAAGCACTTGGCTGGTTGGAGACTAAGCCTAGGGTTTCTAGAGGTGGAAGAGTCATCTAAATGACCAGCCACTTAGGTATTTATAGCCCTGGCCTAATCGACACATTTTACACTAAGACCCCTATATTACAGAAATGCCCATAGGTGCCAAAACTGAAAAGACTCAACTTTCTTAGGGACGGACGACTGCGATGGAGTCTTGATCTTCTTCGCCTGCGAGCTAACTCCCTGATGACGTGCACATGTTCAATAGTCCAAATCCGCCGATTGACCCCCGGTTTTGAAGTCAAGAAACGGGAAACTTTAGGGTTTCCTTCCTGGGCTTGGAACGGCCTACTCCACTCTATCTCGGCGAGAACGAGCCCATTCGTCGAGTGTGGTTACTTGGTGGTAGGGTGGCAGATTTGAGCGAATCCACCAATGCCCTCGCCCGTCTTCGCGCCATGTACTCAGGCTGGAGCACTGTGGTGGCACTCGGCATCCCCAGTCCATCGGGGTCGCCTCACTGTCCTTCAAAGGTCTTGCTCATGCCATTGCCGTGCTGCTCCTCCGTGTATCGAACTCCCATGGCCGACCAACATCGAGCATGCCTCCAATCCTTCGGAGGGCTTCCATCTACCTCCTGTCCATATGAGGGCCTCCTATCCATCGGAGGTCTTGTGCCCAAGTCCTTCTAGGTCTTTGGCTTCTGTTGACAATCACTCATTACTCCAAAGGCAATGGAGCCGGTCCATTGGCTCCCATGGAGCCCAAAATGCGAAGAGGCATTTCAAACATTGTAGAAGCTCCTAACTTCAGCACCTGTTCTTCCTCAACCAGATATCACCAAGCCATTTGATGTGTATTGTGATGCCTCTAGTAGTGGCCTCGGTTGTGTTCTAAAATGCAAGAAGGAAGAGTGATTTCCTATGCACCCTGTCAACTGAGGAAACATGAGGTGAATTATCCAATTCATGATCTTGAGCTACTTGCAGTTGTTCATGCACTGAAGAAATGGAGACATTACTTGTTGGGCAACACTTGCCACATATACACCGATCACAAGAGCCTAAAATACATTTTCACACAACCAGAAATAAATACGAGGCAATGTCGTTGGTTAGAATTGATCAAGGACTATGATTTGGAGGTCCACTATCACCCTAGGAAAGCAAATGTGTTAGTAGATGCATTAAGCCGTAAAGCTCATTGCAACTTCATTGAGGCTCATCCAACAATGGGAGTGCTATGTTGTGAAATTGGGGAGATTGAAACACCAATAGTGTAGCTTGCTGAAGTTTACAATCTCATCATTGAACCAACAATAAAAGCTAGATCATAAAGGCACAAAAGAAAGAAAAGGGTATGGCCCACATTAGAGATGGGATCAATGAGATGAAGAAGGCTTGTTTCAAGCTTGATGAAGGAGTCCTCTGGTTCAAGAATCGCTTAGTGGTACCAAAGGACATGGGGCTACGGAAAAAAATACTTGATGAGGCACACACCTCCATGTTCACTATGCACCCGAGCAGCAATAAAATGTAGCAAGACCTGAAACAAAAATTCTGGTGGACTCGTATGAAACGAGAGATCGCCAAATGTGCTTCAACCATTGGAAGTCCCAGCATGGAAATGGGAGGATGTACACATGGATTTCATTGTGGGTTTGCCTCACATTCTGAAGGGATACGATTCCATATGGGTGATTATTGATCGGCTTGCCAAATCTGCTCATTTCATTCCTGTCAAAACAACCTATCAAGCAAAGCAATATGCTAAATTATACATTTCTTGGATTGTGTCCTTGCACGGTGTTCCTCAAACCATCATTCGGATTGAGGTCCGTGGTTTGTGTCTCACTTCTAGGAGCAGTTGCAAACCGCTCTTCGGACTACTTTAATCCGGAGTTCATCCTACCATCCCCAAACTAGTGTTCAAGTTGAGAGAGTAAATCAGATCTTAGAAGACATGTTGAAAGCTTGTGCATTAACCTACTCCACCAAATAGGATGAGTGTTTACCCTTAGCGGAGTTTGCTTATAACAAAAGCTACCAAAAGAGCTTAGAAATGGCTCCTTTCTAGGCGTTATATGGTAGACGGTGCAGAACCCCACTCAACTCGTTCGAACCTAGAGAACGTGTGACATTCGGTCCTGATTTGGTAACACGAGCTGAAGAGCAAGTAAAATTCATACACGGTAATCTGAAAAGAGCACAGTCTAGACAGAAAAGCTACTCAGATAAGAGCAGAAGACCACTAGTCTTTGAGAAAGGTGATCATGTGTATCTTCAAGTGTCACCAATGAAAGTACATCGATTTGGAGTGAAAGGAAAGTTAGACCCAAGATACGTTGTTCCATTTCAGTTCACAGAGGAATGTGGGCCAGTGGCTTACCGGTTAGAATTACCACCACACCTTGCCACAGTACATGACATGTTTCATGTTTCACAACTAAAGAAATGCCTATGAGTTCTAGAGAAAGTAATTTATACATCTCAGATTTAGATTAAACATGACCTCACTTACCAAGAACACCCCATCAAGATACTTGACCAAAAGCAAAGATCAACACGTCGAAGAACTATCACCTTTTACAAGGTTCAATGGACTAATCACTACGAAGAAGAGGAAATATGGGAACAAGAAGAGTACCTTCAAAATAAATTCCCAGATTTTCTCTCATCGCAGAAAGCATCATGTATGCACTCAAACTACCTTTACCTTTGAAAACACTATGAACTTACACACATATGCATTTTCCTTCTTGTTCAACTTAACCACCCACATCACATCAAATCTCGGGACGAGATTTATTTAAGGGGGGTGGGCTATGATTGTGGGTTATGGGCCCACTAGCAACCATAGTCAACCTAGACAGGGTTTAGCTCAAACACTTTAAGTGGAACCTAGATGCATTGATAAAAGATCAAAGCATCCTACATGGCCTCCAAATACAAGAAACCATGTAATACAAGAAACCATCAAGTTACACCCAAAGTGTTGATACTAATCTGTCATGAAATTTGTAGTGGTCAAGACTTATAGAGCTTTGTAGTGTAAGTTGTGCTACTAAGTGCGATCGCTTCCTCATGTGTATGGTAGCACAGTATCTGTCACCTTCTTTCACCCTCACTTGGTACTTGCGCATTACTACGTGGGGAGGAGTGACTTCATATACTTTAAGTTAATGAGAGTGTGAAAGCTTCAAATTTGGTGAGTAGAACGTGAGGAGTGATATTTTCATTCTTATTTGATTTTTTTTGTGACTTTTAGAGATCATAATTGATAGAAAAGCAAACTTAAGACATAGAATGACAAAAGCATGAATGTCATGATGCATGATTCGTCCTATTCGTTCTCACATCCCACATTCTATATTCAGTATATATAACTATCGATATTTCGGTGACACATATGCACGACACTCACTAATGCAACTAGTCGTCTCTACACGGTCTTAGTTTCGCGCGTGGTTAGTGTACATGTAGAAAATTCCATGCTTACACCACATCATACATTACCACTCTAATCCTAAAAGTGGCATCCACGAATTTCTTTAAGCTACGTCTGGTGGACGACGTAGTGGCGCCATTTCTCCCAAACATGCCCAACGTTCCTCCAGTACTGGGGAATTGCTGGGGCGAGAAGTGGTAGCCAACAAGATCAAATTAAAATTTTGGTCAAAGGAAAAGTGGTCACGAAACACTCCAATGGCGTGACCACCCCCCTTAAGAGTTCTGCCCTATCAGCATGAATGCAGGGTTCGCAACAGTCCGCAAATCCCAATAGCATTCCACCAGTACTGGAGATGGCTATGGCCGAAATGTTGCTTCCCAAAGCGCCGAATATGCACATCAGTTCTATCTATGTCAGAATGTTAGCGATGTCACCTGGAAATACACTAACATCCTTAATATGGGCATATCGGTACTCTCATTTTCCCATTACTTGAAAAGCGGTTTTCAAAAATAGGTTTGTAAATCAAAACTAGATGATATGACTGTTGTCTGTGTATGATCGGCTCTGATACTGTGTATGATCAGCTCTGATACCAACTGTGGCGGAACCGCCGATTTAATCCGGGCTAAGTACACCTGCCACATCTGGCTTGCAGTGTATTTAGACCAAATCAAACCCGGTCGTCCATCGAGAGTCATTCGGCTCTCGATATTACCTTTTTCCTAGAGGAATCGACATCACACACATCTAGCCCTCGATGGAGCCATAACAGTTACATCATCCCAGTCAGTTGAATATAGCATAATTAGACTTAGTTTACAAACCAGTTCGAAATAAAATACAAGTTCAAACGTAATGCCATAAAGAAGGCAAGTTCAAAACAAATAGCGGAAGCGTTTTTTCAAAAACATCTCGCAGCGGAAACAAAATACTTAAGTAGTCTTCATACAATGATGAGCAAGGCGAGCAGCACCGAGTCCACCGGTACTACTCTCCTCTAAGCAACTGTTCAGAAGTCATCAGTACCTGCACTCAAAATGTGGCGGCAAACCCTGAGTACTAATTACTCAGTAGGGCTTAATGGAAAGGCTTACGGCTGACGCTAAGCTTGCTTACTAGTATCTGGATCCTTAGCCATCGATTTTAAACAGTAATATAATGACATAAAGTAAGCAATTTCATCATGAGCTTATATCATCATCATCATAATAAGAACTTGCAGGAATGTAAACATACAAGTACAAACAAGTAAAATTTGAAACCATGAATTATAATATAATATATTTAGATAGTTACTACGTTTGAACGTCAGTGGCAATGGCATTCCCACAGCTGGTGGGCATCAGCGATTTGAATCGATTTATAATTCCCGGGAATAACTATCATGCCAGGGGTATATGCTTACTAGCCTTTGCATTCCCACATATAGCCCCCATCTCCACTTGTTCCATCCCAAGTTCGATTCCAACCCGCCATTCCCCAGGTTAGCCCCCATGGAGCGATACCACGGCATCCCGAGTCAGCCCTCCCATGAGTCAAGCGCCCCTAGGCCCCATGGTAGGACCAAGTCTCTATTCTTCGGATGGTTCAAGTAAGACTTTCACTGGTCCCATGATCCGGTTAAGCACTCCAGCAATGTTGTGCCGACCAATAGGCGAACAACGGACGGGCCTTAAACGACTCGGGCAGAGTCCATTGCAGAACATCATAAACGGTAAATAACTTATAAAATCTCCGCCCGGCCTCCATTTAAATCACAAGCATAAATAACATATCCACTTTAATAATTTGATCTTTTGAAATCACCTATACGACGAGTGACTCCATTTCACTTGTGTCTACTCGCACCTAGCATTTCTAGGCATATATGTCCTATGAACTCTATTATAGGTGCTAGGGCCAGGCGGCCAGGGAATCTAATGCAATTGGTTTCAATCAACTTCTAATGCGGATGCGTAATCATCAATCAAGATAATATTAGCCGGAAAATTCATGGTCATGCCTACCTTTGCTTATTCTTATAAAAACCAACAAACTATACTACGTTAGTTTGCCAGGTTGTGGGGCTTTGCCCCAGGCAACCCCTTGAATCACGGACAGATTTAATTAGCGACACACCGTCTTCATCTTGATGGAGAAGCCAAACTCCTGCTCGAGAGATTGCCGTAGTTAGCAATCCTATATGCATGATCAAGTGCAAGATGGATGCAATGGATGCTCATGATGCTAGGGAATTATGAAAAACAATGCACCACATGTTAATAAGTTGAAACATGCGACATCTATTTTCCAATATATTCATTTTAACATATTTCTCATGTAACTAAAAACAGTAGCAATTAATTTCATAGCAATACTTTCCGGAACCTAAACTTAACTATTAATTACCTTGATTTTTCTCGGAATTTATTTCGCACAATAAAGTCACTTTCTCCTATTATTCATTTTAACATGCAATTATTTGTCTTTTTTCAAAACAGCAACCAAAACTTACATGCAGAACTTGAAACTTTAAAAATGGACTAAATATGCAACATATAGCATCTACAAATTTCAGGAGAATATTTGGAGCACTTTTTATGTAGCAAGTATTTCAACTCTTGTAAAATGCACAAAATACATGCATGAGGGTAAAATGGTAAACTGACAGCATATTCTAGGGTTGCCAAAAATCACATAAACCCTAAATAACATTATAAAGCTACTGACCAAGTTTCATGATTTTTAGAGTCCATTTATATCACTTTTGGCATTTGTTTTGTTTTAACATTCATGCAAGATCTAGGGGCAAAACTGTCTTTTCCCACTCAACCATCATACTCATTATGTAGATCTAGTAATTAGGAGCACAACGCAATTGAGTTTGTATTTTTATCATTTTTATTCTATTTTGTATGAATTTTCAAAGCTCTCAGATTTTAGGAAATGCTAAAAATCCGAAAATCATCTGAGTCAGGGACCTAAACGGAAATATCCATAGACAACAGGGGCTAGCTTGCAAGTTTTTCAAGACTCAATGTACAGGGCCTCGGAATAGAACATAGATCTATGAAAAGACGAGGGCTAAATCGAAAAATCCCGTCTTCTTCTTCCTGTTCGTCTCCTGCCTCGAGTAGGACAGGAGATGGCCGGCGGCATGCCCTGTACCCGGCCGGGAGAGGCGCGGAGACCTACTGCAGGTGTACGGGGAGAGAGAGGAAGGCCGGAGGAGCACTTACCCCTTACCTGCAGTGACCGAAGGTGGCCAGAACGGCGCGGTGACGAAGCACGCGGACATGGAAACTTCGGCGACAAAATTTGGGGCAGTGGAGAGGTTCCTGCGGCCGGGACTAGGGGAATTTGGTGGCGCGGTGGATGGAGAAGTGCGGCATGGTGTTAGGGAGGTGCAGGGATGGCCGCTTGGCGCCGCGCTGGAGCTTGGCTTGAGCTCACCTATGGCGTGCAGCAATGGAGCAGAGGGAGAACGAGAGGAGCAAGCAGAGGGGAGACACAGTGAGAGGGAAATGGAGGAGGAGGCCACGTTCGGCCTCGCCTTTTGGCCGGGGTCGCGGGCAGGCGGGCAGGGGCGCCGCGGCGTGCTGCTGGACGCCGGCGGCCGCGTGGCAGCCGGGCTCTGCGCGCGGTCGTCCGGTCGGGAGGACGGGCCCACCCGTCAGCGAGACAAGAAAAAGAAAAGAATTCCGAAATTGATAAACTAGGTTTGACCACCGGTACAGGTTTTGGAACTCGCAGTTTTTTGAACATCCTGGAGGCCGATTTTGAAAAAATTCAAAATACAAAAGTTGTTCTAATTTTCAATCTCTACAACTTTGTCAAAAGTCTTGGTACTAGGTTCTATTCAAATTTTGTGAGTTTGAATTAATTCAAAACTAGAGCTCTAGTTTGACCAACTATTCCTTAAATCTTTAAAATTCTATTAAGCCTATTTATGGGCATTTTCATACAATGTGGACTATACCAATGTTGCTTAGAATCTCATGAACTACAACTTTGGTATTCAAGTTATGGCAAGATTTTGACTTTTGTTTCACAAAATTTTGAATTTACTAATCAGGTCTAAGTTTGGCAGATTTCACAATTTCACAAAAAATGACCGAAAATTATGTTCAAACCTTTATGCATGTCATGACACAAAATACCAAAGTTATTTCTCATGAAATTTTCTACGAGTTTGGTATGTAAAGTTTTATTAAATTCACAATAATATTAAACTTACAACAGCAAATGCAAATACAATTTTCAGCAAACCGAATTTAATTACTCCAAATGACCTAACCTAATGCATACTCTCAATATAAAATGCTCTTGAAATGATGTCATTAAGTTAATGGAATCTCAAGTGCATTACATTGTCATAGTTTACTCAATTACATCATTTCATGAGCATTTCATATTGAGTGCATGAATGGACTAAATCATTTGAATTAATTACATCATTTCATGAGCATTTCATATTAAGTGCATGAATGGACTAAATCATTTGAATTGACTAAACTCAGTTCTACTGAAATTTTCCTTTATATATTTCCTACTGTAACTTCAAATCTGTTGTGAATTAGATGAAACTTTATATACCAAATTTGTAGACAATTTCATGATGAGCAACTTTGGTATTTTGTGCTTTGGCATGCATAAAGTTTTGCATAGTGTTTTGAGTCATTTTCATTCAACTTGTCAAATATATGTTTGTCTAGTAAATTCAAATTTCTGTGAAACAAAAGTCTTTATCATGCAAAAATTTGTATAGTAAAGTTGTAGAATATGCAATTATGAACAACATTAGTTTAAAATTCCATTTGTGAAAGTGACCATAAAATGCAATTTTAGAATTTTTAAACTGATCGGTTCTGTTGGTCAAACTAAGGTCAGACTTGATATGATGTGGACGCATTAAATGATATTTTTACACCTGGTTTATTGCATGCAAATTGCAACAAAAGAAATGCCAAAAGTAGAGTAAATGGACTCTAAAAATTTTGAAACTTGGACAGTAGCTTTATAATTATGGGCCTGCTTGGGAGAGCTCCGCTTCAAAGTTTTTTAGCTCCACTCCTCCAACTCCATCATCGAGCAGCTCCACCATAGAGTTGGAGTGGATAAAAGGAGTGTTTGGCTTGCAGCCCAGCTCCATTTTGTACGCTTCATAGTTTTAATGTGACTTTTCCATTTTACCCTTTAATGGCTTTAGGATGAAATTGTGACACAGTAGCGGCACATTCAACGATTAGACCATAGTCACTGGGGCGTGCATATGTACTGTGCACAGTGCGTAAACAGTATTTTTCCACTCTGTGTACAGTGCGCAAATAGTATTTTACACACTCATGTCCACGCCCCGGTGACCCTAGTCTAAGGTGCTGGCCTAATTTTTTTTTTATCTTCATTAGTTCCATCGTCATGTGCTCAAGATTAATGGCCAAGCAGCACATTCACGTGATGAACTAGCACTAACATTCAGACCTCACCTGGCCGGCCAGAATGGCGACAGCGCCTGCACCCAAGCCGACGGCAACGGCGCGCCCACACATAGGATGACAGCTGTGGGGACTGCGGTGCCCGCGGATAGGCCGGCGGCGACTGCGACGGCGCTTGCACCCAAGCTGATGGCGCTCTCGCCTGTGCATTGGACATCAGCTGGCGGGGACTGCAGCGCTCGTGCTGGATGGCGGGGCAGGCGCCCACTCCGCGGCCGCTGGCGGTATGCGCTGTTGGATTTGCCTCGAGAGGTGCCTATCTGTTTGCAGATGCTGTAGATTGACAATCGACAAGGCCTCTATGATGCGCCGCTACGAGCTCCCTAGCTACACGGGACCTCAGCCAACCACCATGCCGGCTGCGCCGAGGGGAACGTCCGCGATGGCGGCGTCCGGACCAAGACCCGTGTCGGCGGCGACCTTTCCTCGCCCCACGACGGCGCCCTGGCCATGCCCTACGGTAGGCCAAAAGAAGTACCGTGGCCAACAGAGGAGCCTAAGCCACGCCCAACGGGGGAGCCCACGGCGATGACTGTTTGCCTGTGCGGGCAGCGCCATGGGGACGCGGCGCCTAGGCCACCTGGAGATGGCCGGCGTGGGGCGCGTCGAGCAGAAGCAGCCGCCGGCACCGGTTCGTCTCGCGTGAAGGGACAGAAAGGGCGCGGGATATTTCTTTTTAGGTACGGGGGATTGTAACCAGTGGCAAAGGTTGGTATTTTTACCACAACTCTATATTTAAGTTCTAAAATAGTGTTTTGGGAGTTCCTTTTTATGGGCTATAGAAATTTTCTGGTGTTGGCCCTTAGCTCCAAGTTTTTTTTGGAGTTAGAGTTTGTGGAATTGTACATGTTTGGCCCGTCAAAGTTGGAGTGGAGCTAAAAAATGTGGAGCGGAGCTCTCCTAAACAGGCCTTATATTTAGAATGAGTTGGTTTTGGTCAACCCTAGCATATACTGTCCAATTAATATTTTGCCGTCATGAGTGCATTGTATGAGTATGAAAATGATTGCTATATCCAATGTGTCCAGAAAAATCTACAATAATTATATGCTGCACATTTTGCTCAGTAAGGTTGCGTGTAAAAATATCATGATCTTTGCTTGCATGAAAAAATTGATAATAGGAAAATGTGGCATTAATTAGCAAAATAATTCTAAGAAAAAATCATAGTGCTTATCAGTTAAGTTTAGGTTCTGGAAAGTATTTTTGATTATTTTATTATTACTGTTTTAAGCTGAATTTGAAATAGGTCAAAATTAAAAAGTGCAGAATAGATATGCTATGAAACTAACTCAAATAAGCTTGCTGATTTTTGTAGATGGTGCTCTTGTCAATACTTAACTACTGTGGGTGTCTCATGTGTAGAAACCATTCCCATGATTTATTATAAATGAAGGAAATTTAATATGAGTTAAATTAATTGTTTTGTAGATTCTTTGCTTCTAAAATTTGGGTGTTGGCTTGATACAGTAATTATCTACATCTCATAATAGTTTTAGGTCATTTGGCGCTGTCTAACAACCTGAACTCAACATCAGTGGATTATTTAATTAAATAAACATATTGCAAGACATGATTAGGGTATGTCCTACGAATGCACGAAGTTTGCATGATTTCCAAGACTATCATACCGCACAAGCATTATGTGTATTCTTTGCATCCATTTCGCACTTGATCATTCATAGAGTGACACTTATTGTAGAAACGTGATCGAGGATTTGCCGCAAGGACCTATATCAAGCAATGGTGTCCAAAAGACTAACTAAGACCCACTCATGACCTGTAGGGTCCATCAGGGGTGTTTGGAAGCAGTCCAAGTGATCAAGGGGTTGCTTGGGGCAAAGCCCCACAACCTGGCAAACTAACATAGTTTAGTTTGTTGGTTTTGATAAAACTAGGCAAAGGTAGGCAGGACCATGATTTTCCCAGCTAATATGATCCTTAATGATTGATGATTACGCATCCACATTAGCAGTTGATTGAAACCAATTGCATTAGACTTCTAGCTGCCCTGGGCCTAGCACCTAAAATAGAGTTTGTAGGATGACTATGTCCTAGTAATGCTTGGTGCGAGTAGACACGAGTGAAATGGAGTCACTCATCGTATAGGTGATTTTCAAAATATCAAAATGATAAAGTGGAAATGATTACTTATGCTTGTGATTTAAATGGAGAACGGATGAAGATTTTATGTGTTATTTACTATTTATGAGATTGTGCAATGAACTCTGCCTGACTCACATAAGGCCCGTTCACTATTTGCTTGCTGATCGGCATAACATGACTAGAGTGCTTTTCCGAGACATGGGACCGGTGAAATTCTTACTTGAACCATCTGAAGAACAGAGACTTGATCCTACCATGGGGCCTAGGGGCGCTAGACTCATGGGAGGGCTAACTTGGTATGTCGTGGAATCGCTCCATAGGGCCTAAACCTGGGGAATGGCGGGTTGGAATCAAATTTGGGATGGAACAAGTGGTGATAGGGGATATATGAGGGAACGCGATGGCCAGTAAGCATATACCCCTGGCATGATAGTTATTTCTAGGAATTAAAAATTGATTCGAATCGTTGATGCTCACTAGGTGTGAGAATGCCAGATATCGCACACGGGCAACAAAGTAACTATCTAAATATGTTACATTATAATTCATGTTTTCAAATTCCTCATGTTTGTACTTGTATATTTACATTCCTACAGGTTATTATTACGATGATATATGCTCGTGATGAAACTATTTATTTTATGTCAATATATCATTGTTTAAAATCAATAGCTAAGGATCCAAATGACTAGTAATTAAGCTTTGTGTCAGCTGTAAGCCAATCCATTAAGATCCTATCTGTTGGTGTTTTGTACCGGCAATGCACTACAGGATGTACCATGTGATGCTTTTGTGGGTGTCTGGATCAACACGTAGCTCAATGGTCACACAAAATACAAGAAAGAACATGATTTATACAGGTTGGGGCTAGCTAAATCGCACAATGCTCTACGTCCTATGTGCGGTGGTTTGTATTGATGTATGAGAGCATGCAGAGTTGAATGCCCTAATGAGGTCTAGGAGATATGAGATCGGATGTGTTATATGTTCTATGTGAGGGATCCCTAGCTCGCCTTATATAGTCCGGCATGGCTTGGGTTACAAGTTGGTTTCCTTCTATGTCTCATAGTCGGTTTGGATTACAAGAGATCAAATAGAATCCGCCATCCATATGTTTCCTAAAAAGTCCATGTCTTGCGCGCCAAAGTGTTCGGCGCGTCAGGCCCGAATCAGTTGGCCGGCTCTTGGGTTGGGCTTTCTGACGGCCCATGTAGAGAATCTGCTTCATGAAGACCCAGGGGATATCTATCCCCCACACTATCTGAGTAATTAATACTCAGGTTTGCCCCTACATTTTGAGTGCAGGTATCGATGACATGTGTTGATAATTGTTTTGGAGGAGGGTAGTACTGGTGGGCTTGGTGTTGCTCGCCTTGCTCATCATTGCATGAAGACTACTTAAGTATTTTGATTCCACTGTGAGATGTTTTTGAGATCGCTTCCATTATCTGATTTGAACTTGTATTTGAATTCAACATGGTTTTTAAGAACTTTAATTTATTTTGTACTATTAATTGCTGGTGATGATGTAACCGTTGTAGTTCCATCGAGGGCTGGATGTATTTGCTATCGGTATCCTTGGGAGATGGTTAAATCGAGTGCCCTTTTGGGTAGCTCGACGGACGACCGAGTTTGATTCGGTCTGAGTACACTGCGAATCATGTGGTGACAGGTGCGTGTTGGTGGCTGTTAGCCTCCCGAATTTTACTCCACAAGCGCACGCAGACTACTGTAGCCTTTCACCCGGTAGTATTCCATGGTATCATATTTATTCATAGGGAAGCATTGAGATAGAGATATGAAACTATCATTCATCCAGTTATTACTACTCATTCAGATCAACCCATAGGAACGATTGACACCAAACACCATGGGATACAAGCAAAGTATCATTGTTAAGAAAGCAGGTAGAGCTAGGAGGATAACGAGGTAAGAGCTCACAATCCTGAAGAGAACTTTCTGTACTATGGTGAACCAGACAGACTAAGCAAGACCAAATATGTTGCTCTGACTGAGGTATTGACTTATCTAGTTGTCTAGGATACTTAGTCACCAAGGCTATAACCACTTCCAGACACCTTAGTGCTGATAACCCAAACGATAAAGGTGGGTGTCGCAGGAACATGGCTATGCGGCTACAAGCAACCCGAATGAGGACGGTGGAGTAGACAGGGTATACTCTCGCTGTCACCAAGAGGACCTACCAAAGCCAAGTGTGCTTAATCTGTACGTGCACACTGGCTACCCAAATCTGCGTGGGGTTTAACAACTGAACATGTGAAACCATGATGACCGCAATTGTAGACACCGCATCTACGCTTGCATGCACTACTTCTACTTGAATTCGCAAATAGAAGCATACACAACAGTATAGGCAAGTGCTATAAAGAGCATACGAGGAATCTATAGGCATGACAAACTAAATATTCATTAGCTCTCAGAGCAACTCTAACTATAGTATAAAATACATTACTATGCCCGCATGATTAATACCAAAAGCAAGAATGTAAATGCTCACATAAGTAAAGAAAGATAAGTATATTAGATAGCTCAAGTCTTACAGGAAAATAAAGATATAAGCAAACTCATACCGAACTCCTAAAGATGGCTCTAGAATGACGGAGCCCTACCTCTAACTCCTAACTAAACACTGCTTTAGAATGGAGGCACCTCCTGTGGCGCGCCTCCTAGAGAGGGAGAAAGAGAATTCACATGGTGAATGGTATATTTTTAGAGTGGGGGAGTGCCCCTCTGCTTATAGGAGTGGGAAGGTTGGTAGGGAAGGTAAGTCGGTTGGCCGGGCAGCCACATGGATGGCCGGGTGGCCATGTTGGTGGCTGAGCAGCCATGCGATCCACCAACTTTGTTGATCCAATGGCTGAAAATGGTTCCCATGGTCGGTGACAGTTGCCAAAGTTGGTGCACGTGCAAAACCGGTAAAAGTCATGGCTGGGCGGCCAAGTCTATGGCTGGGCGGCCACGTGTTTCTCCTAGATTGGCTGCATGCTGTCTCCCTTGGATTGCAATGTTTGTGTGATGGCCTTCCGACCCTTCATTTCATTGGATACTTGATCCCACGCTTGGATTGGACTCAAATTGTGTTTCTTTGCATGCAGGTCGAAGGACGTGTTGGATTGCCACCGTGGCATGGCCGGGCGGCCATCAATGTTTGGCTAAAATACTCCCTGGGTCTCCTAGCTGCTAGACTTGGCTGGGCGGCCATAGTGGATGGCCGGCCGTCCATGTTGTGTGGCCGGGTGGCCATGGGTGATGGTCGGCTAGCCACCCTTTTGAGGCCACAGGGCTACGGGGCCAGCCCACCACTGGTGATGGCCGGGCAGCTAAGTGAGATGGATGGGCGGCCATGGGTGATGGCAGGCTAGTCACACACTTTTGGCCGGCTGCCTCTCCCTTGCCACTCTCCCTTTGTTATGCTCATTTCGTTCGTTGTTTTGAACGTGACAAGCTCCGTCATGCTACTTTGCATCGTGGGACCCTGTGCTGTGGCCGAGAAGCCAAGGTGATGGACGGACAACCAAAGGTAGTGGCTCGGCGGCCAAGATGATGGCTGGGTGGCCATGGTTGGTGGCCGGGCGGCCATTGAGATGGCTGAGCGGCCATGTAAGGTGGTTGGGCGGCCATGGACCATTCCTCTCAGCGTTGTCAATGCGTTGTCAATTCTTCTGATGGCCATAACTTTTGCATTCAGACTCCAAATTGAGTGAACTAAAACTCCATTTTAATTATCTCGATAAGCTATTTGTAATGGTTTGGTCCATGAGGTCATTTGAGATACTTCATAGTGATGTTATTTGCAAATTATTCTCAAGCCATTTTGTGTGCAAACACTCTCTTGCTCCCAGTGATGTTATCTTGCATGGAATTTGAGCATATCCCTGTGATACATCGAAAACCACCAAAACTTGTGGAATTCATCAGCGTTAGGTAAATAATGCATAGAATCTTGTTTATACCCCATTTATTTACCAAGGATTTGGTGGTCGAAACCGTGAAATAACAACCGCCAACAGTGTGCTTAGCTTAGATTAATTTGGCGGTTCCACCACAGCTACACACTAGGGATTCTTTGTAAAGGTCTCATAATGAAACCCCATCGATTCATCTAAGGTATTGAATATGTTGGGTTTGACCACCTCTTGGCATATGGGAATCAATACATGTGGGTAAATATGTACAACCATTTGAGAGTGTTTAATATTGATATATTATCCGTGCTCACGGTGATGAGCGGCCTGGACCCTCGCAGATTTGAGTTTAAGAAGAAAATGGCTTTGGTGATAATGGTGATGATGGTGATGATGATGCCGATGGTGGTGGTGATGATGGTTATTGTGACGATTTAATTTCAAATATTTATTTTTTTAATATTTCAGTTATGGGATGGTTATGCTAATCATTGTTAGTACTAAAAATGACCAACTAAAAGCAACCGCTATTTCTATCCACTATAAAGCTAGTCCACTTCATCCTAAATAGAATACTTGCTGAGTACTACAAGTACTTACCCTTGGTATCCGAAAAATATAGCTATGCTCTATCCATGTTGATGATTCCATGAAGACGAAGTGGATCTAGAAGTATACCGAGTGCTTAGGCATACGTTCCCCCAGTCAACCTTCTTATGAAGGTGGAGTTCTTCTACGAGATAGAAGTTATGCTATACTCTGATAAAGACATTATATTGTCACCTGTAAGTTTTATTTGTCTATATAAAGCACTGCATTTTGAGATTCACTAATGAAGTTGGCTATATGTGTGGAAAATTAATCCTGGGCGCACATACGGTGTCATCTGGTTTTGTTTCTAAAACCGAATGTGGCAAAAGTGGTATCAGATCTAGGATAACTGTCATAAGGCTAGTTAGCACGGTTCGCTTTCTGACCCCCTATTGCAATATAAACTTTCACATCCTCTATTCTTTCCTTCCTTGTTATTAAATTCCTATCTTTGAGCAATTTCTACATCTTTGATCTCTTGTTACCCTTGCTTTCCATGCTATTGAATTGCCATCCTTGCTTTCCCTTGCTGTCAAAACTCTATCCATAGGCAATCCCTACACCCTTGATCTCATCATATTTCTGTTATTGATCTTCTTATATATTCATATATGTTAATCCCTTGCCATTCCAAGAGATAGGGATTTAGTTACTTACCAACCAACCGGACATTGAGGGCAAGACATACCATTCATCTTTTTGTTGATATTTGGATTCTGTTTTCAAATAAAGTCATCTTGTAGTAATAATAAGTCTTTTGTTCTCTATATCAAATCCTTGACTCTCTACTCTTTATCGTCTCATAGATAATAACTAATTTTATATAAAATATGGTTGCCTCCATCACTCATCTATGATATTCAAATATAAAGTGTCTCTCTCATCTTAACTTTGATTGCTTCCTCTTCCTTTTATCAGTAAGTCTTGTCTTTCTCTCTATATTTTGCTTTCTTCATATCGACCCTTATATATCTAACCCTTACCTTACTCTACAACAACCATTTGAGAGAAAGAGGCATGTTTAAGAAAGTTCACCACATAGCTCAAGGTAACGAGTAGTGACGAGTTTGTATGCTTGTTATTGTGCTACATGTGTGATTTGGTTCTTTGTATGAGTGTTGGTGTGTTGTGTGACTCTGGTGTGCAATGACACCACTAAGTTTATATAACAACAACAGACTTAGATAGTTTGGTTTTATCACTTGCTCTTTCCTGGTATCCAACCTATCCTTACCTTTTCTTCTTGTGCTTCCCGTTTTATACCCACTTAGATGACAATCTCCAGAATAGTTCATAAGGACAATACCACCCAAGGTGATGAGAGCAAACCAACTTCAGCTTCTTTGATTTGATCCTTATTACAACCACTCATGGCTCTACAGATTTAAGTTTTGCATGTAAAATCACAAATTGCAACATGTTTCCAACTATTTCTTTTAGTACGTGCTATGACACACCTAGATGGTCACAAGGATGCTAGCAGCATCAACCCAATATACTCAACCACATCAGCTACTCTAACAGTTGATCTAGAGAAGCTAATGGAGACCCAATGCAACAAGTCTTGCAACTCATAGCCTTGACTCAACAAGTGCTAGAAAGTGAAAGAGGCTTTCACAAGGAAACAACATATGTACAGCTCGACAAATCACAAAGAGGTGCACATCTACAACAACCAGTGGTTGACCCTACAAACTGTGATTGTTGTGAGTTCTACGGAGTCCCTTGTCGTAGGAGCAATGCAAATCAAGATGAAGCAACAACAAGACTAGACAAATTTTATTTTCTAGTCAGAAGAGGAAGATATGCCCCAGGAATAGTTGTTGGAAGACTCTCTTTTTTGAAACACCCTATTAGTGGATGACTTTGAACAAATACAATGAAGAACACATCCCAAGTGTCCCAGGAGGGCTCTGTTTGGAAAAGATTTACCTCCTACCTTTCTTGATGGATGGACTATAGCTTGTAAAGAATTTCAGCCATGGAGGTGTAGAAGACCCAAGAAGAGAGTAAAAGAACAGATGTAGGATTCCCCATCGGAACATGATAAGCTTTAGAGTCAACCGCTGTCTCAACTTGTCAACAAGGAGTTGGTAGCCAATGTTAGCACCAATCAATAGGTAGCCCCAACTAAGAGTTGTCCATGGAAGAATAGATGGAACAATAAAGATAAGGATTACTTGCCATTGCTACGAGCCCACAACAACTGCCGGACTCAGACAAAAGAATGTAAAAAGCAAAAATGATTTATATCTGCACGCATCAACCACATAGCAGCAAGTACTATTCAGGATGATGATCCAGTCTTGCTTGGCACACTTTTGGTCAACTCAACGCTTGCCTTGGTGTCATTTGATCCTCGTGCCACCCACTTCTTCATTACCACCCAGTTCATAATGAAGCATGGCATATTTAAGTGCCCTATGCAGAAAAAAATGATCATTAACTCACCAGATCAAGAACTAACATCTATTTATCTATGTCCAAGAATTCAAGTTCAGATGAGTGGAGTAGAATTTGATGTTAAACTCATAATGGTAGAATTAACAAGAATTGATGTGATCCTTGGAAGAAACTGGTTAAGAAGTAGAGATGGAGTGATATATCCCAACAAGAGATTAGTGTCCTTAAGAGCTCCCTTAGGGGAGATGATCGAGTTTGAGCAACTCACACTACAAGAGGATGCAAGCAAAAGAGAACCCAATCTCACGAATGATGTCTCTAGCAAGAATAATGAGCACCAACAATGATTACACCATTCATGCTAGCAATGAGATCGCAACCACAACAGCTACGGCTGAATCAAAGGAGATGCACAAGTCCCAAGAATACCTTATGCATGGGTTAAAGAGCAACAAGAGGAATAGAAGATAATGGGCTATATGATTAAACGTCCCAAGCATCAGACAGAAGTACAGAGCTCCATAGACAATCAAGAAAGTGAACCAAGTCTAGCTTATGTTTTTGGTGCTCAAATACTCCCACAACCTCTACTAGCTGATGACCAAATGACACTAACACGCAAGGATGTTAGAGCACGAAGAGCATGTTATTACTTTAAAGAGAAGGACACTTCATCTGCCAATACCCAGCAAAGCGCCTCCATCGACTTGAGAAGAAAGCTTTAAAAGAGAACCCGATTGATGTCAATAATGTGTATGAGATGCCAAATGACAACTCAGAGATAACCATCATTCATAAGTATGCCCGAGATGGTACATTGAAGAATGTACAGGTCAAATAATAGAAGCAATGAGTTATGTTAAGTTAGTAGACAAAAGTGTGAACCAAAGACATCTGAATAATCTATAGCCATCCGTGTTCTTTCTTGCTGTCCAATCCTAAATCTCGAGATGAGATTTCCTTAAGGGTGTAGATTTTTGTAACACCCTAATTTTTCATACATGGAAATTCCTCGCCAAACAATTTAATCCACTTAGGATTTGTGTGTTTATGCATAACACCACAATTAATTGTTTTCTAATAAATTAGGTAAATTAAAACCTTGGATTAACTTGGTTGAGCATACATGCCGATGCATAATTTTGATTGAATGATTTGGAGTTGTTTGGTTTGAATTCAAAATCCATTTCAAATCTTGCAAATAATTTCTCTTAACCTAATATTCTGGAAAAGTTCTCTTTTCTTCCCTCCCCTTCCTTCTTTCTCTTTAGGCCCAAATCAGGAAGCAGCCCACCCTTTCTCTCCCCTTTGCCGTAGCCCATTAGGCGCAAGCACCATCCCAGCAGCAGCCCACCCACACTCCCCCTCACTCACCCACTGATGTGCGGGACCCGCTTGTCATCCCCTCCACCGAGCGTTCCCTCGCCTTGCATCCCTACACGTTGTGTGCGACGTAGACATCGCGTCCAAGCCGAGCTGAATTCCTCAACTTGCGTCATCGCCTTTGCCCCTCCGGCAAGCCTCGGAGTGCCACCACTATAAGGACCAATCGTAAAGCCCCAGCAGCCGCACCGCGCTAGGTCGCTGCGCCAAGTGTGGAGTTCACATCGTCGCATTCCCAAACTCTGAGCCCACTCCGCCTTCCAGACCAAGCTGCCAAGGTTCGCCCTGAGGTAGAATGCCTAAATGCGCAGCCCCGACGCCTATTTTGCCATAGGTCACCAGGTCTTGCTCACCGCCACCATTGGTTCACGTAGGGCTGCCGCCGCACGTGGCCGCATGCCGTCAACGTGTCTTCATTGAATCGATCTACCCCGATCGCTTTGCCTCAAGGTGAGGAAGCTAACCAACCCGGTCCCATTCTCTCTCATGCTCTAGGTTGCCGGCAATTGCTCGCCGGAGCCGGGTGTTCGCCCCGCCGCATCGCTAGCCGCCGTTGGCAACTGCACCACCATCCCGACCCCTAATCCACCTCACCGCATCACACGCTTGCTTCCGCACCCAACTGATATCGCTTTAGGGCACCGGAGCCATGGAATCATGGGCTCCTGGTCGAGCGCTGCCGCGCCGGAGAGCCGACGCGGCCAGGGCCAACGTCCCCTCTCTCTCGCCCCAATCTATGCCCAGGCATCCGAGCAAGATCCAACGGCCCAGAGCGCACTATGACCCGTCAACACAGGTGTGCGGCCGTGTTTTTTGCAAAAAAGACCCTGAT
This sequence comes from Paspalum vaginatum, assembly GCA_030272315.1. Taxonomy (NCBI): domain Eukaryota; kingdom Viridiplantae; phylum Streptophyta; class Magnoliopsida; order Poales; family Poaceae; genus Paspalum; species Paspalum vaginatum. Next base: position 23,223,099 of record CM059016.1, read on the forward strand.
TTTTTCTCAAATCAACCCTCAGTCAAGATCCGCTACTTTTATGTCTAGGTTTTTGTGGATTAGCCCCTATATCTTTCAAATATATTCCCGAATAAGTGTTTCATCTTATTTCATGCATATCTTTCACATTCTAGATCCGTTTTGGTCCATTCAAGTTGCGCTAGCTTTGTGACGATCAAACCTACGATTTAGTATTCATATTTATCTTATTTATGTGTTCCTAATTCTAAATATAAACATTAACTACATTTATGCTATTTCTATTTTGTTCTTAGTAAAGTCAATTTAGGGTTTAATCTCTGTTTTTCCTAAACATATATTAATTTGACCAATTCCTATTCGAATATTTTTACAATAAGCTACTTAGATTTAAACCTCGCTTTTATATTAAATGCTTGTTAATGTGACTAACGACTATGCAATCTGCTTCTAATTAAAATGTATAGGTATATACTTCGGATTTTCATAATTAATTATATTAATTTGATTAACGTCAATTATAGTATAATTCACTTAGAAGAAACATGGTATATGTTCAATCTTGATTAGATAATCTCTTTCTAAAATTAATTGTTTAAATGCTATAATTCCTATGAACTATTTATAAAAGAAATATAATTAGTTCAACTCCGTTTTTCAAGTCAAGTACAATTTAGATTAATTATAAGTTGGTTATTTCTCAGAAATATCCATTTGAATTGTTTTATTAATTAAAATAAATAATGCCCGTAGTTCTTTCTTTGTTAATCAATACTACAATCTTTCGTTTATTGAGTCTTATCAACCTTAGCTTTGTTTTCAGTGTTTCTTGCGGTCTCATGACCGTAGGGACAAGCCCTCTCTTTTGGCACGTGTTTTATAAATCCTTTCTTTTGATCGGTGTATTGTTTCTTGTGCATGTATGTTTGTCTGCTTTGTATGTTGCTTGTGTTGGATGCTTTTCACATATAGAACGACCGTCATACGAGAGCTTTGGAGATTAGTCCGTGAATTGTGAAGATCATGTTTAGGAAGATCTATAGTCAAAGATTCTTTGAGCAGCTATATACTTGGGAATACAGGCAAGTATTCTTTGACCTATGTCCTGTTTATTTTAATCACATGATCTAGAGCCTAATTTGGATGCTCCTATTAAGGTTGACTAGCTAGATATACCTTTACATGTATGCTAAACTGGGAAGGGTTCTGATGTGTACATTAATGCTAGCACTCAATACATCTTACTCATGTTGCTTATCTTGATTAACTAATGATGCAATGATGATAAAAGCTTGGTTACTTAGCAACATGGGGACTTGAGCATGTTTTTGTTGTTTTGCTCGAGTGCTTCACCTTGAGGATCGGTTCGCCGAGCGATCATTTAGGAAAACAGTACAACCACGCGACTCATATGGGCTATGTGCTTCACTAATTAATTAGATGAACTAGGACGGGAGGTTTGCTTACCTAAAACATGGCGTATGAGGGGCGCTGACAGGTGTGAGACTCGCTCTCCTGAATGGGTGTGATTTGGTTTGTTTGGTATTTTGTTAGTCACCCTTCGGGAGGGGACTTTATGCCGAGGTAGCAGTAACCTGTAACGGGTGGCTACACTCTAGGGTTCTTTGTAAAGGTCTCATAATGAAACCCTCCTGATTCATCTAAGGTATTGAATATATGGTGTTTGGCCACCTCTTGGCATATGGGAATCATGACTTGTGGGTAAAGATGTACAATGTCTCGAGAGTGTTTAAAACTGATATATCACTCATGCTCACGGTCATGAGCGGCCTGGACCCTCATAGATTACAGTTTTAAAAGAAAATGTCTTATGATGATAATGGTGATGATAGTGATGACGATGCTGATGGTCGTGGTGATGATGGTTATGATGACGGTTTACTTTCATATACTTTACTTTTTTTAATATTTCAGTTATGGGATGGTTATGCTAATCATTGTTAGTACTGAAACATGACCAACTAAAAGCAACCGCTATGCCTGTCCACTATAAAGCCAGTCCACTTCATCCTAAATGGAATACTTGTTGAGTATGATAAGTATTTACCCTTGCTATCCCAAAAATATAGCTCTTCTCTATCCAAGTTGACGATGCCATGAAGACGAAGTGGATGCAGAAGTATACCAAGTGTTTAGACATACGTTCCCCCAGTCAACCTTTTAGTGAAGATGGAGTTCCACTACAAGATAGAAGTTCCGCTATACTCAGATAAAGACATTATATTGTCACCTGTAAGTTTTATTCGACTACATAGAGCACTGCATTTCTATATTCACTAATAAAGTTGGTTGTATGTGTGGATAATTAATCCTAGGAACACATACGGTGCCATCAGGTTTTGTTTCTAAAACCGGGTGTGGCAATAAGCTTCCATTTTTATATATACTTATCGAAGACCATTTTGATATTCAGAGACCAGAGAGTTGAGTGTGTTCCTTTGGCTTTGCAAGAATTTATCTCTGAAGGATTGATCATGTTTTTCAAAAACATATTGCCAAAATGAAGAGATCTGTCATTGATAGATTTAAACTCTTGTTGAATCTTTTGTTGTGGGTGAGCTTAGCTGAATATCTTTTGTTTCATGATTTGCTGGTTCAAACTAAAAATTTGAGAAAGCTTGTTACTTTGCTTGATTAACATTAAGGTATGAGAAAGATAATGAAGGGCATTGCCAATTCTTTACTTACTAGAGGACAAGCAAGGTCTAAGAGTGGGGGTATTGTTAGAGCTCTATATTGATGAAATCATTGTACCATTTTACATGGTTTTTCAATGAATATGAGTGCCATTGTTTACTAACAAATTCCTTCAATAAATGGAGATTTTGCAATATTGCTTTGGTATTGTGTTATGCTCAAAATTTGCAGATTTCAAGGCCATATTTGAGACTGTATTTACGATTAATATTGAGAGAGGAAGATCCCAGAGAAAGATGAGGCCCAAAGGCTCCCAAAACAGCTTTGGTCAGCCGACCGTACCACTGTTGGTCAGCCGAGTCACACCCTTCAGGAGGCTTCTAGAGTAGATCTTGGGGGATTTTCTTGGATTCAACATTATATGGAAAGATGTGGTAGGGTTTTCCAAAAGATCTCTGGAAACTATCCAGACATGCTCACACATGGATGATTTGGCACAACCTGACTAATACCGGAGGTTCCTGAGCTCTACGGCCCACATGCAGTGGCAATATATTAATCACATAAGGCAACAACCGACCTTGGAAAAGATGAGCACGAGAGGAGCAAAAAAAAGGCAGGTGTCGACCGAGCTTGATCCCCTAGCTCAGCTAACTAGGCATGTTCCTATGTCGGTTTTTGGTATCCTTTTTACAACACCTCCTCCAGGGTATAAATAGCAAGGATAGGCCCCGAGGTCGAGCATCCAATTCGTTATCAAGGAGAGAAGATGTAGAGAAGAGGGACATATAGCTAGAGGAGAGCTGAGGGTTGAGTTCTATATAGGGATTAGATGTTCTTCTGATTCATAGGGGTAATTAGAGACCTTGCATGGCTCTCTAATTACCTGGTTCATAGAAGCTCTTCATATCTTGGTGTAAGGTATGATCATGGATGTAACTTTGATATGATTATTAATGAAGTATCGATCTTTCTCTAATTATCGTATTCTTGGTTCTAATTCTACATGTTCTAGTTCTAGTTCTTCATATTCTTGTTCCAGATGCATGAGTTCTTGAATCATGTTCTTAAGGGTTATGTTCTTCTAGTGATCATGGTCTTTGATCTTGCTTACTAGTGATATGGTTGCGTAGCTTGTTCATGTAATCATGATGATTAGAAGTCTAGTTATGTTGATCACGTTATTAGACAATGCATAAGTGTATGCCTTACGAGAGCTTCTCATTGATTACCCTAACTTATGTGACAAGTGGTTGGAGGGAAAGGTTAAACTTGATTGAGGGGGTTTGGTTAATGACCTTGGTTTAATTATGCCATGAGAAGAAGGCTTGATCATGCTTGTATCTGACTTGAGCTGCTAGTTATCTTGCAGCTTAGATCTTATGGATGTTCTTATCATGCTTGTTTTGGATTCAATTAGAGCTAGATTAGACAGAGGTTAATACCCTTTGATCAGATGTTCTAGTTATGTTCTAATTGCTTATCTTCTAACATGACTTAGATTAGAGATAGATTAGAGTAATTTAGAGATAGATTATATATCCTCTTTAACTCTAGTTTACTTTTAGCCTGAGTTAGTTATTAGTCATTTCCACGGACTGGCTGTAACACCCTAAATTTCATTGTCAGAAATTAAAATTGTTAAAATGTTCTTTTTATATATCATAAGGACTTTTATTGTTTAGGATGAGCATTTAAATGATTTTTATAAAATAATGTTTAAATCAAATAAAATGAATTTTGGCCAACTTGTTCTTGCATTCATGTCGTTGCATTGGTTTTATGTTGGGTGGTTGCCTATGGACTCAAATTCAAATTTTATTTGAATTTATAGATTGTTGAAATCAGTGGTTTGAAAAGTTTTCAAAAGGAAAGACTAGACAGCCCTCCTTCTCTCTTAGCCTATATTTTGGCCAGCACTTTTCTCTGCCTAAGCCGGCCTACAATCTTTTCCTCCTCCCTCTCCATCCTCTCTTTCGGCCCAACCGCCAACTGAAATTGCGATCTCCCACATCTCCTCGTCCTCCTCTTCTCTCCCAGCCAGCTGTGGCCCACCCAGGCCAAGCGGCCAGCTTTCTACCCTCTCCCTGAGCAGGTCTACTCCCACGTTCTTTCTTTCTCATTGGCCGATGGCCCTAAGCCCTTCCTGCCACCAACAGGTCGAGCCACCCCTTTCGGTATCGTCTCACACCAAGCTCTTTGTTCGCAACCTTGTCACATGGGCCCATTGGTCAGATTTATCCTTCTCGTTGCCATTCCAATCCTACCACCATTTGATCCCACCATAACGAGCTGTCATGCTTGGTGATTTGAGTGAGCAAAACCTTTCCAAATGTGTTTGATTATCGTCAAGTTGTTTCTGGAAATTTTCAGGATGTATCCAAAACCTTTTCCCATTTTCGTAGAGCAAATTCCATTTATTGGAGGCTCTTATGAATCTTTTGATGAGCTCAAAACACTTTATTTGAGTTCATTGGGTCCAAAAACATTTATAGGACTTTCCTATAATTTTTGGAGTATTTAGAATAATTTTAGGCCAAGACTCATTTAATTCCCGAGCCACCACTTCCATCGGGACCATACTGCGCTATTCGGGCCATATCTCTCCCATACGGAGTCCGTTTGGGCTGTTCCACCACTTGTCGGAAAGCTAATGATGGGCCCAATCAAACCCAAGTCAAATCACGTCAAAAGACCATCTATATCAGCAGGAATTTGCAAAACAATACTGCCATCCAGTTCTGCCCAGTTTTGTCTCACCTTGCTTTTTGATGGAAAAGTGAAAGGCCTGTAAGCCTATATATTTGGACCACCCCTAAGGGAATAGGTGCACCATGGACTCTTTTGTAGGAGGCACCTAGTTTGGGAACCCTAAGGCAGTCCCTCCATCTCCCATATTTTGGGTGCACCGCCGGTGCCATGCCGCCACTTGCATCTCGGCCGCGGCAATCTGCGGGCCTCTTCATCCTAGAGTTTCATGAGGACATCTTCAATTCACCATAAATCTACAAGTTTATTTTCTTCGGTAAGGTGTTTCTATCCTAGCCATCTTCTTATTCAACTATGACAAGCAATTAATTCATTCATTTTCGTTCATCTCTAGTGAAACCTAAGATAACTGAGGTGTTCTCATATCGTTCTCTATGCTATGGTAGTTTTCTTTTGAAGAATCCATTGCTGCATCATCATCACCACATTATTGTTCATCAACTCTGGTGATGTCTCCATTTGTGAGCTCTCTCACACCCTCTCATCCTCTCTGCGGCTTTATTACATATTCGTCTTTTTTTCTCGCAGATTGATCCCCTACACCTTTCAAATGTACATATCTTTTTTGTTCTAAATCTGATTAGTGTGATTCTTGCGCCCTCGTGCTCGTAGTTACGTGTAGAACTGTTTTATAAACCCTTTGTCTTTTGTTTGGATGATATGGTGTACTGTTTCTTATAGTTTGTACTTCTTTGCTTGTATGTGTGAACTCGTATGTATGTGTGGTGCTCCGATGAATGTATAGACGCAGATCTTCTTCATGCTATCTCAAGTGCACCATCAAGATCAATATCCAAAAGACTCTGAGCAGCAATTCTTTTTAAAGGAAGGCAAGTATAACATAAAAAACACCCAATAACTGTTAATCTTTTGCTTGTGCATTTAATTTTATCTTGTCGTTGGGTGATACCTAGCTACTTTTATCCTTATATCTACCTTTTGGGATGCATATGGGTATCTTGTGGTAGGTGCAGCGTGAACTCATGTCCTTTTGATAATTAATCTTGACTAACGGTTCTATGAAATTTAATTGTTGGGCTTAACCCTTTGTGCTGTGGTGCTTGAGCGGTTCATGTCCCTTTTAATAATCTGCTTTTTAGCAACATGGTTTAGGGAGCTTGAGCAATGTACTCGTGTGCTTTTTTGGGTTTATCTATTAAGGACCGGTTCACAAAGCGACCACCTGGGACAATAGTGTTATCACAAGGTTGGAATGGGACAGACTTAGCTGATTAATTAGATTGTTTTAGTTTGGGAGTAACTTACCTGCGGGGCAAGAGGGGAGGTGAGCTTCTATGGCACTCGCGCTACTTGGGTTGAGTGTTCTTTACGTGATATTTCTCCCCTTGAGCCTTGATCCACCGTTGTAGAATCTGAATCCTTGGCAGTTACACCTCACCAACGCGATCTTTGTAAAGGCTTCGTAGTGTGCTTGCTAGTCATCTCATCTAAGGTGTTGTGATGAACTCCTAGCTTAGCTCATAACTTGTGGGTAAAGATGCGCCACCTCTCGAGAGTATAGAATTGACATGTCAACTGTGCTCACAGTTATGAGCGGCCCAGACCCTTCCCAGTGTTTAGCGGGTTACCTTGGTATTGGGTTATGGTGATGGTTATATCTGTTTAATGCTATTTAATTATTTACGCAATATCTTTGGGTTAACAGTTTCTTTAATCAACAATAGTAATCTGGCTTAAAGAATGTTTGTTTAATTAAAAGCTCATGCAGTCTGTTAGCTAACCTTAGAACCTCATGATTTATGTTATATTTGTTGAGTACGAGTTGTGTACTCACGCTTGCTTCTTTATATTTATTCCTTGTTGGGGGAAAAATTTTAACCGCTGCTCAATTGATGGAGGTGCTAAAGATTATGTACAGGACTATGACGAGTATTAGGCGCTTCGTTCAGCAGTCAACGTCCGTGTGGTGCCCTAGTTATCTTTTATGTTTTATGCTTCCGCAACGGTATAACTTTGTGTTAAAGACATGATGTCACTACGTAATAAAGATATTAAATGTTATGTCCGCTTTTATCTTTTACATGTGTCTGTGGTACCTTGTAATTTGTCATGTATATGCGAGACTTGATCCTGGCGCATATATATTTGCATGGTTTTGTTCTTTGGAAACCGGGCGTGACAGAATAGTTGTAGCATATGGTGAGCCAACACATGGTTATCGCCTCCAGTACAACCAATGCATTGCTATCACCTTTAGAACAAATAAAAAATGTAGAAGCAACAAAGCATTCAAGAAAAGCTCATCCTCAGGGGGCATGACCACAAGTTGCAAAGCATAACAATTACCAACAAAGGGGTATTCGATGGCAAAGGAGCTGTCAAAAACATTTCCTCGGCTTCCAGTGCTGTAACCAATCATCGTCTCCGGTCATGAAACTACCAATTCAAGGACCACTGACTCGCGGATCTAGTCAATCACAGCAGATCTGCCTAAGGTGATGTTAACTTTCTCAGTCAATCATGGAGCTAACCACACACGCTTTAAACATTCATTACAGGTGTTTTGATTGATAAGGAAAGCTATAAATATGAGTAAAGACTATAGGAAGAATGTCGAGAATTGGTTTGTCAAGAATTGTTGTCGAACCTTGAAAAAAGAGTCGTCGATCAATGGAAGAATTGTTTGATTAAGAGCCAACATGATGCTGCCATCCTAGGGATGTACACAACAAAAGCCAATGCATTTCCATCGTCTTTAGAAGGGGGTGCATGACCATCCTACCTAGGGAGCAAAATATCCTCAAGACCCAAAAGGACACAAGTACAAGCCGGTGTGTTGGTGCTGGTCCAGAGGAATATTCACATCCAAATGATGAAGGATTTCATTAATAAGGGAGAGAGCTCGTGTGAAGGTCTGCCTTTTCCTTCATCTCATCCCTGCAAAAGATGGTAATACTGCTGACTCGGTCTAATTCAGCAAGCAGTGAGTCAGCACGGAGCAAAAAGCCAGGGGTATGTCCTACGAAGTAGGTAGAACTCTCCTAGGAGTTTCTTGCTAGTGGTCATAACTAAATATACAAGCTAGGATACCATGGTTTCCATGGCATAGGAGGCACATTGACCGAGGCAAGAAGAGTTTTCCTAGCAAGATAGGGTGAGCCAATTGAAGATTAATTTTTATTCTGGCGCCCTATCTTACCGACCATGCAGGAAAATGTATGATGATTCATTTATACTTAGGAATCAATGTAGGCCTAATAGCCAATGTAACAAGGGACCTCCACAACTCAAGATCTAGGCATAAGATATACTATGGATGGTGATGTTCATTCTCAGAAAGGAAACCACCCCAAAGCATGCAAGCATGACAAGAGGGCGATGCACAAAATGAGTATCAGTGTACATTTATAGTGGAGAGGTGGTGATATGAGGTCAAACCTGCCGATTGGCCTCTAGGTACACTATAGGGCCAACTTGGAAAACTTTCATGATTAATGGCCAGTCAAGATTAGTGCTTTGAGGAGAATTTGTCGATTGCCCTTTTCTAGGGCTCATTGTGGATTGAGGATAGAACTACAGTTGTGGTGGTGAACTAAGAAATTAGAGGATCCATGAGGAAGAAGTCCTAACCTAGGAGTAGTATTTATACACAAGGAAAGGGGTATACTGGTAATTCCTACAGTTAAGAAGGGCGGAATAGTAAGAAAGCATTGAGGTGAGTCATTGAGCATTGGGATCTGCACGCGGATGAAAAACAAGGATTAGGACTCCAAATTTTGATAAAGCAGCTACACAGATATCTCAAACAAAGGCCAATGGACAAAGGGTGAAAAGTGCAGTCTGCATACTCAGAAAATTCGAGGTCCATGACATGATTCCCGCCAAGATGAAACCTGCTTTACTCAACAACAATGATGTTGAGTAGAAGATGGTTTGTTGCAAGGTAGAGTTCTTAGTTTCGAGATTAAAGGAAATTCATCGTCTCACATGTGTTACCGCTAAATCCTAGACGATCTATGATTGATGTTGGATCGGCTGATGTGCTTCATGGACCACCCTCTAAGAGGTGGATTGCTTGTATCTTTTGGGCCCAATGGGTCATGTATCTTAGGAAGTAAACTTAGGGTCTAGCTATTTCAATGTATCGTCCAACTTTTTGGACTGTGAATATATAACCCTTTATTCGGAATAAACATGACGACGAACATTCCCCGTAATGCGTGTCTTGCCACCAACTCTCGGGGCATCGCCACCCCAATTCTCGTGGTTTTTCAAGTAAGAGCTATGCTGCTCTAATGTGTTCTCTAGTATATCATGTTAGGGCTGAAGCACTTTTGATGGCAAGGTTTGCTAATTATCCCGTGTGTTATCGATCTTCTATATTACCCATTCTTAACACTATATATTGATATCCTGCGGCTAGGTGTATATAGCTTGTTCGGTTGCTACAATCCATGATACACACTACAACATAGCATACGACAACTTGAGAGATCGATATGCACCTAGCACCCAATTCTTGCATGTCCTAGATGTGTTTTCTATTTTAGATGAACTTCTTTGGAGTTCACCAATCTGGAGATGTTAATCATCTAGATCAGGGTCTTAGGTAGGTTTACCATCTTCCTATTGTTTTTATCACTTTACCTATTGACCTGCAAGAAGACACTCGTCCACAAGATGAACCGATCCGCATAGCCGTCGGAAGCCGATCCGAGCGATCCGACTAGAATTTAATGTTTAGCTATGTTCTCCATTCACTGGGGCCATTCCCCGATGACCACAGTGGTCATCGCACCCTCCTTAGCTAGTAGGTCAGGATAGTTAGCACACCCATGACCACTGCAAGCTAGACCGTCCCTCGAACCGCAATGCCAGTTGAACCGCGTCATAGGAGAGACAACCATAGCAGCAGCGCATCTCCTAGCTCATCGTGTGTAGGCTGTTGTACAATTGCCGGCCAATTTCCCTCAACAACACCTCTATCATCTTGATAGTTTAGCTCGACCTAGTCAGAAACAAGTATGAACTGTCCTCTAGGGCTCCACAACCACAGGATCATCCTAAGGCACAATAAGTGCTCCTTCACATAACCCTCCATGGCATCCTTGGGCCATGTCATCTCCAAGCATGGCGTCGTGATGGATGTATGCAAGGTAAAGGCTGTCGTCGATTGTCCATCGCCTCACTCCATTCGAGCATGGTGGGGCTTCCACGGATTGGTGGGCTACTACAGCAAATATGTTCGTGACTTTAGCACCATTGTTGCTCCTCCCACTCAGTTGCTAAAGAAGGATGGCTTGTAATGGTTGGAGGCAGTTGCCTCGGCTTTCTAGCACCTCAACAGTACGCTTACAATGACACTGATCCTCACCATGCCTATCTTCTCCAAGCTGTTCATCATCGAGTGTGATGCATCGGACGCAACCTGTAGCGTAGTACCACACAAGGGTGTGGGACCACTAGCCTTCTTCAACCGATCAATGGTGGTGCACCACTAGGGCTTGGCAACCTTTGAATAGGAGCTCATTGGGCTGGTCCAAGCCATCTTTCACTAGCACCCACAATTGTGGAGGGCGAGCATTTACAGTCAAAACAAACAACTACAGCCTCAAGTTCCTCCAGGACCAACGTTGGTGACCATCCCACAGCATAAATGGGTCAGCAAGCTACTCAGATTCGACTTCACCATCGAGTACAAGTCGGGCTACTCCAACATCATTGCTGATGCACATTGCCACTGCGATGCAAACTACGTTTGTACTCAGCATGCTATCTCAATGACCCCTTCAACTTGGTGCACAACTTACACATTGTGACATCCACTGACCTCGCATTGGCTGCACTCAAGGAGCAGATTGGCCAAGGTTAGCAGGGTTAGCCATGGTCCTTCAGTGGATGGTGTCGTGTTATACAATTGACTTCTCTACATTCCGCACACTTCAAGAATCACCTACATCCATGACGCATGCCATGAAGGCATGGAGAAGACTCCAGATCACTTCTAGCGTGACTTCCACATCACGCAAGCTCATCACCTGGTACATGAGTTCATGCGCAACCATACCGTCTCCCAATGCAACAAGACAGAGCACTTGTCCACTGCCCTGCTCCTCCTCCTACTCCTCCTACTTTTGGTGCTGTCGGTAGTATGGGTGGACATCTCCATTGACTTTGTGGAAGGATTGCCAAAGTGGGTGGCAAATCGATCATCCTCACTGTGGTTGATCGATTCTCCAAGTACACTCACTTCATCGCCTTGAGCCATCCCTATTCAAGGGAATCCATGGCACAGGATTGCATATTCCATGTTAGGCTCCTCAAGTGGGAGGCAAGGTGACCCTCTAGCTACACCACCAGCATTGCCACTAATGCACTACTGGGCTACTTTACCTGTGCCAGCTCATGCCATCAAAATGTATTTGTCCCATGGTGTTCGACAAGTCTTGATATAATGGAAGGACCAACCGGCATTAGCAGCATCTTGGGAAGACATCAATGACTTCGCCAAGTGCTACCCTATGTTCTAGCTTGAGGACGAGCTACTTGTCAAAGGCGAGAGATCTCATGTGTGGCAAGACCTATAGCCGACAACGCCCTCGCAATGGCCCAGCTGCACTAGGGTCTTTGTTAAGAAAGTTATCGATTAGATGGATTAGTATCTATTAGTTTTGTCTAATGATAATTTTAGGAAATTTGGTTGAGGACTAAAGGCCTATTTATATACAAGCCGAATCGCATTAGTGGATCGAGAAATCTATTTCCCATGTTCTATTTCTATCTAGTGCCCGTCCCTGCTGCATGCTATCAGTGGTGACGACTGACGATCGGTGTTACCTCCAAGGCAATGGGCGCCTCTGACCCCGTTGCCTCTCCCCACAACCTGGCGATGCCATAATAGGCTAACAAAAATTAGCCCAAAAAGATATGAATAAGCATGAACTTAGGAAAGAAATAAATATATTGTTTGCATGATGCAAGGTAAGGCATGACAAATGTTGTTCACTAACATGTCACTGAATCTTATAGCAACAAGTGCTATAACTAAACAACCTATTTTGCAACGTGTTTAGATTCTTCAAATAACCAAAAAAATACAAATGTATGTCCTACAGCTAGAGGCTTATTATAGTACAATTACCACCTTTAGTCTCTAGCCGAATCCTCTGCCACATGGACATAAACTCAATTGTGTCTTTGATAGGTCTTTGTTTTATCCTAAAATTTGTTCTACTTGCAGATGAACTGTGGCACCATTGGTCTCTCTTGAAATTAGAGAAGCAATTTTATTTAGGACAATCTACACTTCAATATTAAATTAGCAATCTTATGCACTTGATTCAGGAAGATGAGTGGGTTTGCTTGTCACTCTGCCTCTGGTCAAGACAATTTGCCATTGAACCTTGGCAAGAACTTGGACTCAGCTGTGGATGACTAAAACCTTGTCTTACGCTTCTAACGATTCTCTGCACCTAGGATTGCCATTGGTTGGTAAGAAGTGGCAAGACAAGCAAATAAACATTGGCAATTAAGTAAAGCTTGCTTAATGGAAAAAGTTTAATTTGAAATGTGCAAGTTTCTTGTTCGCTTATGTCAATTATATATTATATGGTTAGTATTAGCTCACCTTGTATGCTTTGCTAGCATCTTGTTGTTTATGCTTGTCTTGCTAGATGCTATTCATGTTGGTGATGCTTTCTTTTAACCAACCCTGAGAAATCATGCTTACTCCTGATCTGTGTAAAATAGATTCATTTGAGCTTATTGTTTACCCTGTTGCCCTCACGTGCTATGTATGTTAGAACTTGTGAATACAAGCTTTCCATCCATTCTGAGCTCTGTTTATTACACTCCTAGCATTTTATGGCATATTTTGAGGGGGAGTTTTCTGTCTATAGGGGGAGTCATGTCTCATGAGGGCTTGATGTGTCCATTATCAACAATGGAGAGAAACTTTGGAGAACTATGCATTCATGTTGCATTTGTGGGGAGGTTGCATTGTAGGGGAGTTTGAGGTTTTCTCATGGTCCTGTATCGTGCATTGAGCCTTTTGCCTATTTCTAGAGGAGCAGATGCTTTGCCTAAGCATTACTCAGTTGAGCCAGTTTGCCTCTTTCTTAAGAGGTCATTCTTTAGTTTGATCGACTACATTGAGCAGTTTCTCTTTTCTTAGGGGGTCAATCTTTGGTTGTGCTTTTGTTGCTTTAGATTGCCCTTCTCTACTTTTGTTTAGCTTTTGGGCATTTTGAGCCATCCTTATTTTTTCTTCTTTTTTAGGTTTTATGCTTGTTTGTCTTTGTCTTTATTCTATTTTAGGTAACTAATGGAGTCTTAACAATGCACTCAAAAAGGGGGATTTGGAGAGCCAATGGACTAGCCTCATTGCTCTTGGTGATGAGTGATTATCAACAGAGTCAAGCCCTCCGATGTACTCGAGGTAGAAGATAGAAAGACCCAGATAGACTCAGGTAAAAGACCTTTGATGGCTTGAAGGCAAAGTTCGGCATCGGCTAGCTATGTGAGTTAAGTACATGGAGGGGTGGAACATCGAAGGTTGTGCCAGTCCTCCCTTGGATAGTGAGGCAACTCCAATAGATTGGAGAAGCCGAGCGCGTGACCATGGTGCTCCAACCTAGACACATGGCGCAGAGTCGTTCGAGGGAGGCTTTAGCGGCTTTGGCTTAAAACTGCCACCCATATCGATCCCAGAGGGTTCGGTGAGTTGGCCCTCAAACTCACCAAATTAGAAGAGATGGGCCAAATCCAACCCAGAAGGAGAAAGCCTAGAGTTTCTTGGTTTCAGACTTCAAAACTGCAGGTGTAGCAGATTGGACTACTGCCCACATGGATAATACCTAGAGATCACTTGGAAACAAAGAAGATCAGCGCTCAATCAGGGTTGTCCATTCAAGATATTTTGTCGGTTCAGCCAACCCCTAATGGCATTTTAGCTATAGGTGGTAAATTTGCATTGTTAGGCCTAGGGTATAAATACTATCTTGGAGGCTCATTTGAGATTCTCTTGGCTAGGCACAAACCCTAGGTTTTTCTCTAACGCTAGCCACCAAGAGCCTAAGTGAGAAAGAGGGGATTAGTCCAGGTCTTGGGTTCCTAGAGCTAAACTTCTCAAATTAGTGAGAGGATGATGGGAGGTAGGCTGTAGAGGATCTTTGTATGAACTTGTTTCCTCATTCAATCCAAGCAAAGTTCCTCACAATTCCATGTCCTGAGTGTAACAAGTGTTCCCCTCTTCTTCTTTTTTGGTTCTTCGCATTCATCCTTTGGTTTTGGTGTTTTTGGTGTTTGCCAAGGATGAACTCATGATCTTTTGGTTCTTTGGTGATGCCATGATGTAGGGGATTAAATCTTGAGTGATCTTTGTCTAGAAATCCAAGTGAGTATCACCAGTTCCCTGAACAAAGATTTAAATTCAAGGAGATACCGTGATCTTCACATTTGGACTAGGTTTGATTCGAGTTTGGATAAAGTTTGGATGTTTTGGGGACCAAGCAGCGTTTCAAAGTAGCTTTTGTACGCACTAGACTGTTTGGTGTGTACACTACCGAACCGTCTAGTGCATGTTGTTGGCCTCGAGGTGGTTTGGGTCACTCAATGTCGAGATCAGCTAGTGCTCACACCAGACCATCTAGTGCTCAACCATCGGACTGTCCAGTGCATCTAACCAGCGATTGCTCAGTATCAAAACACCTTATTGTCTATTTCGTCCGATTCTACCACCAGAAGTTCAGTGTGTTCTAGTGCTTTCACATCAACATACTTGCCTCCAGTACTTTGTACACACCACACCGTCCTTTGCGTACACCATCGTACCGTCTGGTGCATATTGTGAGGGATGGATCGATCTCCCTGTCTTCGTCATTGTCTATTTCATCCGATTCTACCACCAGAATGTCCGGTGTGTTCTAGTGCTTTCACATCAGCATACTTGCCTCCAATACTTTATACACACCACACCATCCTTTGCGTAGACCACCGTACCGTCTGGTGCATACTGTGAGGGATGGATTTCCCTGTCTTCACTGGTTTTTGAGTCCGTTTTGTTGGGATCTTGTGCAATGCTTCTGCTTTGTGCTTGGTACATATATGTTTAGTGGACAGTACCTAGCACATGCTTTATTTGCGAGTCTTGAGTCAGGGTTTTGAATACGAGTTTCTAACGGCCCCTATTTACCTCCCCTCTAGTCACTCTCTCGGTCCTATACAATCTTTCTGTGAGTTGATCATATGAGCTAGCTCTCTTCTCAATTTCCTAGCATCACATCAATTCCTCAAGCACTTGTGTACTCCCAATCATGGGTAGAGTTTTGTGAGGTTGACTAGGACCACCAAACCTGATAATGTTGATTGGGAATGACATTTGATCAACCTTCATTGGTTTCTTGTCAAACATGAGCTTACCCTGTTTGATGGCTCACTTGATGTGTTGTAGTAGTACTTTGCATTCATTAGTAGCACTTTGCATTCACTTGTGCCAATTACAGTAAGCTTGGTTCTTTAGTTCGTCAATCGATGGATCGGCCAACAACTTGAGCTACTTCTCTTTGAGAAATAGATCAACGATCTTGTCTACCTTGGAGACGTTGAAGTCGAAGCGCTTCTTTGCATCCAAGCCTTTGAGCCAGAGACATGCCTCCACTGAGTGGTTGCGAGACCTGTTCACTGAACTATCATTGTAATTGAAGTACGCAGTCGGCTTTCTAAGGAAAGTTTATCATATGAGTCAAGGTTTTGAATACGAGTTGCTTCTTGTCTCCCAAAATCTCTGGATGTAATCTTTGATGGATTCGGTTGGCCTTTGCCTCATAGCAGCGTGATCGGCTAACCCTATCTGTTGGACCCAGCAAACATGAAACTGCAGCTCTAGGTCCTTCTAAACAGAGATCGAGTGACATGTACAAACTAAAAGCCAAACCCAATAGGGATAGAGAGAAGAGGTGCACTCTAACTTGATTACACATGGTTGTGGGACTAGTTGGGCCAAGTACTGACTGTCGTGTTCAATTGTTGTTGTGCGATCTTGTCCTAAGAACATGGCAAAATCCGGCACCTTGAACTTGGTAGGGTACATGATTTCAATAAAGTAATCGAGCTATGCCTTGGCTTATCCTCTTGATTGCATTATAGTTGTGTTCTCGATCTGATCTCCAAGCACGCTGCCCAACCGAGTAAGACAATCGTAGTACGACAGACTACTTGGGTGCGACCTATGTTGCCAATCTTCTTGCTCAAATGTCATCAAAGTGTTGTGATCATCTCCTTTAATGGTATATTGCCTCCGATGGTGGAATCTTGACAACATCAACCGGAATAAACTCTTGCTTGAGCTTGCACTCAAAACCTTCTAGAATTTGATGTTGTGGGTTAATCCAAAGGCATCGCGTCCTTAATGTTCCTCCCAGTGGATACACATAGTACCTGTTCCTACAAATGAACTTTACCAGGGGAGTATGAATAGCCTTGTCCCTTTCAAACTTGCTGAAAGAAGGGCCTGGCTTCTGCAGAATCATGCCTTTCGTCTCACTATCATGCAGGATGTTGTTGACTCGACCATTGACAGTGTTGATCCATATAGTCTGATTAATCTCACGACATAGAGCATCTATACTCTCCTGAGAAGGAACAGACAAGTCGACAGCTTGTAAGCCATGCACTATCTTCATTGACCTTTATCGACTATTACTAATGATGCAAGTGGGACCTGCATAAACGCGCAAGTAGTTCATTTTTTCGCAGGGTTCGTGGACACCCATGTGAAATGACCTGTTTGTGAGTTCAGCGGGTTACCCACCCTGCATTAGTGACTATTATAGCTGAAATTAGCATTCTGGAGCACTTGATTTGCGAGCTTGTCCATATATTATTTTAATGCAACCCTCTGCTAGAGTGACAAGCTCTCCTTGATGTTTGGAACGACATTCGACCCCTTAGCATAGGCTTCCTTCATGGTTGTCCAATCAGAAGCTAAGCTATAATGTAGAAATGACATGGAGTAGCTAGTTATGGATGACCCAAATCTCTATGTGTTGGTCATCGGACAATCCATCCCGGGCATCCTTGGTGGTAGGGTCCTGGGAGAAGGCTACTCAGCTATGAGCTTCTTGTCAACTCCCACTGGTTGGGCGTGTGGGCTTCCCACTGTTCCTTGGTAAGATGGCAACCAAGCGGCTTGTATTCGATGGTGCCTTTTTCTCTAGGCATCCGATATGTGATCATGTCATGGGTGTTGTTTTTGTCATTGGGTCATACTGGGCATGCCAAAACATGTGTCATCACCGAGGAATGATGGGTGGCCAGTAGCGACAAACACACACGGAGCTTGGAACCTATCGTACGAAGATAGTTCGAAATGTCATCTTATCATGTCTTGTGTGGTTACGTGGTCATGCCATCTATCTTGACCTACAACTAGGGAGGTGATGGCGAATCATCAACCACTGATTAGCAAAACAGACAAGGAAAATGGTCAAAACTCCTCACCACCGATTGAATCAACCGGCTTTACTTAGGGGAGTGCTATAGATAGATAGATAGACAGATATACGGATAGACAGATAGATAGATAGATAGATAGATAGATAGATACACACATGACATGACTGGCAGCAACCAAGAAGCCCATGTGCTCATGGGGTGAGACTGGACACGTGTCGTACCCAAAGTGACACGCCTCAACTGGAGCATCCTAACTCTTCGATCATAGGCCAAACCGGAATAGCTGACTGGAACCTCATAATAGGGTCAAATCCAAGTAGCCGAGCAGAACTTCCAAGATATAATACCACAGACAAACCGAGGCGTGTGTCAAGACACGACGCGCGGCGAACTGTACCATCCCATGAGACGCAGGGTGCACGGAAGAAGTAGGGTGTAAATCTGTTACACCAAACAGCAGCTCGGACGAGTGCCATGGACTCCTCCGGACTAGATCGTCTTTTCATGCCCGTAGCTAAACAGATCAATTAGGATAGCCGTACTGCCTCTTACAGAAATATGAATAGAAACCGAACGAAAGCTCTTGACAACAAAGCATAAAAACCAAAAGAAGAGCATCAAGCTAGTTATAAAACACACACAGATAACTAGCAGACTTTGCCATAAAAAATGCTTCATAATAAGGTCTACCATGGATAAGGCAAACATTATGCTGTCCTATGAATCTATTAGAGCGGTGTGGCATATACCTTGTTTGAAAACCCTAGAACAGGGTTGGCAATGCGCCGAATTGATTATTGAATGTTGATCTTTTTGCACGTAGCATATACATATGTATGTACATATTTATAGCTCAGAGGCTTGTTTATAAAGGAAACATAACTAACCCAACCATCTAAAGATGGGTACCATACAAACAGGATCTTTCTAGTGGCCTAGACTTTGAAGATCTACTTTCTCTTGCCAACCGGACTCCTTACGAGCTGGCTTCCTTGGCAACCCTCTATGGGCTCAATCTAGGGTATGGCATAAATAGGCCGCAATGTTATATTGCAGCATCATGCGCAATGACGCCGGTAAAAGAGTCAGTATTACAAATTCTTTCCGTGCTTCGTTTTTGCAACATCTTCGATGGGGGAGTCAAAATGACAAAAATTGATCAGCAGACAACAAGAACCCATCGGCAATCCACGTGGGTCGAGTTATTTCAAAGGGCCTAAGCTGCTATTTGGCTGGCAATTATGTGACGGGACTTGATTACTGTGGTAAATGAACTTAGTTTGTGTTTGGTTTCAAACCTCTGTGATTAGATACGGAGTACTAGTACTAGGGAATCGGATACCATGCCAATACAAAACCGATAAATAACACTCGAAGGCTTGTGTCATCGCAAAGCGTAAACGGAGCCTCGTCTTCTTTGATCGTCTTAATAGGTTCTTAATCTCTACCGACGAGGCTGTCGACACAAAGCATAGGGAAAATTGTCAAATTTAGATCATGTTTTTGTATACTAAATATTTTTATAGTTTTGGAAGAATACCATGATTTTGCAAAATACTTTGGTTTTAGAAAGAGATACAATGTTTGGATAGAATAAGAATTGTAGTTTTACACACCATTGTATTGCTGAAACTGAAGTATTTTTGGAGTTTTAGAAACTTCACTCTAGACATCTTTTTTGTCAATGATTTGGTGTGCTTTTTTTAACTATAGTTTCGTAATACCACGGTTTTTCAAAACTGAAACATCCAAATAGGGTCTAAACTCTCCGCAAGTACAGAGGAGTTAGGAGTATCAAGAATGCGATGCTATTGCCTGCAGTCCGTTTGGATAATCCAAACTCATCACCATTCCATATGGAATTTAGCCGGGATGGAAGTTATTATTATTACTTACTTAAAAATGACCTAAATCTCTAAGACTACGGGAATGGCGGGATGCTCTGCTCGTTCCTAAAGTAATCGCTGGGATCCACCATGGACTTCACCGCCGCCAGCCGCCAGTAGTTCCCCATGAAGTACCTCTGCGCCCACACCCTCCCGCTCCAGAACGACGACACGCCATCCTGGCCGACCACGTTCTGGCCAAGGTCCAAGTCCCGATAGTTGGCGAACGCCTCCCTGGGGTTGCTGCTCACGAACGGCTGCATGAACCCGTACAGGCCGTTAAGCCACCCAAGCGCGGCGGCGGCATTCGTGCCATTGGCGTCGCAGCACCAGTTGGATCCGTACTGTATGTTGTACAGCACGCCCCGGCGGTGCGGGTACGGCGAGTTGGTCAAGGTGTTGGCCCCGCCGACCGCCGCGCCGTGCGGTTCCAGGATCATCTGCCCGCCGCCGTTCCGGGAGAGCCACTGCTGGTACAGGCTCTCCCACGTGGCCTTGCCGACGGGGCGGCGCACGTAGTCCGACTTGCTCTTGAAGTAGTTGCCCAGGTTGTTCGTCCGGTTCAGGAGCGCCTCCGCCGGCACGTCGGTGCGGCCGAAGTAGATGAACGTCATGGCACGCAGCCAGCTCATCTCGTTGCAGTCGGCGGCCGTCACGCCGAGCTCCGGGAAGACGTTGTGCAACGTGGTGACGAGGTCCGAGCACCCTCCGAGGAAGAGCGTCTGGAAGAAGGCTTGCCTTACCTGCAAGACGACCCGGACCGTCAGGTCCGGGACGAACGCCGGCTGCAGAATGATCGTCTCCCACTTGGCGAGCACGTCGGCGGCGCCCTGTTCCAGCGTCTTGATGGTGTTGACAACCGTCACGGTCGGAGGGACCTTGGAGAGCTTCACCCTCCACGCCACGACGACGCCGAAGCTCTCGCCGCCTCCTCCTCGGATGGCCCAGAACAGGTCCTCACCCATGCCGGCCCGGTCGAGGACGTCGCCGTTGGCGTTGACGATCTTGGCGTCCACGACGTTGTCCCCTCCGACGCCGTACTTGCGCATCATCAGGCCGATGCCGCCGCCGCTGATGAAGCCGCTGACTCCTACTGTCGCGCAGGCGCCTCCGGGGAACAAGAACCCGGGGTTGGTCGTGCCGACGGCGTAGTACAGCTCGCCCAGAGTCGTGCCGGCGTCCACCCACGCGCTGTCCTCCCCGGGGATGACGTGGACGCCACGGAGCTTGGCTAGGTCGAGCACCGCGAACACCTCTGGCTGGACGGAGCGGTAGGATAGTCCCTCGTAGTCGTGCCCGCCGCTGCGCATGCGGAGGCGCACGCCGTTCCAGCGGCCGCAGCGCACGGCAGCCTGCACGTGGGAGACGTCGGACGCCGTGATGATGCACAGCGGCCGCACCGTTGTGTTGGTCACGAACTTAGGGTTCTGGACGGAGGACTGCAGCACCGACACGAAGCTGCTCGAGCTCTGCTGAAATACCAGCCCGCTCGGCATCATCGACGAGAGGCATTGGAGGAAGGAATCGGAGGAAGCTGACGTGGGGAGGAAGGCGTTGCAACACAAGAAGCAGAAGAAAGCCAGAGCTAGTGCCGTTTTTCTGGACGCTGCCATTAGGACAGCGAGCTTGTTTGTTGGATGCTTCCATTAGTCGACTTGTTTCCTATTTATAGCTAGCTGTTTGCTAGTATGCGTACTCTAGGTCACTCTGTCTACTCGGCACTTAAGTAATTTGTATGGCAGTATGCCAAATTGTGTTCTCATGTACTCTAAATAGTTGGAAAAGGCCCAAATTACTCCCTCCATATATCCAAATAAGCCCTAATGTATTTTCTCGATTTACCCGTCCACCTATTTCAAACTTTCAATTGGCTTAATCTACCCATTTACAAAAAATTTCTTTTTTATAGGTAAAGTCCATTTACAACCTTGTACTTTTCTAATTTACAACTTATAACTACAAAATCGGACAACGGACACCTTGTACTCTTCAAAACCGGACAAAATACACCCTTAGACGGTTTTGAGGGTGGGTTTTGCTTATACGGCATTGTTGGTCCCACATGTCAGCACTAAGGAGTTGGCCTTACCTCTCTTACTCTCTCTCTCTTTCTTCTCGTTTTTCCCTTCTCTCCTCTCGACAGCGAAAACCCTCCTCAAAACCGCTCTCAAAATGCTGACATATGAGACCCATAGGGCCATGTAAGCACTGACACGTCGAACCCATCGCACCACATCAGCAAAACCACTGTCAAAACCGCACAAGGATGTATTTTGGCTGGTTTTAAATAGTTCCACGTGTTAGTTGCCCAGTTTTGTGGTTCTATGTTGCAAATTAGACAACCATAACAAAGAAATTGAGTTTTAAGTTAAAATTTTTGAGTTCATATCTAATATCGTAACTTAGCCTAGAAAAATATGTTACTCCCTACATCCCATAAAATAAGGCATGCATATTCTCAGAAAAGTCAACATTTTAAATCATTAACAAATAATTTAGTCCAATATATATATATATATATAATGTATGCATGATATATATATTTAGATTTGTATTTAAAACTACTTTGAGATGATAGTAATTTTTTGTTTTTTATGATATATTTTAAAAGATATGAATGGTCAAAGTTTTATTTTAAAGAGCGTGCTAAAAATTTATATGCCTTATATTACGGGATATAGGGAGTATGATTTTTCCATAACTACTTTTTTAGGCTAGGCATCTGATAACAAATTAACCTTAGTGATATGAAGTTGTAACTAAAATAACAATGAAAATTTCTTGAAGTATTTGTCATGAACTCTACCACTCCACAAAATATGAACTTGTCTGTAGATTGATTAGGTGGTTGCTTGGACAAACTAAAACCGTTGAAGGGTTAAAATGAACGAAAAATGCTTTAGGCATTTACTGCACATTGTCCATAGGTGGAGAGGGTAATTTGAACTTTTTTCTAAAAAATTGATGGTTCATATCACCTATATGGCATTACATGTATCACATCTATATCCTATTCCCAAAAGTGGAGAATGAGGATTGTTAGTTTTTTTTTTTTTTTGCTCTTTTAACTCTTCACGATTTTGGCACAAAATTATTACTTGCAACATGCCACATGCCACATGCTAGTAGAATAAAAATAAAAGTGGCCTGAATTAGTGATGAATTTAATTTCTACATAAACCAAAACAATTTAACAATATGCATTAAAAGAACATTAAATGGAAGATCTTCTGCATAGAATATGTGCAAAATGGTAGGTGTTGTTATATGTCTTGGTATTAAGATATGGAAATGTCTTCTGTTCTATCAGCTGTTCATACGGCTTCCTTCAGGCTGTGTCCAGCAGAAGGACTAAACGACGAATCAAAGGACGGAATCTACACTGTAGCAACACAATATGCAGAATGGAGTTTGAATTTGATCCATCTTTTAGTCCCTCATGCTGAAATCAGCCTCAAGGTCTCCGGTGGTAGTGCAAACTGTCATGGATTTCATTGGTATGGCCATCACAACATCAGTTAGGCTGGTTATAGCTGGAGGATCATCCTACCGTCTAAATTTAAACTCCATTATCAATTTCCTCTTTCGATCCGTGCTTTGGTTTTCTGCTCAACAGAGACTTTAAAATCAATTCTGTATCCACGTAACATGGGAAGTAGGTCAGAATAAATAATCCATATTTATCTAGCTTTCTATCTCTTCACTCTCCCTTCAAGTGCACGTTCGTTTGAATGCTTTATTAACTTCGCATGGCTAGAGTTCGGACCGAGTGCAGCCCATGAGTTTGCACCACTAGGAAGGAGATCCATGCACTCTGTGGTGTGGCGGTTCTATGCATCAATGTGTTGAACAAATTATAGCCTAGAATTGTAGTAGCTATTCTGAGTAATAAATAAAGCTCTCCCTTTTCGAGAAAAAAGAGTGTAAGATACGAAGCAACAAAATTTTTTTCTCGACCCATTCATTCTAGCGTACAAACAAACCATACTGTCTTTACTCCGCCCCCCCCCCCCCCTAATCGTTTCACTTTCACATGTCTAGTCATGATGGCCACTTGCTTGTGGGGCCAAGGACATCTTCCTCCCGCAGCATATCTCACCTTGTTCGAACTGCAGCTCCCTGGCTTGTCCCAAGGCCTCTACCCATGGTTCACTTGTTCATTCTACCGTCAAAATTTCGTTTTTTGACCAAAATTTGACTTTTATATTTTTAAATTTGGAAACGAAATACCCAACTTTCCGGACCGGAAAGTACTTCCCGCACCAGACTGGAAATGGAAAAAAAGTCCGGAATTCCGAACTTTCTGTCCGGAAAGTGTGTCCCTGCCTCTACCTCTCCTCGTTCACTAAGACGGTAAAACTGATGTCAGCAGCCTATCTATCATACTACCATTGATATTTCAAACTCCATTATATCAAAGTTTTGCTTGTCTGATCCTCTTGCCACACTACACCATGCAATTACATTTCACAATGTAACAGATGATATTTTCTATTTTAAGCGCCCAAAACAGATTAGCATCAGTTAGTGGGGTCTTTAACACCGCTTGATGACACCAACTAGTGTTAAAGCCTTATCAGGTATTAGTACCAGTTGGTGTTAACCAATAGTACCAAAGGGTACCCTTTTAGCACCAATTCATAATAGGAACTGGTATTAATGATCTCATGTGGAAACAACTATTCCAACTATGTTAGGCACTAATATCTATTATAGTTTTGACACTTACTAATGTTTAGGATCAAAGCCCCATTCCCATGTAGTCTTCTCTCCTCTGAAGGTAATTGGAGCTCCAAAACTCTCCTCACTCTCATATTGCTGTATTTAGGGTTCTATGTTTGGGGTGGGAATTTTAGAGAGGTTGCGGGCTTAAAAGGGAGCTTGGGGTTGGCGGCAGCAGCCCGGTGCCGATGAGTTATCTAGTGGGGTGGGAAGGTAGTGGGGCAACCATTCCTATTTGTTTAGCAGGGGATGGGGGGAGGCTGGGTCGGAGAGGGAGGTAGGTGGAGTGGGAAATGTGGTGGTTGATGAGATGACGAACCTCATAGAAGAGCTAACCCGGGCCGAACTGTGGTGGCTATATGGTGGGCCATGAAGAAGAGCTAGCTAGGTATTTGAGACTTGCTGAGACCAATTTATCATTGAGTTCTTGTTCTTGTATCCAAATCATTTTTTGCCTTTGTTAAAACATGCAATGGAATAGGCCTACTATACCCACGAGCCGGTACTCCAGTATGCCTGGGTCCACAACTGCTCACGACGACCTACTAGGTATCAACCTAAACTCGTTTAGATTAGTTTGATAGGTGAGAGCTACCACTGCCATGTATGTTGCGCTCCCAAACTGTCAATTTTCGATGTAAGGCTAAACCGTACCTATTGGACTCTATAACAATTCTGACGATGATACATTCCCCACTTTATGTTTTCAATAAATTCTTTAATTTCTCTTCTTCTTCCCACTATACGATTAATTGTATACATGCTCCTTTTCAAATAGTCATGTAACGACGTTGATATAGGTACCGATGCAGACGAAGATAACGATCACTCCAGTTGACTGACAAGTGAAGTCACTGTGCAAAGTAGTAGGAGTATATGTGCATAAGGACTTTGGATTGAACCACACGAGGTACTATATGCTTATTGATCGTCCACATTGAGATCGATGCACCACTGACCGGCCAACCAAGCCGTGGCTTTTTTTGATCGCTTCAAGATTTGATTTGCTTTGATACGAGGGTATAGTACATGCCAATGCCTCAACTGACAATGCCACTTCTACATTTTAATGTAGCCAAGTGAATAATATAGATTCCAAATTAAAGCTAGAGTTAACAGTGTTCCAGATCACCGTCCACCTGCAGAGCATCTGTTTGACCAGAAGAGAATTGTTTTTGTCTAAATTGCGCACAAGCACCGATGATTTTTGCGTTGACATAGACTTGACCAAATACGCGTTACTCGAATCTGCACTAACTACTAAAAGATTAGGATGCATGTTGCCATGGTCCAACAAAATATGCTTAATTTCAGCTTAAAACCATTTACTAGAGAGTCGGTGTGGAATAAAGAGTGGTTCGGAAGTCGTCTTATTATTATTTACAGTAGGAACTTCTAAAACCCTACGAGATCTGACGATTCTGAGGTTAAGTTGACCTGCAGATCATTTTGCCACAGGTCATCCACGTGCAATCTAGATCTTGAGATCCGGAGCTTTAATTAATATACGCAAAAACAAGAACTGCCCGAGTCCAAATGACTCGATTTGCTACTTCTAGTAGTACGTTCATGGAGTGACCGAGGTTAGTAAACAGTTGTTGGACAACTTGTTGCATCTCCTCATGATCAAATCTATGGCCTTGTCGTGGTAAGAAGATAACTGTTGAAGAAGAGACCATGTGACGAAGGATCTATTGCCTACCAGCTGGCTCAGAATTCAGATAAACACAAACTAACCGAAATACTGAAAGATCCATTCGCATCTGCCAGTTACCAAAGAGCCGGCACCTATTGAGGCATCTGAACGGCCGGTACTAATTATTGATACCTTGAAATCTATCAAAATGAGAAAGCTGAGGGTGATACCCCTTTTCATTGCTGAGTAGTAAACTATCAAAACCGATTCATGATAAAACAGTAGTGTATAAATAATATGGTTTATAGTTGTCATGAAAATAACATGATTTTAGTGAAAACAATAATTTTTTCGATCCACTATACTTCGTGTGATGAAAAAAGAACTTTAGTTTAGACCAAAGTTGTCTGTATTCCAAAAATACTATTGTGTTGTCAAAGCATGGCTTTCAAAAAAGTACCAAACACCTTTTTCTTCATATATACTATAATATTATTCAATACCATAGAATAACCTCGTAGGACCGAAGACTACGACCAGAGGGGGTGAATAGGAGTAGTTGAAAAATCAAATTCAAATCCCGACTCGAAACTTTGCCAAAGGAAGTTAGATACAGTACACTGAAAGGATACGTATCTAACTCACACACAGTGCGTGCTTGGTACCGTATACTGAACAAATACGTAGCAAACACAAAGCGGAAGCACACGCTCAAATACCGAAGTGAAAATACGCAAAACGAGCCAATCTCGTGAAGACAACAGATTTCAACCAGACAGGGCTGCAAGGAAAATTGATAAAACCCTTCAATCAAAGCTCCAAAAATCTACCAAAAATTACCACACCCTCACAAGACAACCTAGAACAGCTTCAGAAAAAATCAAACAAAAAGGAGCAAGTTGTGACCACCGGACTATCCGGTGGTTAAGCACCGAACCGTCTGGTGCTCACAGATTGATACTCCAAAAAGCTTTGATCCAAAACCCTAGCAAATCAACTCCAAAAATTATGCAATTTTTACTGGACGTTAAGAAGGGGACAGAGAATAAGTCCACAAATTTTCAGCTCAATTGGACAAGAAACAAAAATCCAATAGCTACTGGACCATCCGGTACAAGCCCATCGAACCGTCCGGTGCTCACAAATAGGCATACTAACCCCAAGAGAAAAAAAAAACCAAAACCAGGGCACAACACCTTCAAAAATTCTAAAATTTTTACGGCAGGTTCATGATTCACAGAACAAGAGCTTCACAAAATTTCAGCTCACATTCGAAGGTTTGACCACCAGACCATCCGGTGCTTGTAACCGGACAGAAATTGCAGAAAAACTGGACAGCAAAAAATCTCCCACAAAAACGTTCCAAAACTTGACCAAATGGACTCCAAACTTCACAAAATTTTTGGAGGCATAGTATATACGTATTCACAAATTTCTACCAATAATTGGGTCAATCAACATTACTGTAATTGAGTAGTGATGCAATATCCACCTTTCAAGACTGTACTTAATGATCCATCCAAAATCAACTATACTACTTTGGTACACAATTTTTTTTTCAAGTTGACGTTGTGGAATCGTGTGTAAGCAGTGGAAGACGAGGCCGTGTGGGATGAGCCGCTATTCCTATCATGATGCCCATTATCCACTTCCATAATAATTTGTTAGTCATGCTTATGGACTTAAGAGTTAAGAATACCTTACTGAAGAAAAGTCTACCCACCACCTTATTTTAAAGTTGAAACCCTAGTTGTTTGGTGAGCAATCTATGTTTTTAGTCACATGTGACATGTGAGATAACTTTCTATGTACTCCACTTAGTTAGAGCATGTTGA
Organism: Paspalum vaginatum; assembly: GCA_030272315.1. NCBI lineage: Eukaryota > Viridiplantae > Streptophyta > Magnoliopsida > Poales > Poaceae > Paspalum > Paspalum vaginatum. The sequence continues at coordinate 23,250,998 of CM059016.1, forward strand.
ATCATGTCTATGATTCACATGTTGAGAATTGTGGCCTCGCAAAGATAGTACCTACGGTTTGTCACACTAGAGGAACAAATTCTATGTTTCAATCAATAAGGGTGGATACACCATTCCATGCATTTGCTTGTTTTGGATAGCATGTAGATTGGCACCAATATTAGAATTATTGCACACGCAATCCTATCGGCATTTTGTATCACCAACTAATGATTTATACTTGATGTGTTGTAACTCCAATGGCCTAGCGATCGTGACAAATGATGTATACTGCTTGGGCAAAATGTTTTTGAGCTCAATCGGTGGTGGATGATCATGTTTTTGAGCTCAAAGGCTCAATGTTCATTGTAGGGGTTATAAATGAGGTGTATCTTGTTGTCTAGCAAGTCTAGAGCTTAGGGATGTAGTGTGTTGTTCTGAGCAAGTTGTGCCTCTTTTTTTTCTCTCACATTGTATGTCTGGTGCTTGTTCTCCGTTGTATACTCGAAGGGGTGAGATTAGTAAAAAATTAGAGGGGCTTGCTTGTGTCGTGGAGTTGAGGACCATACAGTGGTGTCATCCAGGGTCATATTGTCTTCTATTCCTGAGTGTGATGGAACATGCTATTGATCTTGCATGTCCCATACACCATCCTCCAAGGCGCAATAGTCGATGAAGCCTTATCATAGTATTTGTATCATGTAAGGTGATCACATAGCTTGGACATTGTCATCCCTCCTTGGGTATAGTCTTGACTAGCATGTCAAACAATTCCCTATCAGGCATTCAACGTTGTACTCGCTTACCTTTCCGGTTGGGCAATCCCCATGATGAGTAAGAACTAGCGGTAGTTGTGGTTGCGGCGGCAGGCTTCTGACTAGGGCAGTGAGTCGACCTTCATATGGGCCTCAAAAGATGGCCCGATGGCCCGATGCGGGGAACTGAGACATAGGCTTGGATGTTCAGACATGGCCCACAAAGTCTAGGTTTGAGTCTGGTCTCACACCCATTGACATCCTTAATAAACAATCCATCTTTGGCAATTTATCTAGTGAGTATTCATACTCAAGTGAATTTTCTTTTCCATTGATGAGGGTACCCACTGTTCAACTACTTGATAGTAACCACATTTGAATTAAGGGAATGCTTCAAGGTCTATAGCCTCTAAGCCTCCAGCTGATTTAGAGAATCCACTAGAGAGTTACTGTGTAGATAACTCATGTGTGTTGACCATTCTCTCGTGCTCCTACGAGCCTAACGTTGTGGGCATTCATTGGATTCCCCATGGCCCACAAGATGATGGGTTGTAGGGAACCGAGGCGAAGTCGTGTGCACATGCAGGAACATTGGCAAAATAGACAATAGCATCTCCCCCTTAATGGTGGAGCAAGTCATCGGACCATGTATCGCCTCAAACGAGGCTCAGTAGTGTAGGACTGAGACGTGCGACTAGAGGGGGGTGAATAGGAGCACTTGAAAACTCGAAATCACGACCCCCGAACTTGGTGCACTGAAAACACACAAGAACCCACGCAAGACACTGTCCACTGAATAGATACATGTCTAGCAAGCGTGAGGTGTCGTCCACTGAAAGGATACAGCACCAGGTGAGAAGGAGCTAGCAGCTCAACGACCTCAAAGATCACAAGTCACCGCAAGCACCGAAACTTGCAATTTCACCACTCGACACTCATCGCACCGAAATGCAACTTACTGGAACACAACAAGCAAAGAGCATGGTCAAACAGTGGGAAAAGCAAAATCCGATGCAAAAACACAGCGGAAGAATGAAATAGAAGAAACGGAGCAGTAACCCTAGCCACACCAAACCATTCAGTAGAAGCTGCCGGATTGTAAGGTACAGGCAATAGGTCTGTCCGGTAGTAGTGTCCGGTGGCACAGGACCGTCCGGTGCCAAAGTCCGGTGGTGCCAGAGTGTCTGGTAGGATACGCTAGACTGTCCGGTAGAAACCGGGACAAGGTCTGATGCCAGACTGTCCAGTGCAAGCTGTCGGACTATCCTGTAGGTCACGGATAGTCCGATGGCAGAGCCGGATAGTCCAGTGGAGTCGAGGAACCTGAGTTCCTAGACCAAAAACTTGACCAAATCTTGTCCAAACTTCACGAGATTTTGCACAGGCTATCTGGACCCTATTCCCTAAAGATCAACTCAAAATGACCAAGGGATTTGTGGGGATTTCAGATCTCGTGAGAAGGCAATCTTTGGGCAATAAAGGGGAAAACTCAAGAATAACTTGCTCATGGCAATCCTGCAGGATTGAGATGACTAAAAGAGCCAAAAGAACAGGATTAACTCCTGGGCATAGCAAATCACCAAAAGCCCTTGAGTTTAATCCAAAATCCAACCTAGAAATGGGGGAAGGAGATGGCTGCACACATGAACTCGAATTGGGGATGAATCTTCCTTGCATTAGAGAGGGGAAACAGTTCTTACAAGGTTCCTCATAGCCTACCACCCTTCATCCTCCAACTAATGCAAAGTACTAGCTCTAGGGGACTCCAAATCCTAGATTAACACCCGATTTTCATTCTAAGCACTTGGCTAGATTGGAAAGCTAAGCCTAGGGTTCCTAGAGGTGGAAGAGTCACCTAAATGACTAGTCACTTAGGTATATATTGCCCAGGCCTGAATGACTCAGTTTACACCAAGACCCCTATATTACTGAAACGCCCGTAGGGGCTAAACTGGAAAAGACCCAACTTCCTCAGGGACGGACGACCTCGATGGAGTCTTGATCTTCTTCGGTTGCACGCAATCTTCTGGATGACATCCACGTGGCCAGTAGTCCAAATCCGCAGATCGACCCTCGGTTTTGAAGTCTGAAACTGAGAAACTTTAGGGTTTCCTTCCTAGGCCTGGAACAGCCTAATCCACTCTATCTCGATGAGAATAGAGCCCATTCGCTGAGTCTTGGTAACTTGGTGGTAGGGTGACGGATTTGAGCAAATCAGCCAATGCCCTCGCACGTCTTTGCACCATGCACTTGGATTGGAGCACCGTGATGGCACCCGGCATCCCCTTCCATCAGGGTCGCCTCGCAGTCCTTCGAAGGTCTTATACTTGCCATTGCCGTGCCGCTCCTCAGTGTATCAAACTCCTATGGCCGACCGACGCCAAGCATGCCTCCTATCCTTTGGAGGACTTTCTTCTCCATCTACCTCTAGTCCATCGGAGGGCCTCCAGTCCATAAGAGGGCTTATGCCCAAGTCCTTCTAGGTCTTGACTTCTGTTGACAATCACTCATCACTCCAGAGGCAATGGAGCTTGTTCATTGGCTCTCAATCTCTCCCTTGATGAGTGCATTGTCAACATCTTCAACCTATAATTTGAAATAGAGCAAAGACAAAAAGAGAAGCGTAAAACCGAAGAGAAAGAAGAAAAGAAGAAAGATGCTCAAGGTGCCCAAAAGCCAAGCACATGCAGAGAAGGTCAAATTGAGACAACAAAAACAAAACCAAAGATCGACCCCCTAAGACAAGGGAAACAGCGCAACGCAGTCGATCAAACTAAAGCATGACCCCTCAAGAAAGAAGCAAAACAGCTCAACACAGTTATGCTTAGGCAAAGCATCGGCTCCTCCAGAAAGAGGCAAAAGGCTCAACACACCAATGCAAGAGCATGCAAAGCTTAAACTCCCCCTGAAATGCATCCTAAAAAATGCAAGATGAATGCACATCTCCCCCTCAACTAGTTCTCTCCATAATTCTCCCCCAGGAGCGACAATCTCTCCACCTTATTGACAATGGACACATCAAGGGTTCATAGAATCGGACTCCCCCTGAACTAGACAACTCCCCCTCAAAATATGCCATGAAATGCAGGAAGTATACCATGAAGAACTCAGCAGGGATGAAAAGCTAGTAAATATGAGTTCTAGCATACAGAGCAAGTGAGGGCAAGGAAGCATGCAAACAAGCTCAATTGAATATATCTTATACAGATCAAGAGCATGTTTTTCAGCGTTGTTGAAAACAAAGCATCACCAATATGAATAGCATCTAGCAAGGTAGGCATGAACATCAAGATGGTAGAAAACATACAAGGTGTGCTACTCTCAACCAAATCATATACAATAGGCCATAAGCAATTTAGAGACTTGCAAATTTCATATTTAGCAACATATAGCTTTATGCAAGTTAGATCATGTGCCATGGGTTATTCATTTGTCTTAGCCACTTCTGACCAACCAATGTCAAGCCTAGGTTCAGAGAACCGTCAGAAGCTTAAGACAAGATTTTGGTCATACACAGCCTAGACCAAGTACATGCCAAAGTGCAAAGACAAGCCATCTCAAACTAGATCAATGTGACAAGCAAATCATCCTAGATCTTTTCAATTCAGCTCATAAAACACAACTTGTATACATTTTTAGTTCAGATTTCAGATTTAAGCAAGGTGTCATAAATGCTTAGGCATCAACTTAACAAGGGCATACAACTAGCATATCCAAGCATGAAAAGGTAGCATAGCATTCAACATTCCTACACATGCTAGGTAGCCAAGTCAAGTGGTGATCACAGTTTTTAATTTTTTAGGAAATTCAAAAGACTTCGCACACAAAGATATTCAACAGATTCAAGGAGCATAGCCAACCATGATCATGCAAGAAACTATACAATCTAGCACAAACAAATACTAACAGGTCATACCAATGAGCTCTAGTGCTAGTGAAGTGAAAATGCATATGATAAAATGCAATGCATGATATGATACAAAATGCAAGGAAAACAAAGAAAAACAAAAAGAAGGCAAATAAAAAACCTAAACTACAGCAAAGCTACGCCAAAACTAAAAGGGGTAACAAACTTCAAGCTCCCACACAAGCGAGTAAACATGCTAAGCTCTAAGGGCCTAGTGAAGATATCGGCCAACTGGTTCTCAGTCTCCACATGGATCAAGTCTGTGTCTCCCTTCTCATAGTGATCTCTCAGAAAGTGAAACCTCACATCTATGTGTTTGGTTCTAGAGTGCAAGACAGCGTTCTTAGCTACAGAAATAGCAGAAGTAGAGTCTATTAGGAGAGGGATCTTCCTAAAACTGAGACCAAAGTCACTCAAGGTGGACTTCATGCAAAGTAGCTGGGAGCAGCAACTAGCAGCAGCAATGTATTTGGCTTTTGTTGTGGAAGTGGCTACGATAGATTGCTTGCGTGAGGACCAAGAGACAAGAGAAGAACCAAGAAACTGGCAGGTGCCAAAAGTAGACTTACTCTCAGCCGACAACCCACAAAGTTAGCATCCAAGAAACCTCTAAGAGAGAGCGTCAAAGCTGAAGAGAACCAAAGACCAAGCTCAGAAGTGTACTTCAGGTACCTGAAGATGCGCTTCACCGCTTGACGGTGTGGTGTCCTCGATGAGGCCTGAAATTGTGCACAAAGACAAATACCGAACTGAATGTCTGGCCTAGTCGCCGTCAGCTACAGAAGTGAGTCGATCATTCCTTGATACTCTCTTTGGTTCACCAGGTACCCTTCTTCATCTGCATCAAGCGCCGTTTGTGTTGACACGGGAGTCGACATAGGCTTAGAGTTTCCCATGTCAAACTTGTTCAGAATGTCCTTCGTGTACTTGGCTTGATGGATGAAGGTTCCTGCACGGCCTTGGTTGATTTGCAGTCCAAGGAAAAAAAATACAACTCTCCCATCGTGCTCATCTCAAACTCCTTCGACATGAGCTCAGAAAACTTGGTAACAAGACAGTGAGACGAGACACCAAAGATGATATCATACACGTATATCTGGACAATAAGAAGATCACAACCATGCTTGAGAAGAAATAAAGTCTTATCAACACTCCCTATTTTGAAACACTGGTTTAGCAAAAAGGTTTTCAATCTATCATACCAGGCTCTAGGGGCTTGTTTCAAACCATACAAGGCTTTTTGCAATTTGAAAACATGGTTAGGGTGTTTAGCATTTTCAAATCTGTGGTGTTGTTGTACATAAACTTCTTGAATAAAACCATTCAGAAAAGCAGACTTCACATCCATTTGAAAAAGCTTAAAGCCCATGGAAGCTGCAAAGGCTAAGAGAATACATATAGCTTCTAGGCGTGCAACTAGAGCCAACATTTCCTCATAGTCTATCCCTTCTTTTTGGCAAAAACCCTAAGCCACAAGTCTAGTCTTGTTCAACACAACAATGCCATCCTCCCCTTGCTTATTTTTGAAAATCCATTTCATACCAATAGGATTGCATTGTGGTTGTGGATAGCCCTCAAGGCTTTATGACTCTCATTTCTTAACCTCAAGACTAGATCCCGAACAAAACTGAAGGCCTCATCTTTGAACTCCATGAAGAACGCCCACGAAAAGCGAGAAAAATCATCTACTACGACAATCACATATACCACTTCCCACTGACCGACTGTACCCGAGCAGGACCAACCGTGTCCATATGCAACAACTCGCCTAGGTAAGAGGTCATAACCTAATTAACAGGAGTATGAGAAGCGGCAACCATCTTGCCATGACGATAAGGGCGGCACACTAAGTCCTTTTCTGCTTTCAAATTGGGCAATCCTTGGATCAGACCCATCGAGCTCAACCTGACTAGCAGATCAAAACTCAAATGGCCTAGCCTCCTATGCCACTTTCAGATATCAGTAGAAGGACCAGCTACCAAACACCAAGGAGGGCCAGAAACAAATGCAAGGTCAACCTTAAAAACCAGCCCATAGGGCAAAATCCGACAAATAAGGTTTTCCTTAGCATCAAGCACACAAGAAGAACTCTCCTTAAAGTGAACCTCGAACCCTTCCTTGAGAAGTTGCGTGACAAAAACTGAATTGAACCCTAAACTCCTCACCAAAGCAACTTCTCTCAGGGAAAGATTAGCAGAAAGTGAAACACCACCAACACCCAACACTTTACCTTGACCATTATCCCCGAATGTGATGTACTCCTTGGTGCTCACGGGGTTGAGGATGGAGAACCATCTGTGGTGCCCTGTCATGTGCCTAGAGTAGCTAGAGTCCATGATCCATATGTCCTTTAGGCCTCAATCCTGCAAAATCAAGAAAAGCGAGAGTGAGCAAACAATCCAACTCTAGGGTTAGTAAAACTGCTGAACCAGTGCTGAGCCATCTGCTCAAAGATTGGGTAAACACAGTCAGAGTAAGAATCACGACGATCTGGGTAACCACGACCTCCAAAGTGTGGACTCACAAACCCTCTACCAAAGCCTAGGTCACTAGGTCCACAGCCGCGCTGAAAGTGACTAGGAGCTCGGCCGGCAAAGCATCTCTCACCACTTGGAGCACGGGGTTGAAAACTGCCTCCTCTCTCACCATAAGCAAAGCGGTCTCTCATCTCACCACTATTGGGAAGATCCTACCTACCACCCTGGTAGAACTGATCCTGTTTCCCCCAAGCTCCCTCCTGCCTCTTAATCCGCTTTCTCTTGACGCAAAACTCCTCCAAGTGACCATTCTATTGGCAAAACTCACAGTGGTAGATAGGTCACTTGGACATAGGTTGGGGCTAAACCTTAGGCTTCTAGCGTGGTGGTTGTGTGGTCTTGGGTGGTGCAGGCTGCTGGACTTGCTTCTTGCCTGAAGGCTTATGCACTTCTTCTACTATCTTATCTAGCTTGGCCTGTGGTGGCTTGGGTGTCCAGTATGACTTCCTTGGGGCAGCCTTGGGAGGCTTATGGTAAACCCCATCAACTGTATAACTAGGTTGGGGAGAGGTACTACACTCTCCTAACCTAAGTCCTCTCGTGTCACCTTCACCACGCTTGTTTCCCTCTATGATCATCCTAAGCTGAGGTTCTCTAGCATACTTCTAGCTCAGCACCTCTCTCAACCTATAGTTGTCATCTTCAATGATCAACTTCTCCTCTCTCAGATCCTCCAGAACTAAAGTCTAGGTAGCATAAGTGTTACAGTCTAGAGAGGGAATCATGGAAGCAGACTTCTCAAGCTTCCCAATGGTGATATCCTTCTCCACCAACTGCAATCACAAAGTGAGATAGTTGTCACATGTGTCAGGGGGTGCTGAAAGCACCTCAAGGTTAGCTCAAAAGTAGGACAGACCATGCACACACCGAAAAGCATGGGTCTAGCCCTAAGCTCTTCTAACACCTTGAGCTGCCCCTCAGACTTCACCTTCAGCTCAGCTATGTCAACTACTAGGTAGGGGCAAGACTCATAATTAGGCTCCTCACTCAAAGTAGGCACATCTAGTTTGGACTAGAGCTTGCCTATCTCAAACTTCAGCCTATCCATCTCCTCTACCTAATGAGTATACTTGCTCTTTTGCTCAGAAAGGTCACTCATCAAGGACTCACGGGTAGGGCACTCAATCTCACTAAGCTGGGCTTGCACACTCTTCAGCCTCTCAAAGTCAGCCAAAGCATAAGCAAGCTTGGCTTTCTACTTTTGCAGCTTCTTGGCTGCCTTCTCCAACATCTTGTCATGGGCTTTCAACTCACTACTATTTTTCTCTAACATCTCGAGACTCTTAGCTTGCTCAAGAGTTACCTCATCATCAGAGGAGTTGTTGTCGGTGCCTTTGTCGTCCTTGTCCACAAGCGCCATGGAGCAAAACGATCTCTGCTTCATCTTGTGCTTGCGCTTGGACTTGGTGGAGACGAAGCAGAGCCCAGCTGGACCGCCTTGATCCCTTCTCTTGTCCTGCTTGCTAACAATCTCCTCATCGCTTGAACTTGATGAGGATGAGGAGAAGGAGGATGTTCCGCTGCAAAGGCCACCAAGCTCGGCGACGAAAGCCTTGTCCCACTTCCGGTTGTCCTTCTAGTAGCTCTTGAAAGCCTTCCTAAAGTTCATGATCTTGCTGGAGCGATGCTTGGCGTGGTCATGCTTGCCAGAATGGTACTTGTTGGAGTCACGGGAGTGGCTCTTGCCCTTCTTGTACTAGTCATTCTCCTTGTTTGGGCACTCAGCGATAAAGTGGCTGACCTCTTCGCACTCGAAGCATTTGGGCTTCTCACAGCTCTTCTTGCTCATCTGGTTAACATAGGCGCACTGAAAATGACTTGACACTAGACAGAGCTCTTCATCCCCAAGTAACGCCAACTGCTTCTCTATCATAGACATCAAAGCGGAAAACAAAAAACCGTGAAGTTGGGGGTTCGTAGCAGCTTCCTTAGAGCTAGAAGCCAAGGCCAGGCTCTTGGAGCTAGTACCATCGAGAATATCTGTCATCTAGTAATCCACCTCTGTGGCCTTAAGCTTGCTATAGAGCTCCTCGACACCCAAGGTGTCATACCCTGCCGACTCAAGAATAGAGTTCTTCTTGATCTCCCACACTTTCCTATCCAAGGAATACAGCAGCTTGACAGCCTGCTAATGGTCAATGTATGGGAGAGTAGCAGGGGCAGAGTTGACACGATGCTTGTTTTGATCGATTGAAAATGACCAAACAAGGCATCCACAGACTCTCTCAGCTTCTGAGTGAAATTCTCATATTTGCACCGGTAAGTCTCCACAAGATGACCTTTAACTGTCACCGTCCCCTCATGGTGTGCACTGAGCAAGAACCAGATCTCACGGGCAGTATCTAGATGGCTCACACTCTCATAGTCCACTAGACCAAGTCAGAGAAGAGAAAGTTCACTGCCCTGTAGTTTGCCTCGTGCTGAGCAATGAGCGCTAGTGTGGTATGCTCGGCAATGGGGAGACTGCAAAAGTCGTACTCGGAGTAGCATTCCATATGTCCTCGCTCTTGCTAAGTAAGAAAGCTTTTATCCTACCCTTCCAGTAGGGGTAGGCATCTGAGCTGAGAACCGGAACCTTCCGAGAGTGCATCAAAGTCGCTACTAATTTCTCACTAGTGAAAGTAAGAAGAAACCTAACCGGCTCTGATACCACTTGAAGGACTGAGACGTGTGACTAGAGGGGGGGTGAATAGGAGCACTTGAAAACTCAAAATCACGACCACCAAACTTCGTGCACTGAAAACACATAAGAACCCACACTAGACACCATCGACTAAACAGATACGTGTCTAGCAATCGCAAGGTACCGTCCACTGAAAGGATACCCACCAGGCGAGAAAGAGCTAGGAACTCAATGACCTCAAAGATTGCATGTCACCACAAGCATCGAAACTTGCAATTTCACCACTCGACACTCAACGCACCAAAATGCGACTTACAGAAACAGAGTAAGCAAAGAGCATGGTCAGACAATGGGAAAAGCAAAATCCATTGCAAAAAGGTAGCGAAAGAACGAAATAGCAAAAACAGGGCAGCAGCCCTGGCCACACCGGACTGTCCAGTAGAAGCTATCGGACTATCCGGTGCCAAAGTCCGGTGGCGCCGGACTATCCGGTAGAACACGTCGGACTGTCCGGTAGGGACCGGGACAAGGTCCGATGCCGAACTGTCCGGTGCAAGCCGTCGGACTATCTGGTAGGTTACCGGATAGTCCTGTGGCAGAGCCGGATAGTCTAGTGAACTCGACCAAACCTTGACCAAATCTTGTCTAAACTTCACGAGATTTTGCACAGGGTATCTAGACCCTATTCCAAAGCTATTTCCATAAGATCAACTCAAAATGACCAAGGGATTAGTGTGAATTTCAGATCTCGTGAGAAGTCAATCTTTGGGCAAGAAAGGGGAAAACTCAAGAACAACTTGCTCGTGGCCATCCTGCGGGATTGAGATGAACTAAGTCATAATATCCACACCCTAGCAAGTCCAAAAGAGCCAAAAGAACAGGATTAACTCACGAGCAAAGCAAATCACCAAAAGCCCTTGAGTTTCATCCAAAATCCAACCTAGAAAGTGGGGAAGGAGATGGCTGCACACATGAACTCAGATTGGGGATGAATCTTCCTTGTATTAGAAGGAGAAACAATTCTTACAAGGTTCCTCACAGCCTACCACACTTCATCCTCCCACTAATGCAAAGTACTAGCTCTAGGGGACTCCAAATCCTAGATTAGCACCCAATTTTCACTCTAAGCACTGGGCTAGTTGGAAAGTTAAGCCTAGGGTTTCTAGAGGTGGTAGAGTCACTTAAATGATCAGCCACATAGGTATATACAACCAAGGCCTAACTGACTCAGTTTACACTATGACCCCCTATATTACATAAACTCCCGTAAGGGCTAAACTGGAAAAGACCCAACTTCCTTGAGGACGGATGACCGCGATGGAGTCTTGATCTTCTTCGGTTGCACGCAATTTTCTAGATGACATCCACGTGGCCAGTAGTCCAAATCTGCCGATCGACCCCCGGTTTTGAAGTCAGAAACCGAGAAACTTTAGGTTTTCCTTCCTAGGCCTAGAGTAGCCCACTCCACTCTATCTCACCAAGAATTGAGCCCATTCGCTGAGTCTTGGTAACTTGGTGGTAGGGTTATGGATTTGAGCAAATTTGCCAATGCCCTCGCACATCTTCGCGCCATGCACTCGGATTGGAGCACCGCGGTGGCACCCAGCATCAACTGTCCATCGGGGTCACCTCGCAGTCCTTCGATGGTCTTACACTTGCCATCACCGTGCCGCTCCTCCGTGTACCAAACTCCCATGGCTGACCGATGCCGAGCATGCCTCCTGTCGTTCGGAGGACTTTCTTCTCCATCTACCTCCAGTCCATCATAGGGATTATGCCCAAGTCCTTTTGGGTCCTGACTTCTGTTGACAATCACTTATGACTCCAGAGGCAATGGAGCCGGTCCATTGTCTCTCAAGTAGGTCTATAGCAAGCTTGGGTCCTTGGAACATTTCCTCTACAATAGGTAGCATACTGCTAGACATTTGTGGGGGGTTGCATTTTATCCACTCTCCCATTGTTTGCATGGGTGAATAGTGTCCATTGATGCCCATGTAAATATGCCTTAATCACGCACCAGATTCCTCAATCACCCTCATAGATTCTGAGTCATGAGGCTATGCTCCCAAGAGCTAAAGACGTTTAGGGGCAGAGGTCTCACTCAACGGAGGCTCCTGACCTCGTCTAAATGGCTAGTAAAATATGTTCTCCTTAGGTCTGATTGTGAGAGAACCTATTGACAACAGATCATGCCTGGGATGGAATTACTAGACCATAACGATGAAGGAAGAATAGTACACGTATCTAGGCTAGCTTATAGAGGCAACTTGGGGGAATCTATTAGCTCGACGAGCTTTGTATATTTAGCCATATCATGTACGAAGTCCCTGGACTATGACTATGTACCTTTCCGAACATCTAAACACATTACGTTGCTACCAACAAATATGTCAATCAACTCTCTACATATCACGATCCTAGTTTAGGATTTTTTTAAGTAAGCCCCATGTTGTCTTGATTCTATTCCAATAGGGTTAAGGCTTTTTGGTTCTTTAGTTATCCTTTGGAAATTCCTATCTATTATGCTTGCATGTTGTTAGGTTTTGCTTATTATCCACATGATTTTGATCTAGATGACTATCACATGATGTGCTCCAATGCTTATCTATGATATATGTCTGGTCTTGATCATGTTGTTTGAGTATGATTTGCTTCCTTAGCTCCTACAGTTATGATGTATGCTACAATAATACATACATAAGGTAGATTAAGGTTCAATCATAGCTCTTGCAGCATGCGTTACCATGTTAAGAGAATTGATTTATCATGCTAAATGTTTGCATGGTTAGGCCCATCGTGCGAGGATGGACAATCATGTGGTTTAATTAGCTGCAAGGCCTAAATTGGGTAGGGATATTCTGATCGTTGACATCAATTGATTGTTAGGCTTCTTTTCGACTAGCTGTTTTGACAAAGTTGGTTTTTTATGCTAGGCCCATCTTCAATCATGGATGTTTCGATCATGTAGCATTAACGAACTTGGCATGGGTCTAGTCTGTTAACATGGCTTAAGACAAGTCTTTTTGTGATTTCCGTTTTTATTTTTTTTATCTTATTGTAATTTACTAGTATCAATCAACTCTCTAGAAAGCCAATCCTAAGACTTGCCTGATGCCAATCACCCTGATCAGGCAGGATTGTATTTGGCCTCTGTTGCATGTGTGCATGGCAGTATGATGTGAATCTGACCCTCCTTGGCTAGCTGGTCAAGCAAGTAGGCATTCCCACAATTAATCCGGATTGCGCCATGTTTGGACCCATCTCAGGAGAAGTGATGCAACTACAGTGTGATCTCCCAGCATCTCTATGTCGAACGTGATCAACTACCGACTGGTTTCCTGCGATAACACAACCCTTATCTTCTCTAATAGTGGCTGGTGGGTAATGGTTATATCAACCCCATGGATGATAATGGGAATACAGGTGGCCAAACTTTCGTCATGTGGCGGGATAAGTTGATTTGGCGGCGGAATACACACACAATTTGGCTTCTCAGCATGATCGAAGCCCATGTAATTGTAGCACAACACATCCTTTGGTTATCAACTGACCTCACCATTAAGGTTAATCCCTACCAGTGAATTGAGAACACAAACAAGAATGAGAAAGAACACAAACTAAATTTCAAAATGAATGAATAAGCACTCGAGTTGGGGTCTCACAAACGACGAACGATGACACTATTTGATGATAGATTAAATCTAAGCAAAACCCAAGTTCAACAGTAGTGGTGCCTATTAAATATATTAGCTAGGCAACATCATAGAGACCCTAGATACATTTGTGATGGACTTCAATACGATTCATGGGCCGATGACCCAAATTGGTGACAAAGCACCCTTGGACAGATTTTGTCCACCAATTTGACATGTGAATCCCATCGACTCCTATGTACAAATGATTTGAAAATGAAGCCATTGGAAATGTTATCACCTGAGCTTTCTAGGTATGTATTATCGAAATCAGAGCCCGTTTGTGGCCTTGGCGATGATTTTAGTGAATACTGCTCTTAATGGCTGAGGTAGTTGACTCTAAGATGAATTGGGACTCCAACTTGACTTGTACATGTCCACCTTACCTTCCTCCTAGCCCTTGCTAGTTTCCAAAGCCTACATGATCCTCTCCAACATTTCTAATTACAATATAATCAATAATATCATTAGGTAGCATACCACCATCACAAATATATGTATGAGCAGTTAGGAACGACTCACCTATTTATTCAATTGTCGTGCTCCTACTCTTATGGTGGGCCCTTGCATCTTGGGTATATGCATAGGACTAATGTCCTCATCAGATGAACCCATAGCCTTTGGGTTTTGTAGCTATCAGCCGCCACTCAAAGCCTTTGGCTGCATCCGGTCACCCAACGACCAAGGCAGTGTGGTCGAGATTAGGCATGTGCCCAGTAGGCGAGATTGTGTGTGTGTCAGAGAACATGTAGTCCATGTTGACAAAGGCATAGTCTTCATTGCATAGTCTTGTTCACTGCCCTAGATTGGCTCAATGATGCCAACTCCGGCCTACGAGGAGGGGGAGGCGCCATGTGGCTTTCCTCTTGTCGCTAGAAGATGTGCTGAATCTAAAATTGTGGTCTGTGTCTAATGTCACATCAGGACTCTTAGGAATGATAAGGCATTTGGCTCAAGAATGGGAGGAGGCAAGTTGGATTGATTATTGTTTTCTAAAACTTTGGGCTTAATCTAGTGCACTAGATAAACCTAGAACGATAAAAGCATGCTAGTTAATACTATGCTTTACGTATCCGCTCTCTACTTACCCTGTGAAACTTGCATCCTATAACAAAACTTAATCGAAGTAAATGTAGAAACATAAATGAAGTAAACAGCTAAGGAATAGGAAATAGAAACTCATGATCGATAAGACACAAGGATTTAACCTATGGTTTGCTTTTAAGGCCATGTCCATGTTGGCTCGGCACTTTGGGAAATAAGCTAGGCATGACTCTCCCGATTAATATCTTGCACTCGCTACCAAGGCATTCTTGCAAGCAATGGCTAAGTGCCACAAAGTCACAATGACAAGGACAGCGGCACTGTCTCTCTCTGTCACAAGGCACCATGTTCACTATAGAGTTTTTTAAAATAAGGGGTACTGCTCATCGCCACCCAAAGTGTCATGCCATTTCACACCATGCTGGATGGTCCAGTTATGAGTATAATTGCTTGCCACAGTATGGCTTCTCTCTTGGCTTGCTCGTTCAGGAACTAACCCTATTATAAGTGTTCTCACACTTAAACCAATGCTCACATTAGCATGCATGGAACACTAAGCTCACAAACAATGGTTGGGGTGTATTGATCACTCGGGTAGCGCTTCCACACTTGTTGTCCTCAACTAAGGCCCTTGGGTGGGTATAAATAGCTCAACCACCCAATAAAATTGTAAAGTTGCTACAAAAAGTACTTTACATCGGTTGATCCCAATGCCACTTTTTGCCCCTCAGCGGTTAATCTGACGAGATACAACTCCCAACTAGCTGTTATACTTTAACGACGAACTATGATGATGCACCCATGTTAATCATCGGTGGATCCTATGTCCATATTCCATTGATCAGATGAATAGAAAATCCACGTAGGTCCTCGAAATAGCTCTCCAAGTAACTAGACCGATGCAATGGATCAATGTTGATGTTGGCCAATCCTATAGCTAGAATTTTCACAGCCAAGTCCGATGGGTACTAAAATCTTATCATCGCTCAATCTAATGAGTGCAATTTTTCCAGTGCCATGAGTTACCTCTCCTGATGAACGATGCCTAGATGATCGGTTAAACTGATGGATAAAAGAACACCCCTTGTTGCTCCTTTGGACTTGGTTTCATCATTGGATTTTTTATGGTCTCTTCTATCTCCATCCTCCATTCCAAAGACGTTTTACGGTGCTGCGTTAAGACCTTCGTTTGTTGTGCCGTTCAGGCCTTGCCCGCGTTTTTTTTTTCTTTTCGTCTCTTGGATCTAAACATATGAAAATAGTCATCTATAAAACTTAAACACTAATAATATGCATCTAGACAAATTCATTCATTCAAATATTGTTTATTTATCCATCACCAAAATAAATATAAAAACTATGGTATGAAAGGCCATTTTCGCTGCAGCCTCATCAGTAGGTCGTGCCCTCTATGCATGCGTCCAAGCAGCCCGTTTTCGGTCATTTTGCGTGGAACGCAGCGAAGCAATATTCGCAGGCGTCCAGTCTACGCCGACGTAATATCATCGGTAATTTCCCTATAACATCATCATCGAGATTGATTATTGCTGAGCTGTGTGGTCTGTGCGCACTGTCCACTGACATTGTGCACATTGCGCAATTTGAACAAAATATTTCTATTCTGGTCAAACTTTAGCCCTGCACATCATGTAAACACTCTTCACTCTAGCTACATAGTTAACATATAGAAGTTGTCAGTCGAGGCATTGACATGTACGACAACACTCGTATCAAAAGCAAATCAAAACGTGAAAAGATATCAAGCCACGGCTGGTTGACCGGTCACTGGTGCATCGATCCCTGCATGTCGACGATCAATATTGGTATTGGTTGCTCGCATATGACTCTACCTGGCTCGTACTAGTGAGCCAGGCTAGGGCCTTGTTTGGTTTCGATTTTCTACACCTCAATTATCTGGCAAGCACATTTTTTATAAAATCAGTTGCCCAAAAAATCGGTTGTCCAGATAATCTACGTGTTTGGCAATCCTAATTATCACCTTCTCCTCCACCTCCCCGTGCCGCCATGGACCCAAGGCGCAGAGCTCGGCCATGCAGGGAGGCCACGTGGGGATGCCGGCGGTGGCCGCGCAAGGAGGGCACAAAGGGAGGTGCACGGGATGCCGGCGGATGCGCCGAGCTTGGAGGCCAGCGAGCTCAGAGGCAAGGAGCTCAAAGGCGTGTAGGAGGCCGGCAGAGGCGCCAAGCTTGGAGGCCGGCGAGCTCAGAGGCACGGAGCTCGGAGGCGGCGCGGAGCTTGGAGGCCGGCGGGGAGGTAGGCGAGCGGCGGGGGAGGCGGAGGTGCGAACGGTGTCCCTGTGTTGCAGATGAGTGGCGGCAGCCTGGCGAGTGGACAAGCAGCAGCGCCCAGCGAGCGGCGGCGGCAGGGCAGACTCGCGGAAGGGCAAGCATGAGGGGATAGTCAAGTTTTCTACTGTGGGGTGGATTCCAGAGTAAGCGGGCTCACCAGAAAAGCAAAGTGTTTGGGTGGGATTTTCGCGGTGGATGACCCAAAATCTGACTTTAAGCGTATCCAAACATGCTCAAGACTAAGCTAGGCTGAGCTCATGCAAAATGTCATTGTTTGGTTGCCTGTATCATTTTATGCAGGCTAAATAGACATATTGTTTGGTTATCTGCTTTTGAATTGACATGCGGAAGAATAAAAAATAAATGATTATTTTAGTTAAAATTTATATAATAAATGTAATCTAGTTTTGTTCATAAAACTATCACGAACACAGTGGTGAAGTCCGTTCGGTGATTCAACCTTTTTTTATTTAAAAGATATGACAAAAATTCAAATGAAAACTCTATCTCAATTCTCGTGCCATGCATCTCAAGAGCCTACACGCTGGGGTGCGACCAAAATCCACGTTCCTCCGGATGTAGGCTGTAGGGGCCGTTTTGCATGAGTGGAACCAGGCTCTAACATAAAAACAGGCTACTAAACATGACATGTTGCATCTCAAGGGGTCTCGTTTAGCCTCATGCAGCCAGGACCCTATGTATACCTCGTATGGTTTTTCTGAAGTCGTTAAGCTATCCTCACCACAAAACCCATTCAATCATCCATGTTTCAAACTCTTCTGTGCGCGTAAAGTGAAAACAGTGTTTTGGACGCCCTATTTACACCTTCCAGTGAGCATGATCACGGAAATATATTATTACTACTCTACATATACATATGGTGATCGAGTCGATGGCTAGTTAACTCGTGTGACCGTTATCTTTATATATGCACATAAGTACTGAAAGTGCATATATAAATCACCGCAGCTAAAAATGTCGTTTTTTTAACTAGAGACCATTTAAAGAGGAGCATTAAGCGATGAATATGGTATAGCGGGAAAAAACGAATGAATTAATTACTAAAAATCTTATAATGATCTCTATTTTCAGAAGGACGAAGAGGCTAAAATGATGTGCGTTTAGTAACAGCTAGGAAGTATATCACAATGGACAGATAGATCTGAAAGTGTCTTAGTTCTGATGCAACTAAAAGAGCACAGTTGACATTGAGGTGAAAACAACTCACAAGGATAAATGCTCATCAAGCCTCACGCATCCTAATACCAAGATATTTTTTATTTTGCAATTGCAATAGTGTCTTTAGATAAAGGAACCGATCCAGCTCCAAACCTCTCGTGAGAGGTATCAAACTTGGTTTATTTACATCACACCACACCTAACCAAGTTTATAACTAATATGCAAAATTCTCAACTTAGCACTGGTGTTCGCACAATTTAGCGGATTTTTTCTTTTAGTAGTAGACGACGTCCACGTCGACAGCAAGGCGCCTGTGGTGACCCTGTGAATCTCGAGATGCCGGTCCAAACTAGTTCCACAGAGGTGCTTGTCGACGAAAATCGACACCGAGGTACCGTATAAGCACCTCGCGGGTAGAAAGTTGCGTCGGGACGTGGGCACTTCCGCTAGGCACAATGGAGCACGCGAAACAAGGAGGGTTTAGAGAGGTTCGGGGCACCAGTATGGTGTAATACCCTACGTACTGTGTGGGGATGTTTGCTTAGAGTTGGAAGGTGGATTACAAGCCGAGCCACCAAGGACCTTGGGGCTCAGCAAAGCGTAGAGTCTGGGGATTCTACTTGTGTTCGATCCTTTTCTTAGGAGCACTGCTCCTTCCTTTTATAGACCAAGGGAGGGCCCTAGTACAAAGTTGGTTGCACAGTCTGCTACAGTTTCAATAAACTACCTAATACAGTATGGTCTTGGTACTAGCAGGCATAGCCTGCCACATTTGCCGCCTCCCTGTACAGCATTCTTGGCACGTTGAGGGGAGCCGACGGCTACTCACGACGTGCACACACCACGCACGGTTACATATCTACGCCAGCGTATGGGACACCTAGCGGGCTCGTAGCCAGTCTGTGGATAAGCGACTGTAGGGGGCCTGTGTGTCCACGGAGAGAGGGGGCGGCCTCGTCCTGTCTTGTCCGCGCAGTCGGACGATGATGGGACCCGCATGTCACGCGCGTCGTACGGTGGTTCCTTTTTGACTGACCCACCTGCCGCATTCAATACAATAGGTAGTAGGCTCCTTCGCTTGGAAGGAAACTCCTCCAAGGCTTACGTGTCTAGCCCTGACAAGGCCCAGGCTTATGAGACATCTGCCAACCCCGGGGGCTGGCCTCATACAGCCCCGAGGCCAAGACCACCTAAATAGAGATTTTGTGGGCCCTCCTTGTGAAGGCGAATTGATGTTCTATCGCAGGTATTTCTTTATGACGAGGTGGCGCCTAGTGGCACCAACAGAGGCCCCCAGGTCTATCGCGCAATTACACTACGCGGTGGGCCCAAAACTCCTTGCAGCCGAACTCGTTTGTATTTATGGAAGTTGAATCACTGGGTCCTTGGGGTAACGTGTGCAATTGTGCACGTGCCAACATTATTACGCCGGCGTGTTGCTTCAACTCCTGCACGCACCCATTAAGGGCACAATCGCAGGAATCTTGGCAGCTGCCTCCATTACAGTGCTAGAGAGAGAAGAAGAGAGAGAGCAAGGGGAACGAATTGGGTATAAATCTACCCCACCACATCTCTCTAATCTTTTTCCCCTCCATCTCCAAGCTCTCTAACCTTTCCGCCCTTGAGCCCCCGATCGTATTATGCTATTTTGCACAGCGCTTCTTCCCTCTGCCCTTCTTCTTCCTTCCTTGCCTGCGCCGCGATTTTCCATGTTGTGGGTGACCTCAGCCTAGCTCGAGTCATCACTCCTTCCCCACAGGTCAACAAGGGTGAAGAACCAGGAGCTGCTCAAATCTGCCGCTAGAGAGAACGACGCGAAGGTAGAGCTAGGGCAGATGCCACTATGGCTGCCTGCTTAGGACAATGGGGAGTACATCATCTTCCTTGCGCATGTGAAGGCGGGGTCAATTTCCCATTCCGGCAACGCAGCGAACATCTTCGGGTCTCTCCAGTTCCAAACACATCGTGACGCCCGGTCAGAGTATATCTTGTCTGATTTCTCTAGCCAGTGGGAGAACTAGAGGGATTCTTGGTTCTTCCTCATGACGGAGCTGAACTGCCAGTTAAGAACTACTAGGAGGGTCCCCCAAGTGCTAGACTATGAGTCCCAGCCAGAGATTGACGTAGGCTGGGAGCCGGGGCTGGCCTGGATCATGGCACTGCACAAGCCGAGCCTCTATACGACGACTCTAGTGGCGCATTTTACAGCGCATAGTTTCGTGCCTCTATAGGCACATGTGAACTAGCTATGGAGGTACACTGGGGAACTCGGTGACCCGCTGCACACCAACGAGGTGGGGCATGACACGGAGGCGGTCATTGAGGTCGTGAGGGCCTGCACATCTAGGGCGGGCATTACGCTCATGGAGCTTCCTTCCGGCGTCAAGCCGGTGTGGGGGCAAACCCACGACGCTATCCCCAGGGGTGCAGTGCCATGAAACAGCCCAGACGGGCTAGAGCCTGCTTTAGGCCGTCTGCTTTTCACGGTGAGCAGGGCGATGAGCGCTCCTCGACAATTGAGGTCTAGGGCGCTCACCATCTGCGAGGGGCCAAGGCTCATGGTCCATGGTTCTGAGAGCGTGCTCAAGCCCATATCAGCAATGGCTGGGTCCAGGTCTAGGTACCTAGGACATAAGCAGGGGCATTCTCTAGGCACGGAGATTGCCACCGCGGGCGTGACAAGCCCCAGCGGTAGGAAAACCTTCAAGCGGACATTCAAGAAGTGGATGACCAAGCGCACAAGGTTGTCTCTTCCCTTCTTATTACTTCATTGATGTGCTTACTAATTCTTCTCATCATTCAATTCCTAGTGACAGAAGGGAGCAACCTTCCTTGCGGACAGAAGGGAGCAACCTTCCTTGCGGACGGAAGGGCGCAGGAGGGGCGGACAGCTGTCGATGTTTCGTACCGGCAGTGCATCACGGGATGTATCATGTAGTGCTTTTGTAGTTGGCAAGATCGACCGTAGCTCGATGGTTCGTGTGAAATGCGACGGGAACAAGATTTATACAGGTTCGGGCTGCAAGAAGCGTAGCACCCTATGTCCTATTTGTGGCTAATTATATTGATCTAAGTCCTCGAGATTACAATGAGAGTGCGGTTGGCTAGGGTTTCGGTGTATGATGGCATGATGCATTGTATGATGATCTCTACGAAGGGGGTCCCTTACCCGCCTTATATAGGCTGACGGGTTCTTGGGTTACAAGTCAGGCTCTTTCTATATTTCCCAAGCAGTTTAGATTACAACAGATCACGTAGAATCTGCGATCTACATCCTTTCCATCTTTGAGTCCCGTACTATTTAGGGGCAGAGTCTGAGCCACGTACTCTATTCATGCTTTTCTAGATTGCATCATATTTCCTTTGATCGCCAAGTTTTGCTCGTCCTTTGACGTTTATGAGCTTAAGCCGATCAGACGGCCCATGAAATCTGTCGTCTAGCCTTTTGAGGCCCATCAACCACCCATGTCCTGAATCCACGCCATGAGGACCTAGGGGATATCTGTCCCCCACAAAAGACACCTCCCACTTCTCGTGATTCCCTTAGGAATGGCCACTAGGGAGTCCACCTAGGAGCATGGCACTGAGATGCTAGGGATAGCGCGCACCGAGTCACCCTTGGGTGACATGGATCCTAACCCTGAGGGAAGGTGGATATCCCTGACCTCGGGGTTAACCCCGATGACGATGCTGACATAGCGGGCGGGGGCCCCCATGTTGGTGATTATCCTGGATTGTCCCATAGAAGCTGTTCCCCGGGTACCTCAAGCAACGATTGTTGAGGGGGTGACCGGGGGAACCCCAGGGGATGCCCCCAACTTCCAAGACCCCTGAGGACCAACTACAAGGAGGAGGTGTAGAGGAAGAGGCCCAAGCCAAACCTTGCCCGATCGCACCTGGCACAGGGCAAGACATTGTTTTGGGAGGAACCACCGCTGCGGGCATGAATATTGCCTCTTGGGAAGCGGCCGCCGCAACGGCTGAGTCCAAAGATAAGGAGGATGTAGACGCCTTCTGGGGCAGTGCCGAGCTCCCCCTGACACTCTTCCAGCTGAAGGGCAGCTTCACCAAAACCTGGCAGCAGCTATGGGCCCTGGAGGACTATGTCACCTCTGAGTAGTAGAGGCTTGTGGCTAGGGTGGTGGAGGCCGAGGCGGCTACGGCCGAAATGCGAGCCGTCGCAGCAACCATGGAGGCGGCAGCTGTGGGCCCCCACGTCGCCTCTGATGAACTTGCCGCTGCTAATGCCAAGGCTTGAAAGGCCAAGGAGGAGTGGGTCGTGGCAATGAAAGTGGCCTGGACAGCTGAGGTCCAACTGGACTCAATTGAGTTGTACTTCCTGACTTCACAAGCGTATTGGAGCTTGGCCCTGGCTCAGCTCCAGCAAGTTACTAGGGAGCGTGATGCCATGCGGGCCTTGCTCGACAAAGCGGAGGCTAACCGAGACTCTGCCCAATATGCCGAGTTCGTGGGACGGCGGGACCACAACCTCATGTGGGCTCTTATGACGGGCGAGCATGATGCCGCACAACAAAGGGCCAGGATCACCACACAAGATCGAGACTCCGCCTAGGCCATGCTTAAAGCTAAAGCGGCAGTGGAGCAACTGCAGTAGGAACTCTCCCAGCGTGAGGTTGCGGTCAACATCCGAGAGGAGGCCACCTTGAAGGCGATAGAGGAGCATGATGCTCTTTCCAAGGTCACTGCTAGAGTGAACAAGGTCAAGACTGGGCTCGAACAGGCTTAGTCCATCCACAGTAAGCATTTGACGCTATGCTCCCTTGCCTGCCACAATGGATGGGGGTGTAAAAGGACATGTGTGACGTGACCTTCACAATGCGTGTACCACGACCTTCAGAGCCTCCTGCTGCTACTCGCAACTCCCTTGGTGGGCTACCATAGGTATTTTTAGGGTTGGCGCAAGCCATGGCTGGGGCAAAGGCCCTACTCGAGGAGGCTGTAGAGGTTGAGGGTAAAGAAGTTAGCTTTTAGTGCGCGCTCTACGCACTTGTGCTGGTGAAGAACCGGGTGCCAAGACTCGACGTTCCAAAGCTGATGGCGGCGGGCCCCATTCACAGTCGCACATCATTGGTAGTGAAAGAGTGCAAGCATGCCATGGAACAGATCATCGTGGCCTGCCTCAGTGCTCGTGGGCGAGCAGGTTCTGATGCAGAAGACGGAGACCCCAATGAGCCCGACGAGGAGCATTTGTTTTTCCCTCTTTTTCTTTCTTTTCCTCTTTTTGCTTGTCATGAAATATCCTTGGGAGTGTTGGAAACATCTTTGTGTATCTTGGACACTTGCAACATTACTCTCCTAAGCTTTGCTTGAGACTCATTGTTGTTTCCTTTTGGCGGGGTGGATAGCACCCCACAGCGACTAACTTTTATCATCACGGACAGTCTGGCCCCCTATTACCACAGCATAGGTCTAGTCCCATTGCTACACTATCAGGCATGCAGGGTGACCAGATAGGCTAGGCTGGTGCTAACCTTTACCCAGTCGGAGCCCTGCTCCAGCTTTTTTAGTCCAACGCGTCCCACCGAGCTGGGCGGTGCTGAGGTATCAGATGCCCCTAGTAGTCCGCAGGGTACGCGTGTGCTGAGGCATCAAGTCTTCTGCCTGCACGGCTTCTAACCAAGGATGCCATATACTTTAAATATTTGGCATGCTGCTTTCCCTTTACTGCCACCAGAATGCCTGCCACCTTGGCCTTTGGAAGGGGCAAAGGGGTACCCTTGCAGCAGCCACTTTCACGATTTTGGGGGCTATACAGATCCTGTGACCCCTACCCAGTGGTGGCCCTTTACTGCATTGGTGCACGATGTGGGGGCTATAAATGGGGTGTTACCCTCTGCTTTATCGGCCACACCAATGCAGCTAGTAGTAGTTCAATCTTCCAAGGCCCAGCGACCAGCACCGAGCTATGGAGCTCTTCTTGCACCCCTGCGCCTCCATAATAGGGTTCGGCATCACCCATTATCGAGGCATAGAGCATTCTCCTCTTAGCCTTGCCATCCCAATAGGGAAGTCGAACCTTAGAGTAGCTTTCCCATGTTTGCCTTGCTTAGATTACGCCCTCTGGTTACGAGCGTTTCGTAATATGTGCTGATGTCTGGTTAGTAGCGGTTCTTAAGGTACCACTCCGAACAAGCTCCCGTTCCACTGACACCGGGTGGCGTATAGGACCTGGTCCTGCTTTCGCCCTAGCTGGTGCAAAATCATCAGACCAGCTGGTCTGGAAGATGAGGCTACAGTGCTATGGAGCCACCATCTCATTGTTGCCATGGGTAGCCACTAATATGGAGCTCTCACAGCAGTTCCGGTTAACATGGCGACGTTGCGTTCTGCCTGCCGGTCCACCATGACCGTAGGCGATAACTGCTTCAACTTGCTTGCAGCTATGGTGGTTAAGGACGCACCCCAGCTCCCAGGGTAGTGGTATGGTTTCCCTCTAGGGAAGGCGTTGGGAAGAATCAGCAAAGGGTGGTGGTGCCTAGTGTGCTGGGCTCCACTGAGGATAATGCGGCCCACACCGCGGTGATGAGGATGGCTGGAAGTGGCGTCCATGACCGTGTGACCGCAAGGGGGTTGATTTGTCAAAAGCTGCCCCTCCGGCAACCACACCTCAGGCACGACTGCTACCAACATCCCCTGGCACGAACACAACTGCGCACCGCACAGGGTACCAACGACCCCGGCTTGGCAGGCGTCGAAGCCCCACGCGGGGTTAACGAAGTTGCCTTGGGTGGCCCCTTTGTGGTGCTGATGACCCCGGTGGAGAAGGATGGTTGAGCTTCTATTCCTCACATCTACCAAGCTATCAAGGCACCACACAAGCCTCTTTCTAGAACCTATCTTCACCATGGCCAACTAGTGTGCCAGATTCCCACTTCTCTGGCGCCCAGCTCATGGCCTAGAGTGATACTCTGGTTGGAAGGGAAGGACTTCCCCGACCGAGGGGTAATGGCTACCACCTGGGTATCGCTCCTGAACTCTTCGAGCAGGGACTCCACTGCAAGACAGAGTAACTGGTTGTGGAAGACCCCATCTGGTGGGGGTTGCCTCACTGAGGTGAGGATTGAGAGTTTGTCGAGCGCGGTGTTTTCCTCTCGAGGAATATATTTGAACTCCATGGCTTCAAAGGAGAGCTTGATCTTTTTAACTTTTGTGAGGTATGGAGTGAGGTGGGCTTTGTTGCATGCACACACTCCGTTGACTTGATTGATGATGAGCTGTGAGTTGCCCTTGACTCAAAGTTGGTGAACCCCGAGGCTAATAGCTGTTTGAAGCCCGACAATTAGTGCTTCATACTCTGCAGTGTTGTTTGAATCCTTGAACAAGATATAAAACATATACCACAGAGGCTCCCCGTCGGGCGAGGTGGGAATGATGCCTTCCCCAGCGTTTGAACATGTGCAGGAGCCATCGAATTGGAGCTCCCATGGCTTCTCGGTGAAGTGGACACGTGGTTATTCGGGAGTGGCGGGTTCTGGGGCTTCTAGATCTGACGCTTCGGCCCTTGGTGCCCATTCAGCGATGAAATCAGCCAGGACCTAGCTTATAATGGCATCCTGGGGCACAAATTCAAGCCTGAACTCCACCAATTCTGATGCCCACTTTGCTATCTATCCGGTAGCATGCCGATTTCTCAGCACCGACCCAAGCGGGTAGGAGGTCACAACTAAGATCTTATGCCCTTGAAAGTAATGGCGGAGCTTTCTCAAGGTGAGGAGGATGTCATAGAGCAGCTTCTAAACTTCATAGTACCTTGTGGGGGCATCCTAGAGCACTTCACTAAAGAAGTAGACTGGGTACTAAATTTTCCTAGGCACCGTGGCGGCAGTGTTGAGTTCAGGTCCGGGGGTGTCGGATTCTGGAGAGCCCAGAGCCTCTTGACGGTATGTCGGCACTGCTTCCATATCAACCTCCTTGTGGCTGAGGATCTCATGCCTCCCAGTAGGACATTGGTCATCCCCTGGAGGCGCGCACTCAGCCACAAGCACCATGCTGACCACACTGTGGGTGGTCGCGATGTAGAGGCAGAGGGGCTCTCCATCTCCTAGTGCCACAAGCACCAGAGGGGAAGAGAGGTATTTCCTTAGGCCCTCAAAAGTTTCTTGGGCCTCTTCCATCCATTTCGAATGGGTTATTCTTCATGAGGACCTTGAAGAATGGAAGAGAGCGCTCTCCGAGCCTTGAAAGGAAATGACTGAGGGCAGCCATGCTGCCAGTCAACTTCTGGACTTCCTTGACGCGCATTGGGGGCTGCATCTTTTCGATGGCTTGAATTTTTTCAAGTGTTAGCCTCAATTCCCCAGTGTGAGAGTAGGAAACCAAGGAGCTTGCCAGCAGCAACCCCGAACACACATTTCTCAAGGTTCAACATCATCTTATACTTGCGTAGGCTTGAAAAAATTCCGTCTAAGTCCCGGAGGAATGTATCACTCTGACGGGACTTGAATACGATGTCATCAACGTACACTTCTACTATCTTGCCTATATGGCCTTTCAACGTAACATGTGTAGCACACACAAAGGTTGCTAGAGCATTTTTGAGGCCATAAGGCATGTTTTCATAACAATACAGCCCACACAGTGTAATTAAAGAAGTTTTCTCCTCATCATCCCTAGCCATTCTAATCTGATGGAACCCTGAATAAGCATCTAGAGATGATAAAAGTTCACATCCAGAAGTAGAATCTACAATCTGATCTATTCTAGGGAGAGGATAAGGGTCTTTTGGACAAGCCTTGTTCAAGTCAGTGTAGTCGATGCACATCCGCAGTTTTTCCCCGACCTTGGCAACAACCACAGGATTTGCAAGCCAATCCGGGTGTTGAACCTCGCAAATGAAGCCCGCATGAAGAAGCTTGCCAACTTCAAGGCAGATGAACTCCTGCCTCTCCATTGATTGCTTGCGGACATTCTGCTTCACTGGCCTTGCACTAGGACGGATCGCCAATTTGTGCTCAATCACCTCCCTTGGGACAGCAAAAACATTGACATTAGCCCAGAGGAATGCGATGAGCATGAGTTCCTATTTTGCCTCCAAACCCCCACCTATGCGAGTGGTCTAGGAGGCTATTATCCCCGCTAAGGAGATCCTTCGGGGTTGAATCCCTAGCACTGGAATCTAGGGCTCCTAAGTCATCGAGAGGGCCCCGAGAGATAGTGGGAACCCAAGGTGTTAACACCAAGGGACCCACATCCCGGGTTTGACGTACCCCTGCGGCTGATGGCCTGTAGCTTCTTAATTGCTGCAGTGGCTGAGGGCGGTCCCCATGGATGGTGATGATGCCATTGGCACCTAGCATTTTCGTGCATAGGTACCCCATAGTGCACGGTGGCAATGAAGTTGTAGAGGAAAGGCCAACCGAGGATGGCATTATAGGGAAGCCAGAGCATCGCAACAACGAACTCGACATGCTCAGTCCGGTAGTTCTCTTAGGTTCCAAAGGTGACTGGCAGAGTGCATGCCCCCATGGAAAGATAGCCCCAGGGCCTACTCCCTCGAAGGGAGCTGCAGGGGTTAGCCTCCCTTCTAGGATCCCAAGCTCGGAAAAGGCCCAGGAGGAGAGGACATTGAGGCCTGCCCCACCATCGACAAGAATGTGCTTGAGGCAAGCATTGGCGATGGTGGGGGCGACCATGAGCGGCAGTTCTTCGGCCCTAGTCATGTTCCCTGTAAGGTCTCTGGGGCCGAAAGAGATGGATGTGTCAACCCACCTAAGTGGTACACGTGAATTTGGGAGGGCTGCAACTGCAGTTACCTCCCTTTGAAAGAGTTTGACAGTGCGGTGGGAGGCTGCGCTGGCGATGATGCTGTGTATCACAGTGATGGTTCGCTTGGCCATTTCGAATTGCTACATGTTGTCCTCGTTATTCTTATCGTCGAGAAGATCTTGAGGGGTGGCTGGGGTGCGAACCGCAACTTTCTACTCACCCTCTTACCTTATTGCCCCTAGGGGTTCTCAGGACGCTGGCTGTTATGTTATGTGATGTTCTTTACGATCTGGCAATTTTCCAAATCATGGGTGTTGGAGTTGTGGATTGGACACCACTTCTCTAGCTGACCGCATTTGGGATTCAACTTGGGCTTCTTATCATCACGGGAGCGCTAGTTGTTGCCTTGGTTGTTGCCCTTGCTGCCGCCAGCTGCACAAACAGTCCGCTAGTTTAAGGCTTTGTTCTTCTTCTTCTTCCCCTAGCCATTTGGCTGAGGGTTCTGTCCAGTCATCCTAGGCTTGATCGCCCGTTGTACCATGCGCGGGCGCACTTGTCTATGAGGGTCAGGAGCTCACCGACTTCCCGGATCTCGTGGAATGATGGAAGCTACGGTGATCCATGGAATGCGTGGCAGAACAGCTACATGAACTGGTGCAGGGTGTCGGTAGGCTGCTGTCTCATGGCATGGAGGTCCGCCTCAGACCCTGACCATGTGCAGGAACTGGCAAAGTTTAAAACATACAGCCGGTACAGCTCTTCCCACGAGGTAATAGAACCCTCTGGGAGATTCATCAACCAGGACCGTGCTGACCCAGTTAACGCAATGTGAAACTAGTTCGCCTTCACGTCGTTTGTGCTGCCCGCGGTGATGGTGGCAGTGGCGTATATCTAGAGGAACTCTATCAGGTTGATGGTTCTGTCGTATTTCTCTAGTAGATGTGGCTGAAACTTGGCCGGCCAGGGTGCCTGTCACAAATGAGGAGCTAGGGCCTTGCACCCAGCCTCAATCTAAAGCTCTGATGGGATAGGTGCCTAGGTACCTAGTACACCAAGGTTGGCTAGGGCACGAGGGCCTGGGCTCTGACTTGGGGAGTAGGGGGCCTGTACTGCAGAGCCGGTCCACCACCTGGCGGGGGTGGCACTTCCAATTGAGGGATTGGGACACCATGCTAGTGTCCAACCTCAATGTCTTGGCGACGGCAGTCACGACTCCGCTAAATGATAAGGCATGCATCCTCCGCTGCATTGCTCTTGTTAATGACCTCCTAGAGGTCATGCGGTTGCTTCTGTTGGTGTTGTGGCAGGGGCTGTGCTCCTAGTGGGGACTGGCCCCATGCACACTCCTAGTGTGCTCGGGACTGCACCGTCGGCGGGGGAAGTGACGCCTCCGGTGCCATGAAGACCTGAGAGCAATCGGGCTTGTTGCGGCCGGCGGCCATGAACTTGGCAATGTCCTGCCGCCACTGCTCGTGAGCACCGGGCGGTGCGTCGCGCACTGGTAGGTTGTGCAGCAGGGCCTCGGGTGCATCGAGAGCTCCAACCTCCTACGCAAAGAAGTCCAGCCAACACCAAGCGCGGCGACTAGGGCTACGTCTCCCCATGGCTTTTAGGCCATTGATGGACTGGGACTTGTTCCCCAGCCCTCGCAGGGGAGCCGGAGGCTGTCGATCTACCGCTGGCGGCAGCGAAGTGTGCTGTGCAGGAGTGTCCCCGGTGGTCCAACGTAGCGGAGGATGCCCCACAGGGGGAACTGGGGCCAGCCTCCACGTATAACCAGCGCGTTCACGGCCCGCTGGGGGAGTCGATGCCATTCCCTGGGGTCCCGTTGTGCACGGGGCTCCCTAGGTTCGCGACGTGGCGCCACGTTGCCATCCGCCTGTGTCGAATTGAGTTTGTCCCTCTAGCGTTGGCTAGGCGAGCAGCCATCGAGGCCAGCAGTCAGCGCGCCCTTCCCCTACCTAGCGCGCCAATGTCGACGGAAATCGACACCGAGGTACCGTATAAGCACCTAGGAGGTAGAAAGTTGCATAGGGATGTGGGCACTTCCACTGGGCACGATGGAGCACGTGAAACAAGGAGGGTTTAGAAAGGTTGGGGCCACCAGTATGGTGTAACACCCTACGTCCTCTGTGGGGATATTTCCTTAGAGTTGGAAGGTGGATTACAAGCCGAGCCGCCAACGACCCTGGGGCTTAGCAAAGCATAGAGTGTGGGGATTCTACTTGAGTTCGATCCTTTTCTCGGTAGCACTACTCCTCCCTTTTATAGACCAAGGGAGGGTCCAAGTACAGAGTTGGTTGCATAGTCTGCTACAGTGGTGTTTTAATACTACCTACTACGGTATGGCCTTGGTACTAGCAAGCATGGCCTGCCATGTTTGCTGCCTCCCTGTGAAGCATTCTTGATCCGTTGAGCGGAGCCAACAGCTGCTCACAACATGCGCACACCACGCATGGTTACATCACTGTGCCAATGTACGGGACACCTGGCTGGCTCATAGCCGGTCTGTGGATACACGAATGTATGGCACGGTGCGTCCACGGAGAGAGGGGGCGGCCTCGTCCTGTCTTGTCCGCCCTGTCGGACGGTGATGGGACCGGCATGTCTCACGCGTCGTGCGGCGGTTCCTTTTTGACCCACCCACCTACCGCATTCAATGCAGCAGGTAGTGGGCTCCTTCGCTTGTAAGGTAACTCCTCCGGGGCTTATGTGGCTAGCCCCGACAGGGCTCGGGGTTTAGTGTCCGGGCCTATGAGCCATCTGCCAACCCCACGGTTAGCCTCATACAGCCCCGAGGCCAAGACCACCTTAACAGAGATCTTGTGGGCCCTCCTCGCGAAGGCAGATTGATGTTCTGTCGCAGGTATTTCTTTACGACGAGGAGACGCCTAGTGGATGCCTCGGGGGTATAGGTCCCCCGTGGCACCAACAGTGCTTATAAGGGTAGAGTGTGTGTTCATAGGGGTGAGTCTACGCGCGTTTGAGCGCTTGCATTATAATGTGTTTCACAAAAAACTAATATGCAATATGAAATGCAAATGGCTGTCTGTGGGACACAAATATAAATCATAAGATTCTAAAATCTTCCATGTCTTCACGACGCCATCTCGACTCTCCTCTATGCACTACGACGAAACCCAAAGCCTGATACAGTTTTATAAAAAAAAAGCCTGATCCAGTGACTTATTATGAATAGAGCCTACTAGTGTATTTTCTGTTGGCATTTGTTAAAAAGTTATTATTTTGCTTATGTTCTATACAGAGAAATTTCCATTTTATGTTCTTAATGTCAGAGCTGACGGCAAATAGCTAAATAATTGTCTCCATTTATGGAAACCTTAAATTCACCACCTAAATGTATAAATATAAATTAGATTTGTCGGAATTTTGTAACATTGTTTAGAAACATGATGGATGGAGCAAGAAATAATAACTAAAATTCTAAAATCATGGAATGGAGCACAAGCATGAAGAAATGTTATAGCCACAAAAATTAGTAGAAGACACGAATGGAGTGTCGTCCTATTAGCCGATGACTCAACTCCTGTTCTGACGTGGCTTACCAAAGAGAAATAAGCTGTGAAGGCAGCTATAAATTTAGGTAGAAGGTTATAATGGGAATGATATACGAAAATTGATAAGAAATCATGAATCAACCGGTTATTGTAAAACAAAAACATTATATGGCATACTGTTTCTTCCATATTACTGAATTGTTGTGTAGTTCATGCAAACTACGCACGCAACTAGGCTCTGTTTGGTACAATTTATTTATTGTTTATAGCTAAAATAAACTGAAACTAATAGCCAAACAACATATTTTTTTTAGCTTGTCCTGAAACAACGCATCTTTCCATATCTCACATTTATACTAAAACACAGAATCTAGCCACTTTTTTAATATTTGAGTGATTTCTTGGAAAAGCGCTTCTCGTCGCTTTTTTACCCAACAGGGCCTATATAAAACCCCCACCGGTACCAGCATCCAGCTATAGTCACCGTCTTCCAAATGGCAGTACCCAGAAAGATGTCTCTTGCTCTGGCTATATTGTGCTTATTGTCTTGCAACACTCTCCTCCCGTCGTCAGCTTCCTCCGATTCCTTCCTCCAATGCCTCTCATCGATGATGCCTAACGAGCTGGTATTTCAGCAGAGCTCGAGTAACTTCGTGTCCGTGCTGGAGTCCTCGGTCCAGAATCCCAGGTTCGTGACGAACACCACTGTGCGGCCGCTGTGCATCATCACGGCGTCCGACGTCTCCCACGTGCAGGCCGCCGTGCGCTGTGGCCGCTGGAACGGCGTGCGCCTCCGCGTGCGCAGCGGTGGGCACGACTACGAGGGCCTGTCCTACCGCTCCGTCCAGCCTGAGGTGTTCGCAGTGCTCGACCTCGCCAGGCTCCGCGGCGTGCACGTCCGCCCCGGGGAGGACAGCGCGTGGGTGGACGCGGGCACGACTCTGGGCGAGCTGTACTACGCCGTCGGCACAACCAACCCTGGCTTCTTGTTCCCAGGTGGTGCCTGCGCGACGGTCGGCGTGAGTGGCTTCATCAGCGGCGGCGGCATCGGCCTTATGATGCGCAAGTACGGCGTCGGCGGCGACAACGTCATCGATGCTAAGATCGTCACCGCCAACGGCGACCTCCTCGACAGAGCGGCCATGTGGGAGGACCTTTTCTGGGCCATCCGGGGAGGTGGCGGCGAGAGCTTCGGGGTCGTCGTGGCGTGGCGGCTGAAGCTCTCCAAGGTCTCACCTACAGTGACGGTGGCCAACATCGTCAAGACCATGGACGAGGGCGTCACTGACGTCCTCGCCAAGTGGGAGACCATCATCTTGAAGCCGGTCCTTCCGGACCTGACAATCCGGGTCGTGTTGCAGTACAAGCAAGCATTCTTCCAGACGTTCTTCCTCGGCGGGTGTTCGGACCTCGTCAACACAATGAACAGCGTCTTCCCGGAGCTCGGCATGACGGCGGCCAACTGCAACGAGATGAGCTGGCTGCGTGCCATGGCGTTCGTCTACTTCAACGTTCCAGTGGAGGGACTCCTGAACCGGACAAACAACCTGCGTTACTACTCCAAGAGCAAATCGGATTACGTGCGCCGCCCGATCGGCAAGGTCGGGTGGGAGAGCTTGTACCAGCAGTGGCTCTCCCAGAACGGCAACGGGCAAATGATCCTGGAGCCGCACGGCGCGGCGGTCGGCGGCGCCAACACCAAGACCACCTCGCCGTACCCGCACCGCCGGGGCGTGCTTTACAACATCCAGTACGGATCCAATTGGTGCTGCAATGCGAATGACACGGTTGCGGCGGCGGCGCTCGGGTGGCTGAACGGCATCTACGGGTTCATGGAGCCGTTCGTGACCAGCAACCCCAGGGAGGCGTTCGCCAACTACCGCGACCTGGACCTTGGCCAGAACGTCATCGGCCGGGACGGTCTGACGTCGTACTCGAGAGCAAAGGTGTGGGCTCAGAGGTACTTCATGGGGAACTACCGGCGACTGGCGGCGGTGAAGGCGATGGTGGATCCCAGCGACTACTTTAGGAACGAGCAGAGCATCCCGCCACTCCCAAAGTATTAAGAGATTGCCTTTTCTAAATGGAAAAAGATTATATAACCCCAGAAGTATATGGGGTGGAATACATCAACCTCTGAACTACGAAACCGGATATTTTGTACCATAAAGTATTAAAAACCGGTCAAATAACCCCCTGAGTGGTTTTGATAGATAGTTTTGATGATGTGGCATGTTGATGTGTTCAAATCATCCATCAAACTATTTCGGTTGGTACATTCTACTACTTGGTAAATTTGTATTTTTCATTTCTTTACATACAAATTGAGTTTTAATGTTTAAATTTTATAAGGTTATGGAACAGTTTATGCTAGAAATATTTTCTAATGCAAGAAAAAATAATCACAAAAAATCACCATTTATTTTCTAATGCAAGTTATAACTCCAACTATCATCCTATAAAATTTAAACTTCAAATTCAATTTGTAGATGAAAAAACAAAAAATACAAATTTATCGAGGGGCAAAGTGTGCTAACTGAAATAGTTGGATTGGTGATTTGAACAGATCATCATGCCACGTCATCGGAAACCACCCACCGAAACCACTCAGGGGCTATTTGACTGGTTTTTGATAATTTACGGTGTAAAACATCCAGTTTTGTAGTTTAGGGGGTGACATGTTCTACGCTATATACTTTAGGGGGTTGTATAGACTTTTTTCTTTTCTAAATAATAGTAACTCCGATCCCGGTAAAATCTACACGTGGAATAGTCTAAAAGGGCGCTTGGCAGCATTATCATTCTTAGGTCCTTGAATTGGAATTGCATTCTAGCAAGTTGATTCTACTTCTGATTTTGGATTGATTTGATTTGTCTGGATCAAATCAAAATTTCTTGTCTATGTGCACAATGAAGTTTTTTTGTTTTAATGTGATTTAAGCCTTTTTTACAAAATCCATAATGATAACTCCGATTGCGGCAAAATCCACACGTGGAATGGTGCAAAAGTGCCCTAGGCTATACTAGCATTCTTAGCCTTAGGTTCTTGAACTGGAATTTCATTCTAGCAAGTTGATTCTACTTCTGATTTTGAATTGAGATAGGATCTGGTTCAAATCAAAATTTCTTTTTTGTGTGTACAGTGAATTGGCTTCTATCAATTGAATTCAGAAGTACAAGTATGTTTGGATGTGACTTAAATGAATCAGGCAACCGAGTTTTGTTGGATAGGCAGGAGGAGATAGAAAACAAGCTCCGCCGAGTTACCCTCACATGCAAGGGCGACCTTGGGCATCGCACCACTCGATGCCCCTCGCATGCATTGCATCGAGCACCTTCGATGCATTCCGTGACCTTGGACAAGGCACCGTAGCAGAGCTTGAAGCCTTGAACCATATTGTGTACTCCCTCTCTCAATGGTGAAGATGAACGAGATAAGGGACATACAGAGACACAAGCACACAGAAAGCAACCATTAGTTAGCTACTTAGCTCCATACGCGAATGCATGAACGGGAAAGCACGAGCAAAGCATCCAGCCATTTCCAAAGTCTTACATTCAGACCTCGACGACGATGACAACAATAACAATAGTATAACAATAATAATAAACCCTCCGTTATAGATGTATGACGCGGTTGATTTCTTTTCAAAACTTTGATTGTTGATCTTATTCAAAAATTTAATTAGTTATCGTTTATTTTGTTGTCATTTGATTTATCAATAAATGAAGTTTGAGTACGATCATATTTTTCATATCTTTGAACATTTTTTTAGAATAAGATGAAGAATTGATATTTTGGAAAAAAAGTCAACCGCGTCGTACGATTGTGAATGGAGATAGCAGTAGTGTAGAAGTAGTAATACCTTTGACTCTGGCCAAATCCATGCGTACTCACTTATGTTTGCTAATGGCATTGCACCTAGTTTGCTTCGATATGTTTTTTTCTAATCCTTTTATGTGTTAGTCTGAAGCCATCAAAGCGTGCATATAGGCATACAAAATGCTATACACAAATTAGAGTTAAATATATGAGGTGGAATATATAAGCGGACCTGTGGCGTCCAGCTTGGGGGTGGAGTAGAACTTTCTTAGAA
Source organism: Paspalum vaginatum (assembly GCA_030272315.1). Taxonomy (NCBI): domain Eukaryota; kingdom Viridiplantae; phylum Streptophyta; class Magnoliopsida; order Poales; family Poaceae; genus Paspalum; species Paspalum vaginatum. The sequence continues at coordinate 23,286,365 of CM059016.1, forward strand.
TGTTTGTTCTTGTGCTTGCAAGACACAAGGAGACTAACCATAGTTTTAAATATTGTGGTTTACAATTGTATTAGGATACTATGGTTTTCTAACTCTAGTAAAACTATGATATTCTCTCAAATTTCTTTGGACAACATCCCATCAATGATACTTTAATCGAAATATGTAAGAAGGTAGGAAAAAACAATGAAAACTTAGGCTTGAAGTGCAGTTTTTTGTACTCTAAGAATACAATGCTATCTATAGAGCCATGATTTTAATAACAACATTTTTTTCAAAAGGAAACCAAACATCATAAGGTCTAAAACACCAGTATTCCTATAAACTATGGTATTCACAACTAGAAAAGGTACCATAGGAGCGCCCCTGTTCACATTAGGATCGGCTCCAATAACAAGTCGTTTCTGTTGCTCTCAAGGCGGGCTCCACGAGATGCACCGCTCATGCGAGTGGTGTGTAGCACCAACTGCTCCTAAAAATAGCAGTAGCGGTTGGTGCGATGCACTGCTCCTAGTGTGGGCAGTTGGCAGGAGCAGTTGGTTCCTTGCACCGTACTGCTAACTGCTCTTTAGTAGGAGCGGTGCACGGCACCAACCGCTTCTGGTATTTTGTTTACATGAGTGGTTGGTGTTGTCCACTGCTCTTGCTAGAGTCTCCCCCCATATAATACCCCTTCTTCCTTCTCGGGTTGCTGTATGCTCGAGGAGCTTCATTCTTGGAAGCATGGCGGCTAAGAATTGAAAAATAAGATGGGGAGGTTTTCTTTTTCTATTTCTTGAGAGTTACAGGCTACACAAGGTAAAACTACACTATCTATGCATCTAATTTGAGTATCTTCGAAGCATTAGGTGGTAAACTATAGTTAGGATTAAATATCATTCTCTCTACTCTTAGTTTTGGAGAATTTATTACCTACTGCCATTGGATGCTTTAGGTAATGGACTAGTTTAGGGTTGTCTCAACTTGGTAGTAGCAATTGGGGTTTACTCTAAGTGTTGTATTACTCTGTATTAGTAGATCTCTTCTCTTTAGATCTACATCTAGTGTAAAACCTAACTTGGTAAAGGATGGTGTATTAATCAATTTATAATGTATCATTTGTTGTATTCATGATTATACTTCATTAATTTTCATCATAAATATCTTTCATGATTATAGACCTCGTGAATAGACCTTCATGAGAATATATTTAATTAGTACACTTCATTAATTGATATCCTCATAAATACATTTCATTAATAGCCTTAGTAATTGATACCCTCATAAATACACTTCAGAAAAATCCTCATTAATTGATATCCTCATAAATACAATTCATTAATAGCGTCACGTGGGAGGTAGATATCACATGCGTCCTCGTGAAACGTATTCTCTACATGGGCTGTCGGAGGGTCCAATGCAAGAGCTGGTCGACTGACTCGGGCCCAAGGTGCCAAGCAACTTGACGCACAAGACAAGGACTCGACATGTACAAGAAACATCTAAGAAAAATCCTAATAGGAGACGTAACCGATCTTAGTAAGACTAGAACTCCTTTTAACCCAGGCCACGTCGGACTATATAAGGCAGGCTAGGGGCTCCTTCCAGATATATCTCTATACCTCAAAATCAGAACTCAACTCATAACACAACTTTCTCGACCTCATATGCCCTCATCGTAATCTCGAAAGCTCAAATCAATACAATTCACCTCAAACAGGATGTAGGTTATTACACATCGCGCGGCCCGAACCTATATAAATCGTGTGTTCTTGTCTGTCGTTGCGTTACACGCGAATCATCGAGCTACGGTCGATCTCGCCAACCACAAAAAGCATCCCGTGGTGCACCGCCGGTACTAAAGCCCGACAGTTGGCACGCCAAGTAGGAAAGACGACATCGACATTATCACTAGCTCTATGCCTAACATCTCCAACGACTTTGCCAAGCTCTCCTCCGACGAGATAATCTGCTTCGGATCTTCGGATCCATGTCGTTCATCGTCGACATGTCCAGGACCAGCGTGCAATCTGGCGTTATCATCAGATAGAGTCATCGAATGTCGGCTCAGGACGTCCGACGTCCGGGCGCTCCATCGGACGCTACGGCAGCGTTGCCATTATATCCCGCGAGGCATTCGATCAAGTACAGGAGTTAGTACGTATGTTCGATTAATTGCCCAGCAGGCCAGCAGGGCAAGGGTGTGCTTGCGCGTCTCCCCGTAGATGGTGCGTTGACGGGTTGACGTTGCACGTATCCAGGCCACGTTGCGGTGCCTAAGTAGTGCGGTGGACACGCGCCACATTTGGAAATTTCTGCAGTATGACACCTCGCGGTGCCACTGCACGCAATGAACCGAACGGAGCTTGATTATCTTTTCCATCAAAAATATAAAACTACTTATTGTACACCTGATTTCACCTTCACATGCGTCATTTACATTTGCAACACTCCACCTTCCCATGGGTCATTCACATTTACAACACTCCAAAAGTATATCATCAACGTCGAAAAATAGTATATGCAATACTGAAAATCAACATTTGCAATATCAATGGTTAGGTTAAAAAAATCACCGCATCCATCCGATTCGTAAAAAAAAAATCTCACCACAATATCGGTTCATATTTCATACAACATGGAAAAACAACGACAAATTCACGCAACATTGGAAATAAATATCTTCAACACCAAAAAATAGTAAATGCAACACTGGAATTTAACTATCGCAACATCAATAAATCGAATAAAAAATTCATCACGTTCATCCGTATTCAAAGAAAAATTACTGCAATATTGGGTGTAACGTTAGAAATGGATATTCCAACACCGAAAAATTACCAAAAAAATTGAAAAGAAAAAACTAACCCTAACAATAATCACGAACATCAAACGTCATTATACTAAACATCTGGAGTGACTTCATGCAACATCTAAAATTAATTATTACGACATCTAAAGATTGAAAATAAAGACGTGAAAAAATAAAAAAATAAAGACGGTACGCAAAGACGTGGGCTCGGATAAAAAAATAAAAAAATCAGTCTCCGTGCGACACTGTAGTGTGACGTGACCTTCCGGGGAGCGGGCGGACGGCCGGACGTCTGTCTCCAAGCATTCCCCATACCGATTTGACTCCGATCAGATTTTAGCAAGGTCAATGCCTCGAGTCCGTAGCCAGATCAACCCGTTTATACCCAGAAGTTCGTGGTCTCTCGGGAAGAAACGGATCAACCATAATATCGCCAGCCTACAGAGTAGTACTGCGGAAAAACACGTCAGGCGCTCATCGCGTCAAGTTGCAACGTGGAGGAAATATTTCTAGATTGCTGTACTCAACTCGGAATCTAGAAATCGACTCGGATCCTGAAGCCATCAATCGACATATTATTTACTGTTATTTTCGGAAAGGCTGCCTCATTAAGTTCGCATGCAAGGCCGCTGGTTTCAGCGTGAGAATTAAGAAAAGGGAGGCCTGGCCGCTAAGAAAAATCTGAAGCTAATCTATCAAAGCAAGTAGTCGTACCTGATGTGTGTACTGAAGGACACCTAATCTATCCAGTCCCGGCAAGCTCGATCTACAATACTGCACGGGGACAACTGAATTTTTAGAATTACTGTCAGATCAAGGCGAAGTCGCTAAAGTGCCCAGTACCACCACTCGAGGCCAGAAGCTTTCACTCAAGGACTCGATACGAATCAGTTGGCAAATTGCCAGCGATTTCTCCTCAGACTCACCTCAAAACCAGTCGGCTACATACTGAATTAGCTCAAACAGAAAAACATCTCATGTCGGCGTAAACAACCGTAGTAACATGCAAAAACAGCGTACCTGCTGTATTATTGGTTTTCTCTGATTTCCACCATACAAGCCATCAACTGACTGCAATGAGTCCTTCAATCCAAATAGTGTACTATAATTGTTTATATTGATTAAATTATTTCTTGCTCGTCCGAACTATGCACCTACTGAATTATTTTCTAATCATTCGGCTATTGGATCACAACCAACCAAACCAGTGAAGCTAGTAATGTAGAGGATAAAAGATAGAAAAGCAGATTCTCGACAGATGTTAGATCACCTTACCATACTAAGCATACAAAGAGATATACTTATCATATAAACATAGATACCAAACCTGTAGCACCAGAGTGCTGATTACCCAGCCGAGAAAGGCGTGTATTACAGGATTAGGCTATATCGTCAGCGAGTCTATCCGAACGTACAGGATTGGAATACTGAGAACACAAAAGCTGTCACCTAATGTGTCTACCAACCAGAGCTGTGTAGGATAGCTGATCAACCAAGGTAAACTCTAAGTATGAACAACGTCGTGCCACTCAGATAGTCTACTACTTACGGGTAATGAGCCAGAAAAGCAAGCAACACTATATAGCCAACACTATAAGCATGCACAAGGTTTCCATAAACAGAAAAGCATAAAACTAAGTATGAAAGTAAAGCAAGAATGAAATAACAAAGGTAGATGACAAGGAGCTTTACTCAATCCTGGAATTCAATATCCTTTCGCTGAGAACACAAGTATGGGAAAGGAGAATTCCCACTCCCTTACTCTTCACCTCACTACTCTCTTGGATACTAGAGGCACTCTCTCTACAAGCTAAGGAAAAGCTTCACTTCTCTAACACTATACACTTCACTTTAAGTGCTACTGTACCACTGCTCTACACATACGCATACCTCACAAGTGAGCTACCAGGGGGTATTTATAGTACCCTAGTGAGTGAGGGGTACTTGTAGGGTCGGTATGGCAGTTAGAAGGAGGAGGGCTAGGCCAGGCGACCTGGGGGAGGCCGGGCGGCCCCACCCCTAGGCTTCGCGGCCTGGGGTGCCTTTGAATTCACCGCCTTACTTCATCCCACAATTGATATTGACTCTCTAGGGCAGTTATAGGTCAGTTGGCGATTATCTCGTGTGTTTTTGCCTCAACCATTGGATTCTCTTTGTGTTTCTTCCTTAGCCATTGGATGAGACTCTCCTGGATTGCTGACTTAACCAATTCGTGGGCTGGATTGGTGAGGTGGAGGCCTTTCTGAGGTCTCTGTGTTTCTTTCCTTGGTTTCCACGGTGGACATGTGTTTGACACGTTATTTCATGCATGCAGGTGGAAGATGGTGGCATTCGGAGCCAGAGGCAGGCCGAGCGACCTAGGGCAGGCCAGGCGGCCTGGGTCCTTAGCCCATGTCCATCCTTTCTTTCTTGGTTCACCATGTTCTACCATATTTTGTACATTTTGCACCATGACATGTGTTCCTGCAATACTTTTGTATACAACCCGTGGAACCGGTTAATATGTACGAACTTTGCATAAAAATCACCCTTGGAACATGAAATGTTGGTGGTTGAAATGGGTTATAACGACCGCCAACACCCCCCACACTTGGATCTTTTAAGCATGGTGTAGGAAGCATAAGGCAACCATTGTCTTGGCAAGCACAAAAGTTACTCCCAATTTAGTTCATCATACCCAGGATTTCAATGGTGTCTACACTTTGATTTTGGGACGTTGAGACCAAGAACAAGCCACAAGTAACACAACAGTTTCCTCCCAACTATGAGTAAAAGAGTTTTTTTTCAAAGAGTATAGTGCTCATTCCATTGTTCTAAAGATCACCTCTCAATCGCTCGAAGGATGAGAATCCTTGTGTTGCCTCTCCTCCTAATCTAAGTTTGAGTGGAGCTGAGAAGTAACCTGACTATCTCATAATGTTTGTATCATCTAGTCAAATCAAGTGTCAAGCAAAGAGTATGAATCAACTCAGAGATTTTGGCTATGTACAAGTGTGGCGGAAAGCTGTCGGTAACTGTGCTTTTGTATTCCCCTTTTTGATGCTAGATAGGGCATGGCATTTTGCTTTCTTTTTCTTTCCTTTTTTGTTTCTTTTCTCATCTCTCTCTTTTTTCAATTTCATGCCTCTTTTCATCTCTTTTTGCATGATTGACGAGGGGTAATTGGAACGCTTGTATAGCACATCTTTCTAGAACTTTGTGGAATGAATGTGCACGTGATAGCCAAGAATCTCAAATGATTCTAACTCATTTGATGGCACAAAATTTGACAAGGTTCAAAACATTCAGAGAAGCCTTTTTGATTCATAAGAATTTTCATTTATGGCACTGGTAGGACATGTGTCTTGAGAACATTGGAGGAGAGCACATTTTTAGCATTTTATCAAAACAAAAACTCTTTGCTCAAGCGGGAGATCACTGGGGTGTGTTCATGTTACTCATATCTCATGAATCAACATCTTAAATCAAAGTGGGTCCCTAAACAAGAGTATGCATGGGCAATTTTACTTTAACATAGGGATTTTACTTTAACATAGGGAGTAAAGTTTGTACTAGCATGGACACAACTTGTCAACATGATCATGGAATATAAGGACCGTATGTGAAAAATGTACGATAATACCTGGTCCATGTGCAAGGTCGAGGTGAAGATGGGCTGACTCAACCTAGGACTAGGCCGGGTGACCTGGTCAAGAGCAGGGCAGCCTGACAATGGGGCCTTTCGATCCTTGCACCGATCGTGTTACGTGGAGAAGCGCTCTGGGACATCCTTTTCTGCGTGTGTTACGTTTTTCATCAACGTGGTAGGCCGGGCGGCCTGGGTTTGGCTCGGTTCATCCCAAATTTTTGTGTGCAGCGAGGTGCAACCCTGTACATCGTATTTCTCATTCGTTTCTGCAGGGTTAGTGATGAGAGTATGGGGAAGTAGAGTGCTTCCCCCCCACACTTGAACTCAAAGCAGGGTATATGATATATTTAATGAACTAAACACTAATCATAAGAATTAAAGGAAACAAAGAACATAGGCTCTGTTCATACAAAGAAAGAAATAAAACAAAACCTAAGCACTAAGAAAACAAAAGGGCACCTATAGTAAAATTTATTTTGAAACCATGGGCATTTATGGTTTTGGATCATAGATATTGGGATGCGCTGTGGCTTCCACGAAGCGGCGGAACTTGGAAGAGAAGCCCTTCCTAAGGATCTCTAACTTGTCGTTGATCTCCCACTTCCAAAGGTCGCCTTTCGCGCAACCCTCTTCAAGTCTTTGCAATGCGTGCTTGAGCACTTTGATCTCCAATTTAGAGACTCGATTGTCTCTTTTTCCTCCTCCTCCTCCTCCTCCTCCTCATCTTCAAATTGGCCTGGTGGAGTCCGAATTGGAGGAGGTTTGGAGATCCTATTGACGGTCCTTCCTGAGGGTGTTGAATCAATGGACTCATCAATAGATGCATCCCGCCGAAGTTCCACTACCTTGCCCTTTGGGACAAGCACCTTCCCCCATCCGCCAGTGGGAGTGAGTCCACCCCGGATGGTGTAGGCCAGCAATCCCGGGCTCTTGGCCGTGTCCTTCACAGAGTCATCCGAGAAGAGCTTCCTCACTGGTAACTTAGGACCGATCGTCTTGACCTTATACTGAGGCGAATCTGCCCTATATTTCTTCTTCGCAATGGTGTGCACAGGAGATAGGCCACGTGGAGCCCTCCCCGCACTGCGAGAGTGTAGGGGGGAGGCCGAGCGGCCCCGCTCTAGGCCGGGTGGCCTGCCTCCAAGCTGGGCGGCCTAAGGAGGTGGTCGGGCAGCCAGTGGAGTGATGTCTAGCACCTTCATGGTGCTGTCTCCCATAGGTATGTCCGATCTTGGGACGAGCTCATCATCAGACGCCGGCGAGTAGGTCGCCGTGGTGCCGGAAGTGAGGGCTAGGCTCTTGGATGGAGTGTTGTTGGAGGCCATGGCTAAGTTTTTCGAGTGGAGATGAGATGGGAATGAGGAGAGTGACCAGAAGGGAGGAGACTCTCGTGCTTAAGTTGTGGAACTTCAATCTCATCTACTCAATGAAGTCTGGCGGCTTAGGGATCAACTCTTCTTTGAAAATTTTCGAAGAGAGGCGGCTGGGGGCCAAGGTGGGAGGCCGGGCGGCCCGTGTGAGGCCGGGCAACATGGCCCTTGGGCCGGGTAGCTTCACTAGGAGGCCGAGCGGCATGGACCTGCCTCACAGACTCTGGTTTGGAAGACCAAGGGTCGGTTTTGCCCTTCTAGCTGCACTGAAACCCTTATTCATTGTGTTGTGCCGTCACTTGTTGAGATTTTGGTGCAGTGGAAGGAAAAGGTGAGATAAGACAGAAAAGTGAGGAGCATGGTAGTGTACATGGCTCATTTAAGGTCGTCGCTAGACCGTGTCCATGTGATCATACCACTTCTTCCAGCTCGTAGACGTCCACTTCTTCGAGCTGTGGCATTTCAGGCTCTAGGATGACTTTTAGGCGTTGCTCGTTCACCTTAAAGACTTTCCCGTCATCATCCTAGAGGGTGATGGCACCGTGATCGGCAGCATCAAGGACCAAAAAGGGTCCTTCCCACTTACTTCTAAGCTTACCATGACCAAACAAACGAACGCGAGAATTAAAGAGTAGTACCTTATCGCCTGGTTTGAATGTCTTGATCTTGATACGCTTATCGTGCCATCTTTTAGTTCGTTCCTTGTACTGCTTGGCACTGTGGTAGGCCTTCTTCCTCCATTCCTCCAATTCAGCGAGCTGAATCTAACGTCAAACTCCCGCTGATTGGAGATCCATGTTCCATTTCCTTATCGCCCAGTGAGACTTGAACTCAAGTTCTACTGGCAGGTGACAAGTCTTGCCGTACACCATTTGGTATGGTGTCATGCCAATGGGAGTTTTGTATGCTATGCGGTACGCCCATAGAGCATCGGGTAGCTTGGATACCCAATCTTTTTCCATAGCTTTGATAGTTTTCTACAGGATGTTCTTGATCTGCTTGTTTGATGCCTCAGCTTGGCCACTTGTCTGCGGATGATAAGGAGTGGTGACACAGTGATCCACACTGAGTTCTACAAGGCACCTCTTGAATCTTTTATCTATGAAGTGAGGTCCACCATCACTGATGATGACCCTTGGCGTACCAAATCGAGGAAAGATGGTGTCGTAGAACATTCTGATCGAATGCCTCGAATCTGCCGCAGAGCACGGCAGTGCCTCTACCCATTTTGATATATAGTCCACTACGATTAGGATATATTCTTTGTCTCCACACTTGCGGAAAGGCCCCATGAAGTCTATGCCCCACACATCGAATACATCAAGTTGAAGGTTGCTTGTGAGTGGCATAGCATCCCTTGGGTTAATGTTTCCTTGGTGTTGGCACCGTGAACACCTTCGCACGAACTCTTTGGCATTATCGTACATATTTGGCTAGTAGAATCCACTTTGCCAAATCTTTGTATGAGTCCGATAGGCTCCATAGTGACCTCCATAGGAAGATGAGTGACATCTATCAAGGATCTGAGGTACTTCGCAAGCGGGAATGCAGTGACGTAAGAGTCCGTCTGTGCAAAGTTTGTATAGGTAGGGGTCATCCCAGAGATAGAATTGGCTGTCATGGATCAATTTCCTCTTGTCAACTCCTTCAGGTACATAAGTAACCAGGTAATTGACCAGATCTGCGTACCATGGTTGGGATGTGGTGACCTTTAGGAGGGTGTCATCTCTCATGTAATCATCAATCGGCAAGGATGATGTTTCTTCAAAATGCATTCGTGAGAGATGATCTGCAACTGAATTTTCTACTCCCTTTTTATCTCTAATTTCTATATCAAATTCTTGGAGTAGTAGGACCCACCGTATCAGTCATGGCTTTGCATCTTTCTTGGTGAGGAGGTATTTGAGAGCTGCATGATCTGTATCTATGATAACTTTACCTCCCACCAAATATGATCTGAATTTGTCAATGGCAAAGACAACTGCTAGTAACTCTTTTTTGGTGGTGGAGTAGTTCAGCTGTGGGCCAATAAGCATCTTGCTCAAATAGGATATGGCATCGTGTTTTCTATCCTTGCTCTAGCCTAGGACTGCTCCTACAGCATAGTCGCTAGCATCGCACATGATTTCAAATGGAGCATTCCAGTCTGGTGGTTGGATGATGGGTGCTGTGACTAGAGCCTTCTTGAGTGTATGGAATGCTTCAAGGCAGGCATCATCAAACACAAAGGGTGTGTCCTTGGCTAGAAGATTAGTCAGTGGTCGGGCAATAAAGGAGAAGTTTTTGATGAATCTCCTGTAGAACCATGCGTGACCAAGAAAGCTTCGGAGTGCCTTGATGTTTGCTGGCCCACAGCTCAATGACTTCAATTTTTGCACGGGTCCACCTCTATGCCTCTCTCTAAGACTCTGTGTCCTAGCACAATCCCTTCTCTGGCCATAAAGTGGCATTTCTCCTAGTTCAGGACATGGTCGACTTCTTTGCACCTCTGGAGAACCTTTTCAAGGTTTTCTAGACATCCATCAAAGGTCTTGCCGTAGACTGAGAAATCATCCATGAAGACTTCCATTATGTTTTCTATTAGGTCAGAGAATATGGCCATCATGCATCGCTGGAATTATGCTAGAGCATTACACAGTCCGAACGACATCCGTCGATAAGCAAACGTGCCGTAAGGACATGTGAAGGTGGTCTTACTCTGGTCATCCGGGTGAATTGGGATCTGGTGATAACCAAAGTAGCCATCGAGATAGCAGAAAAAGGTGCGATTGGCCAGTCTTTCAAGCATTTCATCTATGAAAGGAAGGGGGAAGTAATCTTTTCGGGTGGCTGAGTTGAGTTTTCTGTAGTCGATGCACATTTGCCATCCCGTGACAGTGCGCTGAAGGATTAACTCATTGTTCTGATTCTTCGCAACTGTCATTCCTCCCTTCTTGGGTACGACTTGGACTGGACCGACCCATTCACTATCTTGTATGGGGTAAATGATACCCACGTGTAGGAGTTTAAGTACCTCCTTCTTGACTACCTCTCTCATCGCATTATTGAGTCTACATTGTGGTTCCCTTATAGGCCGATGTTCGGTCTCCATGGGGATGCGATGTGTGCACAGGTTAGGACTGATTCCCTTCAGATCTTGCAGTGCATACCGAAGCACTAATCTGTACTTTTCCAAGACTGAGAGTAATCGCTGGCTTTCATTCTTGGTCAGCTTGTCACTGATGATCACTGGTGTGTTTGGATTCTTGTTGAGGAAGGCGTACTTCAGGCCAGGCGGTAGCTGTTTAAGCTATATTTTTGGGGGGTCGGGCTGCAGAGATTCATCCAGTTCTTCGAACTCAAGTGGCTCTTCTACCACACTGAAGTCACTAGCCTCTTCCTCTAGGATATGTTGATCCTCCTCTTCCACAAGTGAAATACCCATCACTTCTTCTAAGGGGTCAACCTCTGGCTTAGACTTTGTTTAGTATTCAGTGCTCGACTCATGCCAATTTCGAGCACCTCTTCACCAAACTGAAGCTGTAACTGTCCTGGATTTGTAGTCGAGTTGATCAAGGAAGCAATGGGGAGCCCAATCAATATGAATGGCATAGGCTCCTTGGGTATGTCGAAGACGTGGAAGTCTACGAATATCCGCTTGTCCCGCATGGTAACTGTATGACCCGAAGGACTCCATGAGTTTCCAACGATTCATTCTTGTTCACTTCAAGCGAATGTCGGATTTTGATCATGGTTGAGTGGAGAAGTATGTGTCGACAACATGTTTAGGAATGATGTTCACCCCAACTCGAGGGTCATAGAGAATATCTAGTGGAAGCATGTCAGATACATGGCCAGGGATGATAGTTAGTTCTGGATAGACCTAACGATTTTCGTGTCAAGACTTCTCTCTTCTAGCCATTCCCAATTTATCACAGCTGTAAGCCAGAGTAGGTCCTCTCTATTTTGATGTATCTATTGTGGGAAGAGATATGCTGATTGAGAGGTCCTTTCGAAGCGTTGGCTCACTTTGGGCAACCGAGATATATTGCCAAAACTTGCAAATAAGTCATCTTCAAATGAGAACGGCGGAACCGACGGAGGATTTGTCACAGAGGTACTGACCCTTTCAGTGTCCTGCGACGTACTTGGTTGAGGAACATCCTCTATCATGAGGGTTTGATGGGATAGTGGAGTTGGTGGATGGGTGTTCTGAATTTCTTCATGGAAGCTGGGCTCAGGTGGATTTTGTGGATATGAGCGTGGTTTCTCGATCTTACCGCCATCAGATGATTTTTCGATGATTTTATCCAAGACTTTTCGTCCTTCTAGGGCGGTTAAGTGAGAAAACAATCCTCCTGACGCTAAATCCAAACATAGTCCTGCGCCTGGTGATAGGCCTCAGATAAAGTGCTGCATGAGAATGGATTCTTGTATCGCCAAGTCAGGGCCAGATGCGTCCAGACTTGTAAAACGTGACCAGGCTGCAGCCAAGTCCTCATTACTTCCTTGTCGGAAATTGGGAACTTCACATCGGAGGTCAACGACTTGATATTGTGGGACGAAATGTAGACAGAACTTGACTTTAAGTCTCTCCCAACTCCCCTCTACTGCACCGACTTCTCTGCTATACCAAGATTTTGCTGCTCCTGTACGTGAAAACGGAAAGAGCAGCCATCGAAAAGATTCTCCAAGCATTCCCGAGATTGCAATGCAGCTGCATAGCTGCTCGAATTCTCGGAGGTGTGCGTAGGGAATCTCTGACTCTAATCCCATGAAACATTGATCCCGAACCATGGCTATCAAGCCAGGACATAGCTGATAGCCATCTGTCATGATGGGGGTGGATGATGGTGGAGGCTCCAAAAAATCACCCTTCGGAGCAGATAATTCACAGATAGGCATGTGATCCACAGGGTGGAATGGTGATATGATGGTGGTGTGGTGGTGATAGTGGTGGTATAGTGGGAGATAGAACGGCCTTGGTTCTGTGTTAAAATAGCTACCGTTTCCCCCGCAACGGTGATAGAAAAAGCTCGTTGGCGTTTCTTAGCCTTCAGATATAATTCCGCAAGCGCACGGTAAATGCATTGTAGCCTTTTCATCCAAGATTATTACAGGGTATCGAATCCACAAGGAATGAGGAGTATAATAACACGTAACACAACCAACCGAACCATTGAAGCTAGCAATATAGAGGATAAAAGATAGGAAAGCATGTTCTCGACTGATGTACTTGTCATGTAAACATAGACACCAAAGCTGTAGCACCATGCTAGGCACCAGAGTGCTAATTACCCAACCGAGAAAGACGGGTACTACAAGATTCGGCTATATCGTCAGCGAGTCTATCCGAACATACATGATTGGAATACTGAGAACACAAAAGCTGTCACCTAATGTGTCTACCAACTAGAGCTGCGTGAGATAGCCGACCAACCAAGGTAAACTCTAAGTATGAACACCGTCGTGCCACTCAGATAGTCTACTACTAACCGGTAATGAGCTAGAAAAGCAAGCAACACTATATAGCCAACACTATGGGCCTGTTTGGTTGGATGCCTGGATCATTTGCCTAGAAAAAAATGTTGCGTGAGAGTTGCCTAGAAATTTGATAGAATAGCTAGCCAAGTTGTGGATAGTGTGTTTGGTTGGAAGCCTGTACCTGGGAAAGCTAATGAAGAAATAAAAATATGTTTAAGAGTATAATGGAGAGATAATATGCTTATAAGAATATAAAGAATATTAGTAATATGCTTAGAGTATAAATTTTAAAAAATATGCTTCAAATCAAATAAATAAGATTAATAAATTAATAATAAAATATTTTTAAAATATTGGCTGTTGACGATAATCATGTGATTATGAATATGCATTAGAGATAAAATATGTTTTTACAATGTTGAATAAACTTCAAGCTTCATTCATCTATCGTGGAGGCAAAAAAGAAAAAAAATATCGTGAAAAACAAAGGACAGGTAAACCTGCTGTACTAGTCATTGGATTTATCTCCCAGGCAGCATGCTCCTTAGCCATGCGTTCGTTTTCGTGCGCCTAGTGGCAGGCAACCTTGCCTGGTCCATGCACCTTCCCAAGACTCCAACCAAACGCGCTCCAGGCAATACACAGGCAGCTGCTTCCCCAGGCTAGGCAGTGCCAACCAAACACATGCATAAGGTTTTCGTAAATAGACAAGCATAAAACCAAGTATGAAAGTAAAACCAGAATGAAATAACAAAAGTAGAGGACAAGGAGCTTTACTCAATCCTAGAATTGAATATCCTTCCTCTAAGAACACAAGTCTGGAAAAGAAGAGAATTCCCACTCTCTCACTCTTCGCCTCACTACTCTCCTTGATACACGAGGCACTCTCTCTACAAGCTAAGGGAAAGCTTCACTTCTCCAACACTATACACTTCACTCTAAGTGCTACTATACCACTACTCTACACACACATACCTCACAAGTGAGCTACCGGGGGTATTTGTAGTACCCAAGTGAGTGAGGGGGTACTTGTAGGGTCGGTATAGCGGTTAGAAGGGGGAGGGCCAGGCCGGGCGACCTAGGGGAGGCCGGGCGACCCCACCCCTAGGCCGGGCGGCTTGGGGTGCCCTTGGATTCACCGCCTTACTTCATCCCACGGTTGATATTGACTCTCCAAGGTGGTTATAGGTTGGTTGGTGGTTATCTCGTGTGCTTTTGCCTCAACCATTGGATTCTCTTTGTGTTTCTTCCTTAGCCATTGGATGAGACTCTCCTGGATCGCTGACTTAACCAATCTGTGGGCTGGATTGGTGAGCTTGAGGCCTTCTGAGGTCTTTGTGTTTCTTTCCTTGGTTTCCATGGTGGACTTGTGTTTGACACGTTGTTTCGTGCATACAGGTGGAAGATGGTGGCATTCAGAGGCCAGGCGGCCTGGGTCCTTAGCCCATGTCCATCCTTTCTTTCTTGGTTCATGATGTTCTACCATATTTTGTACATTTTGCACCATGACATGTGTTCCTGCAATACTTTTGTACACAACTCAAGGAATCGGTTAATATGTATGAACTTTGCATAAAAATCACCATTGGAACTTGAAATGTTGGTGGTCGAAATGGGTTATAAGGGCCGCCAATAGATTTCTGGTAAATATGAAGATCATAACTGAGCTCTACCCTGTAGAACATGGCAATGGGAAATATATGCTCCTGACTACGAGCTACAACCTCACATCGGATGAGAAAAGGGAATTGTGCCTATGTCTAAGTGGTCTAAAAGTGCCCTCTGGGTTATTGTCTAATATCAGGAGTCTAGTATCCATGAAAGATTCGCCCATAAGCGGTTACAACGCTTATGATTGCCATATGATGCTGATGATGCTCGTTGCCATTGCTATCAGGGCTATCAATCCAGTATTCATGCGAACGGTGGTCACTCAGATGGTCTATTTCTTCAGTAAGATCTCACAAAAGGAGATTTGTAAAGATGAATTGGATTCACTACAAGAATTCGGCACGAAGACTATGGCTCAGCTCAAGATGTACTTCCCTCCTTTCTTTGATATAATGCCGCACCTCATGGTACACATGGTTGACCAGATCCGTGCACTTGGTCCAAGTTACTTACATGAAATGTGGGAAACTGAGCGTTTCATGTCGACTCTAAGCTGTTATGTTCTCAACCGTGCATACCCCAAGGGATCTATGATTGAGGCCTACTTCACAGAAGAGGTCATATAGTGCTGTCAGGATTACCTTGCTGATAAGAAAGGTATCGATGCTCGTTGTCATACTAGAAGGTTATAAGGGAAAGGCAAGAGTGGGAAGAAAACATTCATTGATAGTGCATTTGAAGAAGGGGCAAGCGCTCATTTAAGTGTCCTGCATCAACTAGAGGTGATGACTTCTTTCATCGAGCAGCACATTGATATTATCTGCGCGGAAGAGCACAAACACTGCTTCACCAGCTGGCTCATGGACCAGAACATAAATGAGGGAACAACTTTGGAGGAAATAACATTGAAAAGCCTAGCCTCCGGCCCATCTCCATGGTTGATGACATGGCAGGTGTATGACATTTATGGCCATACACCTTATACAGCTGCAAAGGATAAGAAAAGTGTATGCAAAAACAATGGAGGAGTTTGGATTGATGCCATCAATGATGTAACGGGCCTCAAGGTCACATATATGTCTTCGTAGAAGACATATGGGAGTTGGACTACGAATCAAAGATACAAATTCCTATCTTTATGTGCCAATGGGTGAAACACCCACAAGGTATAGAGGTTGACAATTATGGACTCACAATTATTGACCTTGCCAAGGTTGGATACAAAGATGACCCTTGGGTGCTAGCCAAACACGTTGGACAGGTTCTATATATCCTCGACCCACATCTTAAGAATCAGAAGCACATAGTCATCTCGGGCAAACAGAGTATCATCGGAGTTGATGGTGTCGATGATGTCAAGGCCTTCAATGACTATGACAACATGGAGCCTTTTACAGACCTACCAATCAAGATTAAAGAAGTAGAAGCAACAATAAAGGGTGAAGACTTGGGTACGCATGGATGGAAAGGAAAGAATTGTAACACCTAATGTGTGATCGTAATCTTCTATATCTAAATAGCTAGCCCCTACTATCTAATTCTCTACACATGCGACACTTCTCTATGGCTTTTTACATACGATGCTTTTCTATGCATAGATGTTGTTACACACTCAAATTCTCGCAGCAACGTGCGGGAAATTTTTCTAGTTTAATATATCGTTCACTTTATTGAAATGAAAATAAGAAACAAAAATTAGAATAAATGAAATGAAAATAAGAAAGAAAAATTAGAATAATTAATGAAAATGAGATGAAAATGAAAATAAGATAGGAAATCAAAATAAAATAATAAATGAAAATAAAAATGAAAAGGAAATAAGAAATGAAAAGAATAAAATAAAAAAGGAAAAGAAAAGAAAAAAAGGAGCGGTGGAGGCCCAATGTGCGCGGCCCACTAGGGCACCGCTCTCGCATCAAGGTGCGGTGGGTGCCGTAAATCACTCTTGCTAAGGAAGTAGCAGGAGCGAAGGAGGACATACACCATTCCTATTGTGGTTAGTAAGAGCGGTGGATGTTTTCCATGAGGGAATCAAGTGTACCGAGTTTGGTCTTTCGTTATAGCTGTGATGAGCGCTTGTCAACACCGAAGTCTTGCTAAAGGAAGAGCGAGCAGAAGTCCACCTAAGTGTGACCTGGTGGTGGCACTTGAGTGTGACCGAGGCGTGACAAAATCGCTGCCAAGTGGATTGACCGGTGGCTTGGGTTGAGGCCCACGTTAGGCTCAGCCCATAAGAGAGACCGTGGATGTGGGATGGTGTCGTCAGCCGTAAAAGCACTCAAGACTGGAGGCCCAATTATTGTTTCCTGGTTCGAGTGTCAAAACCAGGGGCTTGTTGCCGGTATTCCAAAACCGGAGTTACCCCCGATGTAGGACCAAGATGTGCGACTAGAGCGGGGGGGGGGGGGAGGGGGGGTGAATAGGAGCACTTGAAAACTCAAAATCACAACCCCCAAACTTCACCCCGAAACCTCACAAGACCCCCATGCTAGACCCTATCAACTAAATAGATATGTGTCTAGCAAGCGCAAGGTGCCGTCCACTGAAAGGATATGCACCAAGCGAGAAAAAGCAAGCAACTCAATGGCCACACGGATCGCAAGTCACCGGAAGCATCGAAATTTGCATGTTCACCACTCAACACTCACCGCACCGAAATGCAACTTACTGGAACACAACAAGTAAAGAGTATGGTCAGACACTGGGAAAGGCAAATCTGATGCAAACATCCAGTGGAAGAACGAAATCACAGAAACGGGGCAGCGGCCCTAGCCTCACCGAACTGTCCAGTGCCAAGGGCCGGACTGTCCGGTGACACCGGAGAGTCTGGTGGTGGCTGCCGGACTGTCTGGTGGAACTCCCCAGGCAGACCCAACACTGGACTGTCCGGTAGGACCGGATAGTCCGTGGCTGTATTGGATAGTCCTTTACAGTCGCAGAAAATGAGTTTTCAAACCCCAAATTTGACCTAATCTTGTCCAAACTTCACGAGATTTTGTACAGGCTATCTGGACCCTATTCCAAAGCTATTGCCAAAAGATCAACACAAAATGACCAAGGGATTAACAGGAGTTTCAGATCTCATGAGAAGGCAATCTTTGGGCAAGAAAGGGAAAAACTCAAGAACAACTTGCTCATGGCAATCCTGTGGGATTGAGATAAACTAAGTCATAATATCCACATCCTAGCAAGTCTAAAAGAGCCAAAAGAATAGGATTAACTCATGGGCAAAGCAAATCACTAAAAGCCTTTGAGTTTCATCCAAAATCCAAAGTAGAAAGGGAAGGAGATGGCTGCACACAAGAACAAGAATTAGGGATTAATCTTTCTTGTATTAGAAGTGGAAATCAGTTCTTACAAGGTTGCTCACAGCCTACCACCCTTCATCCTCCCACTAATCCAAAGTACTAGCTCTAGGGGACTCCAAATGCAAGATTAGCGTCTGGTTTTCACTCTAAGCACTTGGTTGGTTGGAAAGCTAAGCCTAGGGTTTCTAGAGGTGGAAGAGTCACCTAAGTGATCAACCACTTAGGTATATATAGCCCAGGCCTAACTGACATAATTTACACTAAGACCCCTATATTTCAGAAATGCCTCTAGGGGCTAAACTGGAAAGGACCCAACTTTCTCAGGGATGTATGACCACGATGGAGTCTTGATCTTATTCTGTTGCATGCTATCTTCCCGGTGACGTCCATGTGGCCAGTAGTCCAAATCCATCGATCGACCCCCGATTTTGAAGTCAGAAATCGGGAAACCTTTGGGTTTCCTTCCTAAGCTTGAAACTGCCCACTCCACTCTATCTTGGCGAGAATTGAGCCCATTCGCCGAGTCTTTGTAACTTGGTGGTAGGGTGGCAGATTTGAGCGAATCCGCCAACGCCCTCGCACGTCTTCGCGCCATGCACTCGGATTGGAGCACCGCGGGTGGCACCCAGCATCCCCTGTCCATCGGGGTCGCCTCGCAGTCCTTCGGAGGTCTTACACTTGCCGTCACCATGCCGCTCCTCTGTGTACGGAACTCCCATGGCCGACCTACGCCGAGCATGCCTCCTGTCCTTCGGAGGTCTTTCTTCTCCATCTACCTCCAATTTATCGGAGGGCCTCCTGTCCATCCAAGGGCTTGTGCCCAAGTCCTTCTGGGTCTTGACTTCTGTGGACAATCACTCATCACTCCAGAGGTAATGGAGCCGGTCCATTGGCTCTCAATCTCCCTCTTGATGAATGCATTGTCAACACCTTCAACCTATAACTTGAAATAGAACAAATACAAGAAGAAAAGCATAAAACATAAAAGAAAGAATAAAAAAGAAGCGGTTGCTCAAGATGCCCAAAAGCCAAACACAAGCAGAGAAGGGCAAATTGAGACAACAAAAACAAAGGCAAAAGTTGACCCCTAAGACAATGGAAACCGCTCAACGCAGTCGATCAAACTAAAGCATGACCCCTCAAGAAAGAGGCAAACCGACTCAACACAATCATGCTTAGGGAAAGCATCGACTCCTCCAGAAAGAGGCAAAAGGCTCAACACACCGATGCAAGAGCATGCAAAGCTCAAACTCCCCCTAAAATGCATCCTCACAAATGCAAGATGAATGCACAGCTCCCCCTCAACTAGATCTCTCCAAAATTCTCCCCCTTGATCCGTGAACTCCACCTAGGAGCAACAATCTCTCCCTCTTGTTGACAATGGACATATCAAGGGTTCATAGAATCTGACTCCCCCTGAACTAGACAACTCCCTCTCAAAAAGTATGCCATGAAATGCAGGAAGTGTACCATGTAGAGCTTAGCAGGGATGAAAAGCTAGTGAATATGAGTTCTGGCATACAGAGCAAGTGAGGGCAAGGAAGCATGCACACAAGCTCAATTGAATCTATCTTACACAGCTCAGGACAATGATTTTCAAGGTTGTTGAAAACAAAGCATCACCAACATGAATAGCATCTAGCAAGGTAGGCATGAACAGCAAGATGCTAGCAAAACATACAAGGTGTGCTACTCTCAACCAAAGCATATACAATAGGCCATAAGCAATTTAGAGACTTGCAAATTTTAGATTTAGCAACTTGTAGCTTCATGCAAGTTAGATCATGTGCCAGGGGTTATTTACTTGTCTTAGCCATTTCTTAGCAACCAATGCCAAGCCTAGGTTCAGAGATCCGTCAGAAGCTTAAGACAAGGTTTTGGTCATACACAGCCTAGTCCAAGTTCATGCCAAAGTGACAAGGCAAGCTATCTCAAACTAGAACAGTGTGACAAGCGAACCCACCTAGATCTTTTCAATCCAGCTCATAAGACAAAACTTGTATACAGTTTTAGTTTATATTTTAGATTTAGGCAAGGTGTCATAAAAGCTTAAGAATCAACTTAACAAAGGCATATGACTAGCATATCCAAGCATGAAAAGATAGCATAGCATTCAGCATTCCTACAAATGCTGGGTAGCCAAGTCAAGTGGTGATCATGGTTTTTGATTTTCTAGAAATAAAAGTGACTTAGCCCAAAAAAGATATTAGACAGATTCAAGGAGCTTAGCCAACAATGATCATGCAAGCAACTGTATAATCTAGCACAAGCGAGTACTAACTAGTCATTCCAGAAGAGCTCTAGTGCTAGTGAAGTGAAAATGCATATGATACAATGCAATGCATGAGATACAAAATGCAAGGAAAACAAATAAAAGCAAAGAAGAAGCAAATCAAAAACCTACACTACAGCAAATTTACCCCAAATTAAAAGGGGTAACAAACACCAAGCTTCCCACGCAAGCGAGCAAACACGCTAAGCACTTAGGGCTAGGTGAAGATATCGACCAGCTGGTTCTCGGTTTCCACATGGATCAAGTCTATATCTCCCTTCTCATAGTGATCTCTCAGGAAGTGAAACCTCACGTCTATGTGTTTGCTTCTGGAGTGCAGGACGGGGTTCTTAGCTATAGAAATAGCAGAAGTAGAGTCTACTAGGAGAGGGATCTTCCTAAAACTCAAGCCAAAGTCACTCAGTATAGCTTTCATCCAAAGTAGCTGGGAGCAGCAGCAACGTATTCGGCTTCTATGGTGGAAGTGCATACACTAGATTGCTTGTGTGAGGACCAAGAGACAAGAGAAAAATTGAGGAACTGGGAGGTGCCAGAAGTAGATTTGCCTCCAGCCTGATAACCCGTAAAGTCAGCATCCAAAAACCCTTCAAGAGAGAGCGTCGTAGCTAAAGAGAACCAAAGACCAAGCTCAGGAGTGTATTTCAGGTACTTGAAGATGCACTTCACTGCTTGACGGTGTGATGTCCTCGGTGAGGCCTGAAATTGTGCACAAAGACAAACAGTGAACTAAAGGTCTGGCCTGGACACCGTCAGGTACAGAAGTGAGCCAATCATCCCTCGGTACTCTTTTTGGTCCACCACCTCCCCTTCTCCATCTGCATCATGCGTCATTCGTGTTGACATAGGAGTGGACATGGGCTTGGAGTCTCCCATATCAAACTTTCTCAGAATGTCCTTCATGTACTTGGCTTGATGGATGAAGGTTCCTTCACAGCCTTGCTTGATTTGCAGTCCAAGGAAAAACTACAACTCTTCCATCATGCTCATCTCAAACTCCTTCGACATCTGCTTGTAAACTAGGTAACAAGAGAGTGAGATGAGCCACCAAAGATGATATCATCCACGTATATCTGAACAATAAGAAGCTCACTACCATGCTTGAGGAGAAACAAGTTCTTATCAACACTCCTCATTTCGAAACAATAGTTTAGCAAAGAGGTTTTCAATTTATCATACTAGGCTCTGAGGGCTTGTTTCAAACCATACAAGGCTTTTTGCAATTTGTAAACATGGTTAGGGTATTTAGCATTTTCATATCTAGGGGGTTGTCTACATAAACTTCTTCTTGAATGAAACCATTTAGAAAAGCAGACTTCATATCCATTTGAAAAAGCTTAAAGCCCATGGAAGCTGCAAAGGCTAAGAGAATACGTATAGCTTTCAGGCGTGCAACTGGAACAAACGTTTCCTCATAGTCTATCCCCTCTTTTTGACAAAAACCCTTAGATAGCCACAAGTCCTGCCTTGTTCCACACAACAATGCCAGTCTTCCTCTTGCTTGTATTTGAAAACCCATTTTGTACCAATTGGATTGCATTGTGGCGGTAGCTCTACTAAAACTCAAACCTCATTCCTCTTGAAGTTCTCTAACTCCTCATGCATCGCATTAACCTAATTACCGTCAGAAAGAGTGTGTCCAATATCCTTGGGCTCAAAAGAGGAAACAAATGCAGCATGATCAAAGAAAGCGATAGAACCTGTCTGGGACCTCAAGGTCCTCGCATGCAAATCACCGATGATCCTGTGTGGAGGGTGATCTCGCTAGACCTGCCAAGATGAAACAATCTCGGAGGTCACCTCCCCTACGTCCTCAGCGGGCTAGCCTCTGCTCGAACTTGCAGTCGGGGGAACGAGAAGGAAGCTATAGGGAAGGTTCCTCCATTGTATTCAGAACTCATAGCAGAGGGGCAGGAGCTGCAGTCGGTGCAGTGGCTCCTTTGTCACCAACATCTATTTGACCTTCCTCATCTTCAAAGGTGGGGGCACCTTCGTCATCATCACCTGAAAGCTCAGATGCAGGGGTCATGCAAGGCATAGATTCATTGAAGGAAACCACACAGGTCTCTACCACATGTTTAGTATCAAGGATCCACACTCTATATGCTTTAGAGCTAGAGGCGTACCCATGGAAAATACCATCCAAGCAGTGAGATTCAAATTTGTCCAAATGCCTCCCTTTTTGAGCATAAAGCATCTGCAGCTAAATGCATGCAGGTGCTTGATGCTGGGCTGCCTACCAAACCGTAGCTCATATGAAGTCTTCCCTAAGAAAGCTCACAGGAAGATGCAGTTGGCAATGTAACAGGCTGTATTCATAGCCTCAGCCCAAAAGCATCACGGAGTCCTATGCTCATTAAGCATCATCCACACCATCTCAACAAGTGTGCGGTTATTTCATTCCATAACACCATTCTGAGGTGGGGTATAAGGAGACAAGAATTGGTGTTCGAGACCGAGGTCTCATCAGATGGTTTTGGATCGACAGTTTTGAAATTCTTCACCATTGTCACTGCGGATAGCCCTTACGGCCTTATTACTCTCATTTCCTAACCTCAAGACCAGAACTCAAACAAAACTAAAGGCCTCATCTTTGAACTCCATGAAGAACACCCACAAAAAGCGAGAAAAGTCATCTACTACGACAAACACATACCTCTTCCCACTGACCGACTGTACCCGAGCAAGACCAACCGTGTCCATATGCAACAACTCGCCTGGGTAAGAGGTCATAACCTGATTAACAAGAGCATGAGAAGTGGCAATCATCTTGCCATGACGACAAGGGTGGCACACTAAATCCTTCTCTGCTTTCTAATTGGGCGATCCTTAGATCAGACCCATCGAGCTCCACCTAGCTAGCAGATCAAAACTCAATTGGCCTAGCCTCCTATGCCACTTCTAGATATCAGCAGAAGGACCAGCTACCAAACACCTAGGACGGCTAGAAACAGATGCAAGGTCAACCTTAAAAACCTGCCCATAGGGCAAAATCCGACAAACAAGGTTTTCCTTAGCATCAAGCACGCTAGAAGAACCCTCCTTGAAGCGAACCTTGAACTCTTCCTTGAGAAGTTGCGAGACAAACCAAATTGAACCCCAAACTCCTCACCAAAGAAACTTCTCTCAAGGAAAGCTTGCCAGAAAGTGAAACACCACCAACACCCAATACTTTACCTTGACCATTATCCCTGAATGTGATGTACTCCTTGGTGCTCACGGTGTTGAGGCGGGAGAACCATCTGCGGTGCCTATCATGTGCCTAGAGCAACCGGAGTCCTTGATCCATATGTCCTCTAGGCTTGGATCCTCTTCATCGGAGGAGTCATTGTCGTTGCCCTTGTCGTCCTTGTCCTCAAGCGCCATGGAGCAAAACAATCTTAGGTTCATCTTGTGCTTGTGTTTCGACTTGGTGGAGATGAAGCAGATACTAGCTGGACCACCTTGATCCCTCCTCTTGTCCCGCTTGGTGACGATCTCCTCATCGCTTGAACTTGACGAGAGAAAAAGCTTGTTGACGTCTCTTAGCGTAACAGATTTTACTCCGCAAGCGCACGAAGCTTCGCTGTAGCTTTTTCACTCAGAGTATTCCGAGTATCGTAAAAATCCATAGGGAAGCAAGGGCTAATATGCGAAATGATATGTTCGAACTTCAAACAGTACTATAACTTAGATAAATACCAGTTATTCTTACAACTGTGGTAAGATATAACAAGATAGTCTATGGTGGGAAGAGTAAATAGGGACCAAAGTAGTAAACAACTAGGTAGTTGCCTGGGAGGACAACGAGTGAGATTAAGATATCCAAACTCTATTTCTTAACTAATGCAAAGGAGTATTCGCAGTTGAACTGAGTTAAACAAACACGAAATAGGTTCTTGCATCGAACGAAATTCTAGACTACACCGAGGAGGCACGAGGGTAGATAGTTGGCCAACCGAACGACAACTGGCTAACGCTTAGGGGCTTAATGAACGATGGGGTCAGATTACAGAGGCTTCCTAATGCTGTCACTAAGAGGGGGGTACCAACTAGATCTGCGTGCGTAAGATGGCACGCTAAACTAGTGGTCAAGTGAGAACTTGATCACTAATGTCCGTCCTTCATCAGAGGGTTAGGACTGACTTAGCCTTAGATCAGAGCCAAAGGAAAGCCTATAGCACCGGCAAGTTTAGCAAGATTCAGATAACTCAAGAATAACTCAAACCTAAGCCTTAGTCTAGTATGCTATAAGGTACACCACACTAGGCAAATGCAAGAAATAAAGTAAAGTATAGCTGAAAGATAGATCAATAAAGTATATTATACTAAAGTAGCAAGAGTACTAAGATAGAAAGATACAAGAGCTTTACCAGACTCGAAGCTAACTCTAGAATCCCTGAAGCAAAGACTCAGACTCAACTCTAACTCCCAGGACTATCCTAGTGCTACTAACTAGACAATGGTGTGTTCCACACAACTTCCACCCTTTACAAGTGAGAGCTCGGGGGTATTTATAGCTACTAAGGGAGTGAGGGGTCTTATAGGGTCTGTATGGCAGTTGTGGAGGCAGTTACCAGGCCGGGCAGCCTGGTGGGAGGCTGGGCGGCCCCACCCCAGGCTGAGCGGCCTAAAGAACAGTTGGATCCACCACCTTTCTTCATCTTGTGGTCCATCTTCACTCCCCAAGTCAGTTGTATGGCAGTTGGTGGTTAAAATGTGTGCTTTCTCCCGTGCCATTGGATCCCACTTGTGTTTCTTCCTTAGCCGTAGGATTGAAGTCCCACGGATTGCTGACTTCACCAATCCAAGTGCTGGATCAATGAGGTGGCAAGCCTTTCGGTACTTAACATGTTGGGTTCTCGGCTTGGGCCTTGGAATTGTGTTGACACGTCTTTAGTGTGCATGCAGGTCAAAGATGGGCTCATTTGGGCACAATCACAGGCCGAGCGGCCTGGCCCCTTGGTCAATGACCTTCCTGACTTAGCCATATTTGACATATTTTTGGTTGATCTTGCTCCTGCAATCAAATATTCAACACAACTCGTGGAACTTTGTTAGTAGCAAGGGTTAGTCTACACTTTGATGTATTTTCCTTCATGTTCATGGATAGTTGATGGTCGTAGGTAGTGCAATAACGACCGTCAACACCCCCCAAGCTTAGACCTTTGCTCATCCTTGAGTAAAGCCAAGATGAGTTATGGATCAGGAGTTGCTGCAAATATCAATATCCAAGAATAGAAGCTAAACATAACTAATACCAATGCTTTGGTCTCAAACCATGGTGTATGCAATGATCACTTTTTCCCATACCTGTGGTGCATCTTTTTGACTTACCATGTCTTGAGTGGTTGAGAGAAAGAATGACTTTGTTGTAGGCTCCAGCTCAAAACATCTCTTTTTGGATTTCTATCTCAGGTGTTTTTGAAGATTTTCAAAATAAAATAAGTTTCCCCAAAGGTACTCTCGATCACTCACAAGTGTATCCTCACCATTAAGGCAAAGAGCATGGCCAAGAACTTCCTGTACAAAGGCTTATGTGGAGCTCAGGGTATGGAAGAACTTAGCTTACTTAGGTTGTTTATTTTGCAAAGCCAAAGATTGGATCAAAGAAATGTACTACATCAACTAATCTTGTTCATCATTGGAGCTTATTTGTTGGCTGGCTGGATGGATCTCCTTATTTCCTTTCCTTTTCCTCCTTTTGTATGTTAGGTATGAATGTGGAGCCATTTTGTATTTTCTCTCTTTTTGCCATGCATGACTAGCATGCTTTTCTTTTTCATACTTTTGCCATGCTTTGATTAGCATGCTTTTATTTTTCTATTTTGATGGCTCCACATAATACCTCGTTTTGATTTGGAAGGAGTAAGGGTGCGGATATTTGCTTGGAGATAAAATTGATCCACACCCAGAGTGGATGAATGCATATGTGATGGTGGATTTTGCTCCAATGACTCACAGGACAGAGATGATTCCATTCTATGAGACTCAAAATTTGAAAAAGCTCAAAACAACATTAAGTAGCTTAAACAAGCGGCTCAGATATATTCAGTGTATTTGGCTCTGGTAGGTGTTTAAAACCAACGGGGGAACTTTATTTTCAGTTTTCAAAAAGAATAACCTGAGATGTTCATCTTACTAAGAAAATGTAGAGTTGGCCTTATTACTTAGTCATATCATTTCTCAAAACAACTCAAAAAAGTTTTGTGCAAAATGACATCCACAAGGTAAAAGATCAGCTTCTCATGTTATACACACAAGTTCAAAATTAAGCTATGCGTAGTTTGCATAGGCAACTAAGCAAGACATGATAGAGCAACTAATTATCATTTCCATATGAAGGTAATATATCAAAGTTGGGAGTTGATTTTATTGACACTTTTTTCTTCTCTATTTTTAGAGCAAAGCATAAAGGAACAAATAATTGAACATTATTATTACTGACTTACTCTCGGGTAGGACGGGTGTTGTTGACAGACTGCTGCTAGAAGGACTGGTAGGACTAGTACTGCTGCTGCTGCTGTTGAGGGCTGATGTTGCAAAACAAGGACGAGATTCGGGGGCCTTACTCTGAGATGAGACGTGAGGAAGCATGCAGATGGTGTGGCATTATGATGTGCCCAAGATGAGCCTATTCCTACTTCCTCTCTTCCTCTAGTTCCTCTCTTATGCGTTTTTTTGCTCGGCATCGTTGGCCTGTAGTCATGACGCCTTCAATGCTTTTGTGTGGTGCTTCCATGTTTAGCTGCATGGTTAGGCTCCTAACTTTGTATAGGTTGTACTGCAGCGCTGGAAACGGCAGTTCAAAATTATGCCCAAACCAAGTCATGACTAGATTCCCGCTCTCATCCCGTTTCATGAAGTGTGCCTGGATGAAGTGCTGTTCCCCAATCATGTGTGATGTGTCATCAAGAATGTACTCAATCTGGGCGTTCTGTAGGAGGCCCAGGTTGGATGCAATCCTGGTGACTAGTGTTGTGATCTTAATGGGGGTGTTGGTCCTCACATTTCCGTCCAATGATGGACTATGTCGATGACCAGGGTGTAGCGCTTCTTTCTACACACGGCATAGAGGCACTCAAGATCTTCGTTTAGTGCACAACGTACTTCACTACGTGGGAAAACGACTAGCGAGACCTGGCGAGCTAGAAGTCTCAGAGTAGGGTTGTGGATTTTTGTGGTACTATGCTTCCCCCTCACATACTATCTGCAGATTTCCATCCAAAAAGTTTTCATGCTATACCCCGCAGGCTCCTATGATAAAGAGAAATTTGGATGGAAGCCTAGGAGAGTGCTAAACCTCCTTGGGGTAACAGAATAATCAGTATTGAATAGACGGAAATGGATGGTGGTTGTACCTGAGCGCTTTCCCATGTGAAGAGTCAGCAGGAACTCCATAGTGAGAAGGATGGATCCTTCTTCTATGATGTTTGCAAAGTCTAACCATCCCACATAGTCAAATGCCTGTGTAAACGAGTCCAGCATACCTATAGAGACAAGAAAGAAAGCATCGAAGTACCTTGTCTATCCAAAGGTCTTGGTGGTGAGACATTGCAACTTCTGTGCCTCAATGTCGTTCTGTATGGCGATGTCTTGGAGCATCAACAGTCGGCGCTGCGGTAGAGCTTGTGATGATGTTCTGTCATCTTGTTCCTGGCCTCAGGCTTCACTGATGGACATCCTATCAGACACAGTAGGTGTCCTTGAACTTCCACTTTGTGAATGAGAGCGCGAATGCTCATCTGACGAGGATGGAAACTTGAGGTGCATGCCCTTCCCTGTGTTTCTCAGGGCTCTCTTTGCCTTCCTAAAAAATGACGACATCTTCAAAACAAATATGCAAGACAAGAGAATACCCGAAGGATAGAGCAGTTACAGATATGATCGTTAGGGGTTAGTAGTCCAAAAGTTAGTCATCTAGAGGTTAGTCGTTCTTGTGGGGCAGAGCCTCCACAATCCATTCAACGAACGAGAGTGTAACACTTATTTTATTGGGCAGAATTTTTCTAAGTGCTGAAAATTAAACTAAGTGCTTAGACTAAGAGTGATTAAGGGGAGAAGGAGAAAGAGCTCACGCTGCTGAGTGGTGCAAGGAACTGAAGGGAGCATGCATGTGTATTTATAGGTGCGCAGGAGTGCAAGCATGTAGCAGCAGGGGCCGGGCGGCCTGGGCTAGAGGCCGGGCGGCTGAAGATAGAGGCTGGGCGGCCTGAGCCTATGCCCCTTAGGCTGGTGGGTGCGTGCAGGTGGAGATGGGATGCGAACGGTGCAAAGACAAGGATGGACGGCGTCAGTGGGAGGCCCGGCAGCCAGTGCCCTTGGCACCTTGTGATTAGTGCCTTTGGCACTTCGTGCATGCATGGAATTAGAAGGGACAGAGGGCACCAGGGGGCCAGGCGTCCTTGGTAGGGGCCGGCGGCGTGGTGCAGCTTGCAGAGGGCGCAAGGGGGGTCGGCCGGCCCTAGGTGGGGTTGGGCGGCCTCCCATTTTTTTTTGAAATATAGGAGATGAAAATAAATAACTTTTGCAAAGGAAAATTTAAACTAATGCAAAACTTTTAAATTTAAACATGCAGTGGCATAATGAAAAATAACTGCGTGGGAATTAAATACGTAGCGAAGGATAATGCCAGTTTACCTCCTAGCGAGGGCAAGTCATACCTTTTACTTGGAGTCAGTGCTTGACAGAGACTTAGCGGCCGTCTACGCTGCAACTTTTGCTCGCCATACTTTCTTGGTTGCCACTGTCTTTTGTCTTTGAGTTTTATCTTATGTCCTTTCTGGCTTGGCTTTTGGTGCTTCTTCTTCTTCTTTCTTCCACCACTCTTTGGGTGTGTTCGTTGTTGTGGCAGCGACCTTCGTGCCAGGAGTCTTGCCTCCTGCATCCTTTGTCGGCGGCTTGGCCATTGAGGCACGTCTTTGTGACTCGACTCTGCGATCGGCTTTGAGCTTTCGAGCTTCTCCATCTAGTAGGATCTTCTCCAGTGCTAGGATGAGAGAGTCCACTTTTGACTAACTTGGCGAGAGCTCGATCTTCTCTCTGGGCGTCTCTCGGGGTGCCTGACATTTGAGTTTAAACATTTTTACCTATCGGCACTGTTCTACCTTCGGCTTGAAGGCGAATGTCTCCCATCTGCCATTGATGTTGAGGTGGACTTGTTTAGCTCCAATGTCAATAGTGGCCTCAGCGGTGCTTAAGAGCGGTCGTCGAAGGATTAGCGGCTTTTTGCTATCAATCTCCATGTCGAGCACCACGAAATCCACCGGGACAATAAAGTTTCGGATTTTGACCGGAATGTCCTCAGCGATCCCGTTGGGGTAGCGAATCGACTGATCTGCTAGCTGCAGGCACATAGCAGTAGGGACAAGTGTAGCATGCATGTGTTTATCAAAGACTACCTTTGGCATGACGCTCACACTTGCACCTAGATCGCAGAGAGCTTTGATCAAAGTGCTGGGTCCCGATTGAGCATGAAACGGTTGGATTCCCTGGATCCTTCTTCTTCTAGGGTGGCTGGTTGAGTATAGCAGCGCTACACTCTTCCGTGAGGTGCACGACTTTGGTGGACGTCAATGGCTTTTTCTTGTTGAGGATGTCCTTCAGGTACTTCGGGTACGTACGTACCTGCATCGCATCTAGCAATGGGATGTTGACATATAATTTCTTTTTTACCTCCACAAACTTGCCAAACTGATCATTGACAGAGGTCTTTTTCTGCCTTTGAGGAAAAGGGAGCACGGTGGTGTTGTAGAACTCATGTGGAGCCGACTTTGGTGCTTCCTTAACCGGTTGTGGTTTAGCCACTTGATCTTCCTTCTCTGGTTTGGCTGGCTTCTCCTGTTCTGTCCCTGTATTCCTAGGATGTGGGGGGTCTTGTGTAGACCTTCCACCCCTAGTTGTTACAACATTGGTATGCTCCTTCGGGGGTGGCTGGGGCTAACCTAGGAGCTTACCCGAAGTTGGACTAGGCAAAGTGGCAGCAAGCTGAGCTATCTGAGTTTCTAACATTTTATTAAAACTCAGTGGGGTCTTCGTGGCACTATTAAGAGTTTCCATTTGAAGCAATAGGTTTTCTAGAATTCTATCGTTCGCAAGGAATTTCTTACTTATGCTATCGTTCAAAGCTTTTTGATCAAAAGGATTTTTATTAAACTACTGGGAACTGCTAGAAGACGTACCTTGACTAGAGAATGATAAGTGTGGTCGCGAGTTCCAACCTGGTTGAGGATGAGGCCCATTGTTGAAGCTATTGTTGTTGATGAAGTTTACATCTTCCGATCCATTTTAGGGGCAGCTGTTCCCCGTATGGCCGGTATTCCCACAATGCTCGCAAGTCATTCGAGAATCCAGTGCCTGGACCGGCACAGCTTGAGAAGCATCCTCCACCTTCTTTAGCAAGAGGTCCATCTTGGCAGCCAACATGTCGGTGCTGTCAATATGGTGGACTCCGCAGGGCTTATTGTTCGCCCTCTCCTGTCTCCATCCTTGGTTGCTTTCCATCTTCTCTATGAGAGTGCGTGTGGCAGCAACACTCAAGGACAGAAAGGATCCTCCAGCGGCTGCATTGAGGTGTTCTTGCACAGTCTGGTGCATACCGTGGAAGAAGTTCTCGATGATCAGCCACTCTTCCATACCTTGCTAGGGGTAGGCGGCGATGTACTCTTGAAGTCTTCCGATGCCTCTGCCACCGTCTCATCAGTGAGCTATTGGAAGCTCGAGATTCGGTTCCTCAATGAGCTTGTCTTCCCCAAGGGGAAGTACTTTGCAAGGAAAGCATTTGAGCATGCCTCCCAAGTTGCCAAGTTTGCGCGATTCAGATGGAACCACTGTTTTGCCATCCCGATCAGTGAGAAAGGAAAAAGGTGAAGCCAAACAGCATCGGCGGTTGCACCCTTGATGGTGAATGTACTGCATATCTCCAGGAACTACTGGAGATGGCTATTTGCATCCACCGATGCCAATCCACAGAATGGACTAGCTTGGACCATATGAATAACACCTGGCTTGAGCTCGAATCCTTCTCCAACTTGCACATTAGGCCTAGTGGGGATGTTGTTGCTGGATGAGACGGAAAAGTCACGGATGGTCTTCTCAGGCGCAGCCATTGTTGGTGTCGGTTCCTTTGTGCTTGTGGATCCAAACTCAAATAATAATGGCACAGGCCTCTGCCTATGGATTGTCTTTTGACGGACTCTCCTCATGAGTAGTGACTCCGGATTGTTGTGAAAGTTTGCCGGTAGGTCGAAACCGGTCATACACCTCTCTGTTAGCCCAATAATAAAGTAGATAGAGACAAATGAGCTCGCTAAGAAATAGCGGTATGTTATCAAGTTATAAGTACCTAGGTTCAAACAAATCAAACTTCTATTGCCAATTGCTTCCCTGGCAATGGCACCAGAAAAAGCTTGTTGACATCTCTTAGCTTAACAGAGTTTACTCTGCAAGTGCACGGAGATTCACTGTAGCTTTTTCACTCAGAGTATTCCGAGTATCGTAAAAATCCACAGGGAAGCAAGGGCTCAAAGGTGGAATGATATGTTCAAACTTCAAATAGTACTATAACTTAGATAAACACTAGCTATTCTTACAATGGGGGTAAGATATAACAAGATAGTGTATGGTGGGAAGAGTAAACAGGGACCAAAGCAGTAAACATCTTGGTAGTTGCCTGGGAGGACAACGAGTGAGATTAAGATATCCATACTCTATTTTTTAACTACTGCAAAGGAGTATTCGCGGTTGAACTAAGTTAAAGAAACACGAACTAGGATCTTGCGTCGAGCGAAATTCCACACTACACCGAGGAGGCACCAGGGTAGATAGTTGGCCAACCGAGCGACAACTGGCTAATGCCTACAGGCTTACAGAACGACGGGGTCGGATTACAGAGGCTCCCTAATGCTGTCACCAAGAGGGGCTACCAACCAGATCTGCATGGGTAAGATGGCACACTAAACTAGTGATCAAGTGAGAACTTGATCACTAAAGTCCATCCTTGATCAGAGGGTTAGGACTGACTTAGCCTTAGATCAGAGCTTAAGAAAAGCCTATAGCACCGACAAGTCTAGCAAGATTCAGATAACTCAAGAACAACACAAATCTAAGCCTTGGTCTAGTATGCAATAAGGCACACCACACTAGGCAAGTGTAAGAAATAAAGTAAAGTATAGCTGAAAGATAGGTCAATAAAATATATTATACTGGAGTAGAAAGAGTACAAAGATAGAAAGATACAAGAGCTTTACTAGACTCGAAGCTAACTCCGGAATCCCTGAGGCAAAGACTCAGACTCAACTCCAACTCATAAGACTATCCTAGTGCTACTAACTAGACAATGGTGTGTTCCACTCAACTTCCACGCTTTACAAGTGAGAGCTCGGGGGTATTTATAGCTACTAAGGGACTGAGGGGTCTTATAGGGTCGGTATGCAGTTGTGGAGGCAGTTACCAGGCAGGCGGCCAGGTGGGAGGATGGGCAGCCCTAACTCAGGTCGGCCGGCCTGGAGAATAATCGGCTCCACCGGCTTTCTTCATCTTGTGGTCCATCTTCCCTCCCCAAATCAGTTGTATGGCGGTTGGTAGTTAAAATGTGTGCTTTCTCCTGAGCCATTGGATCCCACATGTGTTTCTTCCTTAGTCACAGGATTGAAGTCCCATGGATTGCTGACTTCACCAATCCAAGTGCTGGATCGATGAGGTGGCAAGCCTTCCAGTACTTAACATGTTGGGTTCTGGGCTTGGGCCTTGGAATTGTGTTGACACGTCTTTAGTGTGTGTGCAGGTCAAAGATGGGCTTATTTGGGCACAATCATAGGCCGAGCGGCCTAGGGGGAGGTCGGGGGGCCTGGCCCTTGGTCTGTGACCTTCCTGACTTAGCCATATTTGACATGTTTTTGGCTGATCTTGCACCTGCAATCTAATATTCAACACCTCATGGAATTATGTTAGTAGCAAGGGTTAGTCTTCACTTTGATGTATTTTCCTTCATGTTTATGGATAGTTGATGGTTGTAGGTAGTGCAATAACAACCGTCAACAATGAGGACAAGGAGGAGGAGGACGTTCTGCTGCAAAGACCACCAAGCTCGGCGAAGAAGGCCTTGTCTCGCTTCCGGTTGTCCTTCTGGTAGCTCTTGAAAGCCTTCTTGAAGTTCTTGATCGTGCCATAGTGGTGCTTGGCATGGTCATGCTTGCCATAGTCGTGCTTGCCAGAGTGGTGCTTGTTGGATTCACAGGAGTGGCTCTTGCCGTAGTCGTTCTGCTTGTCCGGGCACTCGGCAATGAAGTGGCCGCCGCACTCGAAGCATTTGGGCCTCTCGTCCCTCTTCTTACTCATCCGGTTGTCATAGGTGCACTGAAAGTGACTAGACACCAGACAGAGCTCTTCATCCTCAAGTGACACCAACTGCTCCTCTATCACAGACAACAAAGCAGAAAACGAAAAACCATGAAGTGGGGGGTTAGTCACAGCTTCCTTGGAGCTAGAAGCCAAGGCCAGGCTCTTGGAGCCAGTACCCTTGAGAATACCTATCATGTGGTAATCCACCTCTGTGGCCTTAAGCTTGCTATAGAGCTCCTCTATACCCAAGGTGTCATGGCCTACTAAGTCAAGAATAGAGTTCTTCTTGATCTCCCACACTTTTCTATCCAAGGAATACAACAGCTTGACAGCCTGCTGATGGTCAGTGTACGAGAGAGCAGCGAGGGCAGAGTTGACATGGAGCTTGTTGATGATAGATTGACAATGACCAAACAAGGCATCCACAGACTCTCTCGGCTTCTGGGCGAAATTCTCATATTCGCGTTGGTAAGTCTCCACAAGACGACCCTTAACTGTCACAGTCCCCTCATGGTGTACACTGAGCAGGGACCAGCTCTCACGGGTGGTATCAAGATGGCTCACCCTCTCATAGTCCATCGGACCAAGTCCAGAGAAGAGAAAGTTTACCACCTTGTAGTTCGCCTCGTGCTGAGCAACGAGCGCCAGTGTGGTACGGAGCACCGCAAAAGTCATACTCTAAGTAGCATTCCATATGTCCTTGCTCTGGCTAAGTAAGAAAGATCTCATCCTACCCTTCCAATAGGGATAGCCATCCTAGCCAAGAACTGGAACCTTCGTGGAGTGCGCCATAGTCGCTACTGGTTTCTCACCTATAAAGGTATCAAGAAACCTAACCGGCTCTGATACCACTTGTAGGACCGAGACGTGCGACTAGAGGAGGGTGAATAGGAGGACTTGAAAACTCAAAATCACAACCCTTAAACTTGGTGCACTGAAACCTCACAAGACCTCACACTAGACACCATCCACTGAACAAATATGTGTCTAGCAAGCGCAAGGTGCCATCCACTGAAAGGATACGCACCAAACGAGAAAAAGCAAGCAACTCAACGACCACACGGATCGCAAGTCGCTCCAAGTACCAAAACTTGCAAGTTCACCACTCGACACTCACCCCACCAAACTGAGACTTACTAGAACACAGCCAGTAAAGAGTATGGTCATACAGTGGGAAAGGCAAATCTGATGCAAAAACACAGTGGAAGAATGGAATCACGAAAATAGGGCAGCAGCCCTGGCATTACTGGACTATCCGGTGCCAGGGGCCGGATTGTCCGGTGACACCGAATAGTCTGGTGGCGGCCGCTGGACTATCCGATGGAACTCCCTAGGCAAACTCGACACTAGACTATCCAGTACGAGCTACTGGACTGTCCTATGGGATCAGATAGTCCGGTGGCTGTATCGGATAGTCCGGTAACGTCGTAGAAAATGAGTTTTCAAACCTCAAATTTGACCAAATCTTGTCCAAACTTCACAAGATTTTGCACAGGCTATCTAGACCCTATTCCAAAGCTATTCCCAAAAGATCAACTCAAAATGGCTAAGGGATGAGCAGGAATTTTAGATCTCGTGAGAAAGCAATCTTTGGGCAAGAAAGGGGAAAACTCAAGAACAACTTGCTCGTGGCAATCCCGTGTTATTGAAATGAACTAAGTCATAATATCCACATCCTAGCAAGTTCAAAAGAGCAAAAAGAACAGGATTAAGTCGTGGGTAACGCAAATCACAAAAAGCCTTTGAGTTTCATCCAAAATCCAAACTAGAAAAGGGAGAAGGAGATGGCTGCACACAAGAACACGAACTGGGGATGAATCTCCCATGTATTAGAAGTGGAATAAGTTCTTACAAGGTTCCTCACAGCCTACCACCCTTCATCCTCCCACTAATGCAAAGTACTAGTTCTAGGGGACTCCAAATCCTAGATTAGCACCTGGTTTTCGCTCTAAGCACTTGGCTGGTTGGAAAGCTAAGCCTAGGGTTTCTAGAGGTGGAAGAGTCACCTAAGTGACCAGCCACTTAGGTATATATAGCCCAGACCTAACTGACTTAGTTTACACTAATACCCCTATATTACAGAAACACCCATAGGGGCTAAACTGGAAAGGACCCAACTTTCTCAGAGATGGACGACCGTGATAGAGTCTTGATCTTCCTCAGTTGCACGCGATCTTTTGGTTGACGTCCACATGGCCAGTATTCCAAATCCACCGATTGACCCTCGTTTTTGAAGTCAGAAACCAGGAAACTTTAGGGTTTCCTTCCAAGGCCTGGAACAGCCCACTCTACTCTATCTCAGTGAGAATTGAGCCCATTCACTGAGTCTTGGTTACTTGGAGGTAGGGTGGTGGATTTGAGTGAATCCCCTATCCATCGGGGTTGCCTCGCAGTTCTTCGGAGGTCTTAGACTTGCTGTCGTTGTGCTGCTCCTCCGTGTACCGAACTCCCATGGCTGACTGACGCTGAGCATGCCTCCTATCCTTCAGAAGACTTTCTTCTCCATCTACCTCCAATCCATCGGAGGGCCTCCAGTCCATCGAAGGGCTTGTGCCAAAGTCGGTATGGGTCTTGACTTCTGTTGACAATCACTTATCACTCTAGAGGCAATGGAGCTAGTCTGTTGGCTCTCACTCGAGGGATGAGCTACTGGACATGTGGAGGACATCGAGACATGGTGGAGAAACCAAAGTTGCAAGTACTCCATTATCGCCGTTCATCCAAGTTATTGCGGTCTTTTCTAGCCCCCATAGGCCTTCTAAGTGTAAAGTCTGTAATATAGGAGGTCAAGTGCAAAACTGCCTTCGGGCGTAGTCCATAGTATAAATAAGGAGGTGGCTACCATTAGCTAGTCCTCTTGGCTGGTATAGGGTTTGCTTAGACTTAGGTTTAGGCCACCTTGTTTCCAAGCAAGAGCTTCAAGTTTAGAGGGTCTTAGAGTGATCTAGCCCCATTGTAAGAGGGTAGGAAGTGGGAGGAAGCTTGTAGAATGAGTTCCTCCTTGTAATCTATCCTTATGACCTATTTTGAAGTGAAATAGAGTGGATTTCATGGCTAAGTCTTGAGTGCTTGTGTGCAGCAACCTCCTCCCCCTTCTTCCTTTGGTTTTTGGGTGATTTCTCAAGGGCTTTTGGTGCTTTGGTTTGCCTATGAGATTTTCCCTTCTCTTTTTTTGTTGTGGACTTGCAAAGACGTGGATATTATGTCTTAGAACATCTCAATCCCATAGGATTGCCACTAGCAAGTCAGATTTGAGTTTTCCCCTTTCTTGCCCAAAGGCTCTCCTCTTCACTAGATCTGAAATTCCCACTATTCCCATGATCTATGTCAGTAGACCTTTTGGGAAAAGCTTTGGAATAGGGTCGAGATAGTCCGGCATGCTATACCAGATAGTCTACCGTGCTACCGGATCGTCCGATGTGTGCTACCGGATAGTCCGGTGTTTGGTTCTTTTTTCTTGGGTGTTTCTTCGAGACTTTTGGCTAATGTATCTCTACTACATGCCCAGACTCAAACTCATCGATTGATCCAGAGAGGCACTTGATTGTGTAGAGTGGCTGGTAGGGCTTGTTTGCCTAGGTTTCAGTCTCTTTCCCTTTCATCCATTCCGTGGGCGTTCGAGTGACTTTCTTCCGCTATTTCGCTACCTCTTTGAGTCCTAGAGTCAGCAGCACTTAGTTTCTATGTGATCTTGCTCAGTAGAGAAGAAAGGGTTTTTTGGGGTTGCAAGTTTTTAGGTGTCAACCTATTCACCCCCCTCTAGGTCACCCTTTCGGTCCTCAGTTGGTATCAGAGCCAAGTTAGAGTCTTCTATACCTTAACCGGTTCTAGATCCATAGAGAGGCGACCATGGATTTGTCTATTGGCAAGATCCCAGGGTTCGATGGCTCAGATTTCACACTATGGAAGCAGTGCTTGTCTGTGTTCCTTCAAAGCTAACATTTGTCCATCTAGGATATTTATCAGGACGCTGGCTACCAAGTGGTAGAGAACCATATTACCCTACAGCAGCAATGGGAACACAAAGCAAACAACAAGGCAAGAAACTTTCTGCTTACTGCCTTGTGCAGCCTTGAGAATGATAAGGTTGTGCACTTGGAGA
Organism: Paspalum vaginatum; assembly: GCA_030272315.1. NCBI lineage: Eukaryota > Viridiplantae > Streptophyta > Magnoliopsida > Poales > Poaceae > Paspalum > Paspalum vaginatum. The sequence continues at coordinate 23,324,248 of CM059016.1, forward strand.
CAGCACATGAGATCTGGACTACCCTTAGTAACTTCCATGACGGGACTTGTCAGGTCAACGCTAGGTTGTTTGAGGTACACAAGAGAGAGTATGAGAACTTTTCCTAGCAGCCTGGTGAGAGCATCGACGGAATGTTCAGTCGATTTCAATCGATTGTGAACAAGATATGTGCGAATGCAAGAAATGGGGTGTTGCCTTACGATGACCATGAGCAAGCTTACAAGCTTCTGTATGCTCTGGATCGGAGTATTTGGCAACTTAACAAAGATAGTCGAGTCAGTTAGCTATGAGACCCTTTCCACATGCGAGCTTTATAGCAAGTTGAAGGCTTTGGAGGTTGACTCTCAAGAGCCTAGCTCTTATGTCTGGCCCCAACTGTGGTGCTGCAGCTAACCCTAATCCTTCTGTTGGTTATGCTTTGTCTCTGATTTCAACTACAGAGAAGGAGCCTGAAGGACTAGATGATGAGAAGCTGTGCTTGCTGTCCAAAAAGTTCCAACCCCTCTACTCCAACAGGATGAGCCCCCAAAAGAGGTGACAAGCTCCAGTGCTATGAGTGCGGAAAGGTGGGCCACTTCATCACCAATTGCCCCCAGAGGAGAGCTCAGGAGAAGTACTTCACCGACAAGCACAAGGGCGAGTACATCTCTTACAAGAAGAGGGACAAGTACAAGGGCAACAAGAAGAAGCTACCGTTCTTCAACAAGAAGGTGTTTGTCAAGTAGTACCAGAAGCACACCTAGGAGCGTGACCATACCCACCAGCCTTAGCGACTGTGAAGCAACTGTGACAGTAGCTCAAGCGACTCTGGCTCCAACAGCGACGATGATGATGAGAAGATGATCGCCAGGCATGCTAGGCACTGCTTCTTTTGCGATGAGATCGGCTACTGCACCATGGCGCTTGCAGGAGATCAAGTCGGCTCCACTGACTCGGACGTCTGCAACAAGTCCAACACCGAGCCTTAGGTGAGCGATAATGAGGATGATGCCATGTACACTACTTTGAAGAACTAGGATTCCTTGCTTAGAGTGACCCCTAAGGACCTTAGGCTTGCAAATGCTAAGGTTGGTACTCTAGAGGCTGAGCTTGAGACTTTCAAGTCTAAACTTGCATGTGCTTTGAATGATCTTACTATTGCTAAGGAAGCTTGTGACATTGCTGATGAGGTAGAATGCAGTGATTGTCAGGTTCTAGCTGTTGAGTTGACTGAATTACGCTCTAAGTATGCTAGTAATGTAGATTTGCTTTTCTCTACTACTATAGCGTTAGAGGAGTTGAAAGCTAGGCCGACTTTGCTTGGTGATTGTGCTATTTGTACCACTCTTAGGAAGGAGTTGGAAGAGACTAGGCTGCTTTGAGGAAGTCTAAAAAGACTGCTAGCCCTATTAGTGCTGATTATCCTAAGTGTGATGGCCTTAGAGGTAGGCTTAATGATTTGGTCATTGAGAAGGTCTAGCTAGAAGATGAGAATACCTATCATAGGACCATTCTCAGTTGGATTTCAGCTAAGCAGCTATAGTTTGGCATGATTGTTTCCTCTTTCAAGTTGAGTGACAAGTTGGGGGTTGGCTACCACTACACCCAGGCTGATTTTGATCAGTTGTATGGGAAGATAGGTGACTTGAGTGGGATCCCCATTTCTGAGAAGTTCCCTGTTACCAATGACAAGCCCAACTTCGAGCATGGAAATCCTAAGGAAGGGGTGTGGGTAGAGAAGCCATGGGAGCCACCCAAGAAACAAGTGTGGACTCTCAAGCCAAACTTTGTTAGGAACCCACTTGACACTCTACCTGTGAGGAATTCAGTTGACTCACCTCCTGAGAGCTCTAAGCAAGAGGCTAAGAGGAATGCCCCTCCTAAGCCCACTCCTCTGCCTAAGACCTAGAGCCAACCTCAGGGTTCTCCATCCAAGAGGTACGTGTGTGACTACTGCCATAGGGAGGGTCACTTGGTGGAGTTTCGCTACAGTGGGATGAGACCTGAGTGTAGAGAGGTTGAATTAAGGAATGTGGACAGGTACTACCAGGGTGGTAGGCTTGATGTGGCACCTTGGTGTGGAGGTAGAGGAGACCGTTTTGCTCATGGTGCTCCAAGTGGTGGACGCTTTGTTGGTAGGGCACCGGGTCATGAGCAGTACGAGTTTGGTCCTCCTCGTCGAGGCTTTGAGAGCTACAACGGACCACACTTTGCTAGACATGGTGACCAGTAGTCTCAGTTTGCACGGGACAGGGGTTTTGGGATGTTTGATTATGACTTTGCTAACCCATCTTTTGAGCAAATGGCTCGACACTGGTTTGCTTCTTTTCAGACTAACCCCAGTGTCGGACCATATGCTCACCCTATGAACTGCTATTGATGCAGGATGGAGGCCTATATAACATATGGGTCATTGATTCTGGTTGTTCGTGCCACATGACCGGCAATCACAGATGGTTCTCCAATCTCAACCCAGTGAGCTCCATCGAGCACATCATTTTTGGGGACAAAGGTACAAGTAAGGTGAAAGGTGTTGGCATTGTTCCTATTTCTAAGAATTTTGTTCTGAGGGATGTTGCTTTGGTTGCTAACCTTGGTTACAACCTTCTCTCTGTTTCTCAACTTCTCGATGAAGACTTTGAGTTTCATTTCAAGAATGGTTGTTCACGAGTTTTGAATGCTTGAGAAGATCTTGTTTGCCCGATTTTGCCTTTTGGGAAGGTTTTTCACGTTGATTTCTCAAGCTCCCCCAGTCCTTGTCATTGTTTGGTGACTAGTCCCTCCTCTCATTTGTGGAAGTGGCATAGGAGGCTAGGCCATTTGAGTTGATCCGAGGATTTCCCAAGTTGAAGAGTGAGCGTGACCTAGTTTGCCGTCTTTGTCGCCATGGGAAGATGGTTGCTTCTTCCCACACACCTATGAATCAGAAGATGACAGCTCACCCCGGATAGCTTCTTCATATGGACACAGTTGGTCCTACTCGGGTGAGGTCTGTTGGTGGAAAGTGGTACGTTCTTGTGATTGTGGATGACTTTTCTCACTGGTCTGGGGTGCATTTTATGGAATCAAAGGATCAAGCTTTCGAGTTTGTTCATGACTTGGTTTTGAGGTTGAGAAACAAATCCAATCATGCCATGAGAGCTATACGCAGTGATAATGGCTTAGAATTCAAGAATGATCGTTTCAAAGCCTTTTGCCATAGCCAAGGTTTTGGACACCAGTTTTTGTCCCCATATATCCCCCAGCAGAACGGTGTGGTAGAACGCAAGAATCGGACCCTTGTTGAGATGGCTAGGATGATGCTCGATGAGCATAGGACTCCTCAGAAATTCTAGGCCGATGCGATTAACACCGCGTGCTACATTTCCAATGAAATTTTTCTCCGAGCTCTTCTTCATAAGACCTCGTATGAGTTGCGGTTTGGGCAGTAGCCAAAAGTGCGCCTCCTACGGGTGTTTGGCTGTAGGTGTTTTGTGCTCAAGCAGGGGAACTTGGAAAAATTCGAACCTCGCAGTTCTGATGGAGTTTTTCTTGGCTATGCCACACATTCGCGTGCATACCACGTTTGGTACCTGGACTCCATCAGGATTGTTGAGACGTGTGAAGTTACTTCCAATGAAACTATGACTTGCACAACTCCTGACTTTGAGCTTGCAGGTGATGCTGAGTTAGGTACTACCATCTTCAAGGATGAGGAAGAAGATGAAGGTGTTTCTGGTAATAATACACCTGCTGCAGCTCCAGAACCTGTTGCTTCACTTTCAGAGGATGAGGAGGGAGCTACAGTACCTTCTCTATCGACTACTTGGTATCTACCTCCACAAGATCCACCAGTACATGCAGCAGGGCCCACTGAGGATGCAGGGGAGGTGACCTCCAAACCACAGCCGTCTTGGATGGTCCAATGGGATCACCCTTCAACGAACATCATTGGTGGCTTGAATGAGCGAGTGACACGATCTAGGTCCACTTCTCCTGCTGTCTTTGCACACTTTGCTTTTGTTGCTTCTTTTGAGCCCCATGATGTTGGACACGCTATGTCTGATCCAAATTTGGTTAATGCCATGCATGAGGAGCTAGAAAATTTTGAGAGGAACCAAGTTTAGGTTTTAGTCGAGCCTCCACCACAATGCAATCCTATATGTACCTAGTGGGTGTTTAAAAACAAGCTTGGTGAGGATGCAGTTGTGGTGAGAAACAAGGCTAGGTTAGTTCCTTAGGGTTATTGCTAGAAAGAGGGGATAGATTATGAAGAGACTTTTGCCCCTATAGCCAGATTAGAAGCCATTCACCTTTTAGCTTTGGCAACATTGAAAGGGTTCAAGCTGTACTAAATGGATGTGAAGAGTGCATTCCTGAATGAGTATATACAAGAAGAGGTCTATGTGAGGTAGCCCCCCTAGGCTTTGAGCATCCCAATTATCCTAACCGAGTGTTCAAGTTGCAGAAGGCTTTGTATGGCCTGAAGCAAGCTCCTTGGGCTTGTTATGAGAGACTTAGGAAATTCCTAGTGGCCCAAGGTTTCATGATGGGGAGTGTGGACAAGACTCTATTTTTGCACAAGCATGGCAATGACCTTTTGATCGTTCAGATATATGTGGATGATATCATCTTTGGTGGCTTTTCTCATGCACTTGTGAGCAAGTTTTTAGAGCAAACAAGGAAGGAGTTCGAGATGAGCATGATGGGGGAAAATCGGTTCTTCCTAGTGCTCTAGATCAGGTTGACTCCACAGGGTACCTTCATCCACCAGAGCAAGTACACGAGAGATCTACTCTAGAAATTCGAGATGGCAGATGCTTCGCCTCAGATGACTCCAATGATTACATCCAACATGCTGGACAAGGATGAAGATGGCGAAGATGTTGATCAGAAGGTGTACTGAGGGATGATTGGTTCATTGATGTATCTGACTGCCACGAGGCCAGATAGACAATTCGATGTAGGCCTATGTGCTCATTTTTAGGTGTCTCTAAGGGCATCACATCGCACCGCTGTGAAAGCCCAAGCCGTCCGACCAGTAGGCTAGGCCGCCTAGCGTATCATTATGGCCAAAACATCTCATCTTTGACCTGCATGCACATAAACGACATGTCAACACAAGTCCGAGGTGGAAACCGTGGAAGCCGCATGCAAAGCACCGCAAGGCTTGCCACCTCAATGATCCAACACTTGGATTGGTGAAGTCAGCATTCTGAGGGACTTCCATCCTACCGCTAAGGAAGAAACACATTGAAGATCCAATGATGCGGGGAAAAGCACAAGTTATAACTGCCAACCGCCATGCATCCGGATTGGGGAGGCAAGATGGACCGTGGGATGAAATAAGGCAGTGGATCCAAGGGTTGGCTAGGCCGTCCAGCCTTGGGTGGGGTCACCCGACCTGCCACCTACCCTCATAACTGCCTTACCGACCCTATATGTACCCCCACTCATTTGGTGACTATAAATTCCCCCCGGTAGCTCACTTGTAAAGTGTGGAAGTTGAGTGAAGCACACCATTGTCTTAGTCTTGAAGCAATAGGTTAGTCCTGGGAGTTAGAGTTGAGTCTGAGTCTTTGCCTTAGGGATTCTAGAGTTAGCTTTGAGTCTTGGTACTCTTGTATCTCTCTATCTTTTGTACTCTTACTACTCCAGTATAATATACTTCATTAATCTATCTTTCAGTTATACTTTACTTTATTTCTTACACTTGCCTAGTGTGGCGTACCTTTTTGCACACTAGACCAAGGCTTAGGTTTGTGTTGTTCTTTAAGTTCTTTGAATCTTACTAGACTTGCCGATGATATAAACTTGCCTTAGGATCTGATCTAAGGTTATGTTAGCTCTCACCCTCTGATCATGGATGAGCTTTAGTGATCAAGTTCTCACTTCATCACTAGTTTAGTGTGCCATCTTACCCACGCAAATCTGGTTGGTAGCCCCTATTGGTGACAGCATTAGGGAGCCTCCGTAATCTGACCCCGTCTTTCGGTAAGCCCATAGGCATTAGCCAGTTGCCATTCAGTTGGCCAACTATCTACCCCTGTGCCTCCTCGGTGTAGTCTGGCATTTCGCTCAACGCAAGATCCTAGTTTATGTTCAATTAACTTAGTTCAACCGCGAATAGTCCTATGCAGTAGTTAAGAAATAGAGTTTGGATATCTTAGTCTCACTCGTTGTCCTCCCAGATGACTATACCTAGTTGCTGACAGCTTTGGTCCCTGTTTACTCTTCCCACCATACACTATCTTGTTTATCTTACCCCCGGTGTAAGAATAGCTGATATTTATCTAAGTTATACAGTACCGTTGAAAGTTCGACATTTCATTCCACCTATTTGCCCTTGCTTCCATGTGGATTTTTACAATACTCAGAATACTCTGAATGAAAAAGCTACAACGAATCTCCGTGCGCTTGTAGAGTAAAATCTGTTACGCTAAGAGACGTCAACACAGATCTCATCGAGAAGCCGGCTATAGATAAATAGACATCTGAACCAAAGCCTACAACAGAAACATTAGGCACATCTCCAAAGCAGGCCGAGGAGCCAGCAGTAGTACCGACATGCAATACAAGCGTGGTGCCAAAAACAGTACGCTTATATGACAAAGTTGCGACACCTGAGGTGGAGACTTGGTTGAAGAAAAATGTGAAAGGAAAGGATACAGAAAGCAAAGGGAAAGGAGACAATAGAAAATATATCTGATTCCAGACCTAAAAGAATACTAAACCATCATTGGACTTGACGAAATTGCCAATTCGCCAGATTGTCCCGTGAAATATGAACTCAGCAAACCATTCCTACCAGATTGGCTCTAAATTATGGTGAAATGCGAGGTGAAATGAAAAGATTTCACTGTTGGTACCTAAGGGTCAGTATACTTGGGGTCCGAGAACTATCCACAGTCATTCCAGGTGACTGTTTTCAGACCCAATCCAAAACTACCATCGTCGACTTCCTAGAGTTTCAAAACATGTTCCTCCTAGGACAAATGGACATCACCGTGTTGACCCTTTGGTGCTTGTTGGTCTCCCTGCCAATCCTAATATGTGTAGATAATTAACATAATAATATTCTTGTATGTAACATCCATATACCTTTCAGAATGCCGTATGAAACAAATCAAAAGATTGGTGATAAAGGAGTCGGGTTCTTGGACCCCTCATTAATTAACTAAGGTCGCCACGACTGGCCACTCGGGCTAGCAGACGATAGCAAAGAACTGGCGGCGGAAAAAACAAAAGGGGAGAGAGATGCAATTCGGGAAAAATTACACAGAAGGGCGAAGAGGAAAGATACATTGCCAATGCCCTAGTCTTCTTCTATGAACAAAACAGGGACAAAATCCTTGCTCCATATAACTTTGAGTATGTCAAAACCCTTGCCATATATACTAAGTGGAAATTCAACACACACGATGATATATAACTTCATGCACTTTAGTCTTTGCATCCGACACTGGATCTGCATACTCATCTGCCTAAGGAGAGCAAAGTATTAGCCTTGGACTCATTGGATGTTGACCACAAGAGATATATGACCATTTTGATGATAATACAGTTGAAGATACCTACCATATTGGTTATTATATATGTGGAGTTGTCCTACTTATCTGAGTTTCTATATATATTGTAATTATAATAGGGCATTGAAAATTGCCATGGGCGTAAAGTTTGAACAACTGGTTCATCCAAAGCGCAAGGACAAGATCATATTCAGATCGAACTTTCCGGTATGGAAAAAAGACACGTAAATATACATATGTTTAAATAATGTATTATAAATCTAAAACTAATTAAACTTGAGTGTAGAACATAGTGCCACAAGCAACCAAGGGGAACCAGATACTATCAATGGGTCAATGGGAGGTACATAACTAATCCTGAAGATGTAACTGCTCAAAAAACATCTCAGTATCTCGTGCCATTGTATGTATTGCATGTGTGTACATAATAAAGTGCACCTTGGCACTGTTGACACTCACATAAACCTTTTTTGGTTCAGCTCCCTGAAATCCCTAAGACTAGTCGGCCTATCACTAAGAAGGATCTCATGAACATCATTGCTGACTTATGCCATTTCCCAATGCATGAGGTAATCAATCGGCGAGGGACTTTCTTCTATCACGATTCGTATTTAGCACAAGATGACAAATACCATCCATTGATCGAGTGGGAGCATCACCCATTCTAAGTTATTGTGTTCAAACTATAAACATGTACTAATTTATGTGCGATGAGTTTTGTAACTAGCTAGCACGAACACCAAGGTTGATACACTTGAATATGTATGTAAATGTGGCTCGAAAATGTATATACATTTCAATCCATCCAATTTCGAAAACAAATCAGTTTCTAAATTGGCAGAAAATAGTGCATGGAAATGCAACGGGAAACAAACAACAGGGCTACTTTTTGAAATTATGGCAGGAAAGAAGAAGCATGGCTTTTTCAATTTAGCAGGAGTGGGGAAACCAAAACCGCTCCCGATGAGGATCTTAGTAGGAGTGGCCCAAGTTAAGAACAGCTCCTACTAGAAATCTTAGCAGGAGCGGTTAAGGTTTTCAACCGCTGCTGTAAGGACCTTAGCAGGAGCAGTTCTTAACGTCCACCGCTCCTGCTATGCCCTTTACAGGAGCGGTCTGCAAACCGCTCCTATAGTAGCTGCACTACAAGAGCCCACGAGTAGCAACGCTTTCCAAAACCGATCCTAGAGAGGCCTCTTCCACCACTCCTGTAGTGAGTTTGTGTGGTAGTAATTGCCACAAAACTATAAAAATATCATACTAACAAGTTCTAAGCTTGTATTTAATCCACGAGTTTGTGCTGCCGAAACCATTTCTTGTTTTTCCACAACGAACAAGTCCAAAATGCTACCTAGATTCTAAACTCATGTTTCGGATAGTTTCACACTATTTCATTTTTGCACAAAAAATGTTGCATGAACGGTTATCTCGCTGTTTAATGCATGAGTTCGTGTTGCCAAAACCATTTTGTGTTTTTTTGCAACAAACATATCTAATCCAATACTTTAGGTCCTAAACAACTGTTTTGGATCGTTTCACACCATTCTTTTATCCATTGGGAACTAATGCGAGAATGAGTATATTGGTGCATTTAATGCATGAATTTCTGCAGTCGAAACCATTTCATGGTTTTTGGAAACTAACATGCCCATCCAGTACTTTAGGTCCTAAACTCACGTTGTGGATGGTTTTGCACCATTTCATTGGCGTATGATAACCTTTGCGAGATCATGTATCTTAGTGCATTTAATGCAAGGCATCGTGCCACCGAAACCATTTTGTGTTTCTTCACAATGAACATGCCCAATCAATCACTTTATGTCCTAAACTAATGTTTTTGCACAATTTCATTATTGCACGGAAACGGTTGTGAGAAGGGGTCCAGGGGTGCATTTAATGCAAGAGTTTATGGCACTGAACCAATTTCATGAATTTTCGTAATAAACATGCTCAATCCACTGCTTTAGACCCTAAACTAATGTTTGGGATGGTTTCTTACCATGTCGGTGTACTTAATGCATGAGTTCGTGCTGAAGAAATCATTTCACGTTTTTCGCAACAAACATGCCCGATCTACTGCTTTGTGTCCTAAACTCATGTTATCGATGGTTTCCCACCACTTCATTATTGCACGAAAACTATTGCAAGAACGGTAATTTAATGCACGAGTTTGTGGCACCAAACCATTTCATGTTTTTTCACAACAAACATCCGCAATCCACTACTTTTGCTCCTAAACTCATATTTTACTGGCTTCACACCATTTCGTTGGTTCATGACAACCGTCGGAAGAATGATAATCTCAATGAATTGAATGCACGTGTTCCTGCCACCAAAACTATTTCATGTTTTTTTCGTAATGAACATGCCCACTCCACTACTTTAGATCCCAAGATCATGTGTTTGGATAGTTTTGCACTATTTTGTTATCGCAAGGAAACCGTTGAGGGAACGGTAATCTCGGTGCATTTAATGCATGAGGTCATGCAGCCAAAAAACATTTAGTGTTTTTTCACCGAACATGCCCAACCTAGTACTTTTGGTCCTAAACTCAATTTGTATATGTTTTCACACCATTTCATTATCGTATGGAAACTGCTGCGAGAACGGGCATCTCAGCGCATTTAATGCACATGTGCGTGCCGCTGATAGCATTTTTTGCTTTTTTTTTTTGCAACAAAATGCTCAATGCACTACTTTGGGTCCCAAACTCATATTTTGTATGTTTTTGTACCATTTTGCTATCTCACATAAACTACTGCGAGGACGCGTGTCTTGCTATAATTAATGCACGAGTTCATGCTACTCATACCATCTCATGTTTTTCCACAATGAACATTCTAAATCCAGTACTTTAGGTCTTAAACTAATGTTTTGGATGGTTTCATAGCGTTTCGTTGTCGCACAAAAACCATTGCTAGAAGGGGTAGCACGAGTTCATGCCGCCGAAACCACTTCATGTTTTTTCGCAACGAAAATGCCCTATCCACTATTTTATGTTCTGAACTCTTGTTTCGCATGGTTTCACACCATTTTGTTGTTGCGCAAGGACCGTTGCGAGAATAGAAATCTGGTGGCATTTAATGTATATATTCGTGGCGTCAAAACCATTTTGTGTTTTGGTGCAATGAACATACCCAATCCACTACTCTAGTCTACCGTGTGCTATTTAAATGATTTATTTATCTTGCTGTTAGTTTATGATTAAGATTGAAAAATCCTATCAGGGCTGACTCCTGACTCTAGTTCTCTTATAATATAGTAGAGAACTTAAGTTTTAATGATGCACTAAGCCCCTTTTTTGTAATCTTGACCCTGAAGAACGAAATCAAGTTATACATAGTTTTTAGTTCTGTTTTTAATGTTACTACTGCTAGATATCAACTCAATTGAATTATCTATATTGTGGGATTGAACTCAACTAAGTGCTAGTTTATCTGTAACTCTCATCCTTTTTCATGGTTGCATGTTAATTGCCTATAAGCACAAAGTCAGGTGACATTGTTCTAGTTCTAGACCTAGGCTTGGTAGTACATGTTAGGAGTGTGTAACCTTGTATTCTTGTTATGCCATGTTCTTAAGCATGTATCCGTAGTTTGTGCCAACAATCTTTCTTTATGAACAAAAGCAATGTTTACTTTTCTCTCACTTGTTTCCTCTTTCTTAATTGTCTAATCATCCTCATACTTGTGTGCATTGTACCTACCATTCATGCCTCATTCCATCTCTAGTAAATATTTATCTACTTCTGTGCTTATTTCTTGCACCCTTTCATGTTTATTTTGCATTCTTGCATTATAATGCATTACTCTTTCCATGCAGACATAGGTACACTAGTTGTAAAGCGAGATGCCGGACAAGAAGCGCCTTTGGAGTATATTCTTATGCATATATGTATTGTTCACTCATCAGAGAAACCTCTCTTTTTTACCAAGGTACATGCCTAATAGAAAGTTTTCTTTATCTTCATTGTCCTCTGAATTTGCCTACAGAACTAAGAGTGCTTCACACCCAAGGTAGTGTGAAGGCGACATGTGTCAAGGCAACCGTTTTTGGGGTGTGTACGGATTCTAGCTGAAATGAAGAATCAGTTTCCAGCTTGAGTTGAAGATGATTACACATATAAGTTATTGTAGTGACCAAAATCTTAGTGATGTCAACAATGTTTACGGTAGTTGTTTTACTGCCTATGGTACTTTTTTTTGGACATACTAAAATCATTTTATCAAATTTAAGAACCTGTGTGATGGAAATTTGTATCATTGATATTCTTGTTCATATCAATGAAATAATGATGAAAATCCAACTATTGCCACACATTTCTTTGTGTCGTGATCAGATGTATTGCCATGAACTAAATGTTATTGCAATTGAAACTGTCACCACAACTTTGTTTTTGTTGCAAAAGATGCAATTGCAACAAATTAATTTTTATTGCAAATTTAAGTGTTGCCACAAAAGTAATTCATTGCAATAATAAGCTGTTACCACACTTTCTTGTTTCCACAAAAGTAATTCATTGCCACAATAAGTTGTTACCACACTTTCATGTTGTTGATTGCAACGATAAATTGTGTGGCTATTGCATCAGCTTTTGCAACATAGTGGAAAGCGTTGTCCAAACTTTCAACAACAGAGTTCTAGCTACACCTAGAAACAAAATCGATTGTGTAGCAATATGTAACTATTGCCACGATTTTGGGCGTATTGCAATGATTTTTCGCTGTTGCAATAGGCCTGTTCCATGTAGTGACCATTTCGTTGTCGCACGAAAATAGTGCAAGAACAGTAATCTTGCTGTATTTAATGCACGAGTCCGTGCCGCTGATACTATATTGTGATTTTTCGCAACGAACATCCTCAATCAACATCTTTTGGTCCTAAACTCATGTGTTTGGATGGTTGCGATCCATTTTGTTCTCGCACATAAACCATCGTGGGAAAGGGTATCTCGGTGTATTTAATGCACGAGTTCGTGCCACCAAAACCATTTCTTATTTTTTTCGCAAGAACAAGCCCAATCCGGCCAGTACTTAGGTCCTAAATTCTTGTTTTTGATAATTCTGCATCATTTCTTTATTGCGCAAAAACCATTGTGTGAACGGTAACCTCGCTTTTAATGCTCGAGTTTGTGCCGCCAAAACCATTTCGTGTTTTTCTAAGAAACATGTCCAATCCAATACTTTATGTCCTAATCTATTGTCATTGATGGTCTTGCACTATTTCATTGTGGCACGAGAACAATTGCTAGATTGAGAATATGGGTGCATTTAGTGCACGAATTCGTGCTGCTGCAACCATTTCATGGTTTCTTGCAATGAACATGAGAAATCCAGTACGTTAGGTCCTAAACACACATTTGTGGATGGTTTTGCACCATTGTGAGAATTTGTATCTCGTTGCATTTAATGCACGACTTCGTGCTGCCGAAACCATTTGGTGTTTTTTTCGCAATGAACAAGCCCAATCAAATACTTTATGTCCATGTTTTGGATAGTTTAACACCATTTCGTTCTCACACGGAAACAATTTTGAGAACGGGTATAGGGGTGCATTTATTGCATGAATTCGTGCCATTGAAAGCATTTCATGATTTTTCACAATCAACATGGCCAATCCACTAGTTTACCCTAAACTAATGTTTGGCATGGTTTCTTACCATTTCATTGTCACACAGAAACCATTGAGTGAACAGGTATCTCAATGTATTTAATGCACGATTCGTGCCAACGAAACCATTTTGTGTTTTTCGCAATGAATTGAACATGCCCGATCCAATGCCTTGTGTCCTAACTCATGTTTTGGATGGTTTCAGAGCATTTCGTTATCGCACGAAAATTGTTGCAGTAACGGTAATCTAGCTGCATTTTATGCACAAGTTCGTGCAACCAAAACCATTTCATGTTTTTTCATAGCGAACATCCCTAATCCACTACGTTAGCTCCTAATTGTAGGACCGAAAGCTGTGACCAGAGGAGGGTTGAATATGAGCACTTCAAATCTCAAATTCAAACAACGACATGAAACTTACACACAAACAGAGCTAGCTTGGTGCCGTCCACTGAACATATACACACCGAAGCAAAAGAGCAGAAAAACTTAGATCAAGGAAAGATCAGAAGACAAGTCAAGCGGCAAAACTTGCACGAGTCACCCACTAGCCACTATACACCTTGAGAGATGCCTCATTGAAGAATAGTAAGTGAAGAGTATGGGCAAGGTCGACGCAAACACCCAAGAGCAAAAAACCCCAAAGAAAGGGGCAAGCTGCCTAGTCCACGCCAGACCATTTGGTGCCTGGGACCGAATTGTCCGGTAGCACCAGAGTATCCAGTGACAAAATTGGACTATCCAGTGACTGTAGGTTCTTGAGCCCCCAAACCCAAAACTTGACTAACCTTCATCAATCTTTGCGAGATTTAACATAGGCTATCCTAGCTCCATTCCAAAGCTATTCCCAAAAGATCTACTGAAAAAGATTATGGGATATGCGGGAATTTCAGATCTTGCGCATTGGGGAAACTTTGAACAAGAAAAGGGGAAACTCAAAAACAATTTGCTCACGACAATCCTGCAGGATTGAGATCAACGAGGTCATAATCTCCACATCCTAGCGAGTCCAAAACACCAAAAATAGAGGACTAACTTGTGATGCTCCCGGCATCCCAAAAGCCTTGACACATTTAGATGAATGCTAATGATGGATTTGGACTTAATCATGCTAAGAGAGGAGTGAGAACTAGGTAGAGAAATCACTAAGTCAAAATTTCCTAGTTGAATATGCAAAACCTTGTGATGTTTGATTGAGTAGTTAAAAATCTATACGCTTTCAAGTGAAACATCAAATACAAAAATTTTGATTTAATATATAGCCTTCAAATTTGATACTTAGATCTTCCTAAAAATCAGATGTTAGAGGGCTCAAAAGTTCAAACCAAACCAAGTCAGCCTACGCTTAGGAATTCTGCTAAGTCTAGGGTTGACACTTTTTCCCAACTTTCATTCTGAAATTACTTTCAATTTCACTATTCGACTTGAAAATATTTCTTTCTATGAAATAAAATTAAACTCATTACCTTTCAAAAGCACTAGACCTTGATCTGATTGAACTTCATTTGATACTCCAAAATTTGAAAAAAAAGAAAGACTCCACATAAGGTAAACCTACTGTTTCACCAAACCTCTTATTATGTTTGAACTTATATTCCAAAATCTGTGGCGAATTGGATAAAACTTTACATATTTCATAATAAACAACTTTGGTATTTTGTGTCATGACATGCATAAAGATTTGAATATGGTTTTAGGTAATTTTCTGTGAAACTGTGAAATATGTCCAAACTTGAGCTGAATAGTAAATTCAAATTTCTGTGAAAAGAATTGCTTTTCATGCAAAACTTTATATTTGAAAGTCTTAGATCATTAAATTATTAACAATATTGGTATAAAACTTCTTGTATGAAAGTGACAATAAAATGGACTTTTAGAATTTCTAACTGGTGGGTTCAGTTGGTCAAACCCTGGTCAGTCATCTAAATTCAAATTTAAACCATAAATTATTATACAACATGGTGTCAAAGGTTATAGCAAAGTTGTAGAATATCAAATTTACAACACTTTTTGTATTTTGAGTTTGTTCGAATATGGCCTCTAGATTGGTCAAAACTGTGAAATTCAATGAGGGTCTCAGCAGTCAAACAACATTTTTCAATTTTCCGAATTTCTTTTTCCTTTCGTGTCACTGACTAGTGGGCCCCGCCGGGCCGAACGGACGGCTATGGCCAGAGCTCGTCTGCCACGCAGCGATGGCGCCCTGCCCATGGCATGCCCCTGTCCCCCACACCCGGCTCCTTCGAATCGAAGGAAGCAGAGAGCGCTCCACTCTCACTCCCACTCGCCTCACTCTGCTCCCTGCTGCTTTCTCGCGAACGCGGAGCGCCAACCACCATTGTTGCTGTGGCAGAGCTCACAGTGCCGGCAGCCTCAAACCGATCGCCCGTCCATACAGCAAGTGCCCCACCATTGCCTCCACCCGTGCATCATTTCCCCCAAGTCTTTGATCCCCAAATCACCTCCGACCATCCTCTCCACATGCGGCCGCCGGGACGCGACGCCGCACGAGTGGTGTTCACCGTGGACAGCCACCACTAGTGCCTCCCCGCATCTCCAACCACCATCGATGGATTTGCCTCGTTACCGCGCATCCAGCAGGCCCTACGGCAGCTGCCTCCTCCGCCGGTTCCGTGAGATCGAGCCTGACGTCGCCAAGCTGCGTGCACTACAGATGTCGTCGGTTGACACGCGTTCCCTGCCAACTCGGGCCACCCCAAGTGACAAAATCAAGGGGCAACGGTAGCCCATCGTCGAGAACACCTTCCCAGAGCTCCCCGGCTCCAAGTCCGCGCCCCTACGTGCCAGCGCAGCCCCATTTTCCCCTCCTTGCGCGCAGGTCGCCCCTGTCTAGAGGTAGAAGAAGACCCGTGTTTTTTTTTTCGATTTAGCACTCGACGTTTTGCATTTTCATGTATTCGTCCCATGCGTTGTAGGCTGAGCCATGTGAAACTTACGTACTTACGAATAATTGCGTTTAAGTGCTGGATCTGGGATATTTTGAATTTAATGCATTTTCTAGATCTATGAACTTTCAAAATCCATAATAATTCGAATAAAAATGGTAAAAATACAAAATTTGTTGCATTGTGTTCATTTGAAGTAGATCTATAGAATGGTTAAGATGTCAATCCATGAAATGACCTTTTTGCCCTTGGTTTATTGCATGCAAGCAAAAATAAAGGAAATGCAAAAGCAAATCAAATGAACTCCAAAAATTATGAAACTTTGACGGTAGCATGTGTTGGATAGTTAAGATCTGTGATGATTTTTGTGACCCTAGTATATAACGCTAAATGACTGTTTCACCCTTGTGCATGAGTTTTGTGCATTTTATGTACATCAAAATACTTGCTACGTAAAAGTTGCTCCAAATATTCCATTGAAATTTGTAGGTACTATTTGTTGTATACTTAGTCCACTGTTAAAGTTTCAAGCTCTCTGCATATTTAGTTTTGGTGGTGATTTGAAATAAAAAATATTGCATGTTAAAGCAAACAATAGGAAAATGTGACATTAATGTGCAAAATAAACTTCACGGAAAATCTGGGAGCATGATAGTTGATTCTATGTTCCAGAAAGTATTTTTAGAAATTTTATCATTGTTGTTATGACTTGTATCTAAAGTAAGGTGTAATAAATAATGTGAAATAAAAGTGCTATCAAACAAAGTTCATTTGTCTTGCTGATTTTTGTACATGATGTTCACATCAAGATATAATTGCTGCAGTAATATCATGTCCAGAAGCTAAGTGTATGAATTATGATTAACCCAAGAACTTTAATACCGAATAACTTGTTGGAATTTTAGTAATTAACGTGTAGCTTATTTTGAGGTGAAATGTCGCTGATAGTGTGATGTGCCATAGAACTCCCTGTCATGAAAGTTTGAGGTCATTTGAGTGTGTATATACCATAAATGAAGTGGCCATTTTAAATATTAAACCACCAATTTAAAATAAATGATTAATCTTTTGTCTTTGCTTTGCATCCCTATTGTATGTCCTTCATATATCTTGCATCTTGCTGTACTTAACATCATTTTTGCCATAAGCATGACGTTTTCATTCAGCATAAGCATGGCATGCATTCTTTGCACTCATTTATGTACTTAATCATTCATATAGTTGCGCTTATTGTAGAAACGTGATCAAGGAGTAATTGCCACAAGGAGCTACATCAAGCACTAGTGTCCAAAAGACCAACTAAGACCCACTCACGACTTGTAGGGCCCATCAGTTATGTTTGGAAGGAGGAGTAGTCCAAGTGATCAAGGGGTTGCCTGGGGCAAAGCCCCACAACCCGGCAAACTAACATAGTTTAGTTTGTTGGTTTTGTGAAACATAAGCAAAGGTAGGTAGGACCATGATATTCCTAGCTAATATAACCTTGATTGCTTGATGATTATGCGTCCGCATTAGGAGTTGATTGAAAACACTTGCATTAGATTTCCTGGCTGCCCTGGCCCTAGCACCTATACATAGGGTTCATAGGACGAGTCGGCCTAGAGTTTGCTACGTATGAGTAGATACGAGTGAATGGAGTCACTCCTCGCTTAGGTGGTTCCAAAGTCACAAAGATATTACTCTTATGTCTTATGCTCATGATTAAATGGAGACATGGCGGAGATTTTGTTTCAGTGTTTACTTTTCATGGTGTCGCACTATGGATTCCGCCCGAGTCGTATAAGGCCCGTTCGCTATTCGCCTGCTGGTCGGCATAACATTGCTAGAATGCTTATCCGGATCGTGGGACCGGTGAAGGTCTTACCTAGGCTCGTCCGGAGCTTTTGAGGTGCCACCCATCCACTAGTTGGAGGCAGAAGGCATGGGGGAGCTTTGTACTCGTGGCAGGGAGATCAAGATGTCTGTAGGCTCGCCATGGGGGCACAACCAAGGGGTTAGGTGGGGTCGCTTTGAATTTTGGGATGAGACAGGTGGAGATGGGGGCTATATGTGGGAACGTGAAGGCTAGTAAGCCTGTACTCCTAGCCTGATAGTTATTCCCGGGAATTAAAATCGATTCGAATCGCTGATGCCCACTAGGTGTGGGAATGATGATATTGCACATGGGCAACGTAGTAACTACTTGAATATATTGTATTATTAATCATGTTTTCAAATATCACATGCTTGTATTATATTGCTTACTTTCCTGCAAATTATTTTTATGATGATGTCACATGCAAATGATGGAATTGGTTAATTTATGTTGTTATATCACTGATTAAAATCTATGGCTAAGGATCCACTTGTTAGTAAGCAAGCTTTGCGTCAGCCATAAGCCATTCCATTAAGTACTACTGAGTAATTAGTACTCAAGGTTTGCCCCCACATTTTGAGCACAGGTATGGAGTTTGTATGCACCTATGATGGAGGTGGTGCATGTCCCCATCAAGGATGAGGTCTTTATGTGTGGCACAGGAGCAGCATCGGTGGGCTCGATGTTGTCTCAATTGATGCAAGTCTTTTGAGATGTTTATCATGACTTTTGAACTTTAAGTTTCCGCTGCGAGATACTTTCAAACTTGCCTATTGTAAGGCACTATGTTGGAACTGTATTTTATTTGAAACCAGTTTGTAAACTAATTCTACTTATTCTCTATTTCAACTGCCTGTGATGATGTACTTGTTGTGGCTCCTTCGTGGGCTGGATGTGTATGATGTCGGTTCCTCTAGTATGGTGTTATCTTGAGCCGAAGGACTCTCGACGGACTACCGTATTTAGTTCGATCTAAGTACGCTGTGAGCCAGAGGTGGCAAGCGTGCTCAGCTCGAATTAAATTAGCGGTTCCGCCACATAACTTGTGGGCAAACACAAATCACCAAAAGCCTTTGAGTTTCATCTAAAATCCAATCTAGAAGGGGAAGAGAAGGGGGCTGCACCCAAGTACTCGAGTAGGAGGGGAATTTTACTGGATATATTGCTCAAATCAAGTTCCTAGAAAGGGTCGTTCAACCTACCACCCATCATCCTCCCTCTAATGCAAAATACTAAAGCTAGGGCACTCAAATCCTACTCTCTAAGGATCTCTTGATCCCTTAGGCACTTGGCTGATAGGAAATGCAAAGCCTACGGTTTAGAAGCTCCAAGAGATAGTCTAATGACTAGCTAAGTAACTATTTATAACCCAGGCCTAACGGCGCAAGTTTACAATGACCCATACTGCTAAAACGCCCGGAGGGGGCTAAACCTAAAAGATACAGTTAGATGACAATGATGAAGTCTTGGTCTTTTTCTCTTGCAATCCTTCATAGGATGAACTCCACATGGCCAGTAGCCAATTCACCGCCCATGGTTTTGAAGTCAGAAACTAGGAAACTTTATTTTGTCGTCTTCATGGGCCAGGCTTGGCCCAATCTTCTAACTTGGTGAGTTTGAGGCTAACTTACCAAACTTTCTCGTACCAGTTGGGTTGGCGGTTTTGAGCTGAAGCCGACGAAGCCCACTCGCACTCCACTGCGCCACGTGTCTAGGTTGGAGCACCATGTTCACGCTCGGCATCTCTAGTCCATCATAGTCGCCTCATAGTCCATAATATAGCTTACATAGCTGACGATCACTGCCCCTCCGTGTATTGGACTGACATAGCCAACTGATGCCGAATCTTTCCTCCTGTCCATCGGAGGACTTTTGCCCAAGTCCATATGGGTCTTCTTCATCTTCTAGCTCCAGTCCATCGAAGGGCCTCTAGTCCTTTAGAGGACTTCCACCATTGATGATCACTCATCACTAGGAGCAATGAGGTCGGTCTATTAACTCTCAGTAAAGTCATATATCGATGGCTTCACACCATTTCGTATTGCACGAAAACCGTTGGGAGGATGGTTATCTCACTGCATTTACTACATGTGTTCATGCTACCAAAAGTATTTCATGTTTTATTGCCAAGAACAAGACAAATCCACTACTTTCGGTCCCAAACTCATGTGTTTAGAAGGTTTTGCACCATTTTGTTATCACATGGAAACTGTGGCGAGAACAGTAATCTCAGTGAATTTAGATCCACTACTTTAGGTCCTAAACACATGTTTTAGATGTTTTCACACCATTTCGCTATTGCACGGAAATCACTATGAGAATTGGTGCTTCACTGCATTTAATGCGCGAGTTTGTGCCACGGAAACCATCTCATCTTTTTTCGCAATGAGCATTCTCAATCCACTACTTTTGGACATAAACTAATGTTTTGGCTGGTTTCCTACCATTTCATTGTCACACATTAACCATTGCAAGAATATGTATCTTGGTGTGTCTTTCACACGAGTTCATGCCGCCGAGACTACTTCATGTTTTTTCTAACGAACATTATGTTCTAAACAGATGTTTTGGATGGTTTCATACCATTTTATTGTTTCATAGAATTCATTGCTAGGACATGTATCTTGGTCTATCTTTTGCAAGAGTTTGTGCCATCGGGACGATTTCAAGTTTTTTCCAATGAACTTGCTCTATCTATTACTTTATGTTAAATTCTTATTTCAGATGGTTTCAAACCATTTTGTTGTTGCACGAAAATGTTGCAAGAAAATAGTAATGCTGATGCATTTAATAATGGACGTATTCATGCCGCCGAAACCATTTTGTGTTTTTTCTCAATGAACATACCCAATCCACTATTTTAGGTCATAAACTCATATTTTTAATGGTTTCCAACCATTTCATTGTTGCACGAAAACGTTGCAAGAATGGAAATCTCGCTGCATTTAATACACAAATTCGTGCTGTCAATACAATATCGTGATTTATTGCCAATGAACATCACCAATCGACATATTTTTGTCCTAAACTCAGGTTTTGGAAGGTTCCGTTTCATTTCGTTCTCACGCGGAAACCATTGTGAGAACGGATATCTTGGTGTATATAATGCATGAGTTTGTGCCGCTGAAACCATTTCTTGGTTTTTTTCAATGAATAAGTCCAATCCACTGCTTAGGTCCTAAACTCATGTTTTGCATAGTTTCTCACCATTTCATTGTTGCACAAAAACCATTGTGCGAACGGTAATCTTGTATAATGCACAAGTTGATGCCACCAAAACCATTTTGTGTCTTTTTCGCAATGAACATACGCAATCCAATACTTTAGGTCCTAACCTATTCCTTTGGATGGTTTCACACCATTTCCTTAGCGCACAAGAACCGTTACGAGAATGAGTGTAGGGGTGCATTTGATGCACAAATTTGTGCCACCGAAATTGTTTCATGATTTTTCGCAATGAGAATGCCCAATCCACTACATTAGACACTAAACTAATGTTTTGGATGTTTTCTTACCATTTTGTTGTCGCACGAAAACCGTTGCTGGAATCGGTATCTCGGCATATATTATGCACGAGTTCGTGCCACGGAACCCATTTCATGTTTTTCACAACGTGCCCAATCCACTACTTTATGTCCTAAATTTATGTTTTGAATGGTTTTGGTACTATTTTGTCAAAGAAAAAACCCTTGCTAGAACGGTAATTTCACTGCATTTAATGCATGAGTCCGTGCCACTGGAACCATTTCGTATTTTTTCAAAGAACATCCCCAATCCACTACTTTAGATCCTAAACTCATGTTTTGATGGTTTCACACCATTTTGGTGTTTCATGAAAACTATTGCCAGAACTGTAATTTCATTGCTCTTAGTGCACAAATTTATTCTGCCAAAAACCATTTCGTGATTTTCCGCAACGAACATCCTACTCCACTATTTTAGGTCCTAAAATCATGTTTTGTATGGTTTTTGCACCATTTCATTGCTGCACGAAAACCATTGCGAGAACGGTAATCTCGCTGCATTTAATGCATAGGTTCGTGCCATTGAAACCATCTCATATTTTTCCACAATGAACATGCCGAATCCACTAGTTTAGGTCCTAAACTATTGTTTTTTATGTTTTTGCACCATTTCGCATCTCTCTGGAGGCGTTGCCAGAATAGGTATCTCATAGCATTTAATGCAGAATTCATGCCACTAAAACCACTTCATGTTTTTTCACAATGAACACGTTCAATCCACTATTATAGGCCCTAAACTCACGATTTATTTTAAAGGTTTTGCACCATTTTATTGTTGCACAATAACCGTTGCGAGAATGTTAATCTCACTGCACTTAATGCACGAGGTCATGCCGCCAAAATCAATTCATGTTTTTTCACAACGAACATGTCCGATCCACATGTCTTGGATAGTTTTGTACCATTTCACTGTTGCATAGAAACCGTTGTGTGAACAGCTATCTCAGTGTATTTAATGCATGAATTGGAGCCATCAAAACCATTTTTTCGCGATAAACATGCCCAATCCACTACTTTAGGTCCTTAACTCACGTTTTGGACGGTTTTGCATCATTTTGTTGTCGCATAGAAACCGCTGCAAGAACGGGTATCTCAGTGCATTTAATCAATGAGTTTGTACTGCTAAAGCAATTTTGTGATTTTTTTTGCAAAGAACATGGTTAATCTGCTACTTTTTCTCCTAAAATCATGTTTTTATGGTTTCACACAATTTTAATGCTGCACGAAAACTGTTTTGAGAATGGGTATCGGGTCGATTTAATTTAATGCATGAATTCGCGATGCCAAAACTATTTCATTATTTTTCGCAACCAACATGCCCAATCCACTACTTTAGGTCCTAAACTTTTGTTTTCGATGGTTTCACATTACTTTGTTGTTGCACAAAAACGGTCGCGAGAATGGTGATCTCACTGCATTTAATTTATGAGTTCATGCCAAAAAAAAAACCATTTCGTGTTTTTCACGATGAACATGCCCAATCCATCCTAAACTAATGTTTTGGATGCTTTTGCACCTTTTCATTGTCGCACCGAAACCATTGCGAGGATGGGTATGCCGGTGCATTTAATGCACAAATTTATACCACTGAAATGAACATGCACGGTCCACTACTTTAGGTTTTGATGGGGATAGGGTTTCTAATCTTCCGAGAGGTATGGATACATCGATTTAGGTGTGGAGATCTTGACATTGGTGAAGAAGCCTCCAAACAGGAGATCGAATCCTTGCAATCACTACACTACTACTCCGTTTGTTATTATCAACCGCGTGACACACGTGATCGACCACGCCAAAAAGGCTATTGTCCCTGCACGTGCAATCGAGAACACAAGCAAGAACAAGGAAAACACAAAACTCAATTGAATTTGCTCAAGTTGGGATTCCACAAACCGATGATGGCGAAACTGTTCGAAGATAGTTTAATACAAGCAAAACCCAAACCATAACCTAGTGATGGCTACTGAATATATACAAATGAGAGGGCTTGGGGGCAGCCAAGGGGGTGGCTAAGCAACCCTAGGGCGTACAAGGCCTTTGTGCCCAAAAAACGGTGTCGTAGCACCCTGGCAGATTCTAGTCGTCATGTTGTTTCCACGATTCCTATTGACTCTGAGCTTATTTGGACGTGGGACTGGGGTTGGAAAGCTTATCTCCTTAGCTTTTATCCATATGTAGAACACCCAAAGCAGAGTCCGTATGTGGCCTAGGCGTTTGTTTTATTGAGGCCTACTCCTGCAGTCTGAACCGACAACGAGAATAAATTGGGCTTTAACTCAGATTGTGTTCGGGACTCCATCTCAACTTGGGCCTTGGTCATATGCACATTGATCATGTACTCATCAGGTCCTAAACTCATGTTTTGGAAGGTTTCACACCATTTTATTGTCACATGGTTACCGTTCGGAGGACGGTAATCTCAGTACATTTAATGCACAAGTTCGTGCCATCGTAATTGTTTCGTATTTTTTTCACAACGAACATGACTAATCCACTATTTTAGATCCTAAACTAATGTTTCGTATGTTTTCGCACCATTTCATCATCGTACAGAAACTGTTGCGAGAACGAGTAATGGGTGGATTTAATGCACGAGTTCATGACACCGAAAATATTTCATGATTTTTCGCATTGAACTTGCTCAATCCACTACCTTATGTCCAAAAATCATGTTTTGGATGGTTTTGTATCATTTCATAGTCGCACAGAAAGGTATCTCATGACATTTAATACATGAGTTCATGGCGCTGGAACTAGTTCATGTTTTTCCCCAATGAACATGCTCCACCCACTAGATTAGGTCCTACACTTTTTGTTTTGGGTGGTTTTGCACTATTTCCTCGTTGCACAAAAATCATTTCGAGATTGATAACCTCATGGCATTCAATGCATGAGTTTGTGCCCCTAAAACCATTTCGTGTTTTTCACAACGAACATGACCAATCCAATGTTTTCACAACGAATGTTTTGGATGGTTTTGCACCATTTTGTTTTCATACCAAAACCATTGTGAGTACAGCCTAGGTTCTATGTTAGAATAGTTATCGTTACCCGACAACTTGACATAAAAGCTTTTTTCCATTTCTTAGCCTACTAGAGTTAATTTCTCAAGCTCACGGAAACGTTGTAGCTTTTCACTCAAGAATATCCTTGGTATCGAATATCCAGGAGGAACAAGAAGTACAACAACGTAGAGCACAATGGACTAAACAAGAAACCGGCAATGTAAAGGTTGGACCTACGCCTAAGAGGGGGGTGAATTAGGATTTGTAAAACTATGGCTCTCTAAAAACTACAACTACTAAGCAAAACTAAAGCAATATAAATCTAGCTATGTGCACTACGGTTTTTCTAAGTGTTGCTAGTTCTATCGTGGCCAAGTCTTCCAACCTAGTTCCACTTAGAAACTAACCTATCAAGCTAGCCAAGGAATGTAAGCACACAATTGCAAGAAGGAAATGTCGAAGCTAAAAGGATAAGTAGAGAAATGCAAACTCCCGATGATGATGTCGGCGATGGCACACGATGGAGACACGGAGATTTTTCCCGAGGTTCGGGGAGGCCAATGTTCCTCTATCCCCTACTCCTCGTTTGGCACCCCCATAGGGCTTTGCGCTTGTGTAGTCCTCAATGGAATACGACCTCACCCATGCAAGGGTGGAGGATGTCAAAGTGACCTCCGCGGAGGTCAAGCAACCCGGTCGGGTCTCCGGATATCCCTAGTAAACACCCACACAAGCCCTTCTCTCGCATAGTCTTTGACTGCGGCCTTGCCCATGCAAGGGTAGAGGATTGTCAGGGCTGTTGGGGTCTACCGCGGGCCTTCTCATGGCACTACTCCGCCGTCTCCACTATGGGAAGCTTTTGGCCAATGTGCCGAGGGCCTTCCTCTCACAAGCAAGGTGCCGACCACTACACACTCCGGAGGGTCTCGCAAGACCTACAGCCGCACTTGTACACAAAGACATGCACGCAAGCATGTAGGATAGACAATAAGGCCTAAGCAAAGATGCACTAAGCACTAGCTATGCTGGGATGTGTCTAGTTATGCTCTAGTGATGGTTGGGCGCACAAAATGTGTTCCTACACTTGAAATGGGCATGGAGAATGTGTCTCAACACTACAAGGATCACAAGAGTCACGGACCATGGAGTGGAGGCCGGCCAAGGGGGTATATATAGGCCACAACTCCAAACTAGCCGTTGGGAGCAAACTTTACTTTTCTACACGACCACCGGACCATCTGGTGCTGACACCACCGGACCGTCCGGTGCGTGTTTTTGGCTAGTCATTGGAGTCGACCTTTGGACTAGAAATTCGACCCTTAGAGCCACCGGACCGTCCGATGCTGCACCACTCGACCGTCTAGTGCGTGTTAGAGCCAGGTCTTCAAACGTGTAGTGGTCCCTGTCAAGATCGTCCGGTGGTACCACTGGACCATCCGGTGCATGATATTGCACCCGGTCTTGATATTGCACCGGGTCTTGAATCTTCAATCTTAGCCTTCTTCTACACACCGGACCGTCTGGTGGGGCACCACCGGACCATCTAGTGCTTGAAAAATTCCGGCCCGTTGACCGGCCAATGGTACCGCCATGTCAGGACTTTACATTTCTGATGTTTGATACGGTACCGCTGTGTAAGGATTTTATGCTTCCGATGTTTGATGGCTTGGGTCTTCTCTTATGTCTTTTAGGTCCTCTTTTGAGGTGTTTGCACCCCAAGTCCATCTCATGCACCCTGAGACTTAAACAAAAATAATTGCAAACACATTAGTCCCAAATGGTACGTGTTGTCAACTCAACCACCAAAATCTCATAAGGGAACTAAGCACAAGGCTTAGGGCCCATTTTCCTTACAATCTCCCCCTTTTTGGTTATTGATGACAATATGACCATGCAAGCAATAAATAATACCAATTGAAAGAATTTGAACATACTACTTGCTAGGATACAATGCAAAGGCAAGATCAAAGGATGCTAATTGAAATATGCAATGATACCAAATGAAGCTAATGATGTTTCATTTTGCTCATGTCTTGCCCTAGCCATGATCTTGTCCCATTCTTGTGGTCAATTGATATAAGGCTCCCCCTTACTCCAATGTCACTTCACTCTTTTTCCCTGGACCATTGCCTCGATCTTGATCTTCATTTCTCCTCCATTGTTCTTGATCTTGTGGCAACCCCTTTGGTCCTTTTTTTATCTTTTCTTCCCAGTTCATGTTCAACTCCTTGCTAGCTTGCTTGAGTCCACAATTTCTCCCCCTTTGGAATCAAACACCGAAAGGCAAGCATTAAAAGCACAAGGGAGAGTCCCACGTACTATTATCCTTAAGATATGGAAGTCGAATGGATCACAATACATGAGACTCACATAACATAGGCCAAACTCCCCCAAAAAGTGTGCATACATAAGATGGTAGACAAACCATAATATGCACAACTAGCCAATTAAGACATAAGGGAGCTTAAACTATATTATGCATGGGGGTAGCTATAAATAATTGAAAAGTAAACTAATGGAAGGTGTTACTAAGTTGAAGCCCATTTTTCTTTAACTTCATGCATACCTCGAGGGACATGGTGAGATTACACACATGATAAACTTGAAAAAATTGTTAGTCTCAAAGTAACACAAACCATAGTATAGGCTCCCCCTAAAAGTGTGCATACAAGCTTTGAATTGCTTGTGAGAGACATGCACTAGACAATCAAGTCCAAATGAGGAGCTCACCTTATGATTTGGACTTTTGCACAAAAGATAAGAAGTAAAACTAGTGCCAACTACCTAAACTAAGAAACCATGTAGGTTGCTCATGGGTTAGAGTGAGACACAAGCAACCTACCATAAGATAGTCGAGGCATGCATTACTTGAATTTAAATATGCTCATGCAAAGCCTAGACAAAATAGGGCAACTAGATGCTAAAGGAAATACCAAAAGAAAACAAACCTAGTTACCACACATATGGAGGACTTGGGTATGAGATGAGGTTCATCACTTGGCTTTCTAACTTGTGACTTTTTATCCAAATGTAGCCAAGTCTCCGTGTCCTCTTTAACCCTTGCGGCTCTACGTTGCTTTGGGAGTGACGGTCTTCTTTTGTCTTCCCTCTCTCTTCTTGGCCTCCCCTTTGTTATTTGACCTACACATGTAGGACTTGTGGCGTTCTTTATTGTAGAGGAAGCACACCATGGTTTGACTCTCCTCAACCTTCTTCACCACCTTGGGGCGGTTATCTTGAGGAGGTTGGGTTTGCTCACTTTGACCTTGTAGCTTTGCTGCATCCTTCATGAGCCGATCCACCTCTTGCTTAAGTACCTCATTTTCAATGGCAACCTCCTCTCTACAAGTTTCTTGATACCAACTAACAAATGGCTTGCAAAGTGGTGAGTGAGGTTTATCATTTAAATCAAGGCAAGAGGTGGAAGCATCCATTTAGATTTTTCAAAAGAAGATGTGGATGCAAGAGTTGATGTAGCTTTTAATTCAAGAGCCTCAATTTTCTTTGTTAGCTCATCATTATGGTCAATAACCATATCAAACTTAAGCACCAATTCTTCATAATTGGTTGATGATCTAGCCAAGTGAGCTTTATGGCTCTTGTTTTTGCATCTTAAATCATCTATAGATACTTGTTGTTCACGGACAAGGGAAACAAGCTCATCATATGGGGGGGCATCATGATTACTTACATCGTTTTCATCTTTACCTTTGGCCATGAGGCATAGGTGTGATGGAGAGGATGATTCACATGAAGTGGACTTGTGGAAGTGCCTATTATGATGATCTTCATCGCTTGACACATCTACCCACTTGCCAATGCTAGCGAGCGTCTTGTGCCTCTCTCTTCTTTTTTTTCCTTCTTCTTGAGCTTGTGCCTCTCTTTCTTTTCCTCCTTGGCAATTTGTGGACATGAGTCCATGAAGCGACCCTTCTCACCAGAACTGTAATAACCACCTTTCCTTTCCTTCTTCCTTTGGCGGTTGTACTCAATGTCCTCAATGGTGATTGGGATGCCCTTGGAATTGAGCTTCTTCAATGCTTTGTCCATCCTCTTGATCAACATCGCAATCTCTTTATCATCATCGGAGGAGGAGCATTGGGCTTGATCATCTTCATCACTATCTTCTTCTTCTTCTTCACTTGAGCTTGAGCTTGTCTCCTTTTTGCTCTTTCCCTTAATTCATCTTCTTCTTTTCACCATGAATGGTGAGTGCAAGTGACTTGGATGAAGAGGTGTCTTGGCCAATCCCTTGGTAGTGCTCAAATGCAATGACCTTGCTAAGAAACTTGGTGGGCGTCATGGTGCTCATGTGTTGATTGAGAAGATAGGTGATGATGCTTGCATACTTTCATGTGGAAGCACTTTGATGATCTTCCTTGAGACATTGGCATCGCTTAGCTTGGTGTTACCTATTGAATTGAACTTATTGACAATAACATTTAGGCGTGAGTACAAGTCATTAGTCAATTCTTTAGGAAGCATTCTAAAAGAATTTAAAGCACTTCTAACCAAGCCAACCTTTTGCTCATTGACGTCACTAGTGCTATCATGGAGTGCTTGAAGCGTTTGCCAAATCTCATGAGCACTCAAGAGGCTAAATATTCTACTAAATACATCAAAGATCAATGACCCAAACAAAGCGTTGTGAGCAATGGCATTGAATTGTATTTCTTTCTCATTGGCTTTTGTCGGTTTTTCCGACCGAGAGAGGGGTTTTGTTCCTTCCTTCGTCACTCTCCAAACATCCAACCCTATGGCCTCTAGATAACTAGCCATTCTAACACACCAATAGGGGTAGTTCATGCTGTCAAAGTGAGGAGCGCTACCTGTACTTATCCTCCCACTCTAAGACGTCTCAAGTACTCAATCCGGCGGTGAAGCCAAAAGTCCAAATATGAGTTGTAAGCTCTAATGACAATAAACTGAACTAGATTGAGTGGCCTGGCTCTGATACCAATTAAAGGTTGGACAGACGACTAAGAGGCGGGCTGAATTAGGATTTCTAAAACTATGGCTCTCTAAAAACTATAACTACTAAGTAAAACCTATGCAATATAAATCTAGCTATTTGCACTAAGGTTTTGCTAAGTGTTGCTAGTTCTACCATGGCCAAGTCTTGCAACCTAGTTCCACTTAGAAACTAACCTATCAAGCTAGTCTAGGAATGTGAGCACACAATTACAAGAAGTAAATGCAGAAGCTAAAAGGATATGTAGAGAAATGCAAACTCCCGATGACGATGTCGGCGATGGCACACGATGGAGACACGGAGATTTTTCCCAAGGTTTAGGAAGGCCAACGTGCCTCTACTCCCTACTCCTTGTTTGGTACCCCCCGTTAGGCTTTGCTCTCATGTAGTCCTCAAAGGAATATGGCCTCACCCTCCCAAGGGTAGAGGATTGTCAGGGCAAAGTCACCTCCACAGAGGTCAAGCAACAAAGTTGGGTCTCCGGATATCCCTGGTACACACCCACACAAGCCCTTCTCTCACGTAGTCTTTGACTACGGCCTTGCCCACACAAGGGTAGAGGATTATCTGGGCTATTGGAGTCTTCCACAGGCCTTCTCTTGGAGCAACCCTGCCATCTCCACTATAGGAAGCTTTTGGCCAATGTACCGAGGGCTTTTCTCCCTCTCATAAGCAAGGTGGCGGCCACTCCACATTCTGGATGGTCTTGCAAGACTTACAGCCGCACTTGTACACAAAGACATGCATGCAGGCATGTAGGATAGACAACAAGGCCTAAGCAAAGATGCACTAAGCACTAGTTATGCCGAAATGTGTCTAGTTATGCTCTAGTGATGGTTGGGCTCACAAAATGTGTTCCTACACTTCAAATAGGCATGCAGAATGTGTCTCAACAGTACAATGAGCTCAAGAGTCACTAACCATGGAGTGGAGGCTAGCCAAGGGGGTATATATAGAACACATCTCCAAACTAGCCGTTGGGACCCAACTTCCCTTTCCTGCGCAACCACCGGACCGTCTGGTGGTCTCATCATCGGATCGTCCAGTGCGTGTATTCGAATAGTAGTTGGAGTCGACCGTTGGACTGGAAATTCGATTGTTTGATCCACTGGACCATCCAGTGCTGCACCACCAGACTATCCTGTGCGTGTTGGAGCCCGATCTTCAAACATGTAGTACTCCCTATCCAGAACGTCCGGTGGTACCACCATACCGTCTGGTGGTAGAAGCGATATCTACCACTCCATCTATGTGCTCGAAGGAGTGACATCTAAGAAGATGATACTTGGTCAATGCTGTATCCATGACAACTATTATGTGTTATCTACACTGCATCATATCTTAATAAGATCGAGCGATTGACAGCTGGAATAATAAAAGCCGATTCTCTTGCATATTTCATCATTAAGTTTCAAACCTAAGGGGCAAAATCGAATAATGAGATGGAAGAATGGGTTTAAGAGCTCATGGTTTTCAGCATCCATGGTCAATGCCCAATAGATGCGGCATATTTGACCAAAACTGGGGATTTGTGTTGACACCAAAATCTGTAAAATTGGCAATAATTTGCTAAAGTAGTACTTTTTGCCAAACATGTTGATATAAGAAGGATATCACGAGGAGAACTGGATCGACAAGGAGAAGAGTCTGTATTGAGTTTGAAAGTCAAGAGGGGGATAGATTAGGATTCTAAAAAACAACTTATCAAAACCTATGCAAGATAAAGCAAATATGAACAATAAGGTTTTGTTAAGTGTTGCTAATTCTATTGAGGATAAGTCTTGCAACCTAGTTCCACCTAGAAAACTAACCTATCAAGCTAGTCTATGAATGTAAGCACACAATTGCAAGAATGTAAATGTGGAATCTCAAGATTACGGTAGAATGATGCAAACTCTCAATGATGGTAGTGACAATGCACAAGATGGGGACACAAAGATTTTTTTTCCTGAGCAACCGAGAAGGCGGGTAAGCCTCCCTTAGTCCTCATTGAAGCCATGTGCAAGACCTCACTCTTGCATAGTCTGCACAAGGACTGGGGCCTTGGTCCATGCAAGGATCAACGTTGGCAAGGTGACTCTCACAAGTGTCAATGGCCCCAGTCGGATACTTCTGATATGCCCAGCGCACAGTCACTCACAAATGGGGTCTTCTGCAGGTCTCTCTTGGACGCTCTCCAAGTCATCTCTACTAAGGTGAGATTTGGTCAAAACACTAAGGGCTCCCTCCTTTGCATAAGTAAGGTGGTGATCACTCCACAGCCTGGATGGTCTCGCAAAACCACATGCCCCACATGTACAAGACTTTGTGCGCACAAATACGAATGCTATGTGCTAAGCAAGGCTTAGCAAGAGCTTGCAAGCACTAGCTATGCAAAAGTATGCACTATTTGTTCTCATAGTGAATTGAGCTTTCATGAAAGTGTCTCAACAATAGAATGAACTCAGAAGTAACCAACCATGTAGTGAGGGCTGGGCAAGGGGTTATAAATAGCCCAAACCTCAAAACTAGTCGTTGGATGTCTCATCCTATAACATCTAGTGCTTCATTACAGCATCTAGTGTGTGCAACACTGGACCATTTGGTGCATGCAAACTTGCATGAAGTTGCTCCATCGCCTATTATGGTGCTTCCATCTGGTGGTGACCACTGGATCATCGAGTGCATGTAATTTGCATCGAGTCATGGTATTCATTTGGCGGCGATCGTCTTCTCACAGGACCATCTAGTGCATGCAAAAATTTAGCCTGTAGACTGGCTAGCGCTACCACCGTGTCAAGCACTATGGTTTTGATCGTTGATGTCTTGGGTCTTCTTTGTGCTCTTTTAGCACTCCTTTGAGGTGTTTGTACCCCAAGACCATCGCTTGCATCCATGGAACTTACACAAATAGGGAATGTAGGTCGTCATCTTATTATGTAGGGCATTGTTACATATTTATAGTCTGTAGACTCGGACGTCAAGTGTGACTATTTCTATAGCTAAAACCCTATTTTAATTGGGCTAGATCTAACTCGACTGGAACTAAACAAGATACATGACCCACTGGCCTTTAGAATTGCCTCTCTCTTGGGCAATCAATTACATCCCATCAATCGATCCGATCTACCAGATCAGCTAACTTAGCCCATTTAGCTGATCTGTCCCAAATACTAATCGGCTAGATTGTGGCGATAACACATGCCCCACTAGATTTGGCATTAACAATTATTCCAAAGCTAAAGAAGATATGAAGATGGAGAGCCACATAGTTCTGCAATTTCTGTCACATCCATCGGTAGGCCTTCCTCGAAAGCTATTCCTAGTGCCTCCTCAACTTCCTCTTGAGTAGTATTTAGCTATCTCCTCAGCTGCAGCCACTTTTCACATCTTCTTTTTCATTGGCAGAAAGAACCCCAATCTTCATTGAGAGATAGTCCGCTAATGGAGTCTACTGTAGGAAGCAGTGTCACCCCGCTATTGGCGTCTCTTAGCCTTTACCGGTTTTACTCCACAAGCGCACGGAGACCATTGTAGCCTTTCACTCAGAGTATTCCGAGTATCGTAAATTTCCACAGGGAAGCGGTAGGCTCAAGAGTGTAATTGAATATACTCAAATCGAATAAACTGTAAACTTAGATAAATTATACCAACTAGCAGTACACAGGGGTAAACGTGATACAGTCAGGTGTATTGGTGGAGAGGTATGTTTATCAAAGCTTTCCGTAGGAAGGTATAGTTTCCTGGGAGGACAACGAGTGAGATAAAGTCACCAAACTCTAATCTAATCGGCTGCTAAGGTTATCCGTGTCTAAACAAGATATTCAAATAAACAAGTCAGGGTCTTGCGTCGAGCAAAATTCTAGAGTCTCGAGGGTACCATGGGAAGATAGTTGATCCCGAAGGAGAGTCTAGCTAACACCTACGGGCCTCCCGAACGATGGGCTTGGACTACACAGGCACACCACACGCTGTCACCGAGTGGGGCTACCAAGCAAAGCTGTGTGGAGAGGATGGCATGCTATAAACGTGTTCAAGCGGAGCTTGAACAACGATAGATCGTCCTTGATCAGAGGAGAGGATCTAGCTAGAGCCTAGCGTCTAAGTCTAGGGTTGAGTTATAGCACCAGCAAGAATAACAAGAATTGAATAACTGAATAAAACACAACCTAAGCCTTGCAAGTGTGCAAAGGAAGGTACACCACACTTGCAGGAGATAGTTAGAGTAAAATATAACTGAAATTATATTGAAGATAATCTGAATCCAAAGATACCAGGCTTTACCGCAGACTCGAAGATAACTCCGGAGACTCCGAGGCAAAGCTCGACTCAACTCTAACTCCTAGGACTATCCTAACTACTAAGAGAATAGTGTAGCACTCTAAGATAGAACTTGAACTCAACTCCACTCCACACTTTACAAATGAGCTGCCGGGGTCTATTTATAGCCTAGAAAGTGAGGGAGGTATTTGTAGGTGTGCTAGGTTGGCAAAGGGGGTAGGTCGGTGGCCGGGCGGCCACTTGATACACCGCCTTTGATGATCCAACGCTTGATATTGCTCCCCTAGGTCAGTTGTCAGTTGAAACGGTTATTGCACGTGAAAATTGCTCCGAGGGATGGCTGGGTGGCCACGGCACATGGCCGGGCGGCCACGTGTCTTTCACCAATTTGATGCATGTTGTTCTCCTCGGATCCTTGACATCATCAATCCTTGTGCTAACATGTTTTGACCCTTGGATATATTGGATGCTCTCATGTATGGTTGGACTTTCACCACTTTGTGTTTGTTTGTACGTAGGATCGATGATGTGGCAACCTAGGCAGTTAGGAGGCCAGACCACATGGTGAGGTGGCTCTGCATGGCTGAGGGGTGGCCGGGCGGCCACACCCTATTGCCGGGTGGCCATGCCATTGCACTAATGTTGCTCATCCTTGGTTTTTGCTGTATTTCCAACCATTTTGTGTGCATTTTCGTACCTGCATCCAAATATTCATGTACATCTTGTGGAACTCATTAGTAGCAAGGTTAATCCATCATTATTCACTTGTTTTGCTTCATTTCGTGGATAATTGATGCCTGATATCGTGAGATTACGACCGTCAACACCCGCCGCCGTCATCGCCTTCTCCACCACTACCGCTCCCCTTTTCGAATGTGCCACTAGGTTTTGCCTCCTCAAACTATAGGAGTGGGTCAGGCACCGTCAACCAAGATGGCTAACGTGGAGAAGGAAGTGCCTCTCACTGATGTCGAAAAGGACTGGCTAGCCATCTGAGGCTTGGACATCCCAGACCATCATCCGGTGGTGAACCTCGTGGTGGTCAAAGACCTAGAAGACATAGTGGAGTCTCCACCATGGAACACACCTCCACCGTCATTGCTGCCGACTATCATAATGGTGGCCTTTCTTGGGATTTTGGGGTCAATACGGACTCTGAGTCCTTAAGCGAGGCCACCAATGTCTATGTCGACATCGAAGGGGTCATCCTCGACTCCTCCCATTCCAGTGTCGATATGCTCTAGTTCAATGCATTGTTGAGGAAGCGAAAGGAGCTGCCATCCCCCTCTTCACCAATAATACAACATCCTCAGTGTCAATACCGGTGAAGGAGCTCTCCTCAGCAGTAGCGAGGGTGGCGGTGCCGAGGGTGAAGAATAGAATGCCGCCGTTAGTGATGCATAAGCATCACCAGCCGATGTGCACCATCGGCTTGTCGAACTAGTTAGCCATCAAGGGCTTAACAGTCACTGCATCGGCTCCAAGGGGATTAGCCCATTATTATATTTTTCTTTCCTTTCTACAGAGTACAAAGTGACAAATGAAGTACTATGTAATTAACGCTCCCTTCTTTGTAATTCCAACTTCCTTATTATGCCCATATGAGCCGATCTGATAGCACGACATTAGATTCGACCTCCCCAAGCGACAAAATCAAGGAGGAATGGTAGCCCATCATCGGGAAAACCTTCCTAGAGCCCCTCGGCTCCAAGTCCGCGCCCCAACGCGCCAGCGCAGCCCCATTTTTCCCCTCCCTGCGCGCAGGTCATCCCTGTCCAGAGGTAGAAGAAGACCCGTGGCTTTTTTTCGATTTAGCACTCGACGTTTTGCATTTTCATGTATTCGTCCCATGCACAGCAGGCTGAGTCAAGCAAAACTTACGTACTAGACCCTACATTTTACGAATAATCGCGTTTAAGTCCTGGATCCGGGATATTTTGAATTTAATGCATTTTCTAGATCTATGATCTTTGAAAATCCATAATAATTCGAATTAAAATGCTAAAAATACGAAATTTATTGCATTGTGTTCATTTGAATATCTACAGAATGGTTAAGATGTCAATCCATGAAATGACCTTTTTGCCCTCAGTTTATTGCATGCAAGCAAAAATAAAAGAAATGCCAAAAGCAAATCAAATGAACTCTAAAAATTATGAAACTTTGACAGTAGCATGTGTAGGATAGTTAAGATCTGTGATGATTTTTTGACCCTAGTATATACTGTTAAATGACTGTTTTACCCTTGTGCATGGGTTTTGTTCATTTTATGTATATGAAAATACAAGCTACATAAAAGTTACTGGAAATATTCCATTGAAATTTGTAGGTACTATATGTTGTATATTTGGTCCACTGTTAAAGTTTCAAGCTATGCATGTTAAGTTTTGGTGGTGAATTGAAATAAACAAAATATTGCATGTTAAAACAAACAATAGGAAAATGTTACATTAATTTGCAAAATAAACTTCATGAAAAATCTGGGAGCTTGCAAGTTGATTCTATGTTCCAGAAAGCATTTTTAGAAATTTTATCGTTGTTGTTATGACTTGCATCTAAAGTAAGGTGAAATAAATAATGGGAAATAAAAGTGCTATCAAACAAAGTTCATTTGTCTTGCTAATTTTTTTTACATGATGTTCATGTCAAGATATAATTTTTGTAGTAATCTCATGTCTAGAAGCTAAGTGTATGAATTATGATTAATCCAAGAACTTTAATACCAAATAACTTATAGGAATTTTAATAATTAACGTGTAGCTTATTTTGAGGTGAAATGTTGCTGATAATGTGAAACATAAGCAAACTAACGTAGTTTAGTTTGTTGGTTTTGTGAAACATAAGCAAAGGTAAGCAGGGCCATGGTATTCCCAGCTAATATAATATTGATTGCTTGATGATTAGGCATCCATATTAGGAGTTGGTTGAAAACACCTGCATTTGATTTCCTAGCCTCCCTAGCCCTAGCACCTATACATAGGGTTCGTAGGACGAGTCTGCCTAGAGTTTGCTAGGTACGAGTAGATATGAGTGAATGGAGTCACTCGTCCCGTAGGTGGTTTCAAAGTCACAAAGATATTACTATTATGTCAACTATTACTTATGGTCGTGATTAAATGGAGATCGGGCAGAGATTTTATTTCAGTATTTACTTTTCATCATGTCGCACTATGGACTCCGCCTGAGTCATATAAGGCCCGTTCACTATTCGCCTGCTGGTCGGTATAACATTGCTAGAATGTTTATCCGGGTCGTAGGACCGGTGAAAGTCTTACCTGGGCTTGTCCAGAGCTTTCGAGGTGCCGCCCATCCACTAGATGCAGGCAGAAGGCCTGGTTGAGCTTTGTACTCATGGCGGGGAGGCCGAGATGTCAGCAGGCTCGCCATATTGGCACAACTCGGTTGTTAGGTGGAGGCGCTTTGAATCTTGGGATGAGACAGGTGGAGATGGGGGATATATATGGAAACACGAAGGGTAGTAAGCATATACTCCTGGCTTGATAGTTATTGCCGGGAATTAAAATCGATTCGAATCGCTAAAGCCCACTAGGTGTGGGAATACTGATATTGCACACGGGCAACGTAGTAACTACTTGAATATATTGTATTATTAATCATGTTTTTAAATATCACATGCTTGTATTGTATTGCTTACTTTGCTGCAAATGATTATTGTGATGATGTCACATGCAAATGATGGAACTGGTTAATTTATGTTGTTATATCACTGATTCAAATCTATGGCTAAGGATCCACTTGTTAGTAAGCAAGCTTTACGTCAGCCGTAAGCCATTCCATTAAGTCTTAACTGAGTAATTAGAACTTAGGGTTTGCCCCCACGTTTTGAGCGCAGGTATGGAGTTCCTTGTATGCACATGTGATGGAGGTGGTGCATGTCCACATTAGGGATGAGGTCTTCATGTGTGGCACAGGAGCAGCATCGGTGGGCTCGATGTTGTCTCACTTGATGCAAGGCTTTTGAGATGTTTGTCATGACTTTCAAACTTTAAGTTTCCGTTGCGAGATACTTTCAAACTTGCCTATCGTATGGCACTATGTTGGAACTATATTTTATTTGAAACTGGTTTGTAAACTAATTCTACTTATTCTCTATTTCAACTACCTGTGATTTTGTAACTGTTGTAGCTTCTTCTTGGACTAGATGTGTATGATGTCGGTTCCTCTAGGATGGTGTTATCGAGAGCCGAAGGACTCTCGACGGACTACCGGATTTAGTTTGATCTATGTACGCTGTGAGCCAGAGGTGGCAAGCGAGCTCAGCTCGAATTAAGTTGGCGGTTCTGCCCGAGCTGGTATCAGAGCCAATCATACACAGATAACAGTCATATCATCCAGATTTGATTTACAAACCTATTTTCAAAAAACCTTTTCAAGTAATTGAAAAATGAGAGTATCTGATATGCCCATATTAAGGATGTTAGTGTATTACCAGGTGACATCGCTAAAATTCTGACCTAGATAGAACTCATATGCATATTCGACGCTTTGGGAAGCAGCATTTCGGCCATAGTCATCCCAGTACTGGTGGAACGCTATTTGGATTTGCGAACTATTGTGAACCCTGCATTCACGCTGGTAGGATAGAAATTTTTACGGGGAGTGGTCACGCCATATGGGGTGTGACGTGACTACTCATGACGCAGCAATGCTCAATATTGCTTGCGTAGGTCTTAGCCTGGTCTAGCAGAGGACCCTACAGATGCGTTGTCCGCGCGGTGCAAATTGCGTGGATGCCACATCAAGGTTTAGAGTGGTAATGATGTGAGCATGCATTTTTCTGCAGGTACACTAACCACGTGCAAAATTAAGAATGAATAGAGAACGGCTAGTTGCATTTAGGGAGTGCCGTGCATATATGTCACCGAAATATTTATAGTTTTATATATTGTAAATAGGCCGTGTGATGTGAGGCCGAATAAGACAAATCATGCATCATATCATCTTATCTCATCTCATTTCTACATATCTTGCACTCAATTTGTTTGAACATAACTAGATTCAAGTAATACATATACCTGTATTACCACTGTTTTGATGAGTAGTTCAAACTGCAAGTGGAATCAATAGAAATTTCGAATACAAAACTAGTAGCACCCATAAATTTGTGACCACTTTTCTATACATCACTCACTCTAAATATGAAGGGTCTAATGAATGCAAGCCAAATACATTAAACATGTCGTTCAGCCCAAAATCCAACTCGTCACAATGTTTTCAAGTTTACAACATGTTCCAACCTCATTCTATGAAAACTTCATATGTAAAGGTTATGGATAACAATTATGCGAACACTTTTGTATGCTTCATATAATAAGAAAGTGCTGGTGTAGTGCTAATGAAGTAAGAAGAGAAATCTGAACAACGGAAACCGGCACATAAAAATTGTAGGTTTAAGCATTTTCCGCCATAGAACCTACCTGCAGCATGTATAACAAACTTGTAGAGTACTAAATTTGTGATAACTTTTATAGGGAACTCTTTCTATGAAAATGCTTGGATTGTGGAATGCAAATTAAGACGAGACCGAGTCAAAAATCTACACCAATGTTACCATCTGTTAAGGACTTCAAATTCGGTGTTGATCCAAATGTTTTCAGCGAACACCTTCTACACAAAAGTTATAGGTAATAACTGAACAAATAACTTTTCTATAATGACTTTGCAGCAAAAATGCATGTAGGGATGCTTTAAGATCACTTTAAGACAAAATTTGAAATCTGGACAGCGAGTGCTAAGAGAGCAAGTTGAAGTTCTGGACATGATCTAAATAAAACCAGCTAAAGCTCATCATACCAAAGCTGTAGTACACAAAGTTTGCAACATGTTTTCTATTTTGACCATGTCTTGAAAAGGCTTCTAACTGTACCAAACACATAGATCTAAAACAAGACTCCAATCTGGACATATTAGACCCTATTATAGTAATCTGAAGTTTCACCTATTTTCCACTCACAAGGGGTAGAAATGCTCCATACCAATGTTGTAGGAAGCTCCAAAATAAACAACTTTGGTATTCTACTCTCAGCCTAAAACAATTCCTATCTTGAACTATCATAGATTTTGTGCACACGTCTAAATCTGGACAGATCTTTCCTAACTTGCAAACTTGAATACTTGAACCATGTCAAAGTAGAATCGCTAGAAACTTTCTATACCAATGACGTGGAGTATAGACTTTCGCATTACCTTCGCATTTAGATTTCTGTAAAGTCCATCGATTGACCCAAAGAAAACTAGTATAAACTATACACGCTAGAAAAAGACGGTATAAGTTGTGCCATCACTTTGCGATGGATTCACATATCGGAGTATTTTTCTGAGCACATAAACGCGAAATGCGCTATGACCGCGCTATGCTTTTAAAATTATTGAATTTTTGAGGGCCTTATTCTTCCTGCTACAGATGTCGTAGCCCTTTGACTTATGCCCTGATCATCCCGAGTCCACGAAGGCTAAAACAACAGCACTTGAAGGTCACAAGAAGAAGGGAAAAGCGGAAGAATCTTCCACTGACGCGCCTCCAGTTCAACATCTGCGACCTAGGATGGTTCTATTGAAGGGATTCATCAAGCATGAAGATCAAGTCAAGATAGTTCGTATGTGTCGACAACTAGGTATTGGTCCTGGAGGATTCTATAGGCCCAGTTTCAAGAACGGAGCCAAGATGAAGCTATGGATGATGTGTCTAGGGAAGAATTGGGATCCAACTACATGCTTCTATGGGCCAATGCGTCCGTGCGATGGTGCCCAAGTCCCTACGATACCAGAAGCGTTCAAAACAATTGCTCAAACTGCAAATTCGGCTGCAAGCGAATTTCCTCAAATCAATCCTGACATATGCATCGTCAACTACTACAACGACTCTGGAAAGCTAGGACTCCATCAAGACAAGGATGAATCAAAAAGAAGCCTCAGCTAAGGTCTACCTATCATCTCGATCTCCTTACGCAACACTGCTGAGTTCCTGTTTGGTGATACTCGAGACATAGAGCGACTAAGATCAACCTCGAATCTGGCGATATTCTTATACTCGGTGGAAGATCAAGGCTACTATTCCATGGCATCTCCCATGTGAAGCCTAACCGACAGGGTTGAAAGAAGAAACCGATCTTCGTCCTGGATGCGTCAATCTTATGTTTAGGCAGTACTAGCTGAGTGCCGATTGGTTTGGTAATGTTCGGGTCAGACTTTCGTAATAAGGGGATCTGACTCTCATAGATCAAACAGACCTCGTGTATCCAGCTCTGTAAAATTTACTTGTACCTTGTTTTCATGGTTAATGTACTCCTAGTCTTACTGTGATAACACTTCAAACTTTGGTGGTCCCATGTTTAGAAACCCTTGTCATTCTTGCACTTCAACTTTTTGTAATCAATGCGACCCTAGTTTATTTGCATTGTATTCCACTGTACGGTATTTCCTTGGTCCAAACCTGTGCAAATCGAGGACTCCTCACCTCTTTGATTCATATCATCCATACATTGGGGCTCAGGTGCTCCAAGCACTTATATCACACCAAATTTCCTCTGCATTCATCAAGACCTTGTGTTGTTTACGATTTAGTAGATGGAATGGTTGAGCCACTCTTGTTGTGATGTCTCCTTGGGTAGTTTTGGGTGCCTCAACAGAACCTAGAGTCCTGTGTGTACAACCGTCACATGGTTGCGCTACTAGGTTCACGCTGGCATTAAGGCGTACGAAGGTGTGACATCATTTCAGATGTGGAACATTCACATCCACATTTCTTTACTGCGATCAACCTTGTTTTACTCATTTCGTAGAAGTACCCGCTTCCACTTCTACTACCTTGTTACATACCTCCATTGCCTTGTTTCACCTTGCTGTTCTTAAGTTGTGGGAAAAGCCAACCGCCACCCAGTGCTTATTCACATCCTTTCATTTTCTTGTGTGGAAGTGATCGATTCTATTTCCACTATTTCGGTGCATCTTTCCATTGCCTTGTTTCACCTTGTCTTCTTGACTAGTGAGCATGATCCGCCTCAATCTCACGACTTGCTCATATCTATTCAATACCTTGTTTAACCTTACCTTCGATGATTTGTGGGAACAGTCAACTTCGTTCCCGCTGCTTCATCGGATAACTTCCCTTCCTTTGTTGAATCTTATTCCCGAGTGTGAATTTCACAAACATCCTTCGCACTAGCTTTTTGTGCTTGGCTGGTGCTCTTGCCATATCATCATTTCTGTGAGTTGTCTTCTTCCTCTTAGAAACTGCCTAAGAAGGGAGCTTACTAACATTGTTAATTGTTTCGTTAGTAAGTACAAATCCGCTACTTTCATTTTCTTGGTCGGTCGTGACCAACGCTAACAAATCGTACAAACCATCACCTTGTCTAGATGAATACGGCCTTTCTTCTCCCTCTAGTGCCTTTCTTGTCATGATGAGCAGGATGTGCTATGTTTCACCACATCTTACCCTTTGAAGACATGTTCATTTAGTATCTTATATGTGCACACAGTCCCTATCAAATAAAATGAATGTGTCTCTCAAAAACACATCCATTGACATTCCTTTGAAATCACAAGATTCTGCTTTGTTCAATTTCTGACTGTGTACACTTTGTTTCTATTATCTGGATAAATCGGATACTTATCATGTTTCTAATGTTGGTGTCAAAGTTAGGGAGTAACTCCTTTCCCTTTGCTTCTATCGTTGTCACTCGCCCATTGTCCACATTCTCTGCGTGGTTTGTTCATTCGCTCTCAAATATGGCACGATTTATCGAGTACCTTAGAAAGACCACCCTATCCACATTACATGACTCTTTGTGACTGCGTGTGTTAAAGAGGTACTAACCATTCACATGCTAGTTAACAAAGCTAACAAGTGAAGATTTGGGTGTTGCCGCGTGCATTCAAAAAGACACAAATCGTGATGCCAAGACCAATTGCATTACACGGCAAGCCAATTGTGCCTCACTCAAATCTTGGGATGAGATTTCTTTAAGGGGGTGGGTTGTGATGCCCTCGGCATCTCAAAAGCCTTGACACACAATTAGACGAATGCTAATGATGGATTTGGACTTAATCATGCTAAGAGAGGAGTGAGAACTAGGTGGAGAAATCACTAAGTCAAAATTTTCTAGTTGAATATGCAAAACCTTGTGCTGTTTAGTTGAGTAGTTAAAAATCTATACGCTTTCAAGCGAAACATCAAATACAAAAGTTTTGGTTTAATATATTGCCTTCAACTTTGATATTTAGATCTTCTTAAAAATCAGATGTTAAGGGGCTCAAAAGTTCAAACCAAACCAAGTCAGCCTACGCTTAAGAATTCTGTTATGTCTCGGGTTGACACTTTTTCCCAACTTTCGTTCTGAAATTACTTTCAATTTCACTATATGATTTGAAAATCTTTCTTTCTATGAAATGAAATTAAACTCATTATCTTTCAAAAGCACTAGACCTTGATCTGATTGAACTTCATTTGATACTCCAAAATTTGAAAACAAAGAAAGACTCCACATAAGGTAAACCTGTTGTTTCACCAAACCTCTGATTATGTTTGAACTTATATTCCAAAATCTGTGGTGAATTGGATAACACTTTACATGCCAAACTTGTAGACAATTTCATGATTAACAACTTTGGTATTTTGTGCCATGACATGCATAAAGGTTTGAATATGGTTTTGGGTAATTTTCTGTGAAACTGTGAAATCAGCCCAAACTTGAGCTGAACAGTAAATTCAAATTTAAACCAAAAATTACTATACAACATGGTGTAAAAGGTTATAGCAAATATGTAGAGTATCAAATTTACAACACTTTTTGTATTTTGAGTTTGTTCAAATACGGCCTCTAGATTTGTCAAAACTGTGAAATTCAAACGAGGGTCTAAACAGTCAAACAACATTTTTCAATTTTCCGGATTTCTTTATCCTTTCGTGTCACTGACGAGTGGGCCCCGCCAGGCCCAGAGCTCTTCCGCCACGCGGCGATGGTGCGCTGCCCATGGCGCGCCCCTGTCCTCCATGCCCGGCTCCTTCGAGTCGAAGGAAGCGGAGAGCGCTCCACTCTCACTCCCACTCGCCTCACTCTGCTCCCTGCTGCTTTCTCGCGAACGCGGAGCGCCGGCCACCATTGTTGTTGTGGCAGAGCTCACAGCACCGGCAGCCTCAAGCCGCTCCCCCATCCATACAGCAAGCGCCCACCATTGCCTCCACCCGTGCATCATTTCCCCCAAGTCCTTGAGCCCCAAATCACCTCCGGCCATCCTCTCCACACGCGGCAGCCGGGACGCGCCGCCGCACGAGTGCAGCTCACCGTGGACAGCCACCACCAGCGC
This sequence comes from Paspalum vaginatum, assembly GCA_030272315.1. Lineage (NCBI taxonomy): Eukaryota > Viridiplantae > Streptophyta > Magnoliopsida > Poales > Poaceae > Paspalum > Paspalum vaginatum. Next base: position 23,368,196 of record CM059016.1, read on the forward strand.
CTCCCCGTGTCTCCACCACTGTCGACAGATTTGCCTCATCACTGCGTATCCAGCAGGCCCTACGGCTGCTGCCTCCTCCACCGGTTCCGTGAGATCGAGCCTGACGTCGCCAAGCTGCGTGCACTGCGGACGTCGTCGGTTCACATGCGTTCCCCGCCGACTTGGGCCTCCCCAAGCGACTAAATCAAGGCGGAACGGTAGCCCATCACCGGGAACACCTTCCTGGAGTGCCTCGGCTCTAAGTCCGTGTCCCTACGCGCCAGAGCAGCCCCATTTTTCCCCTCCCTGCGCGCAGGTCGCCCCAGTCCAGAGGTAGAAGAAGACCTGTGGCTTTTTTTCGATTAAGCACTCAACGTTTTGCATTTTCAAGTATTCGTCCCACGCGCTGTAGGCTGAGTCATGTGAAACTTATGTACTAGACCCTACACTTTACGAATAATCGCGTTTAAGTCCTGGATCTGGGATATTTTGAATTTAATGCATTTTCTAGATCTATAAACTTTGAAAATCCATAATAATTCGAATAAAAATGCTAAAAATACAAAAAATTTTGCATTGTGTTCATTTGAAGTAGATCTACAGAATGGTTAACATGTCAATCCATGAAATGACCTTTTTGCCCTCGGTTTATTGCATGCAAGCAAAAATAAAAGGAATGCGAAAAGCAAATCAAATGAAGTCCAAAAATTATGAAAATTTGATAGTGGCATGTGTAGGATAGTTAGGATATGTGATGATTTTTGTGACCCTAGTATATAATGTTAAGTTACTGTTTTACCCTTGTGCATGGGTTTTGTGCATTTTATGTATTTGAAAATATTTGCTACATAAAAGTTGCTCCAAATATTCCTTTGAAATTTGTAGGTACTATATGTTGTATACTTAGTCCACTGTTAAAGTTTCAAGCTTTGCATGTTATGTTTTGGTGGTGATTTAAAATAAACTAAATATTGCATGTTAAAACAAACAATAGGAAAATGTTGCATTTATCTGCAAAATAAACTGTACGAAAAATCTGGAAGCATGCTAGTTGATTCTATGTTCCAGAAAGTATTTTTAGAAATTTTATCGTTGTTGTTTTGACTTGCATCTAAAGTAAGGTGAAATAAATAATGGGAAATAAAAGTGCTAACAAACAAAGTTCATTTGTCTTGCTGATTTTTGTACATGATGTTCATGTCAAGATATAATTGCTGCAGTAATCTCATGTCTAGAAGCTAAGTGTATGAATTATGATTAATCCAAGAACTTTAATACCAAATAACTTGTTGGAATTTTAGTAATTAACGTATAGCTTTTTTTGAGGTGAAATGTTGCTGATAGTGTGATGTGCTATAGAACTCCCTGTCATGAAAGTTTGAGGTCATTTGAGTTTGTGTATCTACCATAAATGAAGTGGCCATTTTACATATTAAACCACCAATTTAAAATAAATGATTAATCTTGTGTCTTTGTTTTGCATCCCTATTGTAGGTCCTTCATATATCTTGCATCTTGCTGCACTTAACATCATTTTCACCATAAGCATGACATTTTGATTCAGCACAAGCTGTAGGACCGAGACGTGCGACTAGAGGGGGGGTGAATAGGAGCACTTGGAATCACAAAATCACAAACCCCCAAATGAAACCAGATACTAAGCACCGTCCACTGAACAGATACGTGCCTAGCAGCGCTAGGGTGCCGTCCACTGTGAGGATACGCACCAATGCAAGAAAGCTCAAGATCTGAACAAGAGTGACAGCGGAGCAACGGATTTTGCAATATCCGCCACAAGACACTCACCACACCTAGGTGTGTCTCACTGACTTACAGTAAGCAAAGAGAATGGTCTTAAGGGAGGAATGCGAAAATCTGTAGCAAAATCACAGCGGAAAAACCAACCTGGGAAGAACACAGCATCTCCCTGACAGGACCGAACTGTCCGGTGGCCAACACCGGATTGTCCGATGGGACCGGACTATCCGGTACCTGTTGCCGGACTATCCGGTGGCACTGCCCGGACAAAGCCTCACGCCGGACTGTTCGCTGGGCGCTGCCGGACTATCCGGTGGAACCGGACTGTCCGGTGGCCTCTGCCGGATGGTCCGGTAGGGTCGCAGAAAATATGATTTCAAAACATAACTTGATCACACCTTGCTCAAACTTCGCGAAATTTAGCTCAGGTTATCTAGACCCTATTTCAAAGTTATTCCCAACAGATCAACTCAGAGTAACCGCGGAATCAGCGGGAATTTCAGATCTTGTGAAATCTCCATTCTTGGGCAAGAAAGGGGAAAACACAAAAGAGGCTTGCTCGTGGCAATCCAGCAGGATTGAGATGAACTAAGTCATGATCTCCACGTCCTAGCAAGTCCAGAACATCAGCAAGGAAAGAGATTCAAGCTTGCCCAACAAAAACACCCAAAAAGGCAAGGATTGAACCCAAAAACCAAAGTGAGAGGGGGAGGAGAAGAACACAAGGTTGCTTCACGAATTTGCTTCGATTAAGTGCCCAAAATGGGTCTAAAGATCCAGCATACAAGCAGAAATTCGTCCCAAGCAACCACCCTCACCTTCCCTCAAGATTAGGAGGCTAAATCCTACTCTAACCTCTCTAACAATGGAGCTCAAAGCTTAAGGACGAAAATCACCAAGTGAAAACTAATCCTAGCAGCCAAGAGTCCCTCTAATGACCTACCTTGGACCTATTTATACCCGAGTGCTATTTAGACCGTTTTGCACTTAGGTCCCTACAGCTAGACAAACCCTAAGGACTCAAACGAAAGATTACAGGATATTTCGGGACGGACGACCACGATGGAGTCTTGATCTTCGTAAGTTCCACGCAATCCTCGGATGCTCCCCACGTGGCCAGTAGTCCAATCCGCGATCCGCCCCCTGTTTTGAAGTCAGAAACCGGGAAACTTTAGGAAGTCTCCGCCTGGGCCGGATTTGGCCCATCTTCTCTATCTTGGCGAGTCGTGGCCCAACTCACCAAGGCTTGGGTAGCTTGGGTGACGGTTTTGAGGCGAAGCCGCCAAAGCCTCCCTCGAACGCCTTCGCGCCACGCATTCGGGTTGGAGCACCGCGGTGACGCCTGGCATCCCCTGTCCATCGAGGTAGCCTCGCAGTCCTTCGGAGAACTTACTCCTGCCGTCGTCGTGTCGCTCCTCCGTATACCGAAACCCCATGGCCGACAGACGTCGAGTGTGCCTCCAGTCCTTCGGAGGACTTCACTCTACCTCCAGTCCATCGGAGGGCCTCCTGTCCATCGGAAGTCTTGTGCCCAAGTCCTTCTGGGTCTTGATACTGTTGACAATCACTCATCACTCCAGAGGCAATGGAGCCGGTCCATTGGCTCTCACAAGCATGTCATGCATTCTTTGCACTCATTTATACACTTAATCATTCATATAGTTGCGCTTATTGTAGAAACGTGATCGAGGAGTAGTTGCCACAACGAGCTACATTAAGCACCGGCGTCCAAAAGGCCAACTAAGACACAATCACGACCTGGAGGGCCCATCAGTTGTGTTTGGAAGGAGGAGCAGTCCAAGTGATCAAGGGTTGCCTGGGGCAAAGCGCCACAACCCAGCAAACTAACGTAGTTTAGTTTGTTTGTTTAGTGAAACATAAGTAAAGGTAGGCACAACCATGATATTCCTAGCTAATATAATATTGATTGCTTGATGATTACGCATCCGCATTAGGACTTGATTGAAAACACTTGCATTAGATTTCCTGGCTACTCTGGCCCTAGCACCTATACATAGGGTTCATAGGACGAGTCGGCCTAGAGTTTGCTAGGTATGAGTAGATGCGAGTGAATGGAGTCACTCGTCGCGTAGGTGGTTTCAAAGTCACAAAGATATTACTATTATGTCAACTATTACTTATGCTCATGATTAAATGGAGACTAGGCATAGATTTTATTTCAGTATTTACTTTTCATGATGTCGCACTGTGGACTCCACCCGAGTCGTATAAGGCTCGTTCGTTGTTCGCCTGCTGGTCAACATAACATTGCTAGAATGCTTATCTGGGTCGTGGGACCGGCGAAAGTCTTACTTGGGCTTGTCCAGAGCTTTCGAGGTGCCCCCCATCCACTAGATTGAGGCAGAAGGCCTCGGGGAGCTTTGTACTCGTGGCGGGGAGACCGAGATGTCGGCAGGATCACCATGGGGGCACAACCTGGGGGTTAGGTGGGGGCGCTTTGAATTTAGGGACGAGACAGGAGGAGATGGGGGCCATATGTGGGAACGCGAAGGCTAGTAAGCATATACTCCTGGCATGATAGTTATTCCCGGAAATTAAAATCGATTCGAATCACTGATGCCCACCAGGTGTGGGAATGCTGATATTGCACAAGGGCAATGTAGTAACTACTTGAATATATTTTATTGTTAGTCATGTTTTCAAATATCACATGCTTATATTGTATTGCTTACTTTCCTGCAAATTATTATTATGATGATGTCACATGCAAATGTTGGAACTGGTTAATTTATGTTGTTATATCACTGATTAAAATATATGGCTAAGGATCCACTTGTTAGTAAGCAAGCTTTGCGTCAGCTGTAAGCTAGTCCATTAAGTCCTACTGAGTAATTAGTATTTAGGGTTTGCCCCCACTTTTTGAGCGCAGGTACGGAGTTCCTTGTATACACCTGTGATGGAGGTGGTGCATGTCCCCATCAGGGATGAGGTCTTCATGTGTGGAATAGGAGCAGCATCGGTGGGCTTGATGTTGTCTCACTTGATACAAGTCTTTTGAGATGTTTATCATGACTTCTGAACTTTAAGTTTCCGCTGCGAGATACTTTCAAACTTGCCTGTTGTATGGCACTATGTTGGAACTGTATTTTATTTGAAACCAGTTTGTAAACTAATTCTACTTATTCTCTATTTCAACTGCCTGTGATGATGTAACCGTTGTGGCTCCTTCGTGGACTGGATGTGTATGATGCCGGTTCCTCTGGTATGGTGTTATCGAGAGCTGAAGGACTCTCGATGGACTACCGTATTTAGTTCGATCTAAGTACGCTGTGAGCCAGAGGTGGCAACCGTGCTCGACTCGAATTAAATTGGCGATTCCGCCACATAACTTGTGGGCAAACACAAATCACCAAAAGCCTTTGAGTTTCATCCAAAATCCAAACTAGAAGGGGAATAGAAGGGGCCTGCACCCAAGTACTCGAATAGGAGGAGAATTTTACTGGATATATTGCTCAAATTGAGTTCCTACAAAGGATCATTCAACCTACCACCCATCATCCTCCCTCTAATGCAAAATACTAAAGCTAGGGCACTCAAATCCTACACTCTAAGTCTCTCTTGATCCCTTAGGCACTTGGCTGATAGGAAATGCTAAGCCTATGGTTTAGAAGCTCCAAGAGATAGTCTAATTACCAGCTAAGTAACTATTTATAACCCAAGCCTAACGGCGCAAGTTTACACTGATCCCTACAGCTAAAAGGCTCGGAGGGGGCTAAACCTAAATTGTACAATTAGACGACCATGATGAAGTCCTGGTCTTTTTCTCTTGCAAGCCTTCATAGGATGAACTCGACATGGCCAGTAGCCAATTCACTGCCCATGGTTTTGAAGTCAGAAACTAGGAAACTTTATTTTGTCATCTTCAAGGGCCAGGCTTGGCCCAATCTTTTGACTTGGTGAGTTTGAGGCTAACTCACCAAACCTTCTTGAACCAGTTGGGTTGGTGGTTTTGAGCTGAAGCCACCAAAGCCCACTCACACTCCTCTGCGCCACGTGTCTAGGTTGGAGCACCACGTTCATGCTCGGCATCTCTTGTCCATCGTAGTCGCCTCACAGTCCATCAAATAGCTTACACAGCTGAAGATCACCGCCCCTCCCTATAATGGGCTGAGATAGCCAACCAATGCCGAATCTTTCCTCCTGTTCATCGGAGGACTTTTGCCCAAGTCCATATGGGTCTTCTTCATCTTCTAGCTCCACTCCATCGAAGGGCCTCCAATCCTTTAGAGGACTTGCACCATTGATGACCACTCATCACTAGGGGCAATGAGGCCATCCATTAACTCTCACTAAACTCATATATTGATGGCTCTACACCATTTCGTATTGCATGAAAACCGTTGGGAGAATGGTTATCTCACTGCATTTAATGCACGTGTTCATGCTACCAAAACTATTTCATGTTTTATTGCCAAGAACAGACCAATCCACTACTTTAGGTCCTAAACTCATGTGTTTAGAAGGTTTTGCACCATTTTGTTATTGCATGGAAACCGTGGAGAGAATAGTAATCTCAATGAATTTAATGCATGAGGTCGTGCCGCCTAAACCATTTAGTGTTTTTTCAACAAACATGCCCAGTCTAGTACTTGATGTCCTAAACTCACTTTGTGGATGGTTTCACACCATTTCATTGTCACATGGAAATCATTATTAGAACGGGTATCTTGGTGCATTTAATGCACAAGTACATGCCAACGAAACGATTTTGTTCTTTTTCGCAACAAAACATCCTATCCACTACTTTAGGTCCTAAACACATGTTTCAGATGTTTTCACACCATTTCGCTATTGCACAGAAATCACTACGAGAATTGGTGTCTTACTGCATTTAGTGCATGAGTTTGTGCCATGGAAACCATCTCATCTTTTTTTGCAATGAACATTCTCAATCCACTCCTTTAGGACATAAACTAATGTTTTAGCTAGTTTCCTACCATTTCATTGTCACACATAAACCATTGCAAGAATGTGTATCTTGGTGCATCTTTCGCATGACATCGTGCGCCGAGACTACTTCATGTTTTTTGCAACGAATATTATGTTCTAAACGGATGTTTTGGATGGTTTTGTACCATTTTGTTGTTTCACAGAATTCGTTCCTAGGACATGTATCTTGGTCCATCTTTTGCCTAAGTTTGTGCCATCGGGACCATTTCATGTTTTTTCCAATGAACTTGCTCTATCTATTACTTTATGTTAAATTCTTATTTCAGATGGTTTCACACCATTTCGTTGTTGCACGCAAATGTTGCAAGAAAATAGTAATGCTGATGCATTTAATAATGGATGTATTCATGCCGCCGAAACCATTTTGTGTTTTCTCGCAATGAACATAACCAATCCACTACTTTAGGTCATAAACTCATATTTTTAATGGTTTCCAACGATTTCATTGTCGCACAAAAATGTTGCAAGAATGGTATTCCCACTGCTTTTAATACACAAGTTCATGCTGTCAATACCATATCGTGATTTATTCCCATTGAACATCACCAATCGACATATTTTTGTCTTAAACTCAAGTTTTGGAAGGTTCCGTTTCATTTCGTTCTCACGCGGAAACCATTGTGAGAACGGATATCTTGGTGTATATAATGCATGAGTTGGTGCCGCTAAAACCATTTCTTAGTTTTTTGCAATGAATAAGTCCAATCCACTGCTTAGGTCCTAAACTCATGTTTTGGATAGTTTATCACCATTTCATTGTTGCACAAAAACCATTGTGCGAACGGTAATCTTGTTTAATGCACGAGTTAATGCCACCAAAACCATTTTGTGTCTTTTTCGCAATGAACATACCCAATCCAATACTTTAGGTCCTAAATTATTGCTTTGGATGGTTTCACACCATTTCCTTAGCGCACAAGAACCGATACGAGAATGAGTGTAAGGGTGCATTTAATGCACAAATTCGTGCCGCCGAAATTGTTTCATGATTTTTTGCAACGAGAATGCCCAATCCACTACATTAGACACTAAACTAATGTTTTGGATGTCTTCTTACCATTTTGTTTTCACACGAAAGCCATTGCAGGAATCGTTATCTTGGCATATATAATGCACGAGTTCGTGCCACGGAACCCATTTCATGTTTTTCACAACGTGCCCAATCCACTACTTTATGTCCTAAATTTATGTTTTGAACGGTTTTGGTACTATTTTGACAAAGAAAAAACCCTCGCTAGAACGGTAATTTCGCTGCATTTAATGCATGAGTCCGTGCTACTGGAACCATTTCGTATTTTTTCAAAGAACATCCCCAATCCACTACTTTAGATCCTAAACTCATGTTTTGATGGTTTCACACCATTTCGCTGTTTCATGAAAACTATTGCCAGAACTGTAATTTCATTGCTCTTAGTGCACAAATTCATTCTACCAAAACAATTTCATGATTTTCCGCAACGAACATCCTACTCCACTACTTTAGGTCCTAAGCTCATGTTTTGTATGCTTTTTGCACCATTTCATTGCTGCATGAAAACCATTGCGAGAACGGTAATCTCGCTGCATTTAATGCGTAGGTTCGTGCCATTGAAACCATCTCATATTTTTCCACAATGAACATGTTGAATCCACTAGTTTAGGTCCTAAACTATTGTTTTTGATGTTTTTGCACCATTTCGCATCTCTTCTAGAGGCGTTGCCAGAACAGGTATCTCGGATCATTTAATGCACGAATTCATGACACTAAAACCACTTCATGTTTCTTCACAACGAACACGCTCAATCCACTATTATAGGCCCTAAACTCACTATTTATTTTGAAGGTTTTGCACCATTTTATTGTTGCACAGTAACCATTGCCAAAATGTTAATCTCGCTGCACTTAATGCACGAGGTCATGCCGCCAAAATCAATTCATGTTTTTTCACAACAAACATGTTCGATCCACATGTCTTGGATAGTTTTGTACCATTTTATTGTTGCATAGAAACCATTGCGTGAACAGCTATCTCGGTGTATTTAATGCATGAATTGGAGCCGCCGAAACAATTTTTTCGCGACAAACATGCCCAATCCACAACTTTAGGTCCTAAACTCTTGTTTTGGATGATTTTGCACAATTTTGCTGTAGCATAAAAACCATTGCAAGAACAGGTATCTCAGTGCATTTAATCCACTAGTTTGTACTACTAAAGCAATTTTGTAATTTTTTGCAAAGAACATGGCTATTCCGCTACTTTTTCTCCTAAAATCATGTTTTTATGGTTTCACACAATTTTTATGCCGCACGAAAACTGTTTTGAGAATGGGTATCGGGTCGATTTAATTTAATGCATGAATTCGCGATGCCGAAACTATTTCATTATTCTTCGCAACCAACATGCCCAATCCACTACTTTAGGTCCTAAACTTTTGTTTTCTATGGCTTCACATTACTTCATTGTTGCACAAAAACGGTCACGAGAATGGTAATCTCACTGCATTTAATGCATGAGTTCATGCCAAAAAAACCATTTCGCGTTTTTCACGATGAACATTCCCAATCCATCCTAAACTAATGTATGGATACATCGATTTAGGGGTGGAGATCTTGACGTTGGTAAAGAAGCCTCCAAGCAAGAGATCGAATCCTTGCAATCACTACACCACTGCTCCGTTGGTTATTATCGACCGCGTGACGCGAGTGATCGGCCACGCCAAGAAGGCTATTGTCCCTGCACGTGCAATCCAGAACACAAGCAAGAACAAGGAAAACACAAAACTCAATTGAATTTTCTCAAGTTGGGGTTCCACAAACTGATGACGGCGAAACTGTTCAAAGATAGATTAATATAAGCAAAACCCAGACCATAACCTAGTGATGGCTACTGAATATATACAAATTAGAGGGCTTGGGGCAGCCAAGTGGGTGGCTGAGCAACCCTAGGGCGTACAAGGCCTTTGGGTCCGAAAACCGGTGTCGTAGCCCTAGCAGATTCTAGTCGTCAGGTTGTTTCCACGATTCTTGGTTACTCAGACGTCAAGTCTGACTATTTCTATAGCTAAAACCCTATTTTAACTGGGCTAGATCTAACTCGACTCGAACTAAACAAGATACATGGCCCACTAGCCTTTAGAATCACCTCTTTCTTGGGCAATCAATTACATCCCATCAATCAATCCGATCTACCTGATCAGCTGACTCAGCCCATTTAGCTGATCCGGCCCAAATACCAATCAGCTAGATTTTGGCGATAACACATGCCCCACTAGATTTGGCAATAATAATTATTCCAAAGCTAAAGAAGATACGAAGATGGAGAGCTGCACAGTTCTGCAATTTCTATCACATCCATTCGTACACCTTCCTCGGGAGCTATTCCTGGCGCCTCCTCGACTTCCTCTTGAGTAGTATTTAGCTATCTCCTCGGCTACAGCCATTTTCCCCCATCTTCTTTTTCATCGGCAAAAAGAACCCTAATCTTCATCGAGAAATAGCTCGCTAATGGAGTCTTCTGTAGGAAGGAGTATCACCCCGCCGCTATCATCGCCTTCTCCACCACTACCGCTCCCCTTTTCGAATGTGCCACCGGGTTTTGCCCCCTCGAACTGTAGGAGCGGGTCAGGCGCCATCAACCAAGACGACTGACGTGGAGAAGGAAGTGGCTCTCACTAACATCTAAAAGGACTGGCTGGCCATCTGAGGCTTGGACATCCCAGTCCATCATCCGGTGGTGAACCTCGGGGTGGTCAAAGACCCAGAAGATACAGTGAGTTTCCACCATGGAACACACCTCCGCCATCGCTGCTGCCGATGCCACTAGAGGTCCCCTTCGACTATGACAATGGTGGCCTTTCTTGGGATTTTGGGGTCAATACGGACTCTGAGTCCTCGAGCGAGGCCACCAATGGCTATGTCAACATCGAGGCGGTCATCCTCTACTCCTCCCATTCCAGCGTCGATATACTCTGGTTCAATGCATTGTCGAGGAAGTGAAAGGAGCTGCCATCCCCCTCTTCACCAATGATACAGTATCCTCAGCATCAATAACAGTGAAGGAGCTCACCTCAGCAGTAGTGAGGGTGAAGAATAGAACGCTGCCGTTTGTGATGCATGTTGACGCGGCTTATGTACGAAAATTATACATCATTTTATATGGTTTTTCATTGATTTTATGCGTCAACTATATCTTTCTCTATCATTTATCACCGATAATTGTGGATTTTGCAATATTGTCTTGGAAATATGCTACATGTGATTTTTTTAGGTTTTAAGCAAATTTTTCGCGAAATTCACCAAGATCCACTTCGAGTAAGAAAAGACCTCTAGATGACATGAATTGAAGATGAAGAACATGGAAGGCTTTGTGTACTCATGACCCCCTCTGTGTGGATCAAGGCTTTCTAATCAGAAGATTCAATAAAGTGTCAAGAGCTACAAGAAAATGAAGATATTTATTCATTAAACATATCAAATATGTCAAAGCTTGGCCCATTACGAAGATTCCAGAAGCTCAAGAGTCCGAAAGACCCCGCACAAATATTTCTTAGGCAGCAAGCAACGTCCCCACGAAAGATGGAAGGAAACGGACGAAGGAAGGGCTGAGGTCAGCCTACCTTAGGCCTTCCGGTCGGCCAACCCCACCCAACCGTGGGTCGGTTTCCGATTCCTTTTCTCCCATGTCTTCTCCAGACTATATAAAGCAAGTCTAGGCCCCAAGTCGAGGCATCCAATTCATTATCAAGGCGACAAGATGTAGAGAAGAGGGACAACAACTAGAGGAGAGCTGAGGGTCGAGATTCTAGGCTAGGATTAGAGTTCTTCTAGTTCGTAGAGGTGATTAGAGGCTTTGCATGGTGCTCTAATTACCTAGCTCAAAAGGTCTAATTGTATCATCAAGGGAGGTATGGCCATGGTTGTAAGTATGATACAATTTATTAATGAAAGCATTGTTCTTGTCTAATTATCATGTTCTTGTTCTAATTATGCATTTTCTAGCTCTAATTAGATCTAGATCTAGATGCTTGTTGATTAGACCATGTCTTTAAGGGTTATATTCATCAAGCGTTCTTGATTGTTGATCTAGCTTACTAATGATATAGTTGTATGTCTAGTTCTTTTGATCATGGAGATTAGAGGTTCTAGTTGTGCTAATTATGTTATTAGACCATATAAGGTAGTTGGAAGCTAGTTCTCTGATTACGTGCCTGTTGAAAGCTTTTCGTCGATTACCTAGTTACCAGTGACAGTGGAGCCCGGGGAAAGGTTAAGCCGATCTAGGGGGTTAGGTTGATTGATCTTGATTTAATTATGCTATGATGAATATGCTTGAACATGCTTGTCTACCTTGAGCTACTTGTTATCTCGTTGCTTTTATCTAATTGTGGTACCCTTATCATGCTTGTTTTATATCCAATTAGAGCTTGATTAGAATCTAGTTAATACCCCTTAATTAGTGTTCTAGTTCTGTTCTAATTGTTTATCTTATATATTAAGTATTGTTTAGACGTAGATTAGACATAGTTTAGAGCTAGTTTAGAGGTGGATTAGAGCCTTGCTTTTTACCTTTAGTTTTCCATAAACTCTTGTTAATTAGTTCTCAATTAGTTCGTTTCCTGGATTGACAAAACCCATGATACTCATCCTGGGGAAAAGCTACCACGATACTGTCGCTTGCAGTATAAGGTTTGGCGTGCTTAATTGCCGTCAACAATGCATAAGCATCACCAGCCGATGTGCACCATCGGCTTGTAGAACTAGTTAGCCATCAAGGGCTTAACAGTCATTGCATCAGCTCCAAGGGGATTAGCCCCTTGATTATCTTTTGCTTTGCTTTGTATAGAGTACCCAGTGACAAATGAAGTACTATGTAATTAACTCTCCCTTCTTTGTAATTCCTACTTCCTTATTATGCCCATATGAGCCGATCTGATAGCACAGCATCAGATTCGATCTCTGTTTTCAGTTGACGCTATTCTGTTCTAGATCGGTCGATAACCTTTGTCTACAAATTTGTCCCATTTGTCTACAAATTCATCTGAGTTTCCATCGGCTTACTTTGGGGAATCGACGTCAAAGTCGGCCTTTGAACTCATATTTACCCAACGAAACATAACATGCACCCCGCCCGTTCCATTTCTACGAGGCACCTCCTTCACATAGCTCATTCCCTCTAGACCCAAGGCATGACAGATACAATGAGCTCAATAATGGCGGAAACACTGCCTTAAAGAATATTTGGCCTCAAGGTATTTACTTTGGCCTTCCCTTTTGCAGAAAAAGATATTTCTCATGTTATTCATGTTCCTCCCTTTTCCTTTTGCGACAATGCAGCCGAATGACATTCTGATTCCTCAATCACTGGCCACAAAATCTTTTAACTTAGGTCCCCAATCTTTTGAACCTCCATTGGATTTGATTTCCGCTGAGACCAAATGAATCCCATTTGTAATTCAGAATCCAAATCTAGACCACTGGATGGACCAACTTAGGGATTCGCCATTCCCCATGGATGGATGGGTCTATTGGTACAAGCGAGTAGCTAAATATTATGAATCATCATTTTGTCATAAGATAGGAATAGCTGATGCTCTCTCTCTCTTACTATGCCCCCAATAGAGAAACATGAGAATCTTTTACGGGCAGTCGGTTATTTCTGGTCTGATGCCTTGAACTGATTCCTATTTGGTCTTGGTCCTATGACACCCACTCTGATGGATGTTGTCATGATTTTGGGTTTGGATATTCATTCAGTTTGTCCTTCCCCCTTTTCCTTGGAAGATTGTAGACATAAAATCAGAGGCAAAGCCACAACAAAAAACTAGAGCCAATATATTGATCATCACAACAAACGTTTAGGACCGGCAACCACAGGGAACACACAGCCTTTCTAAATCTCTGGATGGATCACTTCCTTTTTTGCAGTCCTTCTCTTGCTCCAACAAAAAATTACCTGGATTTCGCCAATACTCTAGTCAATGGTCAACCATTTGCATTAGGGAAACTATTTCTAGGTATACTGTATTGACACCTTTTCTTGAACACCAGCAAACTCCTAATAAGGAATGCATCAAATCAAGAGGACCCTAGTGGTTCTTGCAACTTTGGTGCCAACTGTATTTCTAGCAGTACATCCAAATTTTTCCCGCCTGCAAGGCACATCTTTTCCTACTCCTTCAGGCAAACTCATCCAATGTACCTATTTTGGCCAAGCATATATCGGCTCCCAAGTAGTAAACCCAACAAAAAACAAATGGCCAAATAGTTCAAATTATTCTATCATGAACATACCATGGCCAACTTCAATGCTTATTATGAGTCAGAGAATTTCGAGAATCCTTCCCTCTTTAGACTTGATAATTTTGCTGATGATGATGACACTCATCAAAAACATGCTATCATGATAGGTCATTGCTTTCTTCCTATAAGTATGAGTACCAGCAACAGAATTACCAAGCCCGGCTATGTCTTACCAGCCGGCAATAGCTGCCCGGCAATTTGGCTTGAACCAAGTTTCGCCATGCCTCATTATTCATGAAAAATTCCTAAGTCGAGCCGATCTTACTGAATGGCTTCTAGCCCCTCGCGCATATAGTCTCTTTTCTTTATTCTCAATCCCAATCCCATGTGGTGTGGAATTTGTATATACTACGGGTGGCTTTAGCACCTGGTGGGAAAGCTGGAAACCACACTTCCTACGATTGTTTACCATCAGAGGTAATCAACTCGCTATAGTTATTTTGACTTTGCCACACTCTGTGGTACTTGAATCATTTCCATTTTCGTCATGCAGTGTGATGAGAGGCTCGTACCAACTGACGAATCAGGAGAAACATTCCGCTATTTGCCAATAGCCCCTATACCATTATATAAGAGATTAGCACCTCCTTTTGACAAGATAATACTTTCTAGTAGTTGTTCCAAACACCGGTGCGATGAAGCAAGCAAATCACCAGCCAAAAGCACTTGTTACAAGAAAACTAGAAGCTCCAAAACATGGTCTTCTTCCCCCCTCTACTTCCAATCATGCCGAATTAGTCATAAGTATTCAGCAACATTTTTCTTCTTATCGGCATACATATTGATGTGTATATATTTCCATCGCAGTTAGGGGGTTCATCCAATAGAGGTGATGTTTCACCGCTTCAAGAAAAACAGGCACTGAAAAATTCAACAGTCACTCTATCTTCTAATAATACTAGTGCTTCCCATCACAAGGCCTATTCCAAAGCTGATGTGCATCAGAGTGTCGATGAAGGGACTTCTCTAAACATTGAGGTGAACCCACCGCTCCTCCAGATCACTTTCATTTGATCTTTCTCATAAGAATTTGCTATTTTTGCAGTCCATCAATTTGTCAACACTTCTCAACTTTGATCCTTCCACCCTAGACATTGACTTGGAGCAAGTGCAATTAAGAAGTCCATCACCACCCAAGTCTGTGTCAGCCGATGTAACCGACTGGCTCCGAGAGATGGCGAGACTGCTAGGTGACCCGGTTGCGCAACTGGTCAAAGATAGTGATGTCCTTCATGCGACATTGGAACCAGTAGCAGATCAACTGCCTGTCGATTTGAGGCAGGTACTCCATCCAGTAGCATATCTTGGTTTCTTTAGGGAGGAGGTAGAAACAGCCACAGCCCATATCGCATCCCGAGAAGCTGAAGTCTCCTTAAGGAAAGAGATTGCTGACAAATGCGTAGTCTTGAACCAGAAAAAAAACTACCCTAGATGATGACAAAGTTTTTTTAGACTTGTCTGTGAAGCTCCAAGATCTATAGAAGTCATGAGAGGAAGTTGCTGAAGAAATACAACGTCTTTAGCAAAGGCTTTCGACAATTGATGATAACATCATGTTCACATCATCTGAACTTGAAGACGTTCAGGCCAATAAATAAAAACTGAAAGAGAAGCTATCATCAAGCTTTGCCGAGGTCCAAATGTTAACCGCCCATGTGGCACCAGGCACGAATGAGTCTGATAGAGTAATTATTTCTACTATTGACTCAGTTCGTCTGAAAGCTATCACGGCCATTCAGCATCACCTTCCATAATCTGTGAGAACACCTTAGAACAATTATATTTTGTCTAAGTGCCCTAGGCATAACACTTTGTATGCTGGCAATAATACGCACCTACAGTTGATGGTGATGCCTTGGCTCTTTGGCTATCCATTTTTTTTATGGGGTACCTAAAGTCGATGGCAATGCATTGGCTTTTTTTTGTATTTTTGGGGCCTGATGGTGATACATGGTCCCCTAGGAGTGGCATACATATGCCCCCCAGCATGCGAGATTTTGGAGATTTTGGAGTCGACCTATAAGCTTAGATGACCAATACTAACTTTTGGGCTTTGCGTCGTACCTCCCTATCAGCCCCTAAGCCTTCACTGTAAGATTTATTTCACAATCAAAAGACTGATGAATATCATTGGCCGACGCCGTCTTATTATTGAACAAGGATAGTATAAATATTTTTTGGTGCCGATCGCCTGGATCGGCCATACAACTTGTGCTGATGCTATATTTAAAAATCGGCCGACCGCCTCGATCGGCCCTAATTAAGCATATATTTAAACATTGATGCCGGCTACTGGAACTGGGACAAGCCCATTTTTGGACCCATAAACATAGTCCCAATCTAATTGATCCCTTCCAGTAAGGAATTCTACTCCTTCTACCCCCCAGAACGAAGATTCTACAACTGTGACGTCGTTGGAGTCATCGGCTGGAACAACTTCAACCTCATTGCTATCCCATTGCACAAGGCACTGGTACATAGTCGATGGCACACAGAAATTTGCATGGATCCAGTCTCGGCCGAGCAGGGTCAAGTAAGGTCCTTTAGTATCTACGACGAAGAAGGACGTATTGATCTTCTTGTGCCCAATTGTCAGTTCGACATTGAAAATGCCTTTGGCCCCTGCCGGGTCACCCTTGAAGTCATTGTGGATGACATTTGTCTTGATGAGCTCATCCTCACCTTTGTCGAATTTCTTGAATACCGCGTACGGCATTAGATTAACTGCTACACATGTGTCAACCATCATCTTATTCATCGGTTTGCCATTGATATAGCCCTTGAGGTATAATGGCTTCAGATGACGGTATTTCTTATTGACCGGCTTCTCAAATATGATGGCAGTCAGTCTGAGACTAAGCTGGGCTACTAATTCTTGTACCGTAGAGGGGTTACCAAACTCATTGGGCAAGAGGAATACCATATTGACGTCAGCCGATCCATTGGTTGTTTCTTCATCCAGCAGGTCATCCTCTGCATCATCTTCTATTGGGTCTTCTGGTCGCTCCTATTCTAGTTGATTTCTCCTCCAAACTATCCAGCATTTGGGCACCACTAGGGGGAGCTTCTGCTTGTATGATGGTATAGCGACAGGTCCCGAATTAACTTGCTTTACTATCCGAAGATAGTTTTCTTCGGCTTCTTCCAAACTGCATAGGCGTTGTACTCTGCGCTTTTGTGAGCGAGAGAGTCCCTTAGGGCACTACTTGGGCTGATGACATTCCTTGTGCTACCGGCTTCACTCTAGTTGGGGACACGATAGAGGAACTACACCCGTGTCTTCATGTTGTGGTTGTTCTCACTCCAGTCTAGATTGCCCATATCCATACGAGCGGGTTTCTCAGGTGAGATCCGCAGAGGATGTCGCAACGCTGATCATGGGTGTCCCAGCCACTGGAACACAAACATGCACCCATCTGGTCATCGGAGCACCGAGCATTGTGGACAATCATCAATGGTCACTAAGCGCTCCATACACTGACTCTAGCAGTAGTGGAAGAACAGGCAGTCCCAATGTTCCCTGAACTTGTAGTCCCTACGATGGTCACGCTCCCCATCGTAACGGTGCTTGGTGTGGTGTTGTTCCTCGTCTTGGCGACGTTCGAGGTGATAGCGCTCCTCCCGCTCATGGTGGTACTCCTGATGATGGTGTTTGCCATGCAGGTCGTAGCTCGACCGTTA
This sequence comes from Paspalum vaginatum, assembly GCA_030272315.1. Classification (NCBI taxonomy): domain Eukaryota; kingdom Viridiplantae; phylum Streptophyta; class Magnoliopsida; order Poales; family Poaceae; genus Paspalum; species Paspalum vaginatum. The sequence continues at coordinate 23,385,864 of CM059016.1, forward strand.
GCGATGCTCTGATTGCCAATCGCGGATACGATCCTCTTCTTGGTCATGCGACTGGTCTTTCTCACGTCTTTCATCATTACCAACATACATGCTGATCAGGACGCCCGAGTCAGGGCAGGAGCACCAGTTTCTGGCTATGTCCTTAGTGGACAAGTGAACTTCTGGTCAAAATTCTAGCGGTCGATCATCGTTTGGATCGACCTTAGCCTTGCCTTTGTCTTGCGAACCAGACATGGCAGTCACCATGCTGATGGTTAGAAAGAAAGGGCTAGGTTGGCTCTTGATGACGACCTTGCTGCCTTCGATAGCACCATGAACTCGACGTAGAAACTCACAGGGTACAGTCGTGGCTACAATCTTGATCTGATCACCGGCTGAAGCGGCTATCTTGGCCTGTCCGCAGGCATAGGACGTCATGTTGACCATATTGATGTTAGGAAATAGAGTGTTGTCCACATTCATCAAGTTCCTTGCATTGGTCAACCTTCCCTGCTCAATAGTAGTCTGAATTTGCTGATGCAGGGCCTTGCAATCGTTAGTGTTGTGGGAATCAAGACTGTTGTGAAACTTGCAATACTTGCGTCCCTTGAGTCGTTTGGCTGGTATGATCTTATGGCCAGGCATCAACTCCAAGTACATTCCCTTGGGTAGCAAGTCAAAGAACTGCTCTGTTTTGGCCACAACAAAGTCATAGCCGGTGGGAGCCTCTGGACGCTTGAGCCATTGACAAGTGGCTGCTTTGGCTTAGTCCACTGCACGACTGCCTCCTCGGCCTCTTGATTGGTCGATTCTTCATCTTGTAGGTATGTGATGGCCTTCCTTGGCCTCTCTTGGTATTGCTCTAGACGTGTACACTCATAGACTACCACTTTGGAAAGTAAATGGCTAATGGAATTGAAGTCCGTCATCCCATAGGCGAGCTTGGTGGTTTGGTGTAGACCGTTATACGCCATCTCAGCCAAGTTCTTTTCTGACAAAGGTAGTGAATAGCACCTATTCCTATCTTCTCTAACACGCTAACAGACTCGCTAGGACGCTAATGGAGCAACATGATATCCATGAACATGGCTCTTCTAACCCCAAGAAGAATTGTGTGTGGAATAGCTCTTCGAGTTGCTTACATGTTGTGATGGATCCAGGCATCAACGATGTGTACCACCCAAAGGCCAGACCCATTAGAGATAGTGAGAAGAGTCGGATCTTCATGTGTTCGGCTGTCACTTCAATCCCAATTGGGCTGTGTATCTGCTAATGTGTTCCACAGTACTGGTATTATCATTGACGTTGAACTTAGAAAATTTTGTTTCCTTGAACTTGGGTGGGGGAGGCAGTTGATCATAGGCCTCGAGATACGGCTTAGAACAGGTGATGGCACCCCTCACCGGTGTCATGCCGTATCAGCTCCTAAGGATTTCATCCAGATCGGCTTGAGCAGCCGATCCGTTGTTGGCAAAAAAAGCCAACTTGGTTCTTAAAAACTAGCCCTAATCCGTATCACACTTGCCAGTCAGTGATCTCTTGATCATGATCTTTGTCCTTGCCATCGCTTGTGTGGACTATATGGTGGGGCTATTTGTTTGGTTGATGAGGAGGTTCCTTTGTGCCCCCCCCCCGTATCAACCTGTACCTGAGTTGACACAGATAGTCGTCTGGTATGAACGCTGGTGGCTCATCATAGCATATGGGTTGGTCATTCAAATGACCGGGCGCATACATGACGAACTCAGCCTTGGTGCCTTCTGGAGGGTAGATAGGAGGCACGTAAGGCAGCCGAGTGTCGAACCTGGTATCGGCAAAAGAAGTGCCGATCGACGGTCCGATATCTTGTGTGTATTCACCAGAGATGACAACTTTGACCACGTGTGCCACTATATTCTCCATGGAATTCAGTAGTACTCCAACCTGGCGTAGCATAGCTTGGCTTACCATAGAGTTCATGTCATCCCGAAGAGCTTTGTTGCGTGCTTCCGATGTTGTGGAAATATCCACGTTGTCAAGCAAGCTTTCTGGATGTCCAACGCACTTGACACCGCCACTTCAGGTCCAGGTGAAGTGGTCGAGAGGCTCTTCAGCTAGCTTGGTGAGCATGCGGTCATAAGCCTCCTTGTGCTCGAGCGAGAGTTGTGCGAGTGTTGGAGGCACTTGTTTCTCTTCCTGCCACATGCTAGGATCGTGATTGGCTGAAAACTCCATGTTGTCCTTCTTGGAACCTTTTGGAGGCATCATTTGGTGATGAAGTTGACAAAGGTGAGGTCCCACTAGGCATGCCAAAAAGTGTGTTTTTGGGAAATCAGCGGGTGAGAGCCCTACAGCGAGGACACACAGGGAGCCGGGGATCATGCTGTTGCTGCACTCGTCTCCCTGTAGTGCGGCTCCGATCGGCTCCGAGCAAAGCCCATCTGGGTGGCGATGGTGATGCGGGCGTGCCACCTGGCTTGACCTTGCAGCCAAGAAGGTTGGGTGGATGTGGTGGCTGGCTCTGGTTCTCCTTGTAAAGCATACACAACAGATCTTAAATGTTAAATTGTTGCCTAATCGCTCGAATCGGCACCATGAGAGCTCGTGAACTCTGGTCAACATAAATGTAGATACTCGACGGTCGATGAGGTATAATGTATTATAATGACTAGGACCACATCCACGAAGTGAATAAATATAAATGCTATCTAAAAGCACGATATAAGAGACCTGCATAGCCAGATCGGCTTCTAACCAGGACCTTCAAAGATGTCCATCCAGATAAACAGATACAAATTAAGACGCATATAGATAAGATGGTTCAGATACGCTGGCATGTCGCTTGCACGTGTTGTAGCAATACATCGTGGGTTGTTACAAACGACTAGGTACCATAAAACAAGCTACATGAAGATTGATCTATGACAAAAGCATGAAAAGCATAAGCAGATGGATAAGCATGCGAAGTAAGCAATGGATCTCATGTCAAATGAAGCTTGACACGCAATTCATGGGGGTAACTAATGGGTCTATCACCAAGAAAAGCTTGATGCTAGATTCATCTGGATAATCGGTGATTCTCGCCTTAAGCGGAGCTTAATGCAAGATTCATCGGGATAACTAGCAAACCATGCCATCAAAAATGCTTTGGTACATGGTTCACCATATGGCTCACGCCCTAATGCCCTACTGAAGCTAAGAAACATTAGAGCAGCAAAACGATTACCTTGAAAACCCTAATTACTCAAGGGTGATGATGCACCGAGGACAACCGTTGCTAGGGAACGTATGTCATCATCTTATTACGTAGGACAATGGTACATATTTATAGTTCATAGACTTGAACATTAAGTCTGACTCTTTCTATAGCTAAAACCCTATTTTAACTAGGCTAGATCTAACTCGACTCAAACTAAACAAGATACATGACCCACTGGCCTTTAGAATCGCCTCTTTCTTGGGCAATCAATTACAGCCCATCAACCGATCCAATCTACCTGATCAGCTGACTCAGCCAATTTAGCTGATCTGGCCCAAATACCAATCGGCTAGATTTTGGCGATAACACATTGTAGCTTCATTGTGCCACCAGGGTCCAACATTGTGTTATGTACGATATCCCATATAATCTACAGAATAAATTGTTCTTCTCATCTTTGTCTTGCTTTGCAAGTGACATATAGACAGTGGAATAGGCGAGCCAATGGCATCAGTCTTATCGTATTGCAATGGCTACGCTCAAAGACTTACTGGACTATTCTTAGAATACATGTTTAAAAAAATTTAAAAAAATAAAAGAAGTGTGGATGGGTTGAAGCAAGGCTATCTTTACCGTGAAAGGACACATAAAACATTATAGATGTAGTACAGATATACTCAACGAATTGAGTTTTAAATAGAAATAGTGTTTTTTTTACAAAGAATGACAACTTTACTAGATTAGTAGCAATGAACAAGTCGTAGTACACATTCTCCCCAATCGAAGGATGATGGAGAGTGTAGAGCATGAAGTACAAGGCATATATCATGCAAAGTGTTTGAGCATCTAAATGTAGGCTGAGAAATCATAGTTTGCCTAGCCCTTTTCGCCTGATTGTGTACTATTGTGTTGTGTGTCCTTTGTTGACGTCTCTTAGCGTAACAGATTTTACTCTGCAAGCGCACGAAGATTTGCTGTAGCTTTTTCACTCAGATATTCCAAGTATCATAAAAATCCACAGGGAAGCGAGGGCAAATAGGTGGAATGAAATGCCAAACTTTCAACGGTACTGTATAACTTAGATAAATACCAGCTATTCTTACACCGGAGGTAAGATCAACAAGATAGTGTATGGTGGGAAGAGTAAACAGGGACCAAAGCGGTCAGCAACTAGGTGTAGCTACCTGGGAGGAAAACGAGTGAGACTAAGATATCCAAACTCTATTTCCTAACTACTGCATAGGAGTATTCGTGGTTGAACCAAGTTGAATGAACACAAACTAGGATCTTGTGTCAAGCAAAATTCCAGACTACACCGAGGAGGCACGAGGGTAGATAGTTGGCCAACCGAATGGCAACAGGCTAACGCCTATGGGATTATCGAACGACGGGTCAGATTACAGAAGCTCCCTAATGCTATCACCAATAAGGGCTACCAGCTAGATTTGTGTGGGTAAGATGGCATGCTAAACTACTGATCAAGTAAGAACTTGATCACTAAAGCTCATCCTTTATCGTAGGGTGAGAGCTAATTTAACCTTAGATCAGATCCTAAGGCAAGCTTATAGCACCAGCAAGTCTAGAAAGATTCATAGAACTTAACAAACAACACAAACCTAAGCCTTGGTCTAGTTTGCAAAAAGGTACACCACACTAGGCAAGTGTAAGAGATAAAGTAAAGAATAACTGAAAGATAGATCAATGAAGTATATTATACTGGAATTGTAAGGGTACAAAAGATAGAAAGATACAAGAGCTTTACCAAGACTCGAAGCTAACTCCAGAATCCCTGAGGTAAAGACTCAGACTCAACTCTAACTCCCAGGACTAACCTATTTCTACAAGACTAAGACAATGGTATGGTCCACTCAACTTTCACACTTCACAAGTGAGCTACCGGGGCGTATTTATAGTCACCAAGTGAGTGGAGGTACTTATAGGGTCGGTATGGCGGTTCTAAGGGCAGGTGGCAGGCCGGGCAGCCTGGTAGGTGGCCGGGTAGCCCTACCCAAGGCCAGGCAGCCTAGCCAACCCTTGGTTCCACCACCTTACTTCATCCCACGGTCCATCTTGCCTCCCCAAGCCGGATGCATGGCGGTTGGCGGTTATAACTTGTGCTTTTCCCCGCATCGTTGGATCTTCAATGTGTTTCTTCCTTAGCGGTAGGATGGAAGTCCCTTGGATTGCTAACTTCACCAATCCAAGTGCTTGATCGATGAGGTGGCAAGCCTTCCGGTGCTTTGCATGCGGTTTCCACGGTTTCCACCTTGGACTTGTGTTGACACGTCATTTATGTGCATGCAGGTCGAAGATGAGATGTTTTGGCCACAATGACAGGTTGGGATGGCCCTAGGGTAGGCCGGGTGGCCTGGGCTTTCCCTGACTTAGCCATATTTTGCCTGTTTTCAACTGTTCTTGCACCTGCACTAAAATAATCAACACAACTCGTGAAGATACATTTTCCTTCATGATCATGGATGGTCGACGGTTGGAGATAGTGCAATAGCGACCGTCAACACCCCCCCCAAGCTTAGACCTTTGCTCGTCCTCAAGTAACGCCAAGATGGGTTATGGATCAGGAGTTGTTGCGATATCAGCGTTCAAGAATAGAGTCTACACATAACCGACACCCATGCTTTTTGTTTCAAGCCATAATGTATGCAATGATGACCTTTTCTCATACCTGTGGTGCATCTTTTTGCCTTACCATGTCTTGCACGGTTGAGAGGAAGAATGACTTCATTGTAGGCCCTAGCACAAAACATTTCTTTTTGGATTCTATCTCAGATGTTTTGAGGATTTTATAACAACAGCAAGTTTCCCCAGAGGTACTCTTGATCGCTCAATAGTGTATCCTCACCAAAAAGGGCCAAGAGCACGGCCAATATTTTTCGTACACTAAAGCTTTTGTGGAGCTCAGGGTGATGGAAAAACTTAGGTTGCTTAGGTTGTTTATTTTGCAAAGCCAAAGATTGTACCAAAGAAATGTACTACATCAGCAAATCTTGTTTATCATTGGAGCTTATTTAGTGGATGGATGGGTGGATCTCCTTGTTTTCCTTCCCTTCTCCTTCTTTTGTGATGGGTATGGATATGGAGCCTTTTTATATTTTCTCTCTTTTTGCCATGCTTTGACTAGCATGCTTTTTTTTCATACTTTTGCCAAGCTTTAACTAGTATGCTTTTATTTTTTTTTCTTTTTGATGGCTCCACATCCTACCTCATTTTGATTTGCAAGGAGTAAGGTAAGGTATTATTTGGATATGTATGGATGCATACCCGGGATAGGTAAATGCATATGTAATGGTGGATTTTACTCAAATGACTCACAAGATAGAGATGATTCCATTTAAAGAGACTCAAAATTTGACAAAGCTCAAAACAACACTAAATAGCTTAAATAAGCGGCTCAAATATTTTCAGTGTATTTGGCTCTGGCGGGTGTTTAAAACCAACGGGGAAACTTTATTTTTTTCCTTTTTCAAAAAGAATAACCTGATATGTTCATCCTACTAAGAAAACGTGAGAGCTGGCCTAGTACTTAGTCATATCATTTCTCACAATAACTTAGACAAAGTTTGTGCAAATGACATCCACAAAGAAAAAGGTCATGTTCTCATTTTATACACACAAGCTCGAAATTAAGCTAAGTATGGTCATTGCATAGACAACTAAACAAGAACATAATAGAACAACTATTCATCATTTCCATAATGAAGGTAATATACCAAAGGTGGGAGTTTGTTTTTATTGACTCTCTATTTATATATATAAATAACAAACAATAAATAAACAATATTTAGTAGTACTTACTCTTCGTGTCGGTGGGACTGGTGTTGCTGTCAAGCTGCTACTGCTGGGTAGGATGGGTATTGCTGGAACTGCTAGTTGGACAAATACTGCTACTGCTCCTGCATAGGGAGAAACAAGGATGAGAATCGGGGGGGGCCTTACTCTGAAACGGGGACGTGAGGAAGCATGCTCATGCTAGTCTACCATCCCCCCAAGCTTCAATGAAGCTAGGGGTTTTTGTAGTTGTTGTAGTTGTAAAACTCCTGAGCATTGCTGAAGCTAGCTTGTACTTGTTCGTTTAGGTTCTGAATCATGTTGGTTGTCCTAAAGCCATTGGTCCATTGTTGCGGTGCGTCGGGCATGTCATCCACCTGCTGGTACAGCCTCTGATCGTACTGGCCCAAGTTCATCCCCTCTATTGCGGAGTTGATGCTGGTCATGTTGTCGGAGTAGAACTAGGCTGATGCAGAGTGGCCTTGATCTCTACTGACCTCCTATGACACATTCCCACCTCCATAGTACTGAGTACCATGTGATGGCTGGTATGAGCTTCGGCCTCCACCACTGCTACTATACCATGGCTCGGTCTGGCTATATCGACGGAACCATGACAGTTTCAAGTCAACACTTCTAGTCGGAGTGGCAGTGTGGGGTGCCCGTGATGGACCTGCTCTAGCTTCCTCTCGTGCCTCGCATTGGCGTTCCTTTGCTCGTCGTCGTTGGCCTCTAGTCATGATGCCTCCAATGCTCTGGTGTGGTGCTTCCGTGTCAAGCTGCATGGTTAGCCTCTTAGCTATACAAGTCGAACTGTGGCGCTGGAAGCGGCAGCTCGAATTATGCCCAAAGTAGGTCATAACTAGGTTCCCACTCTCATCCCTCTTCATGAAGTGTGCCTAAATAAAGTGCTGCTCCCCAACGATGTGTGACAGGTCATCAGGGATGTAAGTAACCTGGGAGTTTTCTAGGATGCCCAGGTTGGATGCAATCCTAGTGACTAGAGATGTGATGTTTATGGGGGTATTGGTTTTTGGCATTTCCATCCAATGACGGACCATGTCAAGAACTAGGGCATAGCGCTTCTTCTTGCAAAAAGCAAAAAGATATTTAAGATCTTCGTTTGGTGCACAGCGCACTTCACTACGTGGAAAAACCACGAGGGAGACCCACGAGGGTTGTGGATTTTTGTGGTGCTGTGTTTTCCCCTCACATACTAACCATAGATTTCTATCCAAAAGATTTTCATGTTATACCCCGCAGGCTCCTCTGCTAAAGAGTGGTTTCGGTGGAAGCCTAGGAGGTCACTAGGCCTCCACAGGGTAATAGAAAATTCAGTATTAAAAAGATGGAAATGGATGGTTGTACCAGAGGCACATCTTTCCATGCGGAGAGTTACTAAGAACTCCTTTGTGAGAAGAATGGACCCTTCCTCGGTGATGTTTGAAAATTCTAACCATCCAGCATAATCGAATGCCTGCATAAATTGATCCAACATACCTATGGCGACAAGGAAGAAGGTGTCGAAGTATCTTGTCCGTCCAAATGATTTGGAGGCAAGATGCTCCAACATCTGAGCTTCAGCGTTGTTTCGTATGGTGATGTCGTGGACCGTCAAAAGTTGGCGTTGCGGTGGAGGTTGTGAAGATTTCCCTCATCTTGTTCCAGGCTTCGGGCACCACTGGTGGACATCTGGTCGGATGCAACAGGAGTCCTCGAACTTCCACTATGGGAGTGGGAGTGCGATGAAGATTGGAAGCTAAGGTGGATACCCTTCCTTGTGTTGCTGATGACTCTCTTGGCTCTTCTGAAGAATGAAGACATCCTGCAAAATAGACATAGACAAGAGAATACCCGAGGGATGGAGCAGTTACAAAAATAGCATTAGTGGGTTAGCAGTCCAGAAGTCAGTCATCCAAAAACCATCCAACAAGTGAGAGTGTAGCGCTAATTTTATTCGAGCAAAATTTTTCTAAGTGCTGAAATTAGCTTAGTGCTTAGATTAAGAGAGTGATTAGAGGGAGCTCGCATTGCCGAGTGGTGAGCTGAGGGAGTGTGCATGTGTATTTATAGGCGTGCGAGGTTGCATGCATGTAGCTGGCAAGGGTCGGGCGTCTAGGCAGGGGCCGGGAGGCCTAGGGGCTAGGCTGCTAGCTTGTGTCGGTGTCGTGCATGCGCGATGAGATGTGAACGGAGCAAAAATGAACCGGACGACGTCAGCAGGGGGCCGGGCGGCCAGTGCCCTTGGTACTTTGTGCTTAGTGCCTTTGGCACTTTGTGCATGCATGGCATTAGGAGGACAAGGGGTCGGCCGGCCTGTAGAAGGGGCCGGGCGGCTTGGTCCCTAGTGCTCCTGGGACTTAGCGTGCATGCAGAGAAGTGGAGGGCCGAGCAGCCCTGGTGGGGCCAGGTGGCCTCAAACTTTTTTTATATGCGAAGAAAACAAAGGCAGCTCATGCAAAAATTTAAACTAGTGCATACTTAAATTTAAACATGCAGTGGTCGAAAGAAAATTAAATTTAAAGGAATTGAGGGCGCGCGAAAAATTAAACATGCAGTGGAGGATAATGCTAGTTTACCTCCTAGTGAGGGCAAGTCATACCTTTTATTCAGAGTCAGTGCTTGATGGAGACTTCGCAGCCGTCTGCGCTGCAACTTTTGCTCGCCAAATTTTCTTTGTTGCCAGAGCCTTTTGGTTCTGAGTGTTTCTTTCCTTCTTTTTTTCTGGCTTAACCTTTGGCTTTTTTTCTACTTTCTTCTGCCATTCTTTGGGTGTGTTCATTATTTTGGCGGTGACCTTTGTGATAGGAGCTTTGCCTCCTGCTTCCTTTGTCGGCGGCTTAGCCATCGAGGCACGTCTTAGTGACTCAGCTTTGCGATCGGCTTTGAGCTTGCGGGCTTCTCCATCTAGTAGAATTTTCTCCATTGCTAGGATGAGACAATCCACTTTTGACTAACTTGGGGAGAGCTCGATCTTGGGTCTTAGCATCTCCCTAGGTGCCTAGCATTTGAATGTTTTCACTTGTCAGCATTGTTCAACCTTTGGCATGAAGGCAAATGTTTCCCTTCTGCCATTGATGTTGAGGTGAACTTCCCCAGCTCCGACATCAATGTTGGCCTCAGTGGTGCTTAAAAACGGTCGCCCAAGGATGAGTGGCATTTTACTGTCTATTTCCATATCAAGCACCACAAAGTCCACCAGGATGAGGAAGATTTTGACCGAAATATCCTCTGCGATCCTGACAGGGTAGCGAATCAACTGATCTGCCAACTGCAGGGACATTGTAGTAGGGGCAAGTGTGGCATGTTTTAGTTTATCAAAGACTACTTTGGCATGATGCTCACACTTGCTCCCAAGTCACAGAGAGCTTGATTGAAGTGCTAGGTCCCGATTGAGCACGAGATGGTTGGGTTTCCTGTATCCGTTTTCTTTTGTGGCGGCTGGTTAAGTATAGCAGCGCTACACTCTTTTGTGAGGTGCACAGCTTCTGTGGATGGTAGCGGCTTCTTGTTGTTAAGGACATCCTTCAGGTACTTAGCATACGTAGGCAACTGCATCGCATATGGAAGTGGGATGTTGACATACAATTTCTTGATTACCTCCACAAACTTGTCGAACTGGTCATCGACGGAGGTCTTTTTCTGCCTGTGAAGAAAAGGGAGCACAGTGGTGTCATAGAACTCGTGGGGAGCTGACTTGGGTGCTTCCTTCACCGGTTGTGGCTCACTAGCCACTTCTTCTTCCTCGAGTTCGGTGGGTTTTGCCTGTTCCTTTCCAACATTTCTAGGATGTCGGGGTCTTGTCTAGACCTTCCACCCCTAGTGGTTACAGCATTGATATATTCCTTTGGGAGTGCCTCGGGCTATCCTGGAAGCTTACCCGAAGTAGGACTAGGCAAACCGGTAGCAAGTTGAGCTATTTGTGTTTCTAGCATTTTATTAAGCTTAGCTGGTACTTCATGGCACTGTTAAGAGTTTCCATTTGCAAGGATAGAGATTCAATGACTCTGTCATTGGCATGGAATTTCTTGCTTATACTATCGTTCACAGTTTTTTGGTTGAAAGGATTTTTATTGAACTGCTGAGAACTACCAGAAGACGTACCTTGCCCGGAGAAAGGTAGATGTGGGCATGAATTCCAACCTGGTTGAGGACGAGGCCCGTTGTTGAAGCTATTGTTTTTGTTGAAGTTAACGTCCTCCGATCCATTTCTAGGGCAGCTGTTCCCCGTATGCCCAATATTCCCACAGTGCTCACAAGTCAGGCGAGAATCCAGTGCCTAGACCGGCACAGCGTTAGGAGCAACCTCCAGCTTCTTTAGCAGGAGGTCCATCATGGTGGCGAACATGTCAGTGCCGTCAATATGGTGGACTCCACGGGGCTTATTGTTCACCCTCTCCTGTTTCAATCCTTGGTTGCTTGCCATCTTCTCGATGAGAGTGCGGGCAGCAGTGACACTCAAGGAAAAGAAGGATCCTCCAGCGGCTGCATCGAGGTATTCTTACATAGACCGGTGTAGCCCATGGAAGAAATTATGGATGATTAGACACTGTTCCATACCATGGTGGGGGCAGGCGGCGATGTACTCTTGAAGTCTCTGCCATGCCTCCGCCACCATCTCATCTGCGAGCTGTTGGAAGCTCAAAATTTGGTTCCTCAGTGAGCTCATCTTCCCCAGAGAGAAGTATTTTGCAAGGAAGGCATTTGAGCATGCCTCCTAGGTTGCCAAATTTGCGCGGTTCCGGTAAAACCACTGTTTTGCCTTTCCCACTAGTGAAAATGGGAAGAGGTGGAGTTGAACAGCATCGGCGGTTGCACCCTTGAATGTAATAGTGCTGCATATCTCTAGGAATTGCTTGAGATGGCCGTTAGCATCCTCCGATGCCAATCTACAAAATGGACTAGCTTGGACCATATAGATGACACCTGGCTTGAGCTCAAAACCTTCTCCAACCTGCACTTCAGGTCCAGTGGGGATGTTGTTGCTGGATGGGACAGAGAACTCACAATGGTCTTTTCGGCCATAGTCGGTGTCGTTGGAGTTGTACTCATGGATCCAAACTTCAATGCTAATCGCACAGGCCTTTGCCCGTGGATTGTCTTTTGATGTACTCTCCTTCTGAGTAGTGACTCTAAATTGTTGTAGAAATTTGCAAGTAGGTCAAAACCGGTCGTACACCTCTCTATCACCCAACAATAAAGTAGACAGAGGCAAATAAGCCCACTAAGAGATAGCGGTATGTTATCAAGTTATAAGTACCTAGGTTCAAACAAATCAAACTTCTATTGCTAATTGCTTCCCTGGCAACGGCACCAGAAAAAGCTTGCTGACGTCTCTTAGCATAACAGATTTTACTCTGCAAGCGCACGAAGATTCATTGTAGCTTTTTCACTCAGAGTATTCCGAGTATCATAAAAATCCATAGGCAAGCGAGGGCAAATAGGTGGAATGAAATGCCAAACTTTCAACGGTACTGTATAACTTAGATAAATACCAGCTATTCTTACACCGGAGGTAAGATCAACAAGATAGTGTATGGTGGGAAGAGTAAACAGGGACCAAAGCGGTCAGCAACTAGGTGTAGCTACCTGGGAGGAAAACGAGTGAGACTAAGATATCCAAACTCTATTTCCTAACTACTGCATAGGAGTATTCGTGGTTGAACCAAGTTAACTGAACACAAACTAGGATCTTGTGTCAAGTGAAATTCCAGACTACACTGAGGTGGCACGGGGGTAGATAGGTGGCCAACTGAACGGCAACTGGCTAACGCCTACGGGATTACCAAACGACGGGGTCAGATTACAGAGGCTCCCTAATGCTGCCACCAATAGGGGCTACCAACCAAATCTACGTGGGTAAGATGGCATGCTAAACTAGTAATCGAGTAAGAACTTGATCACTAAAGCTCATCCCTGATCAGAGGGTGAGAGCTAACTTAACCTTAGATCATAGCCTAAGGCAACCTTATAGCAACGACAAGTCTAGTAAGATTCAAAAAACTTAATGAACAACACAAACCTAAGCCTTGGTCTAGTTTGCAAAAAGGTACACCACACTAGGCAAGTGTAAGAGATAAAGTAAAGAATAATTGAAAGATAGATCAATGAAGTATATTATACTGGAGTAGTAAGAGTACAAAAGATAGAAAGATACAAGAGCTTTACCAAGACTCAAGCTTTGCATGCGTCTTCCACGGTTTCCACCTTGGACTTGTGTTGACACATCTTTTATGTGCATGCAGGTCAAATATAAGATCCTGTGGGGAGCCCGGGTGGCCTGGCCTACTGGCTGGGTGGCCTAGGTGTGGGAGTTTGGTTCCAGCAGCCCACCATAGGGTAGGACCTGTAGGGGTTTTATGATCGGTTGGGGTGGCAAGAAGATCATGAATGGTGTATAGCACATAGGAACACGACGACTTAGACAGGTTTGGGCCGCTAAATTGTGTAATACCCTACGTCGTGTATGGGGTGAGTTGTATTTCTAGATGCTTGAGCAACAGATGAGATGATCTATGCCGTGCCCCTGTTGGCGTCTCTTAGCCTTTACAGGTTTTACTCCGCAAGCGCACGGAGACCGCTGTAGCCTTTCACTCAGAGTATTCCGAGTATCGTAAATTTCCACAGGGAAGCGGTAGGCTCAAGAGTGTAATTGAATATACTCAAATCGAATAAACTGTAAACTTAGATAAATTATACCAACTAGCAGTGCACAGGGGTAAACGTGATACAGTCAGGTGTATTGGTGGAGAGGTAAGTTTATCAAAGCTTTCCGTAGGAAGGTATAGTTGCCTGGGAGGACAACGACTAAGATAAAGTCACCAAACTCTAATCTAATCGGCTGCTAAGGTTATCCGTGTCTAAACAACATATTCAAATAAACAAGTCAGGGTCTTGCGTTGAGTGAAATTCTAGAGTCTCGAGGGTACCAGGGGAAGATAGTTGGTCCCGAAGGAGAGTCTAGCTAACACCTACGGGCCTCCCGAACGACGGGCTTGGACTACACAGGCACACCACACGCTGTCACCGAGTGGGGCTACCAAGCAAAGCTGCGTGGAGAGGATGGCACGCTATAAACATGTTCAAGCGGAGCTTGAACAACCATAGATCGTCCTTGATCAGAGGAGAGGATCTAGCCAGAGCCTAGCGTCTAAGTCTAGGGTTGAGTTATAGCACCGGCAAGAATAACAAGAATTGAATAACTGAATAAAACACAACCTAAGCCTAGCAAGTGTGCAAAGGAAGGTACACCACACTTGTAGGAGATAGTTAGAGTAAAATATAACTGAAATTATATTGAAGATAATCTGAATCCAAAGATACAAGGCTTTACCGCAGACTCGAAGATAACTCCGGAGACTCCGAGGCAAAGCTCGACTCAACTCTAACTCCCAAGACTATCCTAACTACTAAGAGAATAGTGTAGCACTCTAAGATAGAACTTGAACTCAACTCCACTCCACTCCACACTTTACAAATGAGCTCTAGGGGTCTATTTATAGCCTAGAAAGTGAGGGGGGTATTTGTAGGTGTGCTAGGTCGGCAAAGGGGGTAGGTCGGTGGTCGGGCGGCCAAGGTCGGTGGCCAGGTGGCCACTTGATACACCGCCTTTGATGATCCAACGCTTGATATTGCTCCCCTAGGTCGGTTGGCAGTTGAAACAGTTATTGCACGTGAAAAATGCTCCGAGGGATGGCCGGGCGGCCACGGCACATGGCCGGGCGGCCACGTGTCTTTCACCAATTTGATGCATGTTGTTCCCCTCGGATCCTTGACATCATCAATCCTTGTGCTAACTTGTTTTGACCCTTGGATATATTGGATGCTCTCATGTATGGTTAGACTTTCACCACTTTGTGTTTGTTTGTACGTAGGATCGATGATGTGGCAACCTGGGCAGTTAGGAGGCCAGACTACATGGTGAGGTGGCTCTGCATGGCTGAGGGGTGACCGGCCAGCCACACCCTATGGCCGGGCGGCCACCCTACATGGCTGGGCGGCCATGCCATTGCACTAATGTTGCTCATCCTTGGTTTTTGCTGTATTTCCAACCATTTTGTGTGCATTTTAGTACCTACATCCAAATATTCATGTACATCTTGTGGAACTCATTAGTAGCAAGGTTAGTCCATCATTATTCACTTGTTTTGCTTCATTTGGTGGATAATTGATGGTTGATATCGTGAGATTACGACCGTCAACAGCCCCCTAGCTCCCCTTATATAGACCGAGGAGCTAGGGTTACAAAAGACATCCCTGAAGAGCCGCCGGCAATTGATTTGTATGATTACATGCCGGATTTCCAGGGACAGATCCTAACGAGCATTATCTAGGGAGATCCGAGTGTACTTGTAGATCACACCAGCCGGTTCCTTGAAATAGGGGTCAAACCTCTCGGCCCACCTATCAGGATAGTCTGACCAGTCATCATAGGATACCCGGGGGTATATGACTCCCACAAGCCCCTGAGCTTCATGGCAATCTCATAGAGATCGTCTTGAAGGTTACCTTGGAGTCTACCTAGCCATCTCTACCATGGAGGCCATCGCAAGATAGACTCCACATGGAGTAGCCCCCAAGTTTCTAGTTGACTTGAGTAGCAATCAACTTGAAAATTTAGACTGCATCTTCTCAGCTAAGATCCGTAACCAAACACGCCTTGGCCGAGTGCTGGAATGCTTTCACCACACCGCTTCCAAGTGGCACTCTTTCTCTGCCTTCAATTATTGCTTCACATTTGGCCCTGGGCGCGTACTGTGCGCTCGTGACCTCAGGTTAGTCATCGGATTCTCATGCCCGGTCCCTGCCTTCATACAGCTCTGATGACCTCTTTTGTCAGGTCTTGGACAGCTACAGGCATATTCGCGCTAAAAGCATCGACGGGTGACATTGTCGCAAATACTTTGCCAGCTGATTCTCTTCCTTGGCTTCTGTAAATAGACAACCCCCGAGCCTCTAGCTCTTCATCAAATAGGATGAATATCTCCATGAGTTCCATCGCAGCTAAGGCCTTTCTTTGGATAGCCATAGCCTTCCATGACATCAAGACTCTCTCTGGTTGTGAGATACTTCTAAATCCCTGCCACCATCAAGTTTTGCCTAACTCTCGATCTGGTTATGAGAGGCTTCTAAGGAGGTCTCTCATATCCCCTGGTGCTGGTGAAGCCTAGATCCGTGGCCGTTTGCCACAATGCGTCTTGGAGGCAACTGATCATAGATCTGGCTGCATTAGAGCCAGAATGCGATGCTGTCCCCCCACCGGCTAGGGGGTTCCTTGCCGCTAGGCCGCCACACTCAAACCCAAGCGGGTCGAGGAGATGGAAACTCCCTTCGCTTGGGAATTTGAGTCGGTTGTTCTTATCTGCATCTCCTGAGATCATCTGGGCTCTCTCCACAGATATGTCAATGATCTCAGGCAACAATGTATGTGACGGCCTGTATGCACACCCCCCCATCTAAAGTGTGCAAATGTAGGTCGGAGGATGAGTTCCCACCTTCTTCGCTGCCGATTTTAGGGGTTGCACCCAGAGTCTTCCTCGCTGTTTCTTCTTGTAAGAATCATTTGATGTACCTTGAGCTCCCTTCAACCCATGAATAAAGTTGAGGTTGCTTTACTCTAACCAGTTGTCATTAGTATAATGTTCTTGGTGCCTCCATTGTCTAACTCGGCATGATGCGAACAACCGCCGAACTACGAAAGCCGAGCTCACACGCTGAAATGACAAGCTGCCATTGATCTGAAGCTTGGAAGTATTCCTTCTGGACATTGCTGCAAAAAATTTATGAGAAAACTTCTCCGTAACACTCCTACAGCCCCTAAGATTTAAGGGGGTGACAATCCCTCTTGGAGCTTGTTTAAAGTGAATCAAGGTCCCCTGCAACGCCTGAAGTTTGAGTGCTTCCAGTCCGAGTGCTAAACCTTGGTTGCTTCCACTGCGAGTGCTGAACCCCGAGTGCTGAACTCTAGGTGTTCCCACTCTGAGTGCCTCCACTCCGACTGCTTGAACTCCAAGTCCAAAAACTGCCAAGAATGCAAAGCGTCGGGCCCCCCAGTCTCGGTGAGGCCATGTGAACGGAATATCCACCTGATTCACTTTTCTAAACCGCCACCTTAGGCATTAACTGACACGTGCTCCGTCCGAGATAAGAAGCGTCAGGCCCGTAGGGAGCTGTACCGTATGGAAGGCGACGCGGCGTGCCCACCACTATATAATCGGGGGAATAGATGCCTCTATACCCTCCGCTCCCATTGCCAAACTTGCTTATCTCCTCCGGCAGCCAGCAAATTACTTCTTGTAGCATCACCTAACTCCTGAGAGCACCATGGCCAACGGCAGGGGCCAAAAGCGCAAGGACTTCGAGGAGGAGATCTTCTTCAAAGGCTTCAGCAATGAAGAACCCTCTACCATCCCCAGCAACAGCGATGATTCCTCGGAGTCTGAGGAGGAGGTCCCATTGGAGGACCTAGAGGAGCCCGACTCCAAAGGCTACCACACTGAGGAGAGGGCCATCAACTGGGGGCTGAACCACCTCGGGCTTGGTGGGCCTGACGATGAAGAGGAGGACAATGAGGAAGAGGACGATGACGAGGAAGACGACGACGATGATGACGATGACGACGACGGTGGCACCATTGGTGGAGGCGATCGTGGTGAAGCCGACGGCAACAGCGGTGACGACGACGGCGGCGACGGAGGCTATGCTGGCGGCAACGAGGGTACCTCCGCTGGCCCCCGCGTCATCAAGCGTCACCGCGTTATGGCTCCGGGGGCCACCCAGTAGAGCCCCACCGCGCTGCCCAGCAGCAGTAGATGTAGGTCATAACAAAATAGGGCATTTTGTTTCTTCATGTTATTGTTCCGCATCGTATTAGTGGAAAAAACCTTCTGAATCTGTCTCTTATTGCCCATTCTTAATTGTGACTTGTTTCACCTTACTGCATAGCGTTGTTGAGTGTAAATGATTTGTGTTCAGCCTGTCCCCGTGGTTACTCCCGTTTGAGACGTCACCTGAGTGCACCCGGCATAGCCACTCTATGAGCCACCCTTCCAGTGTACACAGGGGGGATCGAGCCCCCAAGATACAAGTGCCCAGGCTATTCCAGACTCGCTTTAAGGACTGAGCCGAGTGGTGCAGAAAACTTGATTAGGAGGCCCGAGTGGTACCAGTCACTTGGTTAGGAGACCTGAGTGCCACGTTCTCGATCGGGTCCTTGCCTGAAAGCTGGCCCAACACATCATGGCATTAACCGTTGCTGGTTCCGCCTGTTGTCCAAGTTGTCGCTCTGTTAGAAGTGACGAGGTGGCCTGTTAAAGAGAAAATGGCCCTGGTTGAAGTTCGCATCGTGCCCGACCATTTCCGCCACCGAAATCTCCCCCACTTCACTAGATCGCTGAATGCGCCTGAAGTCAAAAGTCATCAAGCGCAGTGTTTAGGAGATGGCGCCGAAGAGAAAGCCCAAATCCATTGCCCCCACTGGGCAAGACGGATAGAGCTCGTCCATGGTGGGCGAGCCCCTGGACCCGAAGCTTTCTTGGACGGTGACGTCAGTTGAAGACTTCCATCTGGAGTAACTCCAAAAGCAGGGACTTCTCCTAAGGAGATCCACTGGTATGTGGAGAAACCAAATTGGGTGCCGATACCCTAGGTTCTGCCCCATCTCACTCCCATTTTCACCTGGTATTTCTATCAGGGTCTTGGTCTTCCCATCTGCTTGTTTCTGCGTAGATTGCTTCACTACTACAAGCTGGAACCGCCCAATTTGAATCCCAACTCCATCATCCAATTGTCGATATTTATCCATCTGTACGAGGCTTTCTTAGGGATTCCGCCACATTTCAATCTCTGGATGTTTCTGTTTTTCTGCAAGTGCCATAACAAAGATGACCAACCCATGTACATTAGAGGGGCCAAATTCAAATGGCGCGATAGCATGAAGCCCTGGTACCTAGATTTGCCCCTGCTGTCATCCAACAAGGACTGGACTGACAAGTGGTTCCTCATGGAGAATTCAGAGAACTCAGTTCCTACTACTCTAGGTGCATCCCTGCGTGTGGAGATAGCTGGCAGGAGGGAGTGTTGGAGGATCAGATAGAGGATGTCACGGCATTGCTAGAGAAGATTGTTGATTTGAAGAACAGGGGCCTCACTGTCATGACTGTGGCAACAGACTTCGTGCATTACAGCATTCTACCATTGAAAGACAGAGTCCACCCGGAATGCTTCTATTCTGGCTTGAATGACCCCACTCGTGAGGTCAACAGAGAGATCACCCGGGCAGAAATCAAGGCCCGGATCAAGACCTTCTTCACTGGACGGATCACAAACCATGGTGCCTCGCATTCATATTCAGTTTATAACCCCCCAGATCAGGTATGCAGCACTGAACTTCCTCTGATTTTAAATGATCACGTATTTTCTGTGATGGATGTAAAAAATGTGTCCCTTTGTTGTCTGTGACTACAGGGTGCCTACTTCAAGTTCTTTTCTGAGCCTCCATATCCTGGGGAGTCCCTAATTTGAGCAAAGAGAAATGATGACTCTGAATATCACTATCCGAATCTTGATGACGCTGTAGCTGGGGATATGCCCTCTAACTTCTACACTGAAGTTGTAGATGAAGAAGAGCTTGGCAAGGAGCCCGTGAGGTCTAAAGGAGTCTCGCCCTCAGAGATAGAGCACTGGGCAACTCGCCAAGCCATCCACAAGTGCAGCTCTTCCATGACTGGTAGGCCTTTGCGCATAGTGGATACTGTTGGAGAGGAGAATGAACCTCTGAAACCCAAGTCATCTGGCGGCCGAGTGAAGCCACTGGTTAGAGAGGTGAGGAACAGGATTCGGTTTCTGTCATAAGTTGTATTCCTGTCTCATTGCCTTTGTTTTATACAATGGGTCAGGCTCCCCACTTCTCCTTTTATTTTTGCAGAGTTGCCGAAGCGGCTTCCCAAGGGATGGGTGGTGATACCTCTGTGCCACTTCCTAACCAAGAAGCAGAGAGGTCAAGCAAGGCTCCAGAAAGGGAAATGGCTCCGTCTCCACCCAGAGATGCGCTAGCCGTAGACCCGCTTGTGCCTTGTCTAAGAGAAGGGTCCAAGGAGTCGGTGAGTCATGGGGAGGCACCTGACGTTGCCGGTTCTTCCCATGAGGTGGACCCTCCGGAGCAAGCTCCCGAAGAGGCAGAGCACCAGGAGGACTTGGTCGCCACCGACGGCTCTACAGAGGCTCATCCGATAGAGCCCCTGGTTGACAATGCAGCCGGGGGCGACTCGAGGGAACTAGTGGCACAGGAGTCAGTGGATCTAGCTCCTGGGATGATGACAGATATGCCGATAATGCTTCACATGTCATTTTCCCAAAGGTAACCTACTTCTCACACCACTAGCCAGGAGTCTGACTCTCTCTGTTGGTGGTGTAGGACTACTTTCGTGAAGTGTTCCGTATATATAATAAGAACACCAAACTGAAGAAGCAACTGGCTGCTGCAGAGCAGAGGGCTTCAGGCAAGAGACACCTTCAACTTAGAGTGTTGTGCCCTGTGCTGAGCTTCTGACTGGGTGTCACCCAATAAACTTGTGTTCAGAGAAATCGGATCTGGCGGAGCAGGCTTCACAAACTGTCGAGGACCAGAGGCGCATGATTGAAGTCCTCAGACAGGAGAAGAACCTAGTGGAAGCTGAGAGCCTAAGGCTAAAGGGTGAAGTGACCCAGCTGAAGACTTCTTATGATGTAATTGCCAAAGATCTTGACATGTCATAAAAGTTGCTCACTGCTGCACGATCTTTACTTAAAGGCAACTAGGCTCAAAGTCTTGAAGAGAGGTCCCGGCATCTGAAAAGCATCAAAGAGCTCACCGCCACTCGGGACCGGGCACATGACGATGCGGAAAAGCTCAAAGCCTGGTTCACAAAGCTCTCAGAGCAGCATGCGGCAGACCTGACTGAGCTTGGGAGGCAGGCCACCCATCATAGCCAGCTAGAGAAGCGCTACGAGACCCTCGAGACTAGTGTCAGGGCGCTTGTTGACATGTTGGCCCCATATGATGAGGGCCGACCCATTGTTGAAAGACTGCCTAGGGCTCTTAGCTCTGCCTAGGCATTATTCAAGGAGGCCATTCATTAGACTGTCACCGACATGGTGGCTACCATCAAGACCCACTATCTTGATGTGGATCTTTATGCTGTTGCACCTGGTCCCGAGGCCAGGACCACACAAGAGGTGTTCTCCTGTTACCAGCAGGATGCTCGGCCCATCTGGTTGGCCACAGCCAAGTCCTTCCAGTTCGTCTGCGCCGGAGAAGACCAAGAGGAGCCTCCAGCGGAGTAGATGGAAGTTAATCACTACGGGTATGTAATTTTGCATGGGACACTTAGCTGTACCCCGATGTATGTCGGGAGAACATAGTGTGCACGTGGCTTGGATGTTGCCAGAGACAAAAATGAAGCAATGCTGTACAGGCTCGCTCTTTGGGTGGCTTTGTTATTGCCGATCAGAGTGCCTATTTGTCTGTTACTCTTTTCGTAGCTTGGTTGTCGCTAGATGCTAGAGTTTGAGTGTTGGGACCCTTTACGCAGCTTGGTTGTCGCTGGTTGATTTTAGGGTATCGCGTTTAGCAATTGCTCTTTTGACAGCTTGGTTGTCGCTGGTAAGAGCTCGGGAGGGTGCCTTTTCCGCGGCTTGGCTGTCGTTGGGTGCTGGTAAAGCGTAGTACTTGACTAGTGCAGCTTGGTTGTCGCCCTTGTTAGCGAGTTTTCATAAGAAGCCCCACTTGGACGTTGCTGGGGTTTTCTCGTAAATGTAATTGTATTACATGATCGAGGGTCAAATCAGAATGAAGCTGGTTTTTCATTCATAGGCCACTGAGGCCATGCTCAGCTTGGTTGTCACCGGAAAATGAGCATTCAGGGTGCTCGACCCGTACATGCCGAGTCCTAGGACTCATGAAAGAATGCTTGATGATAGAGTACTGGATGGATACAGGCTGAGTGCCTAGAACCACCCAGCCTATGGGTAGAAATGCCGCAGGTGCTCTGAATTCCAAGCGTTCAGAAGCTCCCTGCCTTGTGGCTCACTGAGCTTGAACCTGGCCCAGCCTAGGGCTTCCTTGATGAGGTATGGCCCTTCCCACAGGGAACTCATCTTCGACTGTCCAGCTGTAGAGGTTTTGCGCTTGAGGATGAGGTCACCGATGTTGTAGGAACCCGGCTTGACATTTTTATCATAGTAATGCTTCAGTGCTTGCTGGTACTTGACATATTTGAGGGCGACGTGCAAGCGTTCGCCTTTGACGAGGTCAACATCCTCGATCCTTGACTGTTCTGCTGCTAGTATGTTCCTGAATGCCACTCTAGGAGCCCCATGAATCAGGTCTGCGGGTAAGACTGCTTCCGATCCGTAGACCATGAAGAGTGGGGTGTTGTTGTTGATGGCCTTAGAAGGCTGAGTCTGCAACCCCAGATCACGTACGGCAATTGCTTGAGCCATTTTCCTTCTTATGGCTCGAGTTTGTCGAAAATGGCTGGCTTGAGACCATGGAGGATCATCCCGTTGGCGTGCTCTACCTGGCCATTAGATCGTGGATGATGTACTGATGCCTAGCGTATCAGCGTCACCTGCTTTTTGCAGAGGTCAAAGAAGGTGTCCGCAAAGAAGTTCGTACCTAGATCTTTAATGATTTCTGACGAGATGACAAATCTGTGCATGATCTCCTCAATGAACTCGATTGCCTTGGCAGCTGCCAGCCTGTTGATGGGTTTGTACTCTATCCACTCTGTGAACTTGTTGATCGCCACTAGAACGTGGTCATATCCCCCAGGAGCCTTTTTGAACGGGCCAATCATATCCGGCCCCTAGCATGCGAAAGGCCAGGAAACCGGGATGCTCTGCAGCTCAGACGCCGGGAGGTGCTGCTGTCGTGTGAAGAACTGGCAGCCTTCACAGATTCTGACGATTGTTTCTACGTCTTGCTTCAATGTTGGCCAGTAGAATCCTGCTCTAAATGCTTTGCCCACAAGTGTTTTGGATGCCACGTGATTGGCACACAAGCCCGAGTGTATCTCATAGAGGAGGTTGATGCCTTCTTCAAGCGGGATGCACTATAAGAGTACGCCTGATGCCACGGCTCGGTGGTAGAGCTGATCGCCAATCAGCGTGTAACTCTTGCTTCTTCGGTGCACTCTATCTTCTGTGGACTTCAGGTCTGGGAGGGTGCCAGACTTAATGCACTCGATGATCTCTGCCCTCCAGTCAGGCTCGATGATGAGCACCTACCCCGCTGCTGGTTTGTCTTTCTACGCGTCTTTTTCTCCTTCTTCTTCTACCATCGGCTTGTCAGGGACCTAGATGAATATGCCCGGTGGGACCTCTGCACGCTTGGATCCCAGCTTTGAGAGGACATCAGCCGCCACGTTGTCATCTCTGAGCACGTGGTGGAACTCTATCCCCCAGAATTTACCTTCAAGCTTCCTGACCTTGGCACAGTAGGCGGACATCTTCTCTGACGAGCAGCTCCAATCCTTGTTAACTTGGTCGATTACCACCAGAGAGTCGCCGTATACGAGCAATCTATTGACGGCGAGTGACTCCGCTATGCATAGCCATGAATCAGTGCTTCATATTCTGCGGCATTGTTGGGGAGCTTGAATTTGAGATGGAGGACGTACTTAAGCTGCTCACCTTTCGGTGATATGAAGAGGACTCTGGCCCCGGCTCCTTCCAGGTTCAAGGACCCATCGAAGTACGTGACCTAGTGCTATGGCTTTTCTGGATTTGCGAGAACTTGCTGCTCCGTCCACTCTGCGATGAAATCTGCCAATGCCTAGGACTTGATCATGGTCCTGGGCTTGAAGTCGATGCCATAAGAGCCCAGTTCGCATGCCCACTTGGATATTCTGTCGGCTGCCTCCTTGTTGCGTAGAATGTCCCCAATTGGGAAAACGGTGGCGACCACCACTCGGTGTTCCTCAAAATATTGTCTCAGCTTACGGCATCTGATCAGAACCGCATATAAGAGCTTTTGGACTTGATGGTACCATTTTTTAGCCAGACTGAGGACCTCGCTGATGAAGTACACTGGGTGCTGGATCTTGTAGATGTGGGCTGGGTCCGCCCTCTCGGCGACGAGTGCTGTATCACTACGTGTGTGGTGCAAGCCAAATAGAGGTAGAGGTCCTCTATGGGCGTGTTGCCTTATGCCTGGATTGGGGCAGTCAGCACTGGTGGTGAGGAGAGGAATGCCTTGAGCTCATCCAGTGCCTTCTGCACGTCCTCGGTCCATTTGAAGGAGTCGAGCTTCTTGAGGAGCTTGAAGAAGGGAAGTCCCTGGTCGCCGAGGAGTGAGATGAATCTACTGAGGGCAGCCATGCACCCAGTGAGCTTTTGAACCTGCTTCTGGGACGTCGGTGGCTGCATGCTTGTGATCGCCGATATCGTCTTTGGGTTGGCCTCAATCCCCCAGTTGCTGACGATAAAACCCAAGAGCGTGCCAGACGGTACGCCAAAGACGCACTTCTTAGGATTTAATTTCCATCAGTAGACCCTAAGGCTGTTGAAGGTATCTTCTATGTCTTTGATGAAGTCATCTAGATCCCTGGTCTTGATTACCACATCATCAACATATGCCTCAACATTTCTGCCCCACTGCTTGGAGAAGCAGGCTTGCATGCTTCGCTGGTAAGTAGCCCCAGCGTTCTTTAGTCCGAAGGACATGGTCTTGTAGCAGTAGGCTCCGTAGAGAGTGATGAAGGATGATGTCCCTTGGTCCTCTAGGGCCAGAGAAATCTGGTGGTTGCCTGAGTAACAATCGAGGAAAGAAAGTAGGGCGCAGCCTGCTGTGGAGTCTATGACCTGATCTATTCTGGGCAGCCCGAAGGGGTCCTTCAGGCAATGCTTGTTGATCTCGGTATAATCAACACACATCCTCCATTCTTTATTGTTTTTCATTAAAAGAACCGGATTTGCTAACCACTTTGGGTGGAAGACCCCTCTAATGAAGCCGACTGCTGTCAGCCGGGCCACCTCTGCCCTAATCGCCTCCTTCTTCTCATTGAAGAAACGGTGCAGCTTCTGCTTGATAGGTTTGGCATTTAGGTTGATCTTCAATTTGTGCTCGGCCAACTCCATGGGGACGCCAGGCATATTTGATGGTTGCCAGGCGAACATATTCCAGTTCCGACGGAGGAGCTGGATGAGCGCGTCTTCCTATTTGGGGTCGAGGCTGGTCCCGATGGTGACCGTCTTCTTTGGGTCACTGAGGCCTAGGCTGATCTGCTTTGTCGGGAGCGCCGATTGCATGGCGTTCCGAGTAGCATTGGCGGACGGGATATTTAGCTGTATTTTTGCAGCCAGGGCCTTTAGTTCCTCTCAAGCGGCCTCCTGCTCGAGGTCTTCTGATGCCGTGAGTGCCGCCTAGTCGCACTCGTGGGAGATCTTGAAATCGCCCCTAATAGAGAGGACGCCATTAGGTCCTAGCATCTTAAGCACCAGGTAAGAGTAGTGCGGGATCGCCATGAATTTGGCGAGGGCCGGTCTCCCAAGAATGGCGTTGTAGGAGGAGTTGATGCGAGCCACCTCAAACCGAATGTACTCATTCCTCCAGTTGCTCCTGTCGCCGAAGGTGACGGGCAGGGTAATGTCCCCGAGTGGTTGAGTGCCCCGCTTGGGCACTATTCCATAGAACGGCGTGTCCGACTACTCTAGGTCTTGCGCGCTGAGCTCCAACGCGAGGAGTGTCTTCTCGAAAAGGATGTTGAGACCGCTTCCTCCATCGATCAGCACCTTGTGCAAGAGGGATGAGCGCACAATTGGACTGACGACGAGGGGGTAGCGGCCTAGCTCGTCGAAGTTGCACTAGTGGTCACTCCTGCTAAAACTGATGGTCTGCTCTGACTACTGGTAGAAGGTCGGAGTGAACGACTGGGCGGTCAACACCAACCTGTTGATCAGCTTCTGCTTGCGCTTACTTTCCTTCGAGCCGTGGCCTCCGTAGATGATGGCCACCTCATTTTTGACGAGGGCGAACCCGTTTCCAGCGTCCAGATCCTGATCCTCCTGGTCTTTGTTGGGCGGCTGCCTACCATCATCCATGTCACCTGGACCATCTCCCTTTTTGGGGGGCAAGGTTCCCCGCCCCGCAGTAGGAGAAACTTGAGGTCCCAACAGTTTTGGTACATGTGTGCCGCCCTAGGGTGGACTGGGCAGGGTTTGTCAAGGATGTCCTCTATCCTCTATCGGGGTTGCTTGCTGGAAAAGCCCACTTCATTGATGGTGTTGTCGGGGCCGTCCTTCCAGGGGCGCCTGTCGCCTTTGTGGCACCCGTCGCGCCGGTCGTTACCGTCCCGGCGTTGGTCGCGGCGGTCTTCGTTATCCCAGCGATGATCGCGGCAGTCGTCATTATCCCGCCTAGGGTCGTGACCTCCCTTGTTATGCGAGAGGATGTCTTGGATCTCCTCGTGGGCATCTGCCTACTTGTTGGCGATGTTGAAAAGGGACTCGACATCACTGGGGAGCTTCCTAGCAAGCTTCTCCAGGAGTCTCTCATCCTGCAGGCCTTCCTTGAAGGCGTTGATGACGGTCTGGTCGGGTACATCTGCCACTTGATTCTGGAGCTCGGAGAATCACCAGATGTACTCTTTGAACGACTCACGATGCCCCTGGCATATGCGGGCAAGGTCTTGCATAGTCGCCGGCTGGTAATAGGTGCCGCAAAAGTTGGCGATGAACTTTTCGCAGAACTAGTGCTAGCTTGAGATAGAGCTGGATGAGAGATTTTGGAGCTAGCGTAGGGCTTGGGGCCCCAGCATGATGGGGATGTAGGCTAGCGCTACGTTAGAGTCGCTATGGGTGGCTTTGACCCCAAGGTGGTAGAGTCGAGCCTACTCCTCCGGGTTCCCCTTGGGATGGTATTTGTCGATGTTGACTAGCTTAAACGTGGAGGGCCACGACACTGTACTGATCTTGGCGGAGAAAGCTTTGATCCCATCGTACTCGCTGAACAGAGGGTCGTCGAAGTTGGGGTCACAGCGGCGGCGCTCGACTAGTGCCTCGGCCAAGTGTGGGCTATCGGCTCACCGTCGCTCGTCGCCACTGTCGAGGCCCCTCGGGTTGGTCAGAGAGGGTAAAATCGCCACGTACTCCTTCTCCCAGTCCCTTCGGCACTTGAGCTCCTTCTCCTAGGCCTGCTGTCACCATTAGTTGAGTCGATGGCGTAGGTCCTTGTGCTTTTCGATGGTTTGGCGCAAATCAAGGATGCCGGCCTGTGGTGACTCAGGGGGATTTGGCTCGTCCTGGTCCTCCTCCCCAAGCTTGAGCCCTTTGAAGGCCAATTGCATCAGCTTCTCCTTGGTAGCTGAGGGAGGGAGATCCGCTGCGAGTGCTCCCATTGCGGCGATATAGAGTTCTTTGCTGGAGAAGGCAAGGAGGAGGAGGCCGCCTTGTCGAAGTCTTCTTGGAGGAGCCTGGCAGCACCTGTGGCCAGACCAAGGCACCTTCCTCCCTCTGCTCCCTGGAGGGCGGTGGCTGCTTCTGCATCAGCTCCTTCCTTTTGCTTATGCCGCCGGTCACGGTCTTGGTTGTGGCGAATGCGCTCGCCGTGCCGTCCAGGAGTCTCACCAGTCTGGGAAACCTCATCCGCAGAAACCAGGTTGCACAGCTCCGCCAGTAGGGCTCGCTGGTCCCTTTCCCGCTGCTTGCCGACGTTGCACTGGCGGCGGGATTCGACAGCCGCTGGGATCTCTCCTTGGAAGGAGGGTGAGTCCGGTGGCACCGGTTGTTCCTGCTCATGGATGTTCACCATGAAGACCTCACGCTAGGGGTCGCGAGATGAGGGCACCAGGCCCTCAACCGACTAGGGAGGTGGCGGTGGAGGAGCTCCCAACCTAGAACCACGCCAGCGAGCGGTTCGGTCCACTGGGGTAGAGACGACGATGAGCCCCAATCGAAGGCCCGTCAAAGGCATTGGCACGTCCTCCGAGTCGTTGATTTCGTCGTCAATGAGTGGTGGGGGACCCTACCAGGACAAGGCCGCCCGTGCGACATCCGAGTAGACGGCGGCCGCATTGCATAGCATGTATGGCACCGTCCCACGGGTCGGGGCCCGGGAGCGGGCAGACTCGTGTTGCCGCTAAGCCCCGGGTGCTCACCCCGTGTTCCTCCGCAGCTTCACTTGAGCCCACCCAAAGGGGGATGGAGATGACACGGCGGCAGGCGGGGTCGGTGCAGGTTGTGCTACGGGACCCGGTGTGCGTCGAGCCGGGGCTATTGGGGCTTGGGTCGGAGCACGCCGAGGGTCGGAGGAGACCGCCTTGGGGGGCACTCGGGGGTCCGAGTGCTAGGCTTGACTCGTCTCATGCGATGTTGAAGAGGGGACGGGTGGCACCTTGAACCATAGGTCTCTTCGCTGCAGATGGGATCTGCTTTGGCGATTGCTGAGGCAGACATCGGATCTGCTGGGTCGACAGAGGACTCGGCAAAGATCGGACCCGCCCTATGTTTGTTGGAGAAGAGGTTGGCGGGGTCGAGGCGTGCGACGCCATAGGAGCCAGCAGGCTGCCAACGAGGTGCGTGTTGCCGTACTTGTCAACAACGGAAGCGAACGCACGGAAGGAGAAGACCTCCCCCGGTTGAGATTTGATCGAAGCGTGGAAGCTGATTCCCATCACGATCTTCGGATCTTGCTCACCAGCCCCTTGTTGACGCGACATTTGAACGAATATTTTGCATCATTTTATGCAGTTTTTCACTAATTTCATGCGTCAACTATATCTTTTACTAACAATTATCACCGATTATTGTGAATTTTGCAATATTGTCTTGGAAATATGCTATATATGATTTTTACAGGTCTTTGACCAATTTTTCGCGAAATTCACCACATTCTACTTCGAGTAAGAAAAGACCTCTGAGATGTTATTTTATGAAGACGATGATCAAGGCTTTCTAACCAGAAGCTTCTAGAAGACATCAAGTGCTGCAAGTTCATAGAAGAATATAAGGTCAAAGTATTTTAAATAAATCCAAAACTAGAAGGATTCAACAAATCTCGGAGAATATAGAAGATTCCAGAACCCAAGAGTCCGAGACCCTCCACAATTATATTTCTTAAGTATCAAGCAACGTCCCTGCGAAAGATGTAAAGCAACCGACTCAGGAGGAGTCCGGGTCGGCCGAACCTGGGCCATCTGGTCGGCTGACCCCACCCCCCTTAAGTCGGTTGAGGTTTCCTTTTCTACCACGTCATCTCTGGACTATATAAAGCCAGCCTAGGCCCTGAGGTCGGGCATCCAATTCATTATCAAGGCGTGAAGACGGTGACAAGAGGGACCCCAACTAGAGGAGAGTAGAGGGTCAAGTTTCTAGTCTAGGATTAGAGTTCTTCTAGCTACTGGAGGTGATTAGAGGCCTTACATGGTGCTCTAATTACCTAACCTAGCTCCAAAAGTCTAATTGTATCATCAAGGGAAGGTATGATCATGGCTGTATTCTTGATACAATTTACTAATGAAGCATTGTTCTTGTCTAATTATCATATTCTTGCTCTAATCATGATTGTTCTAGCTCTAATTAACTTTAGGTCTAGATGCTTGCTAATTAGATCATGTCATTAAGGGTGTTATTTATCTAGCGTTTTTTATCTCTAATCTAGTTTAATAATTACATGGTTGTGTTTCTAGTTCTTGTAATCATGGTGATTAGATGTTCTAGTTGCTCTAATTATGTTATTAGACTATGTGAAGTAATTAGAAACGCGTTCTCTAATTATGTATGCCTGTTGAGAGTTTCTCGTCGATTACTTGGCTAGTGACAGTAGAGCCTGGGGAAAGGTTAAACTCGATTTAGGGAATTAGATTGGTTGATCTTGATTTAATTATGCTATGATGAATATGCTTGAACATGCTTATTTACCTTGAGCTACTAGTTATCTCGCTCCTCTAATCTTGTTGTAGCACCCATATCGCGTATGTCTTGAATCCAATTAGAGCTTGATTAGAATCTAGTCAATACTCTTTGATTAGTCCTTTAATGTTGTTCTAATTGCTTATCATATATATATAACTTATCTAATTTAGGATAGTTTAGACCCCCTTTTACCTTTAGTTTTCTTTAAACTCTTGTTAATTAGCTCTCAATTAGTTGGTTTCCCGGATTGACAAAACCCATGATACTCATCCTAGAAAAAAGCTACATACGATACTGTCACTTGCAGTATAAGGTTTGCCGTGCTTAAATGACGTTAACACCCCTACCTGGCATGCCAGCTGTGGGAGTTTAGTCCCAGCAGCCCACCACAGGTAGGACCTGCAGTGGTTTTACAATCGGTTGGGGTGGCAAGAAGATCGTGAATGGTGTACAACACACAGGAACACGACAACGTAGACAGGTTCAGGCCGCTAAATCACGTAATACCCTACGTCCTGTGTATAGGGTGAGCAACAGATGAGATGATCTATGCCGTGCCCCTAGCTCCCCTTATATAGGCCGAGGAGCTGTGTTACAAAACATGTCCCTGAAGAGCCACCAGCAACCGACTCGCAAGATTACATTCCGGATTTTCAGGGACAGATCCTAACGAACAATATCTGGGGAGATCCGAGTGGTTTACTTGCAGATCACACCGGCCGGTTCCTTGAAATAGGGGTCAAACCTCTCGACCCATCTGTCAGGACAATCCGACCAGTCGTCATAGGGTACCCGGGGGTATATGACTCCCAAACTGGCCTTTCCCTGACTTTGCCATATTTTGCCCGTTTTTTCCTGTTCTTGCACCTGCACTCAAATATTCAACACAACTCGTAGAGATATGTCTGTAGCAAGGGTTTTGTCTTCACGTTGATAGATTTATCTTCATGATCATGGATGGTTGACGGTTGGTGATAGTGCAATAACGACCGTCAACATCCTTCTGGTCTTTTTGAATGAGCACCGTGCGAAAATTTCTTTGGAGGCAATTGAAGCCAGCAGATGCCTGAGAGTCCAATCTGGGTGTTGAGGACCAGATCAGGATTGTTGAGAGCTGCAACAATCTCCTGGCTGTTGGAGTAGACCGTTTCTCTATGAATCTGCAGGTTGGCTTCCACCAACAGCGCCAGGAGCACGGCTTGCGCCTCAGCCTGGAGTGAGGAAGTAACCTGACTTGCTTGCGCCTGGATCTTTAACCTGAATGTTTTCCCCTGCATTCTTCCTTTTAAGAACATACCGAGTCCTGCTGGTGAATTCCCTGTGTGTACATGCGGCATCAAAAAGGAAGCATCCACCATGGAAACACAGTGTGTATCAGTGACCAGTATAATATCATTCTGAGTAGGATCATTGTTGCTTGGTTCGGGAGGGTTCATTTTGTTGTGCAGGTTTAGCATCATCAAGTGAGTTCCTAAGTCAACTTTGACGTTCATATGGATCATCTGAGCTGTCCAATGCTTGTTGTTAAACCTTTTATCATTCCTAGCTTTCCAAATGTACCAAAGAGTAGAAATAGTTTGATGTAGGTAAGAAGAAGAATCACTTAAAGACATGATGGAGCAAACAGCATCCTGCAGGTTTTGGTGGATTTGCACTAAAGAATCTGTCTTAATCGAAGGGCTGCTTGAGAACGAAGTAGCCCTCAGGAGGAAGAATGTGAAAAATAAATGCAGATCATCTTCTACCTGATTGCAAACTGTGCATTTGTCATCCTTGTTTTGAAACAACCTAGAAACTCTCTCGGCAGTAGCTAGAGCATACCTTAGCAATCTCCAAAGAAAAGATTTCAGTTTGGGTTGAAGATTTGCATCCTTCCAAGCTTTATTCAGAAGGCTCAAGGCATCTGTTGTTATTGCTCTCGAACCCTGCAGGTTAGCTGTAGTAGATGGCACAGGACAAATTAATTTGTAAGCTTCTATAGTAGTGCAGACCTCCTTTTTTTTTTGCAGGTTTCCAAACTAGAAGATCTTTGGATGAATTGCCCACTACAGGGGTATCAGTGATGAGCTGGGCTGCTTGATAATCAAAGATTTGGTTTACTAGATCTATGTTCTAGATTTTAGTGTTTTGATGCCAATGGTCTAGAACTTGATTGGGCAAAGGCCTAATATTAGTGTTTGTGTTAAGATGAGAATGGATATTGTCCCAGATAGGGCACCAAGGATCAGACCAAATATTGATTTTACCCTCATGAATTTGGTAGAGACTATTATCATGGATGTAATGTTTTACAGCCTGAACCGAGGACCAGAAGACAGATCTGGAACCAGTGAGGGGAGCTTTCCAGAAGGAGGTGTGAGGGTGGTATTTTGATTTGAGTACCTTGGAGAGGACAGGATCCTTCTATGCTGCCACCATCCATGCTGAGTGGATTACCAAACTTTTGTTAACTGTGGCAATGTTCTTGATACCTAGTCCTCCTAGACGTTTGGGTTGGCAAATGTTATCCCATGCTCTGAAAAAAATAGATTTTGTGGTTCCTTCACTTTGTTGTCCTTTCCACCAAAAGCTCCTAACGATAGCTGTAAGTTTCTCCAAAAGATCTTTTGGAACTAAGATGTTAGTCATCTAATAAATAGGGATGGGAGCAAGAACTGCGTTGATGTAAACATGGCGACCTGCATGGCTTAGAGTACCGACGTTTAGACCTGTAAGTTTTGTTCTGAATTTATTTATTAAGAAATTGTATGCAGCATTTCTATTTCTGTAAGTTAGAAGCAGAGGATGGCCTAAATGGACGGTGCCATTTTGCATCAGCGAAACTTGGAAAACATCAAGGACCATGTTGCGTTGTTGTTCTGTTACCTTTTTGCTGAAGGTGATAGATGATTTACTCCAGTTTGGGGTTTGACCTAAGGCTTGACAGAAGGATTGTATAATGTTGTTTATGCTTGAGATTTCCTCCTGGGTAGTTTGGCCACATAATATTAGATCATCTGCAAACATCAAAGAGTGAATGGAAGGGCAATTGTAGCCCAGAGTAATTCCTTTTATTTCATCATCCTGCATAGCTTGCTGCAAAGAAATAGATAACTCATTGATAGCCAAAACAAAAAGGTAAGGAGATAAAGGGTAGCCTTGCCTAATACCCCTTTGAGCTGAGAAATCACAGTAAGGTTGTACATTAATCGTCACTGAGAAGGAGGTAGTGGAGATGCATTGGTGCAGAAGGCTGCAAAAATGAGATGAGAAACCTCTCCTAACTAGGGCTCAGGATATAAAAAACCACTCGATTCGATCAAATGTCTTGGTTAAGTCTATCTTAAGCATAAAAGGTTGCTAGGAGGCAAGGTTCAACTTTCCATCGGAATCCAGTATTTTTTCCGTTTCCGCTAGTACACGGGAAAAGAAATTCCGAAAAATTTCAGAAAATTTCATTTTAAATTTGGAAAATTCAAAAAAATTGTTAAATATTAGAAAAAATATGATAAAAAAACTAGGTGTTTTCCTAAGAAAATAGGATTAGAACACACTCAAATCTAAGATCATTTGTTAGGTTAAAATTGCATTTTAGTTGAAATACAAGGTTATTTGTAGTTTAATGATATAGGGTTTATAGTTTTTTAGTGTCCGTATTATCACAGGGTTGAAAGAATATACCCGTTGAATGGAATGGGAGGTCTCATTTCTTTCTCCTTTGATAGGATGAACGTATCTTCATTACTTATCGAGTAATACGAGATATACGTAGACATTGTTTATTATATAGATCGAACTTGGGCTTTCATATGGACTATGCAATTTATGTATTATAAACATGTATTATGGTCTGTGCATTGTAACTATGTACTTATGTTATTGTGATAAATTTAGTTTTCATGCATTTTACGTGTAATTTCACGTGACAATATGCATTTGTTATGAATAATTTGTGTGTAATATATTTAATATGCATTGTATATTGCAATACACAAAGATACAAATAATATTCTATCAAATTATTTATTTTTTCATATGTTTGGAGCATTTTTTAGTCAAAAAATGTCATTTTCTACCGGAAAGTCCGGAATTCCGACCAAAAAATCCAAAAAATTTGAAAAATCCATATTTGAATTTGAATTCTCCTTCTAGTCGGAAAATTCAAAATTCTGGTAGGGATTCTGTTCACCTTGGCCCACCGGTCACTGTCCAGGGCCCATAAATATGCTGCAGGACCGCCGCCTCCTGCTGTCTGCTGCTGCTTTTGCTGCTGGGGAAGTTTTGCAGCGTAGGCCATTCCAACGACAGAATAAAATCCTTTTCCCGTGTGCGTTACATTAAGGCCGTTCCAACCACGGAGTAAAATCCCTTTTTTGGGGATAGTCTTACTGGGTGGGCGCTCCCTCCCTCACTCGGTCGCTCCCTCCCGTGCTGGTCCTATTAACTGCCGTGGGCTGTGGCTGCTTGCTAGGTGCTGAGGAGGAAAGCGGAGAGAACATTGGGGATTATTGTATTCATTTGCGGGCTGACGGCTGTGAGCTGAGTTGGTGAACCTCCGAAGTTCTCCGGTGAGCTGTGGTGGCTGTTCTTGCCTCCTGGGTTTGCTGCATTCAGGTCAGAATCTCTCAGTTGCTGCATACTGAAATTTCCAATTTCCCGTTTCCTTTGTCTCGTTTCTTTAAAATAATATGCTCTGAGTTATTCAGAACTGCAATTCGGATTTGCTCCAAGTTCGGCACTCTCAGCCTGCTAAAGCCCCGTTTCCTTCTTGAAGTTCGCCGTGGTTTTGTTCTGCCTACTGCTTTTCTGGGTAGGTTTCACGGCAGTTCTGCCTTCCAAGCTCAGAGCCTTAGATTTGTTTCTTGTCTGTTGTTGTTCATTCATCAATTTCGCTTCAAGATCCTTGTGAATCACATGTTCCAAACTCAACTTTTGTATTTGCACCAGCTCAAGGGCGGAGAATTGACATTTGCGGTACAATCTGATGAAGTTACTGTTGCCGTGCTCTTATTGCATATTAATGCTCTACTGCGACCTCTGTCTGTCATTTTCTTTGTGGGGTCTAAACAGATTTATGAGCTACAAGTGTTCAAGCCAAATGCTTTCAGCTTAAACAAAAGTTAACTAAACACTGTTGCACTGTTTCTTCCTACGTTCGATCTGAAGTTGTGGTTCTTCTGTTGGGCACCAAATGTGTTTTTTTTTAATAAAAATGATATGAATCAGTTTTCTCACAGATTTGTCTTGTACTTTTATTGTTGCTTTCTGCTACGTCCAATTCGGGCTAAATAATGTACTCTCCGGCAGCAAATTGGAATTTGGGAACTTCGGAGCGCATGGGTTCTCTCCAAGGAAGCATTGCGCAACTACATTTCTCCACCTTGGGCCTTTCTGAGCATTACTAGCTGTGCCGAGTTTGTTGTAATTCTGACCATGTCGGTTTGGAAGTGATAAAGTTTACCAAAATACATTCCAATTGAGAAAGGATAATGCTAGCTGCGCTCCAATGGCTTGGCACCTTAGTATCCTTGTCATGGCGACAACCTGTTTGATGTTATTCCCAGTAAGCAAGCAGTCTTCAAAGATTGAGCTGCTGCAGCAGCTCAGGAAGCAGCTAGAGTATCCCAGGCGGTTAGATGCATGGGGTAGCCCAAGCAGTGACCCGTGCTACACTCAGCCCACTGCGGTGCTTGCGGTCACTTGTGAGGGAAATGCCATCACAGAGCTTAAGATCGTTGGCGATAGGATCACCAAGCCACCAAAATTCAGTGGCTATTCTGTTCCCAATGTCACCCTCTCAGAATCCTTCATTCTTGATTCGTTTGTTACTACATTGTCAAGGTTAACTACCCTGAGAGTTGTTGTTCTGGTGTCTTTGGGCATATGGGGCCCTCTCCCGGATAAGCTTCACCGCTTATCTTCGCTTGAAGTACTTGATTTGAGCTCCAATTTTCTGTATGGATTGATCCCTCCCAAGCTATCAGTCATGTCGAAGCTCCATACTGTGACCCTGGATGGTAATTACTTCAATGGAAGTGTGCCAGACTGGCTTGACTTATTCTCAAACCTTACTGTTCTTCGGTTGCAGAGTAACCAGCTGATGGGGTCCATACCAGCATCAATTGCCAAAGCTACCAAGCTTACAGAGCTCGCGCTTGCTGGAAATAGCATATCGGGTGATGTTCCAAATTTAGGCAACCTAAGTAAACTTGAGATGCTGGATTTTAGGGACAATGAGTTGGATGGAGAGCTTCCTGAGATGCCTACAGCAGTGGTAACAATCTTACTTAGCAAAAATTCCCTAAAAGGTGAAATTCCTGAGCAGTTTGGTCAGTTGAACCAGCTTCAGCACATTGATCTCTCGTTCAACTTTCTGGTTGGGAGTCCTCCTGTAAAATTGTTTGCTCTCCCTAACATCAGTTACTTGAACTTGGCTGCAAATATGCTCAGTGGATCACTCTCGAGTAGTTTAACATGCAGCAGCACCCTAGGCTTTGTGGATTTGTCCACTAACCGACTCACAGGTGATCTTCCTAGTTGTCTAAATGGTAATTTGAATAACAAGGTTGTTAAGTTTGAGGGTAATTGCTTTAAAGTTGACCCTGCCCACCAGCATGAAGGTAAATATTGCCAACGATCTCATAAGTGGAGAGGATCAAGCAAGGATGTTGGATATGTAGTCACTGTTGTCGGCATATTGTTTATTGTCCTTGTGATTTTTCTGGTGTTAATGGTTTCCAATAAAAGAAGCTGTCAGGAGGTTTTGTCAAAACAACTGTTCCTGCAAAAGCATACCCAAGATAATTCGACTACAGGAATGTCCTCAGAACTGCTGGTGAATGCAAGTAAGAGTTGTTCTCAAGTGTTTCTTGGGTTATATACATGTGGCATCATCTGTGTTACCATAATGCAGTAAACTAGTGATGCTCATTGTAATGAAGTGTATGCATATGTGTTTCATGTGAATAAAATGGTGGTACTATTAAAATTGGCAAGGAATCTGACATTCTTTTTGCATAATTATAAATATTAATATTGGATGATTTATGCCTGCTTTTTTTGTCAATTTGAATAATTCATCCATTCATTGCAGGGTCTGTACCGCAAGCTGTCAAATTAGGAACACAGATACAGCCATCGCATCGCCTGTTTTCTTTAGAAGAACTAAAGGAAGCAACCAAAATATTTGAACGGTCAGCATTTCTAGGCGAGGGAGCAATCGGAAAGGTGTGTGTGTGTGTGTGTGTTATTGTTTTTGTAAGATATCAATTTTGCTTTACCCTAAATACGATACGGTTAGCAAATGCAAGTAGAAATATTTCAGTTATTCTAGGTTACACTAGTATCAATAGCATTTCTCCTACCAATCCCACTCATCAAAATTTTCATATTTTCAGCTTTACAAGGGAAAACTAGAGAATGGGACCGTGATTGCCATAAGATGTTTGGCATTGCACCAGCGATATTCGATTAGGAATCTAAAGCTCCGTTTAGATCTCCTTGCAAAGCTTCGCCATCCAAATCTTG
The DNA here is from genome assembly GCA_030272315.1 of Paspalum vaginatum. Classification (NCBI taxonomy): domain Eukaryota; kingdom Viridiplantae; phylum Streptophyta; class Magnoliopsida; order Poales; family Poaceae; genus Paspalum; species Paspalum vaginatum. The sequence continues at coordinate 23,423,203 of CM059016.1, forward strand.
TTTGCCTGTTGGGGCACTGCATTGACAGCACAACTGATGAATCAAGTGTGAAGAGGGTTTTCCTTGTATATGAATATATGCCTGGTGGAACTCTGGCTTCCTATCTTTCTGGTAATGATCTAAATTGAAATATAGAGAAGGCGAATTAAATGAAGCACTCCAATTTTTAGGTTCCATTTGTTATTTACATTTACACTTTATTTTTGGCAGCCTCTAGTCCAGAGAAGACTCTAAAGTGGTGTCATAGGCTGCAGGTGCTAATTGCCATAGCTAAGGCTGTTCATTTCCTACATACAGGAATAATTCCTGGTTCCTTGTATAATCGGCTAAAGACTTCTAGTATTTTGCTTGACGAACACCTTTCGGCAAAGTTGAGCGACTATGGATTATCCATAATTACAGAGGAGATATACAAACATGAGGTGGGCCTGTCATTCGGGAAAAAAAATTTCACCTCCCTCTTTTCTCCTATTCAGTTTGGTAACACACCTTCAAGGTTAGACAATGCTTTATTTTAAGAAAAATTATTTAACACTCACTGTGTTCAGGTAATAGGAGAAGGGAAAAGACACTTGCAAAATAATGCTGCAGAAACGTAAGTACCTGCTCAACTAATTGTTGCCAAATTATATTTGGGACACATATCCAATTGTGGCTATTTTGATTTCACATGCACAGTTTGATATCACATTTAGTTAGGAGTTCAGCACTCCATTTCTATTATACTAAGTAAACCAATTGCATTGAAATAGGAAAAAAAGGTGAAAATCTGGTTATGAAATTCAGGAGTATCATAATTTGTGGTGATCCAATCATTTAAAAAACATCAAATATTGTGTTGTAGGGAACATTTGGAGGATGATGTATACTCTTTTGGTTGTATTATACTGGAAGTCCTTATGGGCTCAAAATTGCATGAAAAGGGTGATCCTTCTATTTTGAAAGATCTGGTATGTCCCCTTCATATTCATACTAAAATGCTTGTAGCAGTGATTCTTGATCGAAATTTGCTTGATGCATATGCGAAATACCTGTAACGATCTCGTTTATGTTTTCACCCTATTCCAAAAGGGGTGATGCATTTTAATTACTTCATGTATACTTTGACCTTCATATCTCCATTCTGTCATGATCATTGTTCTAATCATAGCAACATATACATTTGATGCCTCCGGGGGACAAAAGCAAAGATGAATGAAACCATCTAACGATCTGTTGCCCATATCTGCAGATTGTGTCAATATCATGCCTGGAAGAGCGCTGTGAAGTTTTGGATCCAGTCGTTATTGGCACTTCTTCACAGGATTCCTTATCTGTGGTGGTTGCAATAATGATAAAATGCATGTCCATCGAGTGCTCAACCCGTCCTTCCACGGAAGAGGTTCTCTGGAACCTGCAATATGCTGCCCAAGTCCAGGTGACAGCTGATGGCGACTAGTGATTAGAAGTTTCCTCACAAGCTTGCTAGCATGGAAACAGCAAGAAATTGTAGTCCAGGGTGGATCAAAGATGATAGGGAACAAAAACCATTGGTTCATGTTTATATGATCTCGATGTGAGGACCGATGAGTGCGCTTGGCTAACCGTTGGCCATCCTGCATTTGATCTCTCTGTTGCTGCTAGTCTTTGCTTCCAAATGGTTGAATAACCCGCTGTTCCTTGAAAGTTAGCTAGCCTTTTGTTGATGCTGAACCACATTGTCACACGAGCATGCAAATTGAAATGTACAATTTGTAGAAGTGACAAATGAAAAAAGATCATATCATAGAACATTTTGTGCTAACCAGACCATTTGGTTTTCCAAGATGGTTCGGTCATTAGGGCAAACCAACAGTTTGTCTTTGTGAGGGACTCTGTCAAGGCAAGCCCATCTTGGGTCGGTTGGTAGGGGCCCGGCTAATTCGTAAACGCTCATCACCTTCCGAACCAATGAACGATCCGACAAACCCAGTAGCAACTTTTCGAATTCGGAAATCCTACTTGCTAACCCGCTAGCTTCCTGACAGAAACTTATCGAATTCAGAAATCCTACTCCCCAACGCACTAGCTTCCTGACAGCAACTTTCCAAATTCAGAAATCCTGCTCCCTGCTCGTCCCCTCTGGGGTTCTTTCACGTTTTTTCTGGCTAATGCCAACCATGCTGTGTTGTCTCTCTCTTTTGGGCCACACCACTTCTTGTTGCCATTTTATGTTGCGAGAAACATATCCTGGGTAGATATAGTTTCGGTGATTACCTTTTGACAAAATTACATGTTACATTCAAAACTAGAATGGCCATCGGACACAACAAAATCACATACCTCGTTCACACTCATGCATTGTGTTAATTTACTGAAAGACATCACATACATTAAAATATTGGTTTCTAGCCAAGTATGAATGAGCCAGAATAATGATGAAATGTCCGACCCTCGGTCGCCCGAGCCCCGTGCATGACCCCTCGGTCGAACTGTTAGGCACCCAGTCGCACCACCCCTCGGTCGGGCAACCCACCACACACTACGCAACGGCTCGCGCATTTATGAGGACCTGCTTCCCACACATGCTCCTGACAAGAAGCGACCGATCATCCTCAAGACACATTTATGAAGGCCTGGCCATCAACGCACACGCTTGGCACACTGGCGCGACTCTGTGTGCCTGCTGCCAGACAACCAACGAACCGTAACACACCTGTAATCATAATGCTTTGCAGAGGCGTGGAGAGCATCTGTCACATCCTACGCGCAGGATGAAATGGCTTGGCATTTTAGACAAGGCACGGATCGACCGAGCCGCTCCCAACAGACCCAAGCATAACGGGGGCGGCACCGATCGCTGAAGCAATGCCAAGTCAACCATCCATGTCCAAGTCCACAGGGCCATCATTACAAAGGAGGATCTTGGGCAAGGTAACCTGGTGCTCCCCATGGCAAGTGCAAATCGACGCTCACATGAGGCTAGGTGGCATAGAGGTCTATGAGTTGAACCCTACGGATGTCGTACCCTTTCTTTATTTTTTACTCCCTCACGTGTAAATACGCCCCCTTGACTATATAAGGACGGCAGGACGTCATGCAAAGGAATCCACCATCGGCAATCAATCCATACACACAAGCATACTTCACCGAGCCCGAGCTCCTCTGCTGCCTGGTAACACAAAGAGTTCCAACAATACCAGCTCAGTACCATATTAGACATAGGAATTCATCCCGAACCAATCTAAATCTCTCTTCCTCTCTCTTGTACCTCAAAGGTTAGGCTATTTGAGACAGTAGACCACGAAGCTCGTAAAATTCTACTACAATTCTACTTGTCATGAGCACAAAAGCACGACATGTCTCGTGCACGTCGGATGGGAATGGCTCTTAGCTTGGATCTTAGCTTCGGTTATGTAATGTTCCTGTGAAGCACTCTCAATTTCTTGGGAACACAAATGTGATACAAATGCTAGTCCCAGGAGGCTAGCATCACATTTATTCCTCAAGCAGCATAGAGTCTAGCTTAACGATTACAGACCAGAGTACATAAAAGCATACAAATAAAGATACAATGGAAGCGTCCTTCTAAACCCAATGTCACATGCTAGTTGGGAAGTAGGACCTGAACCTATCCGAAAAGTGCTTCGAGCAGATCATTGTCACTGTCTGAAAAAAACAACATAGCAAGGGTGAGTACTTCGTACACCGCAAACCCTCCTTCCTCCATAAGGAGTTGGAGTAACATCTATCACTACATGCAAGGAATTTGTGGAGCTTTAGGAAGTTTTCCAAAAAACGGCTTTCATATGCAAGGGCTAATTAGTTCTCATGTTTAGTCTATAGAAAACGTTTATCTTTTGAAAAAAAAACTACCACTAGACGTTTTGTCCATCATGGCTTGAGGCTTTCTAGCATATACTTTTCACACCCGCCATTGGACCTTACCCTGGATAACACTCTGCATCTACTGTCATACAAAAACCACATTTTTACCCACACGCGCATACTCACATTCATTTTTATTTATAAAATATCTAGTTGTTGAAGCCAAGCCATAACTTGTCCATATCAGTGGACATGGACTATTCGAATACATTTATACTTTGATCAGAGGTGCACACTTTCCCCACAAGTTTGGATCGGAACACCCATTGCTATGGGGTCCAATCAGCTCAAAGTTTTCCCCACACAAGTTTTCCTGAAACAGCTACTAAGAGAGGGCCAAGACCACCTCGTCGCCTCGTGACACATACCCTCTCCTTAGCTCCCCACTGCTTTCCAGCACACTAGTAGTTTCCTAGCTAGACCTTGAGGCTTCTGACTAAGAGTTGCCGCACAAAATATCGAGTGCTTGCACGAAAAAGGAGCTAGGCAAGATGAAACATCAACTCAGTCCTTATGCGAGCTAGGGCGGAATTTCCCTTTGCTTCAATCTCCATAGCCTCGGAAACTTAGTCTGATCTATTGTCCGGTCTTATAGACCATACCATATGGTCCGTTGCAATCCTCCGCGGCTTCATTCTTCATACCCTCAGCCATCTTTGTCGGACCTTTTGTTCGGTCTTCTAGACCATACTATCCGCTCCGTTGAACTTAGTCTCTTCTGATGTTGTCCTCTAAGTTGTCGGGACTGTTATTTCTCTAGGGATTCAGACCATCCGGTCTTCATAACTTACCAAGCTTCTAGATCTTATGCCCTTCAGGAAAATAGGTCTGAGTCTCTAGGGATTTAGACCATCCCTTTGCTTCGCCCCAGTGGTTTGTCCGGTCATCAGACCATTGGGGAGGCCCTTCGGGCCTTGCCTATGGCTTTTTTTCTTCATCATCCCTTAGACCTAAACACCTAATAATGTGCATCTAGACAAGTTCATTAGTACAAAATATTTTGCCACAAAGGACGGATCGGCGAGGGATAACAACACAACAATGAAAATATGTCATAAGAGGCCATTTTCCTTACATCCAAGCAGAGTGCCATTGTGCCCGTCAACTAGGTGAAGATGTTGGAGAGGGCTCGTAGTACACCATTCACATCCGGGTTCGTTGGGCGCGGCTTGGGGTGGGACTAGGTCTGTGCGATGAGGGCGTCGATGTCTAGATCTGGGAGCTAAAAGCGTGCTCGCATTGTAGACCGCAGTCTCCTGGTGTGAACACTGCTCGTAGGGAGCTGGTAAACCGTGGTCATGTTTGTGAGCTTGAACAACACCATTAGGCCTTCTGGGTCCACCACTTGGTGGTTGGCGTCATCCGCCAACGCGAGAGCCCAGATGGTGCCGGTCTGTGCGTCAATGGTCGTAAGTGTTGGTGGCACAATATCGATGATGAGTTGCACCTTGCTGTCTATCATGGCGACGAAGTCTAGGGTCCAAAGGTGAATTGGGTCCCAGGAATGACGGAGCTGCTGGTGATCGGAGCGATGATAGAACAAGTTGTAGAAAGCAAATGCCCTTACCTGGAGCACCAACTATTGTGGTTTTGTGCCCACGACAAGTAGATTTGCCTATCAACTAGGCGAAGATGTTGGTGAAGGCCTATAGTACGCCATTCACCTCCGAGTCCATCGGGCGCAGCCTGAGGTGAGCTTTGGTCTGTGCGATGAAGGCATCGATGTCAAGATCTGGGAGCGCCAGAAGCGTGCTAGCATCGCTCCTAGAGTCTCCTGGCGTGTACGCTGCTCGTAGGCAGCATTGGTAAACTGCAACCGTGTTCATGAGCCCAAACGACACCATCAGGCCTTTCGGGTCTGCTGCTGGGAGGTTGGTGTCGTCCGCCAAAGTGAAAGCCCGAATGGCGCCACTCAGTGAGACACAATGTCGGTGATGAGTTGCAGCTTGTTGTCCATCGTGGCGCCGAAGTCCAGGGTCCAAAGGTGAACTGGGTCCTGCGAATGTTAGAGCTGCCGGTGATTGGAGCCATCATAGAATGAATCGTAGAATGCAAATGCCCCTACCTGGAGCACTAACTAGCGTGGTTTTGTGCCCACAACAAGTAGATTTGTGTTAGGTCAAAGGGGCTTTACGGGCTACCATCACGAATGGCAAAACCTCGGAGGCTTAGGAGTGGACGAGAGGGAGATTTATAGTGTTTTGAGCTGAATCCCTAAGTCCACTAAGTGCGCCGAGCTTGTATTGCTTAAGTTCTTGGTGTTAAAATTGGAGCACGGGGCGCTCATGCTTGTGTGCCTAGAACTACCGATGAGCTTGAGCTCGATGCTATTTGTTGAGTGATAGTCAATCATTGATGCATGGTGGCGGCCTCCCCTTATATAGTCGAGGAGGTATGACTTACATGTGTGTGAGAGAGAACAGAAAAAGAAACGAAGGGGTACAACAGTTGTTGTAGGGTTTGAATCGTAGGCTTTCATGCTGTTTGTTCCCGTGTCAGTGCCGATGTGGACTATCCATTGGAGAGCTAGGTGGCCTCGCCAGGATCCTCCATCGCAATGATGGCCTAGCAAATATTGAGCAGGCAGTTGACTCGGTGTCCTTTTGACGACAAGTGTCGCCCTCGCTTTGCTGGGGTCGGTCGGCAGCTCGGTCGATAAGTGTCCTGCACAGAGATGTGATGGGAACTTCCTACGCCTCTGTATAGAGGCATGTTGTGGTCCATCGGTTGTCAAGCGATGGGAGAACCGGGTGGAGTCAGCTGCTAGGCGCATTCGCGGAGGGGTAGGGCTTCATAAATGTGGTCGACAGATGAGTGGTCACTTATTGTTAGGCACATGCGTGGGGGAGTAGGCCCTCATAAATGTGTTTGCCGTCAGACGGTGACCCTGGGTCGTGCTCCCGATCACTCGAGTGGTGGCTCACTCGACCAAAGGGTCGCTTGGTTGGGCATCAGGTCGTGTGGCCCAGGGAGGATCGCACGACCGGGCCCTAGGTCGTGTGCCTTGGGAGTCGCTTGGCCGAATCCCAGGTCGTGCGTCTCAAGGGATTTTGTTTTGGGTTTGACGACATTTGTAGTTCGGCCCAACGTGGTTATTGGGTAGTTTGGGGGTATTCATGGTATGGGTACACATCACCGCTAGTGCGACCGACGAAGTGCTAGGTGCGGTGTGGAAGAAGGAAGGAAATCATTGATTAGTCCCATTTGTTAGTTGTACAACACGGAGAAGTAATCAAAATATAATAAAATATATAGATGATATGATATAAAGGACAACGTTATGGGCAAACGGAGGAAAGAATCTTTTATAGGTGTCATAAAAATTCCTTTAGGGGTTGAAATATAGAGGATGCCATTGCGGATAACCTTAGTCGCTTTAGGGTTGAATTTTCATTTTTAATTCTTCGCCTATGATTGTCATATTCTTCTTCTTTTCACTTCTTCTTCAATCTGTAATTTTTTAATTTCCATAATTTCAAATTTTTATCTTTCAATTTTATTTTCCCACGGATTGAATTTTTCATGGATTAAATATGGATGGACAGAAAAGGGCAAACCGGAAAAAAGAGCACAACCACGTGAGTAATGGGCCAAAGGCCTGCAATGATTTTTAGTTAATAATAAGTACATATAAATTGCGGAAATCCTATCTATCTTCCACTAGATTTTTAACCAATGAATCTTTCACCTGTTTGAGATTCGTGCAATACTCTTTGGACGAATGAGATTGTTTGGAGCCTGGAGCTGGGTGGGTGGGCAGCATGTGCGGGCTGCATGCAGAGGAGCGTGGACTGCTGGGCGGGCCAACAGCATGCGCGCGCTGCATGTAGAGGAATCGAGGAATCCTGCATCCAACCATCGCCTGCCCACGGTGAAGTGGCTGAGTTCACACGTGTCACGACCTGAGAGGTGGATTGGTATCAATAAATTCCAAACTTCAAACATTCGTTTCTTTTAAACAATGCATTCAATTTTAAATCTTTTTGTACCATAGTATTTGTTAGAATTAATACAACAAAATGAGATCCAATACATTATTTTTATTTCTTTATTTTTTCCCATTTCAACATTTTGATATATTAGTTCAACATTTTATATATGCAATGTCAACATTTGTAAAATACTATTTCAACTATTTGTAAGGAAGTGTTGAAATATTTTTTCCAAAGTATTGAATCAGTAGTTTTAAAATGTTGAACCAATGATTTTGAAATGTTGAACCATGTTTGTAAAATATGTTGACTCGGCTATTACAGGGACTCAATTTTAAAAACATAAATTAAAAAGTCAAAATACCTGTGTGCTAGACATGGGAAAAAAATTAATGACGCGCACTGTAGCAGCGATTCGTGGGCCGCTCAGTCCAACGTAAATGGGCCGTGGCAGGCCGTGCGATTACTTCGTTTCCTGTCTTCCGAAAGACACATAGGAGGTCCCTATAAATTGAGTCCAGCCTTTTTGCAGTCCCGTTTCTTAATTTTGTGGGAATTCATGGTCCATTGCCACCTGGCCCATTCAGTGGAACACCAACCGTCTTCCTCCCATCTCTCGCCCTTCTTCCACAAAACCCCAACCTCGCTTCGCAAAACCCCATTCCGCCGTCCCTTGACATTCTCTCTCCTCTGCCTGCTCCTCCGAGGCACTGCGACTCCCACCTCTCTAGTGCTCCGGCGACTGGCGGCAGCCACCTCTGTCTGCTTCGGAGGGCGCGGGGCCAGGCTCCATGCCGATCGTCCAACAGCTGTCTCTCTCAGGTTTGCCGCCGAACCCCCATCTACGGTCTGGTGTCTTGATCGGTCTCTTGGGCCACAATGAAATTTGAGCAAATTTTTTCTTTAGCTGGGAGGGGGGAAATATTGCAGAATTGGGAAAAACACGTTGATTTTTGGGATTTTTGTCTTGATTGGCGATGAGTTTGTGGCCCGATTGGTTTTGTAAGGCTGTAGGTAGTCATAAAAACTGAACTTTTTTCTTGTGTGCTTCAAAATAAAGATCGTATCTGCACCAGGAGAAAAAAGAAAGAACACTCGCTGGTGCATTATGAATTGCATTGCAGATAGTGGTAGGGATGCCATGTGTGGTTTTTGGTGGGTCGGTAGCATCGTCAGGATTGTGAATCATTCTTGGATAATCGAATATCTTCCGCATAATTAAAGAATCCTAAGATTGTACCTCCAGTAGGAACAGAGTTACAGAGACTCGTGGGTGCTTTATGGCTTCCTGGTGGTGGCTTATGAAATGTGTAGTTTTTTAGGGGTAGATCGCATAATCAAGATTTTAAAATATTCTAAAGCCCCCAATTTCTGCTTTATGGCTTCTCTTTTCGTTTTAAATTTGTAGAAATGTATCCTTCAGTTAAAAGAAAACTGTTTTTTTTTTGTTTGCATTGCAATCCAAGATTGTATCCTCATAAAGACAACCATGACTGCGTTGTGAATTGCTACTGGTAGCAGAGGTGTGCATTTGGAGAGATGTTAGTGGCACAATCTCAACGTTGTAAAATATTATGGAATGATCGAGTTTCTGCTTTGGCAATTTTTGTTGAGCTGCAGACAACTTGCTAAGATCTATGTATTTCTGCAGGTCGTGGATCCATGTCAACTAAGAAAAGTTGCAAGGACCAGGAGGAAGAGTGCAAGTCTAATGAGCCAAAAGCAAGTCGAAAGCGCCCAAAAAAGGGTGACATTTGGGAAGGCTTCTCGATTCTGAGAAAAGATGGCGACAATGCTAACTCTGGCAAAAGATGCACTTCTCTTTTGGAGTCCTCAGATTCAGATGCTGATAGCAACACTTCTAGCACTTCTCTTGATGGTGCTAGAAGAGCCTTAGCAATGTGTATAATCACTACTGGGCAGTCACCTTCACTTGTTGAAGGAAGTGCATTTCAGCGTTTTGTCCGTGCTCTTAATCCGGCAATCCCTGTGAGGTGTTCCACATTAGACCAAGATGTAATGGCTCTTTATGGAAGGGAAAAGGATACTCTGCATTCGATTATACCTGAAGCCCCTGGGGAATTGAGTTTTGCTGTTGAAAAGTGGAGGTCTAAAGAGACCGGAGATAACTATAATGATGAGATCTATCTTTGCATGACAGCTTGCTTTGTTGATGCTAATTGGCAGCTCCAGAGAAGAATAGTGGGTTTTAAACTTATGGAATTTCCTGATGATGTCATATCTGTTGCTGAGACTATAGCAATGTGTTTTAGCGAATTGACACTGGGCAAGAAGGTCATAAGCAACTTTGGATAATGGTTGTCTGAACAATGCTGAATATGAAGCTTCAATGGTTGATTCACTCAATACTGCTCTACATGATAAGTGCAAATTATCGTGCCATGGTGAATTATATCATGTCATACATTGTTGCACAGATATTCCATGTTCTACTGTTCAAGATGGTCTAGACCTGATTGCTGATATTATTAGCAAGATTCGTCATGGAATTCATTATATCAATTATTCTGCTGACACGAAGGATGCTTTTTATCAATGTGCTAAAGACATTTGCAATTTGGATGTTACAATGAAGCTGCGAGCTGACCTGGTTTTTACTTGGGACTCAACCTACAAGATGCTTGGCTGTGCCTTATATTACAAGGATGCTTGACTCATTTTGCATCGACAGATGAAACCTTTTTGTTGGACTATCATCTTTCTAATGATGAGTGGAACAAGGTAGTAATAATGGAAAAGTTTCTGAAGTCACTTTATGACATTACTTGCACTTTCATCTGAACAGAGTGCAAAACTGCTAGCTTGTACTTTCTTGGATTGTACAAATTATACAGATTGCTAGAAGTTACAAAAGAGCATGATAACTTCATGACTGCTATGGTGAAAGATATAAAAGTGAAGTTTGACAAGTACTGGTCGAAATGTAGCCTGATTTGGCTTGTGCAGCTGCTCTTGACCCTCATTACAAGCTCAACTTAATTACCTACTGTTTCAGGAAGGTCTATGGTGATGCTGATGCTAGCCAACACATTGATAGAGTTGTTGCATTGCTCCGCAGATTGTTAACTGCGTATGAAAAGTCTTCTTATTCATCTTTGGTTGTGACTAACACTATTGAATACCATGCCAAGGATGATTTGTTTGACGATTATAGTCCAGAAGAGCAAATATTGATGCTGGATTCGTATTTGAATTCACCAACGATGGATCTAAACACCAATCTAAATATCTTGGAGTTTTGGAGTGTCATGTCCAAGTGTTATCCTGATCTTGCAAACATGGCTCGTGATATCCTTGCTGTTCCAATCTCCACAGTTGCTACCAAATCTGCATTTAACACCAGGCAGAAAATTGTGAATCCTCGTCGAGCTACACTGAGTCCAGATTTACTTGAGATGATTATTTGTCTCCATGACTGGACATGTCCAAAAGACAGAAATAGTATTGTTACATTGTATGATATTCTTCTTAAATCTTAACATATTGAAGTTGAACTAATTATTTAGCTTGACAAAGATGCATGTGACATAACTTTGCTTCTCCTAAAATCTGTAGGAACCGCTCTATCTGCTATACAAGAGTATTATGATGATGAGGAGGAAGAGGATGAAGTGGGATCTGATGATGAAGAAGAAGAAGAAGAAGAGTCCATACAAGAGTATGTTGACCATGATGAGAGCATAGAAGAGTCTGATGATGATGATGAGGGTGGCGAGTACGATGGTTACGACGACAGTGATGATTAGATGGCAGTGCCATGGCTCAAACTTCTTCTGTTGCATACTGTGTCCTTGGCCATCAGTCTTGCCATTTTTCTTTGTGTGCTTCACTGTGGTTTGCCTCTCAGTGCGCAATCTGAGGTTGGAGATCTGCAGCAACGTGTTTACTTGTCAATCTTAAGTTGCCACTCTTAATAATATACTCCTATGTTGTATGGACTGCATTTCCAATACCTGAAACTATATATATAAGTTCGGGCGCATGTTGTGCCACATGTGAGGTGGTCTCTTCAAAACATGCTTAAATGGAAGTCTAGGTGCCACACTTTGTTTTGATGATGGACATGCCTTACTCGATATATGGCAACACTTGATTTAGTCATGCTAGAACGGAGAAAGCAGCTTGCGCTGGCAAGTCCCTTTTTGGAACTGCAAGAAAGGGTCTTCATGGATGTACGCCACGACAGCTGATTGTTGGGTATGTCTATCTGCTATGCTACACTGCACGTCTATACCATAGCAAAAGGTGCTGTCAGGGTAAGTAAGATATCGCCACGCGACGGGTCCCACCTGAAACATTGAGCGAATCCAAATACTGACACTGCAGAAGCATGTTCTTGCTTGATCGTGTCATAAGGAGCCGATAGAATAGCCGCCAACTGCAACGGGTTCATAATTTCTTCTCTTCGCCCATGTTCAAGTCTCCATTCCCTGCCGAGACGATGGCAACGCTCATTGCTGTTGCGAGGATTCTCTAGGTTCACATCGCCAGGACATGGGGAGCTGAGGCTGGAGGCTGTATGTCCTTAATCTCATTGGGGGACCATATGTGATCTAGACTGCTAAGAAAATGCTACTTCCTATATTCCATATGGTAGGGGATTTTACGTTCCAAAATGTAAGGGTTTTGGATTGTATTTTCTCCACCTAAGTTTGCATAGATATTGATGATCTACAGATATATACAAACTACGTACATAGAATATTACATGAGTCTATAAAGCCTAGAAACAACCTGCTCGGCTGCAACAGTAGCTGTAGCACAGTGATAAAAAGTGCGGATGAGCAATCTCGTTAGGGCGTCCACGATGGCTGTACCAAATAGCTAGCTGATGTGGAGATGAGAGAACAATAAAATTATAATTTATTTCACCAACATGACTTGGTCCCACATGAAATAGTCTCAGTTTTTTGAAATATGTGAAATCTCCTGTCTATTTGGTCATCGCTAGCTATTCTTGTTTTTCCACTTTTACTGTCCACATAGGAGAGAGAATGCATCTGGCTAGAGAAATAAATAACAATCGGAGGTGTCCTTATAATTTGATAATTTTAGAATGGAGAGCGTACGTGTGCTACTCTAAGTGCACATTTCTAGAGGCGAATGGCCCTCCAGGGAGCATCATGGTAATCATGAAGCCCTAAGAGCAAGCATAATAAGTTGATGTAGGTGGACTGTAAGGGATACCACATCAGATTTATGGTGGCATGGAAGAAAGAAAAATGGAGAGAGAAAGAAAGTGGGTTGCTCATTTGTGGCCAGCTCAAAGCGGACTGTTCACAGACTTCGAGACACTCTGTGAGAGGGAGAGGTGGACCAGATATTAAATATACAACTTACATCAAAAGAGAATTATTGTATGAGTGGGCTTTTAGTTAGCTGCATGTGACATGACAACATCATATAGCCCATAGTGGGCTCTATTATTAACCTTGCTCTAAGGCCGCCTTGACCGCTCGATACCTGGTGTCCAACGTGTGCCTTTGCCGCCAGCGGACGCCCCTAGTCCCCCACTAGTGACCACAACACACAACAGCCATGATACCATCACAGCGTCATCACGGGAGCCCTTCCCAATTGACCATCAATTAACCCATGAGGCCACTCTCAGCGACACAATCACATGAGACCCTAACACAACCAACCTTAGATCGTCTCTAGCAGTTTGCATATCCATCTTACATATTCAAACTACACTGTGTCTACAATAGTGCTGCAATGTCGATTTATACTATAGACAGTCCTTTTACATGGTCTGTTGCAGACAGCCTTATACCCTCAGTGATCTCTGGTTACCAACGCACCCTCTCCTTACTCGTGCTCTCCCCCTCATGCAAGTTCTAGGGGATTCACCGGTTGCCACCACACTCCGCCTTTTATTTCGTCACTCAGGCTTCTCAATGATAACAGCCACAACGATGACAGTGTGACGCCTCTGCCGCCGATGGCTCATTGCGTGGGTGAGCAACATTCCTAGGAACCAAGCCTATCATCCCCTCATATGTGGAGTTGTGGCAGTAACGTGGAAGCCCCAAAGCAGGATTTGGTCGGTGTTGTGGCTAGAACACGACCAAACGGTAGCCATGAGGAATTTGATGGCCTACATCATTGTTGACGATTATTATGCACAAAGAATAAGTATATTCCATAAGCACACATAATCACCGCTATAGCATTTCATCTAAGAGTATTCCAAGGTATCGTAAATTTTCACGAGGAAATTATTGCCGCCAAATCCTAGCCGGTTTAGGATTTTGTCATTGCCAAGAGCTGACGGCCTAGGCAGACAACACAACAAGGGACTGGGAGGTACGCTGCCGCTGTGGTCGATCCTTCCTAGCGGTGGTTCCTATTGTCCCCGAGCTCGGTCGAGGCAGTGAGAGGGCGTTCTAGGCGTGTCATCTGGCTTGACCTGCTAGCGAGGGAGGTTGGGGGAGTGCGTGTGCTTCAGGGAATCGCCTGCAAACACACGAACAACAGATCAGCGTTATATTCCAGCCGGATCGCTGGGATCAGCTTGAACCATCTCTGTGGATTGGCTCTTATGAGTGTTGGCGGTTCTTAGCCTAACAGATTTCACTCCGTAAGTGAACGAAAACCGTTGTAGCTTTCACCCAGGAGAATTCTAAGGTATCGTATTTATACACAAGGAAGAATTGAGAAAGAACAATGATTCATCGATCATCTAGCTTTAACTATCTAATTCATTCCAAACGATAAGTGGAGATATATGAAAGATAAACAAAAGACAAATGCCAAACACCATGAGATACAAGCCAAACACTGTTGGCGTGAAAACAGGCTCAGCTAGGAGAACAACTAGTCAAAACTAAAGTTTCGGTCTTCATTCTTTACTAGCATACACGAGCTATCCATGCTAAATTCAAAAGGCCATCAACAGAGGTGATACTTGTGTCGAGCAAAATTCTAGCGCTCTTGAGGGGCCATGAGGTAGATAGTTGGCCACCGAAAGAGAACCTAGCTAACACCTACGGGCCTACCAAATGACTGGCTAGGGTTACACAGGCCACACTCCCGCTGTCACCAAGAGGGGCTACCAGGCAAATCTGCGTGGGTAGGATGGCATGCCACAAATGTGGTCAAGTGAAGTTTCGCTTGAACATGACAGTTAGCCCATGCGCATCGGGTTAGAACAGTCCAGTCTAGCTGCTAGGGCTAAGTGTGGATTGCGACACCGGCAACAACTAAGAATCCATCAATTCTAACTTAGCACAACTCAGACCATGATGCAACACTCTAACTACTGATCACATCATGTAACTAAATAAATAAGAAGATGTGCAATAACTAAGAAAGTAAATCACTAATCATCATCGGGAAAGTAATGCAACAAATATATAAGTAAGAATGTAAATACATTACTGAGGATTCCCGACCGACTCCAACACACGAAGCTTGCTCTAACTCCTAACTAAACACTGAATTCAGACCAGAGATAACACCCGAGGGGCACCTCCAAGTGAGGGAGGAAGAGGTACATGGTGAATGGTACAAGAAATTGAGAGCCAATGGACCGGCTCCATTGCCTCTGGAGTGATGAGTGATTGTCAACAGAAGCCAAAGACCCAGAAGGACCTAGGCACAAGACCTTCGATGGACAGGAGGCCCTTCGATGGACGGGAGGTAGATGGAAGCCCTCCGATGGACTAGAGGCATGCTCGACGTCGATCGGCGATGGGAGTTCGGTACACGGAGGAGCGGCACGGTGACGGCTGGAGTAAGGCCTCCGAAGGACTGTGAGGCGACCCCGATGGACTGGGGATGCCAGGTGCCACCGCGGTGCTCCAACCCGAGTACATGGCGCGAAGATGGACGAGGGCATTGGCGGATTCGCTCAAATCTGCCACCCTACCACCAAGTTACCAGACTCGGCGAATGGGCTCATTCTCGCTGAGATAGAGTGGAGTGGGCCATTCTAGGCCCAGGAAGGAAACCCAAAAGTTTCTCGGTTTTTGACTTCAAAACCGGGGGTCGATCGGCAGATTTAGACTACTGGCCACGTGGACGTCATCTGGGAGTTTGCGTGCATCCGAAGAAGATCAAGACTCCATCGCGATTGTCCGTCCTCAAGAAAGTCGAGTCTTTTCCGTTTTGGCCGCTACGGGCGTTTCTGTAATATAGGGGTCTTAGTGTAAAATGTGTCAATTTGGCCTGGGCTATATATACCTAAGTGGCTGGTCATTTAGAGGACTCTTCTACCTCAAGAAACCCTAGGCTTAGTTTCCAACCAGCCAAGAGCTTAAGGTTAAACCGAGTGCTTAGCTTAGGATTTGAGAGTCCCCTAGGCTAGTACTTTGCATTAGTGGGAGGATGAAGGGTGGTAGGCTGAGTTGAACCTTGTAAGCACGGATTTCCACTTCTAATCAAGGCAAGATTCGTCCCCAATTCATGCTCATGTGTGCAGCCATCTCCCTCTCCCCCTTCTAGTTGGTTTTTGGATGAATCTCAAGGGCTTTTGGTGATTTCCTTTGCCAACGAGTTAATCCTATTCTTTTGGCTCTTTTGAACTTGCTAGGATGTGGAGATTATGACTTAGATTATCTCAATCATGCTGGATTGCCATGAGCAAATCCCCCTTGAGTTTTCCCCTTCTTGCCCAAAGATTGCCATCTCACGAGATCTGAAATTTCCGCTGATCCCTTGGTCATTTTGTGTTGATCTTTTGGAAAAGCTTTGGAATTGGGTCCAGATAGCCTGTGCAAAATCTCTTGAAGATTGGACAAGATTTGGTCAGTTTTGGGTGTGAAAACTCCTTCTCTGCGACTCTACCGGACAATCCGGCAGGGCCACCGGACAATCCGGTTCCACTGGACACTCTGGCAGAGCCCGGTGTAGGGGTCTACCTGTGGCTTGCCACCGGATAGTCTGGCAGAGGTCACCAGACTATCCGGTACCACCGGACAGTCTGGCTCCTACCACCGGATAGTCCGGCCCGGCCAGGGTTGCAACTGTTTTTCTTGCTGTTTGTTCTTCTGCTGTGTTTTTGCTTTGGTTTTTTTGCATTCCCCACTCCCAGACTATTCTCTTTACTTGCTGTGAGTCAGTGAGAGGCACCTTGGTGCGGTGAGTGTCATGTGGCGGTTTTTGCAAGATTCATTGCCTCGGTGCCCTTGTTGGTTTGGCTCGCAGTTTTTCTTGCTTGGTGCGTATCCTCTAAGTGGACAGCACCTTTGCGTTGCTAGACACGTATCTGTTCATGTGGACGGTGTCTAGTTCTTTTCTCAAGCACCAGTTTTGCGGGTTGTGAGTTTGAGTTTTAAAGGGATCCTATTGAACCCCCTCTAGTCGCACGTCTCGGTCCTACAATTGGTATCAGAGCCGGTTAGGTTTCTTCATACCTTTACCGATGAGAAACCAGTAGCGACTATGGCGCACTATGGGAAGGTTCCAGTTCTCGGCTATGATGGCTGTCGTTACTGGAAGGGTAGGATGAAAGCTTTCTTGCTTAGCCAGAGCAAGGACATATGGAATGTTACATAGAGTACGACTTTTACGGTGCTCCCCGTTGCCGAGCGTACCACACCGGCGCTTGTTGCTCAGCATGAGGCAAACTACAAGGCGGTGAACTTTTTCTTCTCTGGACTTGGTCCAGTTGGCTATGAGAGGGTGAGCCATCTTGATACCGCTCGTGAGATCTAGTCCATGCTCAGTGCACACCATGAGGGGACGGTGATAGTTAAGGGTCGGCTTGTTGAGACTTACCGGCGCGAGTATGAGAACTTTGTTCAGAAGCCGGGAGAGTCTATGGATGCCTTGTTTGGTCATTTTCAGTCGATCATCAACAAGCTCCGTGTCAACTGTGCCCCCGCTGCTCTCCCATACACTGACCATCAGCAGGCTGTGAAGCTGCTGTATTCCTTGGACATGAACTCCATTCTAGAGTCGGTAAGGTATGACACCTTGGGAGTTGAGGAGCTTTACAGCAAGCTTAAGGCCACAGATGTTGATTACCAGATGATAGATATGCTCAATGGTATCGGCTCCAAGAGCCTGGCCTTGGCTTCCAGCTCCAAGGAAGTTGCTGTTAACCCCCCACTTCATGGTTTTTCATTCTCTACTTTGATGTCTGTGACAGAGCAACAATTGGCGTCACTTGGGGATGATGAGCTTTGTCTGGTGTCTAGTCGCTTCTAGTGCGCCTATGACAACCGGATGAGCAAGAAGAAGGGCGAGAAGCCCAAGTGCTTTGAGTGCAAAGAGGTCGGCCACTTCATCGCTGAGTGCCCGAACAAGCAGAACGACTACTACAAGAAGGGCAAGAACCACTCCCATGACTTCAGCAAGCACCACTCTGGCAAGCACGACTATGGCAAGTGCGACCACACCAAACACTGCTCTGGCAAGATCAAGAACATTAGGAAGGCTTTTAAGAGCTACCAGAAGGACAACTGGAAGCAGAACAAGGCCTTCTTCGCCGAGCTTGGTGGTCTTTGTAGTGGATCATCCTTCTCCTCCTCCTCATCTTCGTCAAGCTCAAGCGATGACGAGATCAGTCACTAAGCGGGATAAGAGGAGGGACCAAGGCAGTCCAGCTGGCCTTTGCTTCGTCTCCACCAAGTCCAAGAGCAAGCACAAGGTGAACCAGAGATCGTTTTGCTCCATGGCGCTTGAGGACAAGGACAACAAGGGCAACGACAACGACTCCTCTGATAAAAAGGTAACTCCTGAGCAAGTTGAGATCCTTGATATGCTGGAGAGGAACAATCGTGAGTTGAAAGCCCAGGATAAGTTGTTGGAGAAGGCAATCAAGAAGCTGCAAAAGCAGAAAGACAAGCTTGCTGATGCTTTGGCTGAGACTGAGAGGCTGAAGAGTGTGCAAGCCCAGCCTAGTGAGTTTGAGTGCCCTACTTGTGATTCCCTCATGAGTGACCTTTGTGAGTAGAAGAGCAAGTATGATCATCAGGTAGAGGAGATGGATAGGCTGAAGGTTGAGTTTGGCAAGCTCCAGTCTAAACTAGATGAGCCTACCTTGAGTGAGGTGCCTGAGTGCGAGTCTTGCCCCCACCTAGCTATTGACATAGCTGAGCTGAAGGTGATGTGTGAGGGACAGCTCAAGGAGTTTTAGGAGCTTAGGGTTAGACCCACACTTTTGGGTGCATTCATGGTCTGTCCTACCTTGAGGAGTGAGCTTGACCAGGTGAGAGCTGACCTTGAGGTGCTTTCAGCACCCCCTGATACGTGTGAGAACTATCTCACTTTGAGGCTGCAGTTGGTGGAGAAGGATGCCACCATTAGGAAGCTTGAGAAGTCTGCTCATGTGATTCCCTCTCTAGACTATCCCACTTGTGCTGCCCAGACCTTGATTCTGGAGGATCTGAGAGAGGAGAAGTTGATCCTTAAAGAGGACAACTGTAGGTTGAGGGAGGTGCTAAGCTAGATGTATGCCAGGGAACCTCAGCTTAGGATGATCATAGAGGCGAATAAGCGTGGTGAGGGTGACACCAGTGGACTTGGGTTAGGAGAGTGTAGTACCTCGGGTAAAAAGAAGAGTGCCCCAATCAAGCCTAACACTGCCTCTCCAGAGCCTGACTCTAATATTGATGGGGTTTACCATGAGCCTCCTAAGGCTGCCCTAAGGAAGTCATATTGGACACCCAAGCCACCACAAGCCAAGCTGGACAAGACAGAAGAAGAAGTGCTTAAGCCTTCTAGCAAGAAGCAAGCCCAGCAGCCCGCACCACCCAAGGCTTCACCACCTCACCAGAAGCCCAAGACATAGCCCCAGCCTATGCCCAAGAGACCTGTCTACCACTATGACTTTTGCCAGCGGAATGGTCACTTGGAGGAATTTTGCTTCAGGAGGAAGCGGGCTAAGAGGTAGGAGAGAGCCTAGGGGAACCAAGATCAGTTCTACTGGGGTGGTAGGTAGGATCCTCCCCATCGTGGTGAGATGAGAGACCGTTTTGCTGGTGGTGAGAGAGGAGGCGGCTTTTAGGCCCGTGCTCCTGGTGGTGAGGGATGCTTTGCTGGCCAAGCTCCTAGTCGTTTTCAGTGCGGCTATGGACCTCATGACCAAGACTTTGGTAGAGGTTCTGAGAGCTCACGCTTTTGAGGTCGGGAATACCCAGATCACTGGGATGTTTACTTTTACTGTGCTTTTCCCACTTTTGAGTAGATGGCTCGGCACTGGTTCAGCAGTTTCACTAACCCCAGTGCCAGACCATTTGCTCACTCTCACTTTCCTTGATTTTGCAGGATCGAGGCCTGGAGGACATATGGATCATGGACTCTAGCTGCTCTAGGCAGATGACAGGGCACCACAGATGGTTCTCCAGCCTCAACCCCGTGAGCACCAAGGAGTACATCACATTCGAGGATAATGGTCAAGGTAAAGTGTTGGGTGTTGGTTGTGTTGCGCTTTCTGGTAAGCTTTCCCTGAGAGAAGTTGCTTTAGTGAGGAATTTGGTGTTAAATTTGGTTTCTGTCTCGCAACTTCTCAAGGAAGGGTATGAGGTTCCCTTTACGGAGGGTTCTTCTCGTGTGCTTGACGCTAAGGAAAACCTTGTTTGTTAGATTTTGCCCTATGGGCATGTTTTTAAGGTTGACCTTGCATCTATTTGTGGCCCTCTTCGATGTTTGCTAGCTGGTCCTTCTACTGATATTTGGAAGTGTCATAGGAGGCTAGGCCATTTGAGTTTTGATCTTCTTGCCAGGTTGAGCTCGATGGGTCTGATCCGAGGATTGCCCAATTTGAAAGCAGAAAAGGACTTATTGTGCCACCCCTGTCGTCATGGCAACATGGTTGTCGCTTCTCATGCACCTGTCAATCAGGTGATGACCTCTTACCCAGGTGAGCTTCTGCATATGGACACGGTTGGTCCTGCTCGGGTACAGTTGATCAGTGAGAAGTGGTATGTGCTTGTTGTTGTAGATGATTTTTCTTGGTTTTCGTGGGTGTTCTTCATGGAATTCAAAGTTGAGGCTTTCGGTTTTGTTTGGGATCTGGTCTTGAGGTTAAGAAATGAGAGTCATAAGGCCATGAGGGCTATCCGCAGTGACAATGCCGGAGAATTTCGTAACTCTCGGTTTGAAACCTTCTGTCGTGACCTAGGTCTTGATCACCAATTCTTGTCTCCTTATACCCCACCTCAGAACGGTGTTGTGGAATGAAAGAACCGCACACTTGTAGAGATGGCGCGGACGATGCTTGATGAGCATAGGCACTTCTCAACACTTTTGGGCTGAGGCTATGAATACGGCCTATTACATTGCCAACCGCATCTTCCTACGAGCTTTCATAGGGAAGACTTCATACGAGCTACGGTTTGGTAGGCAGCCCAGTGTAAAGCACCTGCGTGCTTTTGGCTGCAGATGCTTTGTGCTCAAAAAGGGGGGCATTTGGACAAATTTGAATCTCGCTGCTTGGATGGTATTTTCCTTGGGTACGCCTCTATCTCTAGGGCATATAGAGTGTGGATCCTCGATACCAAACAAGTGGTTGAGACCTGTGAAGTTTCCTTTGATGAATATATGCCTTGCACAACCGTTGCATTTGAGCTTTCAGGTGATGATGAAGAAGGAACTCCCATATTTGAAGATGAGGAAGTTCAGGTAGATGCTAGTGATGCAGGAGCCACTGCACCGGCTGCAGCTCCTGCTCCCTCTGCTATGAGCTCTGAAGACGAAGGAGGACCCTTGCCGACAGCTTCCTCCTTTGCTCAAGCTGCATTTGTTGCCTCCTTTGAGCCCAAGGATGTTGGACACACACTTTCTAATGGTAATTGGGTTAATGCCATGCATGAGGAGTTTTTGAGATGAATGAGGTTTAGGTCTTGGTAGAGCCACCACCACAATGCAATCTTATTGGTACAGAATGGGTTTTCAAAAGTAAGCAAGGGGAGGATGGCATTGTTGTGTGGAACAAGGCTAGACTTGTGGCTAAGGGTTTTTGTCAAAAAGAGGGGATAGACTATGAGGAAATGTTTGCTCCAGTTGCACGCCTGGAAGCTATACGTATTCTCTTAGCCTTTGCAGCTTCCATGGGTTTCAAGCTTTTTCAAATGGATGTGAAGTCTGCTTTTCTGCTTAGTTTCATTCAAGAAGAAGTTTATGTCAGACAACCCCCTGGATTTGAAAATGCTAAATACCCCAACCATGTTTACAAACTACAAAAAGCTTTGTATGGTTTGTAACAAGCCCCTAGAGCCTGGTATGAGAGATTGAAAATCTTTTTGCTAAACCAGGGTTTCAAAATGGGGAGTGTGGATAAGACCTTGTTTCTCCTCAAGCACGGTAGTTATCTTCTTATTGTCGAGATATACCTGGATGATATCATCTTTGGTGGCTCTTCTCACTCTCTTGTTACCAAGTTTTCTGAGCATATGTCGAAGGAGTTTGAGATGAGCATGATGGGACAGTTGCAATTTTTTCTTGGACTGCAAATCATGCAAGGGCATGAAGGAACCTTCATCCACCAAGCCAAGTACACGAAGGACATTCTAAGGAAGTTTGATATGGGAGATTCCAAGCCCATGGCGACTCCCATGTCAACACAAACGGCCCTTGATGCAGATGAAGAGGGGGAGATGGTGGACCAAAGAGAGTACCGAGGGATGATTGGCTCACTTCTGTACCTGACGGCGACTACACGGGACATCTAGTTCGCGGTTTGCCTTTGTGCGCATTTTCAGGCTTCACCGAGAACATCACACCATCAAGCGGTGAAGCGCATCTTCAGGTACCTAAAATACACTCCTGAGCTTGGTCTTTGGTTCTCTTCAGCTTCGATGCTCTCTCTCAGAGGGTATTTAGATGCTGACTTTGTGGGTTGTTGGTTGGAGCGCAAGTCAACTTCTGGTACCTGCCAGTTTCTTGGTTCTTCTCTTCTCTCTTGGTCCTCACGCAAGCAATCTAACGTAGCCACTTCTACCATAGATGCCAAATACATTGCTGCTGCTAGTTGCTGCTCCCAGCTGCTTTGGATGAGAGCTACCTTGAGTGACTTTGGACTCAGCTTTAGGAAGATCCCTCTCCTAGTAGACTCTACTTCTGCTATTTTGTAGCTAGGAACCCTATCTTGCACTCCAGAACCAAACACATAGACGTGAGGTTTTACTTTCTGAGAGATCATTATGAGAAGGAAGACATAGACTTGATCCATGTGGAGACCGAGAACCAGTTGGCCAATATCTTCACCAAGCCCTTAGAGCCTAGTGCGTTTCCTCGTTTGTGTGGGGAGCTTGGTGTTTGTTACCCCTTTTAGGTTGGGGTAACTTTGTTGTAGTTTAGGTTTGATTTGCCTTTTCTTTGCTTTTCTTTGTTTTCCTTGCATTTTGTATCATATCATGCATTGCATTGTATCATACGCATTTTTACTTCACTAGCACTGGAGCTCTTCTGGAATGATAAGTTAGTACTTGCTTGTGCTAGATTGTATAGTTGCTTGCTTGATCGTGGTTGGCTAAGCTCCTTGAATCTGTCTAATATCATTTGTGAGCTAAGTCACTTTTTTTTCTTGAAAATCAAAAACCATGATCACCACTTGACTTGGCTACCTAGCATGTGTAGGAATGTTGAATGCTATGCTATCTTCTTATGCTTGGATATGCTAGTCGTATACCTTGGTTGAGTTTATGCCTAAGCATTTATGACACCTTGCCTAAACCTGAAATCTGAATTAAATCTGTGCATTTTGTGTGTCTTGTGAGCTAAATTGAAAAGATATAGGTGGGTTCACTTGTCACACTGTTCTAATTTGAGATAGCTTGCCTTTGCACTTGGGCATGAACTTGGACTAGGCTGTGTATGACCAAAACCTTATCTTAAGCTTCTGATGGTTTTCTGAACCTAGGCTTGGCACTGGTTGGTAAGAAGTGGCAAAGACAAGTGAATAACCCCTGGCATATGATCTGAGTTGCATGAAGTTACGAATTGCTAAATTTGAAATCTGCAAGTCTCCGAATTGCTTATGGCCTATTGTATATGCTTTGGTTGAGAGTAGCACACCATATATGTTTTGCTAGCATTTTGCTATTCATGCCTATCTTGCTAGATGCTACTCATGTTGGTGATGCATTCTTTTCCACAATCCTAAACAACATGCTTCTGATCTGTATAAGATAGATTCAATTGAGCTTGTTGCTTGCTTCCTTGCCCTTACTTGCTCTGTATGCTAGAACTTGTATTTACTAGGTTTTCATCCCTGTTGAGCTCTTCATGGTACACTTCCTACACTTCATGGCATATTTTGAGGGAGAGTTGTCTAATTCTGGGGGAGTTGGATTCTATGGACCCTTGATGTGTCCATTGTCAACAAGGGGGAGAGATGTTGACCTATAGGAGTGTTCATGGAGCAAGGGGGGGAATTCTGAAGAGATCTAGTTGAGGGGGAGCTGTGCATTCAGGGAGTTTGAGCTTTTAGCATGCTCTTGCATCGGTGCGTTGAGCGTTTTGCCTCTTTCTAGAGGAGCCGATGCTTTGCCTAAGCATGACTGTTTTGAGCCAGTTTGATCGACTGCGTTGAGCAGTTTCCCTTGTCTTAGGGGGTAGATCTTTGACTTTGTTTTTTTTGTTGCCTCAATTTGCCCTTCTTTGCTTGTGTTTGGTTTTTGGGCATTTTGAGCAACTTTCTTCTTTTCTTCTTTCTTTTGGTTTTACGCTTGTTTTTCTTGTCTTTGTTCTATTTCAGGTTACAGGTAGAAGGTGTTGACAATGCACTCATCAAGGGGGAGATTGAGAGCCAATGGACCGGCTCCATTGCCTCTGGAGTGATGAGTGATTGTCAACAGAAGCCAAAGACCCAGAAGGACTTGGGCACAAGACCTCCGATGGACAGGAGACCCCCCGATGGATGGAAGGTAGAAGGAAGCCCTCCGAAGGACCGGAGGCATACTCGACATCGGTCGGCCATGGGAGTTCGGTACACGGAGAAGCTCTATCTCGGCGAGAATGAGCCCATTCGTCGAGTCTGGTAACTTGGTGGTAGGGTGGCAGATTTGAGCGAATCCGCCAACGCCCTGATCCGTCTTCGCGCCATGTACTCGGGTTGGAGCACCGCGGTGGCACCCGGCATCCCCAGTCCATCGGGGTGGCCTCGCAGTCCTTCGGAGGTCTTACTCCAGCCGTCGCAGTGCCGCTCCTCCGTGTACAAAACTCCCATGGCCGACCGACGTCGAGCATGCCTCTAGTCCTTTGGAGGGCTTCCTTCTACCTCCCATCCATCGGAGGGCCTCCTGGCCATCGGAGGTCTTGTGCCCAAGTCTTTCTGGGTCTTTGGCTTCAGTTGACAATCACTCATCACTCCAGAAGCAATGGAGCTGATCCATTGGCTCTCAACTTTAAGTGGACAAATTTCTTGTCCTTACATTTGATTATCCTTCACACATTAGAAGAGTATCTAGATGGGACCTTGATACTGTCCAAGCATTCAAACATCCTCTCCTTCTCTCTCTTGCTGAGAGTGTAGTTGGCAGGACCCAAGTAATGATGTCCTTGCTCTCCTTTCAAAGCCGCCATGTCCTCTCATGCTTCCAACGTATCTTTGTTCTTCCCATACGTCCCGATGAAGCCTAGCAGGTTGACACAGAGATTCTTTGTGAGGTGCATCATGTCAATTGCATGGCGGACATCTAGTATTTTTTCTTTGTGAGGTCCCAAAATACAGATTTTTTATTCCACATGGGTGCCTTCCATTTTCATTTGGAATAGGTACACTACCAGGTCCCTTTCCAAAGACAACTCTTAGACTCTTGACCATTTTCAATACATGCTTTCCAGTACGGTGAATTGCCTTACCACGGTTTTCTTCCTCCCCATTGAAATGTTTGCCTTTTTTTCCTTACGGGGTGTTTGCCAACAAGAAACCGATGATGGCCTCCCACATACACAACCTTCCGACAATGCTTCAAATACCTGCTGTCAATCTCATCTAAGCAATGGACACATGCCCTGGATCCCTTGTTTGATTGTCCAGATAGGTTTGCGAGTGCAAGCCAGTCATTAATAGTTACAAACAGCAATGGCCGTAGGTCAAACACCTCTTGTTTGTATACATCCCACATACGTACACCTTCAGTCCACAACAATAGAAGTTCTTCAACCAATGGTTGTAGGTAGACATCAATGTCGTTACCAGCTTGCTTTGGCCCTTAGATAAGTGCTGGCATCATAATGAACTTTCTCTTCACGCACAACCATGGAGGAAGGTTGTACATACATAGAGTCACGGGCTAGGTGCTATGACTGCTGCTCATCTCTGTAGAACCGAGACGTGCAACTAGCGGGGGAGGGGGGGAGGGGTGAATAGGTGCACTTGGAAACTCAAAATCACAACCCCCAAACTTGGTGTAGCGGAAGCTCAGAAGAGAATCATGCTAGACACTGTCCACTGAACGGATACATGTCTAGCAGGGGCAAGGTGCCATCCACTATAAGGACACGCACCAGACGAGGAAAAACACGCAAAGTAAAAGCCTCCAAACAACAAAAAAGGAACTACCTAGTAATCACCAAGGCCTCTTAGCAAATGAGGTGCTAAAGACCTTAGGAATGATCCTAAGCACCCCAAAACCCACCTAGAACAAGCCACAAACCTTAGGAACAACTTAAACCAAATCCAAGGGCAAAAACATAGCAGCTACTGGACTGTCCGACATGCCCTACTGAACATTCCGGCAAATTTTCATACAGATAGGGCTGCAAAGAAAATTGCCAAAACCTAATCAAACGGGCTCCAAAAATCATGAAATTTTAACCATAGGCTGAAGAAAACATGGGGAACAACATACTAAAAATTCAGACCATTTGGAGACTGTTAGGTCCACTGGACTATCCGGTGAAGTTGCACCGGATTGTCCAGTGTGCCCAGAAAACAGTCTCGGTTTTTGAGTTTGCAAACCTTGAACTTGACCAAATCTTCTCCGATCTTCACCAAATTTTGTACAGGTTATCCTAGTACTATTCCAAAGCTATTCCCAAAAGATCTACTCAAAAAGATCAAGGGATTAGCGGGAATTTCAGATCTCGTGAAGAGGGGAAAATTTGGGCAAGAAAGGGGAAAACTCAAGATTGACTTGCTCGTGGAAATCCAGCAGGATAGAAATGTTCTAAGATATATTCTCCACGCCCTAGAAAGTTCAAAAGAGCCAAAAGAATAGGATTAAATCATGGGCAAAGCAAATCACCAAAAGCCTATGAGTTTCATCCAAAAACCAACTAGAAAAGGGAGAGAAAGATGGCTGCACACATGAGCATGAATTGGAGACGAATCTTGCCTTGATTATGAGTGGAAAACAGTTCACAAGATGTTCCTCACAGCCTACCACCCTTCATCCTCCCACTAATGCAAAGTACTTGCCTAGGGGACTCTCAAATCCTAAGCTAAGCACCTGATTTGATCTCTAAGCTCTTGGCTGGTTGGAAACTAAGCCTAGGGTTTCTTGAGGTGGAAGAGTCATCTAAATGATCAGCCACTTAGGTATTTATAGCCCTGGCCTAATCGACACATTTTACACTAAGACCCCTATATTACAGAAACGCCCGTAGGGGCCAAAACGGAAACGACTCAACTTTCTCGGGGACGGACGACCGCGATGGAGTCTTGATCTTCTTCACCTGCAAGCTAACTCCTGGATTACGTCCACGTGGCCAGTAGTCCAAATACACCGATCGACCCCCGGTTTTGAAGTCAGAAACCAGGAAACTTTAGGGTTTCCTTCCTAGGCCTGGAACGACCCACTCCGCTCTATCTCGGTGAGAATGAGCCCATTCGCCGAGTTTGGTAACTTGGTGGTAGGGTGGCAGATTTGAGCGAATCCACCAACGCCCTCGCCCGTCTTCGCGCCATGTACTTGGGGTGGATTACCGCGATGGCACCCGGCATCCCCAGTCCATCAGGGTCACCTCGCAGTCCTTCGAAGGTCTTACTCGTGCCATCGCCGTGCCACTTCTCCGTGTACCGAACTCCCATGGCCGACCGACGTCGAGCATGCCTCCAGTCCTTCGGAGGGCTTCCATCTACCTCCAGTCCATCAGAGGGCCTCCTGTCCATCGGAGGTCTTGTGCCCTAGTCCTTCTTGGTCTTTGGCTTCTGTTAACAATCACTCATCACTCCTGAGGCAATGGAGCCAGTCCATTGGCTCTCAATCTCCCCCTTGATGAGTGCATTGTCAACACCTTCTACCTGTAACCTGAAATAGAACAAAGACAAGAAAAACAAGCGTGAAAACAAAACGAAAGAAGAAAAAGAGGAAAGTTGCTCAAAATGCCCAAAAGCCAAACACAAGTAAAGACGGGCAGAATGAGGCAACAAAAAGAAAACCAAAGATTGACCCCTTAAGACAAGGGAAACTGCTCAACGCAGTCGATCAAACTAAAGCATGACCCCTTAAGAAAGAGGCAAACCGGCTCAACACAGCCATGCTTAGGCAAAGCATCGGCTCCTCTAGAAAGAGGCAAAAGGCTCGACGCACCGATGCAAGAGCATGCCAAAAGCTCAAATTCCCTGAATGCACAGCTTCCCCTGAACTAATTCTCCCCCTTGGTCCAACTATAGGTCAACATCTCTCCCCCTTGTTGACAATGGACACATCAAGGGTTCATAGAATTTAACTCCCCCTGAACTAGACAACTCCCCCTCAAAATATGATATGAAATGCAGTAAGTGTACCATGAAGAGCTCAGCAGGGATGAAAAGCTAGTAAATGCGAGTTCTAGCATACAGGGCAAATGAGGGCAAGGAAGCATGCAACAAGCTCAATTGAATCTATCTTATACAGATCAGGAGCATGTTTTTTAGGGTTTTGGAAAAGAAAGCATCACCATCATGAATAGCATCTAGCAAGATTGGCATGAACAGCAAAATGCTAGCAAAACATACAAGGTGTGCTAACCTCAACCAAAGCATAAACAACAGGCCATAAGAAATTTAGAGACTTACAGATTTTAGATTTAGTAATTTGTAACTTCATGCAAATTAGATCATGTGCCAGTGGTTGTTCACTTCTCTTTGCCACTTCTTACCAACCAATGCAAGCCTAGGTTCAGAAAACCATCAGAAGATTAAGACAAGGTTTTGGTCATTCACAGCCTAGTCCAAGTTCATGCCAAAGTGCAAAGGCAAGCTATCTCAAACTAGAACAGTGTGACAAGTGAACCCATCTGGATCTTTTAAATTTAGCTCAAAAGACACACATGTACACAGTTTGAATTCAGATTTCAGGTTTAGGCAAGGTGTCATAAATGCTTAGGCATAAACTCAACAAAGGCATACGACTAGCATATCCAAGCATGAGAAGATAGCATAGCATTCAACTTTCCTACACATGGTAGGTAGCCAAGTCAAGTGGTGATCATGGTTTTGATTTTCAAGAAATAAAAATGACATAGCTCACAAATGACAGTAGTGAGATTCGAGGAGCTTAGCCAACCATGATCAAGCAAGCAACTATACAATCTAGCACAAGCAAGTACTAACTAGTCATTCCAAAAGAGCTCTAGTGCTAGTAAAAGTGAAAATGCAAATGATACAATGCAATGCATGAAATGATACAAAATGCGACGAAAGCAAAGAAAAGCAAAACAAAACCTAAACTACAAAAAAGTTACCCCAACCTAAAAGGGGTAACAAACACCAAGCTCCCCACGCAAGCGAGCAAACGCGCTAAGCTCTAAGGGCTTGGTGAAGATATCTGCCAACTGGGATGAAGTCTATATCTCCCTTCTCATAGTGACCTCTCAGAAAGTGAAACCTCTTATCTATGTGTTTGGTTCTAGAGTGCAAGATGGGGTTCTTAGCTACAAAAATAGCAGAAGTAGAGTCTACTAGGAGAGGGATCTTCCTAAAGCTAAGAGACCAAAGTCACTCAAGGTGGACTTCATCCAAAGCAGCTGGGAGCAGCAACTAGCAGCAGCAATGTATTCGGCTTCGGTTGTGGAAGTGGCAACACTAGATTGCTTGCGTGAGGACCAAGAGACAATAGAAGAACCGAGAAACTTGCAGGTGCTAGAAGTAGACTTGCGCTCCAGCCGACAACCCACAAATTCAGCATCCGAATACCCCATGAGAGAGAGCATAGAAGCTGAAGAGAATCATAGACCAAGCTCAGGAGTGTATTTCAGGTACCTGAAGATGCGCTTAACCGCTTGACGGTGTGTTGTCCTCGGTGAGACCTGAAAACGCACACAAAGGCAAACCACGCACTGGATGTCCGGCCTAGTCACCGTCAGGTACAGAAGTGAGCCGATCATCTCTCGGTACTCTCTTTGGTCCTCAACCTCCCCTTCTTCATCTGCATCAAGCGTCGTTTGCGTTGACATGGGAGTCGCCATAGGCTTGAGGTCTCCCTTATCAAACTTCTGCAGAATGTCCTTTGTGTACTTGGCTTGATGGATGAAGGTTCCTTCACGCCCTTGCTTTATTTGCAGTCCAAGGAAAAACTGCAACTCCCCCATCATGCTAATCTCAAACTCCTTCGACATCTGCTCTGAAAACTTGGTAACAAGAGAGTAAGACGAGCCACCAAAGATGATATCATCGACGTATATCTGGACAATAAGAAAATCACTACCATGGTTGAGGAGAAACAAGGTCTTATCAACACTCCCCATTTTGAAACCCTAGTTTAGCAAAAAGGTTTTCAATCTCTCATATTAGGCTCTAGGGGCTTGTTTCAAACCATAAAAGGCTTTTTGCAATTTGTAAACGTGGTTAGGGTATTTATCATTTTCAAATCTAGGGGGTTGTTTGATATAAACTTCTTCTTGAATGAAACCATTTAGAAAAGCAGACTTCACATCCATTTGAAAAAGCTTGAAACCCATGGAAGCTGCAAAGGCTAAGAGAATACGTATAGCTTCCAGGCGTGCAACTGGAGCAAACGTTTCCTCATAGTCTATCCCCTCTTTTTGACAAAAACCCTTAGCCACAAGTCTAGCCTTGTTCCACACAACAATGCCATCCTCCCCTTGCTTATTTTTGAAAACCCATTTTGTACCAATAGGATTGCATTGTGGCAGTGGCTCTACCAAAATACAAACCTCATTCCTCTCAAAGTTTTCTGACTCCTCATGCATGGATTAACCCAATTACCATCAGAATGTGCATGTCCAACATCCTTGGGCTCAAAGGAGACAACAAATGCAGCATGAGAAAAGAAAGCGATAGAACCTGTCTGGGACCTCAAAGTCCTCGTATGCAAATCACCAATGATCCCATGTGCAGGGTGATCCTGCTGGACCTGCCCAGATGGAACAATCTCGGAGGTCACCTCCCTTGCGTCCTCAGCGGGGCCAGCCTCTGTTCGAGCTTGCGGTCGGGGGAGTGAGGAGGAAGCCATCAGCAAGGGTCCTCCTTCATCTTCAGAGCTCGTAACAGAGGGGGGCAGGAGCTGCAGCCGGTGCAGTGGCTCCTGCATCACCAGCATCTACCTGAACTTCCTCATCTTCAAAGATGGGAGTTCCTTCTTCATTATCACCTGAAAGTTCAAATGCAGGTGTTGTGCAAGGCATAGATTCATCAAAGGAAACTTCACAGGTCTCAACCACTTGTTTTGTATCGAGGATCCACACTCTATATGCCCTAGATCTTGAGGCGTACCCAAGGAAAATACCATCCAAGCAACGAGATTCAAATTTGTCCAAATGCCCCCCCTTTTTGAGCACAAAGCATGTGCATCCAAATGCACGTAGGCGCTTGACGCTGGGCTGCCTTCCAATCTATAGCTGATACGAAGTCTTCCCTAAGAAAGCTCGTAGGAAGATGCGGTTGGCAATGTAACAAGCCGTGTTCATAGTCTCAGCGCAAAAGTGTCGCGGAGTCCTATGCTCCTCCAGCATCATCCGAGCCATCTCTACAAGTGTGCGGTTCTTTCGTTCCACAACACCGTTCTGAGGTGGGGTATACGGAGACGAGAATTGGTGATCAAGACCTAGATCACGACAAAAGGTTTCGAAACGAGAGTTACGAAATTCTCCGCCATCGTCGTTGCGGATAGCCCTCATGGCCTTATGACTCTCATTTATTAGCCTCAAGACCAGATCCTGAACAAAACTGAAAGCCTCATCTTTGAATTCCATGAAGAACACCCACGAAAAGCGAGAAAAGTCGTCTACAACAACAAGCACATACCACTTCCCACTGACCGACTGTACCCAAGCAGGACCAACCGTGTCCATATGTAACAGCTCACCTGGGTAAGAGGTCATCACCTGATTGACTGGTGCATGAGAAGCAGCAACCATCTTGCCATGAGGGCAGGGGTGGCACACTAAGTCCTTCTCTGCTTTCAAGTTGGGCAATCCTCGGATCAGACCCATCGACCTCAACCTGACAAGCAGATTAAAACTCAAATGGCCTAGCCTCCTATGCCACTTCCAAATATCAGCAGAAGGACTAGCTACCAAACACCGAGGAGGGCCAGAAATAGATGCAAGGTCAATCTTAAAACCTGCCCATAGGGCAAAATCTGACAAACAAAGTTTTCCTTAGCATCAAGCACACGAGAAGAACCCTCCTTAAAGCGAACCTCATACCCTTCCTTGAGAAGTTGCGAGACAGAAACCAAATTGAACCCCAAATTCCTTACCAAAGCAACTTCTCTCAGGGAAAGCTTGCCAGAAAGCGCAACAGAACCAACACCCAACACTTTACCTTAACCATTATCCCCAAATGTGATGTATTCCTTGGTGCTCACGGGGTTGAGACTAGAGAACCATCTGCGGTGCCCTGTCATGTGCCTAGAGCAGCCAGAGTCCATGATCCATATGTCCTCCAGGCCTCGATCCTGCAAAAATCAAGGAAAGAGAGAGTGAGCAAATGGTCCGGCATTGGGGTCAGTGAAACTGTTGTACCAGTGCCGAGCCATCTGCTCAAAAGTAGGAAAAGCACAGTCAAAGTAAGCATCACGATGCCCTGGGTACCCACGACCACCAAAGCATGAGCTCTCAAACCCTCTACCAAAGCCTCGGTCTTGAGGTCCATAGCCGCGCTGGAAACGACTAGGAGCTCAGCCGACAAAGCATCTCTTACCACCAGGAGCACGGGGCTGAAAGCCACCTCCTCTCTCACCACTAGCAAAGCAGTCTCTCATCTCACCACTACAGGGAGGATCCTACCTACCACCCCGGTAGAACTGATCCTGGTTTCCCCAGGCTCTCTCCTGCCTCTCAGCTTGCTTCCTCCTGAAGCAGAATTCCTCCAAGTGGCCATTCAACTGGCAAAAGTCACAGTGGTAGACAGGCCTCTTGGGAGTGGGGTTAGGCTGGACCTTGGGCATAGGTGTAGTAGCCTTGGGTGGAACAGGCTGCTGGACTCTCTCCTTGCTCACCGGAGGCTTAAGGATCTCAGTCACTACTCTGTCCAACTTAGCCTGTGAGGGCTTGGGTGTCCAGAACTGCTTCTTTGGGGCAGCCTTGGGAGGCTCTTGGTAGACCCCATCAACAGTAGGACTAGGTTGAGGAGAGGCAGTCTTGGGCTTAACTAGGGCACTGTTCTTCTTATCCGAGGTACTGCACTCCCCTAACCTAAGTCTACCCATATCACCCTCATCTCTCTTGGTGCTCTCTAAAATCATCCTTAGTTGGGGCTCTCTAGCATACATCCAACAGAGCACCTCTCTCAAACGGTTGTTCTCATCAACTAAGGTCAGTTTCTCCTCTCTCAGATCCTCCAGAACTAAAGTCTGGGCAGCACAAGTGGGACAGTCTAGAGAGGGAATCACAGGAGCAGACTTCTCAAGCTTCCTAATGGTGGCATCCTTCTCCACCAACTGCAGCCTCAAAGTGAGGCAACTCTCACACGTACCAGGGGGTCCTGAAAGCACCTCAAAGTTAGCTCTCACCTGGTCAAGCTCACTCCTCAAGGTAGGACAGACCGTGCACGCACCCAAAAGCATGGGTCTAGCCTTAAGCTCCTCCAACTCAGCTCAGCTAGGTCACCTTCAGCTCAGCTATGTCAATAGCTAGGTGGTGGCAAGACTCACACTCAGGCACCTCACTCAAGGTAGGCTCATCCAGTTTAGTCTGGAGCTTGCCAAACTCAACCTTCAGCCTATCCATCTCCTCTACCTGATGAGCATACTTGCTATTCTACTCACAAAGCTCACTCATGAGGGACTCACAGGTAGGGCACTCAAAGTGACTAGGCTGGGCTTGTACACTCTTCAGCCTCTCAATTTTAGCCAAAGCATCAACAAGCTTGGCTTTCTGCTTCTGCAGCTTCTTGGCTACCTTCTCCAACAACTTATCCTAGGCTTTCAACTCACGACTATTCCTCTCTAGCATATCAAGGATCTCAGCTTGCTCAAGAGTTACATCTTCATCGGAGGAGTCGTTGTTGCTGCCCTTGTCATCCTTGTCCTCAAGCGCCATGGAGCAAAACGATCTTCGGTTCACCTTGTGCTTGCGCTTGGACTTAGTGAAGACGAAGCAGAGGCCAGCTAGACCGCCTTGGTCCCTCCTCTTGTCTCACTTGGTGATGATCTCCTCATCACTTGAGCTTGACGAAGACAAGGAGGAGGACGAGGACGAGGATGATTCGTTGCAAAGACCATTAAGCTTGGTGAAGAAGGCCTTGTCCCGCTTCCGGTTGTCCTTCTGGTAGCTCTTTAAAGCCTTCCTAAAGTTCTTGATCTTACCGGAGTGGTGCTTGGTGTGGTCCCTCTTGCCGTAGTTGTGCTTGCCGGAGCGGTGCTTGCAGAAGTTGCGGGAGTGGTTCTTGCCCTTCTTGTAGTAGTTGTTCTGCTTGTTCGGGCACTCGGCGATGAAGTGGCCGACCTCTCTGCACGCACTTGGGCTTCTCGCCCCTCTTCCTGCTCATCTGGTTGTTATAGGCGCGCTGAAAGCGACTAGACACCAGGCAAAGTTTATCTTCCCCAAGTGACGCCAACTGCTCCTCTGTCACAGACATCATAGTAGAGAACAAAAAACCGTGAAGTGGGGGGGTGTTAGTAGCAACTTCATTGGAGCTAGAAGCCAAGGCCACACCCTTGGAGCCAAACCAGTGAGCATATCTATCATCTGGTAATCAATCTCTATGGCCTTGAGCTTGCTGTAAAGCTCCTCAACTCCCAAGGTGTCATACCCTGCCGACTCCAGAATGGAGTTCTTCTTGATCTCCCACACATTCCTGTCCAAGGAATACAGCAGCTTGACAGCCTGCTAATGGTCAGTGG
Source organism: Paspalum vaginatum (assembly GCA_030272315.1). NCBI lineage: Eukaryota > Viridiplantae > Streptophyta > Magnoliopsida > Poales > Poaceae > Paspalum > Paspalum vaginatum. The sequence continues at coordinate 23,458,130 of CM059016.1, forward strand.
ATGGGAGAGTAGTAGGGGCAGAGTTGACACGGAGCTTGTTGATGATCGACTGAAAACGACCAAACAAGGCATCAATAGACTCTCCCGGCTTCTGAACAAAGTTCTCACACTCACGCCGGCAAGTCTCAATAAGCCGACCCTTAATTGTCACTGTCCCCTCATGGTGTGCACTGAGCTGGGACCATATCTCACAGGCGGTACTAAGGTGGCTCACCCTCTCATAGTCCGCTGGACCCAGTCCAGAGAAGAGAATGTTCACCGCCTTGTAGTTCGCCTTGTGCTGAGCAACAAGTGTCGGTGTGGTACGCTCAGCAATGGGGAGCACTGTGAAAATCGTACTCTATGTCCTCTCTCTTGCCTTAGCAAGAAAGCTTTCATCCTACCCTTCCAGTAGGGATAGCCATCCGAGTCGAGAACCGGAACCTTCCTAGAGTACGCCATAGTTGCTACTGGTTAATCACCGATAAAGGTATGAAGAAACCTAACCGGCTCTGATACAATTGTTGGACCGAATAGGAGCACTTGAAAACCCAAAATCACAACCCCCGAACTTGGTGCAGCGGAAGCTCACAAGAGAATCACACTAGACACCGTCCAATGAACGGATACGTGTCTAGCAAGGGCAAGGTGCCATCCACTATAAGGATACGCACCAAGCAAGGAAAAATACTCAAAGCAGAAGCCTCCAAACAACACAAAAGGAACTACCTAGTAATGACCAAGGCCTTTTAGCAAATAAGGTACTAAAGACCATAGGAATGATCCTAGGCACCCCCAAACCCACCTAGAACAAGCCACAAACCTTAGGAACAGATTAAACAAAATCCAGGGGCAAAAACACAGCAGCCACCGGACTGTCCGACATGCCCTACCGGATAGTCCCAAAGAAAATTTTTAGACAGACGGGGCTGCAAAGAAAATTGCCAAAACCTAATCAAACGGGCACCAAAAATCATGAAATTTTAACCATAGGCTGCGGAAAATATGGGGAACAATATAATAAAAATTCAGCCCATTTGGAGACTGTTAGGTCCACCAGACTATCCGATGAAGTTGCACTAGACTGTCCTGTGTGCCCAGGAAACAGCCTCGGGTTTTAAGTTTGCATACCTTAAACTTGACCAAATATTCTCGGATCTTCACCAAATTTTGCACAGGTTATCCTAGCACTATTACAAGGCTATTCCCAAGAGATCTACTCAAAAAGATCAAGGGATTAGCAGGAATTTCAGATCTCGCGAAGAGGGGAAAATTTGGGCAAGAAAGAGGAAAACTCAAGATTGACTTGCTCGTGGAAATATAGAAGGATAGAAATGTTCTAAGACATATTCTCCACGTCCTAGCAAGTTCAAAAGAGCCAAAAGAACATGATTAATTAACGGTCAAAGAAAATCACCAAACGCCTTTGAGTTTCATCCAAAAACCAACTAGAAAAGGGAGAGGAAGATGGCTGCACACATGAGCTCGAATTGGAGATGAATCTTGCCTTGATTATGAGTGGAAAACAGTTCACAAGATGTTCCTCACAGTCTACCACCCTTCATCCTCCCACTAATGCAAAGTACTAGCCTAGGGGACTCTCTAATCCTAAGCTAAGCACCTGATTTGATCTCTAAGCTCTTGGCTGGTTGGAAACTAAGTCGTGCCGCTCCTCCGTGTACTGAACTCCCATGGCCGACCGACGTCGAGCATGCCTCCAATCCTTCGGAGGGCTTCCATCTACCTCCAGTCCATCAGAGGGCCTCCTATCCATCGGAGGTCTTGTGCTAAAGTCCTTCTGGGTCTTTAGCTTCTGTTGACAATCACTCATCACTCCAGAGGCAATGGAGCCAGTCCATTGGCTCTCAATCTCACTAAAATGATTAATGCCATCCGTGCTTAAACCAAACCTTATGTTTCATGCATCCTCTATGAACTCTAGGTATGTTCCATCGATTTTCCTCCATTGCGACACATCAGCTGGGTGCCTCAACATATCATCTTGCTTACGTTATTCTTTGTGCCATCGAATCACCTTAGCATGTTCCTTATTCCTAAACAAACGCCTCAAACATGGTATTATAGGGAAATACCACGTCACCTTAGTAGGCACTCCCTTCCTTGGAGGTTCATCCTCAATGTCCCCAAGGTCATCACGCTTGATCTTATTTCGTGAAGATTTACACACTGGACAAGTTTTGAGCTCCCGGTAATCACCATGGTAGAGGATACAGTCATTTGGACATGCATGTATTTTCTGCACTTCTAATCCTAGAGGGCAAACAACCTTTTCTGTTTTGTATGTTGTTGCGGGCAATTTGTTGTCCTACGGAAGCAACTTCTTTATGAGCATTAGTAACTCATCAAATCCTTTGTCCGACGCACCATTTGACGCCTTCCACTGCAACAATTCCAAAGTGCTACGCAATTTCTTATAGCCCTCTTTGCAGTCTCGGTACAACAAAGTTTTGTGGTCCTCTAACATACGCTCCAACTTCTTCAAGTCTCGTTCATTGTCGCAATCTTCCTTGGCATCATGCAAGATTTGGGCCAAAGCATCGGTGTTGTCTTCATCATCAGCATCGCCCATTAAGGTATCAGCAAAGGCATTGTACTGCACGAAGTCAATGTTGCCATCATCTTCTTCTTAATTCTCTCCATCTAAAACCCCTAGTTCTCCATGCTTAGTCCAACACACATAAGCTGACATGAATCCCCTTCACAACAAATGGTCATGAAGGACTATCGACGATGAGTATTCCTTCTCGTTCTTGCAGCCTATGCATGGACAACTTATAAAACCAGACGGCTTCCTGTGTTTCTCGGCCGTCTCAATAAAGACACCCATGCCACCAAGAAATTCGACAGAGCGTCGGTTCTTGTACATCCATTGTCGGTCCATCAATCTGCATCATATATTACAAATCCAATACAAACTTATTTAGATCAACTAAAACTATTTAGAGCATCTAAAATAAATTTTAAACGTACTGCACATGCAGTACCAGTCAATGCCGTGTGGGCCTGACCAACGATGGGCCCACAAGTTAGTGTCTGGTACTGCACTGAATCCAGCTCCAAAATAAACACCACCACCCCTTCATGTCCTACCTGACAACCACTCCTCTTTCTCCTCCTTCCTCCTGGCCGACCAAATTCTTTTCCTCCCCTTCCATGTCCACCATGTCCGCTCGCTTTGACCACTGGGGTGCTACATCCAGCTCATCGCAGGTAGGGCCTGTCCTCATAGGTGAGGAAACGGGGCTTCCAGATTGCAAGAGGGAAAGGGTGGATGAGCTTACGGTCAAGACGTGAGAAAAAGCGAACTATGGCCGAGTCTACATCAAGTGCCCGCCGAACATTGCTGGGGTAAGTTGATGTGGGTTCTTTTTGATCTTTTCAGTTGAAGAGTCTGTTTGGAGTTGAAAGTTATTGTTTTTCATGTGGGTTTTTTGGTTTTGCTATTGTTAGATGCTAGGACGGTGCCCCTTCTACCAGTGGCAAAAGGCATACTTAGCTGAGCTGCTGGAGAAGCAGCTGATTGTGATATATCTTGATGCTCTGGATGTTGAGGATGATGCACCCAGAAAGGATGAAGGTGCTGCCATTCTGGGGAGGAACATTTTGGATGAAAAGGTTGACAAGGTGATTAGGATTGTGCAATTGTTGGTAGTGATGATTGTAGCAATGTTTGCTATGGGGGTGATGTACGTGTTCAAGTAATGCTTAGCTAGGATGTGTGATCAATGGCAAGTTATGTATTCTCATGAACCCGATTTCTTTCAGTAATAATGCAACCAATTTCTTTTAGTAATGCAAGTTAAAAAGCAGTGACTACAATAATGATCAGGTAGAGGATAAAGCTTCTCACCTCTTAGCACCCTTGTATGAGTCTCCAATTCAATTTCAAAAGAAAATTTTGGCAGCACCTCCCCTGTGAATGGACGCCTTGGACAGAGCTCTGTTCATTGCCTTCAGAGAGAGCAGCTCTAGTGTGCCTTCAGAGAGAGCTTAAGTACCTTGAAAACTATTAGTATCAGGTATAAACAACCACCAGTACCAACATAGAATGATTGGTATCAGTTCTGGTAACATGCCAAAACCCCAATTTCGAGGACGACCGTAGCACATGTGCTCTTAAACAACCGATACCAATGAGAGAAAACCCCAATTCTTTGCGCCACTGTGTCAGAGCATCATTGGTATTGGTTTTGCTAAACTATCGGTATCAACGTGTGAAATATCAATGAGACACAAAACCCCCAATTCTTATTTTGACCGTTGCACCAAGTGACATCGGTGCTCGGTAAAACTCTACCCGGTGCTAATTTGACAAATTCGCATTTTATATATAATTCATCACAGTGGCGGATTCATAATTTCATCCCAAATAGAAGGAGATTCATAGATAATTAGATATATTACATATAATTAGATAATTAAATATTGCATAATTAGACACTAAGTTCTAACAATACTAAGAACTTTATACTAATTAGATACTACTATGCTCTCTTAATCCTCGAATGAGATGAGCAATGCCTCTGGCCAGTCGTCAATGCCATCGTCGCCGTCTTGGTCACGGGGCAAAGGCCACATCTTCTCGCCACATAGTGGGCATTGCATGACCCTCGGCACTATTGCCAATGAGGAGGTCGCCGGGACTGAAGCAGCCGCCTCAAGGTGCCTCATCTTGGTGACCGCGAGGCTCTGCTGGTGCAGGCGGAACAAGGCATAGTGGTGGAGGACCTCGGTGCCGCGAGAATTGCCGACGAGTAACCCTGGCGGTGGCCGCCGCTGTGGAGGAGGTCCTAGGCACTGCTGTCATTGAGGACGTCGCCGGCACTGAAGCAGCCGCCGCGCTGGAGGAGGTCCTTGGGGCTGAAGCGACCGCCGCATGGTGGGCCATGGTGGCGAGGCATCGGCGGCGGAGACGAAGGCGAGGGGTGAGGGGGAGCTCTACGCCGTGAGAGGCTCCGACGAGCATGTTGATCCTCTCCAGTCGCCTCATCTTGAGGTGGCGGGGAAGCATGTCCTTCGCAGCGGCGAGGCACTCCTCTAAGGTTTTAGCGTGGATGCACTTGGCTGGGGCTGCAGTGGAGGGCTCATCCATTGTGGATGGGGGGAGATGGCAGAGGCGGCCCGCCGAAAAGTGGTTTGGAGTTGGTAAATTGGTGCTCGCGGCGCGGCCCTCATTAGTACCAGGCGTTCTAAAGATCCGGTGCTAAGAAATTGGACATATAAAATAAGGAGAAATCCTCATTAGTACCGGGCATTCTAAAGATCCAGTACTAAGAAATTAGACTTTTAAAATACGAACAAATTGGAAATATTTAACATTGATTGCCACTTAAATATTTTACATATAACTAAACTATTTTACTAATATTACATATAACTAAAATATTCTAATTAAGGACAGCGACGGCGATGAGGCAAGTCCGCTCCGCCTCCACTGCCGTGTCCAAAACCAAAACCCTCATCGCCGTCGCCGCCTTCCTTGTCGCTGCCGTCATCGCTGTCCTAGTCAATGCCGTCGAGGCCGCCGCCGTCATCCCCATCGTGCCCATCACCATCGCCCTCGTCGTTGCTATCGTAGTCATCCTCATCATTGTCCTCGTCCTTGTTATCGTCCTCCTCCTCCTCGTCATCGTCATCATCGTCGTTCTCCTCCTCCTCGTCATCGTCGTCGTCGTCGTTGTCCTCCTCCTCCTCCTCCTCCTCCTCCGGATCATGGGATTAGTAGTAGTCCTCGTCGTCCTCCTCCTCCCATCGTGGCCACTTTGGCGGTGGCTGGCTCACCTCCTCCGGATCATCCTTAGAGGAGTAGTCGGTGGTGTACTTGCCATCACTCGACCAGTGACCCATGGCGACAATGGGGCTGGCTCGGGTACGATCTCCTCTCTTTTCTTGCTCTCGCTCTCACCGCTCTGCTCTTGTTCTTGCTCCTTCCTCAAGCAGAATACTAGTACTCCTACTTAACTTAGGGGTATATGGTAACGCATATTTATATAGAAAATTTACACCCTTGCGACGATTGGCATTCTCAAATCATCAATGGGACGCAGTACGGCAAGCTTTCGCACAGAGCAGAGCATCTAGCGGGTAGGCGAATAGGCGTGCACGATCTTCCACACGGGACAATAAAATTGGGTCTCCTCAGTACCTGGTGCTAATTTAATGCACATTAGTACTAGGTGTGTAGTACCCCCGGTGCAATAGAGGTTTCAGTACCGGGTGTGTGTTTACCAGGTTTGACTCCAATCATTAGCACCTTGACTGGATCAACCCGATACTAAAGATCAGCACTGACCGTTGGCCTTGTATACTGACCTAATTTTGTCCATAATTTTTTTCACTCTAAACTAAAATTGAATCAAATAAGAAAAATTAATTTAACCATTCCTTCACGTTCCCACGTCTTGAAAAAAATCCCACTCCCCAGCCCTAATTTTGTCCAAAAATTAATTTCACTCTAAACTAAAATTGAATCAAACAAGAAAAATTAATTTAGCCACTCCCCCACATTCCCACATCTTGAAAAAAATCCCACTCCCCACAAACGCTTATTTACCCCACAACAGAACCAAAAACTCTAAAAAAAATCCTTCCTTTGCCAATGGCGAGCAGCTCTTCTTCCTCCTCCTCCTCCTAACCCCCTACTTTTCCCCATACACACCTCCTATCTTCAACCCGCCCTTTCTTCCTAGCTGGTGGACCGAGGGATTCTGGGATTTTACCCAGAGCAACTCTAATGGAGACACTGCAGCTAGCGGTGCGGCGGTTGGCAAGGAGGAAGCAGAGTTGGACCTCGCCTTCCTCTTAGACGAGGAGCCGATTCAGACGAGCGATGATGACCTCTTCTCCTAGGTCAGCACTGACAATGAGACTATGGAGGAGGAGGAGGAGCTTATCAGCTCCTTTGATGAGGAAGAGGAACCTCATACACCTCAGTGGGGATCCACCGATGATGACAAAGATGACGATCAGGATGAGGACGAAGGTGGATATGAGGATCTCTACTTCAACGATAGCAAGGACAGCGACGACAATGAGGACACCGAGGACAGCGACGGCAGAGACGACGGCGGTGACAACGGTGACGACGACGAGCCTCCGGCGAAGCGCAGATGGGTGTAAGCGGAGCCTCTCTAGCTCTAGTTTTATTTTGTAACAGCAAGTGATTGAACAAACCTGCTTGTTTTGATGTAAATAATCCTACTTTTTTATTGCAAGAACCTCTAATGTAAATAATCATCCAAACTTTTTAATTGCATCAACCTCTAGTGTTTAATTCCTGATGTAAATCATCTTCCAAACTTTTTAATTGTGAGAACCTCTATTGTTTAATTCCCACGATCAAATATGATCATCATCAATCGAACGGCTTCCAGCGAAGAGCAGAGCACTGGCAGGAAGGTGAACGGGCACGTGAGCTTCCATTGGAAGCCCTGGCACCAGTTTAGTACCAGGTCTAAAAAAGAGACGGTGCTAATGTTTAGTACATTAGTATCGGGTTGTTGTACCACCCGGTTCAAATAGTATTAGCACCGGGTGGTTTAACGAACCCCTTCTAATGCATAAACATAAGCACCGTCTCGTTGGGTGACCTGATACTAAAGTGCCCCTAGGGCTCACGACCATGGCGCCCGGGGGCTCCGTAGCGTTGCAACCGGTGCTGATGCTAACCATTAATAACTGGTGCAGTTTTGGCCGATTCGTATGTAAATCTGCAACTCATCCGAACTCATCCGAAGCTCAGTTCTCTAGTAGTGACTCTAACCATCCAAATTTCAACATGACCAATAGTTCAGTTTATCATTTTTATGTGGGGACTTGAGGTTACCTTCTTATAGCATGTTTATTGGTCCAGATAACTTATTTGCAATTTTTGGTCAACACTGAAATATTTATGAATTTAATAGCTTTTTTTGGTGATTTAGTGCATAAAAAATTGATAAATGACTAATAGCCTAAAAAATTCATGATACTTGGTGGAGGGGTAACATATATCCACATAGCATTCTCAAAAAAGTTCGGACAAGAAACTCCAAGGTGTCGGCATGCATATGAAGGAAATATCGACACCCATTGGAGTTTCAAATTTAAATAGTGTTAATAGCTTAAGTATCAAAAACTCTACACATGAAAGTTGTAGATATTAACAAGTTACACAACTTTGTTATTTTCACCTTTGCATGAAAAAGTACAGAAAATGCACTTATTGAATTTCTAAAATCAAATTTTGCTTGGTCACACATGTGACCATCTTGTAATTTCAAATTTAAACAATAGTTCTGAATATAAGTTATAGTTGGTGTCTATAAGAAAGCTGTAGAGAATTTAATTATCTACATAATATAATTGAGGTTACATTTATATATGCCATTTGCAGTTTTAAAAATGTCAAAACTATGAGCTAGTTTCAATAGTCAGTTGTATACTTCATTCGTTCGTGTTCTTTTAAAAAAAAGCATGCAGAAACCCCACCCTCATTGTAGGCCGCTGCTGGGCTGCAGCCCAAGTGGAGAAGGCCACAAGGCCACTGTACAAGTTGAGAAGGCTACCTGGTTGCTGAAGACTGTCCAAGTACGATGACATGCTGTATATAATACAAAATCATTGGTAGCGTAGCGGTAGGACATGTTCTTGTTGTGTGGTAGGGCACAGGTTCAATTCTTGTCCCCCTCTCATGTTGTTTTTTTGCCTTTTTTCTCTCTAATAACTGATATGCATACGCAGTTCCTCCAAAATGATATGCTGGTTAGATTGACTAGTGCCTGTTGGAGGCATCCTGAGTTTGATCCCCAATAGTAGTATTTTTTTCTTTTTTTTAACCCTCACAACAATTACGGTGTAAGTCCTAGTAGTTGTAGTTTTTTTTCTTTTTTAACCCTCAACAATTTCAGTGTGGGCTAGGAAAAAAATTTAAATCCTCGCTACAATTTCGAGGTAGGTGGGACTCACTTGTCATGATGCAATATTGATTAAAAATTTAAAGAATCACTAGTGACAATTCATGTTTGTCATAAGCCTACCAATTCAGTTCATGACAAAGGAGTTCATCACAAAACAATTAGAAAGATCATCACAAAGGTCATCCACATTAAATTCATGACGATTATTGTGACACACACTTTGTTTTTGTCATAAAGCTGCCCTATCCTCCAGAAAACATCATAAACACTCTAATTTTATGACGATACGTTCCATTATCATGTGATATTCGTCATAGAAGCCCAAATCTCTTGTAGTGTTATCTCAGAACTAAGTCACCTTTGTGTGAGTTGATCATTTCCTTCCTCGGGGGCGTCATAGGTTTTGGTCTTGGTTGATTTCTCTCCTTTGCATCGCGCTTCATCATGAGGAACATTGAGTCATGGGTTCCATCTTTCTTGCGCCCAACTGCATGAACTGATACCTTTGTACTACTAAACTTTGTCAACTTGCCTTAGTTGGCTCGCTCATGTAGTCATCTGAATCAAAAGTTGGGCAACACAAATTATGGCTTTTACTTTCCCTTATAGTGCGCATGTAGATTCCCATGCCTGACTCTTATTCGTTGCACCGTATTCTTGCTGTTTCGTCCTTCTTGTTTGCTATAGTTGGCTGGATGTCCCTACATTGGTGTATAAATGTTTGTTCCTTAGATGATGCTTCATTTCATGGACCCCCAAGCCCTCAGTCTATTGTCACCTCTGCGGATCCTTCTCAAGAATACCACCATGGCCAAAGTATCCCCAGATTGAGGAAAAAAGATTGGCCAACAAAGGTGAGGACCTACTTGGCCATTATTGGAGAAGTCATGGAAACTTGTTAGGAAGCACGATCTCGCGTCGGCATCTTCCCCTTTGAAGGTTATACTAATATCCCTCACATGGCTTTTCCTTCCAATATGCTCGATCGTCTTGTTGATAGCTCATACACCAAGTCTAATAAAGAGTGTCGTCAGTCTCTCTTCCTTCGGCATTTAGGTATCGGCTACCAAGCCGATGACGATTCTAGAGTACAAATGAATCCTCGAATTCTTTCTTGCCAAGTCCGTAGGATTAGGCGCTAGAATACAAATGGATCCTCAAGTGGCAAACCCTATCCTATTTGCAATGCCTTTTGGGTTATGGCATAGTGCCTTTTTATGCCACTATTGCCATGACCATCCTTGGTCTTTGCTGTAGATTGCAAGAAAGCTCCAAGAAAGCCCGTCTGCTAGCTCAACGGGATATGCCTTTAGGATTGACATCCATTGTCAGCTTATCGGCTACTAAATCAAGCCAAGTTACTAGTATGGTTATTTCTTATGGATAGTCCTAATGGAAAAGGTAAATCTGCTGCAAGGTCACTTCGATATAAATGATTTTAATCCTTTATAATGAAACCCTTTGTCATTTGGATACCAATATCTTCATAATCGATGTGAACACATCGGCTGGTATTATGTCTGTTAATGTGAAATTGTGGTACTTGTCTTTCTAAAGACGATGGGAACGCATCGGCTTTGGTCTTGAAACTCTTCGGGTTTGGCAGCATCGCGTTGACTCATCGACCGAGCGGTTTCCTAAGCTGACTAGCGTCCTGATGAGGAAGGTCAAGTAGATGCTGGTGATGGAGGAGCCACTGCACCGGCTGTAGCTCCTGCCCCCTCTGCTATGAGCTCTGAAGACGAAGGAGGACCCTTGCCTATGGCTTCCTCCTCGCTCCCCCGATTGCAAGCTCGAGCAGAGGCTGGCCCCGCTAAGGACGTAGGGAGGTGACCTCCGAGATTGTTCCATCTCGGCAGGTCCAGCGGGATCACCCTCCACATGGGATTATTGGTGATTTACATGCGAGGACCTTGAGGTCCTAGATAGGTTCTATCGCTTTCTTTGCTCATGCTAACTTTGAGAGGAATGAGGTTGGGGTCTTGGTAGAGCCACCGCCACAATGCAATCCTATTGGTACAAAATGTGTTTTCAAAAATAAGCAAGGGGAGGATGGCATTTTTGTGCGGAACAAAGCTAGACTTGTGGCTATGGGTTTTTGCCAAAAAGAGGGGATAGACTATGAGGAAACGTTTGCTCCAGTTGCACACCTGGAAGCTATACTTATTCTCTTAGCTTGTACAGCTTCCATAAGTTTTAAGATTTTTCAAATGGATGTGAAGTCTCCTTTTCTAAATGATTTCATTCAAGAAGAAGTTTATGTCAAGCAACCCCCTGGATTTGAAAATGCTAAACATCCTAACCATGTTTACAAATTGCAAAAAGCCTTGTATGGTTTGAAACAAGCCCCTAGAGCCTGGTATGATAGATTGAAAACCTTTTTGCTAAACCAAGGTTTCAAAATGGGTAGTGTGGATAAGACCTTGTTTCTCCTCAAGCATGGTCGTGATCTTCTTATTGTCTACATATACGTGGATGATATCATCTTGGTGGCTTGTCTCACTCCCTCGTTAAGTTTTCTGAGCAGATGTCGAAGGAGTTTGAGATGAGCATGATGGGAGAGTTACAGTTTTTCCTTGGACTACAAATCAAGCAAGGCCATGAAGGAACCTTCATCCATCAAACCAAGTACACGAAGGACATTCTGAGAAAGTTTGATATGGGAGACTCCAAGCCTATGTCAACTCCCATGTCAACACACACAGCACTTGATGCATATGAAGAAGGGGAGGTGGTGGACAAAAGAGAGTACAGAGGGATGATTGGCTTACTTCTGTACCTGACGGCGACTAGGCCAGACATTCAGTTCGTTGTTTGCCTTTGTGCGTGATTTCAGGCCTCACCGAGGACATCACACCATCAAGTAGTGAAGTGCATCTTCAAGTACCTAAAATACACTCCTGAGCTTGGTCTTTGGTTCTCTTTAGCTTTGTCACTCTCTCTTAGAGGGTATTCAGATGTTGACTTTGCGGGTTGTCGGCTGGAGCGCAAGTCTGCTTTTGGCACCTACCAGTTTCTTGGTTCCTCTCTAGTCTCTTGGTCCTCACGCAAGCAATCTAGCATAGCCACTTCCAGCACAAAGGCTGAATATGTTGCTGCTGCTAGCTGCTGCTCCCAGCTACTTTGGATGAAAGCTACACTGAGTAACTTTGGCCTGAGTTTTAGAAAGATCCCTCTCCTAGTAGACTCCACTTTAGCTATTTCTGTAGCCAAGAACCCTGTCTTGCATTCCAGAAGCAAACACATAGACATGAGGTTTCACTTCCTAAGAGATCATTGTGAGAAGGGAGATATAGACTTGATCCATGTGGAGACCGAGAACCAGTTGGTCGATATCTTCACCAAGCCCTTACAGCTTAGCGTGTTTGCTCGCTTGCGTGGAGAGCTTGGTGTTTGCTACCCCTTTTAGTTTGGGGTAGCTTTGCTGTAGTGTAGGTTTTTGTTTTGATTCATCTTTGCTTTTCTTTGTTTTCCTTGCATTTTGTATCATATCATGCATTGCATTGTATCATATGCATTTTCACTTCACTAGCACTAGATCTCTTCTGAAATGACTAGTTAGTATTTGCTTGTGCTAGATTGTACAGTTGCTTGCATGATCATGGCTGGCTAAGCTCCTTGAATCTCTCTAATATCATTTGTGAGCTAAGTTGCTTTTATTTCTTGAAAATCAAAAACTATGATCATCACTTGACTTGGCTACCTAGCATGTGTAGGAATGTTGATTGCTATGCTTTCATTTAATGCTTAATGCTTGGATATGCTTGTCATATGCCTTTGTTAAGCTTATGCCAAAGCATTTATGACACCCTACCTAAACCTGAAAACTGAACTAAAAATGTATACATGTTGTGTCTTATGAGCTAAATTGAAAAGATCCAGCTGGATTCGCTTGTACACTAATCTAGTTTGAGATAGCTTGCCTTTGCACTTTGGCATGAACTTGGACTAGGCTATGTATGACCAAAATCTTGTCTTAAGCTTCTGATGGTTCTTTGAACATAGGCTTGGCATTGGTTGGTAAGAAGTGGCTAAGACAAGTGAATAACCCCTGGCACTTGATCTAACTTGCATAAAGCTACAAGTTGCTAAAATCTGAAATCTGCAAGTCTCTAAATTGCTTATGGCCTGATGTATATGCTTTGGTTGAGAGTAGCACACCTTGTATGTTTTACTAGCATCTTGTTGTTCATGCCTATCTTACTATATGCTATTCATGTTGGTGATGCTTTCTTTTTAGCAACCCTGAAAAATATGCTCCTGATCTGTATATGATAGATTAAATTGAGCTTGTTTGCATGCTTCCTTGCCCTTACTTGCTCTGTATGCTAGAACTCGTATTTACTAGCTTTTCATCTCTGCTGAGCTCTTCATGGCACTTCCTGCATTTCATGGCATATTTTTGAGGGGGAGTTGTCTACTTCAGGGGGAGTCGGATTCTATGAACCCTTGATGTGTCCATTGTCAACAGGGAGATCGATGTTGACTTATGAGTGAGATTGTTGCTCCCGGGGGAGTTCATGGACCAAGGGGGAGAATTCTGGAGAGAACTAGTTAAGGGGGGGCTATGCATTTTAGGGGGAGTTTGAGCTTTTAGCATGGTCCTGCATCGGTGCGTCGAGCCCTTTGCCTCTTTCTGGAGGAGCCGATGCTTTGCCTAAGCATGACTGTGTTGAGCCGGTTTGCCTCTTTCTTAAGGGGTCATGCTTTAGTTTGATCCACCGCGTTGAGCGGTTTCCCTTATCTTAAGGGGGCGATCGTTGGCCTTGTTTTTGTTGTCTCAATTTGCCCTTCTCTGCTTGTATTTGGCTGGACATTTTGAGCAACTTTCTTCTTTTCTTCTTTCTTTTTGGATTTACGCTTGTTTTTCTTGTGTTTGTTCTATTTCAGGTTACATGTTCAAGGTGTTGACAATGCACTCATCAAGGGGTAGATTGAGAGCCAATGGACCAGCTCCATTGCCTCTGGAGTGATGAGTGACTGTCAACTGAAGTCAAGACCCAGAAGTAAGACCTCCGAAGGACTGCGAGGAAAACCTGATGGACAGGGGATGCCGGGTGCCACCGCGGTGCTCCAATCCAAGTACATGGCGCGAAGACGTGCGAGGGCATTGGCGGATTTGCTCAAATCTACCACTCTAACACCAAGTTACCAAGACTCGGCGAATGAGCTAAATTCTTGCCGAGATAGATTGGAGTGGGTCGTTCTAGGCCCAAGACAGAAACCCTAAAGTTTCCCAGTTTCTGACTTCAAAATGGGGGGTCGACCGGTGGATTTGGACTATTGGCCATGTGGACGTCATCCAAAAGTTAGCGTGCAACCGAAGAAGATCAAGACTCCATCGCGGCCGTCCGTCCCTAAGAAAGTTGGGTCTTTTCCAGTTTAGCCCCTATATGCGTTTTTGTAATATAGGGGTCTTAGTGTAAACAGAGTCAGTTAGGCCTGGGCTATATATACCTAAGTGGCTGGTCATTTAGGTGACTCTTCCACCTCTAGAAACCCTAGGCTTAGCTTTCCAACCAGCCAAGTGCTTAGAGAGCAAATCGGGTGCTAATCTAAGATTTAGAGTCCCTTAGAGCTAGCACTTTGCATCACTAGGAGGATGAAGGGTGGTAGGCTGTGAGGAACCTTGTAAGAACTGATTTCCCCGTCTAATACAAGGAAGATTCATCCCAAATTGGTGCTTATGTGTGCAGCCATCTCCTTCTCCCTCCTCTAGTTTGGTTTTTGGATGAAACTCAAAGGCTTTTGGTTATTTTCTCTGCCCACGAGTTAATCCTATTCTTTTGGCTCTTTTGGACTTGCTAGGACGTGGAGATTAATTATGACTTAGTTCATCTTTCTTGCCCAAATATTGCCTTCTCATGAGATCTAAATTCCTGCTAATCCCTTGGTCATTTTGAGTTGATCTTTTGGGAATAGTTTTAGAATACGGTCCAGATAGCCTGTGCAAAATCTCATGAAGATTCGACAAGATTTGATCAGATTTGGGGTTGAAAAACTCTTTTCCTATGACTTCACCGGACTATCCGATAGGCCACCGGACTATCCAGTCTCACCGGATAGTCCGGCAGAGCCTACCGAACAATCCGGTGTAGGGCCTGCTCACCGGACTATCTGACAGCCCCCACCGGACTATTCGATGCCTCCGGATAGTCTGACCCCTAGCACCGGACAGTCCGGTGAAGCCAGTGAAGTTACCGTGTTTTCAGTGCTTTGGTTCTTCCACCATGGTTTTTGCATCGGATTTGCTTTTCCCACTATCTGACCATTCTCTTTACTTGCTATATACCAGTAAGTCACACTTTGGTGTGGTGAGTGTCAAGTGGAGAACTTGTAGGTTTTCGGTGCTTGGGGTGGCTTGCGATCTTTGTGATCGTTGAGTTGCTTGCTCTTTCGTGCTTGGTGCATATCCGTTCAGTGGACGGCACCTTGCTTTAGCTAGACACATATCTGTTTAGTGGACGATGTCTAGCATTAGTTCTCGTAGCACCAGTTTTGGGGGTTGTGATTTTCAGTTTTCAAGTGCTCCTATTCAACCCCTCTAGTCGCGCGTCTCAGTCCTACAGATATCATCAAGAGTGCTCCTTTGTGACACTATCGGATGCAATGCATGTGCAAGCTACCAACAGGCATGGATAGGAATTTAAATATGCGTGCACATTTATATGCCAAGGAATGCAATGCTCGCATGAATTAAATTCTACACTTACCATATTACCCCCTCCCCGCAAGCTTCTTCAAGAGGAGCCATACTACATGCCATGAGCGAACCTTAGACCACCAGCTCATGCAAGACCCTTGCTCCTCTCTATCTTGTAGTGGTTAGGCAAGTGACTAGCATTTACATATGATGCAAATTATATGGCATGGCAACTTACATGATGGTTCTAGCATCTAGCACGTTTAGCTCACTTCACAACTTACAAAAGGTACTCTCATCTAATGGTTTTGTGAAGATGTCCGCCAATTGCTCCTTGGTCCCCACATTTCGCAAGATGATGTCACCCTCTGCGATGTGGTCCCTTATGAAGTAATGGTGGATATTTATGTGCTTAGTGCGAGAGTGTTGAACCAGGTTGTTGGCTAGCTTAATGGTGCTCTCATTGTCACAAAGGAGGGGTACCCTAGAAAGCTTTATACCGAAGTCCAAAAGCATTTGCTTCATATATAGAATTTGAGCACAACAAGACCTAGCCGCTATATATTCTGCTTCCGCAGTGGACAAGGACACATAGTTCTGCTTCTTGGAGGACCAAGAAACAAGCGAGCGCCCAAGCAAGTGGCAGCCCCCGAAGGTACTCTTGTGCTCAACATGACATCCGGCAAAGTCTAAATCCAAGTAGCCCAAGAGTTCAAGACTAGCGCCCTTGGGGCACCACAAGCCTACGCTAGGGGTGTGCTTGAGATACCGAAGAATCCTTTTCACTACAGAGAGGTTGGATTCTTTGGGATCGGCTTGGAAATGAGCACACAAGCACACCCTAAACATGATATCCGGCCTATAAGCACACAAATAAAGCAACGAACCTATCATGGACTGGTAGAGAGTTTGGTCACCTTGATGCCATTTTCATCAATGTCGAGATGTCCATTAGATGCCATGGGAGTACTTATTGGCTTGCAGTCATCCATCTTGAATCTCTTGAGTAGATCTCTTGTGTACTTTTCTTGATAGATGAATGTCCTTTCCCTCAATTGCTTGTTTTGAAACCCAAGGAAGAAGGTGAGCTCACTAATCATAGACATCTCGAACTCTTTTGCCATCATCTTGCCAAACTCTTTGCAAAACTCTTCATTTGTTGAGCGAAAGATAATGTAATCAACGTACACTTGACAAATGAAGAGATCACCATACATCTTCTTGGCAAAAAGAGTGGTGTCAACTCAGCCATTATTGAACCCTTTCTCAATGAGGAAGTCCCAAAGCCTCTCATACCAAGCTCTTTGTGTTTGCTTAAGTCCATAGAGAGCTTTGGACAACCTATACACATGATTGGGATTGCTTGGGTCTTCAAATCTGAGTGGTTGCTCCACATAGACTAGCTCATTGATGTATCCATTGAGAAATGCACTTTTCTCATCCATTTGATAAAGCTTCATGTCATGATGTGTTGCATAAGCTAGTAGGAACTGAATGGCTTCCAATCTTGCAACCGGTGCAAAGGTCTCTCCAAAATCAATTCCTTCTACTTGAGAGTATTCCTTCTTTAAGACCATTCTCTTTGCTTACTGTGAGTCAGTGAGACACACCTCGGTGCGGTGAGTGTCTTGTGGCGGTTATTGCAAAATCCGTTGCTCCGCTGTCACTCTTTTTCGGATCTTGAGCTTTCTTGCATTGGTGCGTATCCTCACAGTGGACAGGCACCTTTGCGCTGCTAGGCACGTATCTGTTCAGTGGACGGTGCTTAGTTTCGGTTACCACTTGGGGGTTTGTGATTTTGTGATTTCAAGTGCTCCTATTCACCCCTCCTCTAGTCACACGTCTCGGTCCTACAATTAGTATCAGAGCCGGTTAGGTTTCTTCATACCTTTACCGGTGAGAAACCAGTAGCGACTATGACTCACTCTGGGAAGATTCCGGTCCCTGGTTCCGATGGCTACTCCTACTGGAAGGGTAGGATGAGAGTTTTCTTGCTTAGCCAGGGCCAGGACATATGGGATGCGACTCAGAGTGCGAACTTTGTTGTGCTTCCAGTTGCCCAGCTTACTACCCCAACGATTGTGGCTCAGCATGAGGCGAACGCCAAAGGTGTTAACTTTCTCTTCTCAGGACTTGGTCCAGTTGAGTATGAGAAAGTGAGCCATCTCGATACTGCCCGTCAGATCTGGTCCCTGCTGAGTGCACACCATGAGGGCACTGCTACCATCAAGGGGCGTCTCGTTGAGACTTACAGGCGCGAGTATGAAAATTTCGTTCAGAAGCCTGGTGAGTCCATCGATGACTTGTTTGGTCGTTTTCAATCGATCATCAACAAGTTGCGCGTTAACTCTAGCCCTGAGAGGATCCCATACACTGACCATCAGCAGGCTGTCAAGTTGCTGTATGCGTTGGACAGGATGGTATGGGAGATCAAGGTTAACTCGATCATCGAGTCTGAGGCCTATGACACAATTGGAGTGGAGACTCTTGACAGCAAGCTCAAGGCCACAGAAGTGGATTACAAGTTGAGAAATTCTCTCGCTTGTACTAGCTCCAAGAGCCTAGCCTTGGCTTCTCCCTCCAGTGAGGCCGTTTCTAACCCCCAGCTTCACAACTTTTCGTTTTCTGCTCTTATGTCTGTTACAGAGGAGCAGTTGACGTCACTTGGGGATGATGAGCTTTGTCTGGTGTCTAGCCGCTTTTAGTGCGCCTATGACAACCGAATGAGCAAGAAGAGGGGCGAGAGGCCCAAGTGCTTCGAGTGCGGAGAGGTCGGCCACTTCATTGCCGAATGCCCAAACAAGCAGAACGACTACTACAAGAAGGGCCAGAACCACTCCCGCGACTCCAACAAGTACCACTCTGGCAAGCGTGACCACACCAAGCACCGCTCCGGCAAGATCAAGAACTTCCGGAAGGCTTTCAAGAGCTACCAGAAGGACAACCGGAAGCGGGACAAGGCCTTCTTCACCGAGCTTGGTGGTCTGTGTGGCGGATCGTCTTCCTCCTCCTCATCTTCGTCGAGCTCAAGCGATGAGGAGATCGTCACCAAGCGGGACAAGAGGAGGGACCAAGGCGGTCCAGCTGGACTCTGCTTCGTCTCCACCAAGTCCAAGCACAAGCACAAGATGCATCGGAGATCCTTTTGCTCCATGGTGCTTGAGGACAAGGACGACAAGGGCAACGACAACGACTCCTCCAATGAAGAGGTAACTCCTGAGCAAGCTGAAATTCTTGAGATGTTGGAGTCAAATAGTCGTGAGTTGAAAGCCTAGGATAGGTTGTTGGAGAAGGCAGCCAAGAAGCTGCAGAAGCAGAAAGCCAAGTTGGCTGATGCTTTAGCTGAGATAGAGAGGCTGAAGAGTGTGTCAGCCCAGCCTAGTGAGACTGAGTGTCCTACCTGTGAGACCTTGATGAGAGATCTCTGTGAGCAGAAGAGCAAGTATGCTCATCAGGTAGAGGAGATGGATAGGCTGAAGGTAGAGTTAGGCAAGCTCCAGTCTAAACTGGATGAGCCTATTTTGAGTGATGTGACTAAGTGTGAGATGTGCCCCCACCTAGCTGTTGACATAGCTGAGCTGAAAGTGAGGTGTGAGGGACAACTCAAAGAGTTGGAAGAGCTTAGGGCTAGACCCACGCTTTTGGGTGCGTGTATGGTCTGTCCTACTTTGGAGAGTGAGCTTGTGCAGTTGAGAGCTAACCTTGAGATGCTTTTAGCATCCCCTGACACTTGTGAGAACTGTCTCACTCTGAGGTTGATGTTGGTGGATAGGGATGCCACCATTAAGAAGTTAGAGAAGTCTGCTTTCCCTATTCCCTCTCTAGACTGCCCTACTTGTGCTGACCAGACTTTAGTTCTGAAGGATCTGAGAGAGGAGAAACAGACTTTGGTTGATGAGAACAACCGGTTGAGAGAGGTGCTCAGTTGGATGTATGCTAGAGAGCCCCAACTTAGGATGATCTTGGAGAGCACCAAGAGACCTGAGGGTGATATGAGTGGACTTGGGTTAGGAGAGAGCAGTACTTCGGGTGAGAAGAAGAGTTCCCCAATTAAGCTTAAGACTGCCTCTCCTCAGCCTAGCCCTACTGTTGATGGGGTTTACCATGAGCCTCTTAAGGCTTCCCCAAAGAAGCAGTTCTAGACACCCAAGCCCTCACAGGCTAAGCTAGACAGAGTAGTGACTGAGATTCTCAAGCCTCTAGTGAGCAAGGAGAGAGTCCAGCAGCCTGTTCCACCCAAGGCTACTCCACCTAAGCCCAAGGCTCAGCCTAAACCCACTCCTAAGAGGCCTGTCTACCACTGTGACTTTTGCCAGTTGAATGGCCACTTGGAGGAGTTTTGCTTCAGGAGGAAGCGAGTTGAGAGGCAGGAGAGAGCCTGGGGGACCAGGATCAGTTCTACCATGGTGGTAGGCAGGATCCTCCCCGTCGCAATTAGATGAGAGACCGCTTTGCTGGTGAGAGAGGAGGCGGCTTTCAGGCCCGTGTTCCTAGTGGAGAGAGGCGCCTTCCCGATCGAGCTCCTAGTCATTTTCAGCGTGGCCATGGATCTTCTGATCAAGGCTTTGGAGGTAGAGGGTTTGAGAGCTCACGCTTTAGAGGTCGTGGGTACCTAGGTAGACGTGATGCTTACTTTGACTGTGTTTACCCCACTTTTGAGTAGATGGCTCGGCACTGGTTCAGTAGTTACACTAACCCCAGTGCCGGACCATTTGCTCACTCTCGCTTTCCTTGATTTTGCAGGATCGAGGCCTGGAGGACATATAGATCATGGACTCCGGTTGCTCTAGGCACATGACAGGGCACCGCAGATGGTTCTCTAGCCTCAACCCCGTGAGCACCAAGGAGTACATCACATTCGGGGATAATGGTCAAGGTAAAGTGTTGGGTGTTGGTTCTATTGCTCTTTCTGGCAAGCTTTCCCTGAGAGAAGTTGCTTTGGTGAGGAATTTGGGGTTCAATTTGGTTTCTGTCTCGCAACTTCTCAAGGAAGGGTTTGAGGTTCATTTTAAGGAGGGTTCCTCTTGTGTGCTTGATGTTAAGGAAAACCTTGTTTGTCGTATTTTGCCCTATGGGCAGGTTTTTAAGGTTGACCTTGCATCTATTTCTGGCCCTTCTCGGTGTTTGGTTGCTAGTCCTTCTGCTGATATTTGGAAGTGGCATAGGAGGCTTGGCCATTTGAGTTTTGATTTGCTAGTCAGGTTGAGCTCAATGGATCTGATCCGAGGATTGCCCAATTTGAAAGCAGAAAAGGACTTAGTATGCCACCCCTGTCATCATGGCAAGATGGTTGCCGCTTCTCATGCACCTGTCAATCAGGTGATGACCTCTTACTCAGGTGAACTGCTACATATGGACACGGTTGGTCCTGCTCGGGTACAGTCGGTCAGTGGGAAGTGGTTTGTGCTTGTAGTTGTGGATGACTTTTCTCACTATTCGTGGGTGTTCTTCATGGAATTCAAAGATGAAGCTTTTGGTTTTGTTTGGGATCTGGTCTTGAGGTTAAGGAATGAGAGTCATAAAGCCATGAGGGCTATCCACAGCGACAATGGCGGAGAATTTCGTAACTCTCGTTTCGAAACCTTTTGTCGTGACCTTGGTCTTGATCACCAATTCTCATCTCCTTATACCCCACCGCAGAACGGTGTTGTGGAACGAAAGAACCGCACACTTGTAGAGATGGTGCAGATGATGCTTGATGAGCATAGGACTCCGCGGCGCTTTTGGGCTGAGGCTATGAATACGGCCTGTTACAATGCCAACCGTATTTTCCTACGGGCTTTCTTTGGAAAGACTTCATACGAGCTACGGTTTCGTAGGCAGCCTAGCGTCAAGCACCTGCGTGCATTTGGATGCAAATGCTTTGTGCTAAAAAAGATGGGGGCATTTGGACAAATTTGAATCTCGCTGCTTGGATGGTATTTTTCTTGGGTACGCCTCTAGCTCTAGAGCATATAGAGTGTGGATCCTTGATACTAGACAAGTGGTTGAGACCTGTGAAGTTTCCTTTGATGAATCTATGCCTTGCACAACCCCTGCATTTGAGCTTTCAGGTGATGATGAAGAAGGCGCTCCCATCTTTGAAGATGAGGAAGGCGAAGTAGATGCTAGTGATGCAGGAGCCACTTCACCGGCTGCATCTCCTACCCCCTCTGCTACGACCTATGAAGATGAAGGAGGACCCTTGCCTATGGCTTCCTCCTCACTTGTCACACCCGGTTTTCAATGAACCAAAACCGTGCATACTATACATGCGCCAGGAACGAGTCTCACATGTATAGGACAAATTGTCATCACAGAACATGTCATAATATAACGTTTAACGATTACATCATAAGTATTATTACCATAACAGACACTTGTCTTTAACATAAAGTACGTAAAAGCGGAAGCGTAAACCGAAAGCAACTAGAGCCGCCACAGGGACGTCCACTGGAAGAGCGAAGAGCCTAGACTTCTTGATAATCCTCCGTATCTCCATTGACTGAGCAGCGGTTGGATTTGTCCCCCCAACAAGGAGTAAACGGAAAAGAACAAGCGTGAGCACACAACTCGTACTCAACAAGTATAACAGAACCATGAGGCTCTAAGGTTAGCTGACTCCACTGCATTGCTTTTAATTGGTCAAATTTTATTAAAGCTATTTACTAAAGTGAGTAGAGAAACTTTTATCTCAAGGATATGGCATAGAAGAAATTAAGCATCATGATTAACCAGGATTTTACCAAAAACCATCCATAACCCAACTAATCACATAAAGGATCTGGGCCGCTCATAACCGTGAGCACGGCTGATGCATCAGTTTTACACTCTCGAGAGGTTGCACATCTTTACCCACAAGTCGTGAGCTACGCTAGTGGTTCATCACATACCTTAGATGAGATGACTAGCAAGCCACACTACGAAGCCTTTACAAAGATTATGTTAGTAAGGTGTAACCGCTAAGGTTTCAGGTTATGCAACGGTGGAGCAAGCCTCAAGGGGAGAAGAACACATCACACTCAACCCAAGCAGCGCGAGGGCCACAGAAGCACACCTCCCCTCTTGCCCCGCAGGTAAGTTACTCCCAAACTAAAACAATCCAATTAATCAGCTAAGACCGTCCCATACCAGTCTTATGGTAGTGCTGTTGTCCCAGGTTGTTGCTTTGCGAACCGGTCCTTATGGAAAGTGGCTATGAGCAAAACCACTAAGCACAATGCTCATGCCCCCTAAACCAAGTTGCTAAAAAAAAAACAAATTTTAAATGAGACATGCACCCCTCAAGCACACGGCACAGAGGGTCACGCTCAAACAATTAATTGCATAGATCCATTAATCAACATTAATTAAAAACATAGCATAGGTGTATGTTGGCGCAGCACCTAGCAAAAACTTAACCACATGCAACCCAAAAGGTTCACATTGAGATCAAAGTGGCTAATGTATCGTCCTTATAGGCATACAAGATCAACACATGCATATGCAATGAATTAAAGGTGATAGGTGTTGCTCATGTTATACTTGCCTTCCTCAAGGTGCTCTTGCTGCTGCTCACAAATGTCAAAAGGTGGCTCCTCGTTCACCTCAGACAGATCAACGTCTACTTACGTCCAAACGTCACACAAGCATCCATATACGAGCATACATGCAAACAATGGACAAAAGATAAGAAACAGTACACCAATACATCAAAACAGAACACAAAACTAGTTTCGAACTGTTCTACATATTACCACGGTCACGTGAGCGCAAGAATCGCCCAAAACGGAGTTAAAACGGAAAAGTTATGGCCAAAACAAGGTTCTAGGGACCTATTTATGAAGAAAACTCAAAATCTGGGCTGTTTTGGAAAAACTAGGGACCAATTCTGTAATTTCAGGAAAGATCCGAGGTCTAAAGCACAAAAACACAGCCTCTGGACTGCGGGTTCTATTTTTCAATAGCGCAGGGGCTAAAACATTAAAAACTGGGCCGATCTGTAATTAGTTTTGAACTGGCGTGGACCGCGGGTTGATTTAGGAAAAACCGAGGGTCTCTTTAACAAAAAGGCGGCGACGACCGCGGTTGACCGGTCACCATCTGGTCCGGACGGTCGGATCTAGATCTAACAGGCTGAGATGAGATCGGATCACGTTATAATCTCGTGCATCCGTTCTGGATTGGACGGCTGAGGTTGAAAGGCGAGGTTTCGCCGGCGGCGACCATCGGGGACGGCGGCGCATCGCCGGAGCTCGCGATGCCCGGTGTTCCGGGGCGCGATTCGGGACCTGGACCTAGCTAGAAAGCAAGACGGGACCACGGCGAAGCTCACCGTGGGGTTGTCGACGACCGGGAGCTGCCGGAGGATGGTCGGCGACAAGCGGAGGCGGCGGAGCGGCTCGGGGCTTCGCGGAGAGCTCGGTCGGAGCGTCCACGGGCGTCGAGAGCTAGCGCAACGGGGTCGCGAGGTCCTGCAGAGCACGGCGGAGGGGTTAGGGCGGCGGAAGCGCGACCCCAGAGGGCGAATTGCACCTCGCCGGCGTTACTCACCTCGGACGGTGGCGGCGGAATTGAGCGGCTCGCGACGGCTAGGGCTCGATTGCGGCTGCTGGCGAGGTTGAGGGGGAAAGGGCGAAGCCCGGCGTGCTATTTATAGGACCGGAGCGGCTCGGAAGGGGGCGGCGCAGTAAGGAAGGCGGCGGCCGGAGCTTCCTTCGGCGCGCGCTCTCGGGAAGGAAGGGAATCCTTCGATTCCTTTGGGGATTCGGTGCGTAAGGAGAGCGAGGAACACGGGGAAGGCTGGCGGAGGGAGCTCTCCTCCTCGGAGTCGGCCGGCGTAGAGAAGGAAAGAAATCGGCCGAAAAAGGAAAGTCAGCCGTCGCCGAAAAAGGAAAGGCGAGAGGTCAGGGGATGACAGGTGGGTCCCGCCTGTCAGCGGCTCGACGGGCGCTGGGTCCGCCTGTCAGTGGCGCGAGGGAGAGAGACGGCGCGCGCGGGAGGCCGGCTGGGCCGCCTCGCCTGGGCCGGCTCGGGTGAGGGCGCGGGTGGGCCGAGCGGGTGAGGTGGGCCGGTTTCTCCTTTTTCTTTTTCATGCATTTTCCCTCTCTTTTCTATTTCTCTCCTTTCTTTTAAACTCAAAAACAAACTACAAATTCAAATAAATTTGAATTCAAACCTTATGCCATTCATCAAATAAAAAATATGCTCCAGCATGAATGCACAAACATGTTGACCTTAGGATATATTGCAATATTTAGTTCAAAAGATAATGAAAAATGCATACTAGGCACAATATATCCTAGAAAATAAATAAAGCATATTGAATTTATTATAAAATGCTGGAAATTAAATTTAGGGTGTTACAGACCTACCCCCCTTGCAAGGAATCTCGCCCCGAGATTCACATAGGCTGGTTAGCAAAGAGATCAGGGTATGCTGCCCTCAACTCATCCTCCCTTTCCCAAGTAGCTTCCTCCTCTGTGTGGTATTTCCATTGCACTCGGCACATCTTGGTCCTCTTATTCCGGGTCACCCTCTCAGATGTTTCCAGAATCTTTATAGGGTGCTCAGTGTAGGTCAAGTCCTCCTGCACTTCCAACCCTTCTAAAGGCACCTGCTCCTCTGGTATCCTCAAGCACTTCTTCAGCTGCGAGACATGGAATACATCGTGCACACCTGAAAGACTAGAAGGTAACTCTAAGCGATAAGCCACTTCTCCTCTCTTTTCTAGTACCTTGAATGGTCCAACATATCTGGGTGCTAGTTTTCCCTTCATGTTGAATCTGCGTACTCCCCGCATAGGTGACACCTTCAGATACACAAAGTCACCTTCCTTGAACGTGAGATCTCTCCGTCTGACATCTGCATAGCTTTTTTGCCTAGACTGAGCAATTCTCAAGTTCTCTCGAACTATCCGTACTTGTTCCTCCGCATCCTTGATAATGTCTGGGCCAAACACTTGCTTCTCTCCTTTCTGATCCCAGAGCAAAGGAGTCCTACACCTTCTACCATACAAAGCTTCAAATGGTGATTTCTTGATACTGACCTGATAACTGTTGTTGTAGGAGAACTCGGCATAAGGTAAGCACTTGTCCCAACTTGTGCCATATTGGATGACACACGCTCGCAACATATCTTCCAGTATTTGATTGGTCCTTTCTGTCTGACCGTCTGTTTGCGGATGGTAAGCTGTGCTGAAACGAAGCTTGGTATCCAGTGAATCATGCAATTGCTCCCAAAAGCGAGAAGTGAACTGTGATCCCCTATCGGATATAATCCTCTTAGGAACCCCATGCAAACACACAATCCTAGAGATGTATAGTTCTGCCAACCTTGCCCCGGAGTAGGTAGTATTCACAGGTATGAAGTGGGCGACCTTGGTCAGACGATCCACTACTACCCATATGGAGTTGTAACCTTTCTGGGTGCGAGGTAACCCAACAATAAAGTCCATGCTGATTTCCTCCCACTTCCATTCTGGAATTTTCAACGGTTGCAATAGTCCTGCTGGCCTCTGATGTTCTGCCTTGACCCTCTGACAAGTGTCACAAATTGCCACATACTCTGCTACGGCACGTTTCATTCCAAACCACCAGAATCTCTCCTTGAGGTCATAATACATCTTAGTACTCCCTGGGATGGATAGAGTAAGCTGTATCATGGGCCTCACTCAGGATCAACTTCTTGATTCTGTCCACATCTGGCACACAAATCCGGTTCTTGTACCATACTGTACCTTGCTCATCTTCCCTGAAGTTGGGCGCTTTGCCTATCTGGATCTGCTCGCGTATCTCCTGGATCTTCTCGTCCTGGGCTTGATGTCTTCGAATTTCTTGTTCCAGAGTTGGTTCGGCTTCAAAGGTAGCTGCAGTATGATGCACAAAACCCAAACTCAAACTTTCGAACTCCTCACATAACTCACGTGGCATCTGGAATGCTATGGCCATGTTGACGTAGCTTCTTCTGCTCAAAGCATCAGCCACCACGTTGGCTTTCCCTGGATGATAATGTATCTCCAAGTCGTAGTCCTTGATCAGTTCTAACCATCTGCGCTGCCTCATGTTCAGCTCATTCTGAGTGAAGATATACTTAAGACTCTTGTGATCCGTGTATATCTCACATCTTTGCCCAAAGAGATAGTGACGCCATATCTTAAGTGCATGGACAACTACTGCTAACTCCAAGTCATGTGTAGGATAATTTACCTCATGCTTGCGTAGCTGTCGGGAGGC
Source organism: Paspalum vaginatum (assembly GCA_030272315.1). Taxonomy (NCBI): domain Eukaryota; kingdom Viridiplantae; phylum Streptophyta; class Magnoliopsida; order Poales; family Poaceae; genus Paspalum; species Paspalum vaginatum. The sequence continues at coordinate 23,484,862 of CM059016.1, forward strand.
ATAGGCAATCACCTTTCCTTCTTGCATCAGCACACAACCCAGACCGTCGCCTGAAGCATCACAATATACTGTGAACCTTTTCTGCAGATCTGGCAATGTCAGCACGGGTGCGGTGGTCAGCTTCTTCTTCAACTCTTCAAAAGCTGCTTGCCTCTCCTTGTTCCAGATGAACTCAGCATCCTTCTCAAGCAACATGGTCATCGGCTTCGCAATCTTCGAGAAATTCTCTATGAATCTCCGGTAATATCCTGCTAAGCCCAAAAATCCACGTACTTCCTTGACAGTCTGTGGCACCTTCCAATCCAACACTGATATGACCTTGCCAGGGTCCATTGAGATCCCCCCCTTAGAGACGATATGACCAAGGAATGGTACCTCGTCAATCCAGAACTCACACTTGCTCAACTTTGCATATAGCTTGTGATCCCTCAATCTCTGCAGAACTAGCCTCAAGTGCTCCTCATGTTCCTCCTCGGTTTTGGAGTAGATCAGGATATCATCAATGAATACCACCACGAACTTGTCCAAATAATCCATGAACACCTTATTCATTAAACTCATGAAGAAAGCAGGGGCATTAGTCAGACCAAAAGACACCACAGTATACTCATAGAGACCATACTTTGTGATGAAAGCAGTCTTAGGAATATCCGAGGGACGGATCTTCAACTGGTGGTAGCCAGATCTCAGGTCTACTTTGGAGAATACACAGGCACCTTGCAACTGATCAAACAAATCATCAATGCGTGGCAGAGGATACTTGTTCTTAATAGTCACCTCGTTCAATGCACGATAATCCACACACATCCGTCGAGCAGGCCCTTCCTTCTTATCAACAAACAGAACAGGAAAAGCCCACGGAGAGGTACTATGGCGAATAAATCCCTTTGCTAGCAGCTCATCTATGTTTTGTTTAACTTCCTCATGTTCTGGGGGTGCCATTCTATATGGTCTTTTAGATATAGGAGCAATACCAGGTAAAAGGTCTATAGAAAACTCAATGTCTCGGTCAGGCGGCATACCTGGTAACTCTTCCGGGAAGACATCAGGATATTCACACACTACTCGAATGCCATCTGTAGGTTGGACCTCCATCCGATGCAGATAACCGGAGGGTTTGGATGCGCCGACTCTTACTTCCTGGCCATCTGGCGTTGTCATATGAACAGTCCTCTTGGCACAGTCAATTCTGACTCCCCATTTGGTCAATGTTTCCATTCCCAGGATGACGTCGATGCCCATCGGTTCTATGACTAACAGACTAGTATGAAACTCTAACCCCCTTATGTTAATCCCGACTCTGGTACAGATCACATGGGTTCTTATATCCCCTCCAGGCGAAGTAATTATCATATCCTTTTTCAACATGCTAATGGGTATTTTATGTTGTTCAGCAAAGGATTTGGTAATAAAGGAGTGGGTGGCACCAGTATCAAATAGTACGGTAGCAGGATGAGAGTTGACCAAGAACGTACCGATCGTGACGTTTGGGGCCTCAGCTGCAGTTTCTGCCGTCACATGGTTCACCTTTCCTTGCCACGGCGCCTTGGCGTTCCCATTGTTGCGCCCCTGAGCTTGCGGCTGCTGGACCGGTCCTGGTCTCTGCGGGTTGGGGACTGTCTTCTGAGGGCAGACATTGGCATAGTGCCCCGGGTCACCGCACTTATAGCAACTTCTGCCAATGACAGGAGCCTGGGCTGGTGCAGGGGGGTTAGGCTGCCCCTGACGCTGAGCTTGATATGCAGGGCGAGGAGGCTGATTCTGGTAGCGTTGCCCCTGGGCCATCTGCTGCCCTTGGTGGTTCTGCGGGTATCCTGGCCGCGGTGGCTGCTGCTGTTGTTGGTAGCGGGGGCGGGTGTTGCTCCCGGACGGTGCAGGTATGAGCTTCCTCTTCCTTTCCTCCATCTCCCGATGTTTGCGTTCTGTAAGGAGCGCACGATCTACCAGGTGATTGAAGCTGGGGAAGGTGAAGTTCATGAGGTGGAACTGCAGGGTGTCATTGAGCCCTTCCATGAAATGCTCCTGTTTATCGCCATCCTCAGCGACCTCTGCTGTGGCGTACCTTGCAAGCTGCAGGAACTTGTCACGATACTCAGTGACGGACATGTTCCCTTGCTTGAGCGAGAGGAACTCCTTCTTCTTCATCTTCATGGTCCCAGCCGGTACGTGGTGACTCCTGAAGTTCTCTCTAAACTGAGCCCAGGTGAAGGCATCGCGATCCTGCTGGCGGTACGACTCCCACCAATCCAAAGCAGCACCACGAAGTTGTCCTGCAGCATACAGGACTCTCTCTCGGTCATCGCACTGGGCGATCTCCAGCTGTCTCTCCACAGCACGAAGCCAGTCATCAGCCTGTAGTGGATCTGCAGCGTGGGAGAAGGTTGGGGGATGCCCCTTCATGAAATCGCCACTGCCTGTCCCTAGGCGGAGGAGGTGGTGGTGGCGCCTGCACCTGAGCTTGTTGTAGGGCCAAGATGGCATTGTTCACTGTGGCCATCATCTGCGTTTGCATGGCAAAGAACTGCTCGGCCGTCAGTGGTGGTGGATTGGGCAACGGGTGGTCGGGATGGTCGTGGTCCTGGTTACTTCCTTGGGCGCCCCTAGCACCACGTCCTCTAGTTCCAACCATCTGTGGCAACAAAAGAAAGTCCATAAGGATTTATATCCCTCTCACAAGGTGAAGTAGATTTTGAGATTGCAGGTTGGTCATTAGCCCATGATGAACGAGCGTCAGCTAGATGAGGTAGAGAGGAGTAATAGAGTAGTTGTTCATCCCAACTGACTATTTTTATTAAACTCAACTCAAACTGGTTTGACTATGGACAATCCCCATAGTTGGACATGATCAAGCAACCAAAATGCCAACTCAAACATAGTTCACAAGCACAAACAACCAAACACTGAACTAGACTCAAAGCGTTTATAGACCAACTCGACTCAACGTACTAGCGATGTGAAGCAAGGATAAGGGTAATCCTAATCCTCATGGAAAAGAATCCTAGTGGCACCATTTAGTTCCCCCTTGCGGGTCCTCTTGCGGGATTTGCACTGGGACGGAGTCACGTCTGGCACTCGAGGCTTTGGTCCTTGGAGGCCGGCAAGTGTAGCTTCAAGTTCTGCCACCCTCTTGGTCTTGCGGTGAAGCTCGTCCAACACTATGTCGTGGGCGGAGTTGAGGGCCGCGATGTACCGTGCCATCTTCCTTACCCTCTGGTCATCCTCCAACACCATCGAAGCGATCTCGTGCCCAGCTTGGCCTTCTATGCGGCGAGGGAAGTAGCGAAAACAGGTCTGGCTCAACGAGGTACGGTGGTCGTAGCAGATGGCTCCCAGAGCTTGGCATGCAGCATCTTCAATGGCAGCTTCCATCGTCTCATGGATCGTCACGCTGCAGTAATCACCCACAATGGTCTTCCCTCCGTGGATGAGGTTGTAGCGTTCGATCAACGCATTGGCCACCCATCTGTCAGGTAGAATCGGGTGCGTACTCTGAGTGGCGAAGTAGGAGGTGGTGAAGTTGTTGAGGCCGATTTCCTGGAGGCACTCCCGAAGCAGTCCGGGAAAGTTGAGACCGTTGCCTGGGTGGGTATGGTCGATGTTGACCCAGGTGGCGATCACCCTCTCTCTTTTGACAGCAGGTCCTTGATTATCGTCTATCTGAACGGCAATGTGATGTGACCACTCAGGTGCTTCTACCTCTGGTTCAGGGGCTGGATTCTCCTCTGGATCCTCTTCTGTGTTCTCAGTGAAAGAGCTGGCTTCACTGGGGTCTTCAGAGTCATCTCCCACTATGATGGGTTCCTGCAGAGGCGGGGGTGGCACTAGATCTTCTGGTTCTGGGTTCCGTGGTGCCAAGGGAACATGGTAGCCTTGTGGGGGTGCACCGGTTTGCTTGCGGGCGGTCAGTCTGGTACGGGCCATCTACAAAGAAAACGACCAAGATTGGGTTAAGATCAGTTCTAAAAAAGGAGTTAAGAGAATTGAAAATAATGTAGGAACATAGGGTTGTAGTGTAATCTTAAAGAAAAGAAAACTTTTAAAAACAGGAGGAAGAGAAGGAGGAAATCCTTAAATTTCGACCCGCACTAACTAGGCTTCCGTCCTACAGTCGACACGGCTCTGATACCAATCTGTCACACCCGGTTTTCAATGAACCAAAACCGTGCATACTATACATGCGCCAGGAACGAGTCTCACATGTATAGGACAAATTGTCATCACAGAACATGTCATAATATAACGTTTAACGATTACATCATAAGTATTATTACCATAACAGACACTTGTCTTTAACATAAAGTACGTAAAAGCGGAAGCGTAAACGGAAAGCAACTAGAGCCGCCACAGGGACGTCCACTGGAAGAGCGAAGAGCCTAGACTTCTTGATAATCCTCCGTATCTCCATTGACTGAGCAGCGGTTGGATTTGTCCCCCCAACAAGGAGTAAACGGAAAAGAACAAGCGTGAGCACACAACTCGTACTCAACAAGTATAACAGAACCATGAGGCTCTAAGGTTAGCTGACTCCACTGCATTGCTTTTAATTGGTCAAATTTTATTAAAGCTATTTACTAAAGTGAGTAGAGAAACTTTTATCTCAAGGATATGGCATAGAAGAAATTAAGCATCATGATTAACCAGGATTTTACCAAAAACCATCCATAACCCAACTAATCACATAAAGGATCTGGGCCGCTCATAACCGTGAGCACGGCTGATGCATCAGTTTTACACTCTCGAGAGGTTGCACATCTTTACCCACAAGTCGTGAGCTACGCTAGTGGTTCATCACATACCTTAGATGAGATGACTAGCAAGCCACACTACGAAGCCTTTACAAAGATTATGTTAGTAAGGTGTAACCGCTAAGGTTTCAGGTTATGCAACGGTGGAGCAAGCCTCAAGGGGAGAAGAACACATCACACTCAACCCAAGCAGCGCGAGGGCCACAGAAGCACACCTCCCCTCTTGCCCCGCAGGTAAGTTACTCCCAAACTAAAACAATCCAATTAATCAGCTAAGACCGTCCCATACCAGTCTTATGGTAGTGCTGTTGTCCCAGGTTGTCGCTTTGCGAACCGGTCCTTATGGAAAGTGGCTATGAGCAAAACCACTAAGCACAATGCTCATGCCCCCTAAACCAAGTTGCTAAAAAAAACAAATTTTAAATGAGACATGCACCCCTCAAGCACACGGCACAGAGGGTCACGCTCAAACAATTAATTGCATAGATCCATTAATCAACATTAATTAAAAACATAGCATAGGTGTATGTTGGCGCAGCACCTAGCAAAAACTTAACCACATGCAACCCAAAAGGTTCACATTGAGATCAAAGTGGCTAATGTATCGTCCTTATAGGCATACAAGATCAACACATGCATATGCAATGAATTAAAGGTGATAGGTGTTGCTCATGTTATACTTGCCTTCCTCAAGGTGCTCTTGCTGCTGCTCACAAATGTCAAAAGGTGGCTCCTCGTTCACCTCAGACAGATCAACGTCTACTTACGTCCAAACGTCACACAAGCATCCATATACGAGCATACATGCAAACAATGGACAAAAGATAAGAAACAGTACACCAATACATCAAAACAGAACACAAAACTAGTTTAGAATTGTTCTACATATTACCACGGTCACGTGAGCGCAAGAATCGCCCAAAACGGAGTTAAAACGGAAAAGTTATGGCCAAAACAAGGTTCTAGGGACCTATTTATGAAGAAAACTCAAAATCTGGGCTGTTTTGGAAAAACTAGGGACCAATTCTGTAATTTCAGGAAAGATCCGAGGTCTAAAGCACAAAAACACAGCCTCTGGACTGCGGGTTCTATTTTTCAATAGCGCAGGGGCTAAAACATTAAAAACTGGGCCGATCTGTAATTAGTTTTGAACTGGCGTGGACCGCGGGTTGATTTAGGAAAAACCGAGGGTCTCTTTAACAAAAAGGCGGCGACGACCGCGGTTGACCGGTCACCATCTGGTCCGGACGGTCGGATCTAGATCTAACGGCTGAGATGAGATCGGATCACGTTATAATCTCGTGCATCCGTTCTGGATCGGACGGCTGAGGTTGAAAGGCGAGGTTTCACCGGCGGCGACCATCGGGGACAGCGGCGCATCGCCGGAGCTCGCGATGCCCGGTGTTCCGGGGCGCGATTCGGGACCGGACCTAGCTAGAAAGCAAGACGGGACCACGGCGAAGCTCACCGTGGGGTTGTCGACGACCGGGAGCTGCCGGAGGATGGTCGGCGACAAGCGGAGGCGGCGGAGCGGCTCGGGGCTTCGCGGAGAGCTCGGTCGGAGCGTCCACGGGCGTCGAGAGCTAGCGCAACGGGGTCGCGAGGTCCTGCAGAGCACGGCGGAGGGGTTAGGGCGGCGGAAGCGCGACCCCAGAGGGCGAATTGCACCTCGCCGGCGTTACTCACCTCGGACGGTGGCGGCGGAATTGAGCGGCTCGCGACGGCTAGGGCTCGATTGCGGCTGCTGGCGAGGTTGAGGGGGAAAGGGCGAAGCCCGGCGTGCTATTTATAGGACCGGAGCGGCTCGGAAGTGGGCGGCGCAGTAAGGAAGGCGGCGGCCGGAGCTTCCTTCGGCGCGCGCTCTCGGGAAGGAAGGGAATCCTTCGATTCCTTTGGGGATTCGGTGCGCAAGAGAGCGAGGAACACGGGGAAGGTGGCGGAGGGAGCTCTCCTCCTCGGAGTCGGCCGGCGTAGAGAAGGAAAGAAATCGGCCGAAAAAGGAAAGTCACCGTCGCCGAAAAAGGAAAGGCGAGAGGTCAGGGATGACAGGTGGGTCCCGCCTGTCAGCGGCTCGACGGGCGCGGGTCCGCCTGTCAGTGGCGCGAGGGAGAGAGACGGCGCGCGCGGGAGGCCGGCTGGGCCGCCTCGCCTGGGCCGGCTCGGGTGAGGGCGCGGGTGGGCCGAGCGGGTGAGGTGGGCCGGTTTCTCCTTTTTCTTTTTCATGCATTTTCCCTCTCTTTTCTATTTCTCTCCTTTTCTTTTAAACTCAAAAACAAACTACAAATTCAAATAAATTTGAATTCAAACCTTATGCCATTCATCAAATAAAAAATATGCTCCAGCATGAATGCACAAACATGTTGACCTTAGGATATATTGCAATATTTAGTTCAAAAGATAATGAAAAATGCATACTAGGCACAATAAATCCTAGAAAATAAATAAAGCATATTGAATTTATTATAAAATGCTGGAAATTAAATTTAGGGTGTTACATCACTCCCCCGACCACAAGCTCGAGCAGAGGTTGGCCCCGCTGAGGACGCAGGGGAGGTGACCTCCGAGATTGTTCCATCTCGGCAGGTCCAGCGGGATCACCCTCCAGACAGGATGATTGGAGATCTACACCAGCGTGTCACACGCTCTTCGGTTAACTCTCTTGCCTTTTTCTGTCACTCCGCATTTGTTGCTTCTTTCCAACCCCGGGATGTGTCACATGCATTATCTGATCCTAGTTGGGTGAACGCCATGCATGAGGAGTTGGAGAACTTTGAGAGAAACCATGTCTGGGATTTAGTTGAACCTCCACCAAACTGCCACCCTATAGGAACCAAGTGGGTTTTCAAGAACAAACAGGGTGAGGATGGGATGGTTGTGAGGAATAAAGGAAGATTGGTAGCCCAGGGTTTCTATCAGAAGGAGGGGATAGATTATGAGGAAACATTTGCTCCTGTAGCTCGTTTAGAGGCTATTAGGATTTTGCTTGCCTTTGCTGCCTCTAAAGGCTTCAAATTGCAGCAGATGGATGTCAAGTTAGCCTTTCTAAATGGTTACATAGAAGAGAAGGTTTATGTGAGACAACCTCCTGGCTTTGAGAGTACCAAGTTTCCAGACTGGGTGTATAAGTTGAGAAAAGCCCTGTATGGTCTGAAGCAAGCTCTAAGAGCTTGGTATGCTAGGTTGAAAGCCTTTCTACTCAAGTCTGGTTTTGTGATGGGTTCAGTAGACAAGACCTTGTTTCTGTTGAGTCGTGGCGGTGACACCCATCTAGTTCAGATATATGTTGTTGACATTATCTTTGGTGGTTCATCTCACGCTTTGGTGTCTAAGTTTGCTGAACAGATGAACAGTGAATTCGAGATGAGTCTCATGGGTGAGCTTCAGTTCTTTCTCGGGCTTCAGATCAAGCAAGGCCCAGAAGGAACCTTCGTCCATCAAGCCAAGTACACGAAGGACATTTTGAGGAAGTTTGACAAGGGAGATCTCAAGCCCATGGCAACTCCCATGTCAACACAGACGGCTCTTGATGCGGATGAAGAAGGGGAGGTGGTGGACCAAAGAGAGTACCGAGGGATGATCGGCTCACTTCTGTACCTGACAGCGACCAGGCCGGACATTCAGTTCGCGGTCTGCCACTGTGCGCGTTTTCAGGCCTCACCAAGGCTATCATATCGTCAAGCGGAGAAGCGCATCTTCAGGTACCTGAAATACACTCCTGAGCTTGGACTTTGGTTCTCTTCAGCTTCGTTGCTCTCTCTTAGAGGGTATTCGGATGCTGACTTTGCGGGTTGTCGGCTGGAGCGTAAGTCTACTTCCGGCACCTGCCAGTTTCTCGGTTCTTCTCTTGTCTGTTGGTCCTCACGCAAGCAATCTAGCATAGCCACTTCCACCACAGAAGCTGAATACATTGCTGCTGCTAGTTGCTGCTCCCAGCTGCTTTGGATGAAGTCCACCTTGAGTGACGTTGGTCTCAGTTTTAGGAAGATCCCTCTCCTAGTAGACTCTACTTCTGCTATTTCTGTAGCTAAGAACCCCGTCCTGCACTCCAGAACCAAACACATAGACGTGAGGTTTCACTTCTTGAGAGATCACTATGAGAAGGGAGATATAGACTTGATCCATGTAGAGACTGAGAACCAGTTGGCCGATATCTTCACCAAGCCCTTAGACCTGAGCATTTTTGCTCACTTGCGTGGGAAGCTTGGTGTTTGTTACCCCTTTTAGGTTGGGGTAACTTTGGTATTGTTTAGGTTTTGCTTTGCTTTTTCTTTCTTTTCTTTCTTTGCTTCTCTTGCATTTTGTCTCATACCATGCATTGCATTGTAACTTATGCATTTTCACTTTCACTAGCACTAGAGCTCTTCTAGTATGACAAGTTAGTACTTGCTTGTGCTAGTTTGTACAGTTGCTTGCATGATCATGGTTGGCTAAGCTCCTTGAATCTGTCTAATATCTTTTGTGAGCTCAGTCACTTTTGTTTCTTCAAAATCAAAAACCATGATCACCACTTGACTTGGCTACCTAGCATGTGTAGGAATATTGAATGCTATGCTATCTTTTCATGCATATGCTAGTCGTATGCATGTGTTACACTGATGCCTAAGCATTTATGGCACCTTGTTCAAATCTAAAATCTGAATGAATGTGGCTTACAAGTGGTGTCCTATGAGCTAAATTGAAAAGATCCAGGAGGGTTCACTTGTCACATTGATCTAGTTTGAGACAGCTAGCCTTTGCACCTTGGCTTGAACTTGGACTAGGCTGTGTACGACCAAAACCTTGTCTTAAGCTTCTAATGGTTTTCTGAACATAGTCTTGGCATTGGTTGGTAAGAAGTGGCACCGACAAGTGAATAACCCCTGGCACGTGATCTGATTTGCTTAAACACAATTGCTAAATCTGAAATCTGCAAGTCTCTAAACTGCTTATGGCCTGTTGTAGATGCCTTGGTTGAGAATAGCACACCTTGTATGTTTTGCTAGCATCTTGCAGTTCATGCCTATCTTGCTAGATGCTATTCATGTTGGTGATGCTTTCTTTTCAACAACCCTGGAAAACATGCTCCTGATTTGTATAAGATAGATTCAATTGAGCTTGTTTGCATGCTTCCTAGCCCTCACTTGCTCTGTATGCTAGAACTTGTTTTTACTAGCTTTTCATCCCTGCTGAGCTCTTCATGGTACACTTCCTGCATTTCATGGCATATTTTGAGGGGGAGTTGTCCATTTCAGGGGGAGTTGAGTTCTATGAACCCTTGATGTGTCCATTGTCAACAAGGGGGAGAGATGTTGATCCTTGAGGAGAGAGAGATATTGGACCAAGGGGGAGGACTCTGTAGAGATCTAGTTGAGGGGGAGTTTGAGCTTTTAGCATGCTCTTGCATCGGTGCGTTGAGCCTTTTGCCTCTTTCTGGAGGAGCCGATGCTTTGCCTTAGCATGACTGTGTTGAGCCAGTTTGCCTCTTTCTTGAGGGGTCATGCTTTAGTTTGATCGACTGCGTTGAGCGGTTTCCCTTATCTTAGGGGGTCGATCTTTGACCTTGTTTTTTGTTGTCTCAAATTGCCCTTTTCTGCCAGTATTTGGTCTTTGGGCATCTTGAGCAACTGCTTCTTTTTCTTCTTTCTTTTCGGTTTTACGTTTTTTCTTTTGTCTTTGTTCTATTTCAGGTTACAGGTTTAAGGTGTTGACAATGCACTCATCAAGGGGGAGATTGAGAGCCAATGGACCGGCTCCATTGCCTCTGGAGTGATGAGTGATTGTCAACAGTAGCAAGACCCAGAAGGACTTGGGCACAAGACCTCCGATGGACAGGAGGCCCTCCGATGGACTGGAGGTAGAGGGAAGTCCTCCGAAGGACTGGAGGCACACTCGGCGTTTGTCGGCCATGGGAGTTCGGTATACAGAGGAGCGGCACGACGACGGCAGGAGTAAGTCCTCCGGAGGACTACGAGGCTACCCCTATGGACAGGGGATGTCGGGCGCCACCGCGGTGCTCCAACCCGAATGCGTGGCGTGAAGGCGTGCGAGGGAGGCTTTGGCGGCTTCGGCTCAAAACCGTTACCCAAGATACCCAAGGCTTGGTGAGTTGGGCCACGACTCGCCAAGATAGATAAGATGGGCCAAATCCGGCCCAGGCGGAGACTTCCTAAAGTTTCCCGGTTTCTGACTTCAAAACCGGGGGCGGATCGCGGATTGGACTACTGGCCACGTGGAGAGCATCCGAGGATTGCATGGAACTTACGAAGATCAAGACTTCATCGTGGTCGTCCGTCCCGAAATATCCTGTAATCTTTCGTTTGAGTCCTTAGGGTTTGTCTAGCTGTAGGGGCCTAAGTGCAAAACTGTCTAAATAGCACTCGGGTATAAATAGGTCTAAGGCAGGTCATTAGAAGGTCTCTTGGCTGCTAGGATTAGCCTTCACTTGGTGATTTTTGTCCTTAAGCTTTGAGCTCCATTGTTAGGGAGGTTAGAGTAGGATTTAGCCTCCTAATCTTGAGGGAAGGTGAGGGTGGTTGCTTGGGACGAATTTCTGCTTGTATGCCGAATCTTTAGACCCATCTTGGGCACTTAATCGAAGCAAATTCGTGCAGCAATCTTGTGTTCTTCTCCTCCCCCTCTCTCTTTGGTTTTTGGGTTCAATCCTTGCTTTTTGGGTGTTTTTGTTGGGCAAGCTTGAATCCCTTTCTTTGCTGATGTTTTGGACTTGCTAGGACATGGAGATCATGACTTAGTTCATCTCAATCCTGCTGGATTGCCACGAGCAAGACACTTTTGTGTTTTCCCCTTTCTTGCCCAAGGATGGCCATTTCACAAGATCTGAAATTCCCGCTAATTCCGCAGTTACCTTGAGTTGATCTTTTGGGAATAACTTTGAAATAGGATCCAGATAACCTGTGCAAAATTTCGTGAAGTTTGGACAAGGTTTGATCAAGTTTGGTTTGAAAACGTCTTTTCTGCGACCCTACCGAACCATCCGGCAGAGGCGACCAGACAGTCTAGTTCCACTGGATTGTCCGGCAGCGCTCACCGGACAGTTCGGCGTGAGCCATTGTCCAGGCCGTGCCATCGGACAGTCAGGCCGGGCCATCGGACAGTCCGGCGACAGGCACCGGATAGTCCGGTCCCACCGGACAATCCGGTGTTGGCCACCGGGCAGTTCGGTCCTGCCAGGGAGCTGCTGTGTTCTTCCCAGTTTGGTTTTTCTGCTGTGATTTTGCTACGGATTTTCGCATTCCTTCTTTAAGACCATTCTCTTTGCTTACTGTGAGTCAGTGAGACACACCTCGGTGCGGTGAGTGTCTTGTGGCGGTTATTGCAAAATCCGTTGCTCCGCTGTCACTCTTTTTCGGATCTTGAGCTTTCTTGCATTGGTGCGTATCCTCACAGTGGACGGCACCTTTGCGCTGCTAGGCACGTATCTGTTCAGTGGACGGTGCTTAGTTTCGGTTACCACTTGGGGGTTTGTGATTTTGTGATTTCAAGTGCTCCTATTCACCCCTCCTCTAGTCGCACGTCTCGGTCCTACATGGTGTACCCTCACCACGGAAGAATGAAACTATCTCATTCGAAGGCGATGCGAATTCCCAGGGGGGAACTTCAGCACAAGAATGACAAAATGCCGAAGATCCTCCCAGGGACGACGAAGTACATGAGGAGAATGAAGTCAATATGGAAACATAAGAAGATGGAGAGACACTAAAACAACAAATTGCAGAGCAAAAAAGAAAGAAAGCTGATGAACAGGCAGCATTGCCAGACATCGATGATGAGGAGCTTGCAGTGGTCAAACAAATCAATGAAGAACTGCAGATCAAGAGATAGAAGTTAGCAAGGTTGAAGTAGTTGAAATGGCAAATAGAAGAAATTTCGGGATACATTCGGGAAACTAGCAAAAGATCCATCAGTAGCACGATCAAGCTTGGCAAGACCAAAGTCAGACTTTACCTAAGAATTGCATATTCGATGCTACATCACCTTTGTGACAAGAATTGCAAGCGGCACCTTGGTCGCTTGGCAATAGACCAACCATATTGCCCACCTATGACGGGCAGTCTTGTCAGAAGCAATTCATGCTACGCTACGAAGCAACAGTGGCTTCCTTAGGAGGGAACAATGTTGTATTGGCAAAATCTCTGGTAATGGCATTGCAAGGGATCGCTCAAACGTGGTATTCTTCATTGAAGCTAGGGTCCATCCATTCATGGCAGCAGTTGAAAGAAGCTCTCCTCACAAACTTTCAAGGCTTTCACACTCAAGCAATTACATCTCAGATGTTGTTTGCATGCAAATAGGAACTAGGCGAAGCCTTGCAAAGCTACTTTCAAAGATTCTTAAATATACAATCTCAGGCAACAAGAGTCTCTGACAAAGTTGTCATTGATGCTTCTATCAATGGGCTGAGAATTGGACAATGCGCACAATATTTGGCACAAAAGCCTCCGAAGTCATTGGCTGAATTGCACACAAAAATGGACGAATTCTGCAGGGCAGACAATGACCTTTGGTTCAGACAATAGGAATAGCAAAGGATGAGGGAAATAAACTAGCAGTTCAACAAAAATAACAAGCCAACCTTTAGGACACCTGATCAAACCCGGAGTCAAAATGTATTCAACATTGAAGAAGAAAAGCCCGAGTTCAAGCAAGAAATGAGGTCACACCGAGGTGGACACATCTTCAGGGGCGGTCGAGGAGGAAGAAACTTCGGAGGAGGAACTCCGAGGGAAGGTCACAAAAAAGTTGTTTTGCTTATTCTGTGGGGCTGACAAGGGCCACACTACAAAGTATTGTGAGATTACAATTCAAAAGAAAAAAGAATTGAGCGAATCATCATCACAGACCACTTCGAAGGAAGCAAACCAAGTTTAGCAGTATTGTCCAGTCAATTACGCAATCCCAAACATCCATGCTTTAACCTTTACTCAATACATGCCCTCCCACCACCGCCTCTGAGCACACCATCATCTTCGGTTTTCAGCCACCAACAAGCTTTACCACCACCACCGGGACCTTTTCCCGCTATAACTTATCCACAGCCACAAGCTTTGCCTCCTCCACCCCCCAGGATCACCGCCTCAGCAATAGTGGTCGACTTTGAATCAGTACCATTAAGAAGCCCTGCAAAGTTACTCAGTCATGCCCCTGCAGCAATAGTCTTTTTAAGAAAAGGTAAAAGAAGAAGAGTTTGCCGAAGTGCAAACGGTCAACAACATAGTACCTGCTACGAAGCATATATTCCCTATAATGGGGGGCTCAAGCCTTGAGGCTGAATCAAAAAGGTAGAATAAACAACATCAAAGGAGAGTACGCCACATCGGAGTACAAGGCCCATATGTCAAAACAAAGTGGTCACATGTGCCAATTACATTCGATCAAAATGATCTTCGACTGAAAGGCTACCCGTATAATGATGCAATGGCGATCAATTACAATATTGGGGGCTATGTCATACACGATGTTTTAGTAGACAATGGTAGTTCAGCTGACATCTTGATGGCCAAGGCATACAGGCAAATGAACCTTTGTGATCAAGTCCTAGAACCCACAACAAATCCACTATGTGGTTTTGGAGGAAGAAAAGTTGATGCTTTGGGAAAAATATCATTGCAAGTTTTCATCGGAGAAATCACTAACCCGAGAACAGAATGCATCACTTTTGACATTGTTGATGTCTACTACCCTTACAATGCAATCCTTGGTAGGGGAACCCTTAACAATTTCGAAGCCATCTTGCATCCAGCATACTTAGTCATGAAAATACCAGGTTACAAAGGGGTGATTTCGGTTCATGGAAGTCAGCAAGATGCTAGAAGAGCCGAAGGTAACTGGTACCTAGTAGACAAAAAGATACACAACATTGAGGAAGGAAAAGCTGAAGTTCAGAAAGAACTGTTGGTAAAAGAAAAAGCAAAAACAGCTGAAGCAAGTTGTTGTTGACGAGAATAGACCAGATCAAACAGTTATGATAGGAACTCAGCTCTCAGAGTCAGAGGAGCAGACCTTAAAGTCATTTCTTGAGTCTAACAAAGATGTGTTTGCCTGGTCCGCAAAAGAGCTTTGTGGTATAGATTGAAACATCATAGAGCACGCTTTGAATGTGGATCCACACGTCAAGCCCAAGAAACAAAAGTTGAGAAAAATGTCAGGGGACAGAGCCAAAGGTGCGAAGTCTGAAGTAAACATACTGCTCGATGCTGGAGTAATTAGACCAATTGAATACCCTGAGTGGTTAGCAAATGTTGTCGTGGTAAAAAAGCCAAGCGGAAAATGGCGCATGTGTATTGATTTTACTGGTCTTAACAAACCATGTCCGAAGGATGAGTTTCCTCTTCCATGTATCGACAGCCTTCTAGATGCAGCTACAATTTCTAAAATCATGAGTCTGCTAGATGGACACTCTGGGTATCATCAGATCTAGTCCGAAGGAAGGATGAACCAAAAACAAGCTTCATCACTCCGTTGGGAACGTACTGCTACATAAGAATGCCCGAAGGACTAAAAAACGCTGGCAGCAGCTTCAATAGAATGACAGCAAAGGTGGTCGGAGATCAAATCGGCAGAAACATGTTCATGTATTTCAATGACATCATAGTTAGAAGCATAAAAAGAGAGGATCACATTGCAGACCTGAGAGAAACCTTTGTCAACTTCAGAAAAGCGGGGCTGAAACTTAACCCAGAAAGAGTGTTTTCGGTATTTCAAAGGGGAAGTTTTTGGGATGTTTGGTATTGGCAAAAGGCATCGAAGAAAATCCCACAAAAATTGAAGCTATCCTTTGGATGCAACCTCCAACATCAAAGAAATCTATTCACAAATTGACAGGGAGGCTAGCATCCCTTAACAGGCTCATATCCAGATCGGCAGAATGAAGTTTGCCGTTTTTTTAAGATTTACGTGGAACTAACCCATTCTTTTGGGAGGAGAAACAAGAAAAGGCATTCGAAGATATAAAAGATTATCTGGTGCATTTGACAACATTATCATCACCAAAACAAGGGAACCCTCTGTTGTTGTATGTCGGTGCAGCACCAGCCGTAGTCAATGCCACTCTCGTGCAAGAAAAAGAAGTTGAGGACCAGAAGAAACAAAGGCCAGTGTATTATGTGTCCGAAGCACTTACGCCTACAAAGATGAATTACTCAGAAATAGAGAAAGTTGTCTATGCTGTCGTCATGGCTTCAAGAAAGCTTCGACACTACTTTCAGGCTTTTAACATCATTGTGCCTTAATCGCAACCACTCAGAGATGTACTTCAAAATAGAGAGGCAAGTGGAAGAATTAGGAAATGGGCAACAGAGTTAAATGGATTCGTCATTGACTTTGTTCACATAACTTTGATCCAGTCACAGGCACTAGCAGATTTTGTCGCTGATTAGACCCCAGGAGAAGAGAAGATAGAATTGTCTTCAAAAGATCAAATTTGGCATGTACATTGTGATGGATCATACACGACAACAGCAGAAGTGGCAGGAATCCAATCACCTTCAGGAGTTAAATCATCATTTGCAGTAAGGCTCGAGATCCCAAGCACGAACAAAATTGCAGAGTACAAAGGAATAATGCTAGGTCTAACAAAGTTGAAAGCGCTAGTAGTACAAAGAGCAGTTTTGATGTCGGACTCTCAAGTCATTGTTGACGCGACATTTGAACGAATATTTTGCATCATTTTATGTAGTTTTTCACTGATTTTATGCGTCAACTATATCTTTTACTAACAATTATCACCGATTATTGTGGATTTTGCAATATTGTCTTGGAAATAAGCTATATGTGATTTTTACAGGTCATTGACCAATTTTTCACGAAATTCACCACAATGCACTTCGAGTAAGAAAAGACCTCTGAGATGTTATTTTATGAAGACGATGATCAAAGAAGCTTGGTTGATTTATGCCCATCCTCTGAGTTAATCAAGGCTTTCTAACCAGAAGCTTCTAGAAGACATCAAGTGCTACAAGTTCATAGAAGAATATATGGTAAAAGTATTCCAATTATATCCAATACTAGAAGGATTCGACAAATCTCAGAGAATATAGAAGATTCCAGTTTCCCAAGCATCCGAGATCCTCCGCAATTATATTTCTTAAGCACCAAGCAACGTGCCCGCAAAAGATGGAAACAAGTGGGCGAGGGAGTAGTCTTGGTCGGCCGACCAGAGCCATCCATGTCGGCCGACCAGGGGACTCCTTAAGTCGGTTGGAGTTTCCTTTTCTACCATGTCATCTTCGGACTATATAAAGCCAGTCTAGGCCCCGAGATCGGGCATCCAATTCATTAGCAAGGCGTGAAGACGGTGACAAGAGGGACCCCAACTAAAGGAGAGTAGAGGGTCGAGTTTCTAGTCTAGGATTAGAGTTCTTCTAGTTCCTGGAGGTGATTAGAGGCCTTGCACGGTGCTCTAATTACCTAGCTCCAGAGGTCTGAATTGTATCATCAAGGGAAGGTATGATCATGGCTGTATTCTTGATGCAATTTACTAATGAAGCATTGTTCTTGTCTAATTATCATATTCTTGCTCTAATCATGCTTGTTCTAGCTCTAATTAACTTTAGGTCTAGATGCTTGCTAATTAGATCATGCCATTAAGGGTGCTATTCATCCAGCATTCTTGATCTCTAATCTAGTTTACTAATTACATGGTTGTGTTTCTAGTTCTTGTAATCATGGTGATTAGAGGTTCTAGTTGCCCTAATTATGTTATTAGACTATGTGAAGTAATTAGAAGCGCATTCTCTAATTATGTATGCATGTTGAGAGTTTCTCGTCGTTTACCTGGTTACTAGTGACAGTAGAGCCTGGGGAAAGGTTAAACTCGATCTAGGGGATTAGATTGGTTGATCTTGATTTAATTATGCTATAATGAATATGCTTGAACATGCTTATTTACCTTGAGCTACTAGTTATCTCGTTGCTCTAATCTTGTTGTGGCACCCATATCGCGTATGTCTTGGATCCAATTAGAGCTTGATTAGAATCTAGTCAATACCCTTTGATTAGTCCTCTAATGTTGTTCTAATTGCTTATTATATATATATAACTTATCTAATTTAGGTTAAGGATTGGTTTAGAATAAGGATTGGTTTAGAGATAGTTTAGACACCCTTTTTTTTACCTTTAGTTTTCCTTTAAACTCTTGTTAATTAGCTCTCAATTAGTTGGTTTGCCGGATTGACAAAACCCATGATACTCATCCTGGGGAAAAGCTACATACGATACTGTCGCTTGCAGTATAAGGTTTGCTGTGCTTAAGTGACGTCAACAAGCTTTTCTGGCGCCGTTGCCGGGGAATCTAATTAGTCGAGTCTTATTTAATTTGAGTTTATGTATTTGTTTATATTTAGTTTTGATCTTTTAATTTTTGTTTGTTATTTATTTATTTTATTCTTGTGCCATTTTTTTATTTACTTTTATTTGCTTTTCTTTATTTTGCTTTATTTTAGCTTTTATAATTAAGTTAATTTTAGTTTTGTTTTAATTAAAGTTTAGTTTAGTTTAGTGTAAATTCTCTAGAATATAGTTTTCTTTGTATATATTCTCTGCCACTAACATTAGCAGGAATGGATGGACCACTGTCCAACAAACCAACTAATTATGTGGATGATACAGAGAAGTTACTAAAAAAGCCCCGAAGCTCTGCCAAATTTTCTCGGAAACAAGAGAGAACTCTGCCGGAAATAGGTGACGGAGTTGAAGAAAGGGAGCTCTTGGACCTATGTGTGCCAACCACCACCGATTTGAGGATCAGAGATCTCACTCCACCTCAGAGAGCATTTGAGATCAGAAGCTCAGTGATCAGCATGGTGCAGAATCAACCATTCAGTGGAAAGGAAGACCTGAATCAACACTTGAAGACATTTCTGCAGATTTGCAACACATTTAATATCGAGGGAGTCACTAACGATCAGATCAGAGCAAGGCTTTTCCCATTCTCACTAATCGGGAAAGCTCACCAGTGGTTGTCAACACTTCCAAAGGCCATAGTGAACAACTGGCAGCAGTTACTACAAGCATTCATCGCCAAGTAATTTTCACCAAGGAAGACTCAACCTTTGCGCAACAAGATTTCAACATTTGTGCAATACCCCAATGAGACATTTGATGAAGCCTATGAGAGATTCAATGACTATGTGTCAGCCTGCCCTCACCACAGCTTTCAAAAATGGGACTTAATTCAGAAATTTTATGGTGGACTCAACGCAGTGTGTAGAGCACAGATTGATGCATTTTCCGGAGGATCAATTCTCAGTCTCACTCCTACAGAGACCGAAGTCTATTGAAGAAGATCCCTAAGAATGGAACATGGGGAGTAGACAGGGTGGCGCCTACTACTGTGTCTACATCCACTGGAGTGGTAAAGAGTGTGCTAGAAGTGGATAAGATGGAAATTCTTGGTGGAAAGATTGACTCACTTATGAGAAGGTTCGAGAAGATGGAGAGTGGCAGAGCCGAGGAAGTGAAGTCTACAGAAGCTATGATGACTTGTGAAGAGTGTGGAGACTATGGCCATTCCAAGGAAAGTTGCCTTGAGGAAGCTAAGGCTTTGGACTATGCAAGGAAGGAAAGTTGGATTCCCCCATCCAACTACAGACAGAATAGACAACAGTTCACTGCTGGATCAGATATTCAAAATGCCATTCCTCTACGGATTCAACTTAAGGACTTTATGGAAGAGCAAGCGAAGATCAACAAGGACACACACTCCAAGTTCAAGGCTATGGACAAGGTGCTAGAGAATATTGATGGCAAGATCACTACTGTGGGAAGTTCAAATCAACAGCTCTTGGGGATGATGAAGATTTTAGAGAACCAGCTCTCTCAACTAGCAGAACATCTCCCAAACAAGAATGAAGGAAAGTTGCCTGGACAGCCACAGTCTAAGGAGTCACTCAAAGCAGTCACTACCAGATTTGGAAAGGAGACAAGAGATCCAAAGTTGACTACAGGACTTGCCAGTACAGTGGAAGCAGAAATTCAAAATGGAGACGAACCAGAAGTGACAGTGGATGACACAAGGATACTACCCAAGAAATGCAAGGTTCATTCTAACAAGACAGATGAGCATTTCAACAAATTTATCGAAGTGATCAAGCAGCTATATATCCATATGCCACTATTGGATGCACTCCAAGTTCCCACTTATGCAAAGTACTTCAAGGATATATTAGCTAACAAGAGAGAAGTGCCATCTGACTGTGTGAAGATGACTACTGAGTGTAGTGCAGCTATCATGGATGCTACTTTACAGAAGAAGGCAGATCCGGGATGTCCCACTATCCCATGCTCTATCAGTGCCCTCAACATTGACAAAGCATTATGCGATCTAGGAGCAAGTGTGAGTGTTATGCCTAAGTCAGTGTTCGATAAGCTAAAGCTGCCTAAGCCAGAGCCTACAGCCATGTGTTAGACTTAGCTGATCACTCTGTGAGATATCCAGAAGGAGTAGCTCAAGACGTGCCAGTCAAGATTGGAGAAAATCTCGTTCCAGTTGACTTCGTTATTCTGGATATGGGAGGAAGTTCAAGATCACCATTGATACTCAGAAGACCTTTTCTCAGGACAGCACAAGCTAACATCAATGTAGGAAAGGGAGAAATCAAGTTCAACATCAATGGAGAATCAAGCTCATTCAAATTTCGTCCAAGATTTGAAGTATGCCGAGCAATTGAAGAAGACGAAGCTTGAAGGGGAAGATTCATCTGCAGTGTCTACACAAGGCATTGGACGGTCTGGATTAGAGTCTAGCTGAAAGACTTTAAATTTCAAGCACTTTATGGGAGGCAACCCAAGTATTTTTAAAAAGTTTTTAGTTTAGTTTATCTTTTTCTTAGATATTAAAATTTAGACAAACTTCATTGTGTCCTGAACCATAGTTGAAATTAATAAAGTCTTCATTTAGTTAGATTTGAAATTTGAATTAAGCATTGGATAGTGAAAGACGGCTACTCTCACTTAATGTAGCTATCTAACTTTGAGAAAAATTACGAAGCCTTTGCTAGTTTTTGTATTTAGTTCGATTTTTAGCGATTTGTTTAAAAAGAGAGACAATTTTCCTAGATTTTATCTCGATGATTGATTTTCAAACTTCTCTCTATATTTTTATCCAAAAACTAGGCATTTAACCTAAGCCACGTTAAAGAAAGGAAGTGAGTAAATTCAATTCAATTCATGAATTGAGTTGCTTATCTTTATTCTGAGATTAATTTGGTTGAATTAACCAAAACATTTGGTTTTATTCAAAATAAAACATAGGTTTATTTCTAATATGCTAAATAGGTTTAATCTTTTAATATGGAAATAACCTTTATCTTTTTGAGTGCTCTATTAATATTAAACCTACATTAGTAGGGAATATATATATTGCTTATTAGCAAATTAAGGATGTAGAATTAGTGAATATAATCAACACCTTAATAAAGAAAAGTTAATTAGGCAACATAGGATCCTTCTTTGGTCATGAAAATACCAGTCAACATGAAGATATAGGATATGATCAAAAGTTTAATAGGATAGGAATCAAAGGACAGGCATCCAAGGAGACAAAATTGAAAGTTGGATTGAAGATTCTGTCAAAACCAGAATGCATGTCGACCAACTTGCAGAGGAAGCCATCCATTATTGAAAGGAATCCTATGACCAATCTTCAGCAGGAAGGAGAGGACCAGCAAGGCCATATCTGGCCTGGCTCGGCCGACCCCAGGTGTTCCTCCACCAGATACACCTCCCCTTTCAACCACCTCTTTGCCTATAAATATGGAGTAGTTGTTGCAGTCTACTGCCACCAGAACCACCATCAGAAGCCTGATATCTCGAGGAGAAGAAGTAGAGTAGTAATCTTGAGAGGAAAATCTTGAAAGAGAAGATGAAGAAGTTTTTCAAGAAGACTTTCAAGGGTTCTTCATCAAGAGGAAGCTCTCATCGGGAGGGGGATGATTCATCAAGGCATTCATCTAGGAGGCACTCCGTCTTCGAGATGGGAACTTCTGACTTCGATCGAAGCCTACGTCGAGATCAAGGATTAGGAGGTTGCTCATCTCGTTTTTCTGATGATGTGGTGGAGCCCACCAGAAGGCCAAAAACTCATTCTCAAACTCAAGTACCTCAACCTATGAACATCAATGATGAAGATGAAGGGTGGAATTATTCTTCAGAAGGTTTTTCCCTAAGATCAACTGTTGAGGAGCAGAGGTATCACAGTTGCCAGAGAAGAATTACTTCTAATTTCGATCTAGATTTCGATTTCCTCAATGCTCTAGATTTCACGCACAGCATAGAAAGAGCATTTGATAATCTAGGTTGGAATCCTTTCATTCACTTTAGTGCAACCTATCAACAAGATCTAGCACTAGAGATGATGACTACCATGGATATAGTTTAGTCCTCTGATATGGTTTTTAATCTAAGATTTAGAATTAGAGAGGATTGGACGGAGATTTCTTCTGGCACTATTGGGGCTTTGTTAGGATTTCATGAGAATGCCGTTGAAAATATTGATCTTGATCAAGCCACGATAGAAAACTTTTGGTTGAGAATTGCAAGTAGTTCTACTAAGGAAAGGATGAGGATAGTCAATCCTATTATCAGAATCATCCATAGGTTTATGACTTGCAGAGTATTAGAAAGGATTGATGACACAAAAGTGCAAGTTGCAGAATTGAAATGGCTTTATGTTGCACTATGTCAACCTACTTGGATAAATCCTATTCGTTCCATGATAAATCATTGGATTATCCAAAGAAACAGAAGCACTGGGTTGCTAGGTTTTGGGCATTACTTGACCATCATTGCATCATCAGTCAGGCCTAAATTGGTTTTTAATCCTATTTACACAAAGGCACTGGCTAACATTGATGAGAATTCCCTACGGAAAGGAAAGTATATTTATGGAAATTCAGCTAGTGGATTCTTTGTTTCTAAAACCAAATTCAGAATTCCTAGTCCCAGACTTGCTTTATTTGCTCAAGACAGAATTGATTGGCTAGAGAAATTCTTGTTCGAAGAAGGTGAATCAAGCCAACAACCATCATTAGCTGGATGGAGAGACTGGGAGACACCCTCCACTCAGCCAAGCCAACAGTTTTTGAGTGAACAGTTTAGAGCAGGATCGTCACATGGGCTTGTGTTTAATCCAAGGCCATTCAGCTCTTATGATCCGACCTCTACTCCAGTGTTCACACCTTCACCAAATATCCCTCCACCTGCAACATTTATTCCAAGAAGAGCAAGATTCCACACTTCAGAATATGTTGCAGCTCAGAATATGCCACATCAAGCATTCTTTGGCATTGAATCTATGGTGGCCCAGAATTATCAGCTCATTGATCAGATGAGAAGGAATATTAATCAATATGAGCAGAATACCCAAAATATTGAAGAACAATTGTTCAATCTGAGGCTATGGAATCAAGATCGATGAAGACTTCGGTTTGCTTTCTTAATTTTTGTTTTAATTTAAGTTTATTTATTTATTTTTCGTCGTTTATATGATTTTCTTTTATGTTTTCTTTTTGTTTATCTATTTATGAGTGATTATTTTTCTTTTGTGAGTTAGTTTAATCATGATTATGTATCACCCCTTTGATGAAATAAATAAAATCTTAGTTTTCTTTTATTCTAATGTCAATTATTAGACTAATTTATACTCTTATTAATGCAATTTAATTGAATTATGATCAGCATTTATGAGATAGATATGATATTTTCATAAAGACCCATATGATATTCATATTTAGATTTCACTTTTATCGTGATGATCTCCTTAAAATTTTTATTTCTGGTTTTAAAAGACTATGATCAGTTTATATGATTATTTTTGTATAGGCCCTACCTATTAGAGCCATATTTTAAACCATAGTTTGATCAAATTTAATTCTTGGTTGAGTTGAATTAAGATTTGAATCTAGGGATTGAGATTTCAAAGCTAGTCATTCATTTTGCTTATCTTTTCATTTGCTAGCCTTTTTATCCATGCATTGTATCTCTCTCTACAATAGAAAGAGTGCAAACTTCGCTGGATATCGCCCCCCCCCTAAACCAAGATTATCATTATCAAACTCCCTTGACCACAACCTATTATTTTCTTGAGTATTTCAAAGGATTTCATTCTTATAAAATTCTATCCTCGGTGCTAAAACATTTCTCTACAAATATACTTGAGGACGAGTATCGTTCAAGAGTGGTGATGGAAAGTGTCATATTAATATATATATATATATATATATATATATATTTTGAGGCGGCAAAAATTAAAAAAAGGAAAGAAAGAAAAAAGAAAGGAGAAGGGACCAAGTGGTCGCCTATATATTGAAAAAAAAGACCAAGTGGTCGAAGTAGAATTAAAAAATATATATATATTTGCCCCTCAAAAATCTTTATATTTTGGGATATGCGACTTTATTTTACTTTATCAATATACTCCAGAAAATATTCCAACCATATGCAATCCGATAGCAAGGACTTCATTTGTACCTTGAGATCATTGACTTATTTGTATATGTCCACTTTTCTATATATATTTTTCCTCTGATCTTCCATCATTTATTTTCCATGACCTTTTTGAGAAATCTCAGTAATACCAACAGATTCTTTTCTTAGTTTGATAATATATCGAGGTTAAAATTTGATTAGAATCCTTACCAAGCTCCAAATAAGCCTCCACTCTTACTTACATATATTTGTAGTTTACAGGAAACACTTCTTATATTGAGAGACTGGAGAGATGAGTGTTATATTTGGGCCTTATACAAATTTTGATCTTAGAAAGTTGATTTCTTTTTTAAAAAGGTCTTTATTGAAAAATGAGGAGATTTATCATCGATGAAATTGATTTCTTCTTATATTTCTATTGTGGGATATGCTTAAATGAATATCTATTTATCTACATGATTGCTGATCCAAACTTGAAAAAAAATTTAGAGTTTAAATTTAGTTTGATTATTTGATTTTAGAATGTGAGTTAACTTTGATTTTAATTTTTGACTTACTCGAGCACGAGCAAGGTTTAAGAGTGGCGATGTTGTTGACGCGACATTTGAACGAATATTTTGCATCATTTTATGTAGTTTTTCACTGATTTCATGCGTCAACTATATCTTTTACTAACAATTATCACCTATTATCGTGGATTTTGCAATATTGTCTTGGAAATATGCTATATGTGATTTTTACAGGTTTTTGACCAATTTTTCCCGAAATTCACCACAATCTACTTCGAGTAAGAAAAGACATCTGAGATGTTATTTTTTGAAGACGATGATCAAAGAAAGCTTGGTTGATTTATGCCCATCCTCTGAGTTAATCAAGGCATTCTAACCAGAAGCTTCTAGAAGACATCAAGTGCTACAAGTTCATAGAAGAATATATGGCAAAAGTATTCCAATTATATCCAATACTAGAAGGATTCGACAAATCTCGGAGAATATAGAAGATTTCAGAACCCCAAGAGTCCGAGATCTTCCGCAATTATATTTCTTAAGCACCAAGCAACGTCCTCGCAAAACATGGAAACAACTGGGCGAGGGAGGAGTCTTGGTCGGCCGACCAGAGCCATCCATGTCGGCCGACCAGGGGACTCCTTAAGTCGGTTGGAGTTTCCTTTTCTACCACGTCATCTTCGGACTATATAAAGCTAGTCTAGGCCCCGAGATCGGGCATCCAATTCATTATCAAGGCGTGAAGACGGTGACAAGAGGGACCCCAACTAAAGGAGAGTAGAGGGTCGAGTTTCTAGTCTAGGATTAGAGTTCTTCTAGTTCCTGGAGGTGATTAGAGGCCTTGCACGGTGCTCTAATTACCTAGCTCCAGAGGTCTAATTGTATCATCAAGGGAAGGTATGATCATGGCTGTATTCTTGATACAATTTACTAATGAAGCATTGTTCTTGTCTAATTATCATATTCTTGCTCTAATCATGCTTGTTCTAGCTCTAATTAACTTTAGGTCTAGATGCTTGCTAATTAGATCATGTCATTAAGGGTATTATTCATCTAGCGTTCTTGATCTCTAATCTAGTTTACTAATTACATGGTTGTGTTTCTAGTTCTTGTAATCATGGTGATTAGAGGTTCTAGTTGCTCTAATTATGTTATTAGACTATGTGAAGTAATTAGAAGCGCATTCTCTAATTATGTATGCCTGTTGAGAGTTTCTCGTCGATTACCTGGTTACTAGTGACAGTAGAGCCTGTGGAAAGGTTAATCTCGATCTAGGGAATTAGATTGGTTGATCTTGATTTAATTATGCTATGATGAATATGCTTGACCATGCTTATTTACCTTGAGCTACTAGTTATCTCGCTGCTCTAATCTTGTTGTGGCACCCATATCACGTATGTCTTGGATCCAATTAGAGCTTGATTAGAATCTAGTCAATACCCTTTGATTAGTCCTCTAATGTTGTTCTAATTGCTTATTATATATATATAACTTATCTAATTTAGGTTAAGGATTGGTTTAGAATAAGGATTGGTTTAGAGATAGTTTAGACACCTTTTTTTAGCTTTAGTTTTCCTTTAAACTCTTGTTAATAAGCTCTCAATTAGTTGGTTTCCCGGATTGACAAAACCCATGATACTCATCCTGGGGAAAAGCTACATACGATACTGTCGCTTGCAGTATAAGGTTTGCGGTGCTGAAGTGACGTCAACAATCATATCCGAGCACATCGAAAAAACCTCAAAAGCTAAAGAAAAAAGGTTGCAAAAATATTTGCACAGAATCAGAAGGATGGAATCACACTTCGAAGGTTTTATAGTGAAAAAGATTCATAGAAATGAAAATGAGGAAGCAGATGCGTTAGCTAGAGCAGCTTCGCACGGAAAAACGTTACCACCTGATGTGTTTTTTGAGATACTCAAGGCACCTTCAATCGAGCTGCAAGAAAGAGCAGTACTGTCCATATCACCAGTAGCCGGTGAAGATTGGAGATCAGAAATCATAGCCTATCTATGCAACGCACATTAGAACAAT
Source organism: Paspalum vaginatum (assembly GCA_030272315.1). NCBI lineage: Eukaryota > Viridiplantae > Streptophyta > Magnoliopsida > Poales > Poaceae > Paspalum > Paspalum vaginatum. Next base: position 23,511,569 of record CM059016.1, read on the forward strand.
GACGAAGTTTGGCTTGTAAGAATGAGTCAACGAACCAGACAGTACAAGTTAGTTGATGGTGAGTTGTACTAAGAAGGAGTTTGTGCCCCACTGCTCAAATGCCTTGCAAGGGACGAAGGTAAAGAATTGATGAAAGAAATAAACTCCAGAATGTGTGGGGCTCGTCTAGGCCCGAGAAAGTTGCTGGGGAAGGTGTACAAAATGGGTTTTTACTGCCCGAAGGTAGCAGCTCATGTTGAAGAATTGGTCAGAACATGCAACAATTGTCAGAGAATGGTGAAAAATCAGAACCAACAAGCTTCATATACTTAGCTAATTGAACTAACATGGCCATTGCAAAGATGGGGCATGGATCTCATGGGCCCAATGCCAACTGCGCAAGGAAACTTGAAATATGCCGTAGTGGCTATGGAGTATTTTACCAAGTGGATCGAGGCGGAGGCTTTGACAACAATAACTTCGGCTTTGGTACAACGTTGCTTTTGGCAGAATATAGCGTGTCACTTCGGCACTCTGAGAACATTGACAGTTGATAATGGGAAACAATTTGATGCAAAATCATTCAGGAAATTTTGCCATCAGATTGGCACAGGCCTTAATTTTGCTTCGGTAAGGCATCCAGAATCAAATGGTGTGTTTGAAAGAGCAAATGGCATAATACTTTCTAGCATATCAAAAAGGCTCATGGGGCTCCCAAAAGGGAAATGGGTACAAGAAATGACGAAGGTGGTTTGGAGCCACAACACCACAGTTTCGAGAGCCATAGTTACCCCCCTTTCAAATTGTTGTACGGGGAAGAAGCAATGACACTTGAAGAGTTAAAGTATGAGTCTCTAAGAACTACGAAGCTTGAATTTGAACCTGAAGAACAATTGATTGTTAAGGACGCAGTTGAGTCGACCAGGCTCGTGGCAGTGGATAACAATCAAAGGTACCAAATGGAGACCAAGAAGTGGAGAGACAAAAAGGTAAAGCTCAAAGCAATTGAACCAGGTAACTTCGTACTTTGAAGAGTACCAAATGCAGATACAGCTGGTAAGCTACAAAGCAAATCGGACAGTCCGCATTTGGTGAAAGCATCGAATAGGCCAGGGTCATATAGCTGCACCCTTTTTCCTTACATGTGAAACCCCGAAGCAAAGGGGCGTAAGGTTTTTTAATGGTGCAGTTGCATGTAATCAAGCTTCAAATGAATGAAACAACATTTCCCCAAACAATGCATCCTCCTCTCTTACAGGAGCGAAACTTCGGACCGAACAAACAGTTCAGCTTCGAAGGGTATCGATGAAAATTGCATCTAATCAAACAAAAGAAATCACGTGCGCCAAAAAAGGCATGACTTAAGCGCAGATGTGTAAAAGGCGCGCTTTGATTAAAGGACCTTCGTCAGAAAAATATGACAGGGGACAAAGCAAAAGACAGATCACAAAAGTCGGCCAAGGCCAAAGTGGACCACAAAGTGATGCAAATCGTGTTTTGCTTAAAGGACCTTCGTCAGAAAAATATGACAAGCGACAAAGCAAAAGATAGACCATAAAAGTCGGCCAAGGCCGCAGTGGACAACAAAGCGATGCGAATCGCATTTTGATTAAAGGAACTTCATAAAAAAAATTTAACAAAGCAGAACAAATCATACTCTGAACAAATTGACCTTCGTAGGGAAAAGAAAGACAAGACACAAGAATAAAAATAATCCACAAAAGTCGGTTAAGGCCGCAGTAGGAATCAAACAATAAAAGCATCATGAACCATTGTTATAATTTAAAAACTGTGGGTTCGTGAGAAATAATGAGCATCAGATCTGTTGATGAGGAGCCAACGACAATGTGCATAGGATTCGTTGTCTCAGGACTAACGACAAGTAACATCGGATTCTTTGTCCTGAGGATAGAGAAAATGAGCATCGGATTCCTTTCCTGCGCTGTACTTAAAATGACAAGGCATGGCACGTCCTTTTCGTGGGAGCACTATGCATCATCTCCAATCAACATGCATAAAGCATGCCTGCGCACAATGACAGCACCTTGGATTCCCTCTGTGTGGGGGAAAGCCACCAGAAAATTGATATCCCCAGGCGACTATAAGTGGAAGCGCTATGCTCGTTCACTTGGCACAAACAAAACCCAAGAACCATGAGACTTCCAGTGCAATAAAAATATCACTTCGTATAGGGTCATCCACCAGTACACCCAGGCTCATGGATTGAAGGGCCGGATGATGAAATCTTATGCAGACAAAGCATATCTTTGTATATGTGTCGTTTGGCGCCTACCATGAAGCATTTCAAGCTGTGAGATTCTCCTAATATCTCCCCTTCGTTAGGTTGTTCCAAGCTACGGATCAAGCCGTGAGATACTCCTAATGGAGTTATCTACGGAATGAACAGGTTATATCGTCGCCTCACCAAGTCGCGAGCCTTAACATACTCTGAAGTTACCTAGATGTGCTAGCAGCAACATATCAGTGCGTGAACCTCTAGCAGCTGCACGCGGGTTTTCATAACCAAGGGCGCAAAAGCAATGTTAAGGCTGTCGATGTCACAAAGCTGGCTGCTGATCATTTGATGATGTCGTGGATATAACTGCGCATCCAAACCCTATACATTTGTAGCATCTTTGTATTGCCGATATATCCGCTATTTGTTTTCTGTATCCAACTCTCCCTTCAATCCATCAATGAAATTCGCCTGCATCCCTTCATAGTATGTGGTTCAATCCACTTTGTATGCAGTGCTTGAAAATGGGAGGTTTGGTGTATTGGCCAAAATAAAGACAACACACATACATACTTATGCTTCGTATGCAAAAGAGCAATGCATAGGTTCAAACAAGGTACTTCGGAATCATACATTTGTCTAATCTTCTCTTAAAACAACATCTGCGGCAACTCCATCTATAATATCATCTACAACAATATTTAGGATGCAATCCACATGATAACGACTAAGAACATCCAAAACAAATCCAGAAGGGCTTTGACCCACATACACAACGATCATCTTGCAGGTAATGTTCGATACCGACACTTGGTTCCCAGCAAAATAACACATCAAATATTTACAATCACCGTCAGCAAAATGTATTTTTCGTCAATATTCGAAGTTACACCTCGGATTCTTTTGCATCTGGCTTCAGGGGCTGCCTTGATTTGAAAGGTTGTGCTAGCTTCGGAGATTCATCTGGGGGGTCATTCCTCAACTTTTTCATCTTGAATGACTCAAGCTCTGCTCGTAGCGCTTCAAGCTCTTTGTCCTTTTTTCAATGTTGGTCCAAAGCTCATCCGCTTCCTGCGCTTGGAGCTCAGCTTCCTTTTTAAGAACTTCTACCATGTTTTCAGCAATCTCTCTTGCTTTCTTTTCACGGCCTAGAACCTCGCTTGCTTTCGAAGCAGCAGACGCCTATTTCTCTAGTTCCATTGCAAGCTCAGAATTTTTATCTTCAAGAAACTTTACGTTGGTCTGTTGCGAAACAATCTCATTTATCAACTCTTGGACAATCTTGTCATAGGCAGCATGCTCTTTCTTCTCGTTTGCCTTGTGTTCACGGGCAATGCTGCCAATTCGCTTACGAGGGTCATTAATTTCAGCAGTCTTTGATAAATTATCTAGATATTGTTTTTTTAGAGAGTCTTCGAAAGGAGCAGGGCCTGTAGATACATAATGAAAATTAGGATAAAAAATTAGGATCGTCATAATGAAGTAAAAGAATAAATAGAACAATGATAGAAAGAACCATACCTTCATACAAGTGGCATTAAGCTGCCCAGCTATTATTTCAGGAGGAAGAGAAATTATCTCTTGTTCAGCATGGGAAGGCAGAACGAATTCCCCAGATCATCTGCCATAATCATATCAGCTTTGGGAGTTACGCAAGTCAAGGACTTTGCAAAGTCACCACTGAAGATATGGCAATATTTTTCCTATCCAAGCTCGTCAGCAAGTTTGCGTAGCCATTTGCTTTCCTCTTTATCAAGACCTTCGGAGCTAATAACTCAAAACAAACCAATATCATTGATATCCGCAGGGCCTTCGGAAACACCCTCTCTAGACATATCAGTAGCATCAACTTCTACAGGTTTAGCTCGTAGGTCGATCAAAACTTCCGCTATATCCTCCGAAGCAAACTTGGGGTCTTGCGTTCTTTCCGAAGATGTAGCGCCTGAAGCTCCCATCCCCAGTTGCAAGATCGTTTTGGTGTAGCCAGTCGCTGTCTGCTCAGTGTTGGTTGTTTCTAGCTTGTCTTCAACATGTGCTTCATATTTGGGTGAAGCTCCTATGGAATCCTCATCATTTATAACATCAAATGGGTCGGGAATTCGTGGCATTCCCTCGGATTCCATAGCTGAGGCGGCAGGGGACAGGGCCCTATTGGCCATTTTCATGATGTGAGAGTCAAGAGGCTCGAAACATGAGACAGACCGATGCTGCCAACCATTGAGTGTATCATTCTATTTGCTTCAGAAGTTACCCCATGAGATATGGGGGCAATCTCTAAAGTTTTGGGATCTCGATCTTCCGTCGTCCCAATACCTTCAGCATCGGCTATGTATGTAGTACTTTTATCAGAATTAAGTAAAAGCCGGATGAGCAGACTTTTTCATGCAAATCTTGGTCCTTTTCTTCGTGTTCTCAGTCATAGTTGTGGATACTTCGGCAGTATCCCTACCCTTACGCTTTGGCGCTTTGATTTTTGGGTCCACGTTGCCCAGATCAAAATGTTCGTAATCAGGATACTCAACTCCAAAGGCACTGAAAACACGATTCAGTCGAAGCTTGGCGCAATCGCCAAAAGCTTGCCACAAGCGCTTATACTCGGCCTTCGTGTAGTTCCATAGCATGGCATCCATGGCTTTCTCAATGCCTCTTTGCCAGGCTTCATTTGGAGATTTGTACTTGCCGAAGGGTTTAAATTTAAACAGCAAATGAACTAGTTTCATATAATCAGAACTCGCTTCAGGTATTGGCATAGTAAATTTGTTTCGAAGAGGCAACACTCCGAAAGCTACGAATTCTTGAGCCAAGCAACATGTGTGAATTTGAGAGCATACAACATTGTATGACTTGCTGGCAGCAATCGTCTTGTCTGACTGAGCACAAAACGGTCTCTTGAACCCAAATGACTGCCTCAGTGGGCTCATCAGGCACGAAGCAAACTCTGGCTTCTTCTCTATGTTAACTGTATAATAAAACCATTTTTGAGACCAGTCACTGGACCACTTGCTTCGATACACTGTTATGGGGCTAGGAGTGTCCTTGCAGCTATGGAAGGTGTAGCATCCGAAGTTTGGATGGAGTTCTGTTACCTTATCGGCCTTGGTCTGATAGTATAGTTTGTGAGAATGACTCAAATGTTCAAGATCTGTTTCCAAGCCTTGGCTGGCCATCATCCATACATACACGCCCAATCGAGCAAACGCGTTGGTAGTAAGATGATGATAATATACACCAAAACACTCTAGTATTTTTTGTATCAAAGGGTTCATCGGCATTCAAAGCCTAGCTGTGAAGAAGCTTTCGAACAGAATGATCTCATTCGATTGTGGAGTTGGGGTTTCTTCGTCATTTGGGCATCGACACCACTTCGGGTCCTTGATAAAGTCCATGTTCTTGTAATATTCAAAGTCCTCTTCGGCAATGCTAGATTTTCCAAAAATTATATGGCTTGGCTCTCGGGGTTGAATAACTTCGTTGTCATCCTCATCCAAGTCCATTTCTATATTGTCTGCTTGCCCTTCGTCTTCAGAGTCCTTGGGAATATCTTCGGCATCTTTCTCCATATGAGTTGGAGACAAGTTGATAGGGGTCTTTTCTTCAGCAGCATGGTGAGTTACCCCTGCAGACTCAACTTCGGAGTTAGAATTTGGCGTGTAGTAGAACAAATCCTTGCCATTTGAAATCCGTAAGAAATTGAGCCGGTAAGAAACAGGATATGTACGTTGGGTAGGATTCAAGGGAAAAGAAGCATTCAAACCTTGCATAAGTACTAAAACAAGTAAAAAAAGTTTCGAAGCAATGAATGTAGCTTCGAAGTGGTGAATTCATGAGCAGCAGTAGGGCATCGACTAAAGAAAAGGTGGGGGTCACGATCGGTCCCCCACCGCTTATATACTACCTAGGGCATGGGAGTCGAAAAGGCAAACACTGAAGAGTCACGGGCCAATAATTAGCCGACGCGTGTCACCCAAGGTGCTTATCCACTTATATGTCTGTTCTTTTTTCCTTTTTCTAAAATAATCTAAATCGAGGGGGGGATGACTCGTGCATCCGAAGCATAATCTAACCTTTGGCTTGTCTATTTGGTCACGGTTTGAGGTCATCTTGGAAAAATGAACTAATCCTGCGAGGGGCTACTGTTGGGGCTGAAGGTCCTAGCCTTCGGTGCTTCGGATGCCTTTTTTGTTTTGAGTTTCAGGTTGCGCTAAAAAGATGGCGGCCATATGACTAGATGTGGAAATTGACAAGTTCTCAGAAGGAGGAATGAAGTTTCAATCCAAAGCTTAGGGTTGCATGTCGTCCGAAGGTGACAAGGGGAGACATGCTTCGAAGGATGAAGCAACGGGCAAGAAGGCGCTAACAGGCTGGAATCACCTATTACTAGATTGCGTGTTCGAGTTGGCTTTGTATGAAGAATTACAAAACACACCTTGTACCATGAAAAGAGTCACTTGTAAAAAGGGTATGCCCAGGGGCACTTGTGTAAAATTAGAGAAAAGTAGACTATCGGTTGACCCCTATAAATACCGAGGGAGACCAACCAACTGGGGGACAGGCTTTTTGACAGCAACACTTGTACGCCTCACATTGAACATGACATCAGCCCTAATTTTGGGTCCGAAGGTTTAAAGAATGTCCTCTCTCATGTTACCACATTTCCTTTGGGCTTTGGCCTTTCAAGTTCTTGATCTCATCACCTTCAAATTGGGCAAAGAGTTCCCATTTTCCTTGTTGTTGTTGTTGTTGTTACTTGTTCCATGTCGTATTGATCACAAGGACTCCAAATAGAGAGGTCCTTCAAATTTGATGTTGCCCTGTTGTTGTTACATGATGCGATGATAGGTCCCCAACATCTATCAACTAGATTCATGTCTAACGAAGAAATCTAAATAACCTTAGGAAAAGAAATTAGGGAAAGAGGTAGGAGAGTTTCTTTCTAGAACTAAGGAAAAGCAAGAGTTTATCTAAATCACCATGTGCTCTCACCAATAATTGGCATCAACAAATACAATGCATGCAACAAGAAACTAAAATACAAAGATCCTACTAAGCGATGTCCTCATGCTCAACACTTGACCAACAACCCAACACCACAACTCACATAAACCATTTCTCTTTAACTCAAAAAGATTCATGCCATAACTTGGTGAGTGAGTAAGCGCCAATAGAATATGGACATGCTATCTCTAAAATTTCAGCAACATACATACCTTGTTCTTTCTTCAATTTTGAAACAACAATATCCACATGCAACTCCAAGCCATAAGACATGAATCCAAATCTTTTTTTTAAATATAGGTCTATTAGTATATCGATCTCATCCTCATTCGTGACTAAATATTTTCATGCTTAAAAACCTTAGTCAATAACTCTAACTTAGTTTCCCGCATGATTTTTTAACACATAAGGAAAGTCTAGATCGGCCACGCGCTTAGGCCAAAGTCCTAAGTCTTCACCATGGGATTTTCCAAGTCACCAAAGCATCTCGAGAGTATGAGTAAGAACTTAGAAAAGAGAGGACCAGGAAAAGTAAAGTAATCATGGAAGCATCAAGGCATGGGACAGCTGTAGAAAAGAGGAGGATAGATGGTAAAATCATCCCGTTACCCTATTATTGACAAGATGAGTTAGAGAACAATTGAGCAAATTGAATTGACCAAGCACAAGGGAAGGATGACCCATAATAGGTAAGACAAAGGAGACTCACATATCTAAGATCAAAATTTTAACCAATAGTAAGAGTAGGTTATAAATATAAGTTTTCTGTTTTAATTACCCATCAACTAATCTATCTACGGGTCTCTCCATGAACCTAGGCTCTGATACCAATTTGTCAGGAGCTGCCCAAGGTAAATCCACTAAATCGAACTATCAACCACTTGACAGGCTCAATTTAGTAGAATTAACTCAGGTATTCCCTGGTATGCGTTTCAAACATCGCCTAGGACAACTCGCATACCGTGCACGTCATGAAAAACATCACATGGATACATAAGAGAGCAGGATTCTAAACTTGTAAAACAAGACTCAGCAAATCTAGAATAAGTTGCACAACTAAACTAGGTGGCTATCTTACCACGTTTTCTATGTCAAGAGTTTACGCAGCGGAAATATATAATAAAGTGATGCCTTGGCCCAAGGGACATCACCACCATAGCATAGAAGGAGCTCTAACCATGCAACCACTTTGCCGGCAACAGCAGGATAACATGGTTGAAGACACCTTCCTAGTACCTGCAAAACAACTTAACAGCAGCACCATTAGTACATTTCGTACTAGCAGGACTAATCCCAAAAATAAATATGGTGGATGCAAGTAGCCTTTACCAAATTAAATTTGAACATTGTGAAAGTGGTAGCATTTGATCAAGTTATAATAAGCAAAAGACAATGCCTCTATCCACAATCACCAATACAGTTATATAAAATAAGTATCATGATCAAGAGCAAATCTTCCATAGCTCGTGCATGAAACTCTATGTTGAAGTCAACTGAAATGAGCGTGCTCAATGACCGAGAGCACAGCTATTCAAATAGATTAATGCCCGGCCGGAGTGTACTCCTTTTGCCACACGAGGCGTAAGACCAAACAACTATACCCTTAACCGAGGATAAGGGTCGATTCATACCCTCACTTTTCACATACTCACCCCAAACACCCTCTGAACGGACAGGGTGGTTAGATGAACCGAGCCCCTAGTACGTCAGGCAACTGCAGCTACACCTCAACCAACTCGCCCGAATCGATTGGATGCCTCGGGCGACTTATGCTATTTAGCTTTCTGTGGTGGACCACCAATTTAATCCAAGCTAAGCACGCCTGCCACCTCTGGCTCACGGCGCATTTAGATCAAACTAAATTCAGTAGTCCTTCGGTTCTCTATAACACCAAACCCATAGGAACCGACATCATACACATCCGACTCTCGATGGAACCACAATAGTTACATCATCGCAGACAATTGAAATAGAGAATAAATAGACTTAGTTTTACAAACTAGTTCCAAATAAAATACAGTTCCAACATAGTGTCATACGATATGCAAGTTTAAAAGTATCTCACAGCGGAATTAAAGTTTGAAGTTCATGATAACATTCAAAAGAATTGCATCAAGTGAAACAACATCGAGCCCACTGATGTTGCTCCAATGCCACACATGCTGATAAATTCGGTAGTCCGTCGAGAGTCCTTCGGTTCTCTATAACACCAAACCCATAGGAACCGACATCATACACATCCGACTCTCGATGGAACCACAATAGTTACATCATCGCAGGCAATTGAAATAGAGAATAAATAGACTTACTTTTACAAACTAGTTCCAAATAAAATACAGTTCCAACATAGTGTCATACGATATGCAAGTTTAAAAGTATCTCACAGCGGAATTAAAGTTTGAAGTTCATGATAACATTCAAAAGAATTGCATCAAGTGAAACAACATCGAGCCACTGATGTTGCTCCAATGCCACACATGCTGACCCTCGACCTTGATGGAGACATGCACCTCCACCAATGCAAGTGCAAACGAAGAACTCCATACCTACGCTCAAAAGGTGGAGGCAAACCCGGACTACTAATTACTCAGTAGGACTTAATGGAATGGCTTATAGCTGACGCGAAGCTTGCTTACTAACAAGTGTATCCTTAGCCATTGATTTTAAACAGTGATATATTAACATAAAGTAACAAGATTAAACAGTTGCATCTGTCATCATAGTAATAGATTGCAAAAATGTAACAAAGAATACAAGTATGTAGTATTTGAAAACATGAGTAATAGATACAACATATTCAAGTAGTTACTACGTTGCCTGTCAGTGATATTGGCATTCTCACACCTGGTGAGCATTAGCAATTCAAATCAATTTTTAATTCTCGTGAATAACTATCATGCCAGGGGTATATGCGTACTAATGTAGCATTCCCACATATATCCCCCATCTCATCCTGTCTCGTTCCAAGATTCAAAGCACCCCACCTAACCCTTGGGCTGTGCCACCATGGCAAGCCTGCCAATATCTCGGTCTCCCCGCCACGAGTACATAGCTCTCCCAAGCCTTCTGCCTCCATCTAGTGGATGGGCAGCACCTCAAAAGCTTCGGACGAGCCCAGGAAAGACTTTCATCGGTCCCTCGACCCAGATAAGCATTCTAGCAATGTTATGCCGACCAGCAAGCGGACAGCGGATGTGCCTTATGTGACTTGTGCGGAGTCCATCGTATGACATCATGAAAAGTAAACACTGAATAAACTCTATCCTGAGTCTCCATTTAAATCATAAGCATAATCATAACTTCCATCATAGTAAGATTTCTGTGCTTTTGAAATCACCTACTCGACGAGTGACTCCATTCACTCGTATCTATTCGTACCTAGCAAATCCTAAGCAACTCTTCCTACGAACTCTATATATAGGTGCTAGGGCCAGGCAGCCAGGGAGTCTAATGCAATTTTTTTAATCAACTCCTATTGCAGATGCATAATCATTAATCAATCGAGGTTATATTAGCTCGGAGAATCATGGTCCTGCCTACCTTCCTCGCTAGGGTTAGTGGGTTCCTCTGAATCGAAGTCGGGTGTGTGCTGCGGGTCCTCCTACTGCTGGTCCTCCGTCTCCTAGTGCGGCGGCTCGTTGTCCGGCTCCTCGATCAGCGGCTGCTCATGCGGTGGTCCTTCGGTCGCGGGGTCTCTATGCATGATATAATACAAATGAGTGCAAATGAATGCAAATGCATGCATGGGGCACAGGTGAAATATATGGAACATCATGCAGCAAGTAAACAAGTTGAAATATGCAAAATTATGCACTCATAGCAAAAATAACCCAAATCATATTATGCAATATGTTTATTTGTTGCATTAATGCACCAACGATGAGTTCAAGTTGTTAAACAGTTCCAAATGGGCTCAAATATTTATAACATGTAGATAAGTACCATACAATGCCACCACCCAAATTTGAGTAGCAAAGGAGCTATAGAATAATTATAGTAATTCCAGCAATTTAATTGGCATTTAAGTTCTTAGATTTATTATATATCACAGGTAATGTGGATCATGTATAAAATACACTAAGCAAAATAATCATGGTTTGATTGCACGTCTATTTTTCATATATTATTATTTGAACCTATTTCAAATGCAGTCCAAATTGGTTACCAGAAAATTCCCAAAAATACTTCCTAGGACCTACACTTAACTAGTAATCACCATGATTTTTCTCAGAATTTATTTTGCAAAATAAGGTCACTTTTTCCTATTATTCATTTTACCATGCAAGTGTTTGTCTATTTCAAATCAGTCATACAACATGACATGTAGAGTTTCCCATTTTTACAGTAGGCTACAACTACATATATGACTAGGACCATGTACATTTTATGATATATACTTTTCGTGTAGCAAGTATTCTCCTATTCATTTTTTGCACAAAAAACATGTTCAAGGGTAGATCTATCTTTTTATAGTGCGTGCTATGGCTACTAAAATTACCATAGAGCCTAAACATCACACTAAGACTACTTTGCAGGTTTCAACATTTTTGGAGTTCATTTAGTACACTTTTACCATTTATTTACTTTTAACATGCATGCAAAAATCCGAGGGCCAAATAGTCATTTCATAGATCCGCATCATACCCATCCTATAGATCTACTCGAGAGAAACACAATGCAACAAATTTGGAAATTTAGGATTTTTATTTAATTTACTATGAATTTTCAAATTTTTAGCCAAAATAATGAATTTAAATGGGAAAAACCATATATCCAGGGACTCATTTGAAACAAAACCTAACCTCCAGGGGCTACCATGTAAGATCTGTAAGAAACATTCACCAACGGCATAAATAACAGAAATTGAGGGGCTAGATCTAAAAACTGCCATGTCTTCTTCAACCTCCAGCCACCCGTCAGCTGAGGAGAAAGACGTGCACGCACCCGCGAGATAGTGGCCGGGGACGGCGTGAACGGGCTCTGGGAAGGTGTTCCCAGATGCGAGCTACTACCTCCTGTAGATCTTGACGCGGTTGGTGGCTCAGAGAGGAAGAACGCCGACGATGATCCGGGCGTGAACTCAGGTGTCGCTTGCTTAACGGAGAGGGGAACGACGATGCCGCCTCGTGCGTTAGGTGCGCGGGAGTGAGGCGTAGCCAGTGGAGGTGGTCTGATGGTCCGGGGAGGTGTGGAGTGGTGGTGCGAGATCGAGCTCTAAGCTCGGCCAGTCAATGGCGGTCGTGAAATGAGGAAATGAGAGGGAGGCGCTCGAGTGGCTGGGGTGGAGAGGGAAGAAGAGGAACAGAGGGAGGGAGGCGCTCTCCACTTAAGGACGCAACCGGGGAGGCCGATCCATGGCCAGGGCACGCTGCCCATATGCCGGCAGCCACGTGGCGCGCGCTGGCTCAGCCTTGACTGCACCCCTGATCGCAGGGCCCACCTGTCAGCGAAATGGAAAAATGGAGAAAAGAAGAAACACAGTTTGATTGATTTTCCACCCTTCTGAATTTTGCCTATTTGACCCATTTAAAGCCAGATTTGACAAAACTCAAATTAGAAGAAATGTTGTACCCTTTGTGATCTACAACTTTTTCAAAAGCCTTGATACCATGTTCTATTTAAATTTGAGGAGAAATTTAAACTCAAACTTTCTGACTTCAGTTTGACCAACTGAACCCCTCAGATTAGAAATTCCAAAAGCCTATTTTATGGTCACTTTCGTACAAGGAGTTGTATACCAAAGTTCTATAGAATTGCATCCTCTACAGCTTTCTTATATAAAGTTTTGCATGATTATGAATTTTGTTTCACAAACATTTGAATTTACCATACAGGTCTACGTTCGGTAGATTTCATAGTTTGACAGTAAATGCCCAAAACTCCTATTCAAACCTTTATACATTCACAACATACAATACCAAAATTGTGAAGCATGAAATTGTCTATAAGTTTTCTATAGAAAGTTTGGGCTAGATCACATTATATATTGAACTACAAGCACAATTACATCTAGAGGTTTGGCCAAACAACAGCTTCAATTTATGTAGGGTCCTTATTGTTTCAAATTTTTGAGTGGCCAAATGAGGTCCAATCACATCATGGTCAGATACATTTGAAATGTGATAAGTCAAATTCCATTTCATAGTCAGAGAAATTTTTAAGTTGTATGGTAAAATAAAAAGTAATTGAGGAATCAAATTTGGGGAAAATGGAAACCCTAGACTAGTATTGACTGACTTGGGTTGATTCTGAGAAATATTTGGGTGCAATTTGAAGCAAGTAAAATACAGTTTTGACTCATGTTGAGTGTAACAAAAATGTAGTTCCTAGTTTGTCTAACAACTTTGATAATGGAGTTGAGTTATGACACTTGATAAATCTGAAAGTTTTATAGGGATTAAATTTGATCATGATTACCAATACCTAGGCTTTAAAGCTCGTCCAACCACCTTTGACTTGAGCTTTTATAGATTTTAACTTTTGATTCTTTGTCATGGTCTAAAAGCAAAACAGATCTACCAAATGAGTACCAAAACTTCTGTATTTGGGGTTTCGCATGAAAACTTCTGTATCTTGAATTACTCATTCAAACAATGTGAGATTTTGTATATCAAAATAGAAAAATTTGGACTTAGTGATTTCTCCACCTAGTTGTCACTCCTCTCCAAGCATGATTAAGTCCTAATTCATCATTAGTGTTCATCTAACTGTGTGTTAGGGCTTTTGAAATCCCGAGGGCATCACACTTTCCCTCCTATAAAATGTATGTGGTGAGTACGGAATGATGCTCAAAACCGAACGCAACAACTAGCAACCTTATTTGACTTGAGTAAGCATCACCTTGCACCAAGTCCTGATCCACATTAAACATTCTCATAGGTCAATTTTTACCACTCTGAGTCAAAATTGATTGAATGCAACTCCTAAAGCTCGCAAGCGGTGGTGATCTGGCCACCCCTCAACTTCTGCCGATTCTAAGCATGCCTAAGCTATTAATTCAAGATGTCTAACAAGCATACTCTACTAGAAATTGTTTTTTATCTTAGGGGATATGTCAAAAAGGTTCTACTCATCACATATTAACTAATAGAGCTAATCCCATGCACAAACAATATATTAAACTCAATTTGATCCAAAATAGGGTGAAAAAGAGGTGCCTGCCTGATTCGGTGCTTCGCCAACAAAGAACCCAAATTTAACTTCAATCATCAAGATTGCGACATTCCGGAACATCCCGGAACATCATCAATAGAGAATTGAATGGATGCATGAATTAGAAAAGATGGTGTGAATGCATATGCATATGAAATGTGATGGAACATACACTTTGAACTGATGCATGAGCAAACAAGGAAATAATGGTCACACTTGGATTACAAATAAAAAGTAGTAAGTTCATAATAGTTTTAGACATTGTGCGATTGGAAGTGCAAAGATCCATTCATAACTTAATCATGCTAAGCACCACCATTCCAACTAATTCACAAACCATTAAACATAAACCTTAAGAGAGGCTAGCACCTTTGGCAAAATTGATTAAATTTATAACATGTATCTTTATCTTTTAAAGAGGTGTGCAAGAATTGAACCAATCACCATTTTATAGTGTTATACTTTTTATAGAATAAAAGTGAACCATATAGGAATGCAAGAAAACTAGGTTCCCATAAATTTGGATACTACAAGAATTTAAGGTCAAAGCACCGGTATTTTCTAAGAACAAACCATTGAATAAGAAATTAAACATGACAAGATAGTTGAACAACTCCTCAAAATGAGAGGACAAACTAGCATTTGTTTCTAATTTCAATGATCTCTTATATAGATATATCCAAACTTCAAGTATAATCACTAGTGGAGGAACATACAAGCATCCAATAAGATATTTAAAATTAAGAGATATCAATAAGTAGTTCCAACATCAAAAAGTGATAGAGAACTCAGTTAATATTTTATGATGTGACTAAGTAATGCATGAGATGCATAAACAAGTGAGCAATAATATTTCCAAGCCAGCATGTAACATTAAAATGATTTCCAAAGGCATAAATAATTGAGATTCTTAATAAAAAGGAGTCTAACTTCCAAAACCTAACCGGTGATATAACCTAGGAAATCATAAACTAGATCCATGTTTAAAGAACTAACTAGCACATCATCCACTAGAGTGTAGGACCGAGACATGCGACTAGAGGGAGCATGAATAGGAGCACTTGAAAACTCAAAATCACGATCCCAAACTAGTGCTTGCGAGAACAGACGCTAGACACCGTCCACTGAACAGATACGTGTCTAGCAAAAATCAAGGTACCGTCCACTGGAAGGATACGCACCATGTGTGAAAGAGCAAGCAACTCAACGATCACAAGGATCGCAAGCCACCCCAAGCACCGAAACCTGCAAGTTCTGTACTCAACACTCACCGCACCAAAGTGTGACTTACTGGTACACAGCAAGTAAAGAGAATGGTCAGATAGTGGGAAAAGCAAGTCCGACGCAAAAACCGCGAAGGAAGAACCAAAGCACATAAACAGGGCAGCTTCCCTGGCTTCACCGGACTGTCGGGTGCTAGGGGCCGAACTATCCGGTGATACCGGTGAGTCCGGTGGGGGCTGTCAGATAGTCCGGTGGGAAGCCCTCGGTCAGACCCTGCACCGGATTGTCCGGTAGGCTCTGCCGGACTGTCCGGTGAGACCGGATTGTCCAATAGCCTATCAGATATCCGGTGGAGTCACAGGAAAAGAGTTTTCACACCCCAAAACTAACCAAATATTGTCTAATCATCACAAGATTTTGCACACACTATCTGCACCCTATTCCAAAGCTTTGTCCAAAAGATCAACTCAAAATGACCAAGGGATTAGCAAGAATTTCAGATCTCGTGAGAAGGCAATCTTTGGGCAAGAAAGGGAAAAACTCAAGAACAGCTTACTCGTGGCAATGCCTACGGGATTGAGATGAACTAATCATAATCTCCACGTCATATCAAGTCCAAAAGAGCCAAAAGAACAGGATTAACTCGTGGGCAAAGTAAATCACCAAAAGCCTTTGAGTTTCATCCAAAAACCAAACTAGAGGTGGGGGAAGGAGATGGCTATACACAAGAGCATGAATTGGGGACGAATATTCCATAATTAGAAGTGGAAATCAGTTCTTACAAGGTTCCTCACAGCCTACCACCCTTCATCCTCCCACTAATACAAAGTGCTAGCTCTAGGGGACTCTACATCCTAGATTAGCACCCGATTTGCTCTCTAAGCACTTGGCTGGTTGGAAAGCTAAGCCTAGGGTTTCTAGAGGTGGAAGAGTCACCTAAATGACTTGTCACTTAGGTATATATAACCCAGGACTAACTGACTCATTTTACACTAAGACCCCTATATTACAGAAATGCCCATAGGGGCTAAACAGGAAAAGACCCAACTTTCTCGGGGATGGACGACCGTGATGGAGTCTTGACCTTCTTCGGTTGCACGCTATCTTCCAGTCACATGGCCACGTGGCCAGTAGTCCAAATCCGTCGATCGACCCCTGGTTTTGAAGTCAGAAATGGGGAAACTTTAGGGTATCCTTCCTGGGCCTGGAATAGCCCACTCCACTCTATCTCGGCGAGAATTGAGCCCATTCACTGAGTCTTGGTAACTTGGTGGTAGGGTGGCGGATTTGAGCGAATCTGCTATCGCCCTCGCACGTCTTTGTGCCATGCACTCGGGTTGGAGCACCACGGTGGCATCCGGCATCCCTGTCCATCGAGGTCACCTCGCAGTCCTTCGGAGGTCTTACACTTGGCGTCGTCGTGCCGCTCCTCCATGTACCGAACTCCCATGGCCGACTGACGTCGAGCATGCCTCCTGTCCTTCAGAGGACTTTCTTCTCCATCTACCTCCAGTCCATCGGAGGGCCTCCTATCCATCGGAGGTCTTGTGCCCAAGTCCTTCTGGGTCTTGGCTTCCATTGACAATCACTCATCACTCCAGAGGCAATGGAGCCAGTCCATTGGCTCTCAATCTCCCCCTTGATGAGTGCATCGTCAACACCTTCAACTTGTAACTTGAAATAGAGCAAAGACAAGAAAACCAAGTGTAAAACCGAAAATAAAGAAGAAAAGAAGAAAGTTGCTCAAAAATGCCCAAAAGCCAAACACAAGCAGAGAAGGGCAAATTGAGACAACAAAAACAAAGCCAAAGATCGACCCCCAAGATATGGGAAACCGCTCAACGCAGTCAATCAAACTAAAGCATGACCCCTCAAGAAAGAGGCAAACCGGCTCAACAAAGTCATGCTTAGGCAAAGCATCGGCTCCTCTAGAAAGAGGCAAAAGGCTCAATGCACAGATGTAAGAGCATGCTAAAGGCTCAAACTCCCCCCAAATTGCATCCTCACAAACCTCAACTAGTTCTCTCTAGAATTTTCCCCCTTGGTTCATGACCTCTCCCTGGGACCAATAATCTCTCCCAAAAGTCAACAACTCTCAACCTTGTTGACAATGGACACATCAAGGGTTCATAGAATCTAACTCCCCCTGAACTAGACAACTTCCCCTCAAAATATGAAATGAAATGCAGGAAGTGTACTATGAAGAGCTCAGTAGGGATGAAAACCTAGTAAATACGAGTTCTAGCATATAGAGCACGTGAGGGCAAGAAAGAATGCAAACAAGCTCAATTGAATCTATCATATACAGATCAGGACATGTTTTTTAGGGTTGTTGAGAAGAAAGCATCACCAACATGAATAGCATCTAGCAAGATAGGCATGAACAGCAAGATGCTAGCAAAACATACAAGGTGTGCTACTCTCAACCAAAACATATACAACAGGCCATAAGCAATTTAGAGACTTGCAGATTTTAGAATTAGCGAGATTGAACTTCATGCAAGTTAGATCATGTGCTAGAGGTTATTCACTTGTCTTAGCCACTTCTTACCAACCAATGCCAAGCCTAGGTTCAAAGAACCATCAGAAGCTTAAGACAAGGTTTTGGTCATACACAGCCTAGTCCAAGTTCATGCCAAAGAGCAAAGGCAAGCTATCTCAAACTAGATCAGTGTGACAAGTGAACCCACTGGATCTTTTCATTTTAGCTCAAAAGACACACAGTGTATACAGGTTTAATTCAGATTTCAGGTTTAGACAAGGTGCCATAAATGCTTAGGCATCAACTTAACAAAGGCATAAGACTAGCATATCCAAGCATGAAAAGATAGCATAGCATTCAACATTCCTACACATGCTAGGTAGCCAAGTCAAGTGGTGATCATGGTTTTTGATTTTCAAGAAATAAAAGCAACTTAGCTCACAAATGATATTAGACAGATTCAAGGAGCTTACCCAACCATGATCATGCAATCAACTGTGCAATCTAGCACAAGCAAGTACTAACTAGTCATTCCAGAAGAGATCTAGTGCTTATGAAGTGAAAATGCATATGATACAATGCAATGCATGATATGATACAAAATGCAAGGAAAACAAAGAAAAGCAAAAAAGAATCAAAACAAAAACCTACACTACAGCAAAGCTACCCTAAACTAAAAAGGGTAGCAAACACCAAGCTCCCCACGCAAGCGAGCAAACACACTAAGCTCTAAGGGCTTGGTGAAGATATCGGCCAACTGGTAGGTGCCGGAAGTAGACTTGCGCTCCAGCCGACAACCCGCAAAGTCGGCATTCGAATACCCTCTAAGAGAGAGTGACGAAACTGAAAAGAACCAAAGACCAAGCTCATGATTGTATTTCAGGTACCTGAAGATGCGCTTCACCGCTTGATGGTGTGATGTCCTTGGTGAGGCCTGAAATCACGCACAAAGGCAAACCACAAACTGAATGTCCGGCCTGGTCACCGTCAGGTACAGAAGTGAGCTGATCATCGCTTTGTACTCTCTTTGGTCCACCTCCTCCCCATCTTCATCTGCATCAAGCGTCGTTTGTGTTGACATGGGAATTGACATCGGCTTGGAGTCTCCCATATCAACCTTTCTCAGAATGTCCTTCGTGTCACTTGATTTGCAGTCCAAAGAAAAATTGCAACTCTCCCATCATACTCATCTCAAACTCCTTCGACATCTGCTCAGAAAACTTGGTAACAAGAGAATGAGACATGCCACCAAAGATGATATCATCCATGTATATCTGGACAATCAGAAGATCACTACCATGCTTGAGGAGAAATAAGGTCTTATACACACTCCCCATTTTGAAACCCTGGTTTAGCAAAAAAAAGGTTTTCAATATATCATACCAGGCTCGAGGGGCTTGTTTCAAACCATACAAGGCTCTTTGCAATTTGTAAACATGGTTAGGATGTTTATCGTTTTCAAATCCAGGGGGTTGCTTGACATAAACTTCTTCTTGAATGAAACCATTTAGAAAAGCAGACTTCACATCCATTTGATAAAGCTTAAAACCCATGGAAGCTGCAAAGGCTGAGAGAATACGTATAGCTTCCAGGCGTGCAACTGGAGCAAACGTTTCCTCATAGTCTATCCCCTCTTTTTGACAAAAACCCTTAGCCAAAAGTCTAGCCTTATTCCATGCAACATTGCCATCCTCCCCTTGCTTATTTTTGAAAACCCATTTTGTACCAATAGGATTACATTGTGGCGGTGGCTCTACCAAAACCCAAACCTCATTCCTCTCAAAGTTTTCTAACTCCTCATGCATGGCATTAACCCAATTACCATCAGAAAGAGCATGTCCAATATCCTTAGGCTCAAAGGAGGCAACAAATGCAGTATGAGCAAAGAAAGCGATAGAACCTGCCTGGAACCTCAAGGTCCTCACATGCAAATCACCAATGATCCCATGTGGAGGGTGATCCCGCTGGACCCGCCGACATAGAACAATCTCGGAGGTCACCTCCCCTACGTCCTCAGTGGGGCCAGCCTCTGCTCGAGCTTGCAGTCAGGGGAGTGAGGAGGAAGCCGTTGGCAAGGGCCCTCCTTCGTCTTCAGAGCTCATAGCAGAGGGGGCAGGAGCTGCAGCTGGTGCAGTGGCTCCTGCATCACCAATATCTACTTGAACTTCCTCATCTTCAAATATGGGAGTTCCTTCTTCATCATCACCTGAAAGCTCAAATGCAGGGGTTGTGCAAGGCATAGATTCATCAAAGGAAACTTCACAGGTCTCTACCACTTGTTTGGTATTAAGGATCCACACTCTATATGATCTAGAGCTAGAGGCATACCCAAGGACAATACCATCCAAGCAGCGAGATTCAAATTTGTCCAACTGCCTCCCCTTTTTGAGCACAAAGCATCTCTAGCCAAACGCACGCAGGTGCTTGATGTTGGGCTACCTACTAAACCATAGCTCATACGAAATCTTCCCTAAGAAAGCTCGTAGGAAGATGCGGTTGGCAATGTAACAGGTCGTATTCATAGCCTCAGCCCAAAAGCGCCGCGGAGTCCTATGCTCATCGAGCATCGTCCGCACAATCTCAACAAGTGTACGATTCTTTTGTTAGATGACACCATTCTGAGGTGGGGTATAAGGAGACGAGAATTGGTGTTCAAGACCTAGGTCACGACAGAAGGTTTCGAATCGAGAGTTTTGAAATTCTCTGCCATTGTCGTTGCGGTAGTCCTCATGGCCTTATGACTCTCATTTCTTAACCTCAAGACTAGATCCCAAACAAAGCCGAAAGCCTCATCTTTGAACTCCATGAAGAACACCCACGAAAAGCGAGAAAAGTCATCTACAACGACAAGCACATACCACTTCCCACTGACCGACTGTACCCGATCAAGAGCAACCGTGTCCATGTGCAACAACTCACCCAGGTAAGAGGTCATAACCTAACTAACAGGAGCATGAGAAGTAGCAACCATCTTGCCATGACGACAAGGGTGGCACACTAAGTCCTTCTCTGCTTTGAAATTGGGCAATCCTCGGATCAGACCCATCAAGCTCAACCTGGCTAGCAGATCAAAAGTCAAATGGCCTGGCCTCCTATGCAACTTCTAGATATCAGCAGAAGGACTAGCTACCAAACACCGAGGAGGGCCAGAAACAGATGCAAGGTCAACCTTAAAAACCTACCCATAGGGCAAAATCTGACAAACAAGGTTTTTCTTGGCATCAAGCACACAAGAAGAACCCTCCTTAAAGTGAACCTCGAACCCTTCCTTGAAAAGTTGCGAGACAGAAACCAAATTCAACCCCAAACTCCTCACTGAAGCAACTTCTCTCAGGGAAAGCTTGGCAAAAAGCGAAACACCACCAACACCCAACACTTTACCTTGACAATTATCCCCGAATGTGATGTACTCCTTGATGCTCACAGGGTTGAGGCTGGAGAACCATCTGCGATGCCCTCTCATGTGCCTAGAGCAGCTGGAATCCATGATCCATATGTCCTCCAGGCCTCGATCCTGTAAAATCAAGGAAAGCGAAGTGAGGAGATGGTTCAGCACTGGGGTTAGTGAAACTACTGAACCAGTGCCGAGCCATCTGCTCAAAGGTGGGGTAAGCACAGTCAAAGTAGTCATCGCGATGATCTGGGTAACCACGACCTACAAAGCGTGAGCTCACAAGCCCTCTACCAAAGCATCAGTCACGAGGTCCATAGCCGTGCTGAAAACGACTAGGAGCTCGGTCGGCAAAGCGTCTCTCACCACTAGGAGCACAGGCTTGAAAGCCGCCTCCTCTCTCACCTCGAGGAAAGCGGTCTCTCTTATCACTGTGGTAGGGAGGATCCTACCTACCACCCTGGTAGATCTGATCTTGCCTCTCAACCTGCTTCCTCCTGAAGCAAAACTCCTCCAAGTGATCATTCCATTAGCCAAACTCACAGTGGTAGACAGGTCTCTTGGGCATAGGCTGGGGCTAAACCTTAGGCTTCTAGTGTGGTGGTGAAGCCTTAGGTGGTGCTGGCTGTTGGACTTGCTTCTTGCCGAAAGGCTTAAGCACTTCTTCTACAATCTTGTCCAACTTAGTTTGTGGAGGTTTGGGTGTCTAGTATGATTTTCTTCGGGCAGCCTTGGGAGGCTCATGTTAAACCCCATCAACAGTGGGACCAGGCTGGGAAGAGGCAGTGTTAAGCTTGATTGGGGCACTCTTCTTCTCACCCGAGCTACTACACTCACCCAACCCAAGTCCACTATTGTCACCCTCACCACGCTTCTTTGCCTCTATGATCATCCTAAGCTGAAGTTCCCTAGCATACATCCAGCTCAGCACCTCTCTCAACTGACAGTTGTCCTCTTCAAGGATCAACTTCTCCTCTCTTAGATCCTCTAGAACCAAAGTCTAGGCAACACAACTGTAACAGTCTAGAGATGGGGTCATGGGAGCAGACTTCTCAAGTTTCCTAATGGTGGCATCTTTCTCCACCAATTGCAACCTCAAAGTGAGACAGTTCTCACACGTATCAGGGGGTGCTAAAAGCACCCCAAGGTCAGCTCTAACCTACTCAAGCTCACTCCTCAAGGTAGGACAGACCACACACGCACCCAAAAATGTAGTTCTAGACCTAGGCTCTTCCAACTCCTTGAGCAGCCCCACGCACTTCACCTTCAGCTCAGCCATGTCAACTGCTAGGTGGGGGCAAGACTCACACTCAGGCTCCTCACTCAAAGTAGGCTCATCCAGTTTAGACTGGAGTTTGCCTTTCTCAACCTTCAACCTATCCATCTCCTCTACCTGATGAGTATACTTGCTCTTCTGCTCACAAAGATCACTCATTAGAGACTCACAGGTAGGGCACTCAAACTCACAAGGCTGGGCTTGCACACTCTTCAGCCCCTCAATCTCAGTCAAAGCATTAGCAAGCTTGGCTTTCTGCTTCTACAGCTTCTTGGCTGCCTTCTCCAACATCTTATCCTAGGCTTTCAACTCACAACTATTCTTCTCCAGCATCTCAAGGATCTCAGCTTGCTCAGGAGTTACCTCTTCATCGGAGGAGTCATTGTTGTTTCCCTTGTCGTCCTTGTCCTCAAGTACCATGGAGCAGAAGGATCTCTGGTTCATCTTGTGCTTGCACTTGGACTTGGTGGAGATGAAGCAGAGGCCAACTGGACCGCCTTGATCCCTCCTCTTGTCCCGCTTGGTGACGATCTCCTCATTGCTTGAACTTGATGAGGACGAAGAGGAAGAGGACGTTCCGCTGCATAGACCACCAAGCTCGGCAAAGAAGGCCTTATCCCGCTTCCGGTTGTCCTTCTGGTAGCTCTTGAAAGCCTTTCTAAAGTTCTTGATCTTGCCAAAGTGGTGCTTAGCATGGTCGCGCTTGCCGTAGTCGTGCTTGCCGGAGCAGAACTTGCTGGACTTGCGGGAGTGGCTCTTGCACTTTTTGTAGTAGTTGTTCTGCTTGTTCGGGCACTCAGCGATGAAGTGGTCAACCTCTCCGCACTCAAAGCATTTGGGCCTCTCGCTCCTCTTCTTGCTCATCCGATTGTCATAGGCGCACTGAAAGAAACTAGACACCAGACAAAGCTCGTCATCCCAAGTGACACCAACTGCTCCTCTGACACAGACATCAAGGCAAAGAACGAAAAACCATGAAGTGTGGGGGTTAGTACCTACTTCCTTGGAGCTAGAAGCCAAGGCTAGGCTCTTGGAGCTAGTACCATCGAGAATATGTGTCATCTGGCAATCCACCTCTGTGGCCTTGAGCTTGCTATATAGCTTCTCTACACCCAAGGTGTCATACCCTGCCAACTAAAGAATAGAGTTCTTCTTGATCTCCCACACTTTCCTGTCCAAGGAATACAGCAGCTTGACAGTCTACTGATGGTCAGTGTATGGGAGAGCACCGGGGGTAGAGTTTACATGGAGCTTGTTGTTGATCGACTTAAAACAACCAAACAAGGCATCCACAGACTCTCCTGGCTTCTGGGCAAAATTCTCATATTCGTGCCGGTAAGTCTCCACAAGCCGACGCTTAACTGTCACTGTCCCCTCATGGTGTGCACTGAGTAGGGACCAAATCTCATGGGTGGTATCAAGGTGGCTCACTCTCTCATAGTCCGCTGGACCAAGTCTAGAGAAGAGGAACTTCACTGCCTTGTAGTTCGCCTTGTGCTGAGCAACGAGCGCCGGTGTGGTACGCTCGGCAACGGGGAGCACAGTAAAAGTAGTACTCTGAGTAACATTCCATATGTCCTCGCTCTGGCTAAGCAAGAAAGCTCTCATCCTACCCTTCCAGTAGGGATAGCCATCCGAGCTGAGAACCAAAACTTTCCCAGAGTAGGCCATAGTCACTACTAGTTTCTCACCGGTAAAGGTATGAAGAAACCTAACCGGCTCTGATACCACTCATAGGACCGAGACGTGCGACTAGAGGGGGGTGAATAGGAGCACTTGAAAACTCAAAATCATGACCCCTAAACTGGTGCTTACGAGAACAGACATTAAACACCATCCACTGAACAGATACGTGTCTAGCGGAAATCAAGGTGCCGTCCACTAGAAGGATACACACCATGCGCGAAAGAGCAAGCAACTCAACAATCACAAGGATCGCAAGCCACCCCAAGCACCGAAACCTAAAAGTTCTCCACTCGACACTCACTGCACCAAAGTGCGACTTACTGGTACACAGCAAGTAAAGAGAATGGTCAGATTGTGGGAAAAGCATGTTTGATGCAAAAACCGCGATAGAAGAACCAAAGCACAAAAATTTGACAGCTTCCTTGGTTTCACCGAACTGTCCGGTGCCAAGGGACAGACTGTCCAATGGCACCGGATAGTCTAGTGGGGGCTGCCGTATAGTCCGGTGGGAAGCCCCTGGGCAGACCCTACACCGGATTGACTGGTAGGCTCGGCCGGACTATCCAGTGAGACCGGATAGTCCAATAGCCTATTGGATAGTCCGGTGGAGTCGCAGGAAAAGAGTTTTCACACCCCAAAACTGACCAAATCTTGTCCAATCATCAAGAGATTTTGCACAGGCTATCTAGAACCTATTCCAAAGATTTTCCCAAAAGATCAACTCAAAATGACCAAGGGATTAGCGGGAATTTCAAATCACGTGAGAAGGCAATCTTTGGGCAAGAAAGGGGAAAACTCAAGAACAACTTGCTCATGGCAATCCTCTGGGATTGAGATGAACTAAGTCATAATCTCAACATCAGAGCAAGTCCAAAAGAGCCAAAAGAATAGGATTAACTCGTGGGCAAAGCAAATCACCAAAAGCCTTTGAGTTTCATCTAAAAACTGAACTAGAGGACAGGGAAGGAGATGGCTACACACAAGAGCACAAATTGGGGATGAATCTTCCTTAATTAGAAGTGGAAATCAGATCTTACAAGGTTCCTCACAGCCTACCACCCTTCATCCTCACACTAATGCAAAGTGCAAGTTCTAGGGGACTCTAAATCCACCCGATTTGCTCTCTAAGCACTTGGCTGGTTGGAAAGCTAAGCCTAGGGTTTCTACAGGTGGAAGAGTCACCTATATGACTAGCCACTTAGGTATATATAGCCCAAGCCTAACTGACTCAGTTTACACTAAGACCCCTATATTACAGAAATGCATGTATGGGCTAAACTAGAAAAGGCCCAACTTTCTTGGGGACGGACGACCGCGATGGAGTCTTGATCTTGTTCGGTTGCACGCTATCTTTCGGATGATGTCCACGTGGCCAGTAGTCCAAATCTGCCGATCGACCCCCGGTTTTGAAGTCAGAAATCGAGAAACTTTAGGGTTTTCTTCCTGGGCCTGGAACAGCCCACTCCACTCTATCTCGGTGAGAATTGATCTCATTCACCAAGTATTGGTAACATGGTGGTATGGCGGTGGATTTGAGCGAATCCGCCATTGCCCTCGCACTTCTTCGCGCCATGCACTTAGGTTGGAGCACCACGATGGCACCCGGCATCCCCTGTCCATCAGGGTCGCCTCACAGTCCTTCGGAGGTCTTACACTTGCCGTTGCCGTGCTGCTCCTCTGTGTACAGAACTCCCATGGCCGACCGACGTCGAGCATGCCTCCTGTCCTTCGGAGGACTTTCTTCTCCATCTATCTTCAGTCCATCGGAGGGCCTCCTGTCCATCGAAGGTCTTGTGCCCAAGTCCCTCTGGGTCTTGGGTTCCATTGACAATCACTCATCACTCCAGAGGCAATGGAGTCAGTCCATTGGCTTTCATAGAGGAAACTAGGGTTAGATCTTCAAGTCACTCCTGGAGGTGAACTCCATGGCCACCATGACCAAGCCATGAACTTCAATGGAAGATGGAGAAATCACCGGGATAGGCTCACCTAGGGTGGGGAAGATGAACGCAGTGCCCCCCACTCGATGGAAATCATCGGTGAAGGAGATCGGACCTCGGGGATGTTCTTGACCTAGAGCCACTGTTCGCCTAAACGGTCGTTTAGCCCGTTTAAACACTGTTTAAACGCTAAACAGTAGCTGACTGTTTCCGTTTAATTAGCCATTCACACTGTTTAAACCCATTTAAATGGCCATTTAGCACATTTTCATGATTTACTGCAGAAAGAAATTAAGAATACATAAATAGCGTTAGAAATTCGTGATATTTGGTGGAGTAAAATATGTCCACGTAGCATTCTAAAAAAGTTTTGACTGGAAACTCCTTAGAGTACCAGTATTTCTTTCACATGGCTTCCACTCATGGTTTAGGTTACACGTGAAGTCATAGTAATCATTTAAGTTTCAACATGATCAATAGTTAACTTTATCGTTTTCAAATAGAAACCTAAGGTTATCTTTGTATGGCATGTTTATTCATCTTGGAAACTTATTCGCAATTTTTGAATAACCCTACAATATTTTATGCATTTAGTTGCATTTTTCATGATTTAATGCAAAAAAATTAATAATGCACAAATAGCCTCAGAAATTCATGATACTCGGCGGAGGTGCTACATATGTCCACTTAGGGTCCTCCAAAAAGTTTGAACAAAAAACTCCATAAGGTATTGGTGTTTGTTTCAAATGGTTTTAATTCGTTGCGTGGGTTACGTGTGAAGTCACTCAAACTATTCAAGTTTCAATATGATTAATAGTTCATTTTATCATTTACATATGGGAACTTGGTGTTACCTTCTTATTGCATCTTTACTGTTCTAGGTAATTTATTTACAATTTTCGGACAACATTGGAATATTTTATGAATTTAATTGCATTTTTGATGATTTACCGTAGAAAAAAATAATAGTCAAATAGTCTCAGAAATTCATGATACTTGGCGGAGGTGCAACATATGTCTAATTAGCATCCTCAAAAACTGTGGACAAGAAACCCCATAAGGCACCGACATTTCTTTCATTAAGTTTCTACTCGTTGTGTGGGTTACGCGTGAAGTCACTCTAACTATCCAAATTTTAATATGATCAATAGTTCACTTTATCATTTTCATATAGGGACTTTGTGATACCTTCTTGTAGCATATTTATTGGTCCAAATAACTTATTTACAATTTTTGGTCAACTCTGGAATATTTTATAAATTTAATTGCATTTTTATATTTTGAGTTTACCTCAAATCTATTTGTTTATATTTTCAAAAAAAAAATTTGAATGTTGGTATTTTGTACAACTTTTGTATTTTTTTTGGAGGCGTGGTTTTGGTGGGGTTTTATTTTTCCCCATGTGGAAGGCGTGCAAATAAAAATGTGGTGCAGCTAAGTTATTTCACTAAGCTTGGTACAATTTCCCTGTGGGTGCTCATAACACCGACAAGGTAATTGTAAAACTCCTATGAGTCATGAACACCGACAGAAAAAAGTAATTTCTCTGTGGGTATAAGCCACCGACAGGGAAAATACCTTTTTCCCCTGTCGGTATTCTAATTTTTCTATCGGTGTCTTGAAGCCCACAAAGTAAGTACTAATTTCTCTGTCGATTGTGAAAAATACCGTCAAAAAAATTAAACACCGTCAAGGATATTCCGGTTTCCAGTCGTGAAATGTGCAAAACACCCACTACTGGAGAATGGGCACTCAGTCCCCTAAATCCGTCTCGATGTAAAATGGAACCGGGACGAAAATCAGTCCCGGTTCGAAATGTGGTACCCTGGAGAGGTTTTAGTCCTGATTGGTGTTACCAATCGGAACTAAAGGCTACCTTTATAGTCTCGGTTGATAACACCAACCGGGACTAAAGCCTCTCCAACTGCGACTAAAGTCTTCCAGACACTTGCAATAAAAGAAAAGCATCATTTCTGTAGTTAGACGTGGCAGTGAGTTGCAGTGGTCGGATAGATCTCACGCGATGCTGTTGGTCTTGAGTTCGAGCCCCAATAGAAACATACTTTTTCAGTTTTTTAACGAACCATCGGTCCCGGTTCCTACAACTGGAACTAAAAAATTGAGAGCATTGGTCCCGTTTCCATAGTCTCGGTCCGGAATCCGAAAGTGAACAGAGTTCGTCAACCGGGACTGATAGCCTGTTCTCCGGCAGTGACCGCTCTTCGGGTAAATTATTTTTCGGGCTATTAACATCGGAAGGTACATGCCATCAGCTTCCTCGCATTTCCGGTCCGGTTTGATAAAGGTTTAACATCATGATGCAACTGGGTCTGTACTTTGTTCTTTGGGTTGGGTTCGCCCCCATCTCAACCGGGGTTCGCCCCCATCTCAACCGGCACTGATAGGCTATAAATTGTTTTTCGGGCTATTAACATCGGAAGGTACATGCCATCAGCTTCCTCGCATTTCCGGCCCAGTTTAATAAAGGTTTAACATCATTGATGCAACTGGGTGTACTTTGTTCTTTGGGTTGGGTTCGCCCCCATCACAACGGTGACCCAAATGACCCAGTGGGCCCATTCCTTGCTGTTGCCGAAGCCTGCAGACACCATCCTCTCTGAATTCCTTCGGACTTCCTGAATCTGAATGCAAATACTGGTCTGTGCAATTTCGAAATTCAACACTATAATTCTATTTCTCGCATGAAGCAGATTGAACACAACAATCTAATCATCACTTGAAATCACAACAGAATAGGAAATTCTCAAATAAAAAATTCTGTTTCTCAGACGAAGCAGAAGCAAACTAATCATCAGTTGAAATCACAATGGAATAGGAAATTCTCGAATAAAAAACAAGTAATAAGCAGGCCAGGAAGAAAGAAAATGCAAAAAATTAGGCTGCCTAGGAAAAGAAATCGATCACTAAGGCAAACCATGAACATTGGATAGGGGAGTAAAACATTGACAGAAGTCATCCCCGTTCTGCATTATTCCACGCAGGTAACCCACAACCTGATGGCACCTATAAAGCACGGAGCAAAAGTGTGCTCCTGCCATACCCTTTTGGCCTTTTGCCAAAGCAGTCAGCCCTGTTTATTTTCACTTCTCTCGATCTCGCTCATGTAAAAAACAAGATTTGTACCGAAGCCGCTTGCTATAGAATCGTCTGCGAGAAAAGCGAGGTGTTTGGCAACTTGATTATCGCTCCTCTGTCCTTCACACCGGCGCGAGTTGGATGCGGTGTCGCTCCTCGGGGAGGCCACGCGGAAAGGCAGCATGAGGATGGCCGTGCGGAGAGGCAGTGTGAGGAGGGCCGGCAGCGAGGCGGAGGACGCCTGGAGATGCCGACCTGAGGCAGAGGACGGCTGGCAACGGGCGGAGCAGGGACCCGAGGCGGAGGACGACCGACGACGGGCGGTGCAGGGACCCACGGCTCAGCGAACCCCAGTGACAGAGGACCCCAACGACGGCAAATCCGGGCGCCAGCACCGGCGGCCAGGGGTCGCGAGGGGAAAATCGTCTGCGTTCTCCACGTCCTGCGCGGCGGCGGCGGCGAGGCGGACGCTGCAATACAGGGCGGCGGCCGCTGCCTCCCCCCGTCGGTCCCTGCCTCCATTCTCCGCTCTAGCCAGCTCCCTCACGGCGCGGGGCCACACCAGGGAGGAGGCGGTGGGAGGTGCCATCAGGTAGGGAGACTGGCGCGGCCGGAGGTGCCGTCGAGTGGAGGCTGAGGGTCGGGCAGAGGCGGAAGGCCGGGCGGAGGCAGAATCGACTGCGTTTTGCGAGCAGCGAGGGAGGAGCCGCAATACGGAAAAGCGAACTCCGTGTGTAAAATGTGATCACGGGAGAATCACTCGAGAAGTGAAGCGTTTGGGTGGAGAATCGGCGTTACTTGACCCAAAATCGCTTTTAATCGTAACCAAACAGGCCCAAGGAAATGTCCATCGTCGACCATCGGTGTTGTGCCGTTCGCTTCCGTCTCCCCTCCACCTCTCTGCTTGCAAGGTCTTCATCGTACCTGTCAGCATTACCATTGGGCTTTTAGCCCCATGCACGTTTTGAATGCATTGAAACCCACTCAAATATTCCCAACAATGCCAACCAAACACAGTGCAATGTAGGTGGTGGTTTGCACCAACAAACATGCCTAGCGGTTTCTCATATAGGTTAGTCTTATGTGTCATATCGAACATAACAGCATTACCAAAATCAATGTACTCCGCTTGCTGACTTGCATGGGACCAAAATATATTACATATCTTCCCCTCTTTTTCAAGCTGGAAGTCAGAGAAAAATTGTGGATTCTCTTTTTTCCACGAGGAAAACAATTTTAGAAGCTTCAAAACATCATTAACATTTTTCTCTGGTCGCCTCGCTGCCCTCCTGTCCAGTAGAGTTAATAAATAAAATGTGTAATTCTAACACCATAAATAAAATGTGACTTACAGGTTCTTCATGTCTTGTGCTGTTACTGGAACGTTCTCAGAACCACCATGCATTTCTGAAACAAAATCCATAATACAGTGTTGTGGGACCCTGCTATCATGCATCGCACCTAGAAATTCCATGTATTCTGGTTCATAGTTCTTGTTGCATTGTAACTAATCTTTTTCTGATTGCTACTTAATGAATTCGTGATTATGTTCCAAGTGCAGCAAATCAATCCGCACGGCTATGATATTCTCCTTGGCATCATCGTATATCTTATATTTTCTGTCGCTTCATCCCTGCATTGCATTGTGTACGCATTGAGGATGTATTACGGACGTTTGGATTATCAACAGCCCTTTCTGCATATTTACCCTCCTTTGAACGGTTCAACCACTTGCAATTTTTTCTCTTCCTGTATCTTTTTAATGGGAAACCCACTTCATAGGTGTATTGACCATAAAATTTGTAGACCTCATCCACATTATGAAATGTCATGCCCACTCTAGGTACTATCCTCAGATCAATATTGTCTGGTTACGCATATGCAGAATGAGTTGTGCAAACATCAATCAGTCACAAGATTGCAACAATAATCGCAAAAATTGCATAAAAAGTAGGGCGATGGTAATCAGTTACAGAAGGAGTTGTGCAAATATCAATCAATTAAGGCATAAATTATGTCGATGGTAGGCATAAAAAGGTCATTAATACGCATAAATCTTGCAACGTAATCGTAAAAATTGCAGCCGTGGGCAAACGAGCACAAAAACTAGATTGTCCTGGTTCATGGATACAACACACCCAACTCTAACGAATTGGGCATGCCTCTTAGCCTCGAATACTTGCGTGGCTTTGCAGGATATGCGGAGTGTCCATCTCATGATCACTTATAGTTCTCATGGGTACCCATTGCACCCCTTCTCCCAGTCTTCTTGCCTCCCCGTTGTTGATCTCTTCGCACCTGGGTGCTTGCAGCGCTGCTGGTGGAGTTACGATCTCCTTGCTTGGTTGAACTCGCCCCCCAGGTGATGCATCTAAGGCAGCGGTACGTGATGGCGATGACCTACCACCCCCTGTGATGATCCTTCTGATGCTGCCATGATCCGTCGTCACTCTCGTGAGTGAACAGCCCAATCCGACGGGAAATTGATCTATAGATCACAAAGATCGTAAAATATCTCGGCCACCATGTTTCTATGGGATACACGGAAACTACCATCGATCGTGCGCGTCTTTTAAGCCAAACTCGTGGATCCCTCGCGGCAGTAGTTTCAGCGATTTTATGCTCATTTATACACATTTTTACGATACATTTTACAAGGTTTTACGCTATGGATGAACGTGGCGTCCAGGCCTCACGACACGCTTGGGCCAGCCCCCCGCTCGACCACGCCTGCAGGCCGCACCCCTGGCCTGGTTCGCTGGCTCGCTAGATCATGGTCGGGGCTTCCCGTAACTAATGGAAGCCCTGGGTTTCCATTATCCCCTATATATATGTGTGTGTGCACGCACGCGCAGCCTATGCATGGTGCACATGCATCTGTTGCCATTTCTGTTGTACCTGTAACGCATCCAATGCAGCAATTGTGATTTTTTGAATGTAGCGGCTGCGACTTTGTTACTTTAGCTGTCGCAACACACTGGTACTGTAGTTGCAACCCATGCGTGCAGCAGTTGCAACTGCACTATAGCAGTTGTGACTCTGGTAGTGCACAGGAGATGATAGTCGCAACTGCTATTGTAGCAGTTGTGACTCCGCATGGTTTAGCAGTTGTAATTGCGAATCTGCGTGCTGTAACAGTACTGTAGCACTTGCGACCCCATGCGGTGCAGCAGTCACAACTTCTACTGTAGCAGTTGTGTCTTCTTCCTCCGCGCCTCATCCTCTAGCGCCAGCTCACCGAGGAAGAATGAGAAGACCTCGCCAGTGCCGCTGTCTTCTCTTTGGGGTCAGGGTTAGGGTTAGGGTTTGAGGTTGGGGGTGGTGGTTCGCCAGCGGGTCTTCTCTAGCTCCAGCCTTAGAGGTGGTGGGCAGCTGAGAATGGCGGCGATGGCGCCGCCGATCGGGCCGGGGAGGGCGACTGCGGGCACCTCTTCACCATCCACCATTACAAATGAGCAATGCGCATTTTAGTTGTGTTCTATACAGAGTAAAATACACCACCAGTCCTTAAACTTGTGGCGTTGTGTTACTTCGGTCCCTAAACTCTCAAAATGGTTATCCTGGTCTCTAAACTATGTCTAGGTCTCATCAAGGTCCAAACAAGCGTAGGATAGCCCCGTTAGCTGACGTGGCACGTGGACGTGGTCCATAACAGGTACGCCCCTCTGCCCCTACCTTTGCTCAGCGGAGTCAACGCTGGCCGCCCCCTCCACGTCACCTTCGCACCTCGCTTGCCGTTGGGCCTCCCCTCTACACCTCACCCACCATTGTCGCTCCTTGCTCGTCACCTTGCATTGCGACCGCCACTCCGCTCCATCACAGCGTTGCCTCCATTCATCGCCGCTGTCATCCCCCACACAGCCACCCCGATGTGACACTACCATTGCCATCCATGCGGGCCTCCACCGCTCCCCGCGTGCCGCCTCCCCGTGGCGACACCGCCGATTTGCCTCTCCCCATGCATGGTCGCCCGACACGATGGCATCCCCGCGTGCGGCCACCCCGCGTGACGCCGCCGATGCCGTCCATGCGTTCGGCCACCCAATGCTCTCTGTGGCAGCAGGATGAAGCGATGGCACCGCCGCCGTAAGTCGCAAGCACACGGGCCAACAACCACTGCCATCTCAGGTACATGGGGGGAAACACGTCATGTGCGCATGCCTCAACGGCCTTTTCGGCCCCATCCATGTCGAGCTCACCGAGTGTGCCAGCCTCCAAGTGCTCATACTCATGCAGAACTACCTCACCCGGAAGCAGCACAGAGAGCTCACCGCACATGAAGCTATACATTTAACGAGACCAGCTCGACTGTCCACTTAGCACAATCTCTACCTCTCTACCCCTAAAAATTCATATGGTTTCAAGCCTCACTGTGTCCTTTCCCCACTGTTTCCGCTCCCCAGCCCATCGCCACCCATCATCCCCACGAGTGCTCCTGCTCCCGCACACCCACTCCCGCACCGCCATGCCATAGCCGTCGAGAGACGACGGACGAGGAGTAGAACGCAAGGCCGGCAGCGGGGAGGAGGCATGATAGGAGGCGGCAACCGTGGCATGGAGGAGGCGTGATGGTGCGCCACGAAGGAGAAGGAGGCAGTGAGCGGGCCAAGTGATGGAGATGTGCCCACATGGCAATTTTCAGGTCTGACTCTGAGTCGTATCGGCTCTGGCATGAGCTGATGCTGAGTCTGATCGGGACTCGACCCATTGGGTCAAGCTCAGAACCTCACATATGGTATGCGCAGTTAGATCTCTATCGAGACTCAAATACTTGATCCGCAAGCAATTAGAATCCTAATGGCCCTTCACATGGCTAAAGCCCATTAGTGGAGACTATATATATGCATGAGATGGCGCAGCTTAGGGGATCAATTTTGTGAGAGCCATCACAGAAAAGGTTTCTACGAAATCTTAGCTATGCCCTAGTCCAATCTCTCAAGATCCTCTGCCAAGTTCATGGTGCTAGCATGGCAGAACTCGGTGTCGCCTTCCCACACGTGTGGATACCATAGAGGCATTGCTACGACTGCTACGCTGATCATCCGACCATTTTTGAGAGGAGCTGACTGGTTCTTGATCGAGATTGGCTGAAGGTATCAGCATCGTCTCTCCTCATTGACAACCACTCGGCGTACGTGACTCGGCACTTGGTTGCCTCGACTCGTCTTCCGCTGCACTGCGCGTCTAGTTGTAACGATCTATGATCTCTTGCTTGTACGTGTTCCTAGGTTTTACACGGTAGATGAAAAACCTTTTCATGCTATGGTAGCCTACCCCGTAACCCTACAGTGGTATCAGAGCCGATTGTACGTGGCTTTATGATCTAGATCAATGTAATAGATTAGATCTATTATTGTAGTAGATTGGATCTATTACGGCTCCACGATAACAGATTGGATCTGTTATAGGCTCTACACATCGACTCATTGGATAGATTGATGGTAACAAATTGGATCTGTTACAGGCTCCGCGTATTGGTTCATTGGATGAGGCGATGCGGTCGTCATGGATGTAACTTGCACTTGGCTTGATTGGATTAACCTGATGAGTTATCATAGATTCGATCTATGGTCCATAGTTTTTGTTATCACTACCTATTCTTTCTTACATTGGATGTGTTAGAATAGATTCCCTCGGAAAAATTTAAGAATTCTTGATGCCCTTCCAATCGCTACACCTATGAGGATTTCGATCGTTGTTTCGTGGGTCTACCAAAGTAGGGTGCCTTCAACTATCTTAATCAAATAGGGTAGATGTCGGACATCCGTGCGTATGGGATTGTTTTACTTGACAAGGCTAGCAAAATCGGGTTTGGGCCTTGGGCAAGGTGTTGGATGTCTAGACATATGATGTCGCCCAACAAATGAGAGTCGCATAGGATGTGATTGACAATGGTTGTCTACCGGTTTAGCTAAGTTTCTAGCAGTGATGCCAAAGCTCACTAAAAGCTTAGATAAACGTGGATCCCGTCCACTATGTGTCATAAAAGGGAATACGATTGCAAACATATAGTGGGAGGGGGTATCTTTTGTTCAATTGTTTAATGAAAGATCTGCATAAAACATTGTGATGAATCTTTGCATATTTACTTCCTGTTGTAGTTAATCATGGCCGCTAATCCCACTCTGAGTTCTAGCTTTAATTTGTGAACTATTCTAGGTAAAGAGAAGTTGTCTGGAACCAACTTTACAAACTGGTATCGAAAATTGAGAATTGTTCTCAAGCAAGAGAAAAAGGAATATGTTCTAGAGCAGCCCTATCTCGATTAACCTAAGGATGGTGCTAGTGCTACTGACTACATGGCTTATGAGAGGCACTGCAATGATTCACCTGATGTTAGCTATCTCATGCTTGCAACTATGTCCCCTGAGCTTCAAAAGCAATATGAGGACACGAAAGCCTACAATATGATTGTAGGGCTCCATGGCATGTTTGAGAACTAGGCAAGGGTCGAGAGGTATCACATCTCAAAGGCCTTGTTTGGTAGTAAGCTAGCTGAGGGGAGTCCAGTCAGTCGTCATGTGATCAAGATGATTGGTCACATCGAGGCTCTCGACAGACTTGGTTTTGAGCTGGATCCAGAGCTTGCGACAGATGTGATCCTCCAATCTCTGCCTCCTAGTTTCGAGCCATTCATTATGAACTATCATATGGATAGCTTGGATAAGACTCTAATTGAGTTGCATGGGATGCTTAAAACTACCAAGGATAACATCAAGAAAACCTCAAATCATGTGATGATGGTTCAACGGGATAGCAAGAAGAGGAAGCGCAAGGGCAAGGGCAAGGGCAAAGGCAAGGCTGAGGATAGGATCCAAAAGTTGAAGCCTGATGCTAAACCTAAGGCTGGCCCCTCTCCCTCAGACAAGTGCTTCCACTGTGGTGACAGTGGGCATTAGTCGAGGAACTGCCAGAAGTACTTGGAAGAGAAGAAAAATAAGGGAAGTGAGACTCCCGCTTCAGGTATTAATGTTATTGAAATTAATCTTGCAACTTCTTCTAGTGAACCATGGGTATTTGATTCATACCTGCAAATCGTTGCAGGGACTAAAACATACTATAAGTTTTGCAAAGGGCGAGTTGGACGTGCACGTCGGCAATGGAGCAAAGTTTGCTCTATTGGCAGTCGGCACATATCACTTGTCACTTCCTTCAGGATTAGTGATGGAGTTAAATAATTGTTACTTTATTCTAGCATTGAGCAAAAACATTATCTCCTCTTGATGTTTGGAGGAGGATGGTGGTTATGAGATAATAATAAAGAACAAGTGTTGTTCTATTTTTTTGAATAACATGCTCTATGCACATTGTCCATTAGCGAATGGATTGTATGTTCTTAATCTTGAGCTTAACATTAATGCTAAAAAACTCAAGCTGGTTTGAATACTGCTTTTATCTAGCATTGTCGCTTGGGCCATATTAACAAGAAACGTGTGGAGAAACTCCATAGAGATGGACTACTCGACTCATTTGATTATGAATCATTTGAGACATGTGAATCTTGTTTACTTAGCAAGATGACAAAGGCACCCTTCACTGGTCAAGGTGAGAGGGCGTCCGAGTTATTGGCTCTTGTACATACTGATGTATGCGGTCCAATGAGCTCAGTTGCTAGAGGCAGTTTTCAGTATTTCATTACTTTTACTGGTGACTTTAGTAGGTATGGCTATATCTACTTAACACGACATAAGTCTGAGTCATTTGAAAGGTTCAAACAGTATCAGAATGAAGTACAGAACCACTCAGGAAAGACGACAAAATTCCTACGATCGGATCGTGGTGGGGAATATCTGAGCCAAGATTTTAATCACCTAAAGAGTTGTGGAATTGTTCCACAGCTGACTCCACCTGGAACGCCACAGTGGAATGGTGTGTCCGAGAGGAGGAACCGAACCTTGTTGGACATGGTGAGGTCGATGATGAGTCAAACTGATCTTCCGTTGTCATTTTGGGGTTACGCTCTATAAACTGCTGCGTTTACACTGAACCGAGTTCCATTAAAGTATGTGGAGAAGACACCATATGATTTATGGACTGGGAAGAGTCCCAGGTTGTCTTTCCTTAAGATTTGGGGTTATGAGGCTTATGTCAAACGTTTGACGTCTGATAAGCTCCATCCTATGTCGGACAAATGCTACTTTATGGGCTATCCTAGTGAAACCAAAGGATATTATTTCTATAACCGGGAGAAAGCAAAAATGTTTGTTGCCCAGAATGGTGTCATTTTGGAGAAAGAGTTTCTCTTAAAAGATGGAACCAGTCGGAACCAGGTGCAACTCGAAGAGGTTGGAGAAACACTGAGAATGGTTCTAGTTTGACTGATTTTCAACAGGACGAGTCAAATGTTGAGCACTCTGTCGAAACACCATTAACCCCACGTAGGTCACAAAGGGCACATCGTGCACTCAACCGCTACATGTTCCTCACCATGGGTCAGCACGATGTATTGTTGTTGGACAACGATGAGCCTAAGACTTACAAAGAAGCTGTGATGGGACTCGACTCTGAGAGATGGCTGGAGGCCATGCGATCTGAGTTGAAATCCATGGCAGACAACCAAGTTTGGAACTTGGTCGAGCCACTTGATGAGGTATGACCTATCGAGTGCAAATGGGTTTTCAAGAAAAAGATAGATACTAATAGAAATGTTCACATCTATAAAGCACGACTTGTGGCAAAAGGGTTTCGTCAAATTCAAGGTGTTGATTATGATGAAACATTTTCGCCCGTAGCCATGCTGAAGTCTATCTAGATCCTTGTAGCGATTGCCGCAGATCATGACTATGAGGTGTGGCAAATGGATGTCAAAACAGCTTTCCTTAATGGAAACCTAAGTGAGAATGTGTACATGACACAGCCTAATGGTTTTGTCGATCCTGAGAATGCTAAGAAGGTATGCAAGCTTTTGCAGTCCATCTATGGACTCAAGCAAGCATCTCGGAGTTGGAATCTACGTTTTGATGAAATGGTCAAAGGGTTTGCTTTCATCAAGAACGTAGAAGAACTGTCAGTAGGAGTGCAATAGTCTTTAGATGACATATTGTTGATCAGAAATGATATTCCTATGTTAGAAGTTGTGAAGGACTCGTTGAGAAAGAGTTTCTCAATGAAGAACTTGGGAGAAGTAGCTTACATCTTGGGCATAAAGATCTATAGAGATGGATCTAAGCGCTTAATTGGATTAAGCCAAAGTACATATATCGACGAGGTGTTGAAACTATTCAACATGCATGATTCCATAAAGGTTTCTTGCCCATGTCAAATAGCATGATCTTGAGCAAGACTCAGTATTCATCAACTACTAATGAGCAAAAGAGGATGAGTGAGATCACGTATGCCTCCGCAATCAGATCCATCATGTATGCCATGATATGTACTCGCCCAGATGTCTCATTTGCTCTGAGTGTTACGAGCCAATATCAGTCTTGTCCAGGTGAAGGTAACTGGATTGCTGTAAAGAATATCCTTAAGTACTTGAGAATGACTAAGGATGCGTTCCTAGTGTTTGGAGGTGAGGAAGAGCTCGTTGTAAAGGGTTACACCGATGCTGGTTTCCAAACAGACAAAGGTGACAGTAAATCGCAAGCCGGATTCATATTCTGCCTCAATGGTGGAGCAGTTAGTTGGAAGAGTTCCAAGCAAGTTACGGTAGCCGATTCTGCAACAGAAGTCGAGTACATTGCAGCTTCGGTAACTGCAAAGGAGGCAGTTTGGATCCGAAAATTTGTTTATGAGTTTATACTCAGACGATATCACCTGATCAAAGAGATTATTGATAGAGGTGATGTGAAGATATATAAAGTACACACGGATCTAAATGTAGCTGATCCGTTAATGAAGCCTCTCCCACAATCTAAGTTTGAGGCACACACGAAAGCAATGGGTATCGGATACCTGAGTTGACTCTAGTGTACATGGGATGAGAACTTGTTATGTTTTATTTCGAATAAATGTTATTCACTTTTGTTCCTTGAACATGCTGCTGTAAACAATGGATCAACGATTGCGCGACTCATTCGTGAAACTCTTGTTTAAATGCTATGTTCTAAATGGTCTCTAGCCTATAATCTTTATGTGGGACAGTAATGATTCAAGGGTTAGCACATGGATTGATTGATGATCATGTTACGCAGATCATAGATATTAGATATCAAATCAATGATGTGGACAGATATTAGAGAGCATGGTGTCGAATTGACTCATTCCGAGACGTTGCTGGGATTGTTATGCTTAAATGTGCCATCAAGCGCTCTCGAGTGATATACCCGCTAAATCCTTTGACCTGAGATCACCACTATTTCTTACTGTGTGTATGTATGCAGTGGTGTGCTTAGGGGTTACCAAACGCTACACCATAACTGGGTAGTTATAAAAGTAACTTTCGGGTGTATTGTGAAACATAGATTGTGATGTGAGTGGATCAAGATGGAATTTGCCCCTCCTACATGATGGGAGAGATTGACTTCGGTTCCTTCGAGGTGGCTAGACTAGAAAATGCATGGCCATGATATGTGATTAATGGTTAATCACATTTTGGACTAATGGTTAGTCCAGTAATCCACCACTGACGAGTGAAATTAGTTGGACTGTTGATGGCACAAATATCGCCTTGTGTCTGACTAGCGTCGTGTGCCAAAAGGATCTAGGACGTGTTGTATATCACGGTTCGGTTGATATGATCATTGTGCATTTGGGGGTCAACATGTGCTGATAGGTGCCACTGTTGATCGATTGGCTTGAGAAAAAGGTTCTTCGTCGTGCCCGACTGAAAACCTACGGGGTCACACATTTAAGGGATTGGGACACCAGAATATTGCCCCTTGGGCAAGTGGAAGATTGATGGAGATGTGCCTGCATGGCAATTTTTAGATCCGACTCCGAATCATATCGATTCTGGCATGAGCCAATGCTGAGTCCGATCGAGACTCGATTCATCGGATCTGACTCGAAAGCTTGCATATGGTATGCGCAGTTAAACCTCTATTGGACTCGGATACTTAATCCACAAGCAATTAGAATCCTAATGGATTTTTATGTAGCC
Source organism: Paspalum vaginatum (assembly GCA_030272315.1). Taxonomy (NCBI): domain Eukaryota; kingdom Viridiplantae; phylum Streptophyta; class Magnoliopsida; order Poales; family Poaceae; genus Paspalum; species Paspalum vaginatum. The sequence goes on from CM059016.1 coordinate 23,552,067, forward strand.
AAAGCCCATTAATAGAGACTGTTGTATATATATGTATGAGATGGCGTGACTTAGGAGATTGGTTTTGTAGGAGTCATCGCAGAAAAAAAATTTCTGCGAAATCTTAGCTGTGCGTTAATCCAATCTCTCGAGATCTTCCACTAAATTCGTGATCCTTCCACGTCAGAATTCGACGTCACCTTTCCGGACTTTGGATATCGTAGAAACGTCGGCACGACCGTTTCCGAGAGCAGCTGACTGGTGAATGTATCGGCTATCCGACAACCGCTCGGCGCGCGGCGCGCGCGACTCGGCGCTGGCCTCTAATCGTAATACGTGTTGCCGTGTTTTACGCGGCGGCTTCGCGGAGGGGAAGGAGATGACAGACGACGGACGCGCAGGCCACCGGTGGAGGGGAGAGAGAAGAGGCGGGGCCGGCGCCACTCGGATGCAGCACCGCCGGTGGACCCGGGCAGCGGCGTCCCAGCCAGATCCTGCGGAGGGAGAGGGCGTGGGCCGGGCGACCGGTCGGAGGAGGCCGGCGCCGCGCTGGAGGGGAAGAGGCGAGCGAGGGGCCGATTTCCCTCTCACCGATTCCAAATCGCGCCCACCTTCTTCCCCTACGCCGCCGTGCCTCCCTCTCTCTCAGCACCGCGCCGCCCCTTCGCCTGTTCCGCACAACTTACCGGCGGACAACCCCATGCCGCACCTGCCTCCCCCCAGTTCCACACCACACCTACCCCACGCCCTCTCCCTCCGCACCACACCACACCTCCGCCAGCCGGCGACCAGCCTGGCGAGTCCCGCCACACAGCCTTGCCCTCCACTCCATCTCCTTTTCCCCGCCGCCCCCTAGTTGCTGCACGTGTTAAGGTCGGCGGGCGGCCGTTCCTGAACCCATGGACAGGGTCAAGGGCGTCCTGGCCCGCAGCTTTGTTATGCGGGGCGGGCGGGGGGGGGGGGGGGGCAGAGAAGACGCCGATGTGCGGCGGCATTCATTGCATCCGAGCCTCCCAACCTGTGTCGCTGCCCCAAGCTCTTAATTTTGATTCCCCACAGGTATTGACTTCGTAAAGCTATCATGTCTGCATTACTATTGCCGTAGTTTGCATGGAGACTTACTCAAAAATGCATGTCAAGGAAGGAACGGTGATGAAATTGCTGTGTCCTGATGATAGGTGCCAGGGTGTTATTCCTCCTAATCTATTGAAGAGGCTGCTAGGAGATGCAGATTTTGAACGCTGGCAAAGATTGATACTTAAGAGGACTCTGGACTCTATGGTTGATGTGACTTACTGCCCAAGATGTGAAACAACTTGTCTGGAGGACGACGACAATAATGCCCAGTGTTCCAAGTGCTGCTTCAGCTTCTGCACCCACTGCCGAGAACGTCGTCACATAGGTGATATATGCATGACTCCAGAAGAAAAACTTCTCTCCATACAGGTAACAAATAAATCTATCAGTCTATGCTCTATATGAAAACATGCTAAATATTACCCTTTTCCTTTGAATGTTAGCTGTGGTTGTCCACTAGCAGTCCCAAGTTTAAACACAACATTCTAGGACTTTGCTCTGAGATGTTTTATTAAAGATACTCTGAAGATCTTCAGAATTCGTATAGAAATAATTTAATTTAGTAACAAAAGGATTGTGAAAAGGCATGTGCTTTAAGCAGAGGCAAAACTGAGAATATAATTAACTTGGTGAATGAACTACTCAGCATCAGGGAACCACTTTGCAATTCTATTCCATGTCCGCAATGCTGTACTGCCATTTCACGGGTCTCAGGCTGCAACCACATGTGTTGCAGTAACTGTGTAATACGTTTCTGCTATGCCTGTGGCAAGACCTTAGATAATCACAAAAGGTACACTCTTCTGAATTTCTGATGACCCTAGACTAAGTTTGTTGAGTACCCTATACTATGTCTAATTTCTTGGTAATGCATCTGAAATGATGCTCTTCTTTGAAGTGAGCAATGCAAACTCGATCAGGAGGAGAAGCGAGAGAGGCAATCTGATGCCGTTAAGCTGATACAGAAAGAATTAAAAGGGCAATGATCCATAAATCATCCCTGCCCGACCTGTCACCAATAAAATCCAGAGGTAAAGTGATTGTCTTGTTGACTCTTTGCGATAGATTTCCTATTCACTTACTGCCAATTTAGGCATGTCAGACAATCTTATGAATATTGCAAATGCTGTGAGCAGATAGGAAACAACAATCACATGTTCTGCTGGGTGTGCCAAGTTCATTACTGTGCCCTCTGTGCCAGAAGGTGGTTCGGAAGAGCTCGGAGCACTGTGGTCCCTGGGGCTACAGGCAGCACACCGTCGATCCTGAGATCCCCAAGGTGCTCAAAATGTAACATAGGGCATGTTTACTATGTCAATGCCATTCCATATATAATTCTTATGCAATTTTAAGGAGCACGATTACAGTTATTCTCTGTTGGAGTATGTGTGTTGGCCCGTGTATCAGGCCCATGTACTCTAACTATGTCATCATCCTTCTAGGGTTGGGAATAATCCAATCACTCTCATTCTAGTATGGTATCAGACTAGGGTTAGGTTTTCTCTCCTTCCTCACTCTCCAGGCCCGCAGGCCACTGCCGGCCGCCGGCCGCCGTGCGCAGCCGCGCTCCCGCGCGCGCATGCCTGCCCGCCCCTGCGCCTCCCTCGCAGGCCGCCGCTGCCGCCCTGGCCGGCATCTTCCCTCCTCTCTCCCCCTTGCCCCCAACTCCTCACTCTCTCTCTCTCCCAGTTTCCCCCACGCTATGAGCATACAGCAGCAGCAACTCCTCCCTCCTGTAGGACCTCGGCAAGCCCTTCAGCAGAAATAGCAAGCAGCAGTGGGCGTCCCTCCTCCCTGCACCTCCACCTCGCAGCAGCATATCGATGCAGTGCTCCTCCTGTTTCTCCCATGGGCACCCTGCTCCATGTTTCTCCACCCCTGTGCAGTGCCTCCCTTGCACCTCCTCCCGGTCCACCTCCTGCTCGGCTGGACTTGGCGCCCCTTTCCTCCTCTTCTCCTATGCCGGGCTGGCCCGCCGCCATGTCCTCCTCTCCCTCGACCTCCGGCACCGCCACTCCCACCGCCGGGGCTTCTGTTGCGACTGTGGGCGGGGCAGCTCACGCCCCCGAGCCTCCACCGGCCCTTGCTGCGGTACTCCCTCCTCCGGGCACCACCGCCCTACCACCGCCGGCTGCCATCTCCGCCGCTGGGATTGCTGCGGCGGACTCCGCCCTCCCCGCAGCCCTCGCGGTGGCTCGGGAGCGTGAACGCGCCGCGGCTGATGTGCTCCTCGCCGCCAAGACTGCGACCGCGGTGGCTCGGGCGCGTGAGCGCGCCGTGGTTGATGTGCTCGCTCGCCGGGTCGTTGAGTCCTCGTCTGCTTCGACGATCTCCCGGCCGGATGATCCGATGGTCGCCCCGCTCCACATCCAGGCCGCTGGTGTCCAGAACATCAGGGCCTTGGTCCCGGGCATCCTCGACACCACATCGTCCTCCTCTACGGCCCTCTTCACCGGGCTTCCTCCACAAAGCACCACCACCCCACCTGCCACCCCACAGCTCGGCGCTCCTCCCACCGGCCTGAGCGGTGGTGGAGGGTGCTGCGGCGGGAGTGGTGGTGGACGTCGTCGCCAAGGGGGGCGCAGCGGTGCCGATCGCGGGAGCACGCTGGCACCACCTCCCACCGCTGCCGCCTCTGCTGCGGGTGCGCCCTGGGCATCCTTCAACAACCCATGGTCCGGGCGCATTTTGATGTGGCCATTCCAAGCCTCAGGGTGACCTCAACAACAGCCGACGGCCATGTTCGCTTGTGCTGCACCTCCTCTATCCAGCAGCACCCCACTACACCAGCCTGGCCTCTACCAGTGGAGCACCGTCCTCCTCCGACCTCGGTCAGTACCGACTGGATCGCCGACTCGTGTGCCTCATACCACACCACGCCGGACACCAGTATTCTTTCTTCCATTCGACCTCCCCATCCTTCTTGCCCTTCTTCCATCATGGTCGGCAATGGTTCTTGTCTTCCTGTCACTTCCGTGGGCAATGTGGGTCCCTATGGTCCTTTTCGTCTTCCCAATGTTCTAGTTGCCCCTCACATGGTCCATAATCTTCTTTCCATTTGCCAATTCACAACTAACAATTCCTGCTCCGTAGAATTTGACTCTTTGGGTTTTACTGTGAAGGATTCGGCTTCTTGGCGTCCACTTCTCCGGTGTGACAGCACGGGGCCCCTTTACACCCTTCGGCTTCCTCCTTCCACTGCACCTTCTTCCACTTCTCCATCGCCCTCTTCATCGGCTGCCTTTGCCACCACCACTTCTTCCACTACATGGCACCGCCGTCTTGGCCACCCCGGCCGCGGCGCTCTGGCTCAGCTTAGTCGTAGCGCAGATATTACTTGTACTAAGGCTACTGATGAGCATCTTTGTCACGCGTGCCAGTTGGGCCGTCATGTTAGACTTCCTTTTCCTACTTCTTCTTCCCATGCGACTCATATTTTGATCTTGTTCACTATGACCTGTGGACCTCTCCTGTACTCCATTTCTGGTTATAAGTACTATCTGGTGATGTGGATGATTTCTCTCATTATTCTTGGACTTTTCCTTTGCGCACCAAGTCTGAGGCGTTATCCACGATCCTCCACTTCTTCGCCTCCAGTCAGCACTTGCTTCAGCGCATCGTCACATCCCTGCAGCAGGAGTTTGCTATGAAGGACCTTAGTGTGCTCCATCACTTCTTGGGTGTCACTATTGAGCCCCGTCCTTACGGGCTTCTCCTCCACCAGAGGCAGTATGCTCTCGATATCCTGGAGCGGGAAGGGATAACTTACTGCAACCCCTCTTCCACCCCTGTTGACACCCAAGCCAAGCTATCAGAGGCTGAGGGCACCCCAGTTGCTGATCCCACTGCCTACAGGAGCCTTGCTGGTGCCCTGCAGTACCTCACCTTCACAAGGCCGGACATCACTTATGCGGTTCAGCAGGTCTGCCTTCATATGCATGATCCCCGAGAGCCACATCTCACTGCTCTAAAGGAGATCCTCCGCTTCCTCCATGGCACAGTTGACCACGGCCTACTTCTCCACCGGTCTTCCTCCGCTGGCACGTCAATATGTTGACATGGACGCTGTCAACCTTGTTCCCGAACTGTAAGTTGAATGACATATATTAGCATGGATTTAACTCACTTGATAATCGGCGGGCCTGATTGTTAGTGAGAAATGCTGAATAACCCGAGTTCAGTCTCACATTACACTCCATGCTGCCTCGACGCTGAAGTTCAAAAAAAAACGCGAGGAGGATTAGTAAAATAATGCAGGTAAATACTGGAGGTAAACTATGTCGAGCAGGCGGTAGTTGTACTCCTCGAGGTCCTCTGCACCGCCGTTGTCCAGGACGCGGACTGTGGCCTCGAATAGGTGGATCTGCTGGCCTTTCAGCTTCGATGGGTCGACAACCGTGGCATGGGCAGTGATGGCGAGGGCCACCAGGACGGCAAGGATTGGAACCATTTTGACGCAGGTCGTCTTCATGTTTGCAGTCACAGAGCTTGCAGCTGTTGCCAACTGAAACAAACTTCCTTCCCACTCGCCTCTTCCATTTTCTTCTTGGTCAAAATGAACAGTATATGCCTGAGCACGGCAAACGTGATTGGTCATAGTGTTGCGTAGTGCATAGTACATACCAATCTTCTTATTGCCAATGCTGACATTCTGAACCTAGACTTGCCTTCTCTTGTTTGTGTTTTCAGTCTTTTTCCAATCCGCCATATCTAATACTTGACCAACAACAATCACCGAAGGGCAATCCTCTTTTTATAGAACAGAGTTATTTCTTTTTTAATAGGAAGTCATGTGTTCAGAATAGCTAAACCAAAGGCCTAAGGGAGATGCTACTCAAATTGGCATCTGAGGAGTGATATTGTCAAAGAGATTAATCGTCTCAGGAGTGAACATCCAGTTTTCCTGGTTTTGCTTTATTTGAGTGCCATTGGTTGTTTTGCTAACAGAACTTCTATGCTTTTGTCAATCTAACTGTTGCTATTTTCTGCCATAGTGTCTTCTCCCATGGCGGTTGGCAGTCCCTCCTGCACACTACCACAATCCCCTGTACTTTGTTCCTGCCAACCCTGACAGTGACATCGTCTTCATCAGCAGAAGCCTGGTTGGGGCTGGTGTGGAGCTGAAACTAGCTGGCAGCAATTTTGTTGCCGTTGATCGAACAGCGAGCGAGGGCTCTCGCCAGGTGAAACACGGATGAGCTGCAGCTAGTTGCCGTGGCCTCCAAATCCCATCTTTACTCTTCCACCATTGCTTCTCCGCACCTCCGTAGCGGCGGCAGCAGGGCAGAAGGTGCAGCAAGCGCATGGCTGGGGGAGGGGAGGGGACACACTACAGCAGCGACGACAGCAGGCACGGTGCGGAGGCGATGCGGAAGGGGCAGCCAGTGTCGAGCGGAGGCGGAGGGGGCCCACCTGTTATGGTCTATGTCCACATGCCACGTTAGCTAACGGGTCTAACCTTATGCCCGTTTGGACGTCGACGAGACCCGGATATAGTTTAGGAACAGAATGATCACTTTAGGAGTTTAGGGGCTAGGGTGACACAGCACCAGCGCCACAAGTTTAAAGACCGGTGGTGTATTTTACTTTTCTATATATGTATCAGATCTTCTGGTAATGTATGCAGTGGACCATTCAATGCATACAACTAAAGGGAAACGTGGTCGGGTCCAATGCAATTAAATGTAAGCATCAGATCTTCTTAATTAATTATAAATTAATCTAGCTTATCCAAGATTTTATGAAGTTTTCATATTTTCAAATTGAAAAACAAATTAAATAAATTCAATGTTGCTATAGAGGTCTACTAATATACAGGGAAAAAATCAACGACATAAGTCTGCAGATGCTTTAAAAGCTGGATTCTTTTAAACAACATGCAAAATTGCCAAGGTTGAACACCACCCATCAGAATCGACAGTGTTTTTCCCCGCGAGTGATCGAGGGGCCTGGTTCCTGGAGTGATCAATTCAACCACACATCACCAACACAACACTAGCGCTACGGCCATAACCGTGGCGCCCCACGTGGCCACCGCCCCGCCGTCCAACATCTTCGACGGCGCGCCGGAGAGCGGCTCGTAGTAGGACGGCGGCACGGACTGGAGGCCGCGGCCGTGCGCCACGCTGACCTGAAACCGCATTCCCTTCTGGCAGTGCTCCCCGTTCCAGGCGTCCGAGAAGAAGTAGTTGGCGCCCTCCGCCGTCAGCATCACGGCCAGGAACGCCTGCTCGGCCTTCCACCCATTGCTCCCGGCCGCCGCGACGCCGGCGCTGCAGAGCTTGTAGACAGTGGCGTTGGTCGTGTGCACCACCGTGTTTCCCGTGTCTGTCCTGAAGCCTGAGCTCTCATCACGAAAGGAAGTCATTGTCAGTCACTGATCTCACAAGAACTACTCCTCAATCCTCATTGGAGACTGAGAAAGAGAGGGGATCAGAGCCTCAGAGGACGCACTGAGGTAGTCGCCGAGGTAGAAGGTGCGGTTGGCGGCCCAGGCCGAGTAGTTGGCGGCGGAGGCGTTGGCCTTCCAGTCGAAGAACCAGCCGGTGCTGTCGCCGACGGCGTGGTTTGTGCCAAACGGCGGCGGTGGCGACGTCTGGTTATGCCTTGGACTCGCCGTAGCATTACCCGCTGTGCTCAGGCTTGCCGTCGCGTTGCCCGCCGCAGCCGCGGTCGATATGGCAAAAAGGACTGGCACTACTAGTCGGAACATCACTGCAGGAACTGAATGCCCAAGCCTGAAACCAATCTGACTCTTGAGAAAGGTGGTGGTGATGTGCTGCTAATGCTGGAGTTCAGTCTGAATCTTCAGATGCTAAATGGGTGACTACCTTGTCAGTGACGACTATATTAGTGGCGATGTCAACGGTTTATGCGGCATCCAGCAGGTGGGGTCGGCACCGGCTTGGGAGAGTTGCAGCCACTTGGCTAGGTACCAGGAATCTAAGCTGTGGGCCTGTGGCCGCCTGGTCGGTGACTAGATCTATGGTAAACTAATTAAACTGGTAACAATGTTTAGGCTAAACAGCCTGGGTAGAACCGTAGAAGGCACCATCACTGGACATGTTCACTTCAGATTTCCATAGTATATGTTTAAAAATAATTACTGTTCAGCATAATTAAAAGAAAAGATTCACAGTTGATGCGCTTATATTATTACAAACACGGTTTTTGAAGTGAAGAAAAGTTCTTACATGATTCTGATTTTGAACCATTTTCTTTCGATGGTCACAGTATATTGACCTGATAAATATCAGATTTACACACAGGAATAGGTACATGGTTCTGGTACAACCATTGTGTTTTCCTTGAGCTCATTGCTTGAGGTACCTCCAGCCTCCTGATATCAGTGTATATATATGTTTCTGCAGACCACCATTTTTTTCCCACAACAGGCGTACAAGAATTTCATTGCGAATGCAAAGAAATTACAAAGTTGTCACCCACCAATTTAAACCACTGCAACCGTTCAACTATAACCAGAGTCGTACCTCAGGCACCAAGTTTCTGTTTAAAGTGTCTGATTTCTGAGATACAATCAAGTCTCTGATTTCTGAGTTCCATGACACTCAAGCCCTTACGGTGATGCTGTCGAATGTTTGGGACCTCTTCGCCTGTCCATCTGTGCTGATTGAAGTTTGAACCAAGATGCTATAGTGGCAAGCTTCATTTTTCTGGTTCAGAAAGACAGAAACAAGGACTTAGCCTTTGCACTTCAGCTAAATAATTTCAGATATTTAGTACAGAGCTTCTATAAGAAACTAGTACTCTTTAACTTTTTTTTAAAGAAGCTCAGTTAATTGCTGTGCCCAGAACCATCTTCACTCTTCAAGTCACTTTGCATGGGTTTGAATGCTGCCAGAAGAACAGCAACCCTGTTTGCCAGGAACCCTGCTGTGCCGATAAAGAGCTCGGTCGGTGTGAGTTCAAAGCTGTCACCTCCAGCACCATACTTAAGTGCAACTGCGCCCGCAACCATTACCAGTGACATTATCAACCATGGCCTCCTTACACCACTGAAACCCTTTATGGAGGGCTGCACACTATTAGATTCTGAAGGTGAACTGATCACAGGCAAACCATCAACTGATCTTTGGAGCAGCAACAGATAGAGGAACCCTCCAATACCACCGATCAGGAATGAATAGGCAGCATTGTCATTTGAAGTCAAGGTGAAGGCGGAGAAGCCTGTTATCACTATAGCTGCGTCATAGAGAAGTAGAGATTGTTTGAGGTCAGCATACTCTCTCAAACCATCCTCTTTCAATTCCTTGACACTTGAAGCTGTGCTTTCTGATGACAACTGCCCTTCTTGAAGATTGGAAAGGCTAACCCCTAATAGGTCAGTTACAGCCACAGGCCTTGCTTCAGCCACCGAAGCTCCATCTTCCCCAAGAAGCATATTTATTTTCTCAAAAGTGTACTGCAATCCATCAAACTTAAGTTCAGGTGTTCCATTAATATCATCATTAGATGGATCAGCTGGTCCAAGTATTACTTTCAAACTCAAATCATATAATCTCCATGAACCTGACCTTCAAGGGTAAAATTAATAAACAAAAGATGAGAAACAATCATTAAATAAGAATATTACCATTACTACATGACAACTAGGAATATATTTGCAAAGAACATCAAAGAGGGTGTACAGTTTACCTGATTCAATACCGATCCAGACTTCTTTAATCCTTTGCAATTTAGACCCCTTGAAAGTGATAACATCAACCGAACCACTTTGGAAGGGTATAGATTGGTTTGCCATTATTCCTTGTGTAAGTTGATCCAAATAGATTGCCGGTACTCTTTGTAACAAGGAGTCGCCATCAAGATCAATTAAGCAGATTAAGATTGCAGAATTTTTATCCAGCAAAGAGGAACTAAATTCTCTACTTGTCCTAAGCTCTAGCACATACAATGCATCAGAGTCATCTAATCTGATTTTGGTAAATATCTCCTCAGGAACAGTATTGGGATATGTCTTTAGTTCCTCTGTTGGAAGAAGGCGTAAAGGCTTTACAGAGGGAACCGAATCTGCAGAGTTATGGAACAATGGTCACTAACTGGTGTGGATAAAATGGTAAATTTCCATCACAACAAAGAAACAGAGCTTTCATGTTTTCCACAATAAAATAAAAGGATAATCCACTAGGTCGGATCCCACATATCAGGATAACAGGAGAAAATAAAACTGCACCTACATTGCAGCAATACTAGCTGAAGATCCTTCAGTAAAGCAAAAAGTTAACACAATATATTGTGGAGGAAGAAACAGATACACAAGAAGATTCCATGTCCTAGCAACGTGAGTTACAACACAGTATGACTATATTGATTGGGTCATTGAAAAAAGGAGCACTACGCTGTTTAACAGTGCACAGAATAAAGCTTCAAGGGACAATATTAGCCGTCTGGTCAGACCTACTGTACCCTACCTTGTAACGAAGACCCTTTGGAGAAGCAATTCGTTCGCCGATGTCTGTTTTTTCGCCTTCTTAGTTTCATTCCATCTGGAAAGGCTTGGCAATACATGCTTGAACCTTTGTTCAGCAGTAACCACCCGGGCAGAAAATTAGGATGAACTGATGGAGCAACACGCCTTGCGCAGAGGATTGCCATTATCTGTAGTAACAATAGCAAAACGGATGTATTTACTGTGGTGCATTAGTGATATACAATTTACCATACAACACGATCCGGCAACAGAACATATTAACAAACAGGGGGCACTCAAGCCTCGTATACTTGTTACCATTGTATTGAATATCAATGGAACACAGGAGTTAAAACTTAAAAGTTGATTTGCAATTCGTTACCAAATCTACAGAAGTACCGAACTACGCAAGCAATATTTGTTCCACCTACAGCTAAGCTTTCAGAACAGCAGGAGCAGGGTACACAGCTGAAGCTAGCAAATGGCCACTCACACACTAGTACTCGATATGGGTATGGGACGGCAAGGATCTGAACTATGCCTGACAAACAAATAAAGGATGGTACTAGCAAACTGAACTGCGATACAAGCATGGAGAGGATACGTTCCAGAGTATAAATGGTCACTCGCAGACTAGCACCAGTCAGATGGAAGCAACACCTACCATGCCGCATCATATCCAATGCTTGCGGGCCCCTAGGGAGCTGGTAGACAAATAAACATGCTAGGTTGCAGAAAAAAGATTAAATTTAAAATTCTACACCATGAGCCTAACCCTAACCGTATATAAGAAATCAAAGAGGGAGGAGGAATCCGTCCAGGCGCCAAGGTGGGCGGACGGATTGGAGCATGCGCCCGACCGACCTTACCAGAGAAAGGAGAGATCAGAGTCCAGCGCAGCGCCGGTCCACGAGAGGGGAAGGGGAGGACGAAACGGAATCCGTGGAGAGGTGGTGGCGTGGCGTGTACTCTGCTTCTTCGGCTGGGAGGGAGGAGGGAGGAAGCGTCAGCGTGCCGCGTGTGCGTTCAGCGACACAGAGACGGCGGCGAGAGCGAGACAACTGACAAGAGGACCGATATTTCGGCCAAGGTGTGGAATCGGACAGCCCAAGAGCAGCGGTAGTTGGCCCAATTTTCTAGCAACTGCGGTAGGATCATTTCTCCCATGCGCTAGTTCGATCGCCGAATGCTCCTTTTTTTATTATTTAAACATTTATTTTACAAAAATATGAATAAAAGATTTACAATATATACTTCCATTATCCAGTAAAATAGCAATAGAGAGCTAGCCGTCATTTTACATGACAATAGGAACCTGACTGCAAATAAGTAGACGGGAAAAAAATGCTAAAAGAGTTGTAGAGACATGTCGCCAACAGCTATAGCTATAGGGACACATGGCACATGCCGACTGGTGATAGGTCCTTGCTGCCAAAAGTTGGTAGTGACAACCTCTAGCACACTGGGCAAATATGCATATTAACATTAGTTACAAATTTACAATACATGTCACAGAGTGTAATTGTGATCTATTGGCTAGATGGTATGCTAATCATGCTATTATTCACCCTATTTATCATACCAAGGTCCCTAGGGCTTTTCCCAAGTTTTTTCTTTAGCATTTATTTTTGTCTATTTTTACCATACCAAGGTCCCTAGGGCTTTTCCATAGTTTTTCTTTAGCGTTTATTTACACTTAGGTCAAAGGTTACTAGCTCCTCTATAGGGATGAAAACAGGATAGGAAATTCCCGTCCTGACTGGCACCGTATCCAGTTTTTTTACTGACCGTTTCCTGATTTTCCAGGAAATTCCGAAATCAGGAAAAATTCAGCAAAAAAAAAAAAAACGTAAACAGTACGGAAGCAGGGAGAGAATTTTCCCTCCCGTATTCTCAGTTACCATATTTAAACAGGAATTTCCTGACAGGAAAACCGCATTTTACTTTTTTTTATTTAACATCAAAATTCACTTAGTTTCTGATACTTCTTTTATTCAAACTCCGGGAAGCCAACTATCCGGCTTGGTTGCAGCCTTCTAACACACGTAATGTTCCTGTGGCCTATGTCATAATCTCTCCGTATTTAATATAAGTCGTGGTTGACTTTTTTTAAGTTCGATCCTTCGTGTTATTCAAAAAATTTGTATAAACATATAAGAAAACTATTCACGCTCAAATTTTATACAATAATAAAATAAACTATAACAAAATAAATGATAATCTATAAATATACAGAGGGAGTAGTATATAGATTCCATGTGTTGCTGTCTTGTTTAGCTGGGCGAGGTGGGACTTTCGATCGAAGTGGGAACCGCCAAACTGAACAACCTGCTTGCTGTTTGGAGTGCTGAAGCGTAGTGGCCGAATAGGCCTTTCCATACTAGGACAAAGCGAGCCAATTTCCTATCTGCCTTTCGGTAGGACAAAACAACACGTATCTTTCACTATTTGAAATTCGTGCACACCATCTCCACCATCTATCTCCCACCACTCTCTTTCCTCCTTTCTCCCCTCTCCTCTCTCCTCTCTCCTCCCTCTGCCTCATCCCCGCGCCCCACGCCTGCCCGCCGCCGCCGCCGCAGCGCGCTTGCCCGCCGCCGCCGCCGCAGCGCCCGCGCGCTGCAGCTGCGTGCCCACCGCCGCACGCTACGGCGAGGTCTGCCGCCGTCGTGCCCGCGCGCCGGGTTCGCCGCGCGCTGCTGCCGCCGCCGTGCGCCGAGGCCGCCGCCGCCGTGCCCGCGGAGCTGCTGCGCCTCCTCCGTGCGTACACCGATTCAACATTGCAATTATACTGATTCAACATTCCACCAGCACTGATTCAACATTCCACCGGCACTGATTCAACATTTCTGTATATAAATTGTTGAATTAGAATTCGTAAAATGTTGGAATGGATCGAATGAGATGTTAAATTATATATTTGCAATTGTTGAATACGGGACCGAGATAAAAACAGAGAAGAAGCTGTTAATGGGCCTTCGTGGGCTTTTTATTTCTCTAGCTTAACTATCTTCCGATAGGTAGATAGGAAGCCCCTGAAGCGAGCCTGCAATCTAGCGTCCCGTCATCAACACAACACATACCCAGCAAATTTTTTGGTTTATATTCTTTGCTATGTATAGTCATACTTAATGCTTTCATCACGGCTACAATTCCCGATTGAATTATGGTTTCCCCACCGTTATCGATATGTTCCCGATCAAATTGTTTCGTTTCAGATATCCCACATTTTTTATTTCGTTTTCTCGACCGGCTTTTCCGTTTCCGTTTCCGTTTCCATTTCCGGGTAAAAATATGAAAACAAAAACAGGTTAGAGGGTTTTCCCGACCTTTCCCGACTGTTTTCATCCATACTCCTCTACCATCATTTTGCTTGGCTATGAAAATATACATTTGTTATCTTTTTACTTTGGGTTATGTTTTTATTTTTTTTGAAAAGTCTAAAAATTAAGAAAACACGCTTCAAGGTCTCTAACCCGATGGCTTGTAGGCCTTTTTCATTTTGTTTTGAGAATATAGGTCTTTTTAGTTCAAACCTATTGTCCATCGTGTGTCCCATGGTTTGATCCCATGAGCAAGTAATAAGCAATCAGGTGGGAAATCGTTGATGATTGTCACCTACCTTAGGAAGAGGCACAAACCTTTTTAAAAACGTGATTTATTGTAAATAAGTATCCAAACAATTTCAGATTGTATCATTTTTTTCCTCAACAGAAGATCTGAAACAAGACCTGGTTGAGTATAACTGGTTGCATGACCCACACTCGATTCTTAACTCCTAAGACAAAAACCTATTCTACTAAGGAAAACGAGGAGGCTAATGTCATTTCTCTTCCCCCTCCAAGTGAGCTCCCAAGGGCTATTTATGCACTCTCAAGCCCAAGGGGGTACTTATACGGGAGTTAAGGTGGTTACGGGTAGCTCGGTGGCCAGGCGGCTAGAGGGAGAGGGCGGGTGACCAACTATGTAGGGGCCAAGCGGCCAGGTCCAGGGCCAATTGGCCCTCCCTCAAGGACGGTCGGCCATCTGATGCACCAACTCTTCACTTCAATGTGTGTGATGATCTTTAGAAGTCAATGGTAGTTATTTAATTGTATACACATGTCAGCCGGCCATTGTGTTCCCTTCTAACTAGTTGGTTAACCACCTTCCAAATGTGCGCCAGAGAGTCCTTGGATTGATGAAGTGGTGGTATCTAAGGTTTGACATGTTTCCACTGTGGCCTCCACCATGGAGTTGTGCATGACATGAGCGTTGATTGGCCAGCCTCCCTCTCAGTCTTGGCCAATTTCTCCAATTTCGTCATATTCATTTTTCATCTCCTGCATGAAATATTCGTACACAAGTCGTGGATACTCAATTAGTAGGAAAGGTTAGTTTATTTATGGTTATTGATGATCTAAATCATGAAATAATGACCGTCCATAGGTATCGAGGCAACACTTCAACGCAACAACTAATACACATGGCAGTTATTGGAATTTTGTAGTGTCTTGTGGACCTGTGCACTAGGGAAATATGGTGTTGATAGTTTATCCACACTTTGCATGCAATGGATATTTTGCTTTAGTCTGCAATCTTGACACCACAATGCTTAAGTAAAGGTTAGGCATAGGCTTAGTACTTGTTCAGTTCTAGGCTAGCCAGGCCAACTGTTGCATTGCTTTAGGTTTTAGTAAAGAGATTGATGAGGTTTTCATGCCTCAAACCAAGTGTTGTGCAGGAGGGGCTTTTTAGGTACTATGAGACCCTCCAAAGTGCTGAGAGGGCCATAGGTGTTGTATGTATGAGAGGCTATAGACCCTCTCTGCTTTGGTAGATCTACCCACAGTAAATAAGAAAGAGAGCATCTATAAGAGGGTTCTAGAAACCCACATGGACATGTGGAAGTCATAGGAATATCCATAGGTTTACTCGGTGAGGAGGTTGGCCCTTACATGGGAATAATTGGGAGAGGCTCCAACATGTTCTAAGGGGTAGCATACGCACCACTCAATGCATAGGTAAAAAACAACTAAGTCTATGTAGGATCCGAATCATAGAGGGGGTGTGACATGGGTCACAAATTGCTTGAGTAAACCTAGGGCTCAAACTAATGCTCAAGATAAACCTAACTCTTCATACACATGCTAGTTTAGTCTAGAATTTTTCTATCACATCCTTTATTTAATCAACAAACTTAATGTAAATGTAATTGTGATAAGTAAACAGAAACAAATTTCTAAGAAAACTTGAGCATTTATCTAATGTTTTAGTTAGGCCAACTTGCCACCACCTATGTCCATGTTGGATCGCTACCTAGGCAATTGAGCCAAGTATGTTGTCTCTTCTGACCACTGCCTAGATTTAGCTATGAAGGCACACTGGGAAGGAATGGCTAAGTGTCACCAATATACCAAGACAAGGGCACTACCGCAGTCTATCTCTCTTGGTGCAAATAAAAACTTTCTAGACTATGAATTTTAATACCAATTATGGGTCACTCATTGTCCCCTGCACAAAGTGTTGCACTACGAAAGTCACACAATGTGGTTGAGCCAACATCCTAATTGTGGAGTGAATTAGGGTTCTAAAAACTAAGTCTCTCTAAAACAACTTATCAAAACCTATGCAAGATAACAAGATATGTGCACTAAGGATAAACAAGATATGTGCACTAAGGTTGTGCTAATTGTTGCAAACTCTACCGAGAAAGATCTTGCAACCGAGTTCCACCTTGAAACTAACCTATCAAGCTAGTCTAGGAATATAAACACACAATTGCAAGAAAGTAAATGCAGAAGCTAAAGAGTTGGGTTGAGTGATGCAAACTCCCGATAACAATGGTAATGATGACACAAGTTTGGAGACGAGGAGATTTTTTTCGAGGTATCAAGAAGGCATGCAAGCCTCCCCATAGTCCTTGTCTGGAGCCACTTGCAAGGCCTTACTCTCAGTTAATCCACACAAGGACTAAGGCCTTGATCCGTGCAATGATCAAGATTGGCAAGGTGACCCACACAAGGGTCAAGCTTGCCAATTGGGTAACTCCAGATATCCCTAGTTCACAAACGCTCTCAAGTGGGTCCTCCACTAGTCTTGTTGACATAGGAAATTGGCAGGCGGTCGTCGGATTGGTGAACACAGAGGAGCCAAGAGGTCTCGCTCCTGTTGTGATCGCCTTTGCAGTGATGTGGCTCTGATCGGCTTCGACCCTTGGGGACGGTCGAATGGATGGTGGCCCGAGGTGTGCCACCTGGGTTGACCTTCTAGCCAAGGGGATGTGGTGAGTGATGTGGTTGTCAGAGGATCGCCCTGCAGATTACACAATAGAACGAGCAAACATTAAGTCATAGCCTGATCGCGCGGATCGGCTTCCGATCGCTTAACCAATAGGCTCATATCAACATGCTGTCTTCTTATGGGTTAGTATAGATAAACATGAAGTATAAAATGATGGTATTAAGCCCTCTTAAAGCATGACCTAGATGATCGACCAGATTGACATGCTATGTACATAGACAGATGGCGAAGAAGAGGACCAGAATGCTAACATGATTATTCATGCTAAAAACCAACCCTAGGGCTAGATAAACAAGTAAACTTGCCTATAGGAACATCCCATAGCCGATCTAAAGCATGCATCATCAAGAAGAACCCTAGGAACATGCCCAACCATAAACCATTGATCATGCATGTGAACATATATTCGAACCTCCAAAGAAGTTCATATAGAACAAAAGATACATCTAGGACATGTAAACCAGGGTGCTAGGTGTATATCGATCTCTCGAGTTGCTGTATGCATGTGTTGCAGCACACATCATGGATTGTAGCAAACAGGCGAGCTATATGCACCAATCCATATGTCATTGATCTATAGCGTGAAGCATGAAATATGAAGTAGATCAATAGCATACGAGATAACTAGGTAAATCTTGCCAACAATAATGCTTAGTACAAGATCTACCATGATAACCTCAAGGCACCAACCAACCCTAATATGATCTACTAGAGAAAACAATAAGGCAGCATGACGCTTACTTTGAAAACTCTAGAACAGGAGTGACAATGTGCTGAAGGTGGTGGCGAGTCATGTGTTGTTGGGAACGTATGTCTTCGTGTTTATTTAGTAACATGAGTTACATATTTGTAGTCCGTAGACTTGGCAAACACATCCATCTATCTGAACTAAACCCTAAGTTTGTCTCTATCTAAAGATACATAGCCCATTGAGCAAAATGATACAATCAAAAAGCCTCTGCTCTTGGGCATTCAATGAAGCCCATTAGCCGATTCTGCCAGCAATCCTAGATTGGCTAGGATTTGGTGGCAACACATGCCCCCTTGGTGAAGACCATTTTCTACATCTGCATATCTTGGAAGTTGAAATGGTGCATCGTTGGCTTATTCACTTGGTCTATTTAACTGTTCGGTCATGGTATTCTCTTAATTCTAGCACACCTTCTCAATAGAACCAACAGTGCAAGGGAAAACTTCATCCCTCATCAATGGTGAGAAGTTCCACATCTTGCTCCAATCCTTCGGCTTCTCCCCTATACACGCTTCCTCCGTTCAACCCTTCACCCTTTCTTTCTGAATGGTGGACTGAGGAGCTCTGGGATTACACGTAGAGTGACTCTGATGAGGACACTATGGTGAGCGGCACAGCATTTCATAAGGAGGCAGCAAAGATGGACATTGCCTCCCTTCTCGACAAGGGATCGATCCCATCGAGCAACGACGACATCTTCTCCTAGGTCCTCACTGATGATGAGGTCGCAAAGGATGAGGAAGAAGGACCGATCAGCTCCTCTGACGAAGAGGATGAGCCCATCCCTCACTGGGATCCTCCGATGATGGTGAGGGTGATGATGAAGACAATGACAGTGACTGTTACAAAGGCGAGGATAATGATGACAATAGCGGCGACGACGACAATGATGAAAGCAGTGACGATAGTAGCAGGCGACGATGAGCCCCCGACAAAGTGCGCCAGGCTAGCATAGGTAGAGCCATTGCATCAGCTCCAATGGAAGATCTCTTGTTCTATTTTGTAGCTAAGAATGAACTTATCTTTTGATGTAAATAATTGAAGTATCTTTGCCAAAATATTCTAATGATCGTTAGGCCTCACTTCCTTCGACTCCCCCTTTTGCACTAAGGACTTTCTTTTTTGCTCTGATGGTATCGCATTGGACTCTTGTGCATGGATCAGTTTTTAGCCTATCCTCAATCTTGATCGGCTCTCACAGGGACTGGCTCTTAGTTCATTGGCTTCATTGGGCTAACTCGCATAAATTTCTTCCCCGTGTTGGTTCGATACCCAAAATTTGCATGAATTTGCGCCCAAGTCGAACTCCAAATCTGAAACCTACCCTTACCATGAATGCCTCAAACAACAATAAAAGCAATGGCGTAGCTGTGCTTGATTCTTAGTAACCCCAATTTCACCACGCCTCCAAACCCATGTTCTTGAAACCTCAAATCCTTAGCGATGGAGCAAGGAAGTGCTTCAAATCAACTTTTATGCCTAAAGGTATGTACTTCGGCCTTATAGCTTGCATTACTGATCATTAACCTTTCTTATCCTTGCCTTTATTGCATTGGAGCAGTATTTACTGAGTGCCTTTCTTTTTATTCTTCTTCCTCTCTCTGAATTCAGGCCATTAACATCTTGGTTCCATGCCCTGTCATCTCAAACTCTCTTAGTTAAGGCCCAAAATGTTTCAAGCATCTGACTGATATAACTTTTGCCGAAACCAACCGAATCCCCTTTGTCAGCCAAAACCTTGATTTAGAGTTATGGGACAACCAACTCATGCTAGCCTTATCAACCAAATGGATGGGTCAATTGGTACAAGAGTGTCCAAATCTTATGAATCAACCTGGCACGATATAGGGATAGCCAATGCCTTGTCTTTGACTTTGTCTCACGCAGAGAAGCATAAGAAAATAATGAAGACAATCGACTATTTCTTGTCTGATGCACTCAACTATTTATTCTTTGGCCATGCCCCCATGACACCAACTCTGATGGATGTGGTCATGATTACTAGCCTTGGTGTTCACCCTTCATACCCCTATGCATTTTCCTTGGAGGAGTGTAAGTACAAAATTGTTGAGAAGCCAACCACTAGGAATTGGAATAAATACTAACTCTGTATGTAAAAACAAAAGGACTAGTGGATCATCGCGAGCACATAGCCTTTCTAAATTGGTTAGATCACTTCCTTTTTTGTGGTCCCTCCTTGGCTCCCACCAAAAATTATCTCAATCTTTCACAAGCTTTGGCCGATGGCAGAAAATTTGCATTAGGAAAACTACTCCTAGGAGTTCTGTATAAAAAATTATCTCTGAATACGGCTAGAATTTTAAAGGGTGAACCAATCAAAGGGGGAGGATGGTGATTTCTTCAACTCTACTGTCAACTTTATTTTTAGAAGAAATTTTTTTCCCAAACTTGGTTGACAATACATTTCCAAACGTTGTCGGCAGACCCATCAGATGCACCTCATTTGGCCAAGCCTTGTACAGGTGTAACGAAAATGGCCTCATGTGCCATATTTCCACAGTTCTGTTTTGGTGATTGATTGACAACCAACACTTGGACTAATGAACTTGTCTAGATGCACATTCTCAGGTGTTTTAGGTCCAAGGAATGAAGGGAAGAAAAAGAACCAAAGGCATGGCCCGAGGGGTCGATCTAACAAGAAACCTCCCAGATTTGTATGGCTTGTATAGTACTATACTCTGTACCAAGTTATCGAGGTTGTGAATTTGGAACGAAAATCAGGAATACATGGACTGTATAGTACTCTCTCAAAGACCGTACCATACTCCGTACCAAGTTACCCAAGTCTGTGATTTTGGAAGAAAACCAGTAATACATGGACTGCATAGTACTCTCTCAAAGACCGTACTATACTGTGTACCAAGTTACCCGAGGCTGTGAATTTGAAAGGAAAATTAGGAATACTTGGACCGTATAGTACTCTCCTATAGACCATACTATCAACTGTACCATTTCAGGAACGGCTAGTTCAACGGCTAGTTGTCAAGGACAATGGACCATATGGTCGAAGTATGCAAAGTGTATGGACCGTACCATCCGGTATAGGCACTTTCTGACAGCCTTTCTGGCCAACGGCTAGTTCATGTTTGGGGGCTATATAAGCTACCCCACCCGGCCATTTGAAGGGTGTTGGAGCTACTGAAGGCCACAACAAGTGTAGAGGTGTATTCCAAGCATGTCATCCACTCCAACTACCAAAAGTGAACTTAGCGCTTGATCCAAGCTAGATTAGAGCTTAGAGAGAGTGAGCTTGCGAGCTCTTCTTAAGTGTAGCTTTTGTGTGAGCTAGGAAGAAGCCTTAGCTATGGTCAAGCCACACTGTATTTATTGCTAGGCCCTCCTTCTTGCTGTGGAGCGGTGGTGACACTTTGTACGGGGATGAGGATACCTTTCAAACTCCGTAGTGAAGAATTCAGTGCCTTGTGACCAAGATAGACGGTGGCGTTGGCTAAGCCTTGGTGACTTGATGGCACTTAGCCTTTGCTTGCCGTGAGCCTTCAGTGGTGAGCACAAGACGATGATCAGAAGAGTCTCGATGCCTAGCTCGGATATTGCCTTCGGTGGCAAGCCCATGGACGTATCCCTTAGTGGTGAATCACATTAAATCCTAGTGTCTTCATGGTAGTTTGCATCCCCTTGCCCTACCTCTTTATTTACCGGATTTACGTTTTCGCATTTACCTTCTTGTGTGCCTTTAGCTTTTCTAGTTGGTTTGATTAGGATTGGCTCTAGGTTGCAAGTCTTTTGGGTAAGTTATGATGAGGACATCACTCCTATGATTATTCAAGGCCCTATTACAAGAGCACGTGCAAGACAGGTGAGCTCGTTCCTAAGTGTCCGTACATATACTTGTGAGGATGGTATGGTACCTAATGCTATGGTTGATTATATTGTACTTAGGAACTTAGTAGAGGACCATGAAGGACTTGGAGAGCAGGTCGGACTAGGAGGAGGGCAAGAAGAACATCCAAATCAAGATGGAGGCCCAATTCTCCTCGGAATCGACTTCCTCGGCCTCCAGGACCAGTCATCAGTAAAATCGTCGCCCAGGCCACAAACGGACTCTGATATTGATGATCCACATATGCCTGGAAAGCTGAGAAGATAACCTTTCCAATGCCACTAGTTTCAGGTCATTTGGAGTTTGGAGTCATCAGGAATTCATGTCGCAAATTAGAGATCAGAATCTGTCCAGGGGCTGTTTTTCCTCTTTTTGGGCTGTTGGCCCATGTATCATCTAGGAGTCCATCATAGATGCGTCTAGGTCTTGTTGGTTGAACTAAACTCTATATAAATAGTATCCACCACCAAAGTTAGGGTTTGGGTTTTTCTTAAGAGTATTCTGTCGTGAACAGTTCGCCGTTCGTGTATTGGTTTGTGAAACCCTAACTTGTGCATAAGATTAATCTTGATTGCGTTTATTCGTCGTTCTTGCTTGTGTTCTCTCGATTGCATATAAGGAATGATAACCTTCTTGGTGAGGTCAATTGCGCTCGTCACATGGTCTATAACCATCAGAGAAGTGGTGTCGTGATTGCAAGGATTCGAACCTTTGGCTCAGAGCCTTCATCACCGTTGTCGAGTCTCCAACCTTAAACCGACGTACCTCATGGAAGATCGGGCCTATCCTATATCAATTGGTATCAGCTTCTAGGTTGCCTGTTAGGTATTTCCGTTTATCCTTTAAATTAGTTTTGTTTTCATATACCTATAGTCCAGAAAAAGCCAAAAAAAAATTCCGCTGTCCCATTACATATAGTGCCGCAATAGTCGTTTTCAGTTTGCTTTGTTGAGTTTTCATCCTTTGTGGTTGAGTTCGTTGCTGGTTAGGGTTTGTTCTTCGTCGTTGTGCTTGTGTTTCCATCCCCATCCTTGTCCACAGTTTGCTTTCGCCTTCATTTGTCCTTCCATCCACCGCCGTGAAACCCATCCATCACCGTGAAACCCTAATTTGAGGTGTGATCAGTAAAACGGCCGTAACTTTTCGCTCTGGACTCGGAATAGGGCAAAAATATACATTTCCAAAAATGGCAGAAAATTTTGCATCTCGTCGTCCCTGGCTTTGCCGGTTTTGCCACCGTGACTTTTGCGAAAATCGGCCTGGAAAATAGGGTTCTCGGGCCCTGAAGTTTCTTCACGCTTGTGTTTCACGTGTTTTCTCTCACGGTTTTGGCTCCACAACACACATCTGGTTGCTGTTTGTTTTGAAACTTTTTATGGTACTTCCTGCTGTTACAACAGAAGTGTCAAAAACAAAAGTGAAAAAAAATAGTGCAAAAAAAATAAAAAAAAGATAAAAAAAGAGTTGCAGGAAAGGCTTTTGTTGTTGGTGCTGTTTCCACCTCCACCTTCTACCTTGTTCTTCCTGTGACACTTTGTGCTTCGATTTGGGAACTAGCTTTTGGCCAGCAACAAACACCTACTTTGGATCATTATTCAGCTTTGCTTAACTGTTACACTATTGTATTTGCTTAGCCACATATTGAGCCCTCCCAAGCTCCACTATATTTGTCTCTTGAGCAGTACAGGTCAGACCTTGCAATCACCCCACATTCCAGTTGTGTTATTGCCACTTCGCCGCCATCGTTCCTTCCAAGTCGCCATCATCCTTTGCACTTCACGGTAAGAACATTTGCAAGCGCTCGGTATACGCTTGAGTGTGAGCGATTCCACCTACCTATTAGATAGGGATAGGATAATCTTGTGTCCTTGTCTCTGTTTTTGTTTTCACTAACCATGGCAGGCAATGAATCCCCTCAAGACTTTAATGACTGTGTTTCTAAGGATGAACTTAAGAAGCTTATTGCTGTGCAAAACAAGCTTATTGGTGATTTCAGGGCAGAACTTACTCCAGTTGTGATCGAGCTTCGCACTACGGTCAACAGTTTGGCGTTTTGGCTTTACACATTGGAGAACAAGGCTGCTGCCTCCAGTCAAGCTTCTTCTACTTCCGAAGAATCCAAGGCGTCCTCTCATCATGAAGATGAAGATGAAGATGAAGATGAAGACAAACATGATGTTTATACCGAGCAAGACTGGCATGGTAAAGGTAACAAAGGTAATAAGGGCAAACGACCCCCACGACGTGGCCCCAAAGGTGACAAATCTGATAATGATAACCAGTTTGCTAGGGTTAAATTTAAAATTCCACCCTTTGATGGATCATATGATGCCGATGCTTATTTAGATTGGGAGATGACTGTTGACCAAAAATTTAATGCTCATAAGATTCCTGCTGCTCAACGTGTTCCCTATGCTACTAGTGAATTTACTGGTTATGCTATTCTATGGTGGAATGGTTTAGTTAAACTTAGTCAAGATCCTTCTACATGGTCCAAGTTAAAACGTTCTATGCGTAATAGTTTTATTCTTCCTTCTTATAAGCGTGATTTGAAGAAAAAAATTGCAACGTTTTGATGAAGGCACTCGTTTTGTTCATGAGTACTATAATGATTTGCATGTTACTATGTTGTGTTGTGATATTGATGAGGTGGATGAAGATATTATGACTCATTTTTATTCCAGTTTGCGCAAAGAAATACAAAATATTGTTGATTATAAAGATTACTCCACCACAGACCAGTTGTTCCATATTGCTATGTTGGCAGAACAAGAAGTGCAGGGATGTGCGCAACTTTCGAGCAACACCTTCGGTGTTTCTTCTTCCAGGTTGGCTTTGAGCAAGGGACGTGCCGCCCCCACCGACACGAAACGCGTTTTACCACAACCTGAGGTGAGCAAATCTGCTTTTGTGCCTAACCCAGTGAAGACCGATGTTTCCCCTGCTATGCCATCATCAAATATTGTGTGCCATCGGTGCAAAGGCATGGGACATGTTATGCGGGAGTATCCGAGCAAGCGAGCCTACCTTGCTACCGATACCGGTGGGTACATTAGCGCTAGTGATGTTGAAGATGATTTGGTATTGCAAGCTAACATTGCGGTACATTAGCGCTAGTGATGTTGAAGATGATTTGGTACTGCAAGCTAACATTGCAGGTACGACTGAGGATAATGCATATGCTTATGGCGAAGATGATGCAGAGGACTACGTCCACAGTGGCACATATGTTGTCCAGCGTGTTTTAAGTGCACAGGTGGAACATGAGGACAAGCTTCAGCGTCATGACCTATTTCAGATTTATTTTATTATCAATAAGTGCCGTGTTCGTACTATCATTAATGGTGGGAGTTGCAATAATTTGGTGAGTGCTGATTTTGTCAAAAAATTTGGTCTTTCTACACGTGCCCACACTCACCCATATCATGTTCAGTGGCTTAACAACAGCGGTAAGACCAAGGTAACACATACTGCGCGTGTCCATTTTTCTATTGCTACATACCATGACTATGCAGATTGTGATGTTGTTCCCATGCAAGCATGTTCTCTTTTGTTAGGTAGACCTTGGGATCAGAATCTGTCCAGGGGCTGTTGGCCCATGTATCATCTAGGAGTCCATCATAGACGCGTCTAGGCCTTGTTGGTTGAACTAAACTCTATATAAATAGTAGCCGCCGCCAAAGTTAGGGTTTGGGTTTTGCTTAAGAGTATTCTGTCATGAATAGTTCGCCGTTTGTGTATCGGTTTGTGAAACCCCAACTTGTGCACAAGATTAATCTTGATTGCGTTTATTCCTCGTTCTTACTTGTGTTCTCTCGGTTGCATTGTAGGAACGATAGCCTTCTTGGCGAGGTCGATTGTGCACGTCACGTGGTCGATAACCATCGGAGCAGTGGTGTCGTGATTGCAAGGATTCGAACCTTTGGCTTGGAGCCTTCATCACCAACGTCGAGTCTCCACCCCTAAACCGACGTACCTCACGGAAGATCGGGCCTATCCTATATCAAGTTAGAGAGCACATATATAAACCTTAGACATAACTAGCATGAGTAGGATGTGATAGGTTTATTCTATGCACTAGAAAGCACAAGGTTTTAGATGAGCGATTAGCAACCCAATTCCCCCTTCCCCCTCTTGGATCAGATACTCGGCACGTTCCTTACTTGTGGTATCAGAGTGAGGGCTCACATCTCTTGGAAGAATAGTCAATTCCATTGGCAAATTTGTGATATAGCTTGTATGAGTGCCGTTGGCTTCACCGCCAAGTGAGTTTCTATGTCTAGGGATGGGATGAGTACTGATGGGGCTCCATTTTTTGATGTGAAGGGCCTCCCTCGGTGGAAGGTGCTCATGGAAGCACATATTCAAGCTTGAGGGCTTGATGTTTGGCATGTCATGCAAGAGGGCACCTGCAGCAACTCTGCTCGCGAGAGACAATTTGATGCGATTGCAAAATCAACTCTTTTGTCCTCTTTTAGCGGTAGTGTGTTCAACCATGTGTTTGCTTCACCTAATGCTCATGAACTATGGAAGCAAATTCTTGAGAATCATGAGGGCTCAAAGGATGTGGCTAACCAAAAATATCATGTTCTCGCCGATGATCTAAATAGCTTTAAGCAATTTGCTAATGAAAGTGCACAAGACATGTACTCACACTTGAACACTCTTGTAAATGAAATCAATGCCCTAGGTCTAAAGAAATTGACGGATGGAGAGGTGAACCGCAAGATCATCCATTGCCTTCATAAGCTTGACTATGACCTCATCAAGACCATCTTGCTCAAGGAAGACTTGGACAACAAAACACCCAACCAAGTCATCAACGCTATTGTTGCCCATGAGTATTTCATGGGGATAATCAAGCAAGAGTCAACTTCCACTTCAAGCCAAAAGAGCCTTGCCATCAAGCACACATGCAAGCATAAACCAAGGTGGCAAAAGCAATGCTTAAGTAAAGAAGAAGAGGAGGATGAGAGTGATGATGAAGCCTCAAGCTCAAGCTCAAGTCAAGATGAAGCTACATCAAGAGCCATAATATTTCATCAAATGAAGGTAGCCAAATATTTTAGGAAACTCTACATGCTAGGCTATGAAACCCGCATAAGAGGAGATGTGGTGGGAGTGTTCAAGATGACGGGCAAGAAGAACAAGTGCAAGCAAAGGAGACATCAAGCTTGACCCGCTATCATCAAGGAGAAGAAGGGTGATACAGAAAGCTCAAGTGATGAATCAAACAAGCCCTTCACCACTTGGCCGTCACACATTTGCCTTATCGCCAAAGGTACTAGCAATGTAAGTGATGGCCCCTCCTCCTCCGATGGGATGAGCCTAATGAGATTTGTGAGATGATGAGCTTAATTAAAGAACAACAAGAATATATGCTAATGAAGCTAATGAAGATCTCCATGCCTCCTTTGTCTCAAGATATGAGAACTTGCTTAACAAATTAAATTTATTAGACAAGGAGCATGGGGAGCTCAAGAAGCAATTTGAGGACCTTGAACTAAAATATGAGTCACTCACAAACTCATTGGATGCATCTATCACTTGTGCTATTCCTTGTGCAATTCCTACTATCAAGGTTGATGCATCTACCTCTTGTGATCTAACACCTTCAATGAGAATGTGGTTGTAGAAACATGTGATGATCTCATTGCTAGGGAAAATGAAGAGCTCAAACAAGAGGTGGAAAGGCTAAGGGTGGACTGGACTTAAGGCAGCTTAAAGGAAAAAAGGCACAAGATTAAGTCCGACCTTGTCAAGATCACCCCTCCAAGGGCATGAAGAAGCTTGAGATGGGAGCAACCGTGACTTGCTTCAAGTGTCACAAAGAAGGCCATAGGTACTATCAATGCAAGTAGGAGAAGGACCAACAAAAGAGCAAGAGAAAGAACAAGGCAAGAGCAATGCTAAGGGCAAGAAGAACGCTATGGAGGAGAAAAACAAAAACTCTCCAAAGTTGAACGCCTCACTAGTTTACACCAAGCCCACCTACAAGTCAAAGCAAAAGAGCAGCCACTACATACTTGAGAAGAAGAAGAATGGTAAGGTGGTGGCTCATACCATGGGGTAGAGAAACCAGGCATGGAACCAGCCTATTTGGGTGCCAAAGGAATTAATTCGAACCATGGAAGGCTCCCAAAAGGTTTGGGCCCCAAAGACTTCGAGGGAGATAGTGGTCAACAGGGAATTTGGAGACTTGGCAAGCTCTGGGGTGCATAAGTAGGGATGCATCATGCAATTGGATTGAAGCCAAGTATGTGATTAAAAATTAGTGATCCAAATTCGCCTCCCCTACATATAAGGTAACGAGCGAGGTAAAACAATTGCATGCAACATTGTAGCTCAAATGCCTCTCTGGGATTGCATGAGCATGTTTATTTATTGCAATTGGTATATGCTTTCCTAGTACTACATATGGTTTGTTGCTTGTGCTAACCATCTATTCTTGAAGGAACTTACATGAGCTTAACTTGTGGTGTGTGGAAAACACTATTTCGACCATGGCGCATGGCTTACAAAGACAAAGGGTTACAAGTGGTATCACTTTCTTACTCTTAGTACCCCTTCATTTAGTGTCATGTTTTCAAGTTATAGAGGTTTATCCCCATGTTGTAAATTACAAGTGCATGCAATTGGCTAAGTGATTCAAACACCATTGCACACATTTAGGGGGAGAAACTCTACAACTTATGTTTGTGTGGCTAATACGCTTTCAAGTGCTATTTGTTGTGGTCACAAGGCTCTACCTCCAATAAGCTTCATTTTCTTGGATACCTTGATTCAATGCAACAAGTCCATGACAAAGGAGGAGAAATGGTCACTACAAGTGATTGCTACAATTGGAATCTTAAATTAAGGAGCAGAGCAAGAAAAAGGTAAAATGGCCTCACTAGTAAAATTCTATTTTTACTAATGCTTTTCTTTGCTAGTGGTTGTGTTTAGGTCTTTTAGGTGCTTGATGAGGGGGAGAGTAATCCCATGCAAACAAGATGCACATCGTATGGGGAGAGATATCCCAAGCAAGCATTGCATATCTTAAGGGGGAGAAAAGGTCAAGCACAAAGGGAGAGAAATTAGCAAAGGGAAGATGAATTGAAAACAAGAAGGCGAGGTGATAGGGGGAGGTACCTAGTTCAAATATGGTGGAGAATTGCAAAATCAGTGATCCTATGAACTAAGGTACCAAAATTAGTGCTCAATTTGTGCCTAAATCCCTCATGTGGATATAAAGTTGGAAGCATCAATTGGATCATATGCCGGTGGCAAATGAAGTTGACCATTGAAAAATCCATCCAAACAAGCTAAGTTGATTCTAACTCATTGAAATTTACATTAGTATCTTTTATTGCATTTATCTTGCTTGCTTTGGTTGTGTTGTCATCAATCACGAAAAAGGGGGAGATTGTAAGGAAAATGGCTTCATGTGCCATATTTCCATAGTTGTGTTTTGGTGATTGATTGACAACCAACACTTGGACTAATAAACTTGTCTAGATGCACATTCTTGGGTGTTTTAGGTCCAAGGGGTGAAGTGAAGAAAAAGAACCAAAGGCTTGGCCCGAGGGGTTGATCTAACAAGAGACCTCCCAGATTTATATGGACTGTATAGTACTCTCCCAAAGACCGTACTATACTCCATACTAAGTTACCTGAAGCTGTGAATTTGGAAGAAAAATTAGGAATACATGGACCGTATAGTACTCTCTCAAAGACCGTACTATCCATACCTAGTTACCCCAGGCTGTGAATTCGAAAGGAAAATCAGGAATACATGGACCATACAGTACTCTCTCAAAGACCGTACTATACTTCGTACCAAGTTACCTAAGTCTATGAATTTGGAAGGAAATCAAGAATACATGGACCATATAGTACTCTCTCAAAGACCGTACTATAATCCATATCAAGTTGCCCGAGGCTGTGAATTTGGAACGAAAATCAGGAATACAAGGACTTTATAGTACTCTCCTACAGACGGTACTATCAACTGTACCATTTTAGCAACGGCTAGTGCAATGGCTAGTTGGAAAGGACAATGGACTGTATGGTTTGAAGTATTGCAAGGTTAAGAACCATACCATCTGGTCTAGGTACTTTCTGGCAGCCCTTTTGGCCAACGGCTAGTTCATGTTTGGGGTCTATATAAGTCACCCCACCTGACCATTTGAAGGGTGTTGGAGCTACTGAAGACCACAATAAGTGTAGAGGTGTATTCCAATCATATCATCTACACTAACAACCAAAAGAGAGCTTCGTGCATGATCAAAGTTAGATTAAAGCTTACAGAGTGAGCTTGCGAACTGTTCTTGAGTGTAGCTCCTGCGTGAGCTTGGGAGAAGGCTTGGCTGTGGTCAAGCCACATTGTATTCGTTGCTAGACCCTCCTTCTTGCTATGGAATGGTGGGTGTTGATGGTGTGATGCCTCGGCATCTCAAGTGCATTACATTGGTATCATTAACTTAATTACATCATTTCATGAACATTTTATGTTGAGTGCATATATAGGTTATGTCATTTGAGTGCTTAAACTTGGATTACTGAAAACTGTATTTACATTTGCTATTGTAACTTTAATACTGTTGTGAATTTGATAAAACTTTACATACCAAACTTGTAGACAATTTTATGATGACCAACTTTGGTATTTTGTGTCATGACATGCATAAAGGTTTGAATGTGGTTTTGGGTCATTTATGTGAAACTGAGAAATCTGTCTAAACTTGATCTGAATAGTGATTTCAAATTTTTGTGAAACAAAAGTCAATATCTTGCAAAACTTTGTATATCAAAGTTGTAGGTACTGAACAACTGAACAACATTGGTATATAACATTTATCATAAAAATTCATACAAATATGATTTGTGGAATTTTTCAGTTGGAGGATTCACTTGGTCAAACACTGGTCAGCACATTGAATTCAATTTATCACTCAAAATTCATATAGAACATGGCATCAATGTTTATATGAAAGTTGGAGAGAATCAAATTTACAACGTTTCCTGTATTTTGAGTTTGATCGAATTTGGTCTCTAGGTTGTTCAAAAATGACGAAAACAAACAATGGCTTTCTGCAGTCAAACGTCATTTTCCAATTTTCCGATTTTCTTTTTCTTTTTGAGCCACTGACGAGTGGGCCCCGCCGGGCTGGACGGCTGGCCATGGCTAGAGCTCGTCTGCCACGCGGTGATGGCGCCCTACCCATGGCACGCCCTTACCCCCACGCGCCCCCGTCTCCTTGTGGTGGAAGCCGCATCTCGCTCTCACTCGCCTCGCTCCTTTCCCAGTGTCGCTGCACCTGCCTTACTGCGTTCCGCACAGCAGCAGACCGCGGCCACCATTGGAGCCCCATGGCGAGCTCACGTAGCCAGAAGTCTGCAACTCCACCCATCGAACTAGGGCAAGCACCACCTTAGCCTCGTCATCCTCCACCAAAATCCCCAACTTCCCGGACGCCACCATCGCTCCTAGCACATCCGACACGAAGCAACACCGGCGGACGCAACCGCGGAAGCGCGTCACACCGGGGACAGCCACCACTGGTGCCTCCCCGCATCTCCAACCACCGTCATCGGACTTGCCTCGTCACCGCACATCCAGCAGGCCCTACGGCAGCCGCCTCCTCTGCCGGTTCCATGAGATCGAGCCCGACGTCGCCAAGCTGCCTGCACTGCGGACGTCGTTTGTTCACACGCGTTCCCTGCCGACTCGGGCCTCCCCAAGCGACGAAATTAAGGGGAAATGGTAGCCCATCGCCGAGAACACCTTCCCAGAGCTGCTCGGCTCCAAGTCCGCACCCCTACGCACCGACGCAGCCCCACTTTCCCCCACCCTGTGCGCATAGAAGAAGACCATGCCGGTTTTTTGATTTAGCCCCTAGACTCTGCTGCTTTTACGTTTCCATGTCACGCGCTATTCACTTGGTATTGCGGATCTCGCGTTTTAGCCCCTGAATCTATGGGTTAATTGCATGTAGACCCCTGATCTATGAGATTTCGATTTAAAACACATTTTCTTGGTTTGTGAATTTTAGAAATTGGTATAAAATCGAATAAAAATGATAAAAATGCAAGATCTATTGCAATGTGTTCCTTTTTAGCAGATCTATGGGTTGGGTATAATGTGGATCTGTGAAAGGATATTTTTACCCCTGATTTGTTGTGTACAAGCTAAATCGAAATAAATGTCAAAAGTGGTCTAAATGACATCCAAAAATTATGAAACTTGGTCAGTAGCCTTATCATATCATTTAGGATTATGTGCGATTTTTGGTGACACTATAAATTACTGTTTTGCCTTCATGCATGTATTTTGGGTATTTTACAAAAGTGAACATACTTGCTACATGGAAAGTGCTCCAAATATTCCACTAAAATTTGTAGATGCTCTATGTTGTATATTTATTCCATTTTTATAGTTTCAAGGTCTGCATGTAAGTTTTGGTTGCTGTTTTGAAATAGACAAATAACTGCATGTTAAAATGAATAATTGGAAAAAGTGACTTTATTGAGCAAAATAAATTCTGAGAAAAATCATGGTGCTTAATGGTTAAGTTTAGGTTCCAGAAAGTATTTTTACGAAATTCTTGATACTGTTTTGAGCTACATGAGAAATGGATTAAAATAAATATTTGGAAAATAATTGTGCTATCAAACTATGGTTATTTTGCTTGCTGCATTTTATACAAATTTCTCATGAAATGTTATACTTGATGTTAAAATTCGAAAGTCAAAAACCTTTTTTGTGAGTTAAAATAAATCTGAGAACTTAAATGCCGAATAAATTTTTGGAATTTTAGTAATTAACGTGTAGCTTATTTTGAGGTGAAATGTTGCTGATAGTGTGATGTGCTATAGAACTCCCTGTCATGAAAGTTTGAGGTCATTTGAGTTTGTGTATCTACCATAAATGAAGTGGCCATTTTAAATATTAAATCACCGATTTAAAATAAATGATTAATCTTCTGACTTTGTTTTGCATCCCTAATGTATGTCCTTCGTATATCTTGCATCTTGCTGCACTTAACATCATATTTGCTATAAGCATGATGTTTTCATTAAGCACAAGCATGGCATGCATTCTTTGCACTCATCTATGCACTTAATCATTCATATAGTTGCGCTTATTGTAGAAACGTGATCGAGGAGTAGTTGCCACAAGGAGGTACGTCAAGCACCGGTGTCCAAAAGACCAACTAAGACCCACTAACGACTTGGATGGCCCATCAGTCGTGTTTGGAAGGAGAAGCAGTCCAAGTGATCAAAGGGTTGATTGGGGCAAAGCCCCACAACCTGGCAAACTAACATTAGCTTAGTTTGTTGGTTTGGTTGAAAATAAGGAAAGGTAGGGAGGACCATGAATTTCCAGCAAATATGATATTGAGTGATGTTTAGACATCCGCATTAGGAGTTGTTTGAAAACAATTGCATTAGACTTCCTAGCCGCCCTGGCATTAGCACCTACCATAGAGTACATAGGACGAGTGTGCCTAGTGATGCTAAGTGTGACTAGACACGACTGAATTGGAGTCACTCATCGTATAGGTCTTTTCAAAAGAAAGGTTTGCAAAATGTGGAAAGCTTTAAACATGATTGTTGTTGGAACTAAATTGAGGCCGGGCAGAGATTTGGGTAAATTATGATGAAAAATGATGTGAATGATTTGGTGGACTCCGCCGAGCCATTTAAGGCCTGATTCGCTATTCACCTGTTAACCGGCATAACATTGCTAGAGTGTTTATCTGGGACATGGGACCGGTGAAAGTCTTGCTTGTGCCATCCGAAGGACAGAGACAGGTTCCTACCATTCTTGTCGGAGGGAGTTTGGCCTGGGGGGAGCTTGTACTCGAGGGAGGGCTGACCCGGTATACCGTGGTATCGCTCCTGATGGGGCAAAACCCAGGTAAATGGCGGGATTGGATCGAACTTGGGATGAGACAAGTGGAAATGGGGAGTATATTGGGAATGCGATGGCTAGTAAGCATATACCCTTGGCATGATAGTTATTTTCGGGAATTAAAATCGATTCGAATCGCTGATGCTCACCAGGTGTGAGAATGCCAATGTCACACACGGACAACATAGTAACAATCTAATGGTATTTATACTTATACATGTTTTCTTTTCAACACAAAATGCTTGTACTTGTATGTTTACATTCCTACAAACTAATGTTTATGATGATGAATAACCACCTGATAACTTATAATTGTTCTAAAAAGAATGGCTAAGGATCAACTAATAGAATGCAAGCTTTGCGTCGGCCGTAAGCCATTCCATTAAGTCCGTACTCAGGGTTTGCCCCCACATTTTGAGCGCAGGTACCGATGACTTTTGGACAATTGCTTGGAGGAGAGTAGTACCAGTGGGCTCAGTGCTTCTCGTCTCATTCATCATTGCATGAAGACTACTTCATTAAGTATTATGTTTCCGCTGCGAGATTTATTTTTAAGAAGATTTTGCTTTCGATTTGAACATGTATTTGACTACCAATATTCGGTTTGTAAGCACTTGAACTTATTTTCTATTATTAACTGCCTGTGATGATATAACTATTGTGGCTCCATCGAGGGCTGGATATGTATGATGTCGGTATCCTTGGGCGATGGTTACATCGAGTGCCTTTTGGGGTAGCTCGATGGATGACCGGGTTTAGTTCGGTCTAATTACGCTGCAAGCCAGAGGTGGCAGGTGTGCTTAGTCTGGGTTAAATCGGCGGTTCCGCCACAGCTGGTATCAGAGCCGATCATACACAGACAATAGTCATATCATCAGGATTTGATTG
Source organism: Paspalum vaginatum (assembly GCA_030272315.1). Taxonomy (NCBI): domain Eukaryota; kingdom Viridiplantae; phylum Streptophyta; class Magnoliopsida; order Poales; family Poaceae; genus Paspalum; species Paspalum vaginatum. The sequence continues at coordinate 23,586,232 of CM059016.1, forward strand.
ACAAACCTATTTTCGAAAACCCTTTTTCAAGTAATTGAAAAATGAGAGCATACTATATACCCATATTAAGGATGTTAGTGTATTACCAGGTGACATCGCTAACATTCTGACCTAGATAGAACTCATATGCATATTCGGCGCTTTGGGAAGCAACATTTCGGCCATAGCCATCCCCAGTACTGGTGGAACGCTATTGGGATTTACGGACTGTTGCGAACACTGCATTCATGCTGGTAGGATAGATCTATTTAAGGGGGGTGGTCACGCCATTGGAGTGTTTCGTGATCATTCTTCCTTCAACAAAAATTATAATTAGATCTTGTTGGCCACCATTTCTCTCCCCAGCAATGCTCCAGTACTAAAGGAACGTTGGGTGTGTTTGGGAGAAATGGTGCCACTACGTCATCCATGAGGCGCAGCTTAAAGAAATTCGTGGACACCACTTTTAGGATTAGAGTGGTAGTGTATGATGATAAGAATGATGATGGCGTGAGCATGCATTTTTTCTGCAGGTACACTAACTACGTGCGAAATTAAGAACGACCAGAGAACGGCTATTTGCATTAGAGTGAGACATGCATATGTCACCGAAATAATCGTTAGTTATATATATATACTATACTTATGGCGTGTGATGTGAGACCGGATAGGACGAATCATGCATCATGACATTCTATTCATGGTTATTAAAGAAAGGGGGGACTTATTGATAAAGCTTGATAATGTAAATCGAAACTATAAAGCACAATCTCCACATGATGTCACTTTATGTCTCTTGGTTATCAAAAATTAAAAACTATGGAAAGACTAACATGGAAGACTCGGTAGAATTAGAACCCTCTGATGTGCATTTTCAAAACATTCCTTTGCTATGTGCAATGAGAAATGGATGGCTTGCGCCATTAAATTTGAAACTGCACCCCAAGTTTGATTTCAACTTGCAGTCTGAAAATTCTGGACAGCAGCAGCTAAATCCCAGTATAACTCAAAATGTAGGAAGATCTGGGCCAAACTTTGTATAACAAACTTGAAGATGGTTTCTGGAAGAATCACTTTGTTATGTAAAGTTTCTTATGAAAATGTCTCATTTGTGAGTTATGGTCAGAAACACTTGGATTCAGATTTCTGGGTTGAAACAGCGACCAATGATAAACTACTCATTCATTATATTTGTTGAGGGATTTGGTCAAAACTTTATATAACAAACTTGTATAGCAGTTCTGGTTGAATGACTTTGTTACATAGAGTTTCCTCTAAATGTGCTTTGTTTCAAAGTTATGATCAGGTTTCTTTGAACCTACATTCTGAATTGGAACAACACTTGGAGGGAAAATGAGTATTTCACCCAGCTGCCGATGGATTTGATCTGGGAGTCATATAACAAACTTGTAGGATGTAAAGTGTATAACAACTTTGCTATAGAAACCATGACATGAATATGCATAGGATTGAATTTACAGAAATTTTAAAACCTGTAGGTCCTGCTGCGCAACTCTGATTACAGTTAGCAATTTGAAGTTTGGACAATCCTCCTAGCTGAAACTGAACAACTGATGTATACAAAGGTTGTTGGGAATGAAATTTTGAACCAACTTTTGTATATTGACTTTTGCCAAGATCGGTCATCTTGGCACTCCAATTGTCAGATTTCAGCAGTTCTGTCACTAGGCACATCGTGAGAGCGCACTTAAACCTTGCGGTCATATTACTCGGTGCTAACAACTGCAGATGGTCACCACACCTGAGACATCAGCTCAAGGGGCTGCTCACGGAGCACTACCTCCTCCTGAGTTGGCCACTCCGGTCGCTCAGCAGGGTCAGCACATCAACTTGATGGCTCAAGAGCAACAAAGGCGTTACCCGCAAGAGATCGGTTACACAGACTTTGCGGCACTACAACCGCCCATCTTCACCACCGCCACGGATCCACTTAATGCAAATGACTGGCTTCGAGTCATAGAATCCAAGCTCATTCTACTGCCCCAACTCACTGAGCAACAGAAGGCTCGCTTCGCGGCGCAGTGTCTACACGGTCCCTCGGGGACCTGGTATGCTACATTCCTAGCAATGCAACCTACCGGGCACCAGGTCACATGGGACAAGTTTTGTGTGGCATTCCGGGCTCACTATCTCCCGGCTAGCCTCATTGACCTCAAGCAGTGGGAATTCTGTGCCCTTCGTCAAGGGAACATGTTAGTACTCGTGTACGTACATGCCTTTGTTCGCTTGTCTCAGTACTTCCCTAAGGACGTCGACACCGACTCGCATAGGGCTACCTGTCTGTTGGATGGGTTCGATCCCACTCTGCTGACTCATTTGGGGTGCCGCTAAGACAGCTTCACCGAGTTGGTGGATGCCGCCATCGACATGGAACAATGGCTCCGCGAGGCCCAAGAGGACCAGCGAAGGAAAAGACTTGCAAGCACACCTCCACCGGCTTCTTCGCAACGGCAACGTGCAACGTGTTGTGCACCACCCACTGGTGCACGCATGTCACGTCAGTGGACCGCAACAACTTGAGTGGGACCCTCAACCTCAGCAGCTACAACACATGGGGACACGGCCACAAGGTCCAGCCAACTGTGCTCCACTTCGGCTCCCCACAGTACGCGCACCAGCCACTCCTTTTGTGGGTGCTTGCTACAACTGTGGGAAGACTAATCACCTCAGCAGGAACTATCGTGCCCCTCGGTGAAATCAGGGGGCGGTGCTTGTTAAGGGCAGCCAACAACAAAACAAGAAGAAGGGATCAAAGCCAGAGCTAGCCCTAAGAAAGGGTCAGGTCCATTATACCCACTTGGATCATATTCCAGAGGGTGAACCAGTGTTGGCAAGCACATTTCTTGTCAATGAGCACCCCACAGTGGTTTTGTTTGACTCCAGAGCATCAAATACATTCATCAGTAGGTCCTATGCAACAAAAAATGGGTACCACATTGATGATATAAGGGCAAAATATCACATCATAGCCCCAGGAACACAAATTGACACAAATCAGATTGTGAGGCACTTACGCCTGCGCATGGGCACAGAGGAATTCTATGTTGACCCTGTGGTACTTCCTAATCAGGGGATTGATATTATCTTAGGGATGGATTGGATGAAAGAGCACAACGTCATGTTGGATATTACTAGTAGGACAGTTCAGATGAAGTCTAGCAAGAGTGGAAAAATCATGCACATTCATTTGCCAACTCACAAGCAGTTGTCACACACAGTAAATGCCACAGAGGTTCAGCAAATCAAGAAGATACCTGTGGTTTATGACTATCCGGATGTGTTTCCAGAAGAGCTTCCCGGACTTCCACCGGATAGAGATGTTGAGTTTTCCATGGAGCTTGTACCTAGTACAGCACCTGTCTCAAGGAGACCATATAGGATGGCACCCGATGAGTTGAAAGAATTGAAAGTGCAGCTGCAAGAACAGCTTGACAAATGTTTCATTCACCCTAGCTCATCGCCATGGGGTTGCCCAGCCCTCTTTGTTGAGAAGAAAGAACCTGGTGGTAAGCGGTTATGTGGGGACTACCGACCACTGAATGCTGTCACAGTCAAGAAAAAGTACCCACTACCGCACATTGATATCCTATTTGATCAACTTGCAGGAGCCTCAGTTTTCTCCAAGATTGATCTTAGATCCGGGTACCATCAAATAAAAATCCGAGAGGAAGACATACCAAAGACCTCTTTCTCAACGTGGTACGGGCTTTATGAGTATCTTGTCATATCCTTTGGATTGACTAATGCACTAGCTTTCTTCATGTACATGATGAACTCGGTGTTCATGAATGAGCTTGACAAATTTGTGATAGTCTTCATTGATGACATCTTAGTTTATTCCAAGAATGAGAAAGAGCATGAAGAGCACTTGCGAATAGTGCTATCTTGGCTTAGGGAGCATAAACTCTGTGCCAAGTTCAGCAAGTGTGCTTTTTGGCTAAAGGAAATGGCATTCGTAGGCCATATCTTGTCAGAGAAGGGTGTGGCTATTGATCCTAGCAAGGTGAAAGATGTGCAGGAATGGAAACAACCACAGACAGTGACAAAGATACGGAGTTTTCTTGGTTTAGCGGGCTACTACCGCCGCTTCATCAAGGACTTCTCCAAAATTGCAAAGCCAATGACAGCATTAACCCAGAAAAATGCAAAGTTTGTGTGGAGCCCAAAATGTGAAGAGTCATTTCAAACATTGAAGAAACTCCTAACTTCAGCACCTGTTCTTGCTCAATCGGACAGTACCAAGCCATTTGATGTTTATTGTGATGACTGTGGTATTGGCCTCGGTTGTGTTCTAATGCAAGAAGGAAAGGTGATTGCCTATGCATCCCGCCAACTGAGGAAACATGAGGTGAATTATCCAACTCATGATCTTGAGCTACTTGCAGTTGTTCATGCACTGAAGATATAGGAGACATTACTTGTTGGGCAACACTTGCCACATATACACTGATCATAAGAGCCTAAAATACATCTTCACCCAGCCAGAACTAAACATGAGGCAACGTCGTTGGTTAGAATTGATCAAGGACTACGATTTGGAAGTTCACTATCATCTTGGAAAAGCTAATGTGGTAGTAGATGCATTAAGCCGTAAAGCTCATTGCAACTTCATTGAGGCTCGTCCAACAGTAAGAGTGCTATGTTGTGAGATTGGAGAGATAGAAACACCAACAGTGCAACAAGCTGAACTTTACAATCTCATCATTGAACCCACCATAAAAGATCTAATCATCGAGGCACAAAAGAAAGATAAGGGCATGGCACATATTTGAGGTGGGATCAATGAAAAGAAGAAGGCTTGTTTCAAGCTTGATGAAGAGGGGGTCCTATGGTTCAAAAATCGCTTAGTGGTACCAAAGGACATGGAACTAAGGAAGAAAATCCTAGATGAAGCTCATACCTCCATGTTCACTATGCACCCAGGAAGCAACAAAATGTACCAAGATCTGAAACAGAAATTTTGGTGGACACGTATGAAGCGGGAGATTGCCAAGTATGTGTCAGAATGTGATGTATGCCAGAGAGTGAAGGGCGATCATTTGAAACCTGCCAGTATGCTCCAACCACTAGAAGTTCCAGCATGGAAGTGGGAAGATATCAACATGGATTTTATTGTAGGTTTGCCTCGTACCTAGAAAGGCTATGACTCCATATGGGTGATCATAGATCGGTTCACCAAGGTAGCTCATTTCATTCCAGTAAAGACCACTTATAGAGCGAAGAAGTATGCAGAAGTCTATATTGACCGTGTTGTGTCCTTGCATGGAGTTCCAAAAACCATCACTTCTGATCGGGGTTCTTTATTTGTATCCCATTTTTGGGAGCATTTATAATCAGCATTGAGTACAACCTTGGTTCGTAGTTCAGCATACCATCCACAAACAAGTGGGCAAGTGGAAAGGATAAATCAAGTACTTGAGGATATGTTGAGGGCGTGTGCGTTAACTTACACTACTAAGTGGGATGAATGTTTACCCTTGGCTGAGTTTGCGTACAACAATAGTTACCAGAAGAGCTTGGAAATGGCACCCTTCGAAGCCCTATACGGATAGAAGATGCAGAACACCTTTAAACTGGTCTAAACCAGGAGAGCGTGTGATTTTTGGCCATGATCTTGTGAAGGATGCAGAAGAGCAAGTGCAATTCATTCAAGGCAATTTGAAAAAAGCACAGTCCAGGTAGAAAATCTACTCAGATAAGAGGAGAAGACCCTTAGCATTTGACAAAGATGACCATGTGTACCTTCGGGTTTCACCCATGAAAGGCATGCATCGATTTGGTGTTAAAGGGAAGTTAGCACCACGATATGTTGGACCCTTTAAAATCACCAAGAAGTGTGGACCGATTGCTTACCGGTTAGAGTTGCCACCACACATTGCCGCAGTACATAATGTCTTTCATGTTTCACAACTCAAGAAATGCCTTCGAGTGCCAGAGAAAGTGATTGATACATCTCAGATTCAGATCAAACCTGACCTCACATACCAAGAACACCCCATCAAAATACTTGACCAAAAGTAGAGAGCAACACGCCGAAGAGCTATCAACTTTTACAAGGTTCAATGGAGCAATCGATCACTCCGAAGAAGAGGCTACTTGGGAATAAGAAGATTATTTATGTGCCAAGTATCCTGACTTCCTCCCATCTATTTAAAATAGGTATGTTACAGCAGTTTTACTTCTCAAAATGTAACTTGAATTCATACACAATGCACTTGCTTTCTCTCTTTTAACTTAACCACCCAGATCACATCAGAATCTCGGGACGAGATTTATTTAAGAGGGTGGGCTGTGATGCCCCCAGCATCTCAAATGCATTATATTGGCATCATTAACATAATTATATCATTTCATGAACATTTTATGTTGAGTGCATGTATAGGTTAGGTCATTTGAAGCGATTAAACTCGGATTACTGAAAACTGTATTTGCATTTGCTGTTGTAACTTTAATACTGTTGTGAATTTGATAAAACTTTACATACCAAACTTGTAGACAATTTCATTATGACCAACTTTGGTATTTTGTGTCATGACATGAATAAAGGTTTGAATGTGGTTTTAGGTCATTTCTGTGAAACTGAGAAATCTGTCCAAACTTGATCTGAATAGTGATTTCAAATTTTTGTGAAACAAAAGTCAATATCTTGCAATACTTTGTATATCAAAGTTGTAGGTCATGAACAACTGAACAACATTGGTATATAACATTTATCATAACAATGCATACAAATATGACTTGTGGAATTTTTCAGTTGGAGGATTCACTTGGTCAAACACTGGTCAGCATATTGAATTCAATTTATCACTCAAAATTAATATAGAACATAGCATCAATGTTTATATGAAAGTTGGAGAGAATCAAATTTAAAACGTTTTTTATATTTTGAGTTTGATCCAATTCGGTCTCTAGGTTGTTCAAAAATGACGAAAACAAACATGGCTTTCTGCAGTCAAACGTCATTTTCCAATTTTCCGATTTTCTTTTTCTTTTTGAGCCAATGACGAGTGGGCCCCACCTGGCTGGACGGCCGGCCATGGCCATGGCCATAGCTCGTCTGCCACGCGGCGATGGCGCCCTACCCATGGCACGCCCCTGCCCCCACGCGCCCCCGTCTCTTGTGGTGGAAGCCGCATCTCGCTCTCACTCGCCTCGCTCCTTTCCCTGTCTCGCTGCCCCTGCCTTGCTGCGTTCCGCACAGCAGCAGACCGCGGCCACCATTGGAGCCCCATGGCAAGCACACGTAGCCAGCAATCTGCAGCTCCTCCCGTCTAACTAGGGCAAGCACCAACTTAGGCTCGTCATCCTCCACCAAATCCCTAACTTCCCGGACGTCACCATCGCTCCTAGCACCTCCGCACGAAGCAACGCCGGCGCGCGCAACCGCGGAAGTGCGTCTCACTGTGGACAGCCACCACCTGTGCCTCCCCGCATCTCCAAACACCGTCGCCGGACTTGCCTCGTTACCGCGCATCCAGCAAGCCCTACGGCAGCCGCCTCCTCTGCCGGTTCCATGAGATCGAGCCCGACGTCGCTAAGCCGCCTGCACTGCAGACATCATCGGTTCACGCGCGTTCCCCGCCTACTTGGGCCTCCCCAAGCGACGAAAGCAAGGGGGAATGGTAGCCCATAGCCAAGAACACCTTCCCAGAGCTGCTCGGCTCCAAGTCCGCGCCCCTACGCGCCGGCGTAGCCCCATTTTGCCCCACCCTGCGCACAGGTCACCCCTACCTGGAGGTAGAAGAAGACCCTGCCAGTTTTTTTATTTAGCCCCTAGACTCTGCTGCTTTTATGTTTGCATGTCACGCCCTATTCACTGGGTCTTGCGGATCTCACGTTTTAGCCCCTGAATCTATGGGTTAATTGCGTATAGACCCCTGATCTATGAGATTTCTATTTAAAACACATTTTCTTGGTCCGTGAACTTAGGAAATTGGTATAAAATCGAATAAAAATGATAAAAATGCAAGATCTATTGCATTGTGTTCCTTTTTAGCAGATCTATGGGTTGGGTATAATGTGGATCTGTGAAAGGACATTTTTACCCCTGAGTTGTTGCATGCAAGCTAAATCGAAATAAATGTCAAAAGTGGTCTAAATGGCATCCAAAAATTATGAAACTTGGTCATTAGCCTTATCATGTTATTTAGGATTATTTGGGATTTTTGGTGACACTAGTATATACTGTTAAGTTATTGTTTTGCCCTCATGCATGAATTTTGGGTATTTTACAAAAGTGAAAATACTTGCTACATGAAAAGTGCTCCAAATATTCCACTGAAATTTGTAGACACTCTGTGTTGCATATTTAGTCCATTTTTAAAGTTTCAAGGTCTGCATGTAAGTTTTGGTTGCTGTTATGTAATAGACAAATAATTGCATGTTAAAATGAATTATAGGAAAAAGTGACTTTATTGTGCAAAATAAATTCTGAGAAAAATCATGGTGCTTAATGGTTAAGTTTAGGTTCAGAAAGTATTTTTATGAAAATCTTGATATTGTTTTGAACTACATGAGAAATAGATTAAAATAAATATTTGGAAAATAATTGTGCTATCAAACCATGGTTATTTTGCTTGCTACATTTTATACAAATTTCTCATGAAATGTTATACATGATGTTAAAATTCGAAAGTCAGAAACCTTTTCTGTGAATTATAATAAATCTGAGAACTTAAATGCCGAATAACTTGTTGGAATTTTAATAATTAGCGTGTAGTATATTTTGAGGTGAAATGTTGCTGATAGTGTGATGTGCTATAGAACTCCCTATCATGAAAGTTTGAGGTCATTTGAGTTACTGTATCTACCATAAATGAAGTGGCCATTTTAAATATTAAACCACCGATTTAAAATAAATGATTAATGTTGTGACTTTGTTTTGCATCCCTATTGTATGTCCTTCATATATCTTGCATCTTGCTGCACTTAACATCATTTTTGCCATAAGCATGACGTTTTCATTAAGCACAAGCATCACAACTAGGAGTGTTGGATGGCTAAGTCGGTGGATCAAGTGGCTGCTCGGCCCTCCACCTGGCCGCCCAGCCTTAGGACCAGGCTGCCAGGCACCTAGGAGGCTGCTCGGCCTGCCAAGTGTCCACCCAGGCACCAACTTAACCACCCTACTGACCTACCTCGAGTATAAATACTCCTACTTAGTTTTGGGTATAAATACCCCCGGGAGGCTCACTTGTGAAGGGTGGAAGAGAAGCACACCATTGTCTTAGTCTTGTAGGAGTAGGATAGTCCTGGGAGTTAGAGTTGAGTCTGAGCTTTCGCCTTAAGGATTTCAGAGTTAGCTTTGAGTCTTGGTAAAAGCTCTTGTATCTTTTGTACCTTTGCTACTCGGAAGTATAATATAAATTCCTTGCTCTATATTTCAGTTATACGTCACTTTATTTCTTACACTTGCTTAGTGTGGTGTATCTTATTGCATGCTAGACCATGGCTTAGGTTTGTGTTGTCCTTACGTTATTTGAATCTTGTTAGATTTGTCGGTGCTATAAGCTTTCCTTAGGCTCTGATCTAAGGTTAAGTTAGTTTTCACCCTTTGTTCAACGAAGAACTTTAGTGATCAAGTTCCCACTTGATCACTAGTTTAGCGTGCCATCTTACCCAAGTAGCTCTGGTCGGTAGCCCCTATTGGTGATAGCATTAGGGAGTCTCTGTATTTCGATCTCGTCATTCGGTAAGCCCATAGGCGTTAGCCAATTGTCGTTCTGTTGGCCAACTATCTACCCCATGCCACCTCAGCGTAGTCTGGAATTTTGCTCGACGCAAGATCCTAATCTGTGTTTAGATAACTTAGCTCAACCATCAATTCTCCTATGTAGTAAGTAAGATGTAGAGTTTGGATATCTTAATCTCGCTCGTTGTCCTCCCAGATAGCTATACCTAGTTTGCTGACTACTTTGGTCACTGCTCTCTTATCCCACCATACACTATTCTATTTATGTTACCCCTGGTGTAAGAATAGCTGCTAATTATCAGTTTACAAGTACTATTTGAAGTTCGACATGTCATTCCACCTATTTGCTGTTGCTTCCTTTGTGGATTTTACGATACTCGGAATACTTTGAGTGAAAAAGCTACATTGAATCTCCATGCGCTTGCGGAGTAAAATTTGTTACGCTAAGAGAAGTCAACCGTGGCGACACTTTGTGCGGGAACAAGAATACCCTTCAAACTCCATAGTGAAGAATCTGGTGCCTTGTGACTAAGATGGACGGTGGCGGTGGCTAAACCTTGGTGGCTTGGTGTCACTTAGCCTTTGCTTGCCTTGAGCCTTTGGTAGCAAGCGCAAGACGATGATCGGAAGAGTCTTCGTGCCCAGCTCAGATATTGCCTTCGGTGGCGAGCCCATGGACGTAGCCCTTAGTGGTGAACCATGTTCAATCCTCGTGTCTTTTGGGGAGTTTGCATCCCCTTGCCCTTACCTCTTTACTTACTGCATTTATGTTTCCACATTTACCTTCTTGTGTGTCTTTAGCTTTCCCTAGTTAGTTTGATTAGGTTTAGCTCTATGTTGCAAGTCTTTTGGATAAGTTAGAGAATGCATAGATAAATCTTAGACATAAATAACATGTGTAGAACGTGATAGGTTTATTCTACGCACTAGAAAGCCATAGATTTTAGAAGAGTGATTAGCAACCCAATTCACCTCCTTCCCTCTTGGGTCGGATACCTCAGGCATGTTCCTTACAGGCTCCCTGGCAGCAAACCGAATGAAGAGAAAGCAACCAAATGGTTCAGAACCTTTTACGTTGGTTGAGATCAACCTTTCATCAAAGTCTACCCAAGTTGTGAGAATTTTGACAATCCATCCTTTTTTGGTCTTGACAACTTTGTTGTTGACGGTGAGACGAGAGAAATCTTCTCAGTAATGATACGCGCATGCTTGCTCCTTATGAGCATGAGCGGTCGCAATAGGATCATCGAGCCTGGATATGAATCCTATCAGCCTCTAATATCAGCTTGGTAATTTGGTTTGAATAGAATCCCCCAAACTTCCTGTTGAATCATGGAAAGCAGCGCCGATTTTACTGATAGGAGAACAACTTCCGGTCTCTGTTTTCTGAGCTAAACCTCCCAATCCCTATCGGCTTGGTTTTCACTTACTCAGCTGACGGTTTTGATGAATGGTGGAAAACTTGGAAGTCTCATCTTTTTTGCCGTGGTATCAGCACAAAACTTCACTCAATTGACTCCCCATACGTGCCAACTCCTGAAGAGGTAACTAAACTTTTCTGCTCAATTATGTTTTGTTACTTTCTTGAATACTGCACTTGATGCCTCCATATTTTCAACAGTGTGAATATCTTCCTGTGCTGATGGACATCGATGGCAAACCCTTTTCTTATAGTCCCATGGGTCCCGTGCTACTGTATCAGAAGTAAGCCCCTTCTTTGCAGAAAGTATTGATGTCTCAACCTGACATGCAATCGGCTTCCAAAAAGAGCTTGAAAGTTGAAAGAAGCAACCACCAACGCACAGAGCACGGAAAAATGCAGAACAATCCACTGAAACTACATCAGCTCATCAGCCTGATGCAGATGCAAATGCAGAGGAAGAAAACTAGGTATGTTTCAGCCTCCTGTATGACCATTTTAATGCTAGTAGAAATCCACTGAAACTCTTTTCGTTTCCACGCAGGTTGGCTTTAACCAAGAAGTGGATTCTCCTGAACAAGACGATGAGAATACTACGTCAAGAAGGAGGATGTCCCTGCTCAACCCACCAAAGATGCTGATACCATTGCTAGAAAAGAGGCAACTCACTCCATCCAGGATGCTGACATGATAGTGGGTGATGAGCCAATCTAATCTAAACCGAATGTTGAAAGATCAGCTGATGTGGTATGGCCTAACCTTGATGAAGAGGCGATCAATAGCCCTACAGATGAGGTATGCTATCACTTTACGGTCCTGATTTGAGTCTTTCTATGCTAACATCGTGTCTGTATTGGCCACATTTCAGTTACTCGTCTCTGTCGGCCTATGACCCTTATAGCTTCGGCCTAGAAACGAGTAATGCAGAGTCATCAACATCTCAAACTCCAAATACGTCTACTGTAGCCAACCAACTTCAAGAATGGTCACTCTCCTCGAAGCTCCAACAAAAGACATGGCGAAAACTTCAGAATTGATCCGATCAAAATTCGAGCAAATCTTCTCTCAACTCCCTACTTCTTTGAGACGTGACGTTGCACCTGTAGCGTACTTAGGATTCTTCAGGGAGCGAGTGGAAGGAGCTGTAGCCTGCATGGTTGCCCATCAAGATCAAATTCCTCTGAAGAAAACTATTGCCGAAAAATGCGTGAAGCTGAATCAGCAAAAGATAAAACTTGATGACACATAAGCAGAAACTAGGCTATCTTCTGAATTAGAACTGCTTCATGCTAAGAAGGTCAATCTGGAAGAGAAGATAAAGGCTCTCCCAAGATGAATTCCTCAGTGTTGATGACAACATTCAGTCCAAAGAGATAGGTCTTGAGAAGATCAAACAAGCTAAACAGATGTTATCCGAGGCTATGAAGGAAGAGCTGCCAGAAGTTAAGAACCTGAGCCAGCAGATTGTGACTGGTAAAGATGAGGATGGCAAAGCTATAATCTTGGAAGCCGACAAAGTCTGTGTGACCGCTCTTAATGCCATTAGAAGCCATTTGAATCTGCAGTAGACCGCTTTTGGTGTGTTGGACGTGCTTTGATGTTAGCCGAATGGTCCTGTATCGGCTCATGTCTCCTTTCCGAACAATGTCTTGTGTTCATAATAACTGTAAAGCACAACTTAATGCTCATGCCCCTAGGCGTGACTATCATTGTTTATATACGCTAATGGCGACGGCGATGCATCGATTTTCGTTATCATTTTTTTACTAAAGGCGATGGGCGCATTTGCTCTTCTCTGCAATTCCTATGACCTAATGGCAATACATCGGCTCAGTACCTTGTGAAATTTTTTTTATGTACCCTCATATTTTCTGACGCGTTCATGAATTCCCCAATGATGGATGCACCTAGTCTTCTCATTTGCCTCCTGAGCCAAAATTCTCAAGTAATTTGTGGAATATCGGATTAACTTAGTCTCGCTTGACATCGAAAGCTTCTTCTAGGCACAAATGTTTTGTATAAAAGTCTTTTGGCTGATTGCTTGGATCGGCCTCGCAGGCTATCTATTGATACATTTTTTAAACGACCGATTATGCATACCGGCCAGATATACTAAGCCTGCGTGGTTTCAATCAGATGATGATTAGGATCATATCCTAACTTGTTACAATTTCGCTCTAATCCTCGAGGCCGGTGTTGGCGTCTCTTAGCCTTAACAGATTTTACTCCACAAGCGCACGGAGATCGCTGTAGCCTTTCACCCAGAGTATTCCGAGTATCGTATTTATCCAAAGGTAAGCGGCAGGCGAGAGAGCATAATTCGATAAACTCAAATCGAAGTCACCGTACTTTAATAAATGTACCAACTAGTATCTAGATAGGAGTAAGTCTGATAAAGGTAGATGTATGGTGAAGAAGTAAATAAACTACCAAAGATACACGTAGTGAGATATAGTTGCCTGTGAGGACAACGAACAAGATAAAGTTCCCAAACTCTATTCTATTGGGCTGCAAAGACTATATCGTAGTTAACTAAGGAAACTCAAGTAAACAAGTCAGGGTCTCGCATTGAGCGAAATTCCGGCGCCCTCGAGGGGTCAGGGGGTAGATAGTTGACACCCGAAAGAGAACCCGGCTATCACCTACGGGCCTCCTGAACGAACGAGCCTGGACTACAGAGGCACACCACACGCTGTCACCGAGTGGGGCTACAAAGCAAATCTACGTGAAGAGAATGTCATGCTATAAAGGTACTCAAGCAAAGTTTGAGTAACAATAGATCGTCCTTGATCAGAGGAGAGGACCTAACCAGAGCCTGTCCTACATGTTGGATTATAGCACCACCAAAAATAATAGGACTTGACTAACCAAGATAACCACAGCCTAAGCCTAGAAAGTATGCAAAGAAAGGTACACCACACTTGCTAGAGATAGAAATAAAGTAAAACATAAATATATTATACTGAAGATAAGAGTACAAAGATAGAAGAACTTTACCGCAGACTCAGAGCTATCTCTGAGAACTGAGAACTCTGAGGCAAAGCTCAACTCATTCTAACTCTTAGGATTATACTAACTACTAAGATGTAGAAATGGCACTCTCTAAGGTAGAATGAAGCTCTCAACCCCTACACACCTTTACAAATGAGCTCCCGAGGCCTATTTATAGTCCAGCAAGTGAGGGGGGTATTTATGGGTGGCTTAGGTCAGTTTAGGGGGTAAGGCGGTGGTCGGCCGACCATGTAGGGGGTCGGCCGACCTAGCCCCATGGTCGGGCGACCGCCCGATCCACCGACTTGGCCATCCAACGGCTTGATCTTGCTTTCTCACGTCGGTTGGCAGATGAAGCAGTTGGTGCACGTGTAAAATGAGGGCCTTGCATGGTCGGCCGACAATGCATGAGGTCGGGCGACCACGTGTCCTGCTCTAATTGGTTCCATGGCTCCTCTCCTAGATTAGTGACGTAACCGAACCGTGGTTTGGTGGTTCTTCGGCCCTAGAATACATTGGATGCTTGGTTTGACGGTTGGATTAGACTGCCTTTGTGTTTCTTTTGCAGGTTTGGATCGATGATGTGGCAAGTGGTCTTGGCTAGATGGTCAGGCGGCTAGGGTGCAGGGTCGGTCGACCCTGCCACTGGGTCGGGCGACCAAGAGCCATGGTCGGCCGACCTAGCCACTTTTACCTGCAATGCCCATCTTTGATCCTTGACACGTTTTCTATTGTTTTTTGTGTATTTTGGTACCTACATCCAAATATTCATGTACATCTTGTGGAACTCATTAGTAGTAGGGGTTAGTCCATTTTATTCACATGCTTTGCTTCATTTGGTGGATAATTGATGGTGGAAATCATGAGATTACGACCGTCAATAGCCGGTTGCATGAATCGTCCTGACCCTGTTCTTCGATGCTTCGATGTATTCGCAATTTCCCATGTCTTGCCCCTTGAGGCTCTGTCTTGTCGTTCCAGAGAGCAATGTCCATTGTTGACATGTCGTGGGAGTCATCTGCAAGCACCACTTCAACTTTGACACCATCCCATTGTATCAAGCATTGGTGCATTGATGATGGTATGTAGTAGTTGGCATGAATCCAATATGGGCCCAGCAATGCCAAGTAGGCCCCTGACCGTCGATAATGAAGAAATCCATGCTGATCGTCTTCGGCCTACTGCCAACTCGACTTTGTTCAATCCCTTGGCATGAATTCAGTTGCCCTTGAAGTCACTGAGGACAACGTTGTTCTTGATTAGATCCTTGGCTAATCTACTGATCTTGCAGCACACTGAGTAAGGCATAAGGCTGACCGCAGCTCATGTGTCCACCATCATCTTGGTGATAGGCTTGCCATTGAAGAGATCCTTGACGAAGAATGCCTTGAGGTGGTGGTATTCTTTTCTTGCGTCTTTTCAATGATAATATCCACAACCCTAATGCTAAGCTCAGCTATAGGTGTCGCCTCCATAGGTGTGTGCCGAAATTCATTGAGGAGGACGAACACCATGTTGGCTGCTGCTACGACATCGGCTTTCTTTCCTACCGATTGTTCATTGGCATCCTGCTGGTCCTTCCTTTGCTAGACTAGCCAACATGCTTGTCGTGGTATCTTTGTAGAGGCCCCATTTTGGCCTTCCATAGCAAACGCAAATACTCCTCCTCTGCTTGTTCCAAGCTCCGTAAACACTATACTCTGTGCTTCTAGGAATGTGAGAGACCATCAGGGCACCACTGGGGTTGTGGGTGTTCTTCATTTTCGTGTTCTTCTTCAATCGACTGGTGGCGTCATGGTGGCTTGTGGGCTCAAGCTTGAGAATGACGGTGTGCACGCCCCAGACATTGGAACACGAACTCCGATGCTCATGATGGCGAGAGCCTGCTCACTTAGGATAGTCATTGATGGTTAGCAACCTAAGCATACCCTGAGTCTAGTAGAATCAGAAGAAGGGGCAATCCCAATGCTCATGGTAGTGGCATAAATCGTGATGATATTCTTCTTCCTCGCGAAGCTTGTCATAGCAGTATTGCTCCTCTTCACGGCGCCTGTCTCGGCGATGCCACGATCTTCTTGATATCGCTGTTGTTCATGGTGATGACATTCTTTCTCGATGTCCTGGCATTGTCACTTCTCTTGTTGTCTGTATCGGTGGGCATACATGCCGATAAGCAGCTTTGACTCTAGCCGGTACTTGTGGTACTCGGCAACATCTTATTTAGATGTGCGATTTTCTGCTTTAAATTTTAGATGCCGATCGCTTGGATTGGCCTAACTTTTTCCTATAGAACTCGAAGCCATGTTGATCATGTTGACTTGGAAAGGATTTGTATCGACTTTCATATGTTTCCTTCCAAATATTAGTCGGCCTTGCTCAATAGCCACCTAGATCTACTGACGTGGCACCTTGCATATGCTAGTTTCATGTGTGGTAGAGTTGTGCTGCTTGCAGTATGTTCGACCCTTCAACTCCTCAGCCAAAGGAATCTGGTGATCAGCTGACAGTTTGAGCCATTATTCTTTGAGCAAGAGGTCGAAAATCTACTCAGTCTTGGAAATATCAAAATCAAAACCCCAAGGCACCTCAAGTGCTTTGACAAACTGACAAAGGATCAGGTTTGCTCCCTAGGGCTAGGTAACAATTGCCATGTCGGCCTCATTGGCCGATTCATCGCTTTCTTATGCATAGATGTAGGATATCGGCTTCTTGTACCTCTCTTGGTAGTATTAAGGGTGTTGTCTTTCATAAGTCGATATCGTGGTCGAAAGTTCACCGATCGAGTCAAAATCGACAGGACCATATACGTTCTTCGTGGCTTGTAGCAGACCTCCATGAACTATTTTCAGTGAGATTCTTCTTAGTTAGGTACAGAGAGTAGCATCTATTCCTAACGTGCCTGAAACATTGGATGAACTAGGACACAGATTTGCCCTTCTGCTGGCAGAGGGCGATGAGATCTGGTAGTGACATATCACTGGAATCAGAGAAGAAGTGAGCATAGAACTGATACTCTAGCTGTTTCCAATAGGTGATGGACCCTAGTGCGAGCGATGTGTACCAATCCAACGCCTAGCTTGATAAAGATAATGAAAAGAGCTAAACCTTCATCTGTTCGGCTACAGCTGCAACCCCGAGCTGAGTTATGTATCGACTGATATGCTTGACCGTGCTAGTGTTGTTGGTGGTGTTGAACTTGGAGAACTCTGGCACCTTAACTTGGGTGGCGGTGGAAACTGGTCAAACTCCTCTACGTAGGGTTTTTAGTAGCTGTCCATCTTAGGCTTAGTCTTCATTCTGAACTGATTCTCTAGAACATCAGCGATTCAGTCTTGTCTAGAAGGCGTGCTAGACATTCCATAAAAAATGGTCTAGCTGCTGGGAGCCAGCCTGCCACCATATTATGTCTACCATTGTAGTAGTCCTTCATCGGTGGCCTTGTTCTTCCCGACTATCGAGTTTGGCACCCGCCAGGGTGCATAGTTCTTCGTCTTCACGTAGTGGCCTGTACCACATCTTGCACTCAAAACCTTTGGGTATGAACATTAGGGGCTGATCGTATACTGACAGTACATCATGTGGATCCCTAAGGCGGTACATGAGGAACTCCGCCTCGCTTCTAGTAGTCCAAACTGTGTTGGCTCCAAAGGCTAAATGTAGAATGCCTTTTCTCCCTTGTAAGATCCAAAGGTGGGCCTTGTAGCTATGTAATTGCTAGCTAGTATGCACCTAGCAACCTTTGCAATTACTTTCTCTAGGGAGTTGAGGAGGACTTTGGACTGGCGCACCATGGCATGATGGTTCATGTAGTTCAACTCTTAGCGATGGTTACAACAGTATGTTACTTCCGACGACATAGATCACCATCGAGGAGTTTCTATGGGTGCCCTACGACCCTGATACCCCCATTGTGTGTCTAGGTGAAGCGTGCTAGTAGGTCCTCGACTAACTTGGTGAGCATCTGAACATAGAGCTCTTTATGCTCTGCTCTGAGGTCCTCGAGCTGGCGGGGCATGTCTTGTCTTCTGACTAATTGCCACGATCAACGCTGGAATGAGGGTCAATGCCTTTGCCGTAGTGTTTAGCAGGTGCCATTTGCTAATGAAGAGGTTGATGTCATCTATCCCATTGGGCATGCCAAAAATGTGTTGTTGTAGAAAACTGACATGCGGTCATATGACAACCAACACATGAGGAGCCGAGAGACCATGATACACCTGTGATCACCTCATCTGTGACGTGGCTCTGACCGTCCCCAAGCTATGGGGATGGTCGAAAGGATGGTGGTCCACAGGGTATGCCACTTGGCTTGACCTTCTAGCCAAGGATGATGTGGTGATTGGTGTGGTCATTGGAGGATCGCCATGTAGATTACGCCATTGAACGAACAAACATTAAGTTATAGCTTGATCGCATGGATCAGCTTCTGACAGCTTTACCAATCGTCTCATCTCAACATATCGTCTTCTTGTGGGTTAGTATAGATAAACATGAAGTATAACAAGAAGGTATTAAACCTGCTTAAAGCATGATCTAGACAATCCATTGCTCTAGATTGACATTTACATGTTACGTACATAAAAAAATGGCAAAGAAGAGGGCCAGAAGGCTAATCGGATTATTCATGCTAAAAACCGAACCTAGGGCTAGATAAACAACAGAACTTTACTATAGGGACATCCCACAACCGATCTAAAGCATGCATCAGTAGGAAAAACCATAGGAACATTGCCAACCATAAAGCGTTGATCCTGCACGTGAACATAGATCTGAACCTCAGAAGAAGTTCATCCAGAACAAAAGATACATCTTAGATGTGTAAAGTAGTGTGCTAGGTGTATATCGATCTCTCGAGTTGCTGCATAAAAGTGTTGCAGCACACATCGTAGATTGTAGCCACTGGGTGAGCTATATACACCTAGCTGTATGTCACCAATCTATTGCATGAAGCACGAAACATGAAGTAGATCGATAGCATATGAGATAACTAGGTAAATATTGCCTACAACAATGCATAGTACAAAATCTACCATGGTAACTGCAAGACACCAAGCTGCCCTAATATGATCTGGTAGAGAAAACATTAAGACAGCATGACTCTTACTTTGGAAACCCTAGAACATGCCAACACGGGTGGCGATTCGCTGAAGGTGGTGGCAAGACATGTGTTGCTAGGAACTTATGTCATCATGTTTATTCATTAACTGGAGTGACATATTTATAGTCCGTAGACTTGGACGACGCTTCCATCTATTCGAACTAAACCCTAAGTTTGTTTCTATCTAAAGATACATAGCCCATTGGGCCAACTGATACAATCAAACCACCTATGCTCAGGCGGCCCATGAAGCCCATTAGCCTATTCTGCCAGCAATCCTAGATCAGCTAGGATTTGGTAGCAACAGGACTCTTTCATATGCTTACCTAGATCTCCACTAAGGTACACATTGGCCAAAACGATAAGGATCTCCCTTCCTCTAACAAGCAAAGTGGCGGCCACTCCACAACCCAAAGGGTCTCACAAGACTACAAGTGCCACACGTACAAGCTATCTTCATGTGTGTAAGCACGGATTCTAGATTCACAAATCTCACTACAACACTTGGTTGCAACTGAGGGCTATCCTCTAAGAAAGGCCTAAGCAAGAGCTCACAAGCATTAGCTATGCCAAAGTATGTACTATTAATTAGCTCCCTTGATGAATTGGGCTCTCAAGAATGTGTCTCGACACTATGAGGAACTCAGGAGTCACTAACCATGCCATGTAGGTTGGGCAAGGGTGAATAAATAGCCAAAAATCTCAGAATTAGCCGTTGGGAGAAAGTTGATGCTTGTAGAGTGCTCTCATCAGACGGTCTAGTGTAGCACCGTATTGTCCGGTGTGTACACCACTAGGTCGTCTAGTGTGTACACCCAGACTAGTCGTTGAAGTTGACCATTGGACCTTCACTTAACCCGTGCTGATCACCAAACCATCCGGTGTGTACCACCGGACCGTCGGGTGCATCTAATCTCTTGAGGTCTTAGGTTGTGCATGTCTCATCCTATAATGTAAGGTGTGTCCATCAAACCATCCAGTGCGTGCAACACCGGACCATCCGATGCGTGCAATCTTGCACGCGGTCGCTCCTTCTTCTCTTCTGCTGCTTCCTTATGGAGGTTTACCACCGGACCATCCTATGTGCACACCGAAGGTTCAATGCATGTATTCCACACTGAGTCTTGAGTCTTCAATTGGTGGCGTTTTCTTTTCACCGGGCTGTCCGGTGCATGCAAAAATCTGGCATGCTAATCGGCCAACCGGTATGTCATGACTTTTTGACTTTTGTCCTTGATGTTTTGGGTCTTCTCTTGTACACTTTAATACCTCTTTTGAGGTGCTTGTTCCCCGAGTCTATCACTTGCATCCCTGGAACTTATAAAAATACACTTGCACACACATTAGTCACAAATGGTCCATTTTGTCACTTCAACCAGCAAAATTATATCAGGCATATTAAGCACAAGCCTTATGGCCTATTTTCCTTACATGCAACTCCACACCAAATTGAGGGGGTCAAATGATGTGTATACTTTCTTGTCACAACAAGAGTTTCTTTGACTAGCTCTTACAAGAACTAAAACCTATGCAAGATCTCACTTTCACTTAGGTAGAGTTTGGTTTGCAGATGAAGTAGGATGGGATGGAACTATCCCTGATTTGAGGGATGGGATGGCTCCAAATATATGTTTGGTTTTATAGGATGGGATGGTTCCACATTTTGTTTGGTTAGTGGTACAAGGGTGGGATGCATCCACTAGCAGCTAACACCGCTCCTGCTAGAACGAGCGGTGCACTAGCTGCCTCCATCCATTCCCAGTGAGTTCTACCATGCGCCATCCTGCTAGAGCGCTCCGCTTGTCCTCCCTTCCAGGCCATGCGTCACTGTGCCTTGGTTCACACCACTCCTTCTCTCTGTCCGTATGCTGCCCTGCACCGGCCCCATTACTCCTCCTCTCCATCCACGCTCTATCATGCCCTAGCCTAGCCCTCATCCTCTCCGGGGTGCACTATGCATTGCCTTGGCCTCACCGCTCCTCATCCTCCCCTCCTATCCATGCATTGTCGTCCCATTGGGCATGCCAAAAATGTGTTGTTGTAGAAAACTGACATGCGGTCATATGACAACCAACACATGAGGAGCCGAGAGACCATGATACACCTGTGATCACCTCATCTGTGACGTGGCTCTGACCGTCCCCAAGCTATGGGGATGGTCGAAAGGATGGTGGTCCACAGGGTATGCCACTTGGCTTGACCTTCTAGCCAAGGATGATGTGGTGATTGGTGTGGTCATTGGAGGATCGCCATGTAGATTACGCCATTGAACGAACAAACATTAAGTTATAGCTTGATCGCATGGATCAGCTTCTGACAGCTTTACCAATCGTCTCATCTCAACATATCGTCTTCTTGTGGGTTAGTATAGATAAACATGAAGTATAACAAGAAGGTATTAAACCTGCTTAAAGCATGATCTAGACAATCCATTGCTCTAGATTGACATTTACATGTTACGTACATAAAAAAATGGCAAAGAAGAGGGCCAGAAGGCTAATCGGATTATTCATGCTAAAAACCGAACCTAGGGCTAGATAAACAACAGAACTTTACTATAGGGACATCCCACAACCGATCTAAAGCATGCATCAGTAGGAAAAACCATAGGAACATTGCCAACCATAAAGCGTTGATCCTGCACGTGAACATAGATCTGAACCTCAGAAGAAGTTCATCCAGAACAAAAGATACATCTTAGATGTGTAAAGTAGTGTGCTAGGTGTATATCGATCTCTCGAGTTGCTGCATAAAAGTGTTGCAGCACACATCGTAGATTGTAGCCACTGGGTGAGCTATATACACCTAGCTGTATGTCACCAATCTATTGCATGAAGCACGAAACATGAAGTAGATCGATAGCATATGAGATAACTAGGTAAATATTGCCTACAACAATGCATAGTACAAAATCTACCATGGTAACTGCAAGACACCAAGCTGCCCTAATATGATCTGGTAGAGAAAACATTAAGACAGCATGACTCTTACTTTGGAAACCCTAGAACATGCCAACACGGGTGGCGATTCGCTGAAGGTGGTGGCAAGACATGTGTTGCTAGGAACTTATGTCATCATGTTTATTCATTAACTGGAGTGACATATTTATAGTCCGTAGACTTGGACGACGCTTCCATCTATTCGAACTAAACCCTAAGTTTGTTTCTATCTAAAGATACATAGCCCATTGGGCCAACTGATACAATCAAACCACCTATGCTCAGGCGGCCCATGAAGCCCATTAGCCTATTCTGCCAGCAATCCTAGATCAGCTAGGATTTGGTAGCAACAGGACTCTTTCATATGCTTACCTAGATCTCCACTAAGGTACACATTGGCCAAAACGATAAGGATCTCCCTTCCTCTAACAAGCAAAGTGGCGGCCACTCCACAACCCAAAGGGTCTCACAAGACTACAAGTGCCACACGTACAAGCTATCTTCATGTGTGTAAGCACGGATTCTAGATTCACAAATCTCACTACAACACTTGGTTGCAACTGAGGGCTATCCTCTAAGAAAGGCCTAAGCAAGAGCTCACAAGCATTAGCTATGCCAAAGTATGTACTATTAATTAGCTCCCTTGATGAATTGGGCTCTCAAGAATGTGTCTCGACACTATGAGGAACTCAGGAGTCACTAACCATGCCATGTAGGTTGGGCAAGGGTGAATAAATAGCCAAAAATCTCAGAATTAGCCGTTGGGAGAAAGTTGATGCTTGTAGAGTGCTCTCATCAGACGGTCTAGTGTAGCACCGTATTGTCCGGTGTGTACACCACTAGGTCGTCTAGTGTGTACACCCAGACTAGTCGTTGAAGTTGACCATTGGACCTTCACTTAACCCGTGCTGATCACCAAACCATCCGGTGTGTACCACCGGACCGTCGGGTGCATCTAATCTCTTGAGGTCTTAGGTTGTGCATGTCTCATCCTATAATGTAAGGTGTGTCCATCAAACCATCCAGTGCGTGCAACACCGGACTATCCGATGCGTGCAATCTTGCACGCGGTCGCTCCTTCTTCTCTTCTGCTGCTTCCTTATGGAGGTTTACCACCGGACCATCCTATGTGCACACCGAAGGTTCAATGCATGTATTCCACACTGAGTCTTGAGTCTTCAATTGGTGGCGTTTTCTTTTCACCGGGCTGTCCGGTGCATGCAAAAATCTGGCATGCTAATCGGCCAACCGGTATGTCATGACTTTTTGACTTTTGTCCTTGATGTTTTGGGTCTTCTCTTGTACACTTTAATACCTCTTTTGAGGTGCTTGTTCCCCGAGTCTATCACTTGCATCCCTGGAACTTATAAAAATACACTTGCACACACATTAGTCACAAATGGTCCATTTTGTCACTTCAACCAGCAAAATTATATCAGGCATATTAAGCACAAGCCTTATGGCCTATTTTCCTTACATGCAACTCCACACCAAATTGAGGGGGTCAAATGATGTGTATACTTTCTTGTCACAACAAGAGTTTCTTTGACTAGCTCTTACAAGAACTAAAACCTATGCAAGATCTCACTTTCACTTAGGTAGAGTTTGGTTTGCAGATGAAGTAGGATGGGATGGAACTATCCCTGATTTGAGGGATGGGATGGCTCCAAATATATGTTTGGTTTTATAGGATGGGATGGTTCCACATTTTGTTTGGTTAGTGGTACAAGGGTGGGATGCATCCACTAGCAGCTAACACCGCTCCTGCTAGAACGAGCGGTGCACTAGCTGCCTCCATCCATTCCCAGTGAGTTCTACCATGCGCCATCCTGCTAGAGCGCTCCGCTTGTCCTCCCTTCCAGGCCATGCGTCACTGTGCCTTGGTTCACACCACTCCTTCTCTCTGTCCGTATGCTGCCCTGCACCGGCCCCATTACTCCTCCTCTCCATCCACGCTCTATCATGCCCTAGCCTAGCCCTCATCCTCTCCGGGGTGCACTATGCATTGCCTTGGCCTCACCGCTCCTCATCCTCCCCTCCTATCCATGCATTGTCGTCCCATTCCTGGCTACGCATCGTGCTCGCGTAGCCAGGAAAAACCCTTAACACCAGAAGGTTTGGTGTTAATTACCAGACGGTATTTTCTTAATCACTGAGTGGTCCTACGTTAATAAAAACTGCTTAGGAAGCTAAACATTTCCGCCACTCACCAAATCCGATAAAAAACAAATCATACTTGCTCCAAATTATGTGTGACTTGAGGGCTAGAATTAAAATATGAAATTTCATCAATAAAAATTAAATAGTTCATTTTTAGTGAACCATCACATAAGGTACTGGTATCCTGAAACAATTAATCATTTGATAATAAGTTCACTTGGCCAATTCTTGTAATGATATACATTTTAAATATTTGACACCATTGACTTTTAGACACAATTTTGACTACTTGTCATATTCAAAAAACTATGCAAGTATCTTTTATTGTTGGGACTTGCTCCCTCCAGGTCCTAAATACTTATTATTTTGGACAATTACATGAGTTTCGAAATGCAGCTTTGTCCAACATTTTCTATTAGAGTATAAATGAACATCCTAACTCTTATTGAATATTTTCTATGCATATGAAGAACTTCGAGTTCTAAACTTATACAATATAAAAGTCATGAAAGTTTTAAAAGTTTCACTCAAACATTGTACAAAGGGACAAGTATATATTTTGGACTGGAGGGAGTAGTATCTTATCACTAATGTATTTTATGCATGATTTATATGTTTGTAGTTTTTTCAATTTTTGTATAAGACAATTGGACAAATATATTTCCAGAAGTCGATAATGTCAAAAATAAAAACTTGAGGGAGTAAATAAATTCGGCAATTATTTAATTTGTACCAACAATTTGACAAGAGTAAATAAATTAGGCAATTATTTAATTTGTACCAACAATTTGACAATCTTTCGCCAGCTTCACTTTTGGATGTGCCTCGTTATTGGGCAAGTTTAGATGGACAGAAGAAACCGTTTGAGTATATATACACTGATGACTAGTTGTCCCAGAGAGTAAATTTTGTAATTTAGGTGAACAATCATGAGATTAAGAGAGCATATCACTAATATACTCAGTTTCTTCCATGTAAGCGCATGTGATATGAAATAGTGAGAAGTACACTTAAGGTGCCCGGCCCGCCGGCCGAATAAGAGGTATTCCGAAGTTTTTAATTGTAAGGTTCAACATTTTCATCTTTTAAATTGCTGAGGGTATATATTGAGTCTCTACCCCTACAACTGCAAAAAAACAAAAGAAGCAGGAAGAGAAAAGAACAATGAAGAAACCACACGCGCGAATAATACCTGCATCTAGTTACCAATTCACGCTTATTTTGTCTCTTAACTAAACCTCTAAGACTTAATGTACAAATTAAGATATGGGTTGCATGCATACTTAGTTTGCATGGTGCGTGAATGCATGAAGCGGGTTTGGAGACGGTTCAATGAAACATATTGTGGCTACTGCTGAAGTTTGAACCCATGGCGGTGTAGATATGCATCTGGGTGAGTATATGCTCGAAGTTATCGTTGGATTTCTCGATAGCGTGCGTGTGGGTGCCCTCGTATGTGGTCACTACCACAGCCTCGTCCCTTGACAGCCGCTGCACCTGCTTCTTCACGTTGCACCCTTGGTGAGTGCATCTATAGTAGCTTCTGCATCCATGCATGCGTGTGTGAAGAGAATAAGAATTAGTTACATGTTCATGAACCATGAAGATTGTCAAAAGCATGAGAAAAATGTGTGGAAAGAGAGATATGCCTATCTATCTTCATATAGCATATATAGGTGTAGACAAGCGGAATATACAGGAAGAGTTTTATCTGCACTCGCTTGTATCTACACTCACCTTCAATAAACAACCGTAGGTATGTCCGCATACTCCTTTATCGATTGGAGTATGTTCACATATTTATTTTAAAATACCTCAAATAGTGCAATGTAAAAAAATTACAAAACAACCCATGTATTTCATTTATTATGATAATACATTTATGTTAATACATATAAACGAGTATGTCCACATACTCCATGTATACCCACATACCTCACATATATACCACCACGGGTGGTCTAGTATGAACACATACTTCGTGTACATACCTTTCATTCGACCACATACCTTCAAAATATTGAGATACGTAGATGAGTGTAACTACATGCACATGTAGAAATGTGTGTGTCTATCTTCTGCATCATTGCTTGGTTAAGTATATATGGACATAGATATGACGGAAGAAAGCATTTTCCTATCCGTGATGTCTAGTGCCCTCGTTCAGAAGAATAGAAAATAGCTTAAGTGATCTCCTTAATTGACTGGGTTTCTTACATTGTTAGACATAAGTTGAAATAATTAAGATAGAGGACTTGTACGTTGTGTTCTCATTTGTATGCTGTGCATGTACTCCCTCCATTCTTTTATATACGATGCATGCTAGCTAGTTCAAAAATGAGCTAATATATAAAAGAGCAGAGGTAGTAACAACAAAAAAGGGGGCCCCACTTTGCTCTTTACAATGTGCATTAACATTGACCTATGAGATATATTTTGCTATTTCTATTTCTAGGAGTTTGAGTTAAAAGTTAGGCTGAAGCCGCAGAGTTGTGTATATACACTCCTAAAATAAGCACCACCAACTTTTAGAGAATTATATATACAAGTACATGAACCCCGTGTAAACACACGGGCTAGTATGAAACATAAGTATTAGAAAAAGATATAAATTTGAGACTCACAACTAATTAAAATTACTATTATTCAATATATCGCATATGTTCTTACTTTAATAGGACACAAGTGTGTATATATACATAATTATTTATCTCATCTATCTACAACTGGCTCTAGCTAATCAATAATTATTTTTAATGATATAGTGGTAATATGAAAATTAGGGTTGCTTTAAACTATTTTTTTACAATAACACAATCGATAATTTATATGTAATTAGGGGGTAATTTAATTCATTTTCATAATGGCAATGCATGTGGAAATTTAGCGGTTACTTTAATTCATCTCTCATAATGGCATGGTGTATAATTTATATTTAAAATTTGGAGTTACTTTATATATTGAGGGGCAATTAAAGAAAAATGGTAGAGCCTTCTTTGGAGAAGAAAGGAAGAAGGCATCAAGTGTTTTTGGAGTGACGAAAGTTCTCTGAACACTGTGAAACTACAGAAATACTAATGCCCATTTATATTTGCATTTTTCGTGCACTGTAAATAAAATCCTTCGTCATTTATCTTAGTTTGTAAAGTTATTTCTTTGTACCGGATTTTAGTATTTTTAGTTAAATAAGCAATAACTAGAGTCTATCAAGTGCTTACGTATCTCCAGAAACAGTTGATGCTCAGTCTGTGAACTTTATGGCCTTCAAATGAGGGCAAAAAAGGTGCCCTATCCTTTTTGAGACCCAAAGAGACCACCTTTGTTCTCTGAGGCATGTAAAGATAGTGACTCATCGAAGAACAATTAGCTTCAGCTACTACGGAAGGATCGATAAATACAGCACTGCAGCAACAATAGAATATATTCGTTGTGCAGCTAATAAGCTAAACCGGTGGGTGGATCAAGTTATTCCTGGTCAAAATCGATCGATCGCCATCTCGGCTCCTATTTATTGAATGATCGATGGCCACCAGCAAAAACATGTGAAACTAGCAGTCGTTTTCATCTAGATGATGAGGATGAGAATTGAGATATGTCCTTATCCTTAATAAGCAACCACTAGCAGAGCTTGGAAGATTCATTGGGACTCCATCTCACCTACTTTCTGCAGCCGAACCCTACTGACCAAAAAAACCCCAAGATCAAAAAAAAAAAAAAAAACGCGAGGAGATCATCTCGAGCAGCCAATTGAAATTGAAACCCGTCCCAATAAAGCCTCAGAAATCGCAGTCAGGCTGATGATCACAGTGGATCAACATATATAGTTCATCAGGATGGGATCGTTTGATTACTGGACATGCGACTAGAGAAAGCAAGCACACGTGCGCAGAATTCTGCACAGGCAAAACAAACCTTGGGAACCTGTTGTTCTTGACGGCCTTCTGTCCGTACTTCCTCCACCGGTAGCCGTCGTCGAGGATGTCGACCTCGCTGCGCGTCTGGAAGGCGTACCGTGGCCGGCGCTCCTTCTTCTCCCCCTTCCTCTTCCCCGCCGGCACGGTTGGCCTGTCCGCCTCGGCTGCTCCGCCAGCTGAGGACTCCCCGTGGCCGGCAACAGGCGGGCTCGCAGCATCCTTGTTGGAGAGCTCCGCTAAGAACGATCCCCCGCCGTGGAGGCTGCTGCTGGTCGTACCGGCAGTTGGCATGAAGTTGTAGGAGCTGGAGGTGGAGGAAGACGGCTGCGTCGTCGTCCCGAACAGCATGTGATAATTCTCCATGATGCTTAGCAGCACCAGCTATATTGCTAATGCTCTCTCTGTGTGCTGCTCAAGCTAGCTAGCAGCTAGAGAGAGAGAAGGGCGTGCTGGGGAGGGAGGGGAGGCTGAAAGAGTTTTACAAGTTACAACCGGGATTATATAGGAACGTTAACGAACGCTAATAACCAGCCGGGTCTGCTTTTTTCTGGCTCGCCTTCACTTTGACCGGCCGTGCTTAGACTGGTGAAGGCGGCTTCCTGGCTGCGTGCTCTCTGCACTAAATTCCACACAAATCAGACACATGTGCGTCATGGGAGAGAGACTGATGAGAGAGATGTTCTCTCCTAGGACTGGGGTCTGGGAGAGAGAGAGAGAGAGAGAGAGAGAAGGGTAGGCTGGCTGCTGGCTATAGGCAGCATGCGTTCCCGCGTGTTTGGCTGTCGTGAACGGCACGGAGTCTTTCTGTCTAGGTACCAGATGCAGTGCAAGGATGCGGGTTTAGATTTGGTGTTGGCGTTGGACGCCTCCCTGGACGACGAGGAACAGTACGCTAGGAGAGTGCCTGCAGCGAACAGCAGCCTCCGATCCTCATGTTGCCGTCCAGGCGCGGCCCAGTGGTGTGACTTGTCTCCGTGCATGCATGTGAGGCAGCCAATCCGCACGAACGAGCGCCCCATCCTTTGACCATTCCTCGGATAGAAGTAATTCTGTGGAGTGGAGGTGCGCTTTATTATATATATATATACACACACACATGTATCTATCAGCAACCTAGCCGATGATACAGGAACAATAATACTCCTAAGACATATATAGGCCTTATATGCTTTGAAAGTTGTGCAACATGTGTGTGCTACCATGCGAGAGGAAAATTTTGGCATGGATCTCGGTTGAGGAATCATAACCTACTATACTGAGAAGAAATTAAACTGCTAACTAGTGAGTGATCTGAACCGATTACCAAATGGATTATTTACTTGTACAAGATTTTGGTTGGAACAGTGTGCATGCTCGTGAGGGCACACGTTAAAGGTGTGACAACCAAAAAAGGAACTATGGTATGCACGTGTTTGATGAATTTTCTATGCACGCATGTTTTTATATAACGAAGAAGAAAGACGCATGTCGCGAGGAAGCATCATCTCAGTAAGCTACAAACTCAACCATTTGACAAGCCATGGTCATAGCTTTTGGAAACGCTATTATCTTCCACTGTTTAATTAATGAGCTTTTATTTATAGCAAAAAACAGCCACTCAGCACCACTACGCTGTCATCATGCATAATGAAAAATCTACCTAGTAACTTGGTAAGAAAGCTACAAATCTCTCAAGCTAGCTAGTTTGAAGTTCTCCAGCAGGCTGGGTCAAAGCAAAAACATTGAGGTTGACCACAGGGGCCAAGATCCATTGAATTTCTTGGAAACTTCTATGGAAACTATTCCATCGATCAGTATCAGAGCGTTCTCACATGTCGTTCAGTGGATATCCGAGATCACAGGCTGTCACAGTTGTCTAGATACGAGAGTGCTTGTATGCTGATGTTATGCAACTTATTCCCTTTGATTAAAAGTACATGACGTTTAGGATATTGTTACATTCTGCAGGTAACACTTTGACCAACAATCTTTGTAAAAAAAGTTGACATTTCAAAAAAGGTAATCAAATATTGTACTTGTCATGGCACAATCTATTTGCAATGAAACATCTAGTATCTTGTATTGTTAAACTATGTAAAGTTAAAACAAGTTTGGACCACCAGAGCTTATGATGATATGTCTTTTGAATCACCAAGGGGTAAGATAACTAAGAAAAAAGTCACCATGCCTTATTGCCAACCACTGGTTCTATGTGAACAAAAAATTTTGCAAAAGAAAAGGATAAATAAGTTTGATTGGAGTTGCAACCATTGCAAGGTTGGAATTGTTTATTTTTGTGAATTCATGGTGTTGACTTATGAGATGAGTGATGGACAAGTTGCTTTTGGATGATTTGTGATTTGAGCTCGATATGAATGACGAAGGCAAGTGGTGGAGAAAACATGCCTCCTCTCATGATTGTGTAGGGTATGAATATGGCATGGTGATTCCAATCGTGAAGGTTAAAAGTGAGATAGATGCCAAATTACCAAGGGCGACCACGGCGAACAAGAATGCTTAGGAGCGATGCAAAATATAAGTTTGTACAAGATCATGCTTGATCAACATTGATCACAAGAAGCGCAAGAGCTTATGGAAGACGAGAAGGTGATTGAGATAGTATAGTGTGCAAGGGACTTTGTGGCAAAACCATGGGAAAGTTTCTTGTGCTTTCTTGAGTTTTTCATTTGGTTAATTTGTGGGTGATCTTGTGATGGATTCTTGGGGCTGCAATGAGTGCATGAAATCTCATCAAGATCATGTCTTTATCCTTGCTGCACACAAGCTCCTCCAAAAAACCATTCTCATGCCTTATTTGGGCTGTTTTCTATTGCTTTTGGCGTGCCTTATGATTGAACCCATGTTTGTTGCTTATTAACGGGTGCTAAGGCCAAGGAGAACTCCACTAGGTCATCTTTTAATAAATCAAATTGAAGAGTATCCTCTCATTGTCGTGGATTCTTTCTTAAGTTCTTGACAAAACCACCTTTTCATTTTGTGTTACAAAATTCTTGTTGCTGACATTTGATGCTGAGCCTTACTGTGAGCACTGGGTAAATTGACGATTGCAAAGGGCGTTATGGTTTCTTCATGTGTCACTCCAATGCTATACTAAATGCTAGATGTAGTTAATTAGTTGTATACCTCAGTGACTAATAATTAATCTTGACGAACCATCGTCCCGCTAGTCTAAATGTGTACCGTGTCGTATAGATACTAGACTTGAGGCCTCCTACCACCGTGTAGGCACATTTAAGCGAACATTGATGTCACTGGGTCATCCATTGGTAAGGCCTTGGTGCTTTTCTCTAGGCACCAGAGTTTAAACCAATTGGTCCAATGAATTATATAATAGTTCTTTCTCTCTTGTTTGACTTGGTTCTAAGAGAAATGTTTATGATGTGCTACTCATTACAAACGGTATTCAGTGTGCCATTTTAATCACTCTCTACATCAATTGGATCAATTCACACTTTTTATTAGGTGATGCATTGATTGATCACATGTTTATCCAGTGAGTTGTATGTGTTGGTTTGCTTGTTTTACTGCTATATAATAGGACAATATTGCTACATATATCACTATTGGTTATTTTAGGACCAACATTCATACCTTATTAATTGATTATCAAATAAGCAATCAAGATCGATATATCTCGTATATAATCAATATCACCTCTAAGCAACTAATAGTGATAATATACTATTACCACCAATTGATAACACAAACCGCTTTCAATTCAATTTATACCATAGCACTGTTATGACAACTTGGGCCTATAAATTTATTAAACTTCGCTTAAGTCTGCCTTGATCCCCTACGGCTATTTCCAGCACACTGTAACATACCCATTGAATATATTGCACATAAGCATTTTTATGATGTGCAAGAGAGTTCAAAGGGGAGAGAATAAAACTGTATCTTGAGGGAGATACCATGCATTTTGGCACAAAATCATAGACAACGAAACTTGGACCATCTGAGTGATCCGCAATTCATACTCTTGTATATAGCTAGCATTTAATTGACTTGTGAGAACCAAGAAACAATTCATAATACTATACATCAGGGAAGTAGTATCTTCTAAGTTTCATATGGCGTGGCAGCTTTGGATATTATGACACGATACAATACACTAGGAATAGCCTAATATT
Organism: Paspalum vaginatum; assembly: GCA_030272315.1. Classification (NCBI taxonomy): domain Eukaryota; kingdom Viridiplantae; phylum Streptophyta; class Magnoliopsida; order Poales; family Poaceae; genus Paspalum; species Paspalum vaginatum. Next base: position 23,618,578 of record CM059016.1, read on the forward strand.
TCTAGATCAATGCTCGCCCTTCCCACACTGCAATGATCTTCCTCTCCGCCATGGACCCTCAAAATCTCTCCCTCAATTTCCCCAACACTCCATGTCCCCCTCCTTACTTTCCCCCACCCTTTCCCTACTCATACCCCCATGTCCACAGCACGGGATGCAGATGCAGCGGGGTTGGCTTGTTTCAGGTGGTGGTGGCAGCGGGAAGGGCTCTGGTAGTAGCATGTGGCATGGCGTGACCCTAATTGATGGTTGGAAGGTGGTAGGTGTAGCCATGACAAGTGATGCCAAGTCTAGCGTGGTACCCTGGATAGAACCGGTACGTACGTTGGGCAACGGTACGGTGCTGCTTTCTATAGTGTTGTTAGGATCAGCTCTATTCTCTATGGTGAATCTTGAATTTTGTTAGAGTCTGTGGGCTCGGACAAAGATCAAATCGGCCCCTGATACGATATAGATGTTGTAAACACGAATTTTGTCAACTGGTTTATAGCAATACATCAAGCATCCATATCCCGTACATTGTTTCATCATTTGAAAATAAACTAAATGAATTAAGAACGTGAACCTAACAAACTAAATAAAAGCGAGGCACCAATATATAATTAAACGTATCGGTCAATGATGACGACCAACTTGTTGGTGAGGAGCTAAATTTTAATAATTCCTTTGTACCGGTCGTTTCGTCGATCCTGAGTAAGCTCACGTACGGTCCCCGGTAACACGGAAACGCGCGAGACGGGTCTGCAGTCCAAGTCACGCGCACGCGTGACGACGCGTCGGACGCACAGTATAGCCGCTGCAGCCAGCTCAATACAGGCAGCAGCCGCGTCAAGAACCGGCCGGCACACGGTTTGCCTTGCCCGGAACAGCGACGTGTCGATGACCGCGCCCGTACTAGATGGATACTTGGATACAGTAGATAGCGGCTTGTTCTTCCAGTCATGCATGGACCTGCAGCAGCAGCAGCAGCGACGACAGCGAGAGGCTGTTGCAGACTTGCATATATGCAGACAAACGTACGCACGGGCGCGGCATGTATGGACTAGGACTAGAACTGGATGGAACTACTGCAAGTAGCTGTTGCCTGGCCTGCATATGATACTCCATCGGTCGCAACCTTATTGGTTAGTGGTTACTACTGTAGGGAGCACGCACGTACAGCGATGCATGCATGCATATATACAAGAAATTTGCTAGTCATAACTCGTAATCAAGTGGTACACTGACCGCGCGCCGAAGAAAGCATAAGCGATGACGCATTTGACGACGTGGCACGGCGGCGATCGGGTTGGCAAGACAAAAGGAACACCCAGCCGCTTCAATGTTTGACTGGTCGGCCGCTTCTCGATCCATCTATCATTGCGAGTTTTAATGAGCTGATGATCGACGACGAAGCATCCTCAGACCAGGTATGTACCTGCTGCTACTATTTTATTTCTTCTTCTTCTTTTTATACTTTTATTAATTGTTGTGTTTTTGACACAAAAGATGGTCACTTGGAGGTAGACTTCTCTGCGAGGGAGGTACTCCAAATCTAAAATTAGTCAATGAGAAATACTGGACCATTCCTTCAATTTAATGTTAGACATCTTCGACCAGCTACCTCGACTAACATACGTTTTCACGTGGTTTTGTGAAAATATTGCAGTGAGAAGCTCAGACTCCACAAGATATGCTAATGCAATTTTAAAACCCTTCTTCCACCTCTGACCCCCCTGCCATCGCCTCCCAAGTCCCAAGGAGACAGAAGGAGCGAAAGTGGATCTCAGAGTTTGGTCTCGGCCTTTCAGGCTACCCCAGGAGCGACATAAATGAGCAAATCAAAGCCGGACACGAGAGATTTAAATGGGTTGCCATTTCAGGCTTCGTAACTAAGTGTCTTGGGCGGTATGGCACAACACGGCTTAATGGGTTGTGTATTTGGGTCGGCAATGCACGAAGTGAGGTATAATCCAGAGACTAGTACTTAAGTGATTTTTATATACTTAGACGAATATATATTGTTCATTAAATTAAAGAAAACATGAATATATTCTTTTTTACATTGTAGAAACTTTAAAATCGTTTTTAAACAGAGTGAAGTCCTCTTTATGCCCTTGATCTTATCACCTAATCTGAAAATGCCTCTCAAATCGAATACCAAACAAAGTAGCCCCCGAAACTTTTTTATTACCCCCTAAAGCGGTTTCACAAGGTGATTTTCTCCTGACATGTGGGCCATGCTTTTTACATTATCTCACCAACGTGTGGGTCCTACTCCCACCTCTTCTTTTCCACCCTCCCTCCCCTTTTCTCTTCGCCACCTCCTCTCACAGCCCAAACACTTACAGATCCCTGATCCCCCTACGCTCCACAATCTAGATGCCGAGCTCTGCTTGCTGCCCACATGCCTTTCCTCCTTACTCCCCATCCAGCATCGGTGCATGCAACAGTGGGAGAAGCGGCATCGCCTTCAATGGCTAGAGCAATGGCGGCGTTCCCGGCGAAGGCGCCTAGCGGTTGCGGCACAATGCAAGGGAGAGCGAGGCAACGCTGGCGGCATAGCGGGAAGGAGAAGGAGGTGGATGGCGGTGACACAGGGGAAGAGAGGAAGGCAATGGTGGTGATGGGCAAAGGTTGGAGGTTGTGCCACGGTGCGGGCAAGTCATGGCCATGGAGGTGGATGCGGGTGCCGTGGCGCTGCCAGCGCTGGTGCTCCTAGTGTCCCTAGTGGTACAACACGAGGGAGGAGGTGACGACAGTGCATTGGGAGAGCACCACGACTGCAATGATGGGGGCGATGCAAAGGTGAATACATGGTCCTTTCACGAGCCGCCAGAGCATGGGCTCCAAGTCTGAGTCAGGCAAGGAAGAGGAATGAACCTAGCACTTGCGGCGTGGGGCTAGGACAGGAAGGCAGTGGGAGCGTGGAGGTGCACAACAGAGGATGAAGATGGCATCTGGCGGCAGGGATGTGGCGAAGGTAGAGGGAGGAAGAAGAAGAGGTGGGAGTGGGATCCACATTTCGGTGAGATAAGGTAATAGCATGGACCATTTGTCGGGAGAAAACCACCTTGGGAAACCGCTTTAGTAGGGGGTAATTTGATCGGTTTTAGAAGTTAAGGTGGTCCTTTGTCTGGTATTCGAATTGAGGAGCGCTTTTTAGATTCGGTGACAAGTTTAAGGGGGTAATTTGGATTTCACTCTTTTAATAATATGCAGGATAATGTTAGATCAATTTTGCTGGTCATAACAATCCTTGTGCAGAGTTTAGGCTTCGACCAGCACGGTGCAACAACAGTCCATTGCACTTTTGGGCGGTGTCGGGCGCAGATTTTTGGAGGTTTGGGCTGGTAGGGCACGACTGAAAATTAATCCATGTTGTGCTGGCCTGAATCAGCTTGTCCCAAAGCATGATGGGCCCAAGCTGTGCCTATCAATCAAGACCCAACTCCCAAAAATAGGTCAAAGCAATACCTCCTCTGAAGCTCCCATAGTGCGAAGAGAACCCTTAGACAGTGTCACTGAGGTCCAATGAGTGGCCGTTGAGGACACCTATAGGATTCCACATCTCACTCTGTCTCTTCCTCCACCCACTCCATGCTCTAGATGGAATCGGACCATGTCCTGCCTGGTTGTCATACCACAAATTTCCCAATTTGGAATGTGACACTTTGGGCTCGAATAAATACAATGAATTTCTGAATTTCTAAAATTTTGTCCAACTGTTATATAATTATGAAGACATTTAGAATATGAAATAATTATTTTTTGTAAAGCAAAACAAGTGTCCTAGCTTATGATAAGTTGTATGTTGCATTCAAGCTGATTTGCATGGTGTTTTTGAGTGCTAAAGTTTTAAAAATAAGATTAACTCCAAGTAACCTTTCTCTCGAGGTTTCTAGCTTTTTCTTAGAAGCTTTTCCCAATCTTCCTATAGCAAAATCCATTTATCGGATGTTCTTGAAAATCTTCCCAAGAGTCCTAAATATTTTATTTGGGTTCATTAGTTTCAACACTATTTCTAGGATTTTTCCTAGAATTTTTAAGACCGTTGCTGATGAGAACATGTACAACATGCATATGAACAAGACCCAAGAGAAGATGGAGTTTGAAGCCCAATCCGAGTTGAGGTCCAATTTATTTGCGAGGCCAGTTCGGACTGCAGGAGTAGGCCTCAGTAAAACGGAGGCCCAGGCCACATACGGAATCCGTTTCAGGTGTTCTACATATTGACAGAAAGCTAAGTAGATAACCTTTCCAACCCATCTAGTCTCAGGCCCAAATAATCTCGGAGTCAACAGGAATCATCGAAACAACATGATGATCAGAATCTGCCAGGGTGCTGCTGGACCGGTTTTTGGGCCCGCTGGCCTTGTACGCCCTAGGGTTGCTCGGCCACCCCCTTGGCCGCCGCCCATACCTCTCTCTTGCATATATTCTGTAGCTGTCATTAGATTAGATGAGTTTTTCGTAAGAGTATTCTGCCGTGAACAGTTCACCGTTCGTGTATCGGTTTGTGAAACCCAAACTTATGCACAAGATTAATCTTGATTGCGTTTATTCCTCATTCTTGCTTGTGTTCTCTCGGTTGCATTGCAGGAACGATAGCCTTCTTGGTGAGGTCGATTGCGTGCGTCACGCGGCCGATAACCATCGGAGCAGTGGTATAGTGATTGCAAAGATTCGATCGATTGCTCGGAGCCTTCTTCACCAACGTCGAGTTCTCCACCCCTAAACCAACTTATCCATACCTCTCAGAAGATCAGGAACCCTATTTTCTATCACAAGTGAGGCGTCGGTGGTGACCACAAGGTGCGGCAGTGACCGCTGCCTGCGGTGGCGGCTCACCGAGGCGGTGTGCTCTGGAGTCTAGAGGCGGTCCCACTACCCTGGTGTTAGCTGGGGAGGGAGAGGTAGCCAAGGCGAAGCTCACTGAGGGATCAAGGAAGACAGGGACTCAACGGTGAGAGCTGGTGATAGGGAGCGGTGGATGGGGATCGCTGGTCTGCGGACAGAGGGGTTGGAGTTGTGAGCTCATGCTCCAAACCCGTGGAAAGCCCGGCCTGTCATTGTGACCAAAACATCTCATCTTTGACCTGCATGCACATAAACGATGTGTCAACCCATGTCCAAGGTGGAAAGCGTGAAAGCCGCATGCAAAGCACCAAAAGGCATGTCACCTCATCGATCCAAAACTTGGATTGGTGAAGTTAGCAATTTGAGGGACTTCCATCCTGTGGCTAAGGAAGAAACACATTGAAGATCCAATGATCTGGGAAAAACACAAGTTATAACCGCCGTGCAACAAACTTGGGGAGGCAAGATGGACCATGGGATGAAGTAAGGCAGTGGATCCAAGGGTTGGCTAGGCCACCCAGCCTGGGGTGAGGCCACCTAGCCTCCTACCTGGCTGCCAGGCCTGCCACCTACCCCCATAACCGCCTTACCGACCCTATAAGTACCCCCACTCAATTTGTGACTATAAATACCCCCAGGTAGCTCACTTGTAAAGTGTGGAAGTTGGGTGGAGCATACCATTGCCTTAGTCTTGTAGCAATAGGTTAGTCCTAGGAGTTAGAGTTGAGTCTGGGTCTTTGCCTCAGGGATTTCGGAGTTAGCTTCGAGTCTTGGTAAAGCTCTTGTATCTTTCTACCTTTTATACTCTTACTACTCCAGTATAATATACTTTACTTTATTTCTTACACTTGCCTAATGTGGTGTACCTTCTTGCACACTAGACCAAGGCTTAGGTTTGTATTGTTCTTTAAGTTCTTTAAATCTTACTAGACTTGCCGGTGCTATAAGCTTGCCTTAGCCTCTAATCTAAGGTTAAGTTAGCTCTCAAACTCTAATCAAGGACGAGCTTTAGTGATCAAGTTCTCACTTGATCACTAGTTTAGCGTGCCATCTTACCCACACAGATCTGGTTGGTAGCCCCTATTGGTGATAGCATTAGGGAGCCTCTGTAAACCGACCCCATCGTTCGTTAAGCCCATAGGCGTTAGCTAGCTGTCGTTCGGTTGGCCAACTATCTACCCCCGTGCCTCCTCGGTGTAGTCTGGAATTTCACTCGATGCAAGATCCTAGTTCGTGTTTAGTTAAATTAGTTCAACCACGAATACTCCTATGCAGTAGTTAAGAAATAGAGTTTGGATATCTTAATCTCGCTCATTGTCCTCCCAGATAGCTATACCTAGTTGTTGACCACTTCGGTCCCTGTTTACTCTTCCAACCATACACTATCTTGTTTATCTTACCCCCGGTGTAAGAATAGATGGTATTTATCTAAGTTATACAGTACCGTTGAAAGTTTGACATTTCATTCCACCAATTTGCCGTTGCTTCCCTGTGGATTATTATGATACTCAAAATATTTTGAGTGAAAAAGCTACAGCGAATCACCGTGCGCTTGCGGAGTAAAATCTGTTATGCTAAGAGACATCAACAAGCTTTTTTCTAGCGCCATTGCCGGGGAAACAATTGGCAATAGAAGTTCGATTTATTCGAACCAAGGTACTTATAACTTGACAACATAACGCTACTGTTGGCGTTTCTTAGCCTTCAGATATAATTCCGCAAGTGCACAGTAAACGCGTTGTAGCCTTTTCACCCAAGAGTATTCTAGGGTATCGAATCCACAAGGAACGAGGAGTATAATAACACGTAACACAACCAACCGAACAAGTGAAGCTAGCAATGTAGAGGATAAAAGATAGGAAAGCAGGTTCTCGACAGATGTTAGATCACCTTATTATACTAAGCATGCAAAGAGATATACTTGTCATGTAAACATAGACACCAAAGCCGTAGCACCACTGCCAGGCACCAGAGTGCTGATTACCCAGCCGAGAAAGGCGGGTATTACAGAATTTGGCTATATTGTTAGTGAGTCTATCCGAACGTACGGGATTGGAATACTGAGAACACAAAAGCTGTCACCTAATGTGTATATCAACCAGAGCTGCGTGGGATAGCCGACCAACCAAGGTAAACTCTAAGTATGAACACCGTCGAGCCACTCAGATAGTCTACTACTAACCGGTAATGAGCCAGAAAAGCAAGCAACACTATATAGCCAACCCTATAAGCATGCACAAGGTTCCCATAAACATACAAGCATAAAACTAAGTATGAAAGTAACGCAAGAATGAAATAACAAAGGTAGAGGACAATGAGCTTTACTCAATCCTGGAATTGAATATCCTTCCACTGAGAACACAAGTCTAGGAGAGAAGAGAATTCCTACTCCCTCACTCTTCGCCTCACTACTCTCCTTGATACAAGAGGCACTTTCTACAAGCTAAGGGAAAGCTTCACTTCTCCAACACTATACACTTCACTCTAAGTGCTACTATACCACTACTCTACACACACACACACAAGTGAGGTACCAGGGGGTATTTATAGTACTCAAGTGAGTGAGGGGTACTTGTAGGGTTGGTATGGCGGTTAGAAGGGGGAGGGCCAGGCCGAGAGATCTGGGGGAGGCCGGGTGGCCCCACCCCTAGGCCAGGCGGCCTGGGGTGCCCTTGGATTCACCGCCTTACTTCATCCCATGGTTGATATTGACTCTCCAAGGCAGTTATACGTCGGTTGGCGGTTATCTCGTGTGCTTTTGCCTCAACCATTGGATTCTGTTTGTGTTTCTCCCTTAGCTATTGGATGAGACTCTCCTGGATCACTGACTTAACCAATCTGTGGGCTGGATTGGTAAGGTGGAGGCCTTCTGAGGTCTCTGTGTTTCTTTCCATGGTTTCCACGGTGGACTTGTGTTTGACATGTTGTTTTGTGCATGCAGGTGGAAGATGGTGGCATTCGGAGCCAGAGGCAGGCCGAGCGGCCTAGGGTAGGCTAGGCGGCCTGGGTCCTTAGCCCATGTCCATCCTTCCTTTCTTGGTTCACCATGATCTACCATATTTTGTACATTTTGCACCATGACATGTGTTCCTGCAATACTTTTGTACACAATTCGTGGAACTGGTTAATATGTATGAACTTTCCACAAAAATCATCCTCGAAACATGAAATGTTGGTGGTCGCAATGGGTTATAACAACCGCCAACACCCCCCCCCCACACACTTAGATCTTTGCTCGTCCTCGAGCAAAGGAGAGTTAAGCATGGTGTAAGGAGTATAATGCAACCATAGTCTTAGCAAGCACAAAAGTTACTCCCAAGTTAGTTCATCATACCCAGGATTTCAACGGTGTCTACACTTTGATTTTGGGATGTTGAGACCAAGAACAAGGCACAAGTAACACAACCGTTTCCTCGCAACTATGAGTAAAAGAGGTTTTTTTTTTCACTTTTTCAAAGAGTATAGTGCTCATTCCTTTGTTTTAAAGATCACCTCTCAATCGCTCAAAGGATGACAATCCTTGTGTTGCCTCTCCTCCTAATCTAAGTTTGAGTGGAGCTGAGAAGTAACCTGACTATCTCATCATGTTTGTATCACCTAGTCAAATCAAGTGTTAAGCAAAAAGTATGAATCAACTAAGAGATTTTAGCTATGTTCAAGTGTGGCGGAAAACTGTCGGTAAGTGTGCTTTTGTATTCCCCTTTTTGATGCGAGATAGGGCATGGCATTTTGCTTTCTTTTTGTTTCCTTTTTTGTTTCTTTTCTCCTCTCTATTTTTTTTTAAATTCCATGCCTCTTTTCATCTCTTTTTGCACGATTGACGAGGGGTGATTGCAATGCTTGCATAGCACATCTTTCTAGAACTTTGTGGAATGAAAGTGCACGTGATAGCCAAGAATCTCTAATGATTCTAACTCATTTGATGGCACAAAATTTGACAAGGTTCAAAACATTCAGAGAAGCCTTTTTGATTCATAAGAATTTTCATTTGTGGCACTAGTGGGACATGTGTCTTGAGAACATTGGAGAAGTGCACATTTTTAGCATTTTAGCAAAACAAAAACTCTTTGCTCAAGTGGGAGATCACTGGGGTGTGTTCATGTTACTCATATATCATGAATCAACATCTTAAATCAAAGTGTGTCCATGGGTAATTTTACTTTAACATAGGGAGCAAAGTTTGTACTAACATGGACACAAGTTGTCAACATGATCATGTAGAGTAAATTTTATCCAAGTTTTATGTATAGAATGGAATATAAGGACCATATGTGAAAAATGTACGATAATACCTGATCCATGTGCAAGGTCGAGGTGAAGATGGGCTGACTCAACCTAGGACCAGGCCGGTGGCCTGGTCAGGAGCACGGCGGCCTGACAATGGGGCCTTTCGACCCTTGCACCGATCGTGTTACGTGGATAAGCGCTCTGGGACTTCCTTTTCTGCGTGTGTTACGTTTTTCACCAACGTGGTAGGGCGGGCGGCCTGGGTTTGGCTCGGTTTGTCGCAAATTTTTGTGTGCAACGAGGTGCAACCTTGTACATCGTATTTCTCATTCGTTTCTGCAGGATTAGTAATGAGAGTATGGGGGAAGTGGAGTGCTCCCCCCGCACATTTGAACTCAAAGCAGGGTATACGATATATTTAATGAACTAAGCACTAATCATTGGAATTAAAGGAAACAAAGAACATAGGCGCTGTTCATACAAAGAAAGAAATAAAACAAAACCTAAGCACTAAAAAAACAAAAGGGCGCCTATACTAAAATTTATTGTGAAACCATGGGCATCGATGGTTATGGATCATAGATATCGGGATGCCCTGTGGCTTCCGCGAGGCGGCGGAACTTAAAAGAGAAGCCCTTCCTAAGGATCTCTAACTTGTCATTGATCTCCCACTTCCAAAGCTCGCCTTCCACGCAGCCCTCTTCAAGTCTTTGCAATGCGTGCTTGAGCGCTTTGATCTCCAATTTGAGAGACTCGATGGTCTCTTTTTCCTCCTCCTCCTCCTTTGAATCTTCAAATTGGCCCAGTGGAGTCTGAATTGGAGGAGGTTTGGAGATCCTATTGATGGTCCTTTTGGGGGGAGTTGAATCAATGGACTCATCAATAGATGCGTCCCCCCGAAATTCCGCTGCCTTGCCCTTTGGGACAAGCACCTTCCCCCATCTGCTGGTGGGAGTGAGTCAACCCCGGACGGTGTAGGCCGGCGATCCTAGGCTCTTGAGCACTCAATTGCCCGTGTCCTTCACAGAGTCATCTGAGAAGAGCTTCGACACCGGTAACTTAGGACCGATCGACCTGACCTTAGGCCGAGGCAAATCTGCCCTATATTCATTCTTTTCAACGGTGCGCATAGGAGATAGGCCACGTGCAGCCCTCCCCGCACTGCGAGAGCACAGGGGGGAGGCCGGGAAGCCTGGCCCTTGGGCTGCGGCTTCACCAGGGGGGCGGAGCGGCCTAGACCTACCTCACCGACTCTGGTTTGGCAGACCAGAGGTCGGTTTTGCCCTTCTAGGTGCACTAAAACCCTTCTTCATCGTGTTGTGTCGTCACTTGTTGAGATTTTGGTGCAGTGGAAGCAAAAGGTGAGATAAGACAGAAAAGTGAGGACCATGGTAGTGTACATGCCTCGTTTAAGGTCATCGCTAGACCGTGGCCGTGTGATTATGCCACTTCTTGAAGCTCGTAGGCGTCCACTTCCACAAGCTGTGGCATTTTGGGCTCTAGGAAGACTTTTAGGCGTTGCCCGTTCGCCTTAAAGACTTTTCCGTCATCGTCCTGGAGGGTGATGGCACCGTGTTTGGCAGCATCAAGGACCAAAAAGGGTCCTTCCCACTTACTTCTAAGCTTACCATGACCAAACAAATGAATGCGAGTATTAAAGAGTAGTACCTTATCGCCTAGTTTGAATGTCTTGATCTTGATACGCTTATCGTGCCATCTTTTAGTTCGTTCCTTGTACAGCTTGGCACTGGTAGGTCTTCTTCCTCCATTCCTCTAATTCGGTGAGTTGAATTTGACGTCAAACTCCCGCTGATTGGAGATCCATGTTCCATTTCCTTATCGCCTAGTGAGACTTGAACTCAAGTTCTACTGGCAGGTGACAAGTCTTGCCGTACACCATTTGGTATGGTGTCATGCCAATGGGAGTTTTGTATGCTGTGCGGTATGCCCATAGAGCGTTGGGTAGCTTGGATACCCAACCTTTTCCCATAGCTTCGATAGTTTTCTACAAGATGTTCTTGATCTGCTTCTTTGATGTCTCAGCTTGGCCACTTGTCTGGGGATAATAAGGAGTGGCGACACGGTGATCCACACCGAGTTCTGCAAGGCACCTCCTGAATCTTTTATCTATTAAGTGAGGTCCTCCATCACTGATGATGACCCTTGGTGTACCAAATCGAGGAAAGATGGTGTCGTAGAACTTTCTGATCGAATGCCTCGAATCTGCCGCAGAGCACGGCAATGCCTCGACCCATTTTGGTACATAGTCCGCTGCGATCAGGATATATTCTTTGTCTCCACACTTGCGGAAAGGCCCCACGAAGTCTATGCCCCACACATCAAATACATCGAGTTGAAGGTTGCTTGCGAGTGGCATAGCATCCCTTGGGTTAATGTTTCCTTGGCGTTGGCACCGTGAACACCTTCGCACGAACTCTTTGGCATCATCGTACATATTTGGCCAGTAGAATCCACTTTGCCAAATCTTTGCATGAGTCTGATAGGCTCCATAGTGACCTCCATAGGAAGATGATTGACATCTATCTAGGATCTGAGGTACTTCGCAAGCGGGAATGCAGCAATGTAAGAGTCCATCTACGCAGAGTTTGTATAGGTAGGGGTCATCCAAGAGATAGAACCGACTGTCATGGATCAATTTTCTCTTGTCAACTCCTTCAGGTACATATCCAGTAACCAAGTAATTGACCAAATCTATGTACCATGGTTGGGATGCGGTTACCTTTAGGAGGGTGTCATCTCTCATGTAATCATCAATTGGCAAGGATGATGTTTCTTCAAATTGCATTCGTGAGAGATGATCTCCAACTAAATTTTCTACTCCCTATTTATCTCTAATTTCTATGTCAAATTCTTGGAGTAGTGGGACCCACCGTATCAGTCGTGGCGTTGCATCTTTCTTGGTGAGGTATTTGAGAGCTGCATGATCTGTATATATGATAACTTTAGCTCCCACCAAATATGATCTGAATTTGTCAATGGCAAAGACAACTGCTGGTAACTCTTTTTCGGTGGTGGAGTAGTTCAGCTATGGGCCAGTAAGCGTCTTGCTCGCATAGGATATGGCATGGTGTTTTCTATCCTTGCTCTGGCCTAGGACTGCTCCTACAGCATAGTCGCTAGCATTGCACATGATTTCAAATGGAGCATTCCAGTCTGGTGGTTGGATGATGGGTGCTGTGACTAGAGCCTTCTTGAGTGTATGGAATGCTTCGAGGCAGGCATTATCAAACACAAAGGGTGTGTCCTTGGCAAGAAGATTAGTCAGTGGCCGGGCAATAAAGGAGAAGTTTTTGATGAATCTCCTGTAGAACCCAGCGTGACCAAGAAAGCTTCGGAGTGCCTTGATGTTTGCTGGAGGTGGAAGCTGCTCAATGACTTCAATTTTTGCACGGTCCACCTCTATGCCTCTCTCTGAGACCCTGTGTCCTAGCACAATCCCTTCTCTGACCATAAAGTTGCATTTCTCGTAGTTCAGGACAAGGTCGACTTCTTTGCACCTCTGGAGAACCTTTTCAAGGTTTTCTAGACATCCATCAAAGGTCTTGCCATAGACTGAGAAATCATCCATGAAGACTTCCATTATGTTTTCTGTTAGGTCAGAGAATATGGCCACCATGCATCGCTGGAACGATGTTGGCGCATTACATAGTCCGAACGACATCCGTCGATAAGCAAACGTGCCGCAAGGATATGTGAAGGTGGTCTTGCCCTGCTCATCCGGGTGAATTGGGATCTGGTGATAACCAGAGTAGCCATCGAGATAGCAAAAGAAGGAGTGATTGGCCAGTCTTTTGAGTATTTCATTAATGAAAGGAAGCAGGAAGTGATCTTTTCGAGTGGCGGAGTTGAGTTTTCTGTAGTCGATGCACATTCGCCATCCCATGACAGTGCGTTGAGGGATTAACTCATTCTTTTGATTCTTCACAACTGTCATTCCTCCCTTCTTGGGTACGATTTAGACTGGACTAACCCATTCAGTATCTTGTATGGGGTAAATGATACCCGTGTGTAGGAGTCTAAGTACCTCCTTCTTGACTACCTCTCTCATCGTATTATTGAGTCTGCGTTGTGGTTCCCTTGTAGGCCGATGTTCGGCCTCCATGGGGATGCGATGTGTGCACAGGTTAGGACTGATTCCCTTTAGATCTTGCAGTGAGTACCCAAGCACCAATCTGTACTTTTCCAAGACTGGGAGTAATCGTCAGCTTTCATTCTCGGTTAGCTTGTTGTTGATGACCACCGGTGTGTCCGGATTCCTGTTGAGGAAGGCGTACTTCAGGCCAGGCGGTAGCTATTTAAGCTCTATTTTCGGGGGATCGGGCTGTAGAGATTCAGCTAGTTCTTCTAACTCAAGCGGCTCTTCTACCACACTGAAGTCGCTAGCCTCTTCCTCTAGGCTATGTTGATCCTCCTCTTCCTAAAGTGAAATACCCATCACTTCTTCTAAGCGTTTAACCTCTGGCTTAGACTCTGTTTTAGTATTCAGTGCTCGACTCATGCGATTTTGAGCACCTCTTGACCAAACTGAAATGTAAGTGTCCTAGACATGTAGTCAAGTTGATCAGGGAAGCAATAGGGAGCCCAATCAATATGAATGGCATAGGCCCCTTGGGTATGTTGAAGACGTGGAAGTCTATGAATATCCGCTTATCCCGCAAGGTAACAGGTATGACCCGAATGACTCCATGATTTTCCAACGATTTATTCTTGTTCCACATCATGCGAATGTCAGATTTTGATCATGGTTGAGTTGGGAAGTAGGTGTCGGCAACATGTTTTGGAATTATGTTCACCCCAACTCGAGGGTCATAGAGAATATCTTGCGGAAGCATGTTAGATACATGGCCAGGGATGAGATTTGGTCCTGGGTAGAACCCAACGATTTTCGTGTCAAGCCTTCTCTCTTCTAGCCATTCCCGATTTATCACTGCTGTAAGCCAGAGTAGGTCCTCTCTCATTTGATGTATCTGTTGTGGGAAGAGATATGCTGGTTGAGAGGTCCTTTTGAAGCATCGGCTCACTTTGTGCAACCGAGATATATTGCCAAAGCTTGCGAATAAGTCATCTTCAAACGAGAACGGTGGAACCGACGGAGGATTTGTCACAGAGGTACTGACCCTTTTAGTGTCCTGTGACGTACTTGGTTCAGGAACATCTTCTATCATGACGGTTTGATGGGATAGTGGAGTTGGTGGATGGGTGTTCTGAATTTCTTGGTGGCAGCTGGGCTCAGGTGGATTTTGTGGATATAAGCGTGGTTTTTCGATCTTACCGCCATTAGAGGATTTTTCGAGGATTTTATCTAGGACTTTTAGTCCTTCTGGGTGGTTTAGTGAGAAAATGATCCTACTGACGCTAAATCCAATCATAGTCCTACGCTTGGTGATAGGCCTCAGAAAAAGTGCTGCATGAGCATGGATTCTTGTATCACCAAGTCACGGCCGGATGTGACCAGACTTGGGAAACGCGACCAGGCTGCAGCCAAGTCCTCGTTACTTCCTTGTCGAAAATTGAGAACTTCACATCGGAGGTCAATGACTCGATGTTGTGGGAAGAAATGTAGACATAACTTGAATTTATGTCTCTCCCAACTCCCCTCTACTGTACCGACTGCTTTGCTATACCAAGATTTTGCTGCTCCCGTAAGTGAAAACGGAAAGAGAAGCCATCGAAGAGTTTCTCCAGGCATTCCCCAGATTACGATGCAGCTGCATAGCTGCTTGAATTCTCGGAGGTTTGTGTAGGGACTCTTTGACTCTAATCCCATGAAACAATGATCCCGAACCATGGCTATCAAGCCGGGATGTAGCTGATAGCCATCTGTGATCATGGGGGTGGATGAAGGTGGAGGCTCCAGAAAATCGCCCTTCAGAGCAGATAATTCGCAGATAGGCATGTGATCCATTAGGTGGAATGGTGATATGATGGTGATGTGGTGGTGATAGTGGTGGTATATAGGGAGATAGGACGGCCTTGGTTCTGTGTTAAAATAGCTACCGTTCTCCGGCAACGGTGCCAGAAAAAGCTTGTTGGCGTTTCTTAGCCTTCAGATATAATTCCGCAAGCGCACAGTAAACGCGTTGTAGCCTTTTCACCCAAGAGTATTCTAGGGTATCGAATCCACCAGGAACGAGGAGTATAATAACACATAACACAACCAACCGAACAAGTGAAGCTAGCAATGTAGAGGATAAAAGATAGGAAAGCAGGTTCTCGATAGATGTTAGATCACCATACTATACTAAGCATGCAAGGAGATATACTTGTTATGTAAACATAGACACTAAAGCTGTAGCACCACTGCCAGGCACTAGAGTGCTGATTACCCAGCCGAGAAAGGCAGGCACTATAGGATTTGGCTATATCGTCAGCGAGTCTATCCGAACGTACGGGATTGGATTACTAAGAACACAAAAGCTATCACCTAATGTGTCTACCAACCAGAGCTGCATGGGATAGCCGACCAACCAAGGTAAACTCTAAGTATGAACACCATCGTGCCACTCAGAGAGTCCACTACTAACTAGTAATGAGCAAGAAAAGTAAGCAACACTATATAGCCAACACTATAAGCATGCACAAGGTTCCCGTAAACAGACAAGCATAAAACTAAGTATGAAAGTAAAGAAAGAATGAAATAACAAATGTAGAGGACAAGGAGCTTTACTCAATCATGGAATTGAATATCCTTCCGCTGAGAACACAAGTCTGGGAGAGAAGAAAATTCCCACTCCCTGACTCTTTGCCTCACTACTTTCCTTGATACAAGAGGCACTCTCTCTACAAGCTTAGGGAAAGCTTCACTTCTCCAACACTATACACTTCACTCTAAATGCTTCTATACCACTACTCTTGACACACACACATAAGTGAGCTACCAGGGGGTATTTATTGTACCCCAGTGAGTGAGGGGTACTTGTAGGGTCGGTATGGCGGTTAGAAGGGGGAGGTCTAGGTCGGGTGACCTAGGGGTAGGCCGGGCGGCCCCGCCCGTAGGCCGAGCGGTCTGGGGTGCCCTTAGATTCACTGCCTTACTTCATCCCATGGTTGATATTCATTCTCCAAGGCGGTTATACGTCGGTTGGCGTTTATCTCGGGTGCTTTTGCCTCAACCATTAGATTCTCTTTGTGTTTCTTCCTTAGCCATTGGATGAGACTCTCCTGGATCATTGACTTAACCAATCCGTGGGTTGGTTTGGTGAGGTGGAGGCCTTCTGAGGTCTCTGTGTTTCTTTCCTTGGTTTCCACGGTGGATTTGTGTTTGACACTTTGTTTCATGCATGCAGGTGGAAGATGGTGGCATTTCGAGCTAGAGGCAGGCCGGGTGGCCTAGGGCAGGCCGGGCGGCCTCGATCACAGGCCGGGTGGCCTGGGTCCTTAGCCCATGTCCATCCTTTCTTTCTTGGTTCACCTTGTTCTACCGTATTTTGTACGTTTTACACCATGGCAAGGGTTCCTGCAATACTTTTGTACACAACTCGTGGAACCGGTTAATATGTATGAACTTTGCATAAAAATCACCTTTGGAACATGAAATGTTGGTCGTCGAAATGGGTTATAACGGCCGCCAACAGCTATCTCTTAGTGGGCTCATTTGCCTCTGTCTACTTTATTATGGGGTGACAGAGAGGTGTATGACCAGTTTCGATCTACCGAAAAATTTCCACAACAACCCAGAGTCACTGGTCAGAAGAAGAGTTCGTCAAAAGACAATCCATGGGCAGAGGCCTGTGCCATTAGCATTGGAGTTTGGATCCACGAGTACAACTCCACCGACACTAACTATGGTTGAAAAGACCATTCGTGAGTTCTCCATCCCATCCAGCAACAACCTCCCCACTGAGTGAAGTATAGGTTGGAGAAGGTTTTGAGCTCAAGCCAGGTGTCATCCATATGGTCCTAATTAGTCCATTTTACGGATTGGCGTCTGAGGATGCTAACAGCCATCTCCAGCAATTATTGGAGATATGCAGCATTTTCACAATCAAGGGTGCAACTGCCGATGCTGTTCGACTCCGCCTCTTCCCATTTTCACTAGTGGGCAAGGCAAAATAGTGGTTTTACCTGAACTGCGCAAACTTGGCAACCTGGGAGGCATGCTCAAATGCCTTCCTTGCAAAATACTTCCCTCTAGGGAAGACGAGCTCACTGAGGAATTGAATCTCGAGCTTCGAACAGCTCGCTGCCTGCCCCCACCATGGTATGTAATAGTGGCTAATCATCTGGAATTTCTTCCACAGACTACATCAGTCTGTGCAAGAACACCTCGATGCAGCCGCTGGAGGATCCTTCCTGTCCTTGAGTGTCACTGCTGCCCGCACTCTCATCGAGAAAATGGCAAGCAACCAAGGATAGAAATAGGAGAGGGTGAACAATAAGCCCCACAGAGTCCACCATATTGACAGCACTGACATGCTCGCCGCCAAGATGGACCTCCTGCCAAAGAAGCTGGAGGATGCTCCTGAAGCTGTGCCAGTCCAGGCACTGGATTCTCGCATGACTTGCGAGCACTACAGGAATACCGGCCATATGGGGAATAGCTGCCCCAGAAATGGATCGGAGGATGTTAACTTCATCAACAACAATAGCTTCAACAATGGGCCTCGTCCTCAAACAGATTAGAATTCGTGCCCACATCTACCTTTTTCCAGGCAAGGTACGTCTTGTAGGATCGAGACGTGCGGCTAGAGGGGGAGTGAATAGGTGCACTTTAAAACTCAAAATCACCACCCCCAAAACTAGTGCTTGAGAGAAGAACTAGACACCGTCCACTAAACAGATACATGTCTAGCAGTGTAAAGGTGCCGTCCACTGAAAGGATACGCACCAAGCGAAAAAACAGCGAGCCAACACACAAAGACACCGAGGTAACGGTACCTGCAAATCCATCACACGACACTCACCCAATGGCGACTCACTGTCTTTCAGCAAGTAAAGAAAATGGTCTAGCAGTGGGGAATGCAAATCCGAAGCAAAAACACAGCGGATGAAGCAAATAGCAGAGACAAAGTTCCTGCCCTGGACATGCCAGATAGTCCAGTGTCAGGGGCCGGAGAGTTCGGTTCCACCGGACAGTCGGGCAAGGGCTACCGGATTGTTTGGTGCAGACCCTACCTAGCTCCTGATGCCAAACAGTCTGGTGATGGCCACTGGATAGTCCAGTTCCATTGGGCAATCCGGTGGCTCTACCGGATAGTCCGGTAAAGTCGCAAGAAAGGGGGTTTTCACACCCAAATCTATCCAAATCTTGTCCAAACTCCACGAGATTTTGCACAGGCTATCTAGACCCTATTCCAAAGCTTTTCCCAAGAAATCAACTCAAAATGACCAAGGGATCAGCGGGAATTTCAGATCTCATGATATGGCAATCTTTGGGAAAGAATGGGGAAAACTCAAGGGTGACTTGCTCATGGCAATCCAGCAGGATTGAGATGATCTAAGTCATATTCTCCATGTCCTTTCAAGTCCAAAAGAGCCAAAAGAACATGATTAACTTGTGGGCAAAGCAAATCACCAAAAGCCTTTGAGTTCATCCAAAAACCAACTAGAGAAGGGGGAGGGAGATGGCTGGACACGTCAGCACAAATTGGGGACGAATCTTGCCTTGATTACAAGTGGAAAGTAGTTTACAAGATGTTCCTCACAGCCTACCACCCTTTATCCTCCCACTAATGCAAAGTACTCGCCTAGGGGACTCTCAAATCCTAAGCTAAGCACCCGATTTGATTTCTAAGCTCTTGGCTGGTTGGAAACTAAGCCTAGGGTTTCTAGAGGTGGAAGAGTCATCTAAATGACCAGCCACTTAGGTATATATAGCCCAGGCCTAATAGACACAATTTACACTAAGACCCCTAAATTACAGAAACGCCCGTAGGGGCCAAACTAGAAAAGATTTGACTTTCTCTGGGATGGATGACCACGATGGAGTCTTGATATTCTTTGGATGCACGCTAACTCCCGGATGACGTCCACGTGGCCAGTAGTCTAAATCCGCCGATCGACCCCCCGTTTTGAAGTCAGAAACCAAGAAACTTTAGGGTTTCCTTCCTGGGCCTGGAATGGCCCACTCCACTCTATCTCGGTGCGAATGAGCCCATTCGTCGAGTCTGGTAACTTGGTGGTAGGGTGGTGGATTTGAGCGAATCCACCAATGCCCTCAACCGTCTTCGCGCCATGTACTCTGGTTAGAGCACTGCGGTGGCACCCGGCATCCCCTGTCCATCGGGGTCGCCTCGCAATCCTTCGGAGGTCTTACTCCTACTGTCGCCATGCCGCCCCTCCATATACCGAGCTCCCATGGCCGACCGACGTCGAGCTTGCCTCCAGTCCTTCCAAGGACTTCCATTTACCTCCAATCCATCGGTGGGCCTCCTATCCATCGGAGGTCTTGTGCCCAAGTCCTTCTGGGTCTTTGGCTTCTATTGACAATCACTCATCACTCTAGAGGCAATGGAGCCGATCCATTGCCTCTGAATCTCCCCCTTGATGATTGCATTGGCAACACCTTCTACCTGTAACCTGAAATAGAACAAAGACAAGAAAAGCAAGCATAAACCCGAAAAGAAAGAAGAAAAGAAGAAAGTTGTTCAAGATGACCAAAAACCAAACACAAGCTAATAAGGGCAAATTGAGGCAACAAAAACCAAACCAAAGATCGACCCCCTAAGACAATGGAAACCACTCAACGCAGTCGATCAAACTAAAGCTTGACCCCTCAAGAATGAGGCAAACTGGCTCAACACAGTCATGCTTAGGCAAAGCATCGGCTCCTCTAGAAAGAGGCAAAAGGCTCAACGCACCAATGTAAGAGCAAGCTAAAAGCTCAAATTCCTTGAATGAACAGCTCCCCGTCAACTAGATCTCTCCAGAATTCTCCCCTTGGTCCCTGAACTCCCCCTGGGAGCAACAATCTCTGCCATGAGTCAACATCTCTCCGCCTTGTTGATAATGCATCAAGGGTTCATAGAATCCGACTCCCCCTGAACTAGACAACCCCCCCTCAAAAAATGCATGAAATGCAGGAAGTGTACCATGAAGAGCTCAGCAGGGATGGAAAGCTAGTAAATATGAGTTCTAGTATACAGAGCAAGTGAGGGCAAGGAAGCATGCAAACAAGCTCAATTGAATCGATCTTATACAGATCAGGAGCATGTTTTTTAGGGTAGTTGAAAAGAAAGCATCACCAACAAGAATAGCATCTAGCAAGATAGGCATGAACATCAAGATGCTAGCAAAACATACAAGGTGTGCTACTCTCGACCAAAGCATATACAACAGGCTATAAGTAATTTAGAGACTTGCAGATTTCAGATTTAGCAATTTGTAACTTCATGCAAAACAGATCAGATGCCAGGGGTTATTCGCTTGTTTGTGCCACTTCTTACCAACCAATGCCAAGCCTAGGTTCAGAAAACCATCAGAAGCTTAAGACAAGGTTTCGGTCATACACAGCCTAGTCCAAGTTCATGTCAAAGTGCAAAGGCAAGCTATCTCAAACTGGATCAGTGTGACAAG